>CM060913.1:180289809-182692309 GCA_030737875.1 Allium sativum | reverse complement strand
GATTCGTGTTTACTCTGATTCTGCTCAGTTGTGTTTTCCTTCTTCTTTTATTCTATTAGTTCTATCTTTCTATCTCACCTTCTAATTTCTTTCTATTAATGATCCGGTATTTTCGATGTTCGAACATTCAATGTTGGGTTTTGTGTCGATTTTCGGACTCGAAAATTCCAGTTCGTTACAGTTGGTATCAGAGCATAAGGTTAAGTGATTACCTTGGCTATGTGGCATAACTCAATAGAGATGGGGTTAGTAATACCCTAGATTGAGTATGAGTGTATATATATGAGTGCGTAATTGTAAATCGATAAAAAACTGTTTTATATTGTGTTGATTGGTTTCGCGAGTGGTTTATGAATTCTGATCGATACTGGATTGCAAACTGTATCGATAGGTGTTTCTAAACTCTTGAACAGAGTAACTCGACACGGTATGTTTTGAAAAGCTAGGTAATTAAAAAAATTTTACCCAAAATATATTTTGATCTAAAAAGAGCTATATATCTTGAGATCATTATAGTATATTGAGTGTGTTGATCGTTATTATAATCAAATAAGGTTATATGTGGGTTCGTTATGTAAATAACCAATCGAAATTTATATGAGTATAAGGTATAAAATCGGATGAATTAAATCTGAAATTTAAACTAGAATTGGAATTAAAATTCTGAAACATGAAATTGTTTGTAAATGAATTTTGAATTAACTATATGGAATTTTAAGATCCTGGGGAAATTTTGAAATATTATCAAAGTTTCGAAAAGACAGTTTTGAAGTAAAATTTCAAATAAAAGTATTTGAATATGTTTTTTGAAAGTGATATAGTATTGAACTCACTTTGATGGCTAGAGAATAATTCCGATGATGATCCGGACATCATCGGTGTTCATTTTCGAGTTTCTAAGTGACGGATTACTACCAAAGATTTTGTTTTGAATTGTTTTGAGAAAACGAGTTGTTAAAAATTCAAATGTTTTGAATTGCTATGTTATGAATATATATATATGTATATTATTTCAAACTGATTTGAAATGAAAACCCCAGAAATTTGAATTCTGAAATTTAAAATTTACTTATGAAGTAAATAAACAGCGAATTTAAATAAGTCAAATAAAATTTGAGTTGAATTGAAGCCAAGTAAGTGGAAATCATATTGGAATAAGGATTTGACTTGGCAAAGTAGTTGAGTTGTGAATTGAGATTGGGAATGGAACCAACTTGGTTGGGAAATTTGATTATTTGGAATTGGAATTGAACTGGAGTTTGAAAAAGAAATTTGAGTCGGGATGTAAGAGAATTATTGATTGAAGATAAACTGACTCGAGATCAGTTGGAGATGCATTCGGGTATGCTGAATGGATTGCAAATGGAAGCGAGAAAGTTGGATGCCCAATAAAGGGAGAAGTACCAAAGTGGCGTGTTGTAGTAGTACCGAATGAACCGTGCAGCGGAGAGGTTGACGTAATTCTCCGAAAATTAAATTGTTAGAAAATTTTCAGAATTTTGAAAATTTTCGTTACAAAGAAGGGAATTAAGATTTTGATCAGTTCAGGTGAAACTGAAATTATGAAGTAAACCAAAAAGATTTTTAATCTGTTTACAATAAAAATTGTAGCATTTTCCCCATCTTAGCAATTTCGAGGACAAAATTATTTTAAGGGGGAAGGAATGTAATGTCCCGCATTTTTATTGGTTTGTATTTGAATATTTAAATCAGTTTAAATATTGAATTCGTAATATAAGTGGATTTATATATTAATTAAAACGAAGTTGAATGTACAAATATATATATATATATATATTAAATATAATCAAGCTCATAACGACGCTGCAGTTCGTAATTTAACGTTCTGAACTTCAACTGAGTGTACATGACTCGTTTTAAATCGGATTTCTGCGAAACAAGGAAAGTTGGAATCTGTTGAACTGTATATTTCTAACAGAAGTGAAAGATCAAGATTTCACGTTATAGATTGCGAGTTATATCCAAATCAAATTTTCAAATAGTCGCTGTAGAATCGTTATCGACCGTAATGGTTTATTTGAAATAACTGCATATCAGTTCCGAATCTAGACAAGGTTCTTTTGAGGCGTAGTGATAATATAATTTTTAGAATTTTACTGTAATTTTTAATTAGTTAAATATGCAACTTTTTATTTGGAGTATTTTGCACCCTATATCGGTATTTTGGGGTTTCAAAATATGAGTTAATCTACCGGTATTATTATATTTTTTGGACCGTGACACCTCGCTAAACACAACTGTATCTTCATTTCTGTCCGCAGCCGCCCAGACATGAACGGAATTTTCCATAGCAAGGTGCACTAAACTTTATAACTTGAAACTTACAAGCTAAGTAAAGGAAGATTTTCAAATTTGTAAAACACACTGTCTTTTCAAATTCAATGCTCAAGTCTTTTCTTTTTACTTATGCCGTCCCTATCCTACTGCCTTCACTCTACAAATTGTCACTCTCCATTTACAATATGACGTACAAGATTTTGCAAAAGCAAATCTTTTTAAATCGGCCAACCCATCTGCCAACCTGCATGTACAAGCTCATGCTAATCTACGATAGGGACATCACATACCCAGTACGCCCCATGGCTCCAAACCGTTCTCAGATGGCCTCAAACATTAAAGAAAACATGTACAATCTTTCTTTTCAATACGTTTTCGCTTTAGTCCTTTATGCTAAAGCATACAGTATCAACCCTATGTTAAGTAATATCAAATTTTAGGAAATCGCAGCTACCAAAAATCAAATGAATAGGGTATACTAAGTTTTATATATATATATATATATATATATATATATATATATATATATATATATATATATGTATGTATGTATGTATGTATCACGGCAGACCTCCGCACATGCATCATACTACAAGCTCCACATCACTGTGATGAGATCTCAAATCAACGTATTACTGTCATCTACCCTAAGTGCCATAGCCAACCTAGCTAGAACACTGTACATTCCTTGGCATCCAAGGACTTGCAACGTATAAATACAGCTTCCCCTTGCTTCAGAACTCAACTTCAAAACTCTCGCTGTGTATTCTTTTCGTTTTTTTCCACAAACGAATACACAGCTTCTTTTCTTCTCTTCTAAAAATGTTCTAGAACATGAAAAGAAATCACTTAAATTAAAACAAAAGGAAAGGGAGCGCAGGAGAATCGAAGTTGGTGAGGGAAGTTTGAAATTTAAGGACGTGGGAGCATACGGGTATTGTAGTGGTGGTTGACATATATATGTTAGTAAGAGAAATGGTAAGAGTGAACAGAAGAATGGGATGGCGCAAGATGTTGATGGGGATGGTGACATCTGTGAAGGAATAATGGCGGTGAAAGAAGCAAAGGTAGTAAAGTATATAGGAGGGGTTCGGCTGCGTTAGGTGTTGAGAATGGGATGTTTTGAACATGGGGAGGGGCATTTTGTTGTGAAGCAAGTTAAGGAAGTAAAGGAGGGAGCTGGCACTTGAAACCAAAGGGATCAGTCGAGGGAAGTGAGTGCATGGTGCGTTCAAATTGACAGAAGGGGCCAAACGAGGAAGGCATGAGTTAACAAACAAAAGGGGACAGTGATAAGAAAGTTGGAACGGGTGTTGTATATACAAGTTTTCAGTAGGGGATCGGTTTCACTATGGAAGGGAGAAGAGCCAAGAGCTAGCTGTTGCTACTGACGAAAAAAAAAGATAGGGTACAGAACGGAAGAAAGGGGTAACGGCAAGCCTGCATGGCTTCCATGCATGCGGTACACAATATAAAATAAAAGGGAGAAAACGAATACTATAGACATGGTTATTAAAAATGGTATTGACAGCCGTTCATCGAACAGTGCAGTGAAGCACGAAATTAATAGAGGTTGTTTGGCGAAGTTCGGGGGGGTTTTGTTTATGGAAATCAGTGAAGGAATGAGGAACGTTCTTTTGGGAAAATTGAGGTTAACCGAGTAATAACAGTAGTAACAAGTGTTTGCATTTTTATTTCTTTCGGTTCATTAATACGGGTTGGCTAAAAAATGAAAGGGGGCGGAGAAGCATATATGTCGAGGAAGCAGCATACTACTGTTGTTCTGAGAACGTGGTATATGAAGGGAAATGGGAGACGTGCAAGTGTCTCTCCTGGAAGTGGAGGATTGGACACGGCTGCAGTGAGATGTGGAGGAGAGTACAAGGCAAAAGGGAAGTTTCCTGGATGTTGAACAGTACATGCGAGAAGCTTGTACTGAGTATATAGTATTGCTAGCGAAGATGTGCAGTAGTGATGTTCGGACTGGGTTCATCAGCGATGATGGCACTGCCTCAGAGGGTCGAACCGTGGAGCTGGCCTAGAGCCATTTGAAGCACATTGGAATTTATGGTAGAATTGAACGTCCGCTTTCATCGACTGACGCAAATCGTATTTAACGGTTAACGCGCAAAGGTGAGTAAATTCACTAACTCTGTTTTATTTTAAATATATTTTAAAATAATGATTGATTGATGTGTGATGGTTGATTTGGTAAATTACAATTAAATTGGTTGAATATCGTCATATATATACACATCATTGGTGGGGTACTGATTCCATCGATCAAAATTTTCCCTAGTATGGAATCCGTGTTGATTGTTGACTAACATCGGTAGATGCAGGTAACCGATGGGAGGAATCCAACTGGATTCCTCAGTATTTATGTGTACTATTTGTTTTATATGTGTGCACTGTTCGAACCCAAATGGCATTTGAAACCTTGTGTTGACATTAGCGTTGAATGGAAATTCAAACGTTAATTTGATTTAGTCCATAGACGATATCAATTAAGAAAGTGGCAGCAACCGACCCTGAACCCATCGTTTTGTTAAGAATGCAGTTGGTTATAGGAATTATATTTTTAAAATTAACACGAAGTTTAAATCAAAGTAGAGGTTCTATTATAAATTAGTGCTTTATAGTTCGTCATGGAAATAAATATAAACGATTTAAATAAGTTATAAAGTTGTAACCATCATGTGTGTAAATATTTGGAGACAAATGGTTAAGTAATCGAATGATAAGAGATAATTAAACTCAGTTAACAAATTAACTGATGGTTCGAAGTTGGTTGAATCAACTGTTTATTTGAAATTGTTAGATTATTCAGTCTTCAATTTATCTAATGAAATAAATTAATCAAAATTATTAAGATTTAATCACCTTTTTAGTTAATGGGGTTTTAAATAGTTATTGAACTAATATAATTGGGATTAATGAAGTAAACTGTTTTACTTCAGCAAATGATCAAGTAAATCACTATTTGGGTAAAGTGATGGGTTCTTAAATGGATTTCAATTAAGATGGTATTAAGATTTGTTTTGAGATGTTTACTTGAATTAGGTAGAATAATTCGAATAAGAAGTAAAGTGCCAAAGACAAAGAACGTGATTGATTTTGATAAGAGAAGTTTAAATGAAAGTGCATAAGGAAGATGAAGCGAAGAGTTAGTGACCAAAATGTAAATAATTATGAACAACTGAGTTTTCAGAATAAGGATATGACATCGTAAAACCATATTTCAAAATTAATAAGAAATACGGTCTGATAGGTATTATAAAGTATAAGGGGTTAGAGTTACGAACTTATATCTATTCTAAGATAAGAATGTTGTTGATCAAGGTCTGAGAGGTAATTAAAATACCCCAACTTGAACGGCTTCACTATTATCGAAGGATGGAATTTTTTTGTAACGGAAAGAGATGTCAAGATTTTTTTTGTAACGGAAAGAGATCTCAGGATTTTTGTTACAGAAAGAGATGTCAAGATTTTTGTAACGGAAAGAGGTGTCGGGATCAGTTATAAAGTGGAGTATGGCAGCGTATTGCAAGTCTTAGAACTATAGGGATAAAATAACGCTGTTGACTGGGCTTAAGCGTGACTGTTATGTCAAGATTAGTTAAAAGGGAATATTACAGCGTATGATAAGTTTTTAAACTATAACAATAAATTAGCGCTGTTGACCAAACTTAAGCGTAGTTGTGTGATGTTTAGTTATACATCAGAATGGATGTTTGTTTTTACTTCGATAGTTAAATAACCGACTATCGAAGTGTTTTGACCATCGTTGTCAATACGGAGAGACCGGTTGGATATATTATCTGAAACCACTCTGTATAGGCATAAGCGCTGCGAAATTGATTATGCTGAAGACAATTGAAGACGGGGTGAAATACAAGGGTCGTACTGTTCCAGAATGGTATTTTCTGTTTGTCCAGTCCCAGGACAACTTGTATGGACGGATGTCTGACAGAGTATTCCTAACAGTCACATAAGACGATCTTTTCAAGGTATTACGTCTGGTGGCGGAGAAATTCGTTTCTCTTAGCTTTTATACTCGTAATATTTTTGGAAAGTTCACTAGTGATTTGACGGGTTTGACGATGTGGCATTCAAAGTGTATAGTAACCAGATGTTCTAAAGGATAGACGTAGCCTCAAGCTTCACAACCGGGAAATGACAAAAATCGGGCAGGCAGCATGGCTATGTGGGTCGCTCCCATTAGGGTGTATAATCACCTATCTAGAGAAATTCTTTTTGTTCTTAATCTATCAATTCTGCCCATTCGGGAAACGGTGGTTTGAGCCCAACCGTTGGTGATATACATTCGATACACTCAAGCGAAATGAGTGGTCGGTCATGTGTGGGCTGGGTTGCAAGACGTTCTTGTTGAACCCAGGTGTATTCGCCTCTAGAGATACATCATCGGAAGGTGGTCCCATACCTTGTCGTAGTTGGAATCCAATCTCCAATAAGCGCCCTGCGGTTTTTGATTTTATACTATGTATGTAGAGCGTGAGATGCAAGCGTTCTGCTATTTGGTTATTTACTTGATTAGACATTATTATAATCTCACTGGATTTTGATATCAAAATATTTTGGGTTATAGTAAGGTAAAAACCGTCCGTGTTTATGTGTGGGCTGGTCTTACTATTATCCTTTTTGTTTCAAAAAGGGATTTTCAAAGTTAAACCGAATGGTTGGAGTTTACTCACACCAGTCCCACGACTGACCCAGAGTTTATTTTGTTTGTTTTTCCCTAAACTCTTGGGTGCCCAAATTTGTATGGGCAGTCAAGTGTTTCAGGCTTTACAGATGCATTTGGAGGAGCTGGAAGTAGGAATCTTCAATGTTGGTTATTTAGAGTTATCTCCGCTGTATAAAATGTTATGTTGTACTCTGATATGGTATGTATATACAAAACAGATTTGTATATCAAAGCTATGTTATATAATATATTTTATTCGTTCCGCTGTGAGATTCATGTTTACTCTGATTCTGCTCAGTTGTGTTTTCCTTCTTCTTCTATTCTATTAGTTCTATCTTTCTATCTCACCTTCTAATTTCTTTCTATTAATGATCCGGTATTTTCGATGTCCGAACATTCAATGTTGGGTTTTGTGTCGATTTTCGGACTCGAAAATTCCAGTTCGTTACAGATAGCTATTAGTGAGAATTTCTCAACTTTCAATTTCTTTTTTTCTAGTTATATATATACTAGGATGCAGACGGTGCTTAGTAGCACCCGACACAATCGTCCACAGACCATGGACTTGTTTGTTTGGTTGCATAAATTAGTTAGATGATTTGATTTGAATTTGGTTGTTTGGTAAATTGGATTGATATGTGAATGGCGTGGGCCTTCACTAGACTGGGGATAAGGCTAGGCCTTGTCCCGTTTCTAGTATCGTGTCGTTATGCCGCCGAAATTTTCTAAAATAAGTTAGAAAAATAAAAATATCATTTTTATTTTGTAAATGAACTGAATAGAAATTCATGTGTTAAAATAAAATGTTTTGTCGTTAAAAATATAATTTTTAGCGTGAATGTGAATAAATAAATATCTATAAACAAATCGACCGATTTGTTTATATACACTGATTTGACTGATATTGATTGGGTCGATAAATTTTACACATCGCCCAACTGCACGAATAAAATCTGTGTTTGATTGTTTGAAACCCCACACGGGTGTTGGGATGAAATTTGAAGTTCACTCATCCTAACTGATTCAATATGTCGATCGATTGATTGACAGGCTGTTATAAGCGTTAGATATCTATATTTGATGCTTATACAGTGTAGTGCACTTTGGTTGATGGTTGATTATTTTTCAATGCTATGATATACGTGTGAAGTATGAAAATCCATACAATTAACTTTATATGGTGATTGATTGGGCCTCATTCCAATTTAGAAAATAAAGAATATTTTAAAATAAAGGTTCATGTGTTGACTGTACTCATCCGTTGAGATTAGTCATGTGTTGAACGAAATATTTTAATAATAAATTTTATATCTTTCTCACTATAAAATAAAGGTTCATGTGTTGACTGTACTCATCCGTTGAGATTAGTCATGTGTTGAACGAAATAATTTAACAAAAATAGTCACACGTGGACAGTACTCATTCGTTGAGATTAGTCGTGTGTTGACAAAAATAAATATT
The DNA here is from genome assembly GCA_030737875.1 of Allium sativum. NCBI lineage: Eukaryota > Viridiplantae > Streptophyta > Magnoliopsida > Asparagales > Amaryllidaceae > Allium > Allium sativum. The sequence goes on along the minus strand of CM060913.1, from coordinate 182,683,842 downwards.
CATTTGTTGAATAAAATAAAGGAATATATGAAGCCGTGTTGATTAGATTTACGCCATTTAGACGTGAACGATATTTATATCGATTTTATTCATTTCGAAAAGAATTGAATTGAAAACGATTTCGAAATGAATTGAATTGAAAACGATTTCGAAATGAATTGAATTGAAAACGATTTCGAAAAGAATTGAATTGAAAACAATTTCGAAAAGAATTGAATTGAAAACGATTTCGAAAAGAATTGAATTGAAAACGATTTCGAAATGAATTGAATTGAAAACGATTTCGAAAAGAATTGAATTGAAAACGATTTCGAAATGAATTGAATTGAAAATGATTTCGAAATGAATTGAATTGAAAACGATTTCGAAATGAATTGAACATAAAACGATTTCGAAATGAATTGAACATAAAACGATTTCGAATTGAATTGAATATATAACGAATTTGATTTGAATAGAAAACGAATTTGATTTCAATTGAATATATAACGAATTTGAATCGAATAGAAAACCAATTTGAATTGAATCGAATAGAAAACAAATTTGAATTGAATCGAATAGAAAACCAATTTGAATTGAATCGAATAGCAAACGACTTTGAAATTGAATTGAATTGAAAACGAATTCGAAGTGAATTGAAAACTAATTGAAATGAATTCAAATTGAATTGAAATTTGAATTGAATAGAAATGAATTTTAAAACGAATTTATAAGGAAAAATTCAATTTTGATTTGAATTGAAATGGAAGTTGAAATTGTTTTTGAAACGAAATTTAAACTATTTATATAATTCGTTTTAAATAGAATCGACGAAATATATATATTATATATATTATATATATAATATAATGGCCTGAATAGAACGCGCCGCGCCATGGAAGTTCGTAAATTTCGGCCATTTATTTCAAACGGACATTACGGGAGATCCGACCGTCGGATTCTCCTAAAACCAGAACCGTTGGGTTCGTATTGAAAAGAGCTTTCTAACGAATATTAGAGATTCAAAATCTAACGGTTGGATTTGGAGATACGTCCAAATCAAATTTGAAAAAGGTCGCTATAATTGTAGTTCGATGGCCGTTGATGGAAATCGACTGTAGGGCCTTGATAAAATTAATAAAAATAGTAATAATTTGTGTAAAATCATAAGTAATGATTTGGGAAAAATTGGGGTGAAAAACTCCATATTTGAAAAGATAAAAATAGATTTTTATCGAAATGAACTAGTTTGAACTCAATTTAAAACCCAGGTTTTTATTTTTAAATAAATAAATTAGATTTAAAAAGGGGTTTTAAATAATCGGAATTCCTAATATATTTGATTGGATTTGAAATGGGTTTATCGTGAACTGTGTTTTAATTAACACTAGTTCTTTAATCCGATAATAAATAGAATGTGATTTGGGTTTGTCGTGAACTGTCTTTTAAATAACACCTAGTTCTTTAACCCAGTAAAAGGAGTTTTAACGAATCTGCAATTAGATTGAAATGTGAATTTGTAATCTAAATTACCAAATTTAGAAAATGAGCGAGAATGGAGTATTACCAGTTTTGCTCCAAAGCGATAGTTAAATCTTTAATTAGATTTGAACGTGAAATGGTAATTAATTTTACCGATAACACCGTGGTGTTAGATATGGAGTATTACCAGTTTTACTTCATGGGATGAATAAGTTGGGATTGGGAAATAAAATAAATAATTACTTCGGTGTGGTTCGCTAATCTCGACTAGTTTAGAAAAACCTTAATTTGGTTTGAAACGACATCCAAAGGAAGATTACAGGATAAATTTGAAAGAATTTATCTTGGATAAAATTAATGGGAACCTTTCCCTAAGAATGTGGAATTTAGAAACTAGTTGTAGGTTGGCTAAGAAGAATGGTTTCCTGGGTATTAATCTGATGTTGGTTTCGGCCTTCGGGGTTAATGTTTGGGAAATTGTTCTCTTGCTAATTTGCGGTTAGTGACTAATGAATTGGAATGAGGCGTTTGTTGTGTTTGTGTAACATTTGTTTTTAATATACGCGGGTTGTTCGGAAAGGCCGGGTTTATACGCATTCTGAATAACCGATTCGACGATATGTCGAAGATAAAGATGGTGGTTGAAGACCGGAAGTCTTCACATCGTTTGGATAATTACTGACGATCTTGATTGGGCTGTACACCCAAGATGAGGGAATCAGTTGGTGGTCGTCCAGACGTACTTGGAGATGGATGGAAATGCGAGGAAAGTGCCTCCGGTTTCGTTCAGACCCAGAACGGACTGGTAAATGGATTGTGTGTCTGACATTGGATTTTATTCTGTGTTGATTGATTTCTATTAAATATACATCTGTTTGGCGGTGGAGAATTTATTCTTTTGCTTAACGCCCTTCTCTGAGACGTACGAGCTCAGAGGTTGTATATCGATGGACATCAGTCGCATGGCATGAATTTCCTGTGTGGCACGCTAGGATGCAATGATCAAGGCTTTTGTTGAAAAGCAGAGTATTGTGGTTGATGATCAAAGCACAGCCTACGTGGCAGCTTTGTGTATAATGTGAATTTGCGAGCCTCACACCTCGGTATGAGTTAAAAACGGGATACGGACCGTTGGGAGAACACGACGTTTCTTTCTAGCTTTGGTGGTGTCAGTGACTTACCAGCCCTGGCATTTATATACTTTTCACCTTTGTGGTTGTTGGAATGAGGCGCCTCGATTATAAGTCTGTAAGGACCGAGAAACGTGTGTTCAGGAATAAATAATCCTCTAACGTAAGTGAGGACCGGCCCAACCTATCCAGGGTTGCCGAGAGTGCGTAGCCCTGAGGCATTTGCTAGAGTGTCTCGAGCGCGGAGAGGATCTTGCCCCTTGCCTCGACTCATGACGGAAATCCAATTTCCAATACGTGTATTTCGGCTTTATTTGTAGAGCCTAGTATGGCGACATAGTGGGATGGGGCACTCATGCCGTCTATGATTTATATTTATGAGTGAAATGTTTTGACACTATACACTTATTATATAGTATCAAATGATTTGTTTTAAACGTATCAAGCATGTTTGGCCGTTATAAGGTAAAACCCTTTCCTCCGGCTTGCGTTGCATTGTGTGATGGGACCTGGGTCTTATAATAGCTTCATTTTTCGAAAAAGCATTGCGTTGTTTATTCTATGCATTGGTATTCTTGGGAGGAAACCCGTTCCGTGTTATACGGCGTGGTCTCTTGAATTACTCTCTTTTAAAGTAAAGTTTTAAATAACTGTTTTAGTTCTCACACCAGTCACATGACTGACCTGGAGTTTATTGTTTTAACCTAAACTCTGGGTGCCCCTATTTTCCGCACGGGCAGCTAGTAGTTTTGGTTTTGCAGATTTATATTCACAGGATCCTGGTTTACAGCTGGAATGATATCCGGAAAGCTCTGTATCCGTATATCACCTTCAGTTGTGCTTTGTATTATTTTCAGCTGCTATGTAACTTATTGTAATCTTTGATATTTATCGAATGTAATTTATTCAATTATACTCTGTATATTCTTGTATCTGATGGAATTGTTGTAATAGCAATGAAATGTTCTTCCGTCTGCGTTCATTTGTGTGTTGTTCTCAAAGTATCCGCTCTTTCCTTCACGGGGAAGTAACGGGTTCTTACACTCACATCGCAGCGGAACAAAATATAATATATCACATCTTTGAAATACAAAATCTTAACTGTATAACATACACTTATCAGAGTACAACACTTACAACACAACGGAACAATATTATAACTAGATAACGCTGAAGCCTCCTACTCCAAGCTCCTTTAGATATATCTGAAAAATCCTGAACTACTTGACTGCCCGTACAAATTTAGGCACCCAAGAGTTTAGGTAGAACAAAACAAATAAACTCCGGGTCAGTCATGGGACTGGTATGAGTAAACAGTTTAAAACAGTTTCAGAAAACTAAATGATAACTCATAAGACCACGCCGTATAACACGGAACGGGTTTTTCCCTTATGAGAATCCAAAAACTTGATTTAACTTTCAAAATCCCTTTGAAAGGAACTATAATCTTTATATCAAAACTCTTTTGATATTATAATAATGTCTAAATCAAGTAGATAACAATCTAGTGGAACGTTTGCATCTCACGTTCCACATATATAATATACAATCAAAACCGCAAGCACGTATTGGGTAATGGATTCCCAACTATGACAAGGTATGGAACCACCTTCCGCTGGTATATCTCTAGAGGAGAATACACCGAGTTCAACAAGAACATCTTGCAACTCAGCCACATATGATCGACCACTCATTTCGCTTGAGTGTATCGAATGTATATCACCAACGGTTGGGATCAGCAACCGTTTCCCGAATGGGACAACATCGACAATAAATTTTTAGAAGTAAATGAAACTCTAGATCAGGTGATTATACACCCTAACAGGGGCGACCTACATAGCCATGCTGCCTGCCCGATTTCTGTCATTTACCGGTTGATGAGTCTAGAAGCTACGCTTTATCATCACACCATATCCACTTCGAATGTCACATCGCCAGATCCATCGAAAATCACTAATTGACGTCTACAACAATACATTACGTGTCAGCTAAAGAAGTTTCCTTCTCCGCTTCGACTCTTGGTATGGTTGAAGAAATCAATGTACGTGACCTTTCTGGAAATACTCTGTCAGACATCCATCCATACAAGTCACCCAGGAACAGGATGAACTGAAGGCACTATTTCTATTAATAGAAAAAGTCCTTGCACTCCACTCCGTCTTTGATTATCTTTATATAATCTGATTCGCACGCTACTGCCAATACGGAGTGGTTCTTCGGATAATAATCCAACTGGTCTCTCCATATTGACAACGATGGTCAAAACTTCGATAGTCTGTGATTTAACTATCAAATAAAAACAAGTGTTTCGATAGTCGATGATTTAACTATCGAATAACACAAGTGTTCATCCAAAACATCCAACAATTACTGAGCCTTTAAATAAATATTCCATTAATTAAATCACTTCTCTATTTCTTTATCAGTATTTGTTAACCATATTGGCCTTTTACGTTATTTGAAAAACATTTCCGAATATCGCCTTCCTTTATTTTCTAAACTTTAGAAAATATATGCTAGTTATAATTGGAAAATATTCCAATTACTTATCTCTTTTCCGATCTCGTTTATTTCTATACTTAGGAAATATTTAACATATATTTCCCAGCTTACATTTATTTGGGTTAAAACGGATGTTGTGTAAAACATCGTTACGACAACCCAAATACTATATTCAACTAACTCTTATTCAACATTGATCTTCGAGCCTGAAATCTTACTATTTATTTGTTAATAATGAAACCAATCAAGTTGGGGTATAATTACCTCTGAGACCTTGACTGAATAACATTTATAACGTCAAAACAGATAAGACTACTTACTCGAACAATGAATACCATACAACTACTGATTTACTTTTAAACACGTATACACTTCCCCTTTCTATTCTTACTAGATTTTATTCTAGACTTCCTTTTTGATTATACTATTCTGTTTCTAAGTTCGTTTTCTTATCGACTTCTATATATATTGATACGTTGATTTCTAACTATCAAACTTCTTAAAAATATTCTAACTCCTTAAATTCCCGGAAAAATTCGCCATAACCTCCTTTGTACCGGGAGCATCGAGAAAATCCCCAAACCGCCATAAAGGCCTTCTCCTATCAAAAAGAAAAAGAAAAGCCAAGCGGCTAGCCGATACAGCGCATAAAATCTCATATATGAATTAAATACATACCTTTTTGTCGAGCAATCTATTTATTTCACTTCTATACTTTATTCCAAACCTGTCTCCTGTATGTCTATACCTGTCCAATCTATTTTAACTATACCAATCGTTTTAACTAAATTTGTTAATTAAATCTGTTAATTAACTTCTTAGTCTAATCCACTTCTATTTCCCAAATCTATTATCTTCTCTTATTCAAATCCTATAATATAAATCCCATTTGAATTCTATATTCAAATTCTATAGTTAAACTCCATTTGAATTCTATATTCAAATTCTATAGTTAAACTCCATTTGAATTCTATGCCTTATTTAAACAACGTTTATAACTTCACTTAAAATCCCACACTCATATATTTATAACAAAGTTTATAAATTCGATTCAAAACCCACCTTTTCATTTATAAACAAAGTTTATAAATTCAATTCAAATCCCATCCTTTTCATTTATAAACAGAGTTTATAAATTTAATTCAAATCCCACATTTTCATTTATAAACAAAGTTTATAAATTCGATTCAAAACTCACCTTTTCGTTTATAAACAAAGTTTATAAATTCAATTCAAATCCCATCCTTTTCATTTATAAACAAAGTTTATAAATTCAATTCAAATCCCACATTTTCATTTATAAACAAAGTTTATAAATTCGATTCAAAACCCACCTTTTCATTTATAAACAGAGTTTATAAATTCAATTCAAATCCCATCCTTTTCATTTATAAACAGAGTTTATAAATTCAATTACTTATTTTATATATCTTCAAAACAAGTTAATATTTTCTATAGTTTTATTTAAAATTCAAATTCTATTTATAAAAATAGAATTCCCTTTTTAAATCTCAAATACCCTTTTCGATAATTTTTATAAATCAATATTCAAGCCCCATTGATATTTTAAATAATCAAATCAACCAATTTTCAATCATTTGATTTTTTTCACATCATATATGAACATATATGATATCAAACTGTAATAACCCGAAAATCTGGGCCAGTTTAAAATTTTTATTTTGGCAATTTTAGTGAATTTTGAACATTTAAAATAGATTATTTTAAATAATATCGACGTGAAATTTATTTTGAATAGAATTCGACGTATATAATATATACGCCGTCATTAGAATATAAATAATTATATATAATTATAAATAGAATTGAAAATGGCGCGGTAGTTCGATAATTCGATTTCAAACTTCAATTGAATGTACCGGGAGCAAAACAATCCGGATTTTAGTGAAACCAAAAACATTAGGATCTAATTGATAATATCTTTCCAACGAATCCGAAAGATCAAGATTTCATAGCGGGAATCAAAAGATATGTCCAGTTGAAAATTCTGAATAGTCGTTATGGTATTCAGGCCCTTAAAAATGGACATTTTGCAAACGACCTCAGATTTCGACGAAACCACTTTTGTTGGATCCGCAGTGTAAAGTTATTGCTAGATTCCAAATTTCATAATTTTTTGAATCAATAGGTGAGCGTGGCAAAGGAAAACGCGTTTGACCGGTTTCAGTTGATTTTAATCGACTGGAAATTGGCCATTTTTCCAACAGTCTCAGAATTCGACGAAACTAGTTTTGTTAGGACCGTATCGTCAATACGAAGCTAGAAAATATTTTTCTGCAATTTATAGAGTTAGTATGTGACCCCGGTAATTCGAAAGGTACGTTTAAAATTCAATAAAGTGATTTAAATGTAAATTTAACGGAAACTGATTGTAACAGCCGAATCAGCCTACGATACATATCCCATTGTGTTCGGAATGGGGGTAAAACGCTATGGACGACAGGCGGTGGGCCTCGTTTAGAGGTCGTATGTAAAAGTCAACTTTTGCAAAATAAATAAATTAATTAAATAAAAAAAAATATCCCTTTCCTTTTTCTTCTTAACCTGCCCCCCCCCCCTTTTTTTTATTTCGAATTGAACCCTCAGAGAAAAAAAAAAAGGGGAAAACGAAGACGACGGAGGAGGCCGCCGCCCAGCCTCCTGGCGCCGCCGCAGGCCAGGCGCCGCCTTCCCTCCCCCTCGCAGTCAACCTCCGCCCCTCTTCCGTCGCGACCCCCTCCCACTGCCTCCCCTACAACGCGCCGCCGCCTTCTTCTTCTCCTCCCCCTTCTTCCTCCACCTCGCCACCCTCCACCCCGGCGCCAACTCTCCAGCCTCCGCCCGCCACGTCCAAACTCCAGTGCCGCCCATTCTCGCCCTCCCCTCCACCAATTGTGAGTTTTTTTATATTTGATTTTACTTATTTAAGGTAATGAGTGTTTTTAAATCGGTTTTTATATATATAAAACATACTTAGAAAATCAGTTTTTTTCTATGAAAATCATAAGAAAAGATTAGATCTTGTTTAAAGAGAAAGATTCGATTTTTTTAAAATCTAAATGACGTGATTTTTAAAATCTAAAAGACGTGATTTTTAAAATCTAAAAGACGTGATTTTTAAAATCTAAAAGACGTGATTTTTAAAATCTAAAAGACGTGATTTTTTTTAAAATCTAAAAGACGTGATTTTTCAATATGAAAAGACGATATTTTGATATGAGTAGTGAAGTAAAAATATGATTTTTACTTCGGGAGAAATATAAACTTTATTTATATAAAGGCGAAAACTTTATTTTTGAAAAGGCGAAAACTTTATTTTTGAAAAGGCGGAATCTTTATATGAAGAATAGCGTGATAAAAATATAATCTTTACTATATGAATATCGATGTGAAATTATATTTTTATCTATATAGTAGCGGTATAAAAATGTGATTTTTATATATTGAACAGCATAGTAGAAATTCGATTTTTAAATATATGAAGTGATTATAAAAATATGATTTTTAAATTGAAAGTGAATAAATAAAAATGTGATTTTTATTTTAAAGACATCGAAATATAAAAATGTGTGATTTTTATATATGTAGTGGCTACGGGCAACAAAGGAGATGAAAAGGCGAGAACGACGAGGTTTTTTTTATATAAAAGAAGAGTCAAGATGATTGGATAGCTATCGGTGAGAACTTATCACTCTAAATTCTCTTTTTCTAGTTATATATATATATACTAGGATGCAGACGGTGCTTAGTAGCACCCGACACCCGTCATCCACAGACCATGGATGACTTGTTTGTAAAATTGTTTGGTTGTGTAGTTGGATAGATTATTTGGTTTGAATTGAATTGTTTGGTGAATTGAAATGGATTTGATTGATGAGTGAATGGCATGGGCCTTCACTAGACAGGGGATAAGGCTAGGCCTCGTCCCGTTTCTAGTATCGTGCCGTTATGCCGCCGAAATTTTCTAAAAATTGTTAGAAAAATAAAAATATCATTTTATTGAATAAATGAACTGAATAGAAATTCATGTTCTAAAATAAAATGTTTTATCGTTAAAAATATAATTTTTAACGTGAAAATGGATAAATGAATATTTATAAACAAATCGGCCGATTTGTTTATATACACTGATTTGACTGAGATCGATTGGGTCGATAAATTTTACACGTCGCCCAACTGCACAAATAAAATCTGTGTTTGATTGTTTGAAACCCCACACGGGTGTTGGGATGAAATTTGAAGTTCACTCATCCTGATTGATTAAATATGTCGATCGATTGATTGACAGGCTGTTATAAGCGTTAGATATCTATATTTGATGCTTATACAGTGTGGTGCACTTTGGATGATGGTTGATTGTTTATTATTGCTATTATATACATGTGTTGTATGGAATCCGTATAATTAACATTATATGGTGATAGATTGGGCCTCATTCCAATCGGGAAAATAATGAATATTATAAAAGAAAATTCATGTGTTGAATATAAAAATAGTCATGTGTTGACGATGTTCATGTGTTGAGTGAAATATTTTATATAATAAAATTTACATCTTTATCATATTTAAAATTAGAACTACTTCCCAGTAGAAGTCTAATTGAAAATCAAACGATAGATACCATAGTTTTATAAAATATTTTACATAACAAAAATAGTGATGTGTTGACAGTACTCATGTGTTGAGATTAGTCGTGGGTTGAAAAAAATATAGATTCATGTGTTGAATGGGATAAATATTCATTTGTTGAATGAAATAAAGAAGTTGTGAAAAATATAAAGCCGTGTTGATTAGTTTTGCGCCATTTTGACGTGAACGATATTTATATCGATTTTATTCGTTGTATAATGAATATTGAAAAGTGATTTCGAAATCGAATATTTCGAAATGAAATGAATTGAAAACGATTTCGAAATGAAATGAATTGAAAACGATTTCGAAATGAAATGAATTGAAAACGATTTCGAAATGAACTGAATTGAAAACGATTTCGAAATGAACTGAATTGAAAACGATTTCGAAATGAACTGAATTGAAAACGATTTCGAAATGAATTGAATTGAAAACGATTTCGAAATGAACTGAATTGAAAACGATTTCGAAATGAATTGAATTGAAAACGATTTCGAAATGAACTGAATTGAAAACGATTTCGAAATGAACTGAATTGAAAACGATTTCGAAATGAACTGAATTGAAAACGATTTCGAAATGAACTGAATTTAAAACGATTTCGAAATGAACTGAATTGAAAACGATTTCGAAATGAACTGAATTGAAAACGATTTCGAAATGAACTGAATTGAAAACGATTTCGAAATGAACTGAATTGAAAACGATTTCGAAATGAACTGAATTGAAAACGATTTCGAAATGAACTGAATTGAAATCGATTTCGAAATGAAAACGATTTCGAAATGAAATGAATTGAAAACGATTTCGAAATGAATTGAATTGAAAACGATTTCGAAATGAACTGAATTGAAAACGATTTCGAAATGAATTGAAAACGAATTCAAATTGAATTAAAAGCGAATTGGAATGAATTCAAATTGAATTGAAATTCGTTTTAAATAGAAATCGACGAAATATATATTATATATATTATATATATAATATAATGGCCTGAATAGAATGCGCCGCGCCGCGGCAGTTCGTGAATTTCGACCATTTATTTCAAACGGACGTTGCGGGAGATCCGACCGTCGGATTCTCCTAAAACCGGAACCGTTGGGTTCGTATCGAAAAGAGCTTTCCAATGAATATTAGAAATTTGAAATCTAACGGTTGGATTCGGAATTATGTCCAAATCAAATTTGAAAAAGGTCGCTGTAAGTGCAGTTCGATGGCCGTTGATGGAAATCGACTGTATGGGCCTTGATAAAATTATTAAAAATATCTATAATTTGTGTAAAATCATAAGAAATGTTTTGAGAAAAATTGGGCTGAAGAATTCCACATTTGAAAGGATAAAACTAGATTTTTATCGAAATGAACTAGTTTTGAACTAGAATTAAAAATCAATTTATTTTTAAAATAAATAAATTGAATTTGAATGTGATTTTAAAAATAATCAATATTCCCAATACGTGGATTGGACTGGAGTTGAATCGAAATTATCTTCCGAATATTTCGATGTTGGATTTCGTGACTATACAGATATTGTTATGGGAATTTGAAAGATGTATTTTATATCGTTATTTCCAATACGATATTTGTTGGTTTCAGAATTTGATATTGAATATAAGCCGGTATATTTTCTATTCAGAGCCTTGTATTTAATATCAAATGTGATTTGGGTTTATCGTGAATCGTGTTTTAGATAACATTGGTTCTTTAACCCAGTTAAAGGCAAGATATTGATTTCTGAAAGGATTAAAACTAAGTGGAGTTTTAATGAATCTTTAATTAGATTAAAATGTGAATTGATAATTTAAATTATCAAATCTGAAAAGTGATCGAGAGTGGAGTATCACCAGTTTTGCTCCAAAGCGATAGTTAAATCTTTAATTAGATTTGAACGTGAAATGGTAATTAATTTTACCGATAACACCGTGGTGTTAGATATGGAGTATCACCAGTTTTGCTCCATGGGATATATAGGTTGGGATTGGGAAATAAAATAAATAATTACTTCGGTGTGGTTCGTTAATCCCGACTAGTTAGAAATGATATCCAAAGGAGGATTGAAGAATAAATTTAGAAGAATTTATCTTTGATAAAATTAATGGGAACCTTTCCCTAAGAATGTGATTTTGTGAATAAAAGAATATTCTGAATTGGAATGAGGCGTTCATTGTGTTTGTGTAACATTCGTTTATTATATACGTGGGTTATTCAGAAAGGCCGGGTTTATACCCATTCTGAATAACCGATTCGACGAGATGTCGAAGATGAAGACGGTGGTTGAAGACCGGAAGTCTTCACATCGGTTGGGTGATTACTGATGATCTTGATTGGGCTGTACACCCAAGATGAGGGAAACGGTTGGTGATCGTCCAGACGTACTTGGAGATGGATGGATATGCGAGGAAAGTGCCTCCGGTTTCGTTCAGACCCAGAACGAACTTGTAAATGGATTGTGTGTCTGACATTGGATTTTATTCTGTGTTGATTGATCTCTATTAAATATACATTTATTTGGCGGCGGAGAATTTATTCTCTTGCTTAACGCCCTTCTCTGAGACATACGAGCTCAGAGGTTGTATATCGATGGACATCAGTCGCATGGAGTGAATTGCCAATGTGGCATGCGTAAGTGGCAATTGATCAAGGATCCTGTTGAAAAGTAAAGTCTTGTGGTTGATGATCAAAGCACGGCCTGTGTGGCGTAGCTTTGTGTGTAACGTGAATTCGCGAGCCTCACACCTCGGTATGAGTCAAAAACGGGAGACGGACCGCTGGGAGAGCACGACGTTTCTTTCTAGCTAGGGTGGTGTCAGTGACCTACCAGCCCTGACATTTATATACTTTTCACTTGTGTGGTTGTTGGATACGAGGTGCCTCGGATATAGGTTTGTAAGGACCGGGAAACGTGTGTTCAGGAATAACTAATCCTCAAAAGTAAGAGAGGACCGGCCCAGCCGATTCCAAGGATCATAGTGGGGTCCTGGGACATTTGCTAGAGTGTCTCGAACGTGGAGAGGAGCTTGCCCCTTGCCTTGGCTCATGACGGAAATCAAATTTCCAATACGTGTATTGCGGTTTTAATTGTAGAACTAGTACGACGACATGATATATGGTACCCATGCCGTCTATGATTGATATTTATGATTGAAATTGTTTTGACACTATACACTTATTATAGTATCAAATGATTTGTTTTAAACGTATCAAGCATGTTTGGCTATTATAAGGGAAAACCCTATCCTCCGGCTTGCGTTGCATTGTGTGATGGGACCTGGGTCTTATAATAGCTTCATTTTTCGAAAAAGCATTGCGCTGTTTATTCTATGCACTGGTATTCTTGGGAGGAAACCCGTTCCGTGTTATACGGCGTGGTCCCTTGAATTACTCTCTTTTAAAGTAAAGTTTTAAATAACTGTTTTAGTTCTCACACCAGTCCCATGACTGACCTGGAGTTTATTGTTTTAACCTAAACTCTGGGTGCCCCTATTTTCCGCACGGGCAGCTAGTAGTTTTGGTTTTGCAGATTTATATTCACAGGAACCTGGTTTACAGCTGGAACGATGCTCGGAAAGCTCTGTATCCGTGTATCACTTTCAGTTGTGTTTTGTATATTTTCCACTGCGATGTATTTAAATGTAATCTCTGATATTTATCAAATGTAATTTATTCATTTCTACTCTGTATATTCTTGTATCTGATGGAATTGTTGTAATAACAATGAAATGTTCTTCCGTATGCGTTCTATTTTGTCCTGTTCTCAAAGTATTCGTGCTTTCCTTCACGGGGAAGTTACGGGTTCTTAAACAAACAAACAAACAAACAGATAATGTATATTTTTGAGGAATCCAGTTGGATTCCTCCAACCTGTTTTTCCTGCATCCATAGACGTTAGTCAACAAAATAATACCCATCCTGCTTCGAGGCAGGATATCGCGGTATGAAGGTCATCCACTATCATAGCGCGGGGCGCATAGGGTAATCATCCGCTAATGAAACCGCGGGCATCCGCTAATGAGACTGCGGGAATCCAACCAATCATCAACCAAATATATATATATATATATATATATATATATATATATATATATATATATCCTAAATAACTAATATATATTTTAAAATAATCAGACAGCATTCAAATAAGCAACAACAATTATTTTTAACACTAAAAATAATTCTAATTAAATGGTGAGTGAGATTTACTCACCGTGAATTTCTTTGCTGAATATCTAAATTAATTTCCATGTTATCACTATTACGAATCATCTAGAACAAATCTCTTTGTACCTACGATTTATTAAATGTAGCGATTATCATTTATTTAGATTAACGAATAAATAAACTTCTTATATATATATATACATATATTTCTCTTTTTCTTTTCTTTCCTTTTCAATGGTTACTAAATCAAATTTAACACATATAATTAAACTAATCTATGTATTTTTAAACATTAAACCATTTATAAATTTAATGTTTTACTTAAATAAATAATTAACAAATTAATTACCTTCCTCATCATCCATAGCCGACCAAATCAGCCCGAAACTGCCATCATTTCCAATATGGCATTTCAACGAGCAACTCACAGACACTCCACCGTACAACCATTTAAATGCTTCACTCCCTTCCAGTATTGAGATCGTGCTAAGGGACAAAGAAGAACAGAGTCTTCCCAATATCACAGTCGCACCATCCCCTAGAACAGAGATCAAATTCTCCATTAGTTCGCTGATTTTAAACTATCGCAGATCCTCCCCAGAACCGACTCGCAACACCTGGCACAGTGCAGATCGAACTCGACTTCCCAGGCATCGCAACATCTGAATATGTCGACTTCCTCTCCTGCGAGCTCAGTTCAACCAACGACCCATCTGAATGAAATCCATCTCGTACTGCCCTAGTTTGGAGCTGAAACATGCCTCCTCAAGCTGTCGATCAACGGTTCGAAGGTGCGAATGAAGTCATTTCCCCCTGCGCGTTGTTCTGATGTCGCGCTTCAGATCGACATCTCTCTGAAGTTCGAATCACGTACAAAAATGAAGGGTTGGCTTCAACTGAATGAATAAAACGTGGAGGTGCCCTTTGATTTCCATTCTTTGCGAAATGGAGGCAGTAGTGTGATTTCGATTCATTACTTTGAAGGATTTGGGTGAACGATAGATTTGGTTTTGATTTACAGTGATCGACGGAAATGATTTCGATGGCTTATATAAATTTTCATTCATGAACTAAAGAACAGAAAGAAGCCACAGTTTGTTTTCCAATTTATGGTGAAAAAGGAAACACGTTCGTTTGTTCTTGTGGATAAGAATAAGGCACGGTTTGATTTTAGTGTGTGGTAATAAACAAGGCACGATTTGTTTTGATTTCTCCTTGTTGTTTCGTTTCCGTCCACAAACCAAGATATTTTATTTTTATTTTATTTAAATTGGTATCCTTTAATTTAAATTATAACGTTGATTCTGAACTCCTTTCTGAACCCAACAACTGACATTTCTAGCATTATACCACCACTCTGAACACAATGAGATATGTTTCAAAGTCCAGTTCGATCATCTGTAGTTGATATAAATTAAATTTCAAACCAATTAATTTCTTCGAAAATAAATTAATATTATTACCGTTATAAATTCAAATAAAATTTCCCATTAATTATTTGAACTGTATTTAATTCAAATTAAATTTTTGAATTCATCTAAATCCATTTTCGTATTCTGTTATTTTAATATATTCGATATTAACTCGAAATTGATTATTAAATCGATAAATTAATATAAAATTCCATTTATATTATCCACCCAATATTTAAATCTGTATTAAATATTTTAAAATTAACCCATAAGAATCCGGGTCATTACAATCTTCCCCACTTAAAATAATTTCGTCCTCGAAATTGCTAAGGTAGAAAAAGTGCTACAAACCCATTTATCTTTTCAAAACTTATTTATGTTGATACTCAACATTTCAAACTTCCTTGCGTAACTCTCTTTCGAATAAATCCCTATTCGATAATTCCTCCCTTCGAATAACTATATTCGATAATCTCTCTTTCGAATAACTAGATTCGAAAACCTTTCATCAAATAAACTATATTCGATTTACTCTATTCAATTTACTCTTATCAATTAACTCTATTTGATTAGCTCTTTTCACTTAACTCCTTCCGAATAAGCTATATTCGATAACTCCTTTTACTCTATTCGAATAAACTATATTCGATTAACTCCTTTAATTCTATTCGAATATCTAATATTCGATAACTCCTTTTAACTTTATTCGAATAACTAATATTTGATTTAACTCCATTCGCTTGACTCTAGATCACAGCGATCACAATGGTTACGCCTGATTCCCTCAGGAAACATCCGACCGCCCTAGGCTATCTGCAGCCCTGCGAATTACGCTAGTAGTCGTACGAAATGGCAACTTATCCTGAGTAACTATGTTTGACTAACACTATCTCAATAACTATATTCGATCAACTTTAATTAAATAACTAACATTCAATTATATTCTAATTCGATTAACTATGTTCAATTTACTCTATCTTGTTAACTCTTAATTTGAATAACAAATATTCGACAAATTCTAATTGAATAACTAATATTCAATTAACTCTACAGATTAACTCTAACTGATTAACTCTAACTGGTTAATTCTTACTCTAATCGATTTATTCCAACTCTAATCGATTATTTCTAACTCTAAACAACTTCTCCTATTCGAATAACTCTTATTGGATAATGTTTATTCATTTATAAAGATTTACTTTTAGTAACGGTTCTTCACTTTATAAATGTTCTCTTTAATAACGTTACTTCACTTATACAAGTGTTGTGTACCCCTTCTATTTTAAACTATCGGTGTTAAAAACCAATATCTCTTCTCTATATATGTTCAGACTTATATATTCCATTTATTGAATGGTAAATGTTTAATTTAATTTATAAACTGTTATTTATAAATAAATCTTTTCTATTTATCTGTTAAAAACAGATTTCCATTTTCTATTCATCTTCTAAATATTCCTTTGATTAAATTCTATTTATTTAACAAATAAATATCTCATCTATAACATTCTATTTATTACCTATAAAAAAATATTTCCATTTAATCTATTTGTAAATGTTTTACAAATATTTCCTTTTAAATTCTATTTGTAAATGTTTTTACAAATATTTCTCCTTCTATTTGTTTGCACATAACTTCCTTTGTATTTGTGTTACAAATATATTTCCTTTATTCACACCCAATTCATATTTCTTTCACATTGATTTTACTCAACTTATTCATTTCGATCCATTTAACTTAATTAAGTTAAATTTAATTTCAATCATTCAAATTCCCATTAACTAGTTGCTAATTAACCGTTTTGCCTATTTCACCCTTTTGATTTGAATATAACTTGTTTAAATATATGTCAACTTAATTATAAACTAATCTAATTATATTTTCAACTCGAGTTATATATTCGATTTCGAATATAAATTCTCAATCTTTTTCACTTATCCAAAAACCCAATTTCGATTCAAATTTCCTTTAACTAATTATTTTTCAATTTAGTTAATTCTATTTAACCATTTAAAATATGATTTTTGTCTTAAAAATCATTTCACTTACTTCACTGGAGTTCATATTTATTTTATATCTCCAGTCTGGATTTTTCTAATGTCAACTCGGATTTTATTTCCTTAAAATCCTTTTATATATTTAATTAAATCGTTATGGTTTTATAATGGTTTTGGCGCTGCTTTTCTAAAAATTTGATTTTGACATAACTCAAAATTTATACGACGAAATCCAGATTTTTCTCTTTCATTAGAAAACTATTGTTCAACCGGTCCCGACGATTCTTGTTTCAAAGAATTCCGACTTCAATTGAGTTCTGTATACTAAATTGAAGTTCGAATCGCCAAATTACGAACTGTCGCGCTACAGCGAGCCCGTTTTAATTATATTTATAAATATAAACGTTTTAACTTTGTTTATAATATATTCAACTCCATTTTGATATATTTTTAATATATATCCAATCCATTTTTCCATTTCAACATAATATTTCCGATCTATTTCACTTCTAATATTCAAATCCTATATATTTACAATATTCAAATTCCATTTGAATTTCTTTATTCAAACTCTATATTATTTCCTTCTATTCAATTTCTATTTGAATTTTCCTTCTATTCAAATTCTATTTCAATTCCTTATCTTCAAATTCTATTTGAATTTCTTATCTTCAATTTCAATTTGAAATCCTTTATTCAAAACTCATTTCAAATCCCTTTGTTCAAATTCCATTTGAAATCCTTTATTCAATTTCTATTTAAATTCCTTTGTTCAATTTCTATTTGAAATCCTTTGAATTTAAATTCTATTTTAACTCCTTTGAATTCAAATTATATTTAATTTCACTTTGAATTCAAATTCTATTTAATTTCACTTTGAATTCAAATTCTATTTGAAACTTTATATTTTCTTTGAAATTCTATTTAACCAAATTCCATTTGAATTCTAATATTCAAATCTCCATTTGACTTTTCTTTATTCAAATCCATTTGAATTCCTTTGAATTCAAATTCCATTTCAATTTTTCTTATACAAATTCTATTTGAATTTTCTTTATTCAAATCCTATTTAAATTTCTATGTTCAAATTCTATATTTGAATTCCCTTTTAAATTACTATATTCAAACGCCATTTGAATTTCTATATTGAATTTCTATTTTGATTTTTCTTTATTCAAATCCTATTTAAATTTCTATGTTCAAATGTTATACTCACATTTTATTTGAATTATATATATTTAAAATTTCATTTCAAATCCTATTTGAATCCCTATATTTTACTTCTATTTGAAATCTAAATTCCAATTCACATTTCACTTCTATTTGAAATCTATATTCCAATTCCCATTTCAAAATTCCTTTGAAGTAATATAAATATATACATATATTTATATCTATCTCAAATTCAAAACATTTGAATTTTCAAACAACTTGTTTCTTCCAAACAAATTTCTGTCAAAAACTTTTCTAAGGCAGCAATTCATCACTTAGAAACTCGAAAATGAACACTGATGATGTTGCGACCATCATCAGAATTACTTCCCAGCCACTGAAGTGAGTTCAGTGCTATATTTCTTTCAAACTCCATTTAGAAGAAAAAAAATTCTAAATCCCCAGGATTTTAAATTTTGAATTCTGGTCAGAATTCAATTTCAATTTATCTCATTTGTATATTTGATTCCATATACAAATTCCATTGGTTATATATAACTATTTCTGTTTTATAATCTAATTCGATTACAATCCTAACAATCAACTCAACTATTTAAAACAATATCGCGTGCAATCTTCTGTTCAAGTGTTTATAAACTCCTATCGACATCATGGCGTCCCACGATTCGACCAAAATTTATAATCCACTCAACAGACTAGTCAACACGATATAAAATAGTTTTTATATCAAATACAAATACGCTCTCTCGTATATATATATCACTCAACTCATTCTAGGGTGCTACTGACCCTATCTCTAATGAGCACAATCCAACAAGCCTAGGTATTCACTCAAACTAAGCTCTGATACCAACTATAATGACCCGCAAATCCGCAACATCAGAGTTGACTATAAACATCATACGTCCAACCCAAATATCATGAAAATACGAAACATTTTTTTTAGAAGAAAGAGGTAGAAGAAGAACAGAAATAACAACACAGAATCTCACATCGCAGCGGAACAAAATATAATATATCACATCTTTGAAATACAACATCTTAACTGTATAACATACACTTATTAGAGTACAACACTTACAACACAACGGAACAATACTATAACTAGATAACACTGAAGCCTCCTGCTCCAAGCTCTTTTAGATATATCTGAAAAATCCTGAACTACTTGACTGCCCGTACAAATTTAGGCACCCAAGAGTTTAGGTAGAACAAAACAAATAAACTCCGGGTCAGTCATGGGACTGGTATGTGTAAACAGTTTAAAACAGTTTCAGAAAACTAAATGATATCTCATAAGACCACGCCGTATAACACGGAACGGGTTTTTCCCTTATTTGAATCCAAACACTTGATTTAACTTTCAAAATCCCTTCGAAAGGAACTATAATCTTTATATCAAAACTCTTTTGATATTATAATAATGTCTAAATCAAGTAGATAACAATCTAGTGGAACGTTTGCATCTCACGTTCCACATATATAATATACAATCAAAACCGCAAGCACGTATTGGGTAATGGATTCCCAACTATGACAAGGTATGGAACCACCTTCCGCTGGTATATCTCTAGAGGAGAATACACCGAGTTCAACAAGAACATCTTGCAACTCAGCCACACATGACCGACCACTCATTTCGCTTGAGTGTATCGAATGTATATCACCAACGGTTGGGATCAGCAACCGTTTCCCGAATGGGACAGCATCGACAATAGATTTTTAGAAGTAAATGAAACTCTAGATCAGGTGATTATACACCTTAATAGGTGCGACCTACATAGCCATGCTGCCTGCCCGATTTCTGTCATTTACCGGTTGATGAGGCTAGAAGCTACGCTTTATCATCACACCAGATCCACTTCGAATGTCACATCGTCAGATCCATCGAAAATCACTAATTGAAGTCTACAACAATACATTACGTGTCCGCTAAAAAGTTTCCTTCTCCGCTTCCACTCTTGGTATGGTTGAAGAAATCAATGTACGTGACCTTTCTGGAAATACTCTGTCAGACATCCATCCATACAAGTCACCCAGGAACAGGATGAACTGAAGGCACTATTTCTATTAATAGAAAAAGTCCTTGCACTCCACTCCGTCTTCGATTATCTTTATATAATCTGATTCGCACGCTACTGCCAATACGGAGTGGTTCTTCGGACAATAATCCAACCGGTCTCTCCATATTGATAACGATGGTCAAAACTTCGATAGTCTGTGATTTAACTATCAAATAAAAACAAGTGTTTCGATAGTCGATGATTTAACTATCGAATAAAACAAGTGTTCATCCAAAACATCCAACAATCACTGAGCCTTTAAATAAATATTCCATTAATTAAATCACTTCTCTATTTCTTTATCAGTATTTGTTAACCAAATATTTTCAATAACCATATTGGCCTTTTACGTTATTTGGAAAACATTTCCGAATATCGCCTTCCTTTATTTTCTAAACTTTAGAAAATATATGCTAGTTATAATTGGAAAATATTCCAATTACTTATCTCTTTTCCGATCTCGTTTATTTCTATACTTAGGAAATATTTAACATCTATTTCCCAACTTACATTTATTTGGGTTAAAACGGATGTTGTGTAAAACATTGTTACGACAACCCAAATACTATATTCAACTAACTCTTATTCAACATTGATCTTCGAGCCTGAAATCTTACTATTTATTTGTTAATAATGAAACCAATCAAGTTGGGGTATAATTACCTCTCAGACCTTGACCGAATAACATTTATAACGTCAAAACAGATAAGACTACTTACTCGAACAATGAATACCATACAACTAATGTGTAATAACCCGAAAATCAGGGCCAGTTTAAAATTTTTATTTTAGCGATTCTAGCAAATTTGATTATTTAAAATGAATTATTTTAAATAATATCGGCGTGAAATTTATTTTGAATAGAATTCGATGTATATATTTATATACGTCGTCGATAGAATATAAATAATTATATATAATTATAAAAGGAATTGAAAATGGCGTGGTAGTTCGATAATTCGATTTCAAACTTCAATTGAGCATACCGGGTGCAAAACAATCCGGATTTTAGTGAAACCAAAAACATTAGGATCCAATTGATAATATCTTTCTAACAAATCCGAAAGATCAAAATTTCATAGCGGGAATCAAAAGATATGTCCAGTTGAAAATTCTGAATAGTCGCTATGGAATTCAGGCCCTTAAAAATGGACATTTTGCAAATGACTTCGGATTTCGACGAAACCAGTTTTGTTGGGTACGTGATGCCAAATTATTGCTAGATTCCAAATTTCATAATTTTTCGAATCAATATGTGAGCGTGGCAAAGGAAAACGCGTTTGACCGGTTTCAGTTGATTTTAATCGACTGGAAATTGACCATTTTTCCAACGGTCTCAGAATTCGGCGAAACTAGTTTTGTTAGGACCGTATCGTCAATACGAAGCTAGAAAATATTTTTCTAGAATTTTTAAAGTTAATATGTGACCCTGGTAATTTGAAATGTACGTTTAAAATTCAATATAGCGATTTAAATGTAAATTTAACGGAAACTGATCGAAACGATTGAATTGTCCTACGTGGCATATCCCATTGTGTTCGGAATGGGGGTTAAACGTTATGGACGACAGGCGGTGGGCCTCGTTTTGAGTTCGAAATAAAAAGTTGCTTTTTGCAAATTAATAAAATAAAAAAAAAAAACCCTCACCCCTCTCTCCTATACCCTCAGCCCCCCCCATTAGTTCATTTCAGAAATTAGAAAAAAAAAAAAAGGAAAATCGATCTCGCCCCCCCGCAATTCCACCGCCGCCGCACCCCGTCCAACGTGCCACCGCCGCAACCAGTCCCCTCCCCCTCGAACCCTCTTCCCCCTCGTTCTCTTCCCCCTTCCTCGATTGAATCCGCACCCGAACCCCCTCTGCCTACACCCCAACCCACCGCCACCACCTCCCAAGGCCGCCTCCACCCTTGCCGATGCCAAGAAACCCCTCCGGCGCGCCTCCCCCACCTCCAGCGAGCATAGGAAACCCTCCCCCTTCCACCGATCGACTGTAAGCTTTTTATTTATTATTTTATTATTTTTATTTATATAAAATCTGTTTTATTTTATTTATTTAAATCAAGTATAGATTTTGATTATGCAAAAGTTAAGATAGTTTTTATTAAGAAAAAGGATTTGAATTAAAAATATAATTTTCATATGAAGAAAGGTAGGATCTTTAATGTAGGAAAGATGTGATTTTTTTTAAAAAAAAAAAGTAAAAAGACGATATTTTATTATTTTAGGAAAGAGATTTTTCTTATATGAAGTTAGCAAAGAAACGATTGATATTTAAATTGAAAAAGATTTGATTTAAAAGTGAAAAAATTATATTTTTATTTATAAAAATATGATTTTTATCGTATAGAAAGAATAGAAATACGATTTTTATATTATATAACAAGTAAAAATTTGATCTTTATATATGAAGCGAAATAAAAATATGATTTTTATTATATATATGTTGAAATAAAGAGGGAATTTTTATAGTGATGAAAGGAGAAAACTTTACTTTTATAAAGGCGAAAACTTTATTTTTATAAAGGCGAAATCAATATTTTTGAAATGGAATTTTTATCTATATGACATCATAGTAAAAATTCGATTTTTATATATTGAACATCATAGTAAAAATTCGATTTTTATATATTGAACATCATAGTAAAAATTCGATTTTTATATATTGAACATCATAGTAAAAATTCAATTTTTATATATTGAATAGCAAAGTAAAAATTCGATTTTTATATATTGAACATCATAGTAAAAATTCAATTTTTATATATTGAATAGCAAAGTAAAAATTCGATTTTTATATATTGAACATCATAGTAAAAATTTGATTTTTATATATTGAATCGCAAAGTAAAAATTCGATTTTTATATATATGAGGTGATTATAGAAATATGATTTTTAAATTGAAAGTAAACAAATAAAAATGTGACTTTTATTTTAAAGACATCAAAATATAAAAATGTGTGATTTTTATATATGTAGTGACTACGGGCACAAGAAGATGATAAAAAGGCGAGGATGAAGAAGATTTCTATTAATGAAGAGTCGTGGTATTGGATAGCTATCGGTGAGAACTTCTCACTCTAAACTTCTTTTTCTAGTTATATATATATATAAACTAGGATGCAGAGGGTGCTTAGTAGCACCCGACACAATCGTCCACAGACCATGGACTTGTTTGTTTGGTTGCATAGATTAGTTAGATGATTTGATTTGAAATTGAATTGTTTGGTGAATTGAATGGATTTGATTGATGTGTGAATGGCGTGGGCCTTCACTAGACCGGGGATAAGGCTAGGCCTCGTCCCGTTTCTAGTATCGTGCCGTTATGCCGCCGAAATTTTCTAAAATAATGTTAGAAAAAGAAAAATATCATTTTTATTGTGTAAATGAACTAATAGAAATTCAAGTGTTGAAATAAATATTTTTGACGTTAAAAATAAAATTTTTAACGTGAAAGTGAATAAATAAATATTTATAAACAAATCGGCCGATTTGTTTATTTACACTGATTTGACTGATATTGATTGGGTTGATAAATTTTACACATCGCCCAACTGCACAAACAAAAATGTGTGTTTGTTGATTTGAAACCCCACACGGGTGTTGGGATGATATTTGGTGTACACTAATCCCAATTATTTAATTATTGTCGATCGATTGGTCGACAGACTACGTAAGCGTCGATTATTTATATTTGATGCTTATGCAGTTGTGTGGTGCACTTTGGTTGATGGTTGATTATTTTTCAAAGCTATTATATACATGTGTTGTATGGCATCCATATAATTAACATTATATGGTTATTGATTGGGCCTCATTCCAATTTGAAAAATAAAGAATATTTTGATAATAACAACTATTTTGAAAAAGAAATATTTGAAATAGAATATTTGAAAATAGAAATTTATGAAGCCGTGTTGATTTGATTGACGCCATTTTGACGTGAACGATATTTATTTCGATTTTATTCATTTTAAAATGAATACTGAAAAGTGATTTCGAAATCGAATATTTCGAAATGAAATGAATTGAAAACGATTTCGAAATGAAATGAATTGAAAATGATTTCGAAATGAAATGAATTGAAAACGATTTCGAAATGAATTGAATTGAAAACGATTTCGAAATGAATTGAATTGAAAACGATTTCGAAATGAATTGAATTGAAAACGATTTCGAAATGAATTGAATTGAAAACGATTTCGAAATGAATTGAATTGAAAACGATTTCGAAATGAATTGAATTGAAAACGAATTCAAATTGAATTGAAAGTGAATTAAAATGAATTCAAATTGAATTAAAATTTGAATTGAATAGAAATGAATTTTAAAACGAATTTATAAAGAAGAATTCAATTTTGATTTGAATTGAAAAGAAAGTTGAAATTGCTTTTGAAACGATTTATAAAATTCGTTTTAAATAGAAATCGACGGAATATATATTATATATATTATATATATAATATAATGGCCTGAATAGAACGCGCCGCGCCGCGGCAGTTCGTGAATTTCGACCATTTATTTCAAACGGACATTGCGGGAGATCCGACCGTCGGATTCTCCTAAAACCAGAACCGTTGGGTTCGTATCGAAAAGAGCTTTCCAATGAATATTAGAAATTTGAAATCTAACGGTTGGATTTGGAATTATGTCCAAATCAATTTCAGAAAAGGTCGCTGTAAGTGCAGTTCGATGGCCATTGATGGAAATTGACTGTACGGACCTTGATAAAATTGTTAAAAATATTAATAATTTGTGTAAAATCATAATATGTGAATTGGAAAGAACTGGGGTGAAAAACTCCAAATTTGAAATGATAAAAATAGATTTTTATCGAAATGAACTAGTTTTGAACTAGAATTAAAATCAATTTATTTTTGAAATGAATAAATTGAATTTGAAAGTGATTTTAAAAATAATCAATATTCCCAATAGGTGAAGTGGAAGTGGAGTTGAATCGAAATTATCTTCGGAATATTTCGATGTTGGATTTCGTGACTATACAGATATTGTTTTGGGGAATTTGAAAGATATGTTATATATCGTTATTTCCAATACGATATTTGTTAGTTTCAGAATTTGATATTGAATATAAGCCGATATATTTTCTATTCAGAGCCTTGTATTTAATATCAAATGTGATTTGGTTTGTCGTGAATCGTGTTTTTGATGACATTGGTTCTTTAACCCAGTTAAAGGCAGAATATTGATTTTTGAGAAGATTAAAACTAAGTGGAGTTTAATGAATCTTTAATTAGATTAAAAATGTGAATTGATAATTTAAAATTATCAAATTTGAAAGGTGATCGAGAGTGGAGTATCACCAGTTTTGCTCCAAAGCGATAGTTAAATCTTTAATTAGATTTGAACGTGAAATGGTAATTAATTTTACCAATAACACCGTGGTGTTAGATATGGAGTATCACCAGTTTTGCTCCGTGGGATATATAGGTTGGGATTGGGAAATAAAACAAATAATTACTTCGGTGTGGTTCGCTAATCCCGACTAGTTTGAAATGATATCCAAAGGAAGATTAAAGAATAAATTTAGAAGAGTTTATTGTTTAAACCTAAACTCTGGGTGCCCCTATTTACCGCACGGGCAGCTAGTAGTTTTGGTTTTGCAGATTTATATTCACAGGGTCCTGATATATAGCTGGAACGATGCTCGGAAAGCTCTGTATCCGTGTATCACTTCTAGTTGTGCTTTTGTATTATTTTCTGTTGCTATGTAATTTATTGTAATCTCTGATATTTATCGAATATAATTTATTCATTTATACTCTGTATATTCTGGTATCTGATGGAATTGTTATAATAACAATGAAATGTTCTTTCGTCTGCGTCCTTTTGTGTGTTGTTCTCAAAGTATTCGTGCTTTCCTTTACGGGGAAGTTACGGGTTCTTTCAGTTGGTATCAGAGCTTTGGTTTACAGAGCTCGAGAACAAGGCACATTAGAACCATACGAAAGAATTCATCAGATATTGGATTAGCAATATCCAATTAGAATGACTCGTTAGAGATAGGATCAGAAGGGTCCTAGAACGAGTTTGAAGAGTATATTTTTCAAAAGAAAACAATTTTGTTTTAAAATTTGAATCGTTTTATACGTATTTGAATATTTATTTATTTTGAATTTGGACAATCGAGTATATATAGATTTCGCGTATACGCGTCATGAACGTATATTCGAAGTTTTAATATACTGGGTAGATATAGAATCACATTCTAGATATCCGGGGATGATTCTGATGATGGTGCATCATCATCAGTATTCATATTCGAATTTCGAAGGTGTGATTTCTATATATTTCCATTAGACTGGTGTGAGAACCAAAACTTATATAGTTAGAACACATTGTTGTGAATTGGCATCAAAAACAAGATTTTCTGTATATATATCAAAATTTATGAATTTGAAACTCTAATTCACTAATTGATTGATGTTTGGGTTGTTTGTTTAATTGTTTGCTAATTTTAACCATTTAGCCTAATATAATCAAATATTGAACTATATTGAAAATTGGTCGCATTTGCTTGCATATACATATACTTACATTGAACAGGTCATAGCAAGGAGGCTAGAGCCAGAGAATAAAATTTGTTTGCCCGACAAATAGGTACATGTTTACTACATAATTTCCTGTTTTGTTTGGGTGATGATGATTTTGTGAGCCTATTGGCTAGCCGCTTGGCTTTTTCTTTTTTCTTTTTGAGATCTGAAGGACCGGGGAAGCTATTTGAAATTCCCCGATGCTCCCGGTGCAGGGGAGGTTATGGCGAAATTTTTCAAAAATTTACGGTGTTAGCCAAATTTTTGAAATTTTTGAAAATTCTCAGAAACTGAAAAGTTGGAGAATGGAAGCCAGATCGAACGTAGAGTTGATTAATCAAACCACTTTCGACTTCGTTCCTTTTCGGGGACGAAAAGTTTTAAGTGGGAGAGATTGTAATAACCCGAAAATCTGGGCCAGTTTAAAATTTTTATTTTAGCGATTTTAGCGAATTTTGATTATTTAAAATGAATTATTTTAAATAATATCGGCGTGAAATTTATTTTGAATAGAATTCGACGTATATATTTATATACGTCGTCGATAGAATATAAATAATTATATATAATTATAAAAGGAATTGAAAATGGCGCGGTAGTTCGATAATTCGATTTCAAACTTCAATTGAGCATACCGGGTGCAAAACAATCCGGATTTTACTGAAACCAAAAACATTAGGATCCAATTGATAATATCTTTCTAACAAATCCGAAAGATCAAAATTTCATAGCGGGAATCAAAAGATATGTCCAGTTGAAAATTCTGAATAGTCGCTATGGAATTCAGGCCCTTAAAAATGGACATTTTGCAAATGACTTCGGATTTCAACGAAACCAGTTTTGTTGGGTCCGTGATGCCAAATTATTGCTAGATTCCAAATTTCATAATTTTTCGAATCAATATGTGAGTGTGGCAAAGGAAAACGCGTTTGACCGGTTTCAGTTGATTTTAATCGACTGGAAATTGACCATTTTTCCAACGGTCTCAGAATTCGACGAAACTAGTTTTGTTAGGACCGTATCGTCAATACGAAGCTAGAAAATATTTTTCTAGAATTTTTAAAGTTAATATGTGACCCCAGTAATTTGAAATGTACGGTTAAAATTCAATATAGCGATTTAAATGTAAATTTAACGGAAACTGATCGAAATGATTGAATTGTCCAATGTGGCATATCCCATTGTGTTCGGAATGGGGGTTAAACGTTATGGACGACAGGCGGTGGGCCTCGTTTTGAGTTCGAAATAAAAAATTGCTTTTTGCAAATTAATAAAATAAAATAAATAAAAAAAAACCCTCACCCCTCTCTCCTATACCCTCAGCCCCCCCCCCCCCCCCGTTAGTGCATTTCAGAAATTAGAAAGAAAAAAAAGGAAAATCGATCTCGCCCCCCCCCCGCTATTCCACCGCCGCCGCACCCCGTCCAACGCGCCACCGCCGCAACCAGTCCCCTCCCCCTCGAACCCTCTTCCCCCTCGTTCTCTTCCCCCTTCCTCGATTGAAACCGCACCCGAACCCCCTCTGCCTACACCCCAACCCACCGCCACCACCTCCCAAGGCCGCCTCCACCCTTACCGATGCCAAGAAACCCCTCCGGCGCGCCTCCCCCACCTCCAGCGAGCATAGGCAACCCTCCCCCTTTCACCGATCGACTGTAAGCTTTTTATTTATTATTTTATTATTTTTATTTATATAAAATCTGTTTTATTTTATTTATTTAAATCAAGTATAGATTTTGATTATGCAAAAGTTAAGATAGTTTTTATTAAGAAAAAGGATTTGAATTAAAAATATAATTTTCATATGAAGAAAGGTAGGATCTTTAATGTAGGAAAGATGTGATTTTTTTCTTAAAAAAAAGTAAAAAGATGATATTTTATTATTTTAGGAAAGAGATTTTTCTTATATGAAGTTAGCAAAGAAAAGATTGATATTTAAATTGAAAAAGATTTGATTTAAAAGTGAAAAAATTATATTTTTATTTATAAAAATATGATTTTTATCGTATAGAAAGAATAGAAATACGATTTTTATATTATATAACAAGTAAAAATTTGATCTTTATATATGAAGCGAAATAAAAATATGATTTTTATTATATATATGGTGAAATAAAGAGGGAATTTTTATAGTGATGAAAGGAGAAAACTTTACTTTTATAAAGGCGAAAACTTTATTTTTATAAAGGCGAAATCAATATTTTTAAAATGGAATTTTTATCTATATGACATCATAGTAAAAATTCGATTTTTATATATTGAACATCATAGTAAAAATTCGATTTTTATATATTGAATAGCAAAGTAAAAATTCGATTTTTATATATTGAACATCATAGTAAAAATTCAATTTTTATATATTGAATAGCAAAGTAAAAATTCGATTTTTATATATTGAACATCATAGTAAAAATTCAATTTTTATATATTGAATAGCAAAGTAAAAATTCGATTTTTATATATTGAACATCATAGTAAAAATTCGATTTTTATATATTGAATCGCAAAGTAAAAATTCGATTTTTATATATATGAGGTGATTATAGAAATATGATTTTTAAATTGAAAGTAAACAAATAAAAATGTGACTTTTATTTTAAAGACATCAAAATATAAAAATGTGTGATTTTTATATATGTAGTGACTACGGGCACAAGAAGATGATAAAAAGGCGAGGATGAAGAAGATTTCTATTAATGAAGAGTCGTGGTATTGGATAACTATCGGTGAGAACTTCTCACTCTAAACTTCTTTTTCTAGTTATATATATATATAAACTAGGATGCAGAGGGTGCTTAGTAGCACCCGACACAATCGTCCACAGACCATGGACTTGTTTGTTTGGTTGCATAGATTAGTTAGATGATTTGATTTGAAATTGAATTGTTTGGTGAATTGAATGGATTTGATTGATGTGTGAATGGCGTGGGCCTTCACTAGACCGGGGATAAGGCTAGGCCTCGTCCCGTTTCTAGTATCGTGCCGTTATGCCGCCGAAATTTTCTAAAATAATGTTAGAAAAAGAAAAATATCATTTTTATTGTGTAAATGAACTAATAGAAATTCAAGTGTTGAAATAAATATTTTTGACGTTAAAAATATAATTTTTAACGTGAAAGTGAATAAATAAATATTTATAAACAAATCGGCCGATTTGTTTATTTACACTGATTTGACTGATATTGATTGGGTTGATAAATTTTACACATCGCCCAACTGCACAAACAAAAATGTGTGTTTGTTGATTTGAAACCCCACACGGGTGTTGGGATGATATTTGGTGTACACTAATCCCAATTATTTAATTATTGTCGATCGATTGGTCGACAGACTGTGTAAGCGTCGATTATTTATATTTGATGCTTATGCAGTTGTGTGGTGCACTTTGGTTGATGGTTGATTATTTTTCAAAGCTATTATATACATGTGTTGTATGGCATCCATATAATTAACATTATATGGTTATTGATTGGGCCTCATTCCAATTTCAAAAATAAAGAATATTTTGATAATAATAACTATTTTGAAAAAGAAATATTTGAAATAGAATATTTGAAAATAGAAATTTATGAAGCCGTGTTGATTAGATTGACGCCATTTTGACGTGAACGATATTTATATCGATTTTATTCATTTTAAAATGAATATTGAAAAGTGATTTCGAAATCGAATATTTCGAAATGAAATGAATTGAAAACGATTTCGAAATGAAATGAATTGAAAACGATTTCGAAATGAAATGAATTGAAAACGATTTCGAAATGAAATGAATTGAAAACGATTTCGAAATGAATTGAATTGAAAACGATTTCGAAATGAATTGAATTGAAAACGATTTCGAAATGAATTGAATTGAAAACGATTTCGAAATGAATTGAATTGAAAACGATTTCGAAATGAATTGAATTGAAAACGATTTCGAAATGAATTGAATTGAAAACGAATTCAAATTGAATTGAAAGTGAATTAAAATGAATTCAAATTGAATTAAAATTTGAATTGAATAGAAATGAATTTTAAAACGAATTTATAAAGAAGAATTCAATTTTGATTTGAATTGAAAAGAAAGTTGAAATTGCTTTTGAAATGATTTAAAATGATTTATAAAATTCGTTTTAAATAGAAATCGACGAAATATATATTATATATATTATATATATAATATAATGGCCTGAATAGAACGCGCCGCGCCGCGGCAGTTCGTGAATTTCGACCATTTATTTCAAACGGACATTGCGGGAGATCCGACCGTCGGATTCTCCTAAAACCAGAACCGTTGGGTTCGTATCGAAAAGAGCTTTCCAATGAATATTAGAAATTTGAAATCTAACGGTTGGATTTGGAATTATGTCCAAATCAATTTCAGAAAAGGTCGTTGTAAGTGCAGTTCGATGGCCATTGATGGAAATTGACTGTACGGACCTTGATAAAATTGTTAAAAATATTAATAATTTGTGTAAAATCATAATATGTGAATTGGAAAGAACTGGGGTGAAAAACTCCAAATTTGAAATGATAAAAATAGATTTTTATCGAAATGAACTAGTTTTGAACTAGAATTAAAATCAATTTATTTTTGAAATGAATAAATTGAATTTGAAAGTGATTTTAAAAATAATCAATATTCCCAATACGTGAAGTGGAAGTGGAGTTGAATCGAAATTATCTTC
Source organism: Allium sativum (assembly GCA_030737875.1). NCBI lineage: Eukaryota > Viridiplantae > Streptophyta > Magnoliopsida > Asparagales > Amaryllidaceae > Allium > Allium sativum. Next base: position 182,652,091 of record CM060913.1, on the reverse strand, counting down.
GGAATATTTCGATGTTGGATTTCGTGACTATACAGATATTGTTTTGTTATATATCGTTATTTCCAATACGATATTTGTTAGTTTCAGAATTTGATATTGAATATAAGCCGATATATTTTCTATTCAGAGCCTTGTATTTAATATCAAATGTGATTTGGTTTGTCGTGAATCGTGTTTTTGATGACATTGGTTCTTTAACCCAGTTAAAGGCAGAATATTGATTTTTGAGAAGATTAAAACTAAGTGGAGTTTAAGGAATCTTTAATTAGATTAAAAATGTGAATTGATAATTTAAAATTATCAAATTTGAAAGGTGATCGAGAGTGGAGTATCACCAGTTTTGCTCCAAAGCGATAGTTAAATCTTTAATTAGATTTGAACGTGAAATGGTAATTAATTTTACCGATAACACCGTGGTGTTAGATATGGAGTATCACCAGTTTTGCTCCATGGGATATATAGGTTGGGATTGGGAAATAAAACAAATAATTACTTCGGTGTGGTTCGCTAATCCCGACTAGTTTGAAATGATATCCAAAGGAAGATTAAAGAATAAATTTAGAAGAATTTATATTTGATAAAATTAATGAGAACCTTTCCCTAAGAATGTGATTTTGTGAATAAAAGAATATTCTTAATTGGAATGAGGCGTTCATTGTGTTTGTGTAACATTTGTTAATTATATACGTGGTTTATTCAGAAAGGCCGGGTTATACCCATTCTGAATAACCGATTCGACGAGAAGTCGAAGATGAAGACGGTGGTTGAAGACCGGAAGTCTTCACATCGTTTGGGTGATTACTGATGATCTTGATTGGGCTGTACACCCAGGATGAGGGAATCAGTTGGTGATCGTCCAGACGTACTTGGAGATGGATGGATATGCGAGGAAAGTGCCTCCGGTTTCGTTCAGACCCAGAACGAACTTGTAAATGGATTGTGTGTCTGACACTGGATTTTATTCTGTGTTGATTGATCTCTATTAAATATACATCTGTTTGGCGGCGGAGAATTTATTCTCTTGCTTAACGCCCTTCTCTGAAACGTACGAGCTCAGAGGTTGTATATCGATGGACATCAGTCGCATGGAGTGAATTGCCAATGTGGCATGCGTAAGTGGCAATTGATCAAGGCTTCTGTTGAAAAGCAAAGTCTTGTGGTTGATGATCAAAGCACAGCCTGTGTGGCGTAGCTTTGTGTATAACGTGAATTCGCGAGCCTCACACCTCGGTATGAGTCAAAAACGGGATACGGACCCAAGGAGTGCACGACGTTTCTTTCTAGCTAGGGTGGTGTCAGTGACCTACCAACCCTGACATTTATATACTTTTCACCTGTGTGGTTGTTGGATACGAGGCGCCTCGGATATAGGTCTGTAAGGACCGGGAAACGTGTGTTCAGGAATAATTAATCCTCAAAAGTAAGAGAGGACCGGCCTTGGAGGTTCCAAAGGATCAGAGTGGGGTCCTGAGGCATTGCTAGAGTGTCTCGAGCGCGGAGAGGAGCTTGCCCCTTGCCTCGGCTCATGACGGAAATCCAATTTCCAATACGTGATAGTGCGGTTTTATTTGTAGAACCTAGTATGGCGACATAGTGGTATGGGTCATTAATGCCGCCTATGATTGATATTTATGATTGAAATTGTTTTGACACTATACACCTATAATAGTATCAAATAATGTGTTTTACACGTATCAAGCATGCTTTGGCTGTTATAAGGTAAAAACCCTATCCTCCGGCTTGCGTTGCATTGTGTGATGGGACCTGGGTCTTATAACAGCTTCATTTTTCTTTATTTAGCATTGCGCTGTTTGTTTTATGCACTGGTATTCTTGGGAGGAAACCCGTTCCGTGTTATATGGCGTGGTCCCTTGATTCACCTAACTTTAAAATAAAGATTAATAACTGCTTTAGTTCTCACACCAGTCCCATGATTGACCTGGAGTTTATTGTTTAAACCTAAACTCTGGGTGCCCCTATTTTCCGCACGGGCAGCTAGTAGTTTTGGTTTTGCAGATTTATATTCACAGGGTCCTGATATACAGCTGGAACGATGCTCGGAAAGCTCTGTATCCGTGTATCACTTCTAGTTGTGCTTTTGTATTATTTTCCGTTGCTATGTAATTTATTGTAATCTCTGATATTTATCGAATATAATTTATTCATTTATACTCTGTATATTCTGGTATCTGATGGAATTGTTGTAATAACAATGAAATGTTCTTTCGTCTGCGTCCTTTTGTGTGTTTTTCTCAAAGTATTCGTGCTTTCCTTTACGGGGAAGTTACGGGTTCTTTCAGTTGGTATCAGAGCTTTGGTTTACAGAGCTCGAGAACAAGGCACATTAGGACCATACGAAAGAATTCATCAGATATTGGATTAGCAATAACCAATTAGAATGACTCGTTAGAGATAGGATCAGAAGGGTCCTAGAACGAGTTTGAAGAGTATATTTTTCAAAAGAAAACAATTTTGTTTTAAAATTTGAATCGTTTTATACGTATTTGAATATTTATTTATTTTGAATTTGGACAATCGAGTATATATAGATTTCGCGTATACGCGTCATGAACGTATATTCGAAGTTTTAATATACTGGGTAGATATAGAATCACATTCTAGATATCCGGGGATGATTCTGATGATGGTGCATCATCATCAGTATTCATATTCGAATTTCGAAGGTGTGATTTCTATATATTTCCATTAGACTGGTGTGAGAACCAAAACTTATATAGTTAGAACACATTGTTGTGAATTGGCATCAAAAACAAGATTTTCTGTATATATATCAAAATTTATGAATTTGAAACTCTAATTCACTAATTGATTGATGTTTGGGTTGTTTGTTTAATTGTTTGCTAATTTTAACCATTTAGCCTAATATAATCAAATATTGAACTATATTGAAAATTGGTCGCATTTGCTTGCATATACATATACTTACATTGAACAGGTCATAGCAAGGAGGCTAGAGCCAGAGAATAAAATTTGTTTGCCCGACAAATAGGTACATGTTTACTACATAATTTGCTGTTTTGTTTGGGTGATGATGATTTTGTGAGCCTATTGGCTAGCCGCTTGGCTTTTTCTTTTTTCTTTTTGAGATCTGAAGGACCGGGGAAGCTATTTGAAATTCCCCGATGCTCCCGGTGCAGGGGAGGTTATGGCGAAATTTTTCGAAAATTTAGGGTGTTAGCCAAATTTTTGAAATTTTTGAAAATTCTCAGAAACTGAAAAGTTGGAGAATGGAAGCCAGATCGAACGTAGAGTTGATTAATCAAACCACTTTCGACTTCGTTTGTAACGGCCCAGATTTTTTTGACCATTTAGTTATTATTTAAAAATGTTTTTTTTATTGTTTTGGAATTTTATATGGTTTAATTTAAATATTTTATTTTATTCCGAAATGGTAGAAATTTAGTGGATCTGCAATATAATGTGAACTGGCAGTATAAAAGGATAAATTTTTAATTTAAAATAGTACGTTTACAAAGGAAGTAGTAGCTAACGAACTCGGATTTCGATGAAATCAGTTTCATTAAATCCGAAATGATGAAATTAGGTAACCAACCAAGTTACGTCAAAAATGGTATCCGTATGTGGAAAAGAAAAAATAAAAGGCCAAAATTTGAACTAAATTTTGACGGTAATTTGAATTTGCTAATGCTAACAGCAAAACTGGAACCTGAGACCTATCCAGGAAAATTCTGAACATAGGATATTAACTATATATGAAATCTGGGAAAATTCTATAACGGATATAGAAAGTTATTAAGGAAACAAAATTTAAATAAATTATTTGAAAATCTAAACGAACTCCGATTTTTGATTTGAATACATAGGATTGAAGTACGTTAAAAACCGGACAAGATGGTGGAAGAATTTCTGAAAACCGTTATCGTTTGATACTCCAACATGAGACCGGAAGGTGTTGAAACTAACACAAAACACTATTTTGAATTTGAATTTAAATTATTTGAAAGTTCAAACGAATTCAAAATTTAAATATCTTTATATATTATTGAAGAGCAAGAAAAATTGAACAACATGGTTGAAAAAGATTTTGGATAAGGTATCAATAAGTAAGTCAAATTAACGTCCGAATAGGGTTGAGAAAACACACTTTACTATTCATAAATTATTAAATTTATTTATAATTTAATAAATTTAAGGATTAATCCTAGCCATCCATTTTCGACCGTTGGATTCGCGCCACCTCAGCAATCCATGTGACTCCTTCGGCTATAAATAGCCCCCCCCCCCTCATTTTAAACTCACTCCTCCTCCTCCTCTTTTAAGCTTTGGCAATGGCAGAAATAATAATAAAATAATAGAAAATAGGGAAAAGGAAGGAAGGGAGAAAGGAGGGCAAGACGGGGAGCTAGGGACTCTTAGGCAGAGGCTTGGACTTCACGGGGTAAGTTTTTAAATAATATTTATTTATTTATTTATTTTTGTAATATATATATATATATATATAATAATTAAAATAGAATTTGTAAAAATAAATATCAGAACATTCTAAGGGTGACAGAGAGGATAGTGTCTAAGGCTTGAGTTTGGAAAATATAGTTTCCTGCTCTCCCTGGCTATCCCTAACTGATCCGACGGATGGGATGATTATTTAAAATTTAATTTGAATTTAATTTGAATTTAAAACAGACCAGGGGCATTTTCGTAATTTTTAACCATAAACTTTAAAAGCTTATAACTTTTTCAAAACAAGTCGGATTTCCACGAAACAAGGACCGTTGGATTCTTATCGAAAAATACTTTAAAATGAGTAGAAGCAGATTTTTGATCCGAGTTAAAATTTTTAAGTTATAATTAAATGAATATTTTTAAATATTTTATTTGAAAATTAAATTAAATTAATATTAAAATTGTTTTTCAATTTTAAAAAAAATTGGATATGGCTAGAGATGGGAAAGTAGGATTTTTTAGAAGGGCAGGGAAGGTAATTTGGCTAATAATGCAATTAGAAATTAATTAAGATAAAAATAATTTAATTAATTAAATTAATTTAATATTCATTTAAATTAGGTAGATATTGTAAATAGCATAACTTTTGCATACATTAACGAAATTTAACGAAACAAGATCCGTTGGGATCGTATGGACGAGCACTACGCAATGGAACTGATCGCAAGTGGATTGGAGCTCGTTTGGATTTATGGTGAAATTTAACGTCTGAACCAAATCAATGACCAATTATCGTTATTCAACGATAAACCGTCCAAGGTGAGTAAATCTCACTAACTCTGAGCACTTTATATTTTTATAAAGTATTTTTAGAACTGATAATTATTGGTTGAATTGCTGAGTGTTGATTGTTTGGTTGAACTACTAGTCAGTTGGTTGAAAATACCGATATAGTTATATATATCGTTAACCGATGTTGATTTTGTTTATCAGAATACCTCATATTGAAATGAAATTGATGTGAATTATATTGTGTAACATCTGTGGATGCAGGGAAACAGGTTGGAGGAATCCAACTGGATTCCTCAACATTTATTTACCGTTTTTCATATATTCTGATATATGATGTGTTATATCATCTGTTGTTGAACCTATGTGTTTGGATGACGATTGAACCTTTTGATTTGGTATTTTTATACCATAAGTGATACTAGAAAGTGAAAAGGGATTTTCAAAGTTTATTTTGAAAATAAATTATTTATATAAAATCAATAGATTTTATATATAAAAGGAAGAGAATTTCATGAGAGAAAATGATTATAGAATCAAAGCATTTGTTTAAAAACAAATATTGGTGAAATCAAACAGAAGGGAAAATATTGGTGAAATCAAATAGAAGGGAAATATTTGTGAAACGATTACAAATAGAAATAAAAAGGGAAACATTCGTAAAAGTATTTACAAATGGAATTGAAAAGGGAATATTCATGTAGGGAATAAAGAAAAGTTGAAAGAAGTACTTATTTGTTAAATAAATAGAAAATTTAAAAGAAATATTTATTTGTTAAATAAATAGAAGCGAAAAGAGAATAGTTATTTGTTGAGTAAACGAATAGAAAAAGAATCTATTCAAGGGAAGTAATTCAAAGGAATTATTCCAAAGGAATTATTCAAAAGAGAAAAGTCAAAGGGATTAATTCAAAAGAGTTAATCAACTAGAGTTAAACCGTTGGAGTTAAACTGTTAGAGTTAAACAGTTGGAGTTAAACTGTTAGAGTTAAACCGTTGAAGTTAAACTGTCAGAGTTAAACCGTAAAGTTAAACAGTTAGAGTTAGTTAGTTAGAGTTAACCAGTTAGAGTTATTCAGTTAGAGTTATCCAGTTAGAGTTATTCAGTTAGAATTAACCAGTTAGAGTTAATCAGTTAGAGTTAATCGTTTTGAGTCAAATCGAACTAGAGTTATTCAAATATAGTAATCGAATAAGGGTTAATTGAATATCAGTTATTCAATTAGAATTGATCGAATCTAATTATTCGAGATAGAGTTAAAAATAGACAAAGTTATTTAAGGATGAATTTCCATTTAGCACGACTGCTAGCGTAATTCGCAGGGCTGCAGATAGCCTACGGCGGTCGGATGTTTCCTGAGGGAATCAGGCGTAACCATTGTGATCGCTGCGATCTAGAGTCAAGCAAATGGTGTTAAATCAAATAGTAATTAATCAATAGAAGTTAATTAAGTCGAGTTAGTCGAGTATTAGTAAATTAAGTAGGGTTAGTCAAAAAGGGAATTAATCGAATATCACCTATTCGAAGTAGAGTTATCGAATATAGTTTATTCGAGAAGAGTAATCGAATATAGTTCGTTCGAAGTGTGTTAAATCGAATATAGTTATTCGAAGGAGAGAATTATTGAATATGGTTTATTCGAAGTGAGATTTTCGAATATTAGTTATTCGAAGAAAAGGATTATCGAATATTAGTTATTCGAACAGGGGAATCGAATATAGTTTATTCGAAAGAGAATTATCGGATAGTGATTATTCGAGAGTGAATCATACATGGAAATTCGATTATATCGAATCAAGGGAAGTAATGTTTACTTTCCATTTCAAATCAAGTTTTAATTATCTGTTAATAAAGTAGTTGGTTGTTTATTTATTCAAATTAAGATATGGAAATATATTTAAGTTAACATATTTTGAAAGAATGGAATTATAACATTTACAGTTATAATCAAATGATTCAGTAAAGGAAGTGGATTCATAAATAGAATCCGAGAGTTCGCAAGGAAGTTTCTTAAAGAGTGAAGTTTGAACTTTGTCTATTTCGAAGTTAGAAATGTTGTTCAGTTAAGGTCTGAGAGGTAATTATACCTCAACTTGATTGACTTCGTTTTTAACTAAGAAGTGGATAAGGTTCGAGAGTGAAAGGGGTTAAGTGAATTTAGTTAATGAGCGAAATGGTTGGTGTTGGCATAGCGATGTTTATTCAAACATCAGTTTAAACCCAATGAAGGAGATTTGGAAATGTCTTCCAAATGAAAAATCAGAAATGTTTTCTGAATATAGAAAATGAGAAATGGAATTGTTTCCCATTGTTAATAACGTATATTTTCTAAATATAGTAAATAAGAAATATAGGAAAACAAGAATAAGGAAAAGGGTAAATTTATGATAATTTGATGATGAATGATGATTGATCGATAGAGTTTCCATCTGGAAATAATATCGTTGTTTGCACACAGACATGTTTTCATTTGATAGTTAAATCACCGACTATCAAAGTTTTTGACCATTTTACGTTGTTAATATGGAGAGACCGGTTGGATTATTATCCAGAGAACCACTCCGTATTGGCCTAAGCGTTGCGAATCAAGTATGCTGAATATATTGAAGACGGAGTTATGCAAGGGCTATCCTATTTACAGAATAGTGCCTTCAGTTTGTCCAGTCCCAGGAAAAACGTGAATGGACGAATGTCTGACAGAGTATATTCAAAGGATCGCGTAAGTTGATCTCTTCAAACGTACTTACGTTTGGTGGCGGAGGAATTCGTTTCTCTTAGCTGTATACCCGTGGTATTTTTGGTGAAATCAATTTGTGATTTGGCGAGTATGACGATGTGGTATTCAAAGTAATGGAGGTGGGATCTGTCAAAAGATACGTTATGACCTCAAGCCTCATCCACCGGGAAATGACAAAAATCGGGCAGGCAGCATGGCTATGTGGGTCGCACCCATTAGGATGTATGATCACCTATCTAGAGAAATTCCTTTTGTTCTTAAATCTATCGATGCTGTCCCTTATCGGGAGACGGTTGCTGATCCCAACCGTTGGTGATATACATTCGATACACTCAAGCGAAATGAGTGGTCGGTCATGTGTGGGCCGGGTTGCAAGATGTTCTTGTTGAACCCAGTGTATTTGCCTCTAGAGATACACGTTCGGAAGGTGGTCCCATACCTTGTCAAGTTGGAATCCAATCTCCAATAAGTGCCTGCGAGTTTGATTGTATATTATATATGTAGAGCGTGAGATGCAAGCGTTCTACTAGATTTTAATTACTTGTGATTAGACATTATTATAATATCAGATAATATATGATTTCCAAAGTGTTTTTGGTTATCGTAAGGTAAAAACCGTCCGTGTTTATGTGTGGATTGGTCTTACGATTATCTTTTCTTTCGAAAGGATTTTGAAAGTTAAACCAAATGATTTGAGTTTACTCACACCAGTCCCATGACTGACCCAGAGTTTATTTTGTTTTGTTTTCCCTAAACTCTTGGGTGCCCAAATTTGTACGGGCAGTCAAGTAGTCAGGGTTTACAGGTATGCTTGAAGAGCTTGGAGCAGGAGGCTTCAAGATTTTTCTAGCTATTGATTATTCCGCTATGATGAAAGTGTTGTACTCTGATAATGGTATGATATACATATACTACTTTGATTTCAAGATATGTTGTCTATTATATTTTATTCGTTCCGCTGTGAGATTCATGTTACTCTGATGTTGTTGTGTTCTTCTTCTTCTTCTGTTCTAATTTTCTATCTTATCTATCCTCACCCTCTAATTTCTTTCTTGGACTATCCGGTAATTTCGACTTTTGATTGTTCGATAGGTGTTATATATCGGATAACCAAGGTCGCTTTTTCCCGGGTCGTTACAGTGGTATCAGAGCTGAAGGTTAAGTATTACCTTGGCTCTGTGGCGTGATTCAGTAGAGATGGGGTTAGTAATACCCTAGACTGAGTTTGAGTGTATATATACGAGTGAACGTATTTGTTATTTGATATAAAATGATTTTATATTGTGGAGATTTATTGGTTGAGTTGTTTATGAATTCTGGTCGATCAGTTTGATCCACTGTATCGATAGGGGTTTATAAACGCTTGAATACGGTGAACCGACACAGTATGTTTTGAAAAATGGTGAATGAAATAATTTTACCCAAATTATATTTTGATATAAGCAAAGTATATATATTTGAAATTATTATAGTATATTGAATGTGTTGGTTGTGATTATAATCGAATAAGATTATAAAATGTGGAATGGTTATGTAAATAACAAATCAAAATTCATATTAGTGAAATATATGAAATCAGATGAATTAAATCTGAATTTAAGTTCATAATTGAAATTAAAATTGCTAAAATTTGAATAAGCGTTGTAAATGGAATTAAATTGAATATATGTGAATTTTAAAATCCTGGGAGATTTTAAATTTGTTACAAGCATTAAAAAGGGATATTTTGAAATGAATTTCAAAATGAAAGTGTTTAGAAATGGTTTTGAAAGTGACATAGTATTGAACTCACTTCGATAGCTGGAAAATAAATTCCGATGTTGATCTGGACATCATCGGTGTTCATTTTCGAGTTTGTAAGTGACAGATTACTACCAAAGATTTTGTTTTTGAATTGTTTTGAGAAACCAAGTTGTTTTGATATTCCAAAAGGATATTTGATTTTTGGAAAAGGCAAAGCTATTTGAAACTCCCAGGTAAGATTGTTTGAAATAAACACAAATTAAATAGAAATTTGTGAAAGTAAATTTGAAATTGAATTGAAGGCAGTTCAGTGGAAATTGAGTTGAATTGGAATAGAATGGTATCAAGTAGAATTGGACTGGATTAGAGATAATATGGGATAGAAATGGATGGTCAAGCAAGAAATTTGAATTGAGATTGGAATTGCAGTTTGATTGAAATTTGGCTTGGTTATAAGAGGATGGTCGTGTTGAAGATAAAAGTGATTGGGAGTTTGATTGGGATGATAGTGGTATATGTTAAATTGATAGCAGAATTGAATGCCGACAAAAAGGTACACGTACATATTTATATGAGTTGGATGAGATTTATGAGCCTGTTTGGCAAGCCACTTGGCTGTTTGATTTTCTTTTGGGTTGAAGAAGGCCTAGAGAGGCGAGTTGGAGTTTGAGCTATTGACCAGTACAAAGGAGATGCTGGCAAAAATTTTCAGAAATTTCGAATGTTAGAAAATTTTCAGAATTTTTGAAATTTTCGTTTATAGAAATAAATTAATAAATTAATTAGAATTAATTGGTTTAGTGAAACCGGAGTAAATAAATAATTTTAACCTAGTTATAAAGTTCATTTTTCTACCTTAGCAATTTCGAGGACGAAATTATTTTAAGGGGGAAAGAATGTAACGGCCCAGATTTTTTTGACCATTTAGTTATTATTTAAAAATGTTTTTTTATTGTTTTGGAATTTTATATGGTTTAATTTAAATATTTTATTTTATTCCGAAATGGTAGAAATTTAGTGGATCTGCAATATAATGTGAACTGGCAGTATAAAAGGATAAATTTTTAATTTAAAATAGTACGTTTACAAAGGAAGTAGTAGCTAACGAACTCGGATTTCGATGAAATCAGTTTCATTAAATCCGAAATGATGAAATTAGGTAACCAACCAAGTTACGTCAAAAATGGTATCCGTATGTGGAAAAGAAAAAATAAAAGGCCAAAATTTGAACTAAATTTTGACGGTAATTTGAATTTGCTAATGCTAACAGCAAAACTGGAACCTGAGACCTATCCAGGAAAATTCTGAACATAGGATATTAACTATATATGAAATCTGGGAAAATTCTATAACGGATATAGAAAGTTATTAAGGAAACAAAATTTAAATAAATTATTTGAAAATCTAAACGAACTCCGATTTTTGATTTGAATACATAGGATTGAAGTACGTTAAAAACCGGACCAGATGGTGGAAGAATTTCTGAAAACCGTTATCGTTTGATACTCCAACATGAGACCGGAAGGTGTTGAAACTAACACAAAACACTATTTTGAATTTGAATTTAAATTATTTGAAAGTTCAAACGAATTCAAAATTTAAATATCTTTATATATTATTGAAGAGCAAGAAAAATTGAACAACATGGTTGAAAAAGATTTTGGATAAGGTATCAATAAGTAAGTCAAATTAACGTCCGAATAGGGTTGAGAAAACACACTTTACTATTCATAAATTATTAAATTTATTTATAATTTAATAAATTTAAGGATTAATCCTAGCCATCCATTTTCGACCGTTGGATTCGCGCCACCTCAGCAATCCATGTGACTCCTTCGGCTATAAATAGCCCCCCCCCTTCATTTTAAACTCACTCCTCCTCCTCCTCTTTTAAGCTTTGGCAATGGCAGAAATAATAATAAAATAATAGAAAATAGGGAAAAGGAAGGAAGGGAGAAAGGAGGGCAAGACGGGGAGCTAGGGACTCTTAGGCAGAGGCTTGGGCTTCACGGGGTAAGTTTTTAAATAATATTTATTTATTTATTTATTTTTGTAATATATATATATATATATATAATAATTAAAATAGAATTTGTAAAAATAAATATCAGAACATTCTAAGGGTGACAGAGAGGATAGTGTCTAAGGCTTGAGTTTGGAAAATATAGTTTCCTGCTCTCCCTGGCTATCCCTAACTGATCCGACGGATGGGATGATTATTTAAAATTTAATTTGAATTTAATTTGAATTTAAAACAGACCAGGGGCATTTTCGTAATTTTTAACCATAAACTTTAAAAGCTTATAACTTTTTCAAAACAAGTCGGATTTCCACGAAACAAGGACCGTTGGATTCTTATCGAAAAATACTTTAAAATGAGTAGAAGCGGATTTTTGATCCGAGTTAAAATTTTTAAGTTATAATTAAATGAATATTTTTAAATATTTTATTTGAAAATTAAATTAAATTAATATTAAAATTGTTTTTCAATTTTAAAAAAAATTGGATATGGCTAGAGATGGGAAAGTAGGATTTTTTAGAAGGGCAGGGAAGGTAATTTGGCTAATAATGCAATTAGAAATTAATTAAGATAAAAATAATTTAATTAATTAAATTAATTTAATATTCATTTAAATTAGGTAGATATTGTAAATAGCATAACTTTTGCATACATTAACGAAATTTAACGAAACAGGATCCGTTGGGATCGTATGGACGAGCACTACGCAATGGAACTGACCGCAAGTGGATTGGAGCTCGTTTGGATTTATGGTGAAATTTAACGTCTGAACCAAATCAATGACCAATTATCGTTATTCAACGATAAACCGTCCAAGGTGAGTAAATCTCACTAACTCTGAGCACTTTATATTTTTATAAAGTATTTTTAGAACTGATAATTATTGGTTGAATTGCTGAGTGTTGATTGTTTGGTTGAACTACTAGTCAGTTGGTTGAAAATACCGATATAGTTATATATATCGTTAACCGATGTTGATTTTGTTTATCAGAATACCTCATATTGAAATGAAATTGATGTGAATTATATTGTGTAACATCTGTGGATGCAGGGAAACAGGTTGGAGGAATCCAACTGGATTCCTCAACATTTATTTACCGTTTTTCATATATTCTGATATATGATGTGTTATATCATCTGTTGTTGAACCTATGTGTTTGGATGACGATTGAACCTTTTGATTTGGTATTTTTATACCATAAGTGATACTAGAAAGTGAAAAGGGATTTTCAAAGTTTATTTTGAAAATAAATTATTTATATAAAATCAATAGATTTTATATATAAAAGGAAGAGAATTTCATGAGAGAAAATGATTATAGAATCAAAGCATTTGTTTAAAAACAAATATTGGTGAAATCAAACAGAAGGGAAAATATTGGTGAAATCAAATAGAAGGGAAATATTTGTGAAACGATTACAAATAGAAATAAAAAGGGAAACATTCGTAAAAGTATTTACAAATGGAATTGAAAAGGGAATATTCATGTAGGGAATAAAGAAAAGTTGAAAGAAGTACTTATTTGTTAAATAAATAGAAAAGTTAAAAGAAATATTTATTTGTTAAATAAATAGAAGCGAAAAGAGAATAGTTATTTGTTGAGTAAACGAATAGAAAAAGAATCTATTCAAGGGAAGTAATTCAAAGGAATTATTCCAAAGGAATTATTCAAAAGAGAAAAGTCAAAGGGATTAATTCAAAAGAGTTAATCAACTAGAGTTAAACCGTTGGAGTTAAACTGTTAGAGTTAAACAGTTGGAGTTAAACTGTTAGAGTTAAACCGTTGAAGTTAAACTGTCAGAGTTAAACCGTAAAGTTAAACAGTTAGAGTTAGTTAGTTAGAGTTAACCAGTTAGAGTTATTCAGTTAGAGTTATCCAGTTAGAGTTATTCAGTTAGAATTAACCAGTTAGAGTTAATCAGTTAGAGTTAATCGTTTTGAGTCAAATCGAACTAGAGTTATTCAAATATAGTAATCGAATAAGGGTTAATTGAATATCAGTTATTCAATTAGAATTGATCGAATCTAATTATTCGAGATAGAGTTAAAAATAGACAAAGTTATTTAAGGATGAATTTCCATTTAGCACGACTGCTAGCGTAATTCGCAGGGCTGCAGATAGCCTATGGCGGTCGGATGTTTCCTGAGGGAATCAGGCGTAACCATTGTGATCGCTGCGATCTAGAGTCAAGCAAATGGTGTTAAATCAAATAGTAATTAATCAATAGAAGTTAATTAAGTCGAGTTAGTCGAGTATTAGTAAATTAAGTAGGGTTAGTCAAAAAGGGAATTAATCGAATATCACCTATTCGAAGTAGAGTTATCGAATATAGTTTATTCGAGAAGAGTAATCGAATATAGTTCGTTCGAAGTGTGTTAAATCGAATATAGTTATTCGAAGGAGAGAATTATTGAATATGGTTTATTCGAAGTGAGATTTTCGAATATTAGTTATTCGAAGAAAAGGATTATCGAATATTAGTTATTCGAACAGGGGAATCGAATATAGTTTATTCGAAAGAGAATTATCGGATAGTGATTATTCGAGAGTGAATCATACATGGAAATTCGATTATATCGAATCAAGGGAAGTAATGTTTACTTTCCATTTCAAATCAAGTTTTAATTATCTGTTAATAAAGTAGTTGGTTGTTTATTTATTCAAATTAAGATATGGAAATATATTTAAGTTAACATATTTTGAAAGAATGGAATTATAACATTTACAGTTATAATCAAATGATTCAGTAAAGGAAGTGGATTCATAAATAGAATCCGAGAGTTCGCAAGGAAGTTTCTTAAAGAGTGAAGTTTGAACTTTGTCTATTTCGAAGTTAGAAATGTTGTTCAGTTAAGGTCTGAGAGGTAATTATACCTCAACTTGATTGACTTCGTTTTTAACTAAGAAGTGGATAAGGTTCGAGAGTGAAAGGGGTTAAGTGAATTTAGTTAATGAGCGAAATGGTTGGTGTTGGCATAGCGATGTTTATTCAAACATCAGTTTAAACCCAATGAAGGAGATTTGGAAATGTCTTCCAAATGAAAAATCAGAAATGTTTTCTGAATATAGAAAATGAGAAATGGAATTGTTTCCCATTGTTAATAACGTATATTTTCTAAATATAGTAAATAAGAAATATAGGAAAACAAGAATAAGGAAAAGGGTAAATTTATGATAATTTGATGATGAATGATGATTGATCGATAGAGTTTCCATTTGGAAATAATATCGTTGTTTGCACACAGACATGTTTTCATTTGATAGTTAAATCACCGACTATCAAAGTTTTTGACCATTTTACGTTGTTAATATGGAGAGACCGGTTGGATTATTATCCAGAGAACCACTCCGTATTGGCCTAAGCGTTGCGAATCAAGTATGCTGAATATATTGAAGACGGAGTTATGCAAGGGCTATCCTATTTACAGAATAGTGCCTTCAGTTTGTCCAGTCCCAGGAAAAACGTGAATGGACGAATGTCTGACAGAGTATATTCAAAGGATCGCGTAAGTTGATCTCTTCAAACGTACTTACGTTTGGTGGCGGAGGAATTCGTTTCTCTTAGCTGTATACCCGTGGTATTTTTGGTGAAATCAATTTGTGATTTGGCGAGTATGACGATGTGGTATTCAAAGTAATGGAGGTGGGATCTGTCAAAAGATACGTTATGACCTCAAGCCTCATCCACCGGGAAATGACAAAAATCGGGCAGGCAGCATGGCTATGTGGGTCGCACCCATTAGGATGTATGATCACCTATCTAGAGAAATTCCTTTTGTTCTTAAATCTATCGATGCTGTCCCTTATCGGGAGACGGTTGCTGATCCCAACCGTTGGTGATATACATTCGATACACTCAAGCGAAATGAGTGGTCGGTCATGTGTGGGCCGGGTTGCAAGATGTTCTTGTTGAACCCAGTGTATTTGCCTCTAGAGATACACGTTCGGAAGGTGGTCCCATACCTTGTCAAGTTGGAATCCAATCTCCAATAAGTGCCTGCGAGTTTGATTGTATATTATATATGTAGAGCGTGAGATGCAAGCGTTCTACTAGATTTTAATTACTTGTGATTAGACATTATTATAATATCAGATAATATATGATTTCCAAAGTGTTTTTGGTTATCGTAAGGTAAAAACCGTCCGTGTTTATGTGTGGATTGGTCTTACGATTATCTTTTCTTTCGAAAGGATTTTGAAAGTTAAACCAAATGATTTGAGTTTACTCACACCAGTCCCATGACTGACCCAGAGTTTATTTTGTTTTGTTTTCCCTAAACTCTTGGGTGCCCAAATTTGTACGGGCAGTCAAGTAGTCAGGGTTTACAGGTATGCTTGAAGAGCTTGGAGCAGGAGGCTTCAAGATTTTTCTAGCTATTGATTATTCCGCTATGATGAAAGTGTTGTACTCTGATAATGGTATGATATACATATACTACTTTGATTTCAAGATATGTTGTCTATTATATTTTATTCGTTCCGCTGTGAGATTCATGTTACTCTGATGTTGTTGTGTTCTTCTTCTTCTTCTGTTCTAATTTTCTATCTTATCTATCCTCACCCTCTAATTTCTTTCTTGGACTATCCGGTAATTTCGACTTTTGATTGTTCGATAGGTGTTATATATCGGATAACCAAGGTCGCTTTTTCCCGGGTCGTTACATCGTTCCTTTTCGGGGACGAAAAGTTTTAAGTGGGAGAGATTGTAATAAACCGAAAATCTGGGCCAGTTTAAAATTTTTATTTTAGCGATTTTAGCGAATTTTGATTATTTAAAATGAATTATTTTAAATAATATCGGCGTGAAATTTATTTTGAATAGAATTCGACGTATATATTTATATACGTCGTCGATAGAATATAAATAATTATATATAATTATAAAAGGAATTGAAAATGGCGCGGTAGTTCGATAATTCGATTTCAAACTTCAATTGAGCATACCGGGTGCAAAACAATCCGGATTTTAGTGAAACCAAAAACATTAGGATCCAATTGATAATATCTTTCTAACAAATCCGAAAGATCAAAATTTCATAGCGGGAATCAAAAGATATGTCCAGTTGAAAATTCTGAATAGTCGCTATGGAATTCAGGCCCTTAAAAATGGACATTTTGCAAATGACTTCGGATTTCGACGAAACCAGTTTTGTTGGGTCCGTGATGCCAAATTATTGCTAGATTCCAAATTTCATAATTTTTCGAATCAATATGTGAGCGTGGCAAAGGAAAACGCGTTTGACCGGTTTTAGTTGATTTTAATCGACTGGAAATTGACCATTTTTCCAACGGTCTCAGAATTCGACGAAACTAGTTTTGTTAGGACCGTATCGTCAATACGAAGCTAGAAAATATTTTTCTAGAATTTTAAAGTTAACATGTGACCCCAGTAATTTGAAATGTACGTTTAAAATTCAATATAGCGATTTAAATGTAAATTTAACGGAAACTGATCGAAACGATTGAATTGTCCTACGTGGCATATCCCATTGTGTTCGGAATGGGGGTTAAACGTTATGGACGGCAGGCGGTGGGCCTCGTTTTGAGTTCGAAATAAAAAATTGCTTTTTGCAAATTAATAAAATAAAATAAAATAAAACCCTCACCCCTCTCTCCTATACCCTCAGCCCCCCCCCCCCCCCCCCCGTTAGTTCATTTCAGAAATTAGAAAAAAAAAAGGAAAATCGATCTCGCCCCCCCGCTATTCCACCGCCGCCGCACCCCGTCCAACGCGCCACCGCCGCAACTAGTCCCCTCCCCCTCGAACCCTCTTCCCCCTCGTTCTCTTCCCCCTTCCTCGATTGAAACCGCACCCGAACCCCCTCTGCCTACACCCCAACCCACCGCCACCACCTCCCAAGGCCGCCTCCACCCTTGCCGATGCCAAGAAACCCCTCCGGCGCGCCTCCCCCACCTCCAGCGAGCATAGGCAACCCTCCCCCTTTCACCGATCGACTGTAAGCTTTTTATTTATTATTTTATTATTTTTATTTATATAAAATCTGTTTTATTTTATTTATTTAAATCAAGTATAGATTTTGATTATGCAAAAGTTAAGATAGTTTTTATTAAGAAAAAGGATTTGAATTAAAAATATAATTTTCATATGAAGAAAGGTAGGATCTTTAATGTAGGAAAGATGTGATTTTTTTTAAAAAAAAAAGTAAAAAGACGATATTTTATTATTTTAGGAAAGAGATTTTTCTTATATGAAGTTAGCAAAGAAACGATTGATATTTAAATTGAAAAAGATTTGATTTAAAAGTGAAAAAATTATATTTTTATTTATAAAAATATGATTTTTATCGTATAGAAAGAATAGAAATACGATTTTTATATTATATAACAAGTAAAAATTTGATCTTTATATATGAAGCGAAATAAAAATATGATTTTTATTATATATATGTTGAAATAAAGAGGGAATTTTTATAGTGATGAAAGGAGAAAACTTTACTTTTATAAAGGCGAAAACTTTATTTTTATAAATGCGAAATCAATATTTTTGAAATGGAATTTTTATCTATATGACACAATAGTAAAAATTCGATTTTTATATATTGAACATCATAGTAAAAATTCGACTTTTATATATTGAACATCATAGTAAAAATTCGATTTTTACATATTGAACATCATAGTAAAAATTCAATTTTTATATGTTGAATAGCAAAGTAAAAATTCTATTTTTATATATTGAACATCATAGTAAAAATTCAATTTTTATATATTGAATAGCAAAGTAAAAATTCGATTTTTATATATTGAACATCATAGTAAAAATTCGATTTTTATATATTGAATCGCAAAGTAAAAATTCGATTTTTATATATATGAGGTGATTATAGAAATATGATTTTTAAATTGAAAGTAAACAAATAAAAATGTGACTTTTATTTTAAAGACATCAAAATATAAAAATGTGTGATTTTTATATATGTATTGACTACGGGCACAAGAAGATGATAAAAAGGCGAGGATGAAGAAGATTTCTATTAATGAAGAGTCGTGGTATTGGATAGCTATCGGTGAGAACTTCTCACTCTAAACTTCTTTTTCTAGTTATATATATATATATACTAGGATGCAGACGGTGCTTAGTAGCACCCGACACAATCGTCCACAGACCATGGACTTGTTTGTTTGGTTGCATAGATTAGTTAGATGATTTGATTTGAAATTGAATTGTTTGGTGAATTGAATGGATTTGATTGATGTGTGAATGGCGTGGGCCTTCACTAGACCGGGGATAAGGCTAGGCCTCGTCCCGTTTCTAGTATCGTGCCGTTATGCCGCCGAAATTTTCTAAAATAATGTTAGAAAAAGAAAAATATCATTTTTATTGTGTAAATGAACTAATAGAAATTCAAGTGTTGAAATAAATATTTTTGACGTTAAAAATATAATTTTTAACGTGAAAGTGAATAAATAAATATTTATAAACAAATCGGCCGATTTGTTTATTTACACTGATTTGACTGATATTGATTGGGTTGATAAATTTTACACATCGCCCAACTACACAAACAAAAATGTGTGTTTGTTGATTTGAAACCCCACACGGGTGTTGGGATGATATTTGGTGTACACTAATCCCAATTATTTAATTATTGTCGATCGATTGGTCGACAGACTGTGTAAGCGTCGATTATTTATATTTGATGCTTATGCGGTTGTGTGGTGCACTTTGGTTGATGGTTGATTATTTTTCAAAGCTATTATATACATGTGTTGTATGGCATCCATATAATTAACATTATATGGTTATTGATTGGGCCTCATTCCAATTTGAAAAATAAAGAATATTTTGATAATAACAACTATTTTGAAAAAGAAATATTTGAAATAGAATATTTGAAAATAGAAATTTATGAAGCCGTGTTGATTAGATTGACGCCATTTTGACGTGAACGATATTTATATCGATTTTATTCATTTTAAAATGAATATTGAAGAGTGATTTCGAAATCGAATATTTCGAAATGAAATGAATTGAAAACGATTTCGAAATGAAATGAATTGAAAACGATTTCGAAATGAAATGAATTGAAAACGATTTCGAAATGAAATGAATTGAAAACGATTTCGAAATGAAATGAATTGAAAACGATTTCGAAATGAATTGAATTGAAAACGATTTCGAAATGAATTGAATTGAAAACGTTTTCGAAATGAATTGAATTGAAAACGATTTCGAAATGAATTGAATTGAAAACGATTTCGAAATGAATTGAATTGAAAATGAATTCAAATTGAATTGAAAGTGAATTAAAATGAATTCAAATTGAATTAAAATTTGAATTGAATAGAAATGAATTTTAAAACGAATTTATAAAGAAGAATTCAATTTTGATTTGAATTGAAAAGAAAGTTGAAATTGCTTTTGAAACGATTTAAAATGATTTATAAAATTCGTTTTAAATAGAAATCGACGAGATATATATTATATATATTATATATATAATATAATGGCCTGAATAGAACGCGCCGCGCCGCGGCAGTTCGTGAATTTCGACCATTTATTTCAAACGGACATTGCGGGAGATCCGACCGTCGGATTCTCCTAAAACCGGAACCGTTGGGTTCGTATCGAAAAGAGCTTTCCAATGAATATTAGAAATTTGAAATCTAACAGTTGGATTTGGAATTATGTCCAAATCAATTTCAGAAAAGGTCGTTGTAAGTGCAGTTCGATGGCCATTGATGGAAATCGACTGTACGGACCTTGATAAAATTATTAAAAATATTAATAATTTGTGTAAAATCATAATATGTGAATTGGAAAGAACTGGGGTGAAAAACTCCAAATTTGAAATGATAAAAATAGATTTTTATCGAAATGAACTAGTTTTGAACTAGAATTAAAATCAATTTATTTTTGAAATGAATAAATTGAATTTGAAAGTGATTTTAAAAATAATCAATATTCCCAATAGGTGAAGTGGAAGTGGAGTTGAATCGAAATTATCTTCGGAATATTTCGATGTTGGATTTCGTGACTATATAGATATTGTTTTGGGGAATTTGAAAGATATGTTATATATCGTTATTTCCAATACGATATTTGTTAGTTTCAGAATTTGATATTGAATATAAGCCGATATATTTTCTATTCAGAGCCTTGTATTTAATATCAAATGTGATTTGGTTTGTCGTGAATCGTGTTTTTGATGACATTGGTTCTTTAACCCAGTTAAAGGCAGAATATTGATTTTTGAGAAGATTAAAACTAAGTGGAGTTTAATGAATCTTTAATTAGATTAAAAATGTGAATTGATAATTTAAAATTATCAAATTTGAAAGGTGATCGAGAGTGGAGTATCACCAGTTTTGCTCCAAAGCGATAGTTAAATCTTTAATTAGATTTGAACGTGAAATGGTAATTAATTTTACCGATAACACCGTGGTGTTAGATATGGAGTATCACCAGTTTTGCTCCATGGGATATATAGGTTGGGATTGGGAAATAAAACAAATAATTACTTCGGTGTGGTTCGCTAATCCCGACTAGTTTGAAATGATATCCAAAGGAAGATTAAAGAATAAATTTAGAAGAATTTATATTTGATAAAATTAATGGGAACCTTTCCCTAAGAATGTGATTTTGTGAATAAAAGAATATTCTGAATTGGAATGAGGCGTTCATTGTGTTTGTGTAACATTTGTTAATTATATACGTTGGTTATTCAGAAAGGTCGGGTTATACCCATTCTGAATAACCGATTCGACGAGATGTCGAAGATGAAGACGGTGGTTGAAGACCGGAAGTCTTCACATCGTTTGGGTGATTAGTGATGATCTTGATTGGGCTGTACACCCAGGATGAGGGAATCAGTTGGTGATCGTCCAGACGTACTTGGAGATGGATGGATATGCGAGGAAAGTGCCTCCGGTTTCGTTCAGACCCAGAACGAACTTGTAAATGGATTGTGTGTCTGACACTGGATTTTATTCGATGTTGATTGATCTCTATTAAATATACATCTGTTTGGCGGCGGAGAATTTATTCTCTTGCTTAACGCCCTTCTCTGAAACGTACGAGCTCAGAGGTTGTATATCGATGGACATCAGTCGCATGGAGTGAATTGCCAATGTGGCATGCGTAAGTGGCAATTGATCAAGGCTTCTGTTGAAAAGCAAAGTCTTGTGGTTGATGATCAAAGCACGGCCTGTGTGGCGTAGCTTTGTGTATAACGTGAATTCGCGAGCCTCACACCTCGGTATGAGTCAAAAACGGGATACGGACCCAAGGAGTGCACGACGTTTCTTTCTAGCTAGGGTGGTGTCAGTGACCTACCAGCCCTGACATTTATATACTTTTCACCTGTGTGGTTGTTGGACACGAGGCGCCTCGGATATTGGTCTGTAAGGACCGGGAAACGTGTGTTCAGGAATAATTAATCCTCAAAAGTAAGAGAGGACCGGCCTTGGAGGTTCCAAAGGATCAGAGTGGGGTCCTGAGGCATTGCTAGATTGTCTCGAACGCGGAGAGGAGCTTGCCCCTTGCCTCGGCTCATGACGGAAATCCAATTTCCAATACGTGATAGTGCGGTTTTATTTGTAGAACCTAGTATGGCGACATAGTGGTATAGGTCATTAATGTCGCCTATGATTGATATTTATGATTGAAATTGTTTTGACACTATACACCTATAATAGTATCAAATAATGTGTTTTAAACGTATCAAGCATGCTTTGGCTGTTATAAGGTAAAAACCCTATCCTCCGGCTTGCGTTGCATTGTGTAATGGGACCTGGGTCTTATAACAGCTTCATTTTTCTTTATTTAGCATTGCGCTATTTGTCTTATGCATTGGTATTCTTGGGAGGAAACCCGTTCCGTGTTATATGGCGTGGTCCCTTGATTCACCTAACTTTAAAATAAAGATTAATAACTGCTTTAGTTCTCACACCAGTCCCATGACTGACCTGGAGTTTATTGTTTTAACCTAAACTCTGGGTGCCCCTATTTTCCGCATGGGCAGCTAGTAGTTTTGGTTTTGCAGATTTATATTCACAGGGTCCTGATATACAGCTGGAACGATGCTCGGAAAGCTCTGTATCCCTGTATCACTTCTAGTTGTGCTTTTGTATTATTTTCCGTTGCTATATAATTTATTGTAATCTCTGATATTTATCGAATATAATTTATTCATTTATACTCTGTATATTCTGGTATCTGATGGAATTGTTGTAATAACAATGAAATGTTCTTTCGTCTGCGTCCTTTTGTGTGTTGTTCTCAAAGTATTTGTGCTTTCCTTTACGGGGAAGTTACAGGTTCTTTCATAATGATTTACTTTTAAACACGTATACACTTCCCCTTTCTATTCTTACTAGATTTTATTCTAGACTTCCTTTTTGATTATACTATTCTGTTTCTAAGTTCGTTTTCTTATCGACTTCTATATATATTGATACGTTGATTTCTAACTATCAAACTTCTTAAAAATATTCTAACTCCTTAAATTCCCCGAAAAATTCGCCATAACCTCCTTTGTACCGAGAGCATCGGGAAAATCCCCAAACTGCCACACAGGCCTTCTCAAATCAAAAAGAAAAAAGAAAAGCCAAGCGGCTAGCCGATACGGTGCATAAAATCTCATATATGAATTAAATACATACCTTTTTGTCGAGCAATCTATTTATTTCACTTCTATACTTTATTCCAAACCTGTCTCCTGTATGTCTATACCTGTCCAATCTATTTTAACTATACCAATCATTTTAACTCAATTTGTTAATTAAATCTGTTAATTAACTTCTTAGTCTAATCCACTTCTATTTCCCAAATCTATTATCTTCTCTTATTCAAATCCTATAATATAAATCCCATTTGAATTCTATATTCAAATTCTATAGTTAAACTCCATTTGAATTCTATGCCTTATTTAAACAACGTTTATAACTTCACTTAAAATCCCACATTTATATATTTATAACAAAGTTTATAAATTCGATTCAAAACCCACCTTTTCATTTATAAACAAAGTTTATAAATTCAATTCAAATCCCATCCTTTTCATTTATAAACAGAGTTTATAAATTCAATTCAAATCCCACATTTTCATTTATAAACAAAGTTTATAAATTCGATTCAAAACTCACCTTTTCGTTTATAAACAAAGTTTATAAATTCAATTCAAATCCCATCCTTTTCATTTATAAACAAAGTTTATAAATTCAATTCAAATCCCACATTTTCATTTATAAACAAAGTTTATAATTTCGATTCAAAACCGACCTTTTCATTTATAAACAGAGTTTATAAATTCAATTCAAATCCCATCCTTTTCATTTATAAACAGAGTTTATAAATTCAATTACTTGTTTTATATATCTTCAAAACAAGTTAATATTTTCTATAGTTTTATTTAAAATTCAAATTCAATTTATAAAAATAGAATTCCCTTTTTAAATCTCAAATACCCTTTTCGATAATTTTTATAAATCAATATTCAAGCCCCATTGATATTTTAAATAATCAAATCAACCAATTTTCAATCATTTGATTTTTTTCACATCATATATGAATATATATGATATCAAACAAACAAAAAGATAATATATATTTTTGAGGAATCCAGTTGGATTCCTCCAACCTGTTTTTCCTGCATCCACAGACGTTAGTCAACAAAATAATACCCATCCTGCTTCGAGGCAGGATATCGCGGTATGAAGGTCATCCACTATCATAGCGTGGGGCGCATAGGGTAATCATCCGCTAATGAAACCGCGGGCATCCGCTAATGAGACTGCGGGAATCCAACCAATCATCAACCCAATATATATATATATATATATATATATATATATACCCTAAATAACTAATATATATTTTAAAACAATCAGACAACATTCAAACAAGCAACAACAATTATTTTTAACACTAAAAATAATTCTAATTAAATGGTGAGTGAGATTTACTCACCGTGAATTTCTTTGCTGAATATCTAAATTAATTTCCATGTTATCGCTATTATGAATCATCTCGAACAAATCTCTTTGTACCTACGATTTATTAAATGTAGCGATTAACATTTATTTAGATTAACGAATAAATAAACTTCTTATATATATATGGGAAGGGATCCGCTACACCTCTTATATTGCACGTGAACCCTCCCCTTGAATTCTAGCCACACAATCCTCCACTCATTCTCCCTCTTCCCATTTAAATATTCTTTGTTAGTGGGAAGAGGGAGAATGAGTGGAGGATTGTGTGGCTATAATTCAGGGGGAGAGCTCACGTGCAATATAAGAGGTGTAGCGGATCTCTCTCCTATATATATATATATATATATATATATATATATATATATATATATATATATATATATATATCTTTTTCTTTTCATTCCATTTTAATGGTTACTAAATCAAATTTAACATATATAATTAAACTAATCTATGTATTTTTAAACATTAAACCATTTATAAATTTAATGTTTTACTTAAATAAATAATTAACAAATTAATTACTTTCCTCATCATCCATAGCCGACCAAATGAGCCCGAAACTGCCATCATTTCCAATATGGCATTTCAACGAGCAACTCATAGACACTCCACCGTACAACCATTTAAATGCTTCACTCCCTTCCAGTATTGAGATCGTGCTAAGGGACAAAGAAGAACAGAGTCTTCCCAATATCACAGTCGCACCATCCCCTAGAACAGAGATCAAATTCTCCATTAGTTCGCTGATTTTAAACTATCGCAGATCCTCCCCAGAACCGACTCGCAACACCTGGCACAGTGCAGATCGAACTCGACTTCCTTGGCATCGCAACATCTGAATATGTCGACTTCCTCTCCTGCGAGATCAGTTCAACCCACGACCCATCTGAATGAAATCCATCTCGTACTGCCCTAGTTTGGAGCTGAAACATGCCTCCTCAAGCTGTCGATCAACGGTTCGAAGGTGCGAATGAAGTCATTTCCCCCTGCGCGTTGTTCTTATGTCGCGCTTCAAATCGACATCTCTCTGAAGTTCGAATCGCGTACAAGAATGAAGGGCTGGCTTTAACTGAATGAATAAAACGAGGAGGTGCCCTATTGATTTCCATTCGTTGCGAAATGGAGGCAGTAGTGTGATTTCGATTCATTACTTTGAAGGATTTGGGAGAACGATGGATTTGGTTTTGATTTACAGTGATTAACGGAAATGATTTCGATGGCTTATATAAATTTTCTCTCATGAACTAAAGAACAGAAAGAAGCCACAGTTTGTTTTCCAATTTACGGTGAAAAAGGAAACACGTGCGTTTGTTCTTCTAGATAAGAATAAGGCACGGTTTGATTTCAGTATGTGGTAATAAACAAGGCACGATTTGTTTTGATTTCTCCTTGTTGTTTCGTTTCCGTCTACAAACCAAGGTATTTTATTTTATTTAAATTGGTATCCTTTAATTTAAATTATAACGTTGATTCTGAACTCCTTTCTGAACCCAACAACTGACATTTCTAGCATTATACCACCGCTCTGAACACACTGAGATATGTTTCAAAGTCCAGTTCGATCATCTGTAGTTGATATAAATTAAATTTCAAGCCAATTAATTTCTTCGAAAATAAATTAATATTATTATCGTTATAAATTCAAATAAAATTTCCGATTAATTATTTGAACTGTATTTAATTCAAATTAAATTTTTGAATTCATCTAAATCCATTTTCATATTCTGTTATTTTAATATATTCGTTATTAACTAGAAATTGATTATTAAATCGATAAATTAATATAAAATTCCATTTATATTATCCACCCAATATTTAAATCTGTATTAAATATTTTAAAATTAACCCATAAGAATCCGGGTCATTACACCCAGCAATGCACAGTTGACCCAATCCATGTATATATAAAGTATATTGGTCAACCTACTAATCAAACAAACCGTTCACCATCATATCGGGGTGTGATGATCGCGAAGTAACGATATACTCAAAGCTATGCTAATTTACGCTGTGCTTTGATCTTCATCCTCAAGGCTCTGCTTTTCAACAAAAGCCTTGATCATATGCATCTTAGCATGCCACATTGTCATACCATACTATATCATTAATCATCTACCAATATATAACAGGGTGTTAAGCAAGAGAATAAATTCTCTGCCACCAAACAGCTATATATTAAACAGAAATCAACGAATACAATATAAAGGAATACAATGTCAAACACACATTCCATTTACAAGTTCGTTCTGGGTCTGAACGAAACCATATCCGGTAGATCTCCAAACACGTCTAGATGATCACCAATTATTCCTTCATCTTGGTTGTACGGTCCAATCAAGATATCAATAATCATTCATTCGATATGGAAATTTCCCGGTCTTCAATAACCGTCTTCATCATCGATCTTTAATCGTCGTATGAATTATTCAGAATGGGTAAAACCCGGTCTTTCTGAATAATTTGCACAATTTAAAATCATGTGCTTTAAAACACAACCAACGCCTCATTCCAATCAAGAGTATTCTTTGATTATAATTTAAGCCAAATTAAGGTTTTTTCAACTAGTCGGGATTAATGTCTTACCGAAGTAATCATTTATTAATATCCCTTTCCCATCCTGTACAACCCATGGAGTAAAACTGGTGGTACTCCATATCTAACACCCAATGTGTTATGATAAACTTAATTATCGTTTTATCGTTCAAATCTAATTAAAGATTTAACTATCGCTTGGAGTAAAAATTGGTGGTACCCCATTATCGTTCATTTCTTGAATTAAGTAAATTTAATTTCTTTTATCCTCATTCAATCCAATTAAATATTTATTAAAACTATATTTAGTTTTAATCTTCAAGAATCATTATTTAATGATTATTTAACTTCCAAGAAATAATCTTGCCTTTAACTAGGTTAAAGATCAAATGTCGCTTAAAATCATCGTTCACAATAAACCCAAAATCATATTCCAATTTAATATATTAAATTGAAAACTTCTCTCTAGAATGTTTCGTTAAATCCTAATTAAAAGATTTTGAATTACCAATCAAAATTTCACTGTCACTCGGGTATTAGGAACTAATGTTATTTAAAAACATTGTTCACAATAAACCCAAAAGTCAGTTTCACTTAATTTTCAATTATTTTTAATAATTGGTAATCTTATTTAAATCTTAATTAAAAGATTTATTCTTTCTCAAATGGGTTTAAGAACAGTGTTATTTAGGACACTATTCACGACAAACCCAAATTCTAATCTGATATTAAATATCATGCTTTGAATAGAAATTATATCGATTCGTGTTCAATATCAAATTCCGAAAATTAACGTATATCAAATTGGGAATAACGATATTAAAATCTTCCAAATTCCCACAATAACATCCGTATAATCACAGAATCCAATACTGAAATAATCCTAAGATTATTCCCATTCACCGCCATTCCAATATATGTTTTGGAAAATCTTGGTTTTATTAAAACAATTTTAATCCTTTTATTTTCTTTTACATAAAAATGTATATTTACATTAAAATGAATCCGTTTCTTTCTTTTGAAACAAATTAACTATAAAAATGTATTCTTTCTAATGTAATCAATCATAAATAAAAATGAAATCTTTTTAATGTAATCTTTTTAGTTCAACCTTTATTACATTGAAAGATGTAATATTTTCATTTCAATCTTTATTACATTGAAAATGTAATATTTTCAATTTTAAATCCAAATTGAATATTCAGTCTATTATCATATTAAAATTATATTATTTACAAAATATTAATTTTGAAATTATCTCTTTCAATATGCGTTATAAAATGGATAAAATAAATTGTTAATATGTTTGGGTTAAAATGGCGTTGCTATTTAAAACAAATTAAATAGCCCAATTCATTATCTTATTCATTTATATTTTAAACTGGGCCAGACCTCCCACATAAAGCCTGCGACTTGTGGATGCTGGATATGCCGGTTGGTTCCGGGCAGACTTGTCCCACAAGTTGGGCTTAACCTCGTGTCATAACCCAATTCGTATTTGCGCACTTGGACCTCTCACATTAGGCCCAACATTTGTGGCTGCTGGATATGCCGGGCGGGTCCGGGTAGACTTATACCACAAATGTAACCCAACCTCGTGTCCAAGTACAATTATAATTAATAATTATAATTAATTCACTGAAAATCTTATTTTTAAATATTCTTTTAAAATAAAAATATGATCTTTACATTAAATTGTCACCAATTTTATAAAACCCTTTGTTTCCGAATATCCTAACTGACATTTCAATTTTTAATGAAAAATTGAACTTTCTATATTATTATTATATTACAATAATAATCTTTTCAAATGTTCAAATTTTGAAATCAAATCTTCTTATCTTATCATACTGACCGTAAAGATGTAATCTTTCTATTTTAATCCTTTTTATTATAACTTTTAAACAATAAAGATATAATTTTTCTAATTCATACATCAATTTATTCCATTAACTGAATATTAAATTAAAATATTGTTTTAATTCAAAATTGGAATAAGACCCAATCTATTACCATATAATTTTAACTATACGGATTTCAAACATCGCATTAATTCCATGATAAAACATTCAATAACAGCCAAAGTGCATTCTAAACTAATCATAAGGGCAATGTGTAGTCGGAATATCAACCCAAGACCCGTGTGCGGTTTCAACCAACACAAATTCAAATAATATATTATTAATTGTGCTCTTGGACGATGTGTGAAAATTTATCGTCCAATCAATATAAACAAGTCAGTCAACTTGTAAATGGTAGTGTAAACATGTTTTAAATATCATAAATGTCATAACAACATGTTACATATTTCAAATTTCAAACAATTCACAACAGTCATCCAAATCAACATTTATCCAACGAACAATAATTTCAACACAGATAATTAATTAATATTTAACAATAAAAATAATTAAGTTTTCAAAAACTTGAGTGAGATAAAGTTCTCACTTTAAAAAAAAATCTTTTTATTACAAAACCCAATTTGTCATTTATATGTTCTCGATTGAAATAAAACGAAAATCTTTTTATTACAAAACCTAATTTGTCAATTACATGTTCTCAATTGAAATAAAAAGAAAATATTTTTATTACAAAACCTAATTTATCATTTACATGTTCTCAATTAAAATAAAAAGAAAATCTTTTTATTACAAACCCAATTTGTCATTTATTTGACAAATATATGTTCAAATCTACATGACATATAAAAATGTAAATTTTAACATGTATACAAAACTAATGTATACATGACATATAAAAATGTTAATTTTATCTTTGACAATTCTAAATGGATCATAAATGACATTTCTAAATGAACAAAAATGATACTTCATTTTCTGACAATTCTAAATGAATATAAATGGAAGTTTTATTTAGCAAAACATGTTTTTACTAAATGACAGTCTTATTTAACAAATGGTCATTTTATAATAACTACACTAACATGTAAATGTGATGATCTTAACCTAACGAAGTATATATATAACAAATGGTATTTTTATTCAATTGCAACATTTAATGACAAAAATGTTATTTTTATTCTCATGCCTCATGTTATTTTTAATTACATAACAAACTTCTAACGAAAAAAATGTTATTTTTATTCAAATGTGACATCTTCTAATTAAATGACATATTTACTGGTCATAAATGACCTATTTACTTTCTAACATAAATGACCTATTTGCTTTCTAACAAAAGATGATATTCTATTATCTTACAAAAGATGACATTTTTGTTCTCAAACAAAAGATGACTTTTTTTTTAAACATGAAACACAATCTATATAAATGACATATTTGTAACATGTCATTATTCTAATTTAACACTTCAAAATAAAAATGACATTTGTATGCTCTAACATAGATGACAAATTTGTTTTCTAACATAAATGGCAAATTTATATTATATGAATATTTTTTTTATCTTTATTTTATTTTATTCATGAAAAATAAAAATGTAATTTTATTTCACAAAGACATTATCTAACAAAGATGACACTTTTATTTCAAGATTATATTTTACACAAATAAAATTTAACCAATCATCACCACCACAAGTAAAATCAACCAACCTCAATTTTTCATGATACAGACATGTGTTTCATATATAGCGTAAATATTCAACATTACAATCAAAATCAGTTTGAATATATATATTTATTTTATAAAATGAGAAATATCACATGAATGCTCCACCGCCGCACGCACCTAAGACAACTGGATCCACATCAAACCACCTCACATCGAAGTCTATAAAAGACTCCACCTTCGCCTGCTGTATGGGAAAACTCGTGCCACCTATAGCCCCCAATTCGACCACGAACCCGCCACCTTTGAATCCAAAAATCTTCCCATCTATGGTGTTTTAAATGATCACTACCATTCATCTTCATGAGCTAGAAGAGGCGAATGTTTTTCTTTCATATGATTTACAAATTTATTGTTTGGATTAGAAGAAAAAGAAGGAGGAACTATAGAACATTTTGGCCATTGGACATGTTTGGCGGCGGCTGGTCATGTTAGTGGATTAGGGATTTGGGAAAAAGGACAAAAGCAATTTTATAATACTTTATTTCTAATTTTACAATTAAATCCATACATTATTATTCCTTAATATTTTTGGAATATTTTTGAATCGTCCTAATATAACATTTACATCTTTCCTATTAAATAGTGTGTATATTTGCTTTAATATAAAGCTATCATGTAACAACGTATGTACTCAAGAATGTATTCCATATTTAAATAAATTTTACCTATAGTAGATTAAGACCATTTTTGAACATATCGCACTCATATTTTTTTTTTTAAAGTTATGAAACCAAAATAGGAAAAAATATCAATTTTAATTGTCCATCTTTCTGTAACATTTTATTATTATTATGCAAAGAAATTCAGCAAGCCCATTATTTGACGAGTATATATATCAACCATTTTCAGCATGTAACCAACAAGGCAATTACAAATTTGACAACGGGGCAAAGTTTTGTTTTTATTCCAAAAACCGTGCATGTGCATTAGAATAAATATGTTTTATGTTTTAATTGTTTTTTATAAATGTTTCCTTAAATCCCCTTTTGATTACACGCTATAATGACACATTTATTCCATTTTTTTTATTATTCAAATTTCAAAAGTAGATGACAATGAAAGAGAGAGAAAGAGGATAAAATGGAAAGAATTAATGCTATTTGTTTATGAAAATATAGTCTACATTTTGATTTCTAAAAGATAAATTTGAATTGATGGGGGAAATATTTAAGAGGACAGCCAAAGATATGCACATATACATATATATATATATATATTAATATATATATATATATTGTTAGAATTTATTTCATTTATGACCCGCACATTATTTTCAATCAGTAAATTAATAAATGTCACTAAAGTTCCTAAGACATTATTAATGTTAATATATTTGTCAATCAAGCATTCTTTTTTAATGAATCATATTACATATTGCATATTTAAAATATAATCTTTTATTGTAAGCTTCTTTACATTAAACATATGTAGCATAAGAATATAATCTTTTTATATTACCTAAAAATGTAAATTTTTATGTTACATCATTTAAACAAGCTATGATTCATTTCACTGAATCAATATTACATAAAAATGTACATTTTTATGTTATATGAACTTTCCTATATAAACAAATGTCCATTTTTCATATTTCCTTCTTTACAATAAAAATGTAAACTTTTTATTGTTTAACCTTTTTATTAATATTTTTTTAGTGTTTCTAATTTCTGAAGCATTTTCTATTTAAAATTTCTTATAATAAAATTTTAAATTGGTTCTGATTTTCCGGGTTGTTACAATCTCCCCCACTTAAAATCTTTTCGTCCTCGAAAAGGAACAACGCTGAAAGTCGTTTAATTAACCAACTCAACTTTCAATTCTAATCGATTTCGAATTCAGTTCAATATTAAATTTGATTTAGATAAATTTAATATTCTTTTACATACTGGTTTGATTATGTAACAACCCGGAAAATCAGGGCCAATTTGAATTTTTTTTATTTCGGCGAATTTAATGAATTTTCTATATTTAAAATGATTATTTTAAATAATTACGATGAGAAATTTAATTTGAATAGAATTCGAATGTATATATTTATATACGTCGTCGTTAGAATATAAAATTTTATTTTAATTATAAAAGGAATTGAAAATGGAGCGGTAGTTCGAAAATTCGATTTCAAACTTCAAATGAATGTACCGGGTGCAAAATAAATCGGATTTTAGCGAAACCAAAAATATTAGAATCTATTTGTGAATATCTTTCCAACGAATCCGGAAAATCGAAATTTCATAGCAGGGACCCAAAGATATGTCCAGTTGAAAATTCAGAATAGTCGCTACGGAATTCTGGCCCTTAAAAATGGGAATTTTGCAAACGACCTCGGATTTCGAAGAAACCACTTTTGTTGGATCTGTGATGTCAAGTTATTGCTAGGATTCCAATTTTCGTAATTTTTCGAATCAATATGTGAGCGTGGGCAAGGAAAACGCGTTTGAGCAGTTTAAGTTGATTTTAATCGACTGGAAAATGGGCATTTTTCAAACAGTCTCAGAATTTGACGAAACTAGTTTTTTAGGACCGTATCGTCAATACGAAGCTAGATTGGGAATTTTTATAGTTAGTATGTGACCCCAGTAAATTGAAATGCGCGTTCAAATTCAATATATATATTTATATTTTGATTTTGACGAAAACTGATCAAAATGATTGAATCAGCCTACGATACATATCCTATTGTGTTCGGAATGGGGGTATTACCCTAAGGGCGACAGTCGTTGGGCTTGATTTGGGATTTGAATATAAAGTCAACTTAACGAAGAAAAATAAAATAATAATAATAATAAATAAATATAAACCCTCTTGCATATAACCCCTCCCCTTGCTTTTCTCTCTACCCCCTTTCAGATTTCAACAAATCCTGCCGCCCTCCTTTAGACCACGCGCCCGTCGCTCCTGCCATCGCCATCCGCCGCCGTCCCCCCTGCTACCTCCGACGGTGGTGCGCCTTCCCCCCCAGCTTCTCTCTCCTCACGCACCATTTCTCCTCTAAACCCCCTCAAATACTCGTCGTTCAGTAGCAAACTTCGCCGCCACCGCAGGGTCGAGTTCAACGTGGTTCCAGGAAGGGGTGCGGCGCTCGAGGCTCTCCGATGTGACGTAGATCGATCGACGTCCGGTTGGTTGTGGGGCTACAATTCTGGAACCCTAAATCTCGGCAATAGGTTCAACGAGTACAGAAAGAGACGGGGAAGATGAAGACAATAACAGTCAGCATTCATTCCTTTTTCAGATTTAAACTTGAATAATTTTGTTTTGAAAATGCAAAATATATGAATAACTTTGTTTTGAAAAAGCAAATTATTTAGTATAAAAATATGGTTTTGTAAAATATATATGAAAGTGTGTTTATAAAAATATAATCTTCATATAGAAGATAGCGATGAAAATATAATTTTTATTATATAGATAGAAGAAAATATAATCTTTTATATTGTAGAAGTATAAAAATATAAATTTTATATAGGTAAGATAGTAAAAATATCATCTTTATATATGTAGCGAAATAAAAATCTGATCTTTCTTATATGAATGTTGAAATAAAAATGTGATTTTTGTAGTGATGAAATTAAATCTTTATATTTGAAAAGGTGAAATCTTTATATTTGAAAAGGCAAAATCTTTATATTTGAAAAGGCAAAATCTTTATATTTGAAAAGGCGATATCTTTATATAGAGAATAGAGTGATAAAAATATAATCTTTATTATACGAACACCGTTATAAAAATAGAATTTTTATCTATACAGTAGCGGTGTAAAAATAGAATTTTGATGTAAAAATAGATTTTTTATCTATATAGTAGTGATGTAAAAATAGAATTTTTATCCATATGGAGTGATTATAAAAATATGATTTTTTTTTTAAATTGAAAGTGAACAAATAAAAATGTGATTTTTATTTTAAAGACAACAATATAAAATTGTGATTTTTATATATGTAGTGACTACGGGCAGCGAAAGTGACAAAAGGCGAGAACGACGAAGATTTCTACACAAGAAGAGTCGTGGCATTTGGATTAGCTAGTCGGTGAGAACTTCTCACTTTAAATTTCCTTTTCTAGTTAAATTATATACTAGGATGCAGACGGTGCTTAGTAGCACCCGACACCCGTCGTCCACAGACCATGGACGGCTTGTATGCTTGTTTGATGTGTTGTGAAATTTGTTTGTGATGTTGATGTGAAATCGATAATAAAATGTTGATGGTTAGAATAAATTAATTATCGTTAAAAATATAATTTTTAACGTGAATGTGAGTAAATAAATATTCATTTACAAACCGGACGGATTGTTTATGTACATCTATTTGAAGGATATTGATTGGGACGATAAATTTTACACATCGCCCAACTGCACTAATAAAAATCTGTGTTTGTTGATTTGAAACCCCACACGGGTATTGGGATGATATTTGGCATACACTAATCCCAATTATTCCATTGTATGTCGATCGATTGGTAGACAGACTGTGTAAGCGTTAATTATTTATATCCAATGCTTATGCTGTTGTGTAGTGCACCTTGGATGATGGTTGATTATTTATCGTTGCTATTTATATACATGTGTTGCATGGAATCCATATAATTAACATTATATAGTAATTGATTGGGCCTCATTCCAACTGGGAAATAATGAATATTATAAAAGAAAATTCATGTGTTGAATAAAATAAATAGTCATGTGTTGACGATGTTCAGGTGTTGAGAATTCATGTGTTGAAAGTGTATTCATGTGTTGAATAAAATATTTATACAAGAAAAATTTACCTTTTTATTGTAAGTAAGAAGAAATATAGATTCATGTGTTGAATGGAATAAATATTCATTTGTTGAATAGAATAACGAATTTATTGAAATATATAAGGCCGTGTTGATTAGAGGTACGCCATTTTGACGTGAACGATATTTATATCGATTTTATTCATTTTTTAATGAATATCGAAAAGTGATTTCAAAATCGAATATATAGAAATGAATTCGAATTGAAATCGAATAGAAATGAATTCAAATTGAAATTGAATTAATATGAAATTGAAATTGAATTGAAATTGAATTAAAAATCGATTTGAATTGAAATCAATTTGAAATGAATTTAAAACGAATTTATAAAGGAAAATTCAATTTTGATTTGAAATTAAATATGAAGTTGAAATCGTTTCGAAAATGAATTTAAAACGATTTATAAAATACGATTTAAAAGGAAATCGACGAAATATATATAATATATATATTATATATAATGGCCTGAATAGAATGCGCCGAGCTGTGGAAGTTCGTGAATTTCGACCATTGACTTCGAATTGACATTATGGGAGATTCGACCGTCGGATTCTCCTGAAACTGGAACCGTTGGGTTCGTATCGAAAAGAGCTTTCTAACGAATATTTGAAATTAGAAATCTAATGGTCGGATTAGGAATTATGTCCAAATCAAATTTGGAAAAGGTCGCTGTAAGTGCAGTTCGATGGCCGTTGATGGAAATCAATTGTACGGGCCTTGATAAAATTATTAAAAATATCTATAATTTGTGTAAAATCATAAGAAATGGTTTGTGAAAAACTGGGATGAAAAATCCCAAATTTGAAAAGATAAAAATAGATTTTTATCTAAATGAACTAGTTTTGAACTAGAATTAAAATCAATTTATTTTTGAAATAAATAAATTGAAATTGAAAGTGGTTTTAAAAATAATCAGAATTTCCAATATACGAATTGTAATGGATTTGAATCGAAATTATCTTCGGAATATTTCGATGTTGGATTTCGTGATTATACAGATATTGTTTTGGGAATTTGAAAGATATATTTTATATCGTTATTTCCAATACGATATTTGTTGGTTTCAGAATTTGTTATTGAATATAAGTCGGTATATTTTCTATTCAGAGCCTTGTATTTAATATCAAATGTGATTTGGGTTTGTCATGAATGGTGTCTTCATTAACACTGTTCTTAAGCCCAATAGAGAAAAAGATTAAATCTTTCTATTTAGATTTAATGAAGTGTACCAATTAAATAATATTTATTTGGAATTGAATTTGAATGTGATTTTGGGTTTATCGTGAACTGTGTTTTCAATGACATTGGTTCTTTAGCCCAGATAAAGATAGGATATTGATTTTTGAAAAGATTAAAACTAAGTGAAGTTTTAATGAATCTTTAATTAGATTGAAAGTGAATTGATAATTTAAATTATCAAATTTGAAGAGTGGTCGAGAATGGAGTATCACCAGTTTAGCCCCAAAGCGATAGTTAAATCTTTAATTAGATTTGAACGTGAAATGGTAATTAATTTTATCGATAACACCGTGGTGTTAGATATGGAGTATCACCAATTTTGCTCCATGGGATGAATAGGTTGGTATTGGAAAATAAAATAAATAATTACTTCGGTGTGGTTCGCTAATCCCGACTAGTTTGGAAAACCATAATATGGATTGAAATGATATCCAAAGGAAGATTAAAGAGTAAATTTAGAAGAATTTATCTTTGATAAAATTAATGGGAACCTTTCCCTAAGAATGTGATTTTGTGAATAAAGGAGTATTCTGAATTGGAATGAGGCATTTGTTGTGTTTGTGTAACATTTGTTTATTATATACGTGGGTTATTCAGAAAGGCTGGGTTTCTACCCATTCTGAGTAACCGATTCGGCGATAAGTCGAAGAAGAAGATGGTGGTTGAAGACCGGAAGTCTTCACATCATTTGAGTGATTGCTGATGATCTCGATTGGGCTGTACACCCAAGAGGAGAGAAACAGTTGGTGATTGTCCAGACGTACTTGGAGATCGATGGATATGCGAGGAAAGTGCCTCCGGTTTCGTTCAGACCCAGAACGAACTTGTAAATGAATTGTGTGTCTGACATTGGATTTTATTCTATGTTGATTGATCTCTATTAAATAAACATCTGTTTGGCGGCGGAGAATTTATTCTCTTGCTTAACGCCCTTCTCTGAGACGTACGAGCTCAGAGGTTGTATATCGATGGACATCAGTCGCATGGAGTGAATTGCCAGTGTGGCACGCATAAGTGGCAATTGATCAAGGCTTTTGTTGAAAAGCAAATTCTTGTGGTTGATGATCAAAGCACGGCCTGTGTGGTGCAGCTTTGTGTATAACGTGAATTCGCGAGCCTCACACCTCGGTATGAGTCAAAAACGGGATAAGGACCCAAGGAGTGCACGACGTTTCCTTCTAGCTAGGGGTGGTGTCAGTGCTTAAACTAGTTCACATTTATATACTTTTCACCTGTGTGGTTGTTGGAATGCGAGGCGCCTCGGATATAGGTCCTATAGGACCGGGAAACGTGTGTTCAGGAATTGCCAATCCTCAAAAGTAAGAGAGGACCGGCCTTGGAGGATCCAGGGATTGCTGTGTGCGGTCCTGGAACATTTGCTAGAGTGTCCCGAATCGGAGAGGAGCTTGCCCCTTTCCTCGACTCATGATGGAATCCAATTTCCAATACGTGATATTGTGGTTTTATTTGTAGAACCTAGTATGGCGACATAGTGGGATGGGGCGCTTATGCCGTCTATGATTGATATTTATGATTGAAATTGTTTTGACACTATACACTTATAGTAATATGAAAATAATTTGTTTTAAACGTATCAAGCATGATTTGGCTATTATAAGGTAAAAACCCTATCCTCCGGCTTGCGTTGCATTGTGTGATGGGACCTGGGTCTTATAATAGCTTCATTTTTCTTTATTTAGCATTGCGCGGTTTGTTTTATGCACTGGTATTCTTGGGAGGAAATCTGTTCCATGTTATACGGCGTGGTCCCTTGATTTACCGAACTTTAAAATAAAGATTAATAACTGTTTTAGTTCTCACACCAGTCACATGACTGACCTGGAGTTTATTGTTTTAACCTAAACTCTGGGTGCCCCTATTTTCCACACGGGCAGCTAGTTGTTTTGGTTTTGCAGATTTATATTCATAGGATCCTGATTTACAACTGGAACGATGCTCAGAAAGCTCTGTATCCGTGTATTACTTTCAGTTGTGTTTTGTATTATTTTTCCGCTGCGATGTATTTAAATGTAATTTATTGTAATCTCTGATATTTTCTGTGTAATATTTATTCATACTCTGTATATTCTTGTATTCTGATGGAATTGTTGTAATAAACAATGAAATGTTCTTCCGTCTGAGTTCTATTTTGTCTTGTCCTCAATTCTATCCGGGCTTTCCTTAACGGGGAAGTTCGGGTCGTTATAAATTAATTATCATTCCTATATTTTTATTTGTTAAACTAATAATCAAACATCACAACCGGCAATCAATTAGGTGATTAATTTTTCAAATGCATAACTTTAATATATATATTCAAGAATCATGTTTCAGTGCAAATCACAACAATATACCATATCTAGTTTTGGTTCTCACACCGGTCATCGGAGATATATAGATATACCACCTTCGATACTCGAACATAAATACTGATGATACAGCTGTCATCATCAGAATTATCCCCGGGCGACTAGAGTGTGACTCTATATCTATCCAGTTTATTAAAACTTCGAATATCCGTTATGTAACGACACGGATTTTGCCCGGACCTAATCGATCGCTAAACCGACCAAGACCGTTCGAATCCCGCATACGCTAACTTTGGGTATACAACACATCAGAACAAATAACAGAAGACTTCAATAAACATCATAATAATGTTACATCAGAGTACAGAATATCAGAGTATATCGAAAATAATACACAGCGGAAGATAAATTTACATAAATGTAATACAATGCACAGCGGAAATATAAACTACACAGCGGAAGACTGTAAATGCCTGGACACAGCTTAAAGCTTCAATCCAGAATCCTGCTCAATACACCTGCAAAATAAAACTACTCGACTGCCCGTGTGGAAAAATAGGGGCACCCGAGTTCGCAAGGGAAAAGCAAACTACAGGTCAGTCATGGGACTGGTGTGAGAACTCAAAAACAGTTGTTAACTTTGTTCAAAAATAAGGCAAATCATGGGACCACGCCACTTTCGCGGAACGGGTTACCCCCATGAAAGCCAGTGCATAAACAACAATCAATATAGATATATGGATCTACTATGCATCAATCAACATGCAATATCCCAATCTACCCATTTAGATTAATCACTACACTCAGATTTTCTAAATCCAATTCAATTTACAGAAATTATTCCCGATTTCTTATTTCAAATCATTTGAAATACATATCTAACTTTCTATATCAAAGTAGATTTCACTTCGGGATCTCAAATCAAATCATTTGGAAATGTGAATTCCAAAACATAACAATGCATACAAACTAGTATGCAACCAAATATCGTGCTCCACATCGACAAGGCAAAGGGTACGCACCTCGCAACTCGATATATATATGTGCACCTACCCCACATAGGAGTAGGCTACACCGACGATGCACCTCCCACTCATGGAGAGCATACACCGCCCTCTCACCCATACTTTTAGTCTCAGGGTTACCCGAATCTTTAGCCACATACTAAATCATTTCATATCCCGAAGTAGGGAAAATCATTTCACAACATAATAATCACAAGTACTTTCAAAATATAGTACTTCACATCTGTAATTCACGCATATGATCAGTCACTATTAATCACATAACCTTTGAGCTCGTACGTCTCAAAGAAGGGTGTTAAGCAAGAGAATAAATTTCCGCCACCAAACAGATACATCATTAATAGCAACTGATCGAATACGCGATGAACCACAATGTAACATATAATACATTTCTAAATCATTTTAGAAATCATCGGGTTTTGGGCCTCGAAATCCTTTCTGTTTTATAAAACATTTTTATAAAACATTCCCTGTCCAAAATCGGGAATACATTTCTTTTCACTTAAGAAAAATATCATTTCACAATCATTCGTTAAATTTGGAATGAACACAACATCGCTAAACACCTTATCGTCAAATCGTGAAGTGTTTCACAAGGCGTTAGCACACAGATATTTTCAACCCAACCCAATGCTAAATGTAAAAGCATATTCTGCTCATAAACTGGTCGAGCACAATCCAAACCATCAATCAATCAAATTTGACATTAAATATAAGGTTTTAAATAGAGAGAGTATTGACTTATATTTAACATCAAATCCTAAAACCAACAGATATCATATCGGGAATAACGATATCGATATCTTCCAAATTCCCATCACAATATCTGTAATCACGGAATCCAATATCGAAAATATCCATTGATAATTTCAATTCAAATCTAATCCAATTTATTTATTTATAACCATTGGATTATTTTTCTAGTTAATAACTAGTTCATTTCGATAAAAATCTATTTTTATCTTTTCAAATATGGAGTTTTTCATCCCAATTCTTCCCAAATCATTTCTTATGATTTTACACAAATTATTACTATTTTTAATAATTTTATCAAGGCCTGTACGGTCGATTTCCATCAATGGCCATCGAACTGCACTTACAGCGACCTTTTTCGAATTTGATTTGGACGTATCTCCAAATCCAACCGTTAGATTTCAAATTTCTAATATTCCTTAGAAAGCTCTTTTCGATACGAACCCAACGGTTCTGATTTCAGGAGAATCCGACGGTCGGATCTCCCGTAATGTCCGTTCGAAGTCAATGGTCGAAATTCGCGAACTGCCGCAGCGCGGTGCGTTCTATTCAGGCCATTTATTATATATATAATATATATAATATATATTTCGTCGATTTCTATTTAAAACGAATTATATAAATAGTTTTGAATTCGTTTCAAAAACATTTTCAACTTCCTTTTCAATTCAAATCACAATTGAATTCTTCTTTATAGATTCGTTTTAAAATTCATTTCTATTCAATTCAAATTTCAATTCAATTCGAATTCGTTTTCAATTCAATTCATTTCGAATTCGTTTTCTATTCAATTCAATTCGAATTCGTTTTCTATTCAATTCAATTCGAATTCGTTTTCTATTCAATTCAATTCGAATTCATTTTCTATTCAATTCAATTCGAATTCGTTTTCTATTCAATTCAATTCGAATTCGTTTTCTATTCAATTCAATTCGAATTCATTTTCTATTTCAATTCAATTCGAATTCATTTTCTATTCAATTCAATTCGAATATTTCATATGCATCGTTTTCATTTCATATATATATATATATATATATATATCGTTTTCAATTCGAATATTTCATATACATTGTTTTCAATTCGAATATTTTCACTTTCAATATATCCGATATTTTCACTTTCAATTTATTCGATATTTTCACTTCGCTATATATATAAATTTCACTTTTCATATATTCGATATTTTCACTTTGCTATATATATAAATTTCACTTTTCATATATTCGATATTTTCACTTCGCTATATATATAAATTTCACTTTTCATATATTCGATATTTTCACTTCGCTATATATATAAATTTCACTTTTCATATATATGTTATTTCACTTCGCTATCAATCAATTTTCACAACAATTTCAACCAATAAATATCGTCCATGGTTTGTGGACGAGGGGCGTATATATATATATATATATATATATATATATATATATATATATATATATATAGGTATTTATATATAGCAATTCACTTCCACTTTCAACACATATATAAAATTATAAAAAGAAATTGAAGAGTGAGAAATCCTCATCAATAGCTATCCACTAACACGATTTTTTCCTTAATAGAAATCTTCGCCTACTTCGCCTTCTTGTTGCTTTCGTTGACTGTATCCTCTACATAGGTAAAAATCGAATTTCACTATGTTATTCAATATATAAAGATTGCATTTTGACTTTGCTATTAAATATAAAGATTATATTTTTATTATTCTTTCAAAAATGCAGTTTTTTCCTACTTAAAAAAAATGCAGCTTTTTTCTTTTTTTTAAAAAAAAATCCAGTTTTTTTCTTCTTTCAAAAATGCAGTTTTTATCTTCTTTCAAAAATGCAGTTTTTATCTTTAAAAATTCTGTTTTTATTTTCCTTTTAAAACAAACAGTTTTCAATTTTAAATTTCTGTTTTTAAAACTCTTTTATATAAAAAAAAACAGTTTTAAAACTTTATATAAAAAAAACAGTTTTTATAACTTAAAATAAAAATTCAGTTTTTATTTTCTTTTAAAAAAAATTCTGTTTTAAAAACCTAAAACAAAAATCAGTTTTTTTTTCTTTTATAATTTCAGTTTGTAAAACAAAAAAAAACAGTTTTCAAATCATATAAAAAAAACAGTTTTCAATCATATAAAAAAAAAAGTTTCAATTCACTGTGAAACAAAATAAAAGCAAAAATAAAATAAAATTAAACGCTCACCGAGATTTCGAATGGGAGGAGGAGGAGTCGGCGGTGGTTCGTGGCGTCGCGCTCGAAGGTGTCGGCGAGGCTTCGGGGGTTGCTTCGATTCGATGTCGGCGGCGTCTGGAGGGAGGTGGTCGCGAGGCTTCGGGGCGCTGCTTCTTCGACTGTCGGCGGTATCGGCGGTGGCTTCCAGGTCAGGGGGCGGCGGCGATTTAGATTAGGGTTTTCTCTTTTTTTTTTTTTTTTCGTTTTATGAATAACTGAATCGGGGGGGGGGGGGCAGTTGAAGAAGAAAAGGAGGGATTCTATTTTTTTTTATTTTATTTTATTATTTAATTATTAAATTTTTGCCAAAGGGTTGACTTTTACTTATGACCTCGAAACGAGGTCCACCGCCTGTCGTCCATAGCGTTTTACCCCCATTCTGAACACAATGGGATATGTATCGTAAGCTGGTTTGATCGTTACGATCAGTTTTCGTTGAATTTACAATTTAAATCCTTATATTGAATTTTAAACGTACATTTCAAATTACCGGGGTCACATACTAACTAGAAAAATTCCAGAAAAATATTTTCTAGCTTCGTATTGACGATACGGTCCTAACAAAACTAGTTTCGTCGAATTCTGAGACCGTTTGAAAAATGGCCAATTTCCAGTCGATTAAATTCAATAGAAACTGGTCAAACGCGTTTTCTTTTGCCACGCTCACATATTGATTCGAAAAATTATGAAATTTGAAACCTAGCAATAGTTTGACATCCCGGACCCAACAAAAGTGGTTTCGTCGAATTCCGAGGCCATCTGCAAAATTGCTATTTTTAAGGGCCTTATATATATAAAAATATATATAAATTCCACAGCGACTATTTCTAATTTTAAACTGGACATATCTTATCATTTCTAAGATGAAATCTCAGTTTGTTAACTTCGTTACAAAGATATAGTTATACATATTCAAATATTTCTTGTTTCGTTCAATTCTGACTTATATTGAATTCTGTATATTCATTTGAAATTAGAAATCGAATTTTCGAACTACCGCGCCATTTTCAATTCTATTTATAATTATATATAGATATTTATATTCTAACGACGACGCGTATAATATATACGTTCTATTTATATTCAAAATAAATTTTCTCGTCGATATTATTTAAAATAATTCATTTTAAATAATCAAAATTCGCTAAAATTGCCAAAATAAAAATTTCAAACTGGCTCGCATTTTACGGGTTGTTACAATCTCCCCCACTTAAAACTTTTCATCCCCGAAAAGGAACAAAGTCGAAAGTGGTTTGATTATCCAACTCTACGCTCGATCTGGCTTCTATTCTCCAACTCTTTAGTTTCTGAGAATTTTCAAAATTTCAAAAATTTGGCTAACACCCTAAATTTTTGAAAAATTTCGCCATAACCTCCCCTGCACCGGGAGCATCGGGGAATTTCAAATAGCTTCCCCGGTCCTTCAGATCTCAAAAAGA
This sequence comes from Allium sativum, assembly GCA_030737875.1. Taxonomy (NCBI): domain Eukaryota; kingdom Viridiplantae; phylum Streptophyta; class Magnoliopsida; order Asparagales; family Amaryllidaceae; genus Allium; species Allium sativum. Next base: position 182,607,517 of record CM060913.1, on the reverse strand, counting down.
AAAAGAAAAAGCCAAGCGGCTAGCCAATAGGCTCACAAAATCATCATCACCCAAACAAAACAGTAAATTATGTGGTAAACATGTACCTATTTGTCGGGCAAACAAATTTTATTCTCTGCTCTAGCCTCCTTGCTATGACCTGTTCAATGTAAGTATATGTATATGCAAGCAAATGCGACCAATTTTCAATACCGTTCAATATTTGGTTCTATTAGGCATAATGGTTCAAAATTAGCAAACAAATAAACAAACAACACAAACATCAATCAATTAATTGATTATATTACCAAATATATAATTTTATATATTTAAAATCATATTTTCTAAAATCAGATTATATATATAATCACAGATACGTTATTTATAAACAAATAACTCTCGACTCACTCTAGGGCATTTCTAACCCCATCTCTAACGAGTCACTCATCCTAGAATGCTACTGATTCTATCTCTAATGAGGATTCTTTTATAGGACATTACTAATCCTACCTCTGATGAGTCTTTTATTCTGTTCTAACGAGTTGTACCCCAAAGATTTGAGTTTAACCAAAGCTCTGATACCACGTTGTAACGACACGGATTTCGCCCGGACCTAATCGATCGCTAAACCGACCAAGACCGTTCGAATCCCGCATACGCTAACTTTGGGTATACAACACATCAGAACAAATAACAGAAGACTTCAATAAACATCATAATAATGTTACATCAGAGTACAGAATATCAGAGTATATCGAAAATAATACACAGCGGAAGATAAATTTACATAAATGTAATACAATGCACAGCGGAAATATAAACTACACAGCGGAAGACTGTAAATGCCTGGACACAGCTTAAAGCTTCAATCCAGAATCCTGCTCAATACATCTGCAAAATAAAACTACTCGACTGACCGTGTGGAAAAATAGGGGCACCCGAGTTCGCAAGGGAAAAGCAAACTACAGGTCAGTCATGGGACTGGTGTGAGAACTCAAAAACAGTTGTTAACTTTGTTCAAAAATAAGGCAAATCACGGGACCACGCCACTTTCGCGGAACGGGTTTACCCCCATGAAAGCCAGTGCATAAACAACAATCAATATAGATATATGGATCTACTATGCATCAATCAACATGCAATATCCCAATCTACCCATTTAGATTAATCACTACACTCAGATTTTCTAAATCCAATTCAATTTACAGAAATTATTCCTTTGGATTTTATTCCCGATTTCTTATTTCAAATCATTTGAAATACATATCTAACTTTCTATATCAAAGTAGATTTCACTTCGGGATCTCAAATCAAATCATTTGGAAATGTGAATTCCAAAACATAACAATGCATACAAACTAGTATGCAATCAAATATCGTGCTCCCCATCGACAAGGCAAAGGGTACGCACCTCGCAACTCGATATATATATGTGCACCTACCCCACATAGGAGTAGGCTACACCGACGATGCACCTCCCACTCATGGAAAGCATACACCGCCCTCTCACCCATACTTTTAGTCTCAGGGTTACCCGAATCTTTAGCCACATACTAAATCATTTCATATCCCGAAGTAGGGAAAATCATTTCACAACATAATAATCATCTGTAATTCACGCATATGATCAGTCACTATTAATCACATAACCTTTGAGCTCGTACGTCTCAAAGAAGGGTGTTGAGCAAGAGAATAAATTATCCGCCACCAAACAGATACATCATTAATAGCAACTGATCGAATACGCGATGAACCACAATGTAACATATAATACATTTCTAAATCATTTTAGAAATCATCGGGTTTTGGGCCTCGAAATCCTTTCTGTTTTATAAAACATTTTTATAAAACATTCCCTGTCCAAAATCGGGAATACATTTCTTTTCACTTAAGAAAAATATCATTTCACAATCATTCGTTAAATTTGGAATGAACACAACATCGCTAAACACCTTATCGTTAAATCGTGAAGTGTTTCACAAGGCGTTAGCACATAGATATTTTCAACCCAACCCAATGCTAAATGTAAAAGCATATTCTGCTCATAAACTGGTCGAGCACAATCCAAACCATCAATCAATCAAATTTGACATTAAATATAAGGTTTTAAATAGAGAGAGTATTGACTTATATTTAACATCAAATCCTGAAACCAACAGATATCATATCGGGAATAACGATATCGATATCTTCCAAATTCCCATCACAATATCTGTAATCACGGAATCCAATATCGAAAATATCCATTGATAATTTCAATTCAAATCTAATCCAATTTATTTATTTATAACCATTGGATTATTTTTCTAGTTAATAACTAGTTCATTTCGATAAAAATCTATTTTTATCTTTTCAAATATGGAGTTTTTCATCCCAATTCTTCCCAAATCATTTCTTATGATTTTACACAAATTATTACTATTTTTAATAATTTTATCAAGGCCTGTACGGTCGATTTCCATCAATGGCCATCGAACTGCACTTACAGCGACCTTTTTCGAATTTGATTTGGACGTATATCCAAATCCAACCGTTAGATTTCAAATTTCTAATATTCCTTAGAAAGCTCTTTTCGATACGAACCCAACGGTTCTGATTTCAGGAGAATCCGACGGTCGGATCTCCCGTAATGTCCGTTCGAAGTCAATGGTCGAAATTCGCGAACTGCCGCAGCGCGGCGCGTTCTATTCAGGCCATTTATTATATATATAATATATATAATATATATTTCGTCGATTTCTATTTAAAACGAATTATATAAATAGTTTTGAATTCGTTTCAAAAACATTTTCAACTTCCTTTTCAATTCAAATCACAATTGAATTCTTCTTTATAGATTCGTTTTAAAATTCATTTCTATTCAATTCAAATTTCAATTCAATTCGAATTCGTTTTCAATTCAATTCATTTCGAATTCGTTTTCTATTCAATTCAATTCGAATTCGTTTTCTATTCAATTCAATTCGAATTCGTTTTCTATTCAATTCAATTCGAATTCGTTTTCTATTCAATTCAATTCGAATTCGTTTTCTATTCAATTCAATTCGAATTCGTTTTCTATTCAATTCAATTCAAATTCATTTTCTATTTCAATTCAATTCTAATTCATTTTCTATTCAATTCAATTCGAATATTTCATATGCATCGTTTTCATTTCATATATATATATATATATATCGTTTTCAATTCGAATATTTCATATACATTGTTTTCAATTCGAATATTTTCACTTTCAATATATCCAATATTTTCACTTTCAATTTATTCGATATTTTCACTTCGCTATATATATAAATTTCACTTTTCATATATTCGATATTTTCACTTTGCTATATATATAAATTTCACTTTTCATATATTCGATATTTTCACTTCGCTATGTATATAAATTTCACTTTTCATATATTCGATATTTTCACTTCGCTATATATATAAATTTCACTTTTCATATATATGTTATTTCACTTCGCTATCAATCAATTTTCACAACAATTTCAACCAATAAATATCGTCCATGGTTTGTGGACGAGGGGCGTACATATATATATATATATATATATATATATATATATAGGTATTTATATATAGCAATTCACTTCCACTTTCAACACATATATAAAATTATAAAAAGAAATTGAAGAGTGAGAAATCTTCACCAATAGCTATCCACTAACACGATTTTTTCCTTAATAGAAATCTTCGCCTACTTCGCCTTCTTGTTGCTTTCGTTGACTGTATCCTCTACATAGGTAAAAATCGAATTTCACTATGTTATTCAATATATAAAGATTGCATTTTGACTTTTCTATTAAATATAAAGATTATATTTTTATTATTCTTTCAAAATTGCAGTTTTTTCCTTCTTAAAAAAAATGCAGCTTTTTTCTTTTTTTTAAAAAAAAATGCAGTTTTTTTCTTCTTTCAAAAATGCAGTTTTTATCTTCTTTCAAAAATGCAGTTTTTATCTTTAAAAATTCTGTTTTTATTTTCCTTTTAAAACAAACAGTTTTCAATTTTAAATTTCTGTTTTTAAAACTCTTTTATATAAAAAAAACAGTTTTAAAACTTTATATAAAAAAAACAGTTTTTATAACTTAAAATAAAAATTCAGTTTTTATTTTCTTTTAAAAAAAATTCTGTTTTAAAAACCTAAAACAAAAATCAGTTTTTTTCTTTTATAATTTCAGTTTGTAAAACAAAAAAAACAGTTTTCAAATCATATAAAAAAAACAGTTTTCAATCATATAAAAAAAAAAAAGTTTCAATTCACTGTGAAACAAAATAAAAGCAAAAATAAAATAAAATTAAACGCTCACCGAGATTTCGAATGGGAGGAGGAGGAGTCGGCGGTGGTTCGTGGCGTCGCGCTCGAAGGTGTCGGCGAGGCTTCGGGGGTTGCTTCGATTCGATGTCGGCGGCGTCTGGAGGGAGGTGGTCGCGAGGCTTCGGGGCGCTGCTTCTTCGACTGTCGGCGGTATCGGCGGTGGCTTCCAGGTCAGGGGGCGGCGGCGATTTAGATTAGGGTTTTCTCTTCTTTTTTTTTTATTTCGTTTTATGAATAACTGAATCGGGGGGGGGGGGGGGGGGCAGTTGAAGAAGAAAAGGAGGGATTCTATTTTTTTTATTTTATTTTATTATTTAATTATTAAATTTTTGCCAAAGGGTTGACTTTTACTTATGACCTCGAAACGAGGTCCACCGCCTGTCGTCCATAGCGTTTTACCCCCATTCCGAACACAATGGGATATGTATCGTAAGCTGGTTTGATCGTTACGATCAGTTTTCGTTGAATTTACAATTTAAATCCTTATATTGAATTTTAAACGTACATTTCAAATTACCGGGGTCACATACTAACTAGAAAAATTCCAGAAAAATATTTTCTAGCTTCGTATTGACGATACGGTCCTAACAAAACTAGTTTCGTCGAATTCTAAGACCGTTTGAAAAATGGCCAATTTCCAGTCGATTAAATTAAATAGAAAATGGTCAAACGCGTTTTCTTTTGCCACGCTCACATATTGATTCGAAAAATTATGAAATTTGAAACCTAGCAATAGTTTGACATCCCGGACCCAACAAAAGTGGTTTCGTCGAATTCCGAGGCCATATGCAAAATTGCTATTTTTAAGGGCCTTATATATATATAAATATATATAAATTCCACAGCGACTATTTCTAATTTTAAACTGGACATATCTTATCATTTCTAAGATGAAATCTCAGTTTGTTAACTTCGTTACAAAGATATAGTTATACATATTCAAATATTTCTTGTTTCGTTCAATTCTGACTTATATTGAATTCTGTATATTCATTTGAAATTAGAAATCGAATTTTCGAACTACCGCGCCATTTTCAATTCTATTTATAATTATATATAGATATTTATATTCTAACGACGACGCGTATAATATATACATTCTATTTATATTCAAAATAAATTTTCTCGTCGATATTATTTAAAATAATTCATTTTAAATAATCAAAATTCGCTAAAATTGCCAAAATAAAAATTTCAAACTGGCTCGCATTTTACGGGTTGTTACACGTTAATTACTCGTATATTCAAAATCCTTATACACTCGGTTGCCCAAAATAAAATATAATATACTCAAATACGTATATTAAGATAAAATTTTCAAAACTAAATTTGTTTTCATTTAGTAATTTTATAAAAATAATACTCTTCCAAATCATTCTAGGATATTGCTGATCCCATCTCTAACGAGTTATTCTTATTGGATATTATTAATCCAATCTCTGACGAATTCTTTCGTTTGGTTCTAATGTGTCTTGTTCTCGAGCTCTGTAAACCAAAGATCTGATACCAAATGAAACGACCCAAACTTCCCCGTAAAGGAAAGTACGGATTGCTTTGATAACAACATACATCAGAACACAAAACAGAAGAACATTTTATTGCTGATTACAACAATTACATCAAAGTACAAAAATATACAAGAGTGTGAATAAGTATTTTACATTAGAAATAACATATCAGAGATTTAAAATTACATTTAAATAGCAGCGGAAAATATATATACAAAATACAAATGAAAGAAATACACAGATACAGAGCTTTCCGAATATCGCTTCAGCTGTAGACTAGGATCCTGTGAATAAATATCTGCAAAACCAAAACTACTAGCTGCCCTTGTGGAAAATAGGGGCACCCAAAGTTTAGATTAAAACATAAACTCCAGGTCAGTCATGGGACTGGTGTGAGAACTAAAAACAGTTATTAACTTTATTTTAAATTAGGTAAATCAAGGGACCACGCCGCTAACGCGGAACAGGTTTCCTCCCAAGAATACCAGTGCATAAAAAACAACGCAATGTTTCTAGAAAATGAAACTATTATAAGACTCAAGTCCCTTGCAACGAAAGTCGAAGGATAGAGTTTAACTTATAATGGTCAAAAATGCTTAATATGCGAAATTCATCTTTTATACTATAAGTGCACAGTGTAGAAATCAATTTCGAATATAAATGTATCAATCTTAGGTGGCATAATATACTATGTAAGTGGCATAATATATTATGTCACCATATAAGTATACAACTAAAAACCGCAAAGCTCGTATTGAAAAGTTGGGTTTCCATCATGATGGCTCCTGATTCGAAAGACATATCGCGAATGTATCTCCACGGCTGACGTCTCGGCAAGAGAAAACACCGTAATACATATAATACGCACTTTGGAAGAACTATCTAGTGTTCTATCCCCATGGGCTTCGGCTGATATCACTGCCCAATCTCCAGATGTGGAGCGACCACACCCAGCAACACTCAGTTGACCCAATCCATGTATATATAAAGTATATTGGTCAACATACTAATCAAACAAACCGTTCACCATCATATCGGGGTGTGAGGATCGCGAAGTAACGATATACTCAAAGCTATGCTAATTTACGCTGTGCTTTGATCTTCATCCTCAAGGCTCCACTTTTCAACAAAAGCCTTGTTCATATGCATCTTAGCATGCCATGTTGTCAGACCATACTATATCATTAATCATCTACCAATATATAACAGGGTGCTAAGCAAGAGAATAAATTCTCCGCCACCAAACAGCTATATATTCAACAGAAATCAACGAATACAATATAAAGGAATACAATGTCAGACACACAATCCATTTACAAGTCCGTTCTGGGTCTGAACGAAACCTTATCCGGTAGATCTCCAAACACGTCTGGATGATCACCAATTATTCCTTCATCTTGGGTGTACGGTCCAATCAAGATATCAATAATCATTCATTCGATATGGAAATTTCCCGGTCTTCAATAACCGTCTTCATCATCGATCTTCAATCGTCGTATTAATTATTCAGAATGGGTAAAACCCGGTCTTTCTGAATAACTTGCACAATTTAAAATCATGTGCTTTAAAACACAACCACTGCCTCATTCCAATCAAGAGTATTCTTTGATTATAATTTAAGCCAAATTAAGGTTTATTCAACTTGTCGGGATTAACGTCTTACCGAAGTAATCATTTATTAATATCCCATTCCCGTCCTGTACAACCCATGGAGTAAAACTGGTGGTACTCCATATCTAACACCCAATGTGTTACGGTAAACTTAATTACCATTTTATCGTTCAAATCTAATTAAAGATCTAACAATCGCTTGGAGTAAAAACTGGTGGTACCCCATTATCGTTCATTTCTTGAATTAAGTAAATTTAATTTCTTTTATCCTCATTCAATCCAATTAAATATTTATTAAAACTATATTTAGTTTTAATCTTCAAGAATCATTATTTAATGATTATTTAACTTCCAATAAATAATCTTGCCTTTAACTCGGTTAAAGAAAAAATGTCGCTTAAAATCATCGTTCACAATAAACACAAAATCACATTCCAATTTAATATATTAAATTGAAAATTTCTCTCTAGAATGTTTCGTTAAATCTTAATTAAAAGATTTAAGAATTACCAATCTAAATTTCACTGTCACTCGGGTTTACGAACTAATGTCATTTAAAAACATTGTTCACAATAAACCCAAAAGTCAGTTTCACTTAATTTTCAAATATGTTTAATAATTGGTAATCCTATTTAAATCTTAATTAAAAGATTTATTCTTTCTCAAATGGGTTTAAGAACAGTGTTATTTAAGACACTATTCACGACAAACCCAAATTCTAATCTGATATTAAATATCATGCTTTGAATAGAAATTTTATCAATTCATGTTCAATATCTAATTCCGAAAATTAACGTATATCAAATTGGGAATAACGATATTAATATCTTCCAAATTCCCACAATAACATCCGTATAATCACAGAATCCAATACTGAAATAATCTGAAGATTATTCCCATTCAAATCCATTCCAATATATGTTTTGGAAAATCTTGGTTTTATTAAAACCATTTTAATCCTTTTATTTTCTTTTACATAAAAATGTATATTTACATTAAAATGAATCCTTTTCTTTCTTTTGAAACAAATTAACTATAAAAATGTATTCTTTCTAATATAATCAATCTTAAATAAAAATGAAATCTTTTTAATGTAATCTTTTTAGTTCAACCTTTATTACATTGAAAGATGTAATATTTTCATTTCAATCTTTATTACATTGAAAATGTAATATTTTCAATTTTAAATCCAAATTGAATATTCAGTCTATTATCATATTAAAATTATATTATTTACAAAATATTAATTTTGAAATTAGCTCTTTCAATATGCGTTATAAAATGGAAAAATTAAATCGACAAACATGTTTGGGTTAAAATGGCGTTGCTATTTAAAACAGATTAAATAGCCCAATTCATTATCTTATTCATTTATATTTTAAACTGGGCCAGACCTCCCACATTAAGCCTGCGACTTGTGGATGTTGGATATGCCGGTTGGTTCCGGGCAGACTTATCACACAAGTTGGGCTTAACCTCGTGTCATGACCCAATTCGTATTTGCGCACTTGGACCTCTCACATTAGGCGCAATATTTGTGGCTGCTGGATATGTCGGGCGGGTCCGGACTGACTTATACCACAAATGTAACCCAACCTCGTGTCCAAGTACAATTATAATTAATAATTATAATTAATTCACTGAAAATCTTATTTTTAAATATTCTTTTAAAATAAAGATATGATCTTTACATTAAATTGTCACCAATTTTATAAAACCCTTTGTTTCCGAATATCCTAACTGACATTTCAATTTTTAGTGAAAAATTGAACTTTCTATATTATTATATTATAATAATAATCTTTTCAAATGTTCAAATTTTGAAATCAAACCTTCTTATCTTATCATACTGACCGTAAAGATGTAATCTTTCTAATTTAATCCTTTTTATTATAATTTTTAAACAATAAAGATATAATTTTTCTAATTCATACATCAATTAATTCCATTAACTGAATATTAAATTAAAATATTCTTTTAATTAAAAATTGGAATGAGACCCAATCCATTACCATATAATTTTAATTATATGGATTTCAAACGTCGCATTAATTACATGATAAAACATTCAATAACAGCCAAAGTGCATTCTAAACTAATCACAAGGGCGATGTGTAGTCAGAATATCAACCCAAGACCCGTGTGGGGTTTCAACCAACACAAATTCAAATAATATATTATTAATTGTGCTCTTGGACGATGTGTGAAAATTTATCGTCCAATCAACATAAACAAGTCAGGCAACTTGTAAATGGCAGTGTAAACATGTTTTAAATATCATAAATGTCATAACAACATGTTACATATTTCAAATTTCAAACAATTCACAACAGTCATCCAAATCAACATTTATCCAACGAACAATAATTTCAACACAGATAATTAATTAATATTTAAAAATAAAAATAATTAACTATTTCAAAAACTTGAGTGAGATAAAAGTTCTCACTTTTAAAAAAATAAAATATTTTTATTACAAAACCCAATTTGTCATTTATATGTTCTCAATTGAAATAAAAAGAAAATCTTTTTATCACAAAACCTAATTTGTCATTTACATGTTCTCAATTGAAATAAAAAGAAAATCTTTTTATTGCAAAACCTAATTTGTCATTTACATGTTTTCAATTAAAATAAAACGAAAATATTTTTATTACAAAACCCAATTTGTCATTTATTTGACAAATATATGTTCAAATCTACATGACATATAAAAATGTAAATTTTAACATGTATACAAAACTAATGTATACATGACATATAAAAATGTTAATTTTATCTTTGGCAATTCTAAATGAATCATAAATGACATTTCTAAATGAACATAAATGATACTTCATATTCTGACAATTCTAAATGAATATAAATGGAAGTTTTATTTAGCAAAACATGTTTTTACTAAATGACAGTCTTATTTAACAAATGGTCATTTTATAATAACTACACTAACATGTAAATGTTATGATCTTAGCCTAACGAAGTATATATATAACAAATGGTATTTTTATTCAGTTGCAACATTTAATGACAAAAATGTTATTTTTATTCTCATGCCTCGTGTTATTTTTAATTACATAACAAACTTCTAACGAAAAAAAATGTTATTTTTATTCAAATGTGACATCTTCAAATTAAATGACATATTTACTGGTCATAAATGACCTATTTACTTTCTAACATAAATGACCTATTTGCTTTCTAACAAAAGATGATATTCTATTCTCTTACAAAAGATGACATTTTTGTTCTCAAACAAAAGATGACTTTTTTTTAACATGAAACACAATCTATATAAATGACATATTTGTAACATGTCATTGTTCTAATTTAACTCTTCAAAATAAAAATGACATTTGTATGCTCTAACATAGATGACAAATTTTTTTTCTAACATAAATGGCAAATTTATGCTATATGAATATTTTTTTCTTTATTTTATTTTATTCATGAATAATAAAAATGTAATTTTATTTCACAAAGACATTATCTAACAAAGATGACACTTTTATTTCAAGATTATATTTTACACAAATAAAATTTAACCAATCATCACCACCACAAGTAAAATCAACCAACCTCAATTTTTAATGATATAGACATGTGTTTTATATATAGCGTAAATATTCAACATTACAATCAAAACAATTTGAATATATATATTTATTTTAAAAAACGAGAAATCCCACATGAATGCTCCACCGTCGCACGCACCTAAGACAACTGGATCCACATCAAACCACCTCACATCGAAGCCTATGCCAGCCTCCACCTTCGCCTGCTGTATGGGGAAACTCGCTACTGCTATAGCCCCCAATTAGACCACGAACCCGCCACCTTTGAACCCAAAAATTTCCCATCCATGGTGTTTTAAATGATCACTACTGTTCATCTTCATGAGCTAGAAGAGCCGAATGTTTTTCGTTCATATGATTTTCAAATTTATTGTTTGGATTAGAAGAAAAAGAAGGAGAAACTAGAGAACATTTTGGCCATTGGACAAGTTTGGCGGCGGCTGGTCATGTTAGTGGATTAGGGAATTGGGAAAAAGGACAAAAGCAATTTTATAATACTTTATTTCTAATTTTACAATTAAATCCATACATTATTATTCCTTAATATTTTTGGAATATTTTTGAATCGTCCAAATTTAACATTTACATCTTTCCTATTAAATAGTGTGTATATTTGCTTTAATATAAAGCTATTATGTGACAACTTATATACTCAAGATTGTATTCCATATTCAAATAAATTTTACCTATAGTAGATTAAGACCATTTTTGAACATATCACGCTCATATTTTTTTTTTTTTAAAAACTTATGAAACCAAAATAGGAAAACCTATCAATTTTAATTATATATCTTTCTGTAACATTTTATTATTATTATTACGCAAAGAAATTCAGCAAGCCCATTATTTGGCGAGTATGTATATCAACCATTTTCAGCATATAACCAACAAGGCAATTACAAATTTGACAGTGGGGTAAAGTTTTGTTTATATTCCAGAAACCATGCATGTGCATTACGAATAAATATGTTTTATGTTTTAATTGTGTTTTATAAATGTTTCCTTAAATCCCCTTTGGATTACACGTTATAATGACACATTTTTTCCATTTTTTTATTATTCAAATTTCAAAAGTAGATGACAATGAAAGAGAGAGAAAGAGGATAAAATGGAAAGAATTAATGCTAGATTAATGCAATTTGTTTATGAAAATATAGTCTACATTTTGAATTTCTAAAAGTTAAATTTGAATTGTTAGGAGAAATATTTAAGAGGACAGCCAAAGATATGTACATATATATAGAGATATATATTAATATATATATATATATATACATTGTTAGAATTTATTTCATTTGTGACCTACACATTATTTTCAATCAGTAAATTAATAAATGTCACTAAAGTTCATAAGACATTTTCAATGTTAACATATTTGTCAATCAAGCATTCTTTTTTAATGAATCATATTACATAATGCACATTTAAAATATAATCTTTTATTGTAAACTTCTTTACGTTAAACAAATGTAGCTTAAGAATATAATCTTTTTATATTACCTAAAAATGTAAATTTTTATGTTACATCATTTAAACAAGCTATGATTCATTTCACTTAATCAATATTACATAAAAATGTACATTTTTATGTTATATGAACTTTCCTATTTAAAAAAATGTCAATTTTTCATATTTCCTTCTTTACAATAATAATGTAAATTTTTTATTGTTTAACCTTTTTATTAATATTTTTTTTAGAATTTCTAATTTCTGAAGCATTTTCTATTTAAAATTTCTTATAATAAAATTTTAAATTGGTTCTGATTTTCCAGGTTGTTACAGATGTGATGAAATTCTAAATGGTTGACCTATTGATGTGTGATGTAAATTCTAGATCTGCTAGTTAAATTTATAGATCTGTATATGATGGTGAATTAGAACCAATTATTTTGTTTAATACCCTGTTGAATCATGTTTATTGATTTTCTTGTGAATCAGAATATACTCAGTAAAATTTCACCTTTGTGTACGTTATTGAATTGAACTATCATTTTCAATCCAATATAAATCTATTACTTTGAGGATGATCGATAAAACTTCCCTTTTGTTTTTTGGATTGGGATTTGATAACAGTATGGAAAAAGTTAACTTTTTATTAAAAATATAAAAGATTAGTGAACGGTATGGAAAAAGTTAACTTTTTATTAAAAATAAAAAGATTAGTGAACGGTATGGGAAAAGTTAACTTTTTATTAAAAATAAAAAGATTAGTGAATGGTATGGGAAAAGTTATCTTTTTATTAAAAATAAAAAGATTAGTGAACGGTAGGGAAAAATTTAACGTTTTATTGAAAAAGAAAAGTTGACGGTGGAAAAAGATAAGATTTTACCGTTGTAATGAAATTACATTTTTTAAGTATAATTAAGGTATGATTTTATACGGTAAAAAGAAATGACACTATTTTTAATGTAATTAAAGTATGATATTTCATCGTAAAAGAAATTACATTTTTTTTATGTAATTAAAATGGAGAATTTACACTGTAAATTAAAGGTACATTTTTATTATGTAACTTAAGAGTAGAATTTACTTTGTAAATTAAAAATTACATTTTTATATGTAATTAAAGGATGAGAATTTACTTTGTAAAGGAAATTACATTTTTATATATAATTAAAGAATAAGAATTTGCATAGTCAATAAAATTACATTTTTATGTGTAATTAAAGTATAAAATTTACATTGCAAAATAAAAAGTAAGATTAGACATGTAATGTTAATTACATTTTTAATGTAATTAAAAAAGAAGGATTTGACGCTGTTGTAATAACCCGGAAAATACGAGCCAATTTAAAATTTTTAAAATGGTGATTTCAAAGGGATTTGAACCATTGAAATAGAATATTTCAATAAAATAGTGAATTAGGAATAGTGAGTCAGTTTGAAAATTGGAATTCAAACTTTGACTGACTGTGCAGGGTGGAAAATATAACGGAATTTAGCGAAACCAAAAATATTTAAATCCGTTAGTCAATACCTTTCTAACGAATCTGAAAAATCGAAGTTTCATAACGGGAATCAAAAGTTATGGCCGAATGAATTTTCAGAAGGGTCGGTATATAGAATATATAGCCCTGGAAAATTGATATTTTGCATACGACCTTGGAATTCGACGAAACCACTTTTGTTGGGTCCGGGATGTCAAACTATTGCTAGGTTTCAAATTTCATAATTTTTGAAGCTAGTATGTGAGCGTGGCAAAAGAAAATGTGATTGGTCAATTTCTGTTAAATTGGATCGACCAGAAAATGGCCATTTTTCAAACGACCTCAGAATTCGACGAAACAATTTTTGTTGGGACCGTAGCATCAAAACATAGCTAGATTTATTTTTCTGGAATTTTTCGAATCAGTTTGTGGCCCTGGTAAATTGAAATGTACGTTGAAAGTAAAAAATTAAATGTTTTATACTTTAATTTGGAAAATAACTGACTGTAACAGTCGAATTGGCCTACGAAACATATACCATTGTGTCCGGAATGGGGGTATTTAGCTAAGGGCGACAGTCGTTGGGCTTAAAAAGGAGTTCGTTTGGGAAAACACTATTTAAAAATTTAATATAATCCTCGGCTAATCAGAATTTTCCTTTCATAAATTTAAAAAAAAAAAAAAAAAAGAAAACCCCCCCGATCAACGGCGAAACCCGCTCCTGACCTTCTCTCCTCCGCCGCCGCCGCCACAGTCGATTCTAGACTTCGCCACCGCCACCATTCGACGCGTCTCAGCCCCCTCTTCAAATCCGACCCTAGCATCGCCACCCTCGTCGCCTCCTCCGCCAGAATCGAGGCCAGGAAGTCCCGACCTTCCCAGCGCCGCCGCCGCTCCGATCTGCCACTGCACCCCCTCAAACCACCAGCGCCGTGAAGCCCTCGCCGTCCTCTTCCACGTCAGCACCCCCGATCGTCCCCACGAGCCACTGATTTCGCGAAAACTGTAAACCTAGTTTTGAAGCTTCGTAAAAGTGAGTTTTTCTTTGATCCTTACACTTTGAAAAATCATATCTTTTTGGTGTGTTGACGAAATTCGATGAAACAGGAAACATCGGGACCACAAGGAGGCTCTCTACCCAATAGAAGAAGCCACGGATTTTTCTGACATCGTATCGATTTTTAACGCTCCGAAAACCAATGTGAAAAATCTAAATTAACGTGAAATTGAATGGAAAATGTCGTGTATAATTTATATTAGCGAAATATAAATTACATACGTGTTGTATACCTCAAGTACATGCGTAGTGTAAGCTATATAAGCGAAGTATGAATTTTACATGCATAGAATAATTGATATATGTGTTGAAATGCTAGTGAAATATAGCAAATATATATATATATATATATATACACTCCCCTCGTCCACAAACCATGGACGATATTTATTTTGGTGAATTGGTGTGAAATATTGGATGAAAAATACGAATGGTTGAATAATTGTTTGTGGTTGATATTGTTTGGTTGTGGTTGAAAAATACCCATTGGTGATTGAAATGAATTGGAAATATTTGTGGAAATAAAAATAAACATGCCGCCTGCGTGCGAATTAGATGCATGAATCCCCATTGTCAAAAACCGCGAGGTTTTAAGGTAGAGCGAGGAGCCGTACTAGGGACGGTGCCGGTTTTAACTACCCTGCCGTTATGCTGCCGAAATTTTGAATAATTTTTGTGTGTTAGAATTATTTTCATATGTTGAAATTATTTTCATGCATTGAAATTAAAGCCATATGTTGAAACTATATCCATGTGTGGAAATGTTTGTGTGTTGAAAAGTGTTGTGTGAAAATTAAATTCATTTGTGAATGAATGAAGTGTTTAAACAATAAAAATCACATTTTTATATATATGAAGTATGAAAAATATTCGCCTTATATAAATAGTTTCAACAATAAAAATCCCATCTTTCTAATATGAACAACATAAATAAAATGTCCATGTGTGGACATGCTCATTTGTTGAGAAGTGTGTGTAGTGGAAAAGTTCATGTGTTGAATAAAAAGATCGAACAATAAAAATTACATTTTTATTAAAACTATGAAGTGTTGAAAACATCCATTTGTCGAATAAATATTTGAATGATAAAAATATCATTTTTATCATATTTGTGATATGCTAAAGATATGCGGACGTTGAAATAAATATTTGTGAAAGAAATATTCTTTTTAACATGCATAGGAACTAAATAAAATAGTCATGTGTTGAAATATATTTTAGCTCGCCAAAATTATCATCTTTGAAATGTGAAGTGTTAAAAATAGTCACTTGTTCAAATAAACGTGCATGAGTTGAAATATACATTAATTAGCTAATGATATGATTTTAGCCTATGCATGCAACATTAGAATGAATGGTGTTTTTAAAACAAAGCAAATCAAATATGAAATTGAATGGAAAATGATAAGTGATAGAAATTGTATATATATGTACATGCATATCTATTGAACAGGTTAAAGCAAAGGGGCTAGAGAAGAGAAACAAAATTTTGTGCCCGACAAATAGGTACACATTTACTGCTTTGTTTGGGCGATGATTTTATGAGCCTGTTGGCTAGCCGCTTGGCTTTTTCTTTTTCTTTTGATATGACACGCCCGTGTGGCTATTTGGGAATTTTCCCAGACCCTCCCGTACAAAGGAGGTTAAGGCGAAATTTTCCGAAATTTAAAGGCGTTAGTGAAATAATTGAAGTGGAAACGATATAGGAATTTTTGAATGAACTATATATATATATATATATATATATATATATATAAATATAAATGAAATTAAAACGAAACGTGGCCGTGTAGTTAGTGTTTTGAAACCGTGATTTCAAACGACTAGTGCGGGAAATCCGACCATTGGATTTTCCCGAAACTGCAACCGGTGGGTTCGCCTTGGAAATATCTTTCCAACGGCACCAACTTTGTGAAGATCCGACGGTTGGATTGTCTGGAATGTTTAATTCAAAACTGAAGAAAAACAGCGCTAGAAACGATTATATTTTTATATATATATATATATATATATATATATATAATTTAAATTAAATCGAATAACGACGCTGCAGTTCGTAAATTGAAATCATAACTTCAAATGGCTAGTGTGGAAGATCCGACCGTCGGATTTTCCCAAAACCGAAACCGTTAGATTCGTTTTGAAATGACCTTCCTAATGATATAAAATTTGTGAAGATCCAATGGTTAGATTTTCAGATATATGTAAAACAAAATTAGTGAAAAGCAGCGCCAGTGCATCGACACGACCTGAAATATCGTTTAATTAAAATATAGCCGTTTTTAATTAAATAAAAATGGCGATATATCGTTATAAAATACTATAGACGATATAGAGTGGAAATAAACCAATTTTGTTGTGTTTGCTTGATATGTGATGGTTGAATGTATTTGACATAAAAATTATAACTAAATAACTGAAATGTGAATGTTGAATAGTCCAACCATGTGAATAATTGATTTGAAAATCTAAATATACGTGGGTTATTTGAAAAGGCCGAGTTTGTCTCATTTCAAATAATCGATCGACGTTGAGAAGTCGAAGAGTCGAAGACAGTTGAAGACCGACGATCTTCAGATTGGATGGATGGGCGCTACTGATGCTCGTGATTGGAGTAGCTACCATGAAGGAACTGAAGTAGTAGCCGTCCAAACATACTGTTGATTGTACGGATATGCGAGGAATTGATGCCTCCGGTTTCGTTCAGACCCAGAACGGACTTGTAAATGGACTGTGTGTCTGACATTGGATTTTGTTCTGTATTGATTGATCTCTGTTAAAAATATATTTGTTTGGCGGCGGAGAATTTATTCTCTTGCTTAACGCCCTTCTCTGAGACGTACGAGCTCAGAGGTTATGTATTGACAGAAATCAGTCGCATGGAGTGGATTGCCTGTGTGGCACGCCTAAGTGGCATATGATCAAGGCTTCTGTTGCAAAGCAAAGTCTTGTGGTGGATGATCAAAGCATGGTCTGTGTGACGTAGCTTTGGGTATAACGTGAATTCGCGAGCCTCACACCCCGGTATGAGTCAAAAACGGGAGAAGGACCCAAGGAGTGCATGACGTTTCTTTCTAGCTGTGGTGGTGTCAATGACCTCCCAGCCCTGACATTTATATCTACTTTTCACCTGTGTGGTTGTTGGAATGCGAGGCGCCTCGATTATAGGTCTGTAAGGACCGGGAAATGTGTGTTCAGGAATAATTAATCCTCAAAAGTAAGAGAGGACCGGCCTTGGAGGATCCGGGGGATTGCTGGTTGCGGTCCCGAGGCATTTGCTAGAGTGTCTCGAACGGAGAGGAGTTTGCCCCTTGCCTCGACTCATGAAGGAATCCAATTTCCAATACGAAATATGTGGACGTGATTGTATTACTAGTATGGCGACATAGTGGTATGGGTCATTTATGCCGCCTATGATTGATATTTATGATTGAAATCGCTTTTGAAACATATATAAACTAGTAATAATATCAAGCACTTTAGTTTTATTCGTATGAAGCATTTTTGGCTATTATAAGGTAAAAACTCTATCCTCCGGCTTGCATTGCATTGTGTGATGGGACCTGAGTCTTATAATGGCTTCATTTTATAAAAAGCATTGCGATGATTTAATCATTTACTTTATTTCATGCACTAGCACTCATTGGAGTAAACCCGTTCCGCGAAAGTGGCGTGGTCCTTTGATTTGCCTCATTATTGTTGTTAATAAGTTGAGTAGATTTCTCATACCAGTCCCATGACTGACTCGTAGTTTGTTTCACCTTGCAAACTCGAGTGCCCTCATTTCACACGGGCAGCCTAGTTACAGGTTTCTGACGCACCTTTTGGCTCATGGCGAGGCTTGACTACACCGTGCTGACTTGGATTTTCTCCGCCATTATTGTATCTATATTATGATTCCGCCATTGGCGATGTACACTGATATTCCTTTTGTGTACTCTTTATGTATGATTCCGCCTCAGGCGATGGTGACTGATTATGTATCATTATGCACTAAGTTGTATCCTGTACTATGCTTCTCTGATGTGATGATATCTATATGATTCCGCTGTCATATGTGTGTAAATTATTCTATTTTCTGTTTATGCTATTATCTGTGATCTGCTAATGATGACTAATGAGTTATATTCCAATGATTATCCTTAACACCGTGTCATGGGGTTTTGGGATCGTCACAGCTGGTATTAGAGCTTTGGTTAACCTTAGTTCTGGAGTCTAACACATTAAACACTTCGTCAAAATAGAATCAGTAGTATTCTAAGGCGAGTCGCTCATTAGAGATAGGACTAGTAAAGTCCCAGAATGAGCCGAGAAGAATAGCAAAAACAATTGATCGGTCCATCGTTATCTTTCCGTAAAATTTTCTGCTTAACTATGCAATAGACTATCATTTCTGTTAGCTGACTTTTCCGTTGCTTATACAGAATTTGACAAATGGCTACCAGAGCAGCCGCCGCTAGAGGAGGCCGTGCCGGCCGAGGCTGTAACGACCCGTGTTTTTCGACCATTTGAATATGAATATTTAAATTAGTTTTAAATATTAGGTTGAGAATATTAATGGAATTTAATATTGAATTCGTTATTTAAAACAAAGTTGAACGTTATAGTATAATATAAACCAAACTCGAAAATGGCGTGCAGTTCGAAAAATAGAGTTTTGAACTTCAACTGAGAATACAGGATTCGATATAAGTCGGATTTCTGTGAAAAAAGAAACGTTGGAACCGTATTGACGATAATTTTCATATGAAAGAGAAAAATCCAGATTTTGTGTTATAGTTTGATAGTTATGGCCAAATCAAATTTTGAAATAGTCGCTATGGAAAATCATTATTAAATTATAGGCCTTTAAAATAGCCATTTTGCAAACGGACTCAGTTTTCGACGAAACCAGTTTCATTAGAACCGTATCGCTAAATTATTGTACGGTGGTGAATTGCGTGGAAAACAGATGTCGTATGTGACCACAGCAACTATAAACGCTCGTTCATTTTCTATAGCGCGTATTTAAATAAATAAAAGGATATTTGGCATAACTTGAGCAGACGATCGAATTAGGCCATGAAACCAGTTCCGTTGAGTTCGTATCGTCGATTAAAGTCAGAATAAGTGTATAGTTTGTTATTTTTAGAGACCGGAAAATTTGGTGTTAAAAGGGGTATTGCGGTTCGGGGTAAAAACAGCCAACCGGGGCAACAGTCTCAGAATGCGACGAAATTAGTGCCGTTGGGTTCGTATCGAAAAGTTATTGTCGATGTTCGCAGTTTCAAGTTGATTCGATTTATCTGGTGACCGTGGAAAAATTAAACGTGTGTTCATTTCTGGTTTCATAAAGGAAATTTTTCCATACGACCTCGGATTTCGACGAAACTTGTCCCATTGGGTCCGGAATATCTTTTTACATCAAGAATAGCTTTTTAATCAGAAAACAGAAATCGTTGATAGTGGTTTCTGCGTGTTACTTCGCAACGAAGTTTGGTTAAATTAATATTATAATATAACCCTATCCTAAATGAACCAACATACCACCTAAATGTCTAAGCACATGCTTTCGGTGCAAAAGAACTACGCACATGCTATACAGTCCCATCTCGTATTCCCTAGGCACATGTCTTGGACCACTTCCGTGTGCCTACCGCTCCGAATGTCGAGGTATCTGCACCATACTCAGGTAAAGTCTGCTAATGAAAGTCCTGAAATTACATGCCATAGTAAACAAGCTACAGATCTAAAATTATAAAAGAAATATGTAATATAAATATATCAGTGCCTTGCGCCCCAAGCATCTTTTCCTTGTCTTCTAATTTTCTACCCTTGCCGACCAAGTTGCTACAACTCTATTGTCTCCTGCAAAGCTATACCCTATATACTCTAAATAACGTGACAACCACGTCGCCTTCTCCACTATATAAACAGCCCATTCCCAGAAATGATCAAACCGCATTGCCTCAGCAAAAACAAAATCAAAAAAAAAAAAAAAAAAAAAAAAAAAAAAGAGAAAGAAGAAAAGAAGAACACTGAACTACCGCCTCCACTTTTAAATACACTAACAGCTCCTCCATTCTATGTAATCACCGGTGTAACCCCTCCCATCTTCCACTTAAATTTCCGTTCAAATGTTAAGGGACAGGAGCGGAGGTTGGTACAAGGATCGCATGTGAAGAGGCAGTGGGTTCAGCGGGTTCAAATGTGAAGAAAAATTAGTGCGGTGGTGGATCTTGTTTGCAGGTGCATGGGCGTGAGGTTGGATGGACAAAAGGGGTGTCCTGTTCCTCTTGAAGGGCGTGGGTAACGAAGTACATAGGAAAGGTATAACGATGGGGACAAAACGATGAAAAGAAATTAGCATGGTGAGGGAAGACGTAAGGCATGGAGACAGTTTGGCTGCATTTGCTTAAGTAAGCCCAAAATTTAATGAAAGTTTTAAATTTAATTAGTTTAAGTAACCTGCATGTATATATATGATTGACAGTATAGATAGTAAAAATATACACCCTGGATAATATGGTTTGTTAGTAAATAGGTAGGCAACGTACTTTAAACAAACCGAGGGAAATTAAAAATATTAATTGAAGTTAATTATATTAGGCTAGAACCGTGTTAAATTTTATTATCGATAACTTCTTAAATCGTTATCAGAATTGAATAAACAAAGGAGCATGGTGATCGTATCGGAAAAGGGAACGTGATGGAGACAACCGGAATTTACAGTCAAATGGAACGACTCTTTAATTTAGCTTTAACTGAGCGTCTCAACGGATTGAATCAAAGTGAGTTAAACTCACTCAGTTCCCATTTATATTTTATATAAATTGGGTATTTTTATTTTGTGTGCTCTGCTTGCCAATAATTGACTGTTTGCTAATTATACATTTGTTTGTTGATTTAACTGATGAAATTAAATTGTGTTTAATTTCAGTGAAATACCAAATCGTTATTTTTAACGATTGATTCCAATAAAGGTAACTCACCTTGGTTGGTCACGTTTATAAAATAAACGTGTTTTCATTTGAACTGGATGAACTGATGAAAATGTTTTGATTAGTTGATATAAAATGGTTGCTATTTGCTATGATATATCAGTTAAATGGGATTTATTGACCTGGTTTGTGATAACCGTTTTGAATACAGGGAAGAACAGGTTGGAGGGATCCAACCGGATTCCTCAAATGTATTATTTATTTTCATATGCTCATATATGAATTGATCCGTTTGTGTGATTGATTTGAGGGTTGATTATTAATTGAATATTCAACATCTGTTTGGTTTAAACCAATGGGCGATATTGGTTAAGTGTTTGGCAGAGTATGGCCTTTAAAACCAATCGAGTTATAGATATTGATTCACCGTCAGGTGAATCGATAGAGTTGAGGTTATAAAATTTATTTTTATAACCAGAGTTAGATTTGAATTATATTATTTGAATGAAAGTTATTTAAGAGAAATAAATAAATAAATATTTTTATTTAAGACTTTGATTTGTTATGAAGTTATTTTGCAAAGATGTTGATCAGATTTACCAGTTGAAGAATAAGAAATGAATTAAATGGTTAAACCTTGAGAATTTGTTTTGTAAGGAAAACAAATAATTAGAATCTATCTAAATTAATTATATTTTTAATTAATTTAAAGCGAGGATTGTTGAAATCGGTTAATGAGATAATCAAGTTTTTGAGTTAATTAAATCGACTGTTTGGAATTAGAATTGTTTATCAAGTTAATGTGTTTTGACGAAAATAGTTAAATGAATATTGTTTGAATTTAAATAAGGGATTTAGTAGTTAATTTAGTTAATAAAGGGATTAACTACTAAAGTAGTTAATGTTTGAAATAAGTTATTATTTTAATTAATGATGAATTTAGGAATATATTTTTAAATGGGAACTCATTTAAAAAAAAAGTTACCGAATGTGAGATGCAAGCCAATTGAATGGTGAAAGGAAATAAACGTACTCAATAATATGAATTAAGTGAAAGGAGATTTCGAAAAGGGGTTTATTATAAACCAGAGGTTTTAAGTGAGATTCAAAGTGTTAAGACGTTAATTTTACATTAACGTTATTTGAAAACGAGATCTAGTAAAAAGGAGAATTTTAAATGAAATTTCAAAATGGGAAATTGAATATAGTTATTCGAGATAGAATTAGCCAGACATAATTATTCGGCTAAGTTGCCATTTCGTACGACTGCTAGCATAATTCGCAGGGCTGTAGATAGCCTACGGCGGTCGGATGTTTCCTTAGGGAATCAGGCGTAACCATTGTGATCGCTGCGATCTAGAGTCGAGCGAATAGAGTAAGTCGAATGTTAGTTAATTGAAATTAGAGTTATTCAAATATCATATTTTTGAATATTAAAAGAATTGGAAGTTTCAATTTAACAAAAAGGAAATTCGTTTGTTAAAGGCCAAATGATGCTAAATACTGAATTAGTGAACTCATTGGAGTGTCATGTTTGAAACACTGTATATTTTGATAGTTAAAACACCGACTATTAAATCTGACCAATACGAGTGTTGGTACGGAAAGACTGGGATCGATTTTATATTCGAAAACCATTCCGACCAACAAATACGTGAAGAGATCAGAAGATGATCGAGATGGTGCTGTGAAGACCGTGGGTTTTCATAAACGGAAGAACCACTAATATTCTCTGCCTGGCAAGCAGAGGAAGGCTGTGATTCTGTCGTGGTTGGAATCAACGAGTTGCAAGAACTTCTCGCTACTGATCCATGGGGTGATTCCTATATTGGATGCAGTAGAAGAGTACCTTCGGTTCATCCTGTACCTGGATGACGTGTATGGACGAATGTCTGACAGAGTATTTCCAAAGGGTCACGTACGTTGATTTCTTCAAACGTACGATAGTTGTTGGCAGGGAATTGCCATTCTCTAGCTTTCAGCTAGAGTATTTTTGTGGACGTCAATTAGTGATATCTGATGGATTTGACGATGTGGCATTCAAAGTGAATGATGACCAGATGTTCAAAAAGCTGATCTGAGCCTCAAGCCTCATCAACCGGGAAATGACAAAAATCGGGCAGGCAGCATGGCTATGTGGGTCGCTCCCATTAGGGTGCATGATCACCTATCTAGAGGAAATCCTATTTGCTTCTTAAATCTATGTTTCGATGCTGTCCCTTGTCGGGAGACGGTTGCTGATCCCAACTGTCGGTGATATACATTCGATACACTCAAGCGAAATGAGTGGTCGGTCATGTGAGGGCCGGGTTGCAAGAAGTTCTTGTTGAACCCAATGTATTCGTCTCTAGAGATACACGATCGGAAGGTGGTCCCATACCTTGTCAAGTTGGAATCCAAATTCCAATAAGCGCCTGCGGTTTTGATTGTATACTATATATGTGGAGCGTGAGATGCAAGCGTTCCACTAGATTCTATTTACTTGTATTTAGACATTATTATAATATCAGACAAGATATTGATTTCAGGGTTATTGTAAGGTAAAAACCGTCCGTGTTTATGTGTGGATTTGGTCTTACGATTATCCTTTTCTTTTGAAAGGATGTTTGAACTTTAAAATCATGATTGGATGGTTCACCCTTATTACTGTGCGAGTTTATCTCACTCTGGTTCACCAGACTGACCCGGTGTTTTGTAAATGCTCGGGTTAGACCGAGTTGTACAGGTTCAGGTTATCGACTACTGTGAAGAGACGAGCTGGAAGAGTCCAGACGTATGGTATTACTAGTATTCCGCTGTATGTTGTATGAGGATAGATTATCACTGTCCAGATGTTGATGTACTCTGATATTGTAAGTATTTTCAAAATTTTCAGTAAAGATTTACTTCTGTATTATATTTTGTTCCGCTGCGATGTGAGACTCTGTGTTCTTCTTCTTCTATTCTAATATTTCTATCTTATCTATTCTCACCCTCTAACTTCTTTCTATTAATGATCTGGAATGTTCGATGTCTGAATGGTCAACATGGTAGTTTGATGTTGATTTTCGGAGTCGAAAATCCCGGTTCGTTACAGTGGTATCAGAGCTATTGGTTAAGTAATTACCTTGGCTCTGTGGCGTGACTCAGTAGAGATGGGGTTAGAAATACCCTAGATTGGGTTTGAGTGTATATATACGAGTGAACGTATTTGTAGATTTTATAAAAAAATTGTTTTATATTGTGGAGATTTATTTGTTTGAGTTGTTTATGAATTCTGGTCGATCGGTTTGATCCACTGTATCGATAGGGGTTTATAAACACTCGAATACGATGGGTCGTCATGATATGTTTTAAAAGAGGGTAAATGAAATAATTTACCCAAATTATATTTTGATATAAAGGAAATATATGTATTGGAAATATTATGGTATATTGGATGTGTTGGTTGATTATAATTGAAATGGTTATATAAATAACCAATTAGAATTCGTATAATACGGAATCAGATGAATTAAATCTGAAATCTAAATCAGAATTGGAATTAAAATTCCTTAAAGTGGGATAAATGATTGCAAATGAACTTGAAGTGAATATATGAGAATTTTAAGATCCTGGGAGATTTTAAATTTGTTTCACGAGCATTGTGTTTAGTATTTTGAAATAGATTTCAAAAGGAAAGTATTTAAAATTGGAATTTTGAAATGTTACAGTATTGAACTCACTTGATAGCTGGGGAATAACTCTGAGGATGCTGGCCACATCATCAGTGTTCATTTCCGAGTTCTAAGTGACGGATTACTACCAAAAATCTTGTTTTGAAATGCTTTGAGAAAAAAACGAGTTGTTTGAATCCTGGAAAGAAATATTTGATTTTTCAAAAGAACTGAACTGTTTGAAAACTCCCAGGGGAATTGTTGAACCAAAACAAAATTTAATAGAAATTGTGAAAGCAAATATGAATTGAAATGAAACCAATTAACTGGAAATTGGATCGCGATATAATATATCGAGTAGAATCAGATTTAAATTGTGAGACAAGAATCTGAAATGATGTTGGACTGGTAAGTTAAGAGTTGAATTGATAATGGATGGAAATTGAGTTAAGAATGGTATTTGGCTTGGATACGTGAAGGATTTGGTTCTGAGGATAAAATTGGAATTTTATTGGAGATGCATTGGTATATGCTGACAAGGTAGCAGACAGAAAGATATAGTGATATGCCCGACAAAAAGGTACACGTTTATTTTTATATGGGTTTGGAGATTTGTGAGCCGATTTGGGAAGCCATTTGGCTGTTTTAGTTTCTTTTGAAATGGAGAAGGCCCAGAGAGGCGAGTTGTAGTTGTACCGATTGAGCCGTACAGAGGAGGTGCTGGCGAAATTTTTCAGGAATTTAAGGTGTTAGAAAATTTTCAATATTTTTGAAAATATTTATTTATAGTATTGAATTGATTTTCGATTTAAAGTAAATTAGATTTGAAATTAATGAGTTTATAACGTTCTTTCTTAACTTAGCAATTTCGAGGACGAAATTATTTTAAGGGGGGAAGAATGTAACGACCCGTGTTTTTCGACCATTTGAATATGAATATTTAAATTAGTTTTAAATATTAGGTTGAGAATATTAATGGAATTTAATATTGAATTCGTTATTTAAAACAAAGTTGAACGTTATAGTATAATATAAACCAAACTCGAAAATGGCGTGCAGTTCGAAAAATAGAGTTTTGAACTTCAACTGAGAATACAGGATTCGATATAAGTCGGATTTCTGTGAAACAAGAAACGTTGGAACCGTATTGACGATAATTTTCATATGAAAGAGAAAAATCCAGATTTCGTGTTATAGTTTGATAGTTATGGCCAAATCAAATTTTGAAATAGTCGCTATGGAAAATCATTATTAAATTATAGGCCTTTAAAATAGCCATTTTGCAAACGGACTCAGTTTTCGACGAAACCAGTTTCATTAGAACCGTATCGCTAAATTATTGTACGGTGGTGAATTGCGTGGAAAACAGATGTCGTATGTGACCACAGCAACTATAAACGCTCGTTCATTTTCTATAGCGCGTATTTAAATAAATAAAAGGATATTTGGCATAACTTGAGCAGACGATCGAATTAGGCCATGAAACTAGTTCCGTTGAGTTCGTATCGTCGATTAAAGTCAGAATAAGTGTATAGTTTGTTATTTTTAGAGACCGGAAAATTTGGTGTTAAAAGGGGTATTGCGGTTCGGGGTAAAAACAGCCTACTGGGGCAACAGTCTCAGAATGCGACGAAATTAGTGCCGTTGGGTTCGTATCGAAAAGTTATTGTCGATGTTCGCAGTTTCAAGTTGATTCGATTTATCTGGTGACCGTGGAAAAATTAAACGTGTGTTCATTTCTGGTTTCATAAAGGAAATTTTTCCATACGACCTCGGATTTCGACGAAACTTGTCCCATTGGGTCCGGAATATCTTTTTACATCAAGAATAGCTTTTTAATCAGAAAACAGAAATCGTTTATAGTGGTTTCTGCGTGTTACTTCGCAACGAAGTTTGGTTAAATTAATATTATAATATAACCCTATCCTAAATGAACCAACATACCACCTAAATGTCTAAGCACATGCTTTCGGTGCAAAAGAACTACGCACATGCTATACAGTCCCATCTCGTATTCCCTAGGCACATGTCTTGGACCACTTCCGTGTGCCTACCGCTCCGAATGTCGAGGTATCTGCACCATACTCAGGTAAAGTCTGCAAATGAAAGTCCTGAAATTACATGCCATAGTAAACAAGCTACAGATCTAAAATTATAAAAGAAATATGTAATATAAATATATCAGTGCCTTGCGCCGCAAAGCATCTTTTCCTTGTCTTCTAATTTTCTACCCTTGCCGACCAAGTAGCTACAACTCTATTGTCTCCTGCAAAGCTATACCCTATATACTCTAAATAACGTGACAACCACGTCGCCTTCTCCACTATATAAACAGCCCATTCCCAGAAATGATCAAACCGCGTTGCCTCAGCAAAAACAAAATCAAAAAAAAAAAAAAAAAAAAAGAGAAAGAAGAAAAGAAGAACACTGAACTACCGCCTCCACTTTTAAATACACTAACAGCTCCTCCATTCTATGTAATCACCGGTGTAACCCCTCCCATCTTCCACTTAAATTTCCGTTCAAATGTTAAGGGACAGGAGCGGAGGTTGGTACAAGGATCGCATGTGAAGAGGCAGTGGGTTCAGCGGGTTCAAATGTGAAGAAAAATTAGTGCGGTGGTGGATCTTGTTTGCAGGTGCATGGGCGTGAGGTTGGATGGACAAAAGGGGTGTCCTGTTCCTCTTGAAGGGCGTGGGTAACGAAGTACATAGGAAAGGTATAACGATGGGGACAAAACGATGAAAAGAAATTAGCATGGTGAGGGAAGACGTAAGGCATGGAGACAGTTTGGCTGCATTTGCTTAAGTAAGCCCAAAATTTAATGAAAGTTTTAAATTTAATTAGTTTAAGTAACCTGCATGTATATATATGATTGACAGTATAGATAGTAAAAATATACACCCTGGATAATATGGTTTGTTAGTAAATAGGTAGGCAACGTACTTTAAACAAACCGAGGGAAATTAAAAATATTAATTGAAGTTAATTATATTAGGCTAGAACCGTGTTAAATTTTATTATCGATAACTTCTTAAATCGTTATCAGAATTGAATAAACAAAGGAGCATGGTGATCGTATCGGAAAAGGGAACGTGATGGAGACAACCGGAATTTACAGTCAAATGGAACGACTCTTTAATTTAGCTTTAACTGAGCATCTCAACGGATTGAATCAAAGTGAGTTAAACTCACTCAGTTCCCATTTATATTTTATATAAATTGGGTATTTTTATTTTGTGTGCTCTGCTTGCCAATAATTGACTGTTTGCTAATTATACATTTGTTTGTTGATTTAACTGATGAAATTAAACTGTGTTTAATTTCAGTGAAATACCAAATCGTTATTTTTAACGATTGATTCCAATAAAGGTAACTCACCTTGGTTGGTCACGTTTATAAAATAAACGTGTTTTCATTTGAACTGGATGAACTGATGAAAATGTTTTGATTAGTTGATATAAAATGGTTGCTATTTGCTATGATATATCAGTTAAATGGGATTTATTGACCTGGTTTGTGATAACCGTTTTGAATACAGGGAAGAACAGGTTGGAGGGATCCAACCGGATTCCTCAAATGTATTATTTATTTTCATATGCTCATATATGAATTGATCCGTTTGTGTGATTGATTTGAGGGTTGATTATTAATTGAATATTCAACATCTGTTTGGTTTAAACCAATGGGCGATATTGGTTAAGTGTTTGGCAGAGTATGGCCTTTAAAACCAATCGAGTTATAGATATTGATTCACCGTCAGGTGAATCGATAGAGTTGAGGTTATAAAATTTATTTTTATAACCAGAGTTAGATTTGAATTATATTATTTGAATGAAAGTTATTTAAGAGAAATAAATAAATAAATATTTTTATTTAAGACTTTGATTTGTTATGAAGTTATTTTGCAAAGATGTTGATCAGATTTACCAGTTGAAGAATAAGAAATGAATTAAATGGTTAAACCTTGAGAATTTGTTTTGTAAGGAAAACAAATAATTAGAATCTGTCTAAATTAATTATATTTTTAATTAATTTAAAGCGAGGATTGTTGAAATCGGTTAATGAGATAATCAAGTTTTTGAGTTAATTAAATCGACTGTTTGGAATTAGAATTGTTTATCAAGTTAATGTGTTTTGACGAAAATAGTTAAATGAATATTGTTTGAATTTAAATAAGGGATTTAGTAGTTAATTTAGTTAATAAAGGGATTAACTACTAAAGTAGTTAATGTTTGAAATAAGTTATTATTTTAATTAATGATGAATTTAGGAATATATTTTTAAATGGGAACTCATTTAAAAAAAAGTTACCGAATGTGAGATGCAAGCCAATTGAATGGTGAAAGGAAATAAACGTACTCAATAATATGAATTAAGTGAAAGGAGATTTCGAAAAGGGGTTTATTATAAACCAGAGGTTTTAAGTGAGATTCAAAGTGTTAAGACGTTAATTTTACATTAACGTTATTTGAAAACGAGATCTAGTAAAAAGGAGAATTTTAAATGAAATTTCAAAATGGGAAATTGAATATAGTTATTCGAGATAGAATTAGCCAGACATAATTATTCGGCTAAGTTGCCATTTCGTACGACTGCTAGCATAATTCGCAGGGCTGTAGATAGCCTACGGCGGTCGGATGTTTCCTGAGGGAATCAGGCGTAACCATTGTGATCGCTGCGATCTAGAGTCGAGCGAATAGAGTAAGTCGAATGTTAGTTAATTGAAATTAGAGTTATTCAAATATTATATTTTTGAATATTAAAAGAATTGGAAGTTTCAATTTAACAAAAAGGAAATTCGTTTGTTAAAGGCCAAATGATGCTAAATACTGAATTAGTGAACTCATTGGAGTGTCATGTTTGAAACACTGTATATTTTGATAGTTAAAACAACGACTATCAAATCTGACCAATACGAGTGTTGGTACGGAAAGACCGGGATCGATTTTATTTTCGAAAACCATTCCGACCAACAAATACGTGAAGAGATCAGAAGATGATCGAGATGGTGCTGTGAAGACCGTGGGTTTTCATAAACGGAAGAACCACTAATATTCTCTGCCTGGCAAGCAGAGGAAGGCTGTGATTCTGTCGTGGTTGGAATCAACGAGTTGCAAGGACTTCTCGCTACTGATCCATGGGGTGATTCCTATATTGGATGCAGTAGGAGAGTACCTTCGGTTCATCCTGTACCTGGATGACGTGTATGGACGAATGTCTGACAGAGTATTTCCAAAGGGTCACGTACGTTGATTTCTTCAAACGTACGATAGTTGTTGGCAGGGAATTGCCATTCTCTAGCTTTCAGCTAGAGTATTTTTGTGGACGTCAATTAGTGATATCTGATGGATTTGACGATGTGGCATTCAAAGTGAATGATGACCAGATGTTCAAAAAGCTGATCTGAGCCTCAAGCCTCATCAACCGGGAAATGACAAAAATCAGGCAGGCAGCATGGCTATGTGGGTCGCTCCTATTAGGGTGCATGATCACCTATCTAGAGGAAATCCTATTTGCTTCTTAAATCTATGTTTCGATGCTGTCCCTTGTCGGTAGACGGTTGCTGATCCCAACCGTCGGTGATATACATTCGATACACTCAAGCGAAATGAGTGGTTGGTCATGTGAGGGCCGGGTTGCAAGAAGTTCTTGTTGAACCCAATGTATTCGTCTCTAGAGATACACGATCGGAAGGTGGTCCCATACCTTGTCAAGTTGGAGTCCAAATTCCAATAAGCGCCTGCGGTTTTGATTGTATACTATATATGTGGAGCGTGAGATGCAAGCGTTCCACTAGATTCTATTTACTTGTATTTAGACATTATTATAATATCAGACAAGATATTGATTTCAAAAATGTTTTGGGTTATTGTAAGGTAAAAACCGTCCGTGTTTATGTGTGGATTTGGTCTTACGATTATCCTTTTCTTTTGAAAGGATGTTTGAACTTTAAAATCATGATTGGATGGTTCACCCTTATTACTGTGCGAGTTTATCTCACTCTGGTTCACCAGACTGACCCGGTGTTTTGTAAATGCTCGGGTTAGACCGAGTTGTACAGGTTCAGGTTATCGACTACTGTGAAGAGACGAGCTGGAAGAGTCCAGACGTATGGTATTACTAGTATTCCGCTGTATGTTGTATGAGGACAGATTATCACTGTCCAGATGTTGATGTACTCTGATATTGTACGTATTTTCATAATTTTCAATAAAGATTTACTTCTGTATTATATTTTGTTCCGCTGCGATGTGAGACTCTGTGTTC
This sequence comes from Allium sativum, assembly GCA_030737875.1. Taxonomy (NCBI): domain Eukaryota; kingdom Viridiplantae; phylum Streptophyta; class Magnoliopsida; order Asparagales; family Amaryllidaceae; genus Allium; species Allium sativum. The sequence goes on along the minus strand of CM060913.1, from coordinate 182,575,713 downwards.
TTCTTCTTCTATTCTAATATTTCTATCTTATCTATTCTCACCCTCTAACTTCTTTCTATTAATGATCTGGAATGTTCGATGTCTGAATGGTCAACATGGTAGTTTGATGTTGATTTTCGGAGTCGAAAATCCCGGTTCGTTACAGAGGCCGAGGAAGGGGAGAAGTCCCAGCCCAAGAAGGACCTTTGATACAACCTCCGGCAGCTCAATACTTCGAGCTAGACCGTATAGCTAAGAGATATAAGAACTTAGGAGGCAAGACCTTCTCGGGGACTGGCACTGTAATAGAGGCCCTTGCATGGCTCAAAACATGCGAGAAAATTCTTGAAGGCCTAAGGCTTGGAGACGAAGACAAAGCTATTATGGGCGCCTGGCTTATGCAGGAACAAGCTGAATTATGGTGGGAATCTCTTACCGCCGGAAATAGAGAAGCTAGAAGAACATGGGATGGATTTAAAGAACTCTTCAAAGAAAAATATGTCCCCGAACAAGCTCTAGAAAGAATGCACGATGACTTCGCCAATCTCCAGCAGGGGATCTTTCCGTGCAGGATTATCTAAATAAATTTACAATGTTCTAGCCCTATGCTCCAGAACTCGTCGCCACTGCGAAATCCAAAAACAAGAGGTTTATCCTTGGGCTAAGACGACAATATCATGATAGAGCCATGGCCCATGTCAAGCTGGAATTCAACGAACTGGTGGAAATGACATGCAACTACGAAGACCTTGATCAAAGGCATCTGGATCAGGATCGCGCTAGAAGCCAAGCCGGAAACAAGCACAAGCCTGCTGTAAATCAAGGCGAGTCAAGCCAAGCAGCATCTTCAAAACCTCAGACTGGCAAGCCACCAAGAGGAAATTGCTTTAATTGTGGTAAGCCGGGGCACTACTCAAACGTCTGCACAGCTCCGAAGAGACAGAAGACGAATTCTCAAGGCTCGAGCCAAGGCTCTCAGAACCCTCGCTCGTGCTTCAATTGTCGCAAGACCGATCATTTGGTCAAAGACTGTCCTTTGCTGAAGAAAGCTGTAGTAGCTCATGTTTATGACGGGTCGAGCCTGCCAGCTGCTTCCGACGGAGCAGGTAAACCTGATGTTTTGGGAGGTACCCTTACGATTAAAAATATTCCTGTTTCTGTATTGTTTGACACAGGTGCATCGCGTAGTTTTATTGGTAGAAACACAGTGCACAAATTAAAGTTAAAACAGCGAAAGCTCAAAGAATCGGTTGAATTTCATAACCTGATAGGGGGTCCTATTACTCTCAGTACATGTTGTAGAGTGCCAATCTCTTATTCTTTCTACAAATTTCCCATTAATTTGATTGTTATGGATTTTCCCGAATTCGACGTTATCCTTGGGTTAGAATGGTTAACGAAATACGAAGCTGAAGTGAAATGTGCGGAAAGAATCGTAAAAATTCGAATGGAGCTTGGACATATATATATGTACCCTGCCATGGTTCGAATCCGAATAGAGAAGAATTTTGGTCGGCATTAGAACTTATCCCCACTTCCATTGAAAAGATTCCGACTGTAAGAAACTATGCGGATGTGTTTGAAGAAGTTGAAAACTTACCTCCGCAAAGAGAAATAGAATTCCAAATCGATCTAATTCCTAATGCCAGACCAGTGGTGCATCCAATTCGCAGAATGACTCCGAAAGAAAAAGAAGAATTAGGCGATCAAACTCGGCAACTGTTGTGGAAGGGTCTAATCAGACCGAGTTTTTCTAATTGGGGTGCAGCTGTTGTGTTTGTCCCAAAGTCAGACGGTACTCTTAGATTATGTGTTGATTACCGAGACCTCAACAAACAGACGCTCAAAAATAAATATCCATTACCCCGCATTGATGATTTGCTAGACCAATTGAATGGGGCGAAAGTATTTTCCCGAATGGACCTAGCTACAGGTTTTCATCAATTGAGAATAGCAAAAGAGTGTGTTCCTTTGACAGCTTTCAGAGGTCCAGGCATATTTTATGAATGGTTAGTAATGCCGTTTGGCCTATGCAATGCTCCAGCATACTTTGTCGATCTAATGAATAGAGTGTTCAGGGGAGTTCTGAATAAATTTGTCCTCGTCTGCATCGATGATATTTTAATCTACTCCAAATCAAAACCCGAGCATGAAAAACACTTAGAACAAGTATTGGAGATTCTAAGGAAGAACATCTTCAAAGCCAAATTCTCTAAATGTGTCTTCTGGCAAGAGGAAGTCAAATTTCTTGGCCATGTAGTGTCAGAGAAAGGAATTTCTGTTGACCCAAGCAAAATAACAGCGATTCAAGACTGGAAACAACCCACTACTCCCACAGAAGTTAGAAGTTTTATGGGGTTGGCTAGTTATTATCGAAAGTTCGTTAAGGATTTTTCGAAGATATCCGGTCCGTTAACGAAGCTCACAAAGAAACATGAGAAGTTTAAGTGGACTTCCGACTGTGAAGAAGCTTTCCAGGAATTGAAATCGAAACTGACCACCGCTCCAGTGTTAACTATTATTGATGGTAATCAAGATTTAACGGTTTGGACAGATGCTTCTATTAGAGGTCTTGGTGCAGTGTTTATGCAGAGAGGCCAAGTAGTCGCTTATGCAAGCTGCCAACTGAAACCGCATGAGAAGAATTATGTGACTCATGATCTTGAGTTGCTAGCCATCGTTTTTGCCTTGAAAATCTGGAGGCATTATTTATTGGGTGAGAAATTTATACTGTACACAGATCATCAATCGTTGAAGTATTTATATACCCAGAAAGATCTGAATCTGAGACAGCAGCGTTGGCTAGAATTTCTTGCAGCGTATGATCTTGATATCCTGTATAAGCCGGGAAAGGCTAACGTTGTAGCGGATGCACTTAGTAGAAAAACCGCAATCATTGCCAATCTTATAATTACACCTGGATTGATTGATAGGATATTTGTTCTTCAGAAAAGTGACAATTTGTTGAAAGAGATGGTAAAAAGGATTCAAAGGGGCGAAGGTTCCAGTTTCCTAGTGGATAGTGAGGGAGTTCTGAGGCTGAATAGAAGAATATGTGTTCCCGACATTCCCGAGCTTAAAAGAGAAGTGCTGGACGAATGCCATAAATCCAAATTTTGCATCCATCCTGGGGTGAGTAAAATGTACAACGATATCAAACGCACTTTCTAGTGGAAGGCAATGAAAAGAGATATTTCTTTGTATGTTAGTAGATGCCCTACTTGTCAATTGGTCAAGAGTAACCAACAGAAGCTAGCTGGACTGTTGCAACCATTGGAAGTCCCAGGATGGAAATGGGAATAGATTTCCATGGATTTCATAGATGGTTTGCTGCGAACCAAGAAAGGTAATGACAGCATTGGGTAATCGTAGATTGCTTCACGAAGACTGCCCATTTTATAACTGTCAGATCCAATAGAACCGCTCAAAGTCTAGCACAGATATATTTCAGAGAATTTGTTAAGCTGTAACAACCCGGAAAATCTAGGCCAGTTTAAAATTTTTATTTTGGCAATTTTAGCGAATTTTGTTTATTTAAAATGAATTATTTTAAATAATATCGACGAGAAATTTATTTTGAATATAATTCGAACGTATATATTATACGCGTCGTCGTTAGAATATAAATATTTATATATAAATATAAATAGAATTGAAAATGGCGCGGTAGTTCGATAATTCGATTTCAAACTTCAATTGAATGTACCGGGTGCAAAACAATCCGGATTTTAGTGAAACCAAAAACATTAGGATCTAATTGACGATATCTTTCCAACGAAGTTAACAAGCTGAGATTCCACTTTATAAATGATAAGATATGTCCAGTTGAAAATTCGGAATAATCGCTATGGAATTCAGGCCCTTAAAAATGGACATTTTGCGAATGACCTCGGATTTCGACGAAACCACTTTTGTTGGGTCCGTGATGTCAAGTTATTGCTAGGTTTCAAATTTCATAATTTTTCGAATCAATATGTGAGCGTGGTAAAGGAAAACGCGTTTGACCAGTTTCAGTTGATTTTAATCGACTGGAAATTGGCCATTTTTCAAACGGTCTCAGAATTCGACGAAACTAGTTTTGCTAGGACCGTATCGTCAATACGAAGCTAGAAAATATTTTTCGGGAATTTTTCGAGTTAGTATGTGACCCCGGTAATTTGAAATGTACGTTTAAAATTCGATATAGTAATTTAAATGTAAATTTAACAGGAACTGATTCAAACAGTCGAATCAGCTTACGATACATATCCCATTGTGTTCGGAATGGGGGTGAAACGCTATGGGCGACAGTCGGTGGGCCTCGTTTAGAGGTCGTATGTAAAAGTCAACTTTTTAATAATTAAATAAAAAAATATATATATATATTTATTTCCCTTCAATCCCTTATCTCCTCAGAAGTTCAAAATCGAAAAAAAAAGAAAAAAAAAACCCTAACTAAACCCGTCGCCCCTGCCCAAAGCGCCGCCGCCGGAGGCCACCTCCCCACCACCATCGATCGACCCCTCCTCCGCTGTCCCCCCCCCCCCCATTCCTCTCGAACCTGGAACCGCCTCGCGAAGGCCACAACCACCCGCTGTTCGAGCGGCGTCGCACCACTGGAGACCGCACCCACCTGGCGCTTCCACCGGCCTCCCCTCCAAGTCCGACCGTCGACAGTTCTTCCCCCCCCCCCCCCCCGACGATGATACAACAGCACCTCTTCGTTTAACAGTAAGCTTTATAATTTAACTTTCCTTTTTTATTTTATTTCATAATTTATATAAAATCCGATTTTGAATAAATTTGTTCCTAAAATATATAAATAGAAGTATGATTTTATAATATAAATAACTTTAGTTTTTAAAAGAAAAATATATGACTTTTGATTTATAGAAAGACTGAATCTTTATAAATTTAAAAAAGGCGAGATTTTTAGTTAATAAAAGAAATAAAAATATGATTTTTATATTTTTAAAGTATTAAAAATATGATTTTTATATTTTTAAAGTATTAAAAATATAATCTTTACTATATAGAAGATGTAAAAATATGCTTTATATATTTTTAAAGTAGTAAAAATATAATCTTTTACATTGTAGAAGGATAAAAATATGATCTTTGCATAGTAGGAACTATAAAAATATCATCTTGGTATATGTAGCAAAATAAAAATCTGATTTTTATTTTATATACGTTGAAATCAAGTGATGATTTTTATAAAGGCGAAATCTTTAAATTTAAAAAGGCAAAATCTTTATATAGAAAATAGCGTGATAAAAATATAATTTTTATCTATATAACATAGTAGTAAAAATTCGATTTTTTATATATGGAATAATTGAATGAAAATTCGATTTTTGAATATTGGAAGTGATTGTAAAAATATGACTTTTTAAAATTGAAAGTGAATAAATAAAAATGTGATTTTTATTTTAAAGACATCGAAATATAAAAAAATGTGTGATTTTAATATATGTAGTGGCTACGGGCAACGAAGATGACGAAGATGTGATAGCGATGAAGATTTCCTACTAAAGAAGAGCCGTGGAGTTAGGATAGCTATCGGTGAGAACTTCTCACTCTAAAATTCTTTTTCTAGTTATATATATACTAGGATGCAGACGGTGCTTAGTAGCACCCGACACAAATCGTCCACAGACCATGGACTTGTTTGTTTGACTGTTTGGTGATTGATTGCGATATTGGTTTGAATGTGGTTTGTGGTGTGAAAAATCGAATCGATAAATTGGTTAGGATTAGACGTGCGCCGTTATAAGGCGAAGGAGTAAGGCTAGGTTAGACTCTTACTCCAAATTTTGTGGTTTGCATAACGAATTGATTTGATTGATGTGTGAATGGCGTGGGCCTTCACTAGACCGGGGATAAGGCTAGGCCTCGTCCCGTTTCTAGTATCGTGCCGTTATGCCGCCGAAATTTTCTAAAATGTGTTAGAAAAATAAAAATATCATTTTATTTAAAGAATGAACTAAATAGAAATTCATATGTTGGAATAAAATGTTTTATCGTTAAAAATATAATTTTTAACGTGAAGTGAATAAAATAGAATATTCATTTACAAACCAGACGGTTTGTTTATGTACACCTATTTGAATGACATTGATTGGGACGATAAATTTTACACATCGCCCAACTGCACGAATAAAATATTTGTTTGAAACCCCACACGGGTGTTGGGATGAAATTTGCAGTTCACTCATCCTGATTGATTAAATATGTCGATCGATTGATTGACAGGCTGTTATAAGCGTTGAATATCTATATTTGATGCTTTTACAGTGTAGTGCACTTTGGTTGATGTTTGATTATTTTCAATGTTATTATATACATGTGTTGTATGAAAATCCATATAATTAACTTTATATGGTGATTGATTGGGCCTCATTCCGATTTGAAAAATAAAGAATATTATAAAATAAAAGTTCATGTGTTGACAGTACTCATTCATTGAGATTGGTCATGTGTTGAACGAAATATTTTGATAATAACAACTATTTTGAAAAAGAAATAATTGAAATAGAATATTTGAAAATAGAAATTTATGAAGCCGTGTTGATTAGATTGACGCCATTTTGACGTGAACGATATTTATATCAATTTTATTCATCTTAAAAATGAATATTGAAAACGATTTCGAAATGAATTGAATTGAAAACGATTTCGAAATGAATTGAATTGAAAACGATTTCGAAATGAATTGAATTGAAAACGATTTCGAAATGAATTGAATTGAAAACGATTTCGAAATGAATTGAATTGAAAACGATTTCGAAATGAATTGAATTGAAAACGATTTCGAAATGAATTGAATTGAAAACGAATTCAAATTGAATTGAAATTTGAATTGAATAGAAATGGATTTTAAAACGAATTTATAAAGAAGAATTCAATTTTGATTTGAATTGAAATGGAAGTTGAAAATGTTTTGAAACGAATTTAAAACTATTTATATAATTCGTTTTAAATAGAAATCGACGAAGTATATATTATATATATTATATATATAATATAATGGCCTGAATAGAACGCGCCGCGCCGCGGCAGTTCGCGAATTTCGACCATTCATTTCAAACGGACATTACGGGAGATCCGACCGTCGGATTCTCCTAAAACCGGAACCGTTGGGTTCGTATCGAAAAGAGCTTTCTAACGAATATTAGAAATTAGAAATCTAACGGTTGGATTTGGAATTATGTCCAAATCAAATTTGAAAAAGGTCGCTATAAGTGCAGTTCGATGGCCATTGATGGAAATCGACTGTACGGGCCTTGATAAAATTATCAAAAATAGTAATAATTTGTGTAAAATCATAAGAAATGATTTGTGAAGATTTGGGATGAAAAACTCCATATTTGAAAAGATAAAAATAGATTTTTATCGAAATGAACTAGTTTTGAACTAGAATTATAATTCTATTTATTTTTAAATAAATAAATTGAATTTGAAAAAGGGTTTTGAAAATAACCAAAATTTCCAATGATTGCATTGGAGTGGATTTGAATCGAAATTGTCTTCGGAATATTTCGATGTTGGAATTCGTGATTATACAGATGTTGTTATGGAAATTTGAAAGATATATATTTATATCGTTATTTCCAATACGACATTTGTTAGTCGTAGAATTTGATATTGAATATAAGCCGATATATTTTCTATTCAGAGCCTTGTATTGAATATCAATTGTGATTTGGGTTTGTCGCGAATGGTGTCTTCACTAACACTGTTCTTGAACCTAGTTGTGAAAAGATTAAATCTTTTTATTTAGATTTAATGAAGTGTACCAATTAAATAATATTTAATTGGAATTGAATTGATATTGATTTTTGGGTTTATCGTGAACAGTGTTTTAAATAACACTCGTTCTTTAATCCGATAATTAATGGAATGTGATTTTGGGTTTATCGTGAACCGTGTTTTAAATGACACTGATTCTTTAACCCAGTTAACGATTAAAACTAAGTGGAGTTTTAATGAATCTTTAATTAGATTGAAATGATCGAAAATGGAGTATCACCAGTTTTGCTCCAGGCGATAGTTAAATCTTTAATTAGATTTGAACGAGAAATGGTAATTGAATTTACCGATAACACTGTGGTGTTAGATATGAAGTATTACCAGTTTTACTTCATGGGATGAATAGGTTGGGATTGGGAAATTAAAACAAATGATTACTTCGGTAAGGTTCGTTAATCCCGACTAGTTTTGAATTGATATTCAAAAATAGATTAAAGAATAAATTCAAGAAATTTATCTTTGATAAAATTAATGGGAACCTTTCCCTATGAATGTGAAATTTAGAAACAAACTGTCGGTTAGCTAAGCAGAATGGTTTTCTGGATACTGATCTGATGTTGGTTTCGGCCTTCGGGGTTAATATTTGGGGAATTATTCTCTTGATTAATTTACGGTTAGTGACTGATGAATTGGAATGAGGCGTATGTTGTGTTTGTGTAACACTTATTTAAAATATACGCGAGTTATTCGGAAAGTCCGGGTTTATCCCATTCTGAATAACTGATACGACGATAAGTCGAAGAAGAAGACGATGGTCGAAGACCGGAGGTCTTCACGTCGTTTGGGTGATAACTGATGATCTTGATTGGGCTGTACACCCAAGAAGATGGAAACAGTTGGAGATCGTCCAGACGTACTTGGAGATCGATGGATATGCGGGGTACTAGGTGCCTCCGGTTTCGTTCAGACCCAGAACGGACTTGTAAATGGACTGTGTGTCTGACATTGGATTTTAGTCCGTGTGATTGATCTCTATTAAATATATATCTGTTTGGCGGCGGAAAATTTATTCTTTTAATTAACGCCCTTCTCTGAGACGTACGAGCTCAGGGGTTATATATTGATGGATATCAAACGCATGGAGTGAATTGCCTGTGTGGCATGCCTAAGTGGCAATTGATCGAGGCTTCTGTTGAAAAGCAAAGTCTTGTGGTGATGATCAAAGCACGGCCTTTGTGGCGTAGCTTTGTGTAACGTTTACTTCGCGAGTTTCACACTCGGTATGAACCGAAAACGGGAGACGGACCTCAGGGAGGACTTGTGTTTCTTTCTAGCTAAAAGTGGCGTCAGTGGTTTTACACGCCCTGACGAGTTTGACTTATGTGGTTGTTGCTGTTGCGAGGCGCCTCGGATTGATCGGTCGTTCTCGAACCGATGGAGTCATTTGATGGCTCATTTGCGCCCCAAAGGGCGGGGAAACGTAGTGTTCAGGCATTTTAATCCACATCGGTGGACCGGCCCTGTCGCTCCAAGGGTCACTCGAGCTCTGATCCTGAGACATGGTAGGCTAGATTGTCTCGAATCGGTTGAGGACTATCTTTTGCCTCGGTTCATAGACGGAAATCCAATTTCCAAATACGTGACTTTGCGGTTTTATTTGTAAACCTATATATGGCGACATAGTGGCATGGGACGCTCATGCCGCCTATGATTGATACTTATGATTTGAAGTTGTTTTATACACTATGCACTTATAATAGTATCAAATGATTTGTTTTAAAACGTATCAAGCATTCTTTGGCTGTTATAAGGGAAAACCCTATCCCCCGGCTTGCGTTGCATTGTGTGATAGGACCTGGGTCTTACAACAGCTTCATTTTTCTTTATTTAGCATTGCGCTGTTTGTTTTATGCACTGGTATTCTCGGGAGGAAACCCGTTCCGTGTTATACGGCGTGGTCCCTTGATTTACCTAATGATTTAAAAATAAAGATTAATAACTGTTTTTAGTTCTCACACCAGTCACATGACTGACCTGGAGTTTATTGTTTTAACCTAAACTATGGGTGCCCTTATTTTGACACGGGCAGCTAGTAGTTTTGGTTTTGCAGATTAATATTCACAGGATCCTGGTTTACAGCTGGAACGATATCCGGAAAGCTTTGTATCCGTATATCTCCTTCTAGTTGTGTATTGTATTATTTTCCGCTGCTATGTATTTAAATGTAATTTAAATCTCTGATATTTCTGTGTAATATTCATTTATACACTGTATATTCATGTAATCTGATGCATTGTTGTAATATACAGTGAAATGTTCTTCTATATGCGTTCTGTTTTGTCCTGTTCTCAAACGATAGGGCGTTTCGAACGGCCTGGATCGGTTTAGCGACTGGTTCGGACTGAGCGGAATTCTTTGCCGTCACAGTTGGTATCAGAGCTTTGGTTTACAAAGCTCAGAGAACAAGGCACATTAGAACCATACGAAAGAATTCATCAGATATTGGATTAGTAATATCCAATTAGAATGATTCGTTAGAGATGGGATCAGTAGTATCCTAGAACGAGTGTGAAGAGTAAATTTTTAAAATGAAAACAATTTTTGTTTTGAAAATTTAAATCAATTAATCGTGCTTGATTATCTATTTATATTGATGTGGACAATCCAGTATATATAGATTTTGCGTATACGTCTGATCCGCGTGTATTCGAAATTTTAATATACTGGATAGATATAGAATCACACTCTAGTCGCCCGGAGATGATTCAGATGATGAGGCCTCATCATCAGTGTTTATATTCGAGTGACGAATGTGAGATTTCTATATATTTCCTATTGACTGGTGTGAGAACCAAAACTAATATAGTTAGAACACATTGTAGTGATTTGGCATCAAAACATGATTTTCCTTGTATATATCAAAATTATGAATTTGAAACGTTAATCCACTAATTGATTGATGTTTGTGTTGTTTGTTTATTTGTTTGCTAATTTTGAACCATTTATGCCTAATTGAATCAAATATTGAATTATATTGAAATTTGGTCGCATTTGCTTGCAAATACATATACTTACATTGAACAGGTCATAGCAAGGAGGCTAGAGCAGAGAATAAAATTTGTTTGCCCGACAAATAGGTACATGTTTACTACATAATTTCCTGTTTTGTTTGGGTGATGATGATTTTGTGAGCCTATTGGCTAGCCGCTTGGCTTTTTCTTTTTCTTTTTGAGATCTGAAGGACCGGGGAAGCTATTTAAAATTCCCCGATGCTCCCATTGTAGGGGAGGTTATGGCGAAATTTTTCGAAAATTTAGGGTGTTAGCCAAATTTTTGAAGTTTTTAAAATTCTCAGAAACTAAAGAGTTGGAGAATGGAAGCCAGATCGAACGTAGAGCTGAATAATCAAACCACTTTCGACTTTGTTCCTTTTCGGGGACGAAAAGTTTTAAGTGGGGGAGATTGTAACAACCCGGAAAATCTGGGCCAGTTTAAAATTTTTATTTTGGCAATTTTAGCGAATTTTGTTTATTTAAAATGAATTATTTTAAATAATATCGACGAGAAATTTATTTTGAATATAATTCGAACGTATATATTATACGCGTCGTCGTTAGAATATAAATATTTATATATAAATATAAATAGAATTGAAAATGGCGCGGTAGTTCGATAATTCGATTTCAAACTTCAATTGAATGTACCGGGTGCAAAACAATCCGGATTTTAGTGAAACCAAAAACATTAGGATCTAATTGACGATATCTTTCCAACGAAGTTAACAAGCTGAGATTCCACTTTATAAATGATAAGATATGTCCAGTTGAAAATTCTGAATAGTCGCTATGGAATTCAGGCCCTTAAAAATGGACATTTTGCAAATGACCTCGGATTTCGACGAAACCACTTTTGTTGGGTCCGTGATGTCAAGTTATTGCTAGGTTTCAAATTTCATAATTTTTCGAATCAATATGTGAGCATGGTAAAGGAAAACGCGTTTGACCAGTTTCAGTTGATTTTAATCGACTGGAAATTTGCCATTTTTCAAACGGTCTCAGAATTCGACGAAACTAGTTTTGTTAGGACCGAATCGTCAATACGAAGCTAGAAAATATTTTTCGGGAATTTTTCGAGTTAGTATGTGACCCCGGTAATTTGAAATGTACGTTTAAAATTCGATATAGTAATTTAAATGTAAATTTAACAGGAACTGATTCAAACAGTCGAATCATCTTACGATACATATCCCATTGTGTTCGGAATGGGGGTGAAACGCTATGGGCGACAGTCGGTGGGCCTCGTTTAGAGGTCGTATGTAAAAGTCAACTTTTTAATAATTAAATAAAAAAAATAAAAAAAATATATATTTATTTCCCTTCAATCCCTTATCTCCTCAGAAGTTCAAAATCGAAAAAAAAAGAAAAAAAAACCCTAACTAAACCCGTCGCCCCTGCCCAAAGCGCCGCCGCCGGAGGCCACCTCCCCACCACCATCGATCGACCCCTCCTCCGCTGTCCCCCCCCCCCATTCCTCTCGAACCTGGAACCGCCTCGCGAAGGCCACAGCCACCCGCTGTTCGAGCGGCGTCGCACCACTGGAGACCGCACCCACCTGGCGCTTCCACCGGCCTCCCCTCCAAGTCCGACCGTCGACAGATCTCCCCCCCCCCCCGACGATGATACAACAGCACCTCTTCGTTTAACAGTAAGCTTTATAATTTAACTTTCCTTTTTTATTTTATTTCATAATTTATATAAAATCTGATTTTGAATAAATTTGTTCCTAAAATATATAAATAGAAGTATGATTTTATAATATAAATAACTTTAGTTTTTAAAAGAAAAATATATGACTTTTGATTTATAGAAAGACCGAATCTTTATAAATTTAAAAAAGGCGAGATTTTTAGTTAATAAAAGAAATAAAAATATGATTTTTATATTTTTAAAGTATTAAAAATATGATTTTTATATTTTTAAAGCATTAAAAATATAATCTTTACTATATAGAAGATGTAAAAATATGCTTTATATATTTTTAAAGTAGTAAAAATATAATCTTTTACATTGTAGAAGGATAAAAATATGATCTTTGCATAGTAGGAACTATAAAAATATCATCTTGGTATATGTAGCAAAATAAAAATCTGATTTTTATTTTATATACGTTGAAATCAAGTGATGATTTTTATAAAGGGGAAATCTTTAAATTTAAAAAGGCAAAATCTTTATATAGAAAATAGCGTGATAAAAATATAATTTTTATCTATATAACATAGTAGTAAAAATTCGATTTTTTATATATGGAATAATTGAATGAAAATTCGATTTTTGAATATTGGAAGTGATTGTAAAAATATGACTTTTTAAAATTGAAAGTGAATAAATAAAAATGTGATTTTTATTTTAAAGACATCGAAATATAAAAAAAATGTGTGATTTTAATATATGTAGTGGCTACGGGCAACGAAGATGACGAAGATGTGATAGCGATGAAGATTTCCTACTAAAGAAGAGCCGTGGAGTTAGGATAGCTATCGGTGAGAACTTCTCACTCTAAAATTCTTTTTCTAGTTATATATATACTAGGATGCAGATGGTGCTTAGTAGCACCCGACACAAATCGTCCACAGACCATGGACTTGTTTGTTTGACTGTTTGGTGATTGATTGCGATATTGGTTTGAATGTGGTTTGTGGTGTGAAAAATTGAATCGATAAATTGGTTAGGATTAGACGTGCGCCGTTATAAGGCGAAGGAGTAAGGCTAGGTTAGACTCTTACTCCAAATTTTGTGGTTTGCATAACGAATTGATTTGATTGATGTGTGAATGGCGTGGGCCTTCACTAGACCGGGGATAAGGCTAGGCCTCGTCCCGTTTCTAGTATCGTGCCGTTATGCCGCCGAAATTTTCTAAAATGTGTTAGAAAAATAAAAATATCATTTTATTTAAAGAATGAACTGAATAGAAATTCATATGTTGGAATAAAATGTTTTATCGTTAAAAATATAATTTTTAACGTGAAGTGAATAAAATAGAATATTCATTTACAAACCAGACGGTTTGTTTATGTACACCTATTTGAATGACATTGATTGGGACGATAAATTTTACACATCGCCCAACTGCACGAATAAAATATTTGTTTGATTGTTTGAAACCCCACACGGGTGTTGGGATGAAATTTGCAGTTCACTCATCCTGATTGATTAAATATGTCGATCGATTGATTGACAGGCTGTTATAAGCGTTGAATATCTATATTTGATGCTTTTGCAGTGTAGTGCACTTTGGTTGATGGTTGATTATTTTCAATGTTATTATATACATGTGTTCTATGAAAATCCATATAATTAACTTTATATGGTGATTGATTGGGCCTCATTCCAATTTGAAAAATAAAGAATATTATAAAATAAAAGTTCATGTGTTGACAGTACTCATTCATTGAGATTGGTCATGTGTTGAACGAAATATTTTGATAATAACAACTATTTTGAAAAAGAAATATTTGAAATAGAATATTTGAAAATAGAAATTTATGAAGCCGTGTTGATTAGATTGACGCCATTTTGACGTGAACGATATTTATATCGATTTTATTCATCTTAAAAATGAATATTGAAAACGATTTCGAAATGAATTGAATTGAAAACGATTTAGAAATGAATTGAATTGAAAACGATTTCGAAATGAATTGAATTGAAAACGATTTCGAAATGAATTGAATTGAAAACGATTTCGAAATGAATTGAATTGAAAACGATTTCGAAATGAATTGAATTGAAAACGATTTCGAAATGAATTGAATTGAAAACGATTTCGAAATGAATTGAATTGAAAACGAATTCAAATTGAATTGAAATTTGAATTGAATAGAAATGGATTTTAAAACGAATTTATAAAGAAGAATTCAATTTTGATTTGAATTGAAATGGAAGTTGAAAATGTTTTGAAACGAATTTAAAACTATTTATATAATTCGTTTTAAATAGAAATCGACGAAGTATATATTATATATATTATATATATAATATAATGGCCTGAATAGAACGCGCCGCGCCGCGGCAGTTCGCGAATTTCGACCATTCATTTCAAACGGACATTACGGGAGATCCGACCGTCGGATTCTCCTAAAACCGGAACCGTTGGGTTCGTATCGAAAAGAGCTTTCTAACGAATATTAGAAATTAGAAATCTAACGGTTGGATTTGGAATTATATCCAAATCAAATTTGAAAAAGGTCGCTATAAGTGCAGTTCGATGGCCATTGATGGAAATCGACTGTACGGGCCTTGATAAAATTATCAAAAATAGTAATAATTTGTGTAAAATCATAAGAAATGATTTGTGAAGATTTGGGATGAAAAACTCCATATTTGAAAAGATAAAAATAGATTTTTATCGAAATGAACTAGTTTTGAACTAGAATTATAATTCTATTTATTTTTAAATAAATAAATTGAATTTGAAAAAGGGTTTTGAAAATAACCAAAATTTCCAATGATTGCATTGGAGTGGATTTGAATCAAAATTGTCTTCGGAATATTTCGATGTTGGAATTCGTGATTATACAGATGTTGTTATGGAAATTTGAAAGATATATATTTATATCGTTATTTCCAATACGACATTTGTTAGTCGTAGAATTTGATAATGAATATAAGCCGATATATTTTCTATTCAGAGCCTTGTATTGAATATCAATTGTGATTTTGGTTTGTCGCGAATGGTGTCTTCACTAACACTGTTCTTGAACCTAGTTGTGAAAAGATTAAATCTTTTTATTTAGATTTAATGAAGTGTACCAATTAAATAATATTTAATTGGAATTGAATTGATATTGATTTTTGGGTTTATCGTGAACAGTGTTTTAAATAACACTCGTTCTTTAATCCGATAATTAATGGAATGTGATTTTGGGTTTATCGTGAACCGTGTTTTAAATGACACTGATTCTTTAACCCAGTTAACGATTAAAACTAAGTGGAGTTTTAATGAATCTTTAATTAGATTGAAATGATCGAAAATGGAGTATCACCAGTTTTGCTCCAGGCGATAGTTAAATCTTTAATTAGATTTGAACGAGAAATGGTAATTGAATTTACCGATAACACTGTGGTGTTAGATATGAAGTATTACCAGTTTTACTTCATGGGATGAATAGGTTGGGATTGGGAAATTAAAACAAATGATTACTTCGGTAAGGTTCGTTAATCCCGACTAGTTTTGAATTGATATTCAAAAATAGATTAAAGAATAAATTCAAGAAATTTATCTTTGATAAAATTAATGGGAACCTTTCCCTATGAATGTGAAATTTAGAAACTAACTGTCGGTTAGCTAAGCAGAATGGTTTTCTGGATATTGATCTGATGTTGGTTTCGGCCTTCGGGGTTAATATTTGGGGAATTATTCTCTTGATTAATTTACGGTTAGTGACTGATGAATTGGAATGAGGCGTATGTTGTGTTTGTGTAACACTTATTTAAAATATACGCGAGTTATTCGGAAAGTCCGGGTTTATCCCATTCTGAATAACTGATACGACGATAAGTCGAAGAAGAAGACGATGGTCGAAGACCGGAGGTCTTCACGTCGTTTGGGTGATAACTGATGATCTTCATTGGGCTGTACACCCAAGAAGATGGAAACAGTTGGAGATCGTCCAGACGTACTTGGAGATCGATGGATATGCGGGGTACTAGGTGCCTTCGGTTTCGTTCAGACCCAGAACGGACTTGTAAATGGACTGTGTGTCTGACATTGGATTTTAGTCCGTGTGATTGATCTCTATTAAATATATATCTGTTTGGCGGCGGAGAATTTATTCTTTTGCTTAACGCCCTTCTCTGAGACATACGAGCTCAGGGGTTATATATTGATGGATATCAAACGCATGGAGTGAATTGCCTGTGTGGCATGCCTAAGTGGCAATTGATCGAGGCTTCTGTTGAAAAGCAAAGTCTTGTGGTGATGATCAAAGCACGGCCTTTGTGGCGTAGCTTTGTGTAACGTTTACTTCGCGAGTTTCACACTCGGTATGAACCAAAAACGGGAGACGGACCTCAGGGAGGACTTGCGTTTCTTTCTAGCTAAAAGTGGCGTCAGTGGTTTTACACGCCCTGACGAGTTTGACTTATGTGGTTGTTGCTGTTGCGAGGCGCCTCGGATTGATCGGTCGTTCTCGAAACGATGGAGTCATTTGATGGCTCATTTGCGCCCCAAAGGGCGGGGAAACGTAGTGTTCGGGCATTTTAATCCACATCGGTGGACCGGCCCTGTCGCTCCAAGGGTCACTCGAGCTCTGATCCTGAGACATGGTAGGCTAGATTGTCTCGAATCGGTTGAGGACTATCTTTTGCCTCGGTTCATAGACGGAAATCCAATTTCCAAATACGTGACTTTGCGGTTTTATTTGTAAACCTATATATGGCGACATAGTGGCATGGGACGCTCATGCCGCCTATGATTGATACTTATGATTTGAAGTTGTTTTATACACTATGCACTTATAATAGTATCAAATGATTTGTTTTAAAACGTATCAAGCATTCTTTGGCTGTTATAAGGGAAAACCCTATCCCCCGGTTTGCGTTGCATTGTGTGATAGGACCTGGGTCTTATAACAGCTTCATTTTTCTTTATTTAGCATTGCGCTGTTTGTTTTATGCACTGGTATTCTCGGGAGGAAACCCGTTCCGTGTTATACGGCGTGGTCCCTTGATTTACCTAATGATTTAAAAATAAAGATTAATAACTGTTTTTAGTTCTCACACCAGTCACATGACTGACCTGGAGTTTATTGTTTTAACCTAAACTCTGGGTGCCCTTATTTTGACACGGGCAGCTAGTAGTTTTGGTTTTGCAGATTTATATTCACAGGATCCTGGTTTACAGCTGGAACGATATCCGGAAAGCTTTGTATCCGTATATCTCCTTCTAGTTGCGTATTGTATTATTTTCCGCTGCTATGTATTTAAATGTAATTTAAATCTCTGATATTTCTGTGTAATATTCATTTATACTCTGTATATTCATGTAATCTGATGCATTGTTGTAATATACAGTGAAATGTTCTTCTATATGCGTTCTGTTTTGTCCTGTTCTCAAACGATAGGGCGTTTCGAACGGCCTGGATCGGTTTAGCGACTGGTTCAGACCGAGCGGAATTCTTTGCCGTCACATAAGCTGCATGGAATTCCCATCAGCATAGTCAGTGATAGAGATCCCCTATTTACTAGCAAATTCTGGGAGGCTTTCCAGACAGAATTGGGAACAAAACAGAATATGAGCACCGCTTATCACCCACAAACAGATGGCCAAACTGAGCGGGTGAATAGAATTCTAGAAGATTTATTGCGGGCTTGTATAATTGATTTTGGTGGGTCATGGGAGGATCATTTACATTTGGCCGAATTCTCATATAACAATAGCTATCAAGCAAGTTTGAGAATGTCGCCATTTGAAGCATTATATGGCAGACCCTGCAGATCTCCAACATGTTGGGTAGAACCTGGCAACAGACTTGTGTTAGGACCCGATATGATTAGAGAAGCATCTGATAAAGTCGACTTCATCAAGAAGCGTTTGAAAACCGCCCAAAGCCGACAGAAAAGTTATGCAGACTCCAGAAGGAGAGATTTGACATTTGCTATTGGTGATCATGTTTATTTGAAGGTTTCTCCGATGAGAGGAGTAATCAGATTTGGCAAGACTGGGAAGTTGGCACTGAGATTTATTGGTCCCTTTCCTATACTTGAGCAAATTGGAACTCTTGCTTATAGGGTTCAATTGCCAGATTGGTTGCCTGGAGTGCACAATGTATTTCACGTATCTCAACTCAGAAGACATGTGCATGATCCAGATCTTGTTGTAGAAGAAGCAGCGCAACGGGATGTGGAGATAACTCCAGAATTAGCACTCAGAAGAGAGCCATTAAAGATTGTTGGCAAAGAAACTAGAGAACTCAGAAGCAAAAAGGTTCATTTAGTTAAAGTGCAGTGGAGCAGTGATCCTAGAGACTGTACTTGGGAAACTGAGGAAAGCATTAAGCAAGCTTACCCCAAATGCAGAGTGGATATCTCTGACTAACTCCGGTGCAAGGTACCTTTACAATACTTTGCATTTACATTTTATTTCGTACTTTACCGTTGTTTCCTTTTCGAGGACGAAAAATTTTAAGTGGGGGAGATTGTAATAACCCTGAAAATACGAGCCAATTTAAAATTTTAAAAATGGTGATTTTAAAGGGATTTGAACCATTGAAATAGAATATTTCAATAAAATAGTGAATTAGGAATAGTGAGTCAGTTTGAAAATTGGAATTCAAACTTTGACTGACTGTGCAGGGTGGAAAATATAACGGATTTTAGCGAAACCGAAAATATTTAAATCTGTTAGTCAATACCTTTCTAACGAATCTGAAAAATCGAAGTTTCATGAAACGACCCGAACTTCCCCGGTCTCCGAAGAGAAGAGAAAGAACGAATTGTTTTGAGAACAGGACAAAATAGAACGCATACAGAAGAACATTTCATTGTATATCACAACAATGCATCAGATTACAAGAATATACAGGGTATAAATGAATATTACACAGAAATATCAGAGATTTAAATTACATTTAAATACATAGCAGCGGAAAATAATACAATACACAACTAGAAGAAGATATACGGATACAAAGCTTTCCGGATATCGTTTCAGCTGTAAACCAGGATCCTGTGAATATAAATCTGCAAAACCAAAACTACTAGCTGCCCGTGTCAAAATAAGGGCACCCAGAGTTTAGGTTAAAACAATAAACTCCAGGTCAGTCATGGGACTGGTGTGAGAACTAAAACAGTTATTAATCTTTATTTTAAATCATTAGGTAAAACAAGGGACCACGCCGTATAACACGGAATGGGTTTCCTCCCAAGAATACCAGTGCATAAAACAAACAGCGCAATGCTAAATAAAGAAAAATGAAGCTGTTATAAGACCCAGGTCCCATCACACAATGCAACGCAGCCGAGGATAGGGTTTTCCCTTATAACAGCCAAAGAATGCTTGATACGTTTAAAACAAATCATTTGATACTATTATAAGTGCATAGTGTATAAAACACTTCAAATCATAAGTATCAATCATAGGCGGCATGAACGGCCCATAACACTATGTCGCCATATATAAGTTTACAATCAAAACCGCAAGACGACGTATTGGAAGTTGGGTTATCATTTATGGTATGAACCGAGGCTAGGGGCAAGATCCTCTACCGATTTGTGACTCTCTAGCCCGAGCCACAGGGTCAGAGCGCATCGACCCTTTAGATCGTCAAGGCCGGTCCACCGATGTGGATTATTATGCCTGAACACTACATTTCCCCGCCCTTTGGGGCGTAAGCCTGGCCCGTCAGCCGACCAGAAGCATCGGCCGAAACCGATATCACGAGGCGCCTCGCTTTTCAGCAAGTAATAATAAGTAACATCCACATGAGTCAAACTCGTCAGCCAGTTCAAGCACTGACGCCACTCATAACTAGAAAGAAACGCATGCCCTCCCTGAGGTCCGTCTCCCGTTTTTGATTCATACCGGGTGTGATACTCCCGAATCAACGTTACACAAAGCTACGCCACAAAGGCCGTGCTTCGATCATCAACCACAAGACTTTGCTTTTCAACAGAAGCCTTGATCATTTGCATCTTAGCATGCCACACAGGCAATTCACTCCATGCGATTGATATCCATCAGTATATAACCCCTGAGCTCGTACGTCTCAGAGAAGGGCGTTAAGCAAAAGAATAAATTCTCCGCCGCCAAACAGATATATATTTAATAGAGATCAATCACACGGACTAAAATCCAATGTCAGACACACAGTCCATTTACAAGTCCGTTCTGGGTCTGAACGAAACCGGAGGCACCTAGTACCTCGCATATCCATCGATCTCCAAGTACGTCTGGACGATCACCAACTGTTTCCATCTTCTTGGGTGTACAACCCAATCAAGATCATCAGTTATCACCCAAACGACGTGAAGACTTCCGGTCTTCGACCATCGTCTTCATCTTCGACTTATCGTCGTATCAGTTATTCAGAATGGGATAAACCCGGCCTTTCCGAATAACTCGCGTATATTTTAAATAAGTGTTACACAAACACAACATACGCCTCATTCCAATTCATCAGTCACTAACCGTAAATTAATCAAGAGAATAATTTTCCAAATATTAACCCCGAAGGCCGAAACCAACATCAGATCAATATCCAGAAAACCATTCTGCTTGGCCAACCGACAGTTAGTTTCTAAATTTCACATTCATAGGGAAATGTTCCCATTAATTTTATCCAAGATAAATTCCTTGAATTTATTCTTTATTCTCTTTTTGAATCTCAATTCCAACTAGTCGGGATTAGCGAACCTTACCGAAGTAATCATTTATTTTAATTTCCCAATCCCAACCTATTCATCCCATGAAGTAAAACTGGTAATACTTCATATCTAACACCACGGTGTTATCGGTAAATTCAATTACCACTTCACGTTCAAATCTAATTAAAGATTTAACTATCGCCTGGAGCAAAACTGGTGATACTCCATTTTCGATCATTTCAATCTAATTAAAGATTCATTAAAACTCCACTTAGTTTTAATCTTCGACTGGGTTAAAGAATCAGTGTCATTTAAAACACGGTTCACGATAAACCCAAAATCACATTCCATTAATTATCGGGTTAAAGAACGAGTGTTATTTAAAACACTGTTCACGATAAACCCAAAAATCAATTCAATTCCAATTAAATATCATTTAATTGGTACACTTCAATAAATCTAAATAAAAAGATTTAACCTTTCCTCAACTGGTTCAAGAACAGTGTTAATGAAGACACCATTCACGACAAACCCAAATCACATTTGATATTAAATACAAGGCTCTGAATAGAAAATATCCCGGCTTATATTCAATATCAAATTCTACGATTAACAAATGTCGTATTGGAAATAACGATATAAATATCTATATCTTTCAAATTTCCATAACAACACCTGTATAATCACGAATCTCAACATCGAAATATTCCGAAGACAATTTCGATTCAAATCCATTCCAATGCAATCATTGGAAATTTTGGTTATTTTTAAAACCCTTTTCGAATTCAATTTATTTATTTAAAAATAAATAGAATTATAATTCTAGTTCAAAACTAGTTCAATTCGATAAAAATCTATTTTTATCTTTTCAAATATGGAGTTTTTCATCCCAAATCTTCACAAATCATTTCTTATGATTTTACACAAATTATTGCTATTTTTAATAATTTTACCAAGGCCCGTACAGTCGATTTCCAACAATGGCCATCGAACTGCACTTACAGCGACTTTTTTCGAATTTGATTTGGACATAATTCCAAATCCAAACGTTGGATTTCTAATTTATCACATTCGTTAGAAAGCTCTTTTCGATACGAACCCAACGGTTCCGGTTTTAGGAGAATCCGACGGTCGGATCTCCCGTAATGTCCGTTTGAAATCAATGGTCGAAATTCGCGAACTGCCGCGGCGCGGCGCATTCTATTCAGGCCATTATATTATATATATAATATATATAATATATATTTCGTCGATTTCTATTTAAAAATGAATTATATAAATAGTTTTGAATTCGTTTCAAAAACATTTTCAACTTCCATTTCAATTCAAATCAAAATTGAATTCTTCTTTATAAATTCGTTTTAAAATCGATTTCTATTCAATTCAAATTTCAATTCAATTTGAATTCATTTCAATTCGCTTTCAATTCCATTTGAATTCGTTTTCAATTCAATTCATTTCGAAATCGTTTTCAATTCAATTCATTTCGAAATCGTTTTCAATTCATTTCTATTCGAAATCGTTTTTAATTCATTTCCATTTGAAATCGTTTTTAATTCATTTCCATTCGAAATCGTTTTTAATTCATTTCCATTCGAAATCGTTTTTAATTCATTTCCATTCAAAATCGTTTTCAATTCAATTCAATTCATTTCGAAATCGTTTTCAATTCAATTCATTTCGAAATCGTTTTCAATTCAATTCATTTCGAAATCGTTTTCAATTCAATTCATTTCGAAATCGTTTTCAATTCAATTCATTTCGAAATCGTTTTCAATTCATTTCTATTCGAAATCGTTTTTAATTCATTTCCATTCGAAATCGTTTTCAATTCAATTCATTTCGAAATCGTTTTCAATTCAATTCATTTCGAAATCGTTTTAAAATCGATATAAATATCGTTCACGTCAAAATGGCGTCAATCTAATCAACACGGCTTCATAAATTTCTATTTTCAAATATTCAATTTCGAATATTTCTATTTCAAATATTTCTATTTTAAAACTGGAATGAGGCCCAATCACTTACCATATAAAGTTAATTATATGGATTTTCATACAACACATGTATAATAGCATTGAAAAATAATCAACCATCAACCAAAGTGCACTACACTGTATAAGCATCAAATATAGATATCTAACGCTTATAACAGCCTGTCAATCAATCGATCGACATATTTAATCAATCAGGATGAGTGAACTTCAAATTTCATCCCAACACCCGTGTGGGGTTTCAAACAATCAAACACAGATTTTATTTGTGCAGTTGGGCGATGTGTGAAATTTATCGACCCAATCAATATCAGTCAAATCAGTGTATATACAAACAAATCGGCCGATTTGTTTATAACTATTCATTTATTCACATTCACGTTAAAAATTATATTTTTAACGATAAAACATTTTATTTCAACCTATGAATTTCTATTCAATTCATTTACACAATAAAATGATATTTTTATTTTCTAACATATTTTTATTTTCTAACATATTTTAGAAAATTTCGGCGGCATAACGGCACGATACTAGAAACGGGACAAGGCCTAGCCTTATCCCCGGTCTAGTGAAGGCCCACGCTATTCACTCATTAATC
This sequence comes from Allium sativum, assembly GCA_030737875.1. NCBI lineage: Eukaryota > Viridiplantae > Streptophyta > Magnoliopsida > Asparagales > Amaryllidaceae > Allium > Allium sativum. Next base: position 182,552,047 of record CM060913.1, on the reverse strand, counting down.
AAATCAATTTCATTTTTCAAACCACAAAATTTGGAGTAAGGGTCTAACATAGCCTTACTCCTACGCCTTATAACGGCGCACGTCTAATCCTAACCAATTTATCGATTCGATTTTTCACACCACAAACCACATTCAAACCAATATCGCAATCAATCACCAAACAGTCAAACAAACAAGTCCATGGTCTGTGGACGGTTGTGTCGGGTGCTACTAAGCACCGTCTGCATCCTAGTATATATATAACTAGAAAAATTAAATTGAAAGGTGAGGAGTTCTCACCGATAGCTATCCTAGCTCCACGGCACTTCATTGATAAAAATCTTTCTCGCTATCCCATCTTCGTCATCTTCGTTGCCCGTAGCCACTACATATGTAAAAATCGAATTTTTACTTCATTATTCAATATATATAAAAATCGGATTTTTACTTCGATGTTCAATATATAAAAATCATATTTTTATCTCGAAGTTCAATATATAAAACTCATATTTTTATCTCGCTAATCAATATATAAAAATCGAATTTTTAGTTCAAAGTTCAATATATAAAAATCGAATTTTTACTTCAAAGTTCAATATATAAAAATCGAATTTTTACTTCAAAGTTCAATATATAAAAATCGAATTTTTATTTCGATGTTCAATATATAAAAATCATATTTTTCTACTTCGTTGCTTCACACATGAAAATATATTCAATCAATTCTTTATAGTGTCAAAAATATAATCTTTACAGTTTCAAAAATATAATCTTTATCCTTTCCTCCGTAAAAACTAATCTTTAGTTAAAATAAAAATCTTTTCTTTTCCATTATCAAGATCTAAACTTTTCTATACTTTAAAAATATCAGTTTTTTTTTTCTAACATATTTTTTTTTAAAAAAAAAAAACAGGTTTTAACTTTTCTAAAAATCATTTCAGTTTTACTTTAAAAAGAAAATCAGTTTTAACTTTTAATTAAAATTCAGTTTTTTTAACTTTCAATCAAAATCAGTTTTAACTTTTAATTAAAATTCAGTTTTTTTAACTTTCAATTAAAATCAGTTTTAACTTTTAATTAAAATTCAGTTTTTTTAACTTTCAATCAAAATCAGTTTTAACTTTTAATTAAAATTCAGTTTTTTTAACTTTCAATCAAAATCAGTTTTAACTTTTAATTAAAATTCAGTTTTTTTAACTTTCAATCAAAATCAGTTTTAACTTTTAATTAAAATTCAGTTTTTTTAACTTTCAATCAAAATCAGTTTTAACTTTTAATTAAAATTCAGTTTTTTTTTACTTTCAATTAAAATCAGTTTTAACTTTTTAATTAAAATTCAGTTTTTTTAACTTTCAATTAAAATCAGTTTTAACTTTTAATTAAAATTCAGTTTTTTTAACTTTCAATTAAAATCAGTTTTAACTTTTTTTTTTAAATAATGTATTTAACATAGAAAAAACTACTGTTGTTACCTTCTTCCTCGACGTTCAAATTCTGGAACTCGCTCACCGCTTAGGGTTCCATTTTTCACCTCGTACGCTGCGCCGGAGTGAGACCGCTCGTCGCCACGTGGAAGCCCTCCCTCCACTCTTCCTTCGCCGACAGCGGTGATGCACTCGATGGCCTAGGCACGCCGGAAAACTGCCTTGAACGGCGCTTGCTTCCGCTCGAATATCGAGCAAAACACCCCCGAATTCGATCTAGCCTTCTGTGATTTTGAAGAGTGGAAGAAGCTCTTCCATTTTTGTTTATAAACTTTCGTTTAAATTTGAATTAAATTGGATGAGATTGAGGATTTTATTTTCGGGTTTCCTTCCCGTTGAATCGCCTGGAGGAAGCCATCTAGGGCGTTGACCACGAGGGGGTGATAAAATAGGGTTGGACCAAAGAGTTTGGCCCCTTTTATAAAATTATATTATTATTATTTAAATCCTTAATTAATTCGTTTCTCACCCGAACACCAAATCAAACTCAACGACTGTCACCCCTAGCTAATTACCCCCATTACAAACACAATAGGATATGTTTCGTAGGCCCATTCGACTGTTACAATCAGTTTCCGTTGAATTTACATTTAAACCACTATATTGAATTTTAAACGTACATTTCAAATTACCGGGGTCACATACTAACTAGAAAAATTCCAGAAAAATATTTTCTAGCTTCGTATTGACGATACGGTCCTAACAAAACTAGTTTCGTCAAATTCTGAGACCGTTAGAAAAATGGCCATTTTCCAGTCGATTAAAATCAACTGAAACTGGTCAAACGCGTTTTCCTTTGCCACGCTCACATATTGATTCGAAAAATTATGAAATTTGGAATCTAGCTATAACTCGACTCTGCGGACCCAACAAAACTGGTTTCGTCGGAATCCGAGGTCGTTTGCAAAATTGCTATTTTTAAGGGCCTTATATATATAAAAATATATATAAATTCCACAGCGACTATTTCTAATTTTAAACTGGACATATCTTATCATTTCTAAGATGAAATCTCAGTTTGTTAACTTCGTTACAAAGACATAGTTATACAGATTCAAATATTTCTTGTTTCGTTCAATTCTGACTTATATTGAATTTTGTATATTCATTTGAAATTAGAAATCGAATTTTCGAACTACCGCGCCATTTTCAATTCCTTTTATAATTATATATAATTATTATATATTCTAACGACGACGTATATAATATATACGTTCTAATTATATTCAAAATAAATTTCCCGTCGATATTATTTAAAATAATTCATTTTAAATAATCAAAATTCGCTAAAATGGCCAAAATAAAAATTTTAAACTGGCCCAGATTTTACGGGTTGTTACAATCTCCCCCACTTAAAACTTTTCGTCCCCGAAAAGGAACAAAGTCGAAAGTGGTTTGATTAATCAACTCTACGTTCGATCTGGCTTCTATTCTCTAACTTTTCAGTTTTTGAGAATTTTCAAAATTTCAAAAATTTGGCTAACACCCTAAATTTTCGAAAAATTTCGCCATAACCTCCCCTGCACCGGGAGCATCAGGGAATTTCAAATAGCTCCCCCGGTCCTTCAGATCTCAAAAAGAAAAAGAAAAAGCCAAGCGGCTAGCCAATAGGCTCACAAAATCATCATCACCCAAACAAAACAGGAAATTATGTAGTAAACATGTACCTATTTGTCGGGCAAACAAATTTTATTCTCTGCTCTAGCCTCCTTGCTATGACCTGTTCAATGATATATATGTATATGCAAGCAAATGCAACCAATTTTCAAGACAATTCAACATTTGGTTCAATTAGGCTAAATGGTTCACAATTATCAAACAAATAAACAAACATCAATCAATTAGTGACTTTAACGTTTCAAATTGATAATTTTACTACATATAAAGAAAATCATGTGTAACGACCCGTGTTTTTCGACCATTTGAATATAAATATTTAAATTAGTTTTAAATATTATGTTGGGAATATTAATGGAATTTATATTGAATTCGTTATTAAGAACGAAGTTGAACGTTATAATTTATATATAATATAAAAACGAGCTCAAAAATGGCGTGCAGTTCGTAAATTGGAGTTTTGAACTTCGATGGAGAATACAGGATTCGATATAAGTCGGATTTCGGTGAAACAGGACACGTTGGAACCGTATTGACGATAATTTTCATATGAAAGAGAAAAATCCAGATTTCGTGTTATAGTTTGATAGTTATGGCCAAATCAAATTTTGAAATAGTCGCTATGGAAAACCGTTATTTAATTATAGGCCATTAAAATAGCCGTTTTGCAAACGGACTCAGATTTCAACGAAATCAGTTTCATTAGAACTGTATCGTTAAATTATTGTACGGTGGTAAGTGGCGTGGAAAACCGATGTCGTATGTGGCCACGGTAGCCGTAAACGCCCGTTCAAATTCTATAGCGCGTGATTTATATAATAAAGGGATATTTGGCATAACTTGAGCAGACAATCGAATTAAGCCATGAAATCAGTTCCGTTGAGTTCGTATCGTCGTTTAGAGTCAAGATAGGTATATAGTTTGTTATTTTTAAAGACCGGATAATTTGGTGTTAAAAAGGGTAGTGCGGTACGCGGTAAAAACAGCCTACCGGGGCAATAGTCTCAGAATGCGACGAAATTAGTGCCATTGGGTTCGTATCGGAAAGTTATTGTCAGACTTCGTAGTTTCAAGTTAATTTGATTTATCTGGTGACCGCGGAAAAATTTAACGCGTGTTCATTTCTGGTTTTATAAAGGAAATTTTTCTAAATGACCTCGTATTTCAATGAAACTTGTCACATTGGATCCGGAATAACTTTTTACATTAAGATAAGCCTTTTTATCAGTAAACGAAAATCGTCTGTAGTGATTTTTAACACGGTTTCTCCACGACGAAGTTTCGTACCTTATAATATGAATAAAACTATCCATCCGTGTTGTCCAAGGAAACGTGCCACCCAACATTTCTTTTCTTTGTCTACCACTACACAGACACCTTGCCGACCACGTTCTGAGAAACTTAAAATCAAACAGCTACTCTAATACGGTACTGCAAAACTATACCTATATTTCCTTGCTTTCCACGACATCCTCCCATATAAATAACAGTGCTTCAATTCTTTCTTTCGGTTGTTTTGAGCAATAGAAAAAAAAAAAAAAAAAGAGAAGAGAGCGGACATAAGAACTGTGCAGATGCAACAATAAGGGAAAGGGAGTTGAGGGTCATCGGGTGGCGTGGTGTTCAAGTCGAGAGCGGAGCAGGCTTAGGCGGATGGGGTTCCCTGGAGCAACCGTTGGCTGTCGGAAGGGCGAACTACTTTCGGAGGTGGAAGAGTGGGGTGAGGCGCTGCTGTTGGGCGGCACTGATCAAGATTCGGTCCTTCGTTTGGGCGCAGCGGAGCTATGAGGGACGGCAACGTATAATAAAAGGATAAAGTAAAATAGTGTGGGCCCTATGGGTTATAACGTGGCAACGGGTCAAGGGAGTTTGGGGACTGGAAATCAATTGACGAGGCCATATTTCATGCGTGAAGAAAGGTATATATATAGACCGTATTTTGAACTAACGTTATATTCTGTACTAACGTTTTTATTTAAATTAAAGAGAAATAAAATGCTTAGTTGGTTTACGGTTATCCGAAGTCTTAGAGCCAAATGTTTTACAGACAAACGATATCACTATGGTCCTTGGCAGTGGGTCTTTTATTTGTTCAATAAACTAGGTCTTAATTCAATACCCCTAAATCGATGCTGCGGCATGAGTTAGTAAATTCTACTAATGGCATCGCAGTGCAAAATCAACCGATTTTAGGTATAACCAACTTGACAGTAAGTGGTCTATAGGAGCGTCTAAATACGGGATTTATCAAATACTGTACATAATCGGAATTGGATCGCTAATGCAAGGGACACCGTTCTGTTTTTAAAACCATTGGGAATGAAAGAAAATGTTATGTTAAGGATTTAACATTATAATAAAATAATATAATAATAATATATACATATATATATATAATTATAATGTAATAATCTATGACTGTGCTATCAGAATCAAACAAAATCAAAGAAGTTGGAATCATATCGACAAGCCCGATATTGCAAAGCTGGATTGAACAAATGTGGAAGCAACGGAAATGAATCGTTTAATGCAGAATGGAATTCAAGGTGAGTTAAACTCACTCAGTTACCCTTTTTATATTTTATATAAATTGGGTATTTTTATTTTGTGTGCTTTGTTTGCTGATGGTTGCCTGTTTGCTAGTTATACACTTGTTGTTGATTAAAACTGATGAAATTAAACTGTGTTTAATTTCAGTGAAAATACCAAATCGTTATATTTTAACGATTGGTTCCAATAAAGGTAACTCACCTTGGTTGGTCACGTTTGTTTATAAACGTGTTTAAAATGGTTGCATTGTTTGAATTGCTTGTGGTTAAGGTTAAATGGTCGTTATTTAATTTATCAGTTAAACAAAACTGAATGGTCTGATTTGAGATAACCATTTGAATACAGGGAAGAACAGGTTGGAGGGATCCAACCGGATTCCTCAAATGTATTATTTATTTTCATATTATCATATATGAACTGATCTGTTTGTGTGATTGATTTGATGATTGATTATTGATTTAATATTCAACATCTGTTTGGTTTGAACCAATAGGTGATATTGGTTAAGTGTTTGGCAGAGTATGGCCTTTAAAACCAATCGAGTATAGATATTGATTCACCGTCAGGTGAATCGATAGAGTTGAGGTTATAAAATTTATTTTATAACCAAAGTTAGATTGAATTATATTATTTGAATAAAAGTTATTTAAGAGAAATAAATAAATATTTTATTTGTTTAAGACTTTGATTTGTTATGAATTTATTTTGCAAAGCAAACGCTGATGTTAATCAGATTTACCAGTTGAAGAATAAGAAATGAATTAAAGGGTTAAACCTTGGAAAAAATTGTTTTGTAAAGAAAACAAATAATTAGAATCTATCTAAATTAATTATATTTTAATTAATTTAAAGCGAGGATTGTTGAAATCGGTTAATGAGGTAATCAAGTTTTTGAGTTAATTAAATCGACCGTTTGGAATTAGAATTGTTTATCAAGTTAATATGTTTTGACTAAAATAGTTAAACGAATATTGTTTGAATTTCAATAACGATTTAAAAAGGGATTTAATATTTGATTTAGTTAATAAAGGGGATTAACTACTAAAGTAGTTAATGTTTGAAATAAGTTATTATTTTGATTAATGATAAAGTTAGGAATATATTTTTAAATGGGATTCATTTAAAAGGTTACCGAATGTGAGATGCAAGCCAATTGAATGGTGAAAGGAAATAAACGTACTCAATTATATGAATTAAGTGAAAGGAGATTACGATAAAAGGGGTTTATTATAAACCAGAGTTTAAGTGAGATTTAAAGTGTAAAGCGTTAACTTTACATTAACGTTACTTGAAAACGAGATCAAGTAAAAAGGAGAATTTTAAATGAAATTTCAAAATGGGAAATTGAATATATTTATTCGAGATAGAATTAGCCAAACATAATTATTGGGCTAAGTTGCCATTTCGTACGGCTGCTAGCGAAATTCGCAGGGCTGCAGATAGCCTACGGCGGTCGGATGTTCCCTGAGGGATTCAGGCGTAACCATTGTGATCGCTGTGATCTAGAGTCAAGCGAATGGGGTTAAGACGAATGTTAATTAATCAATTAGAGTTATTCAAATATCGTATTGTTGAATATTAAAAGAATTGGAAGTTTTAATTTAACAAAAAGTAAATCAGTTTTGTTAAAGGCCAAGTGATGCTGAACACTGAACCAGTGAACTCATTGGAGTGTCGTGTTTGAAACACTGTATATTTTGATAGTTAAAACACCGACTATCAAATCTGGCCAGTACGATTGTTGGTATGGAAAGACCGGGATCGAATTTATATTCGAAAACCATTCCGACCAACAAATACGTGAAGATATCAGAAGACGGTCGAGATGGTGCTGTGAAGACCGTTGATTTTCATAAACGGAAGAACCACTAATATTCTCTGCCTGGCAAGTAGAGATAAACTGTGATTCTGTCGTAGTTGGAATCTACGGGTTGCAAGGACTTCTCGCTACTGATCCATGGGGTGATTCCTATAAGGATGCGGTAGGAGAGTGCCTTCGGTTCATCCTGTTCCTGGATGACTTGTATGGACGGATGTCTGACAGAGTATTTCCAAAGGATCACGTACGTTGATTTCTTCAAACGTACGATAGTTGTTGGCGGAGAATTGCCGCTCTCTTAGCTTCCAGCTAGAGTATTTTTGTGGATATCAATTAGTGATATCTGATGGATTTGACGATGTGGCATTCAAAGTGAAGATGACCAGGTGTTCAAAGGTAAATCTAAACCTCAAGCCTCATCAACCGGGAAATGACAAAAATCGGGCAGGCAGCATGGCTATGTGGGTCGCTCCCATTAGGGTGTATAATCACCTATCTAGAGAAATTCCTATTTGTTTCTTAAATCTATGTTTCGATGCTGTCCCTTATCGGGAGACGGTTGCTGATCCCAACCGTCGGTGATATACATTCGATACACTCAAGTGAAATGAGTGGTCGGTCATGTGAGGGCCGGGTTGCAAGAAGTTCTTGTTGAACCCAGTGTATTCGTCTCTAGAGATACACTATCGGCAGGTGGTCCCATACCTTGTCAAGTCGGAATCCAATTCCCAATAAGCGCCTGCGGGTTTTGATTGTATATTATATATGTGGAGCGTGAGATGCAAGCGTTTCACTAGATTTCTATTTACTTGTATTTAGGCATTATTATAATATCAGAACAAGATATTGGTTCCAAAACTGTTTTGGGGTTATCGTAAGGTAAAAACCGTCCGTGGTTATGTGTGGATTTGGTCTTACGATTATCCTTTTCTTTTGAAAAGATTTTGAACTCTAAAATCATGATTGGATGGTTCACCCTTATTACTGTGCGAGTTTTCCTCACTCTGGTTCACCAGACTGACCCGGTGTTTTGTAAATGCTCGGGTTAGACCGAGTTGTACAGGTTCAGGTTATCGACTGCTGTGAAGAGACAAGCTGGAAGAGTCCAGACGTATGATATTATTATTCCGCTGTGTGTTATATGAGGACAGATTAGTATCACTGTCCAGATGTGTACTCTGATATTGTAAGTATTTCAAAAGCTTTCAATAAGATTATTTCTGTATTATATTTTGTTCCGCTGCGATGTGAGACTCTGTGTGGTGTTCTTCTTCTTCTTCTATTCTAATATTTCTTTCTTTCTTATCTCACCCTCTAACTTCTTTCCATTAATGATTTGGAATATTCGATCTCTGAATGGTCAACATGGTAGTTTGATGTTGATTTTCGGAGTCGAAAATCCCGGTTCGTTACAGTGGTATCAGAGCTATTGGTTAAGTAATTACCTTGGCTCTGTGGCGTGATTCAGTAAAGATGGGGTTAGCAATACCCTAGACTGAGTTTGAGTGTATATATATGAGCGCGTATTTGTAAATTGTTATAAAAACTGTTTATATTGTGTTGATTGGTTTGTCGAGTAGTTTATGAATTCTGGTCGATACAGTAATGCAAACTGTGTCGATAAGTGTTTCTAAACTCTTGAACAGAATAATTCGACACAGTATGTTTTTGAAAGAGGGTAAATGAAATAATTTTACCCAAATTATATTTTAATATAAAAGAATGATATATATTTGAAATATTATGGTATATTGGATGTGTTGGTTGATTATAATTGAAATGGTTATATAAATAACCAATTGGAACCTGTATAATATAAAAGCAGATTTATTAAATCTGAAATTAAATCAGAATTGAAATTAAATTTCTTAAAATGGGAAGGATGATTGCAAATGAACTTGAATTGAATATATGAGAATTTTAAAATCCTGGAAGATTTTAATTTTGTTACAAGCATTGAAAGGGATATTTTGAAATGGATTTCAAAATGAAAGTGTTTAGAACTGTTTTTGAAAGTGACATAGTATTGAACTCACTTCGATAGCTGGAAAATAGATTCCGATGATGATCCGGACATCATCGGTGTTCATTTTCGAGTTTGCAAGTGACGAATTACTACCAAATTTTTTGTTTTTGAATTGCTTTGAGAAAAACAAGTTGTTTTGAATCCTGAAAAGGAATATTTGATTTTTGAAAGAGATGAACTGTTTAAAAACTCCCAGAGAATTTGTTTGAACAAGAACAAATTAAATTGAAATTTGTGGAAACAAATATGGGTTGAATTGAAACCAATTAACAGGAAATTGAATCTGGATATGATATATCAAGTAGAATCGGATTTTGAATTGGAGACAGGAATCTGAAAGGATATTGGGGTGGTAAGTCAAGAGTTGAAATTGGTGATGAATGGAAATTGAGTTGAGAATGGGATTTGACTTGGACGCGTGAAGGATTTGGTTTTGATTGGAAATGTATTTGTAGTAGATGGAAAGGATATAAAGATATGCCCGACAAAAAGGTACACGTTTATTTTTATATGGGTTTGGAGATTTGTGAGCCGATTTGGCAAGCCACATGGCTGTTTTATTTTCTTTTGGTTTGGAGAAGACCCAGAGAGGCGAGTTGGGGTTGTACCGATTGAGCCGTACAAAGGAGGTGCTGGCGAAATTTTTCGGAAATTTAAAGTGTTAGAAAATTTTCGATATTTTTGAAAATATTTATTTACAGTATTGAATTGGTTTCTAATTTAAAATAAAATTAGATTTGAAATTAAAGAGTTTATAACATTCTTTCTTACCTTAGCAATTTCGAGGACGAAATTATTTTAAGGGGGGAAGAATGTAACGACCCGTGTTTTTCGACCATTTGAATATAAATATTTAAATTAGTTTTAAATATTATGTTGGGAATATTAATGGAATTTATATTGAATTCGTTATTAAGAACGAAGTTGAACGTTATAATTTATATATAATATAAAAACGAGCTCAAAAATGGCGTGCAGTTCGTAAATTGGAGTTTTGAACTTCGATGGAGAATACAGGATTCGATATAAGTCGGATTTCGGTGAAACAGGACACGGAACCGTATTGACGATAATTTTCATATGAAAGAGAAAAATCCAGATTTCGTGTTATAGTTTGATAGTTATGGCCAAATCAAATTTTGAAATAGTCGCTATGGAAAACCGTTATTTAATTATAGGCCATTAAAATAGCCGTTTTGCAAACGGACTCAGATTTCAACGAAATCAGTTTCATTAGAACCGTATCGTTAAATTATTGTACGGTGGTAAGTGGCGTGGAAAACCGATGTCGTATGTGGCCACGGTAGCCGTAAATGCCCGTTCAAATTCTATAGCGCGTGATTTATATAATAAAGGGATATTTGGCATAACTTGAGCAGACAATCGAATTAAGCCACGAAATCAGTTCCGTTGAGTTCGTATCGTCGTTTAGAGTCAAGATAGGTATATAGTTTGTTATTTTTAAAGGCCGGATAATTTGGTGTTAAAAAGGGTAGTGCGGTACGCGGTAAAAACAGCCTACCGGGGCAACAGTCTCAGAATGCGACGAAATTAGTGCCATTGGGTTCGTATCGGAAAGTTATTGTCAGACTTCGTAGTTTCAAGTTAATTTGATTTATCTGGTGACCGCGGAAAAATTTAACGCGTGTTCATTTCTGGTTTTATAAAGGAAATTTTTCTAAATGACCTCGGATTTCAGTGAAACTTGTCACATTGGATCCGGAATAACTTTTTACATTAAGATAAGCCTTTTTATCTGTAAACGAAAATCGTCTGTAGTGATTTTTAACACGGTTTCTCCACGACGAAGTTTCGTACCTTATAATATGAATAAAACTATCCATCCGTGTTGTCCAAGGAAACGTGCCACCCAACATTTCTTTTCTTTGTCTACCACTACACAGACACCTTGCCGACCACGTTCTGAGAAACTTAAAATCAAACAGCTACTCTAATACGGTACTGCAAAACTATACCTATATTTCCTTGCTTTCCACGACATCCTCCCATATAAATAACAGTGCTTCAATTCTTTCTTTCGGTTGTTTTGAGCAATAGAAAAAAAAAAAAAAGAGAAGAGAGCGGACATAAGAACTGTGCAGATGCAACAATAAGGGAAAGGGAGTTGAGGGTCATCGGGTGGCGTGGTGTTCAAGTCGAGAGCGGAGCAGGCTTAGGCGGATGGGGTTCCCTGGAGCAACCGTTGGCTGTCGGAAGGGCGAACTACTTTCGGAGGTGGAAGAGTGGGGTGAGGCGCTGCTGTTGGGCGGCACTGATCAAGATTCGGTCCTTCGTTTGGGCGCAGCGGAGCTATGAGGGACGGCAACGTATAATAGAAGGATAAAGTAAAATAGTGTGGGCCCTATGGGTTATAACGTGGCAACGGGTCAAGGGAGTTTGGGGACTGGAAATCAATTGACGAGGCCATATTTCAAGCGTGAAGAAAGGTATATATATAGACCGTATTTTGAACTAACGTTATATTCTGTACTAACGTTTTTATTTAAATTAAAGAGAAATAAAATGCTTAGTTGGTTTACGGTTATCCGAAGTCTTAGAGCCAAATGTTTTACAGACAAACGATATCACTATGGTCCTTGGCAGTGGGTCTTTTATTTGTTCAATAAACTAGGTCTTAATTCAATACCCCTAAATCGATGCTGCGGCATGAGTTAGTAAATTCTACTAATGGCATCGCAGTGCAAAATCAACCGATTTTAGGTATAACCAACTTGACAGTAAGTGGTCTATAGGAGCGTCTAAATACGGGATTTATCAAATACTGTACATAATCGGAATTGGATCGCTAATGCAAGGGACACCGTTCTGTTTTTAAAACCATTGGGAATGAAAGAAAATGTTATGTTAAGGATTTAACATTATAATAAAATAATATAATAATAATATATACATATATATATATATATATATATATAATTATAATGTAATAATCTATGAATGTGCTATCAGAATCAAACAAAATCAAAGAAGTTGGAATCATATCGACAAGCCCGATATTGCAAAGCTGGATTGAACAAATGTGGAAGCAACGGAAATGAATCGTTTAATGCAGAATGGAATTCAAGGTGAGTTAAACTCACTCAGTTACCCTTTTTATATTTTATATAAATTGGGTATTTTTATTTTGTGTGCTTTGTTTGCTGATGGTTGCCTGTTTGCTAGTTATACACTTGTTGTTGATTAAAACTGATGAAATTAAACTGTGTTTAATTTCAGTGAAAATACCAAATCGTTATATTTTAACGATTGGTTCCAATAAAGGTAACTCACCTTGGTTGGTCACGTTTGTTTATAAACGTGTTTAAAATGGTTGCATTGTTTGAATTGCTTGTGGTTAAGGTTAAATGGTCGTTATTTAATTTATCAGTTAAACAAAACTGAATGGTCTGATTTGAGATAACCATTTGAATACAGGGAAGAACAGGTTGGAGGGATCCAACCGGATTCCTCAAATGTATTATTTATTTTCATATTATCATATATGAACTGATCTGTTTGTGTGATTGATTTGATGATTGATTATTGATTTAATATTCAACATCTGTTTGGTTTGAACCAATAGGTGATATTGGTTAAGTGTTTGGCAGAGTATGGCCTTTAAAACCAATCGAGTATAGATATTGATTCACCGCCAGGTGAATCGATAGAGTTGAGGTTATAAAATTTATTTTATAACCAGAGTTAGATTGAATTATATTATTTGAATTAAAGTTATTTAAGAGAAATAAATAAATATTTTATTTGTTTAAGACTTTGATTTGTTATGAATTTATTTTGCAAAGCAAACGCTGATGTTAATCAGATTTACCAGTTGAAGAATAAGAAATGAATTAAAGGGTTAAACCTTGGAAAAAATTGTTTTGTAAAGAAAACAAATAATTAGAATCTATCTAAATTAATTATATTTTAATTAATTTAAAGCGAGGATTGTTGAAATTGGTTAATGAGGTAATCAAGTTTTTGAGTTAATTAAATCGACCGTTTGGAATTAGAATTGTTTATCAAGTTAATATGTTTTGACTAAAATAGTTAAACGAATATTGTTTGAATTTCAATAACGATTTAAAAAGGGATTTAATATTTGATTTAGTTAATAAAGGGGATTAACTACTAAAGTAGTTAATGTTTGAAATAAGTTATTATTTTGATTAATGATAAAGTTAGGAATATATTTTTAAATGGGATTCATTTAAAAGGTTACCGAATGTGAGATGCAAGCCAATTGAATGGTGAAAGGAAATAAACGTACTCAATTATATGAATTAAGTGAAAGGAGATTACGATAAAAGGGGTTTATTATAAACCAGAGTTTAAGTGAGATTTAAAGTGTAAAGCGTTAACTTTACATTAACGTTACTTGAAAACGAGATCAAGTAAAAAGGAGAATTTTAAATGAAATTTCAAAATGGGAAATTGAATATATTTATTCGAGATAGAATTAGCCAAACATAATTATTGGGCTAAGTTGCCATTTCGTACGGCTGCTAGCGAAATTCGCAGGGCTGCAGATAGCCTACGGCGGTCGGATGTTCCCTGAGGGATTCAGGCGTAACCATTGTGATCGCTGTGATCTAGAGTCAAGCGAATGGGGTTAAGACGAATGTTAATTAATCAATTAGAGTTATTCAAATATCGTATTGTTGAATATTAAAAGAATTGGAAGTTTTAATTTAACAAAAAGTAAATCAGTTTTGTTAAAGGCCAAGTGATGCTGAACACTGAACCAGTGAACTCATTGGAGTGTCATGTTTGAAACACTGTATATTTTGATAGTTAAAACACCGACTATCAAATCTGGCCAGTACGATTGTTGGTATGGAAAGACCGGGATCGAATTTATATTCGAAAACCATTCCGACCAACAAATACGTGAAGATATCAGAAGACGGTCGAGATGGTGCTGTGAAGACCGTTGATTTTCATAAACGGAAGAACCACTAATATTCTCTGCCTGGCAAGTAGAGATAAACTGTGATTCTGTCGTAGTTGGAATCTACGGGTTGCAAGGACTTCTCGCTACTGATCCATGGGGTGATTCCTATAAGGATGCGGTAGGAGAGTGCCTTCGGTTCATCCTGTTCCTGGATGACTTGTATGGACGGATGTCTGACAGAGTATTTCCAAAGGATCACGTACGTTGATTTCTTCAAACGTACGATAGTTGTTGGCGGAGAATTGCCGCTCTCTTAGCTTCCAGCTAGAGTATTTTTGTGGATATCAATTAGTGATATCTGATGGATTTGACGATGTGGCATTCAAAGTGAATGATGACCAGGTGTTCAAAGGTAAATCTAAACCTCAAGCCTCATCAACCGGGAAATGACAAAAATCGGGCAGGCAGCATGGCTATGTGGGTCGCTCCCATTAGGGTGTATAATCACCTATCTAGAGAAATTCCTATTTGTTTCTTAAATCTATGTTTCGATGCTGTCCCTTATCGGGAGACGGTTGCTGATCCCAACCGTCGGTGATATACATTCGATACACTCAAGTGAAATGAGTGGTCGGTCATGTGAGGGCCGGGTTGCAAGAAGTTCTTGTTGAACCCAGTGTATTCGTCTCTAGAGATACACTATCGGCAGGTGGTCCCATACCTTGTCAAGTCGGAATCCAATTCCCAATAAGCGCCTGCGGGTTTTGATTGTATATTATATATGTGGAGCGTGAGATGCAAGCGTTTCACTAGATTTCTATTTACTTGTATTTAGACATTATTATAATATCAGAACAAGATATTGGTTCCAAAACTGTTTTGGGGTTATCGTAAGGTAAAAACCGTCCGTGGTTATGTGTGGATTTGGTCTTACGATTATCCTTTTCTTTTGAAAAGATTTTGAACTCTAAAATCATGATTGGATGGTTCACCCTTATTACTGTGCGAGTTTTCCTCACTCTGGTTCACCAGACTGACCCGGTGTTTTGTAAATGCTCGGGTTAGACCGAGTTGTACAGGTTCAGGTTATCGACTGCTGTGAAGAGAC
Source organism: Allium sativum (assembly GCA_030737875.1). Classification (NCBI taxonomy): domain Eukaryota; kingdom Viridiplantae; phylum Streptophyta; class Magnoliopsida; order Asparagales; family Amaryllidaceae; genus Allium; species Allium sativum. Next base: position 182,536,570 of record CM060913.1, on the reverse strand, counting down.
AAGCTGGAAGAGTCCAGACGTATGATATTATTATTCCGCTGTGTGTTATATGAGGACAGATTAGTATCACTGTCCAGATGTGTACTCTGATATTGTAAGTATTTCAAAAGCTTTCAATAAGATTATTTCTGTATTATATTTTGTTCCGCTGCGATGTGAGACTCTGTGTGGTGTTCTTCTTCTTCTTCTATTCTAATATTTCTTTCTTTCTTATCTCACCCTCTAACTTCTTTCCATTAATGATCTGGAATATTCGATCTCTGAATGGTCAACATGGTAGTTTGATGTTGATTTTCGGAGTCGAAAATCCCGGTTCGTTACATCATGTTTTTGATGCCAATTCACAACAATGTATTCTAACTATATAAGTTTTGGTTCTCACACCAGTCTAATGGAAATATATAGATATCACACCTTCGAAACACGAAAATAATTACTAATGATGACGCGTCAATCATCAGAATCAGGTCCGTGCGACTAGAGTGTGCTTCTATATCTATCCAGTATATTAAAATTTCAAATATACGTTTGCAAGGCGCATATGCAAAATCTTTATATACTGGACTGTCCAAATCAATATAAAATAAATAATCAAATACGAATAATTGAATTTAAATTTTCAAAACAAAAATGTTTTCATTTTCAAAAATATACTCTTCACACTCATTCTAGGATACTACTGATCCCATCTCTAACGAGTCATTCTAATTGGATAATACTAATCCAATATCTGATGAATTCTTTCGTATGGTTCTAATGTGTCTTGTTCTCTGCTTTGTAAACCAAAGCTCTGATACCAAAATGAAACGACCCGAACTTCCCCGGTCTCCGAAGAGAAGAGAAAGAACCAATTGTTTTGAGAACAGGACAAAATAGAACGCATACAGAAGAACATTTCATTGTATATCACAACAATGCATCAGATTACAAGAATATACAGGGTATAAATGAATATTACACAGAAATATCAGAGATTTAAATTACATTTAAATACATAGCAGCGGAAAATAATACAATACACAACTAGAAGAAGATATACGGATACAAAGCTTTCCGGATATCGTTCCAGCTGTAAACCAGGATCCTGTGTATATAAATCTGCAAAACCAAAACTACTAGCTGCCCGTGTCAAAATAAGGGCACCCAGAGTTTAGGTTAAAACAATAAACTCCAGGTCAGTCATGGGACTGGTGTGAGAACTAAAACAGTTATTAATCTTTATTTTAAATCATTAGGTAAAACAAGGGACCACGCCGTATAACACGGAACGGGTTTCCTCCCAAGAATACCAGTGCATAAAACAAACAGCGCAATGCTAAATAAAGAAAAATGAAGCTGTTATAAGACCCAGGTCCCATCACACAATGCAACGCAGCCGAGGATAGGGTTTTCCCTTATAACAGCCAAAGAATGCTTGATACGTTTAAAACAAATCATTTGATACTATTATAAGTGCATAGTGTATAAAACACTTCAAATCATAAGTATCAATCATAGGCGGCATGAACGGCCCATAACACTATGTCGCCATATATAAGTTTACAATCAAAACCGCAAGACAACGTATTGGAAGTTGGGTTATCATTTATGGTATGAACCGAGGCTAGGGGCAAGATCCTCTACCGATTTGTGACTCTCTAGCCCGAGCCACAGGGTCAGAGCGCATCGACCCTTTAGATCGTCAGGGCCGGTCCACCGATGTGGATTATTATGCCTGAACACTACGTTTCCCCGCCCTTTGGGGCGTAAGCCTGGCCCGTCAGTCGACCAGAAGCATCGGCCGAAACCGATATCACGAGGCGCCTCGCTTTTCAGCAAGTAATAATAAGTAACATCCACATGAGTCAAACTCGTCAGCCAGTTCAAGCACTGACTCCACTCATAACTAGAAAGAAACGCATGCCCTCCCTGAGGTCCGTCTCCCGTTTTTGATTCATACCGGGTGTGATACTCGCGAATCAACGTTACACAAAGCTACGCCACAAAGGCCGTGCTTCGATCATCAACCACAAGACTTTGCTTTTCAACAGAAGCCTTGATCATTTGCATCTTAGCATGCCACACAGGCAATTCACTCCATGCGATTGATATCCATCAATATATAACCCCTGAGCTCGTACGTCTCAGAGAAGGGCGTTAAGCAAAAGAATAAATTCTCCGCCGCCAAACAGATATATATTTAATAGAGATCAATCACACGGACTAAAATCCAATGTCAGACACACGGTCCATTTACAAGTCCGTTCTGGGTCTGAACGAAACCGGAGGCACCTAGTACCTCGCATATCCATCGATCTCCAAGTACGTCTGGACGATCACCAACTGTTTCCATCTTCTTGGGTGTACAGCCCAATCAAGATCATCAGTTATCACCCAAACGACGTGAAGACTTCCGGTCTTCGACCATCGTCTTCATCTTCGACTTATCGTCGTATCAGTTATTCAGAATGGGATAAACCCGGCCTTTCCGAATAACTCGCGTATATTTTAAATAAGTGTTACACAAACACAACATACGCCTCATTCCAATTCATCAGTCACTAACCGTAAATTAATCAAGAGAATAATTTCCCAAATATTAACCCCGAAGGCCGAAACCAACATCAGATCAATATCCAGAAAACCATTCTGCTTGGCCAACCGACAGTTAGTTTCTAAATTTCACATTCATAGGGAAATGTTCCCATTAATTTTATCCAAGATAAATTCCTTGAATTTATTCTTTATTCTCTTTTTGAATCTCAATTCCAACTAGTCGGGATTAGCGAACCTTACCGAAGTAATCATTTATTTTAATTTCCCAATCCCAACCTATTCATCCCATGAAGTAAAACTGGTAATACTTCATATCTAACACCACGGTGTTATCGGTAAATTCAATTACCACTTCACGTTCAAATCTAATTAAAGATTTAACTATCGCCTGGAGCAAAACTGGTGATACTCCATTTTCGATCATTTCAATCTAATTAAAGATTCATTAAAACTCCACTTAGTTTTAATCTTCGACTGGGTTAAAGAATCAGTGTCATTTAAAATACGGTTCACGATAAACCCAAAATCACATTCCATTAATTATCGGGTTAAAGAACGAGTGTTATTTAAAACACTGTTCACGATAAACCCAAAAATCAATTCAATTCCAATTAAATATCATTTAATTGGTACACTTCAATAAATCTAAATAAAAAGATTTAACCTTTCCTCAACTGGTTCAAGAACAGTGTTAATGAAGACACCATTCACGACAAACCCAAATCACATTTGATATTAAATACAAGGCTCTGAATAGAAAATATCCCGGCTTATATTCAATATCAAATTCTACGATTAAGTATTGGAAATAACGATATAAATATCTATATCTTTCAAATTTCCATAACAACACCTGTATAATCACGAATCTCAACATCGAAATATTCCGAAGACAATTTCGATTCAAATCCATTCCAATGCAATCATTGGAAATTTTGGTTATTTTTAAAACCCTTTTCGAATTCAATTTATTTATTTAAAAATAAATAGAATTATAATTCTAGTTCAAAACTAGTTCAATTCGATAAAAATCTATTTTTATCTTTTCAAATATGGAGTTTTTCATCCCAAATCTTCACAAATCATTTCTTATGATTTTACACAAATTATTGCTATTTTTAATAATTTTACCAAGGCCCGTACAGTCGATTTCCAACAATGGCCATCGAACTGCACTTACAGCGACCTTTTTCGAATTTGATTTGGACATAATTCCAAATCCAAACGTTGGATTTCTAATTTATCACATTCGTTAGAAAGCTCTTTTCGATACGAACCCAACGGTTCCGGTTTTAGGAGAATCCGACGGTCGGATCTCCCGTAATGTCCGTTTGAAATCAATGGTCGAAATTCGCGAACTGCCGCGGCGCGGCGCATTCTATTCAGGCCATTATATTATATATATAATATATATAATATATATTTCGTCGATTTCTATTTAAAAACGAATTATATAAATAGTTTTGAATTCGTTTCAAAAACATTTTCAACTTCCATTTCAATTCAAATCAAAATTGAATTCTTCTTTATAAATTCGTTTTAAAATCGATTTCTATTCAATTCAAATTTCAATTCAATTTGAATTCATTTCAATTCGCTTTCAATTCCATTTGAATTCGTTTTCAATTCAATTCATTTCGAAATCGTTTTCAATTCAATTCATTTCGAAATCGTTTTCAATTCATTTCTATTCGAAATCGTTTTTAATTCATTTCCATTCGAAATCGTTTTTAATTCATTTCCATTCGAAATCGTTTTTAATTCATTTCCATTCGAAATCGTTTTTAATTCATTTCCATTCAAAATCGTTTTCAATTCAATTCAATTCATTTCGAAATCGTTTTCAATTCAATTCATTTCGAAATCGTTTTCAATTCAATTCATTTCGAAATCGTTTTCAATTCAATTCATTTCGAAATCGTTTTCAATTCAATTCATTTCGAAATCGTTTTCAATTCATTTCTATTCGAAATCGTTTTTAATTCATTTCCATTCGAAATCGTTTTCAATTCAATTCATTTCGAAATCGTTTTCAATTCAATTCATTTCGAAATCGTTTTAAAATCGATATAAATATCGTTCACGTCAAAATGGCGTCAATCTAATCAACACGGCTTCATAAATTTCTATTTTCAAATATTCCATTTCGAATATTTCTATTTCAAATATTTCTATTTTAAAACTGGAATGAGGCCCAATCACTTACCATATAAAGTTAATTATATGGATTTTCATACAACACATGTATAATAGCATTGAAAAATAATCAACCATCAACCAAAGTGCACTACACTGTATAAGCATCAAATATAGATATCTAACGCTTATAACAGCCTGTCAATCAATCGATCGACATATTTAATCAATCAGGATGAGTGAACTTCAAATTTCATCCCAACACCCGTGTGGGGTTTCAAACAATCAAACACAGATTTTATTTGTGCAGTTGGGCGATGTGTGAAATTTATCGACCCAATCAATATCAGTCAAATCAGTGTATATACAAACAAATCGGCCGATTTGTTTATAACTATTCATTTATTCACATTCACGTTAAAAATTATATTTTTAACGATAAAACATTTTATTTCAACCTATGAATTTCTATTCAATTCATTTACACAATAAAATGATATTTTTATTTTCTAACATATTTTTATTTTCTAACATATTTTAGAAAATTTCGGCGGCATAACGGCACGATACTAGAAACGGGACAAGGCCTAGCCTTATCCCCGGTCTAGTGAAGGCCCACGCCATTCACTCATCAATCAAATCAATTTCATTTTTCAAACCACAAAATTTGGAGTAAGGGTCTAACCTAGCCTTACTCCTACGCCTTATAACGGCGCACGTCTAATCCTAACCAATTTATCGATTCGATTTTTCACACCACAAACCACATTCAAACCAATATCGCAATCAATCACCAAACAGTCAAACAAACAAGTCCATGGTCTGTGGACGGTTGTGTCGGGTGCCACTAAGCACCGTCTGCATCCTAGTATATATATAACTAGAAAAATTAAATTGAAAGGTGAGGAGTTCTCACCGATAGCTATCCTAGCTCCACGGCACTTCATTGATAAAAATCTTTCTCGCTATCGCATCTTCGTCATCTTCGTTGCCCGTAGCCACTACATATGTAAAAATCGAATTTTTACTTCATTATTCAATATATATAAAAATCGGATTTTTACTTCGATGTTCAATATATAAACATCATATTTTTATCTCGAAGTTCAATATATAAAACTCATATTTTTATCTCGCTAATCAATATATAAAAATCGAATTTTTAGTTCAAAGTTCAATATATAAAAATCGAATTTTTACTTCAAAGTTCAATATATAAAAATCTAATTTTTACTTCAAAGTTCAATATATAAAAATCGAATTTTTACTTCAAAGTTCAATATATAAAAATCGAATTTTTATTTCGATGTTCAATATATAAAAATCATATTTTTCTACTTCGTTGCTTCACACATGAAAATATATTCAATCAATTCTTTATAGTGTCAAAAATATAATCTTTACAGTTTCAAAAATATAATCTTTATCCTTTCCTCCGTAAAAACTAATCTTTAGTTAAAATAAAAATCTTTTCTTTTCCATTATCAAGATCTAAACTTTTCTATACTTAAAAAATATTAGTTTTTTTTTTTCTAACATATTTTTTTTTTTAAAAAAAAAACAGGTTTTAACTTTTCTAAAAATCATTTCAGTTTTACTTTAAAAAGAAAATCAGTTTTAACTTTTAATTAAAATTCAGTTTTTTTAACTTTCAATCAAAATCAGTTTTAACTTTTAATTAAAATTCAGTTTTTTTAACTTTCAATGAAAATCAGTTTTAACTTTTAATTAAAATTCAGTTTTTTTAACTTTCAATCAAAATCAGTTTTAACTTTTAATTAAAATTCAGTTTTTTTAACTTTCAATCAAAATCAGTTTTAACTTTTAATTAAAATTCAGTTTTTTTAACTTTCAATCAAAATCAGTTTTAACTTTTAATTAAAATTCAGTTTTTTTAACTTTCAATCAAAATCAGTTTTAACTTTTAATTAAAATTCAGTTTTTTTTACTTTCAATTAAAATCAGTTTTAACTTTTTAATTAAAATTCAGTTTTTTTAACTTTCAATTAAAATCAGTTTCAACTTTTAATTAAAATTCAGTTTTTTTAACTTTCAATTAAAATCAGTTTTAACTTTTTTTTTTTAAATAATGTATTTAACATAGAAAAAACTACTGTTGTTACCTTCTTCCTCGACGTTCAAATTCTGGAACTCGCTCACCGCTTAGGGTTCCATTTTTCACCTCGTACGCTGCGCCGGAGTGAGACCGCTCGTCGCCACGTGGAAGCCCTCCCTCCCCTCTTCCTTCGCCGACAGCGGCGATGCACTCGATGGCCTAGGCACGCCGGAAAACTGCCTTGAACGGCGCTTGCTTCCGCTCGAATATCGAGCAAAACACCCCCGAATTCGATCTAGCCTTCTGTGATTTTGAAGAGTGGAAGAAGCTCTTCCATTTTTGTTTATAAACTTTCGTTTAAATTTGAATTAAATTGGATGAGATTGAGGATTTTATTTTCGGGTTTCCTTCCCGTTGAATCGCCTGGAGGAAGCCATCTAGGGCGTTGACCACGAGGGGGTGATAAAATAGGGTTGGACCAAAGAGTTTGGCCCCTTTTATAAAATTATATTATTATTATTTAAATCCTTAATTAATTCGTTTCTCACCCGAACACCAAATCAAACTCAACGACTGTCACCCCTAGCTAATTACCCCCATTACAAACACAATAGGATATGTTTCGTAGGCCCATTCGACTGTTACAATCAGTTTCCGTTGAATTTACATTTAAACCACTATATTGAATTTTAAACGTACATTTCAAATTACCGGGGTCACATACTAACTAGAAAAATTCCAGAAAAATATTTTCTAGCTTCGTATTGACGATACGGTCCTAACAAAACTAGTTTCGTCAAATTCTGAGACCGTTAGAAAAATGGCCATTTTCCAGTCGATTAAAATCAACTGAAACTGGTCAAACTCGTTTTCCTTTGCCACGCTCACATATTGATTCGAAAAATTATGAAATTTGGAATCTAGCTATAACTCGACTCTGCGGACCCAACAAAACTGGTTTCGTCGGAATCCGAGGTTGTTTGCAAAATTGCTATTTTTAAGGGCCTTATATATATAAAAATATATATAAATTCCACAGCGACTATTTCTAATTTTAAACTGGACATATCTTATCATTTCTAAGATGAAATCTCAGTTTGTTAACTTCGTTACAAAGACATAGTTATACAGATTCAAATATTTCTTGTTTCGTTCAATTCTGACTTATATTGAATTCTGTATATTCATTTGAAATTAGAAATCGAATTTTCGAACTACCGCGCCATTTTCAATTCCTTTTATAATTATATATAATTATTATATATTCTAACGACGACGTATATAATATATACGTTCTAATTATATTCAAAATAAATTTCCCGTCGATATTATTTAAAATAATTCATTTTAAATAATCAAAATTCGCTAAAATGGCCAAAATAAAAATTTTAAACTGGCCCAGATTTTACGGGTTGTTACATTTCATAACGGGAATCAAAAGTTATGGCCGAATGAATTTTCAGAAGGGTCGGTATATAGAATATATAGCCCTGGAAAATTGATATTTTGCATACGACCTCGGAATTCGACGAAACCACTTTTGTTGGGTCCGGGATGTGAAACTATTGCTAGGTTTCAAATTTCATAATTTTTGAAGCTAGTATGTGAGCGTAGCAAAAGAAAATGTGATTGGTCAATTTCTGTTAAATTGGATCGACTAGAAAATGGCCATTTTTCAAACGACCTCAGAATTCGACGAAATTAGTTTTGTTGGGACCGTAGCATCAAAACATAGCTAGATTTATTTTTCTGGAATTTTTCGAATCAGTTTGTGGCCCTGGCAAATTGAAATGTACATTGAAAGTAAAAAAATAAATGTTTTATACTTTAATTTGGAAAATAACTGACTGTAACAGTCGAATTGGCCTACGAAACATATCCCATTTTTTCCGGAATGGGGGTCTTTAGCTAGGGGCGACAGTCGTTGGGTTTAAAAAGGAGTTCGTTTGGGAAAACACTATTAAAAAATTTAATATAATCCTCGGCCAATCAGAATTTTCCTTTCATAAATTTAAAAATAAAAAAAAAAGAAAACCCCCCGATCAACGGCGAAACCCGCTCCTGACCTTCTCTCCTCCGCCACCGCCGCCACAGTCGCTTCCAGACTTTGCCACCGCCACCATTCGACGCGTCTCAACCCCCTCTTCAAATCCAACCCTAGCATCGCCACCCTCGTCGCCTCCTCCGCCAGAATCGAGGCCAGGAAGTCCCGACCTTCCCAGCGCCGCCGCCGCTCCGATCTGCCACCGCACCCCCTCAAACCACCAGCGCCGTGAAGCCCTCGCCGTCCTCTTCCACATCAGTACCCCCGATCGTCCCCACGAGCCACTGATTTCGCGAAAACTGTAAACCTAGTTTTGAAGCTTCGTAAAAGTGAGTTTTTCTTTGATCCTTACACTTTGAAAAATCATATCTTTTTGGTGTGTTGACGAAATTCGATGAAACAGGAAACATCGGGACCGCAAGGAAGCTCTCTACCCAATAGAAGAAGCCGCAGATTTTTCTGACATCGTATCGATTTTTAGCGCTCCGAAAACCAATGTGAGAAATCTAAATTAACGAGAAATTGAATGGAAAATGTCGTGTATAATTTATATTAGCGAAATATAAATTACATACGTGTTGTATACCTCAAGTACATGCGTAGTGTAAGCTATATAAGCGAAGTATGAATTTTACATGCATAGAATAATTGATATATGTGTTGAAATGCTAGTGAAATATAGCAAATATATATATATATATATATATATATATATATATATATATATATATATAAATATATATATATATATATACATACTCCCCTTGTCCACAAACCATGGACGATATTTATTGTGGTGAATTGGTGTGAAATATTGGATGAAAAATACGAATGGTTGAATAATTGTTTGTGGTTGATATTGTTTGGTTGTGGTTGAAAAATACCCATTGGTGATTGAAATGAATTGGAAATATTTGTGGAAATAAAAATAAACATGCCGCCTACGTGCGAATTAGATGCATGAATCCCCATTGTCAAAAACCGTGAGGTTTTAAGGTAGAGCGAGGAGCCGTACTAGGGACGGTGCCGGTTTTAACTACCCTGCCGTTATGCTGCCGAAATTTTGAATAATCTTTGTGTGTTAGAATTATTTTCATATGTTGAAATTATTTTCATGCGTTGAAATTAAAGCCATATGTTGAAACTATATCCATGTGTGGAAATGTTTGTGTGTTGAAAAGTGTTGTGTGAAAATTAAATTCATTTGTGAATGAATGAAGTGTTTAAACAATAAAAATCACATTTTTATATATATGAAGTATGAAAAATATTCGCCTTATATAAATAGTTTCAACAATAAAAATCCCATCTTTCTAATATGAACAACATAAATAAAATGTCCACGTGTGGACATGCTCATTTGTTGAGAAGTGTGTGTAGTGGAAAAGTTCATGTGTTGAATAAAAAGATCGAACAATAAAAATTACATTTTTATTAAAACTATGAAGTGTTGAAAACATCCATTTGTCGAATAAATATTTGAATGATAAAAATATCATTTTTATCATATTTGTGATATGCTAAAGATATGCGGACGTTGAAATAAATATTTGTGAAAGAAATATTCTTTTTAACATGCATAGGAACTAAATAAAATAGTCATGTGTTGGAATATATTTTAGCTCGCCAAAATTATCATCTTTGAAATGTGAAGTGTTAAAAATAGTCACTTGTTCAAATAAACGTGCATGTGTTGAAATATACATTAATTAGCTAGTGATATGATTTTAGCCTATGCATGCAACATTAGAATGAATGGTGTTTTTAAACCAAAGCAAATCAAATATGAAATTGAATGGAAATGACAAGTGATGGAAATTGTATATATATGTACATGCATATCTATTGAACATGTTAAAGCAAAGGGGCTAGAGAAGAGAAATAATATTTTGTGCCCGACAAATAGGTACACATTTACTGCATTGTTTGGGTGATGATTTTATGAGCCTGTTGGCTAGCCGCTTGGCTTTTTCTTTTTCTTTTGATGTGAGACGCTCGTGTGGCTATTTGGGAATTTTCCCAGACCCTCCCGTACAAAGGAGGTTATAGCGAAATTTTCCGAAATTTAAAGGCGTTAGTGAAATAATTGAAGTGGAAACGATATAGGAATTTTTGAATGAACTATATTTATATAAATATATAAATATAAATGAAATTAAAACGAAACGTGGCTGTGTAGTTAGTGTTTTGAAACCGTGATTTCAAACGACTAGTGCGGGAAATCCGACCATTGGATTTTCCCGAAACTGCAACCGTTGGGTTCGCCTTGGAAATATCTTTCCAACGGCACCAACTTTGTGAAGATCCGACGGTTGGATTGTCTAGAATGTTTAATTCAAAACTGAAGAAAAACAGCGCCAGAAACGATTATATTTATATATATATATATAATTTAAATTAAATCGAATAACGACGCTGCAGTTCGTAAATTGAAATCATAACTTCAAATGGCTAGTGTGGAAGATCCGACCGTCGGATTTTCCCAAAACTGAAACCGTTGGATTCGTTTTGAAATGACCTTCCTAATGATATAAAATTTGTGAAGATCCAACTGTTAGATTTTCAGATATGTGTAAAACAAAATTAGTGTAAAGCAGCGCCAGTGCATCGACACGACCTGAAACATCGTTTAATTAAAATATAGCCGTTTTTAATTAAATAAAAATGGCGATATATCGTTATAAAATACTATAGACGATATAGAGTGGAAATAAACCAATTTTGTTTTGTTTGCTTGATATGTGATGGTTGAATGTATTTGACATGAAAATTATAACTAAATAACTGAAATGTGAATGTTGAATAGTCCAACCATGTGAATAATTGATTTGAAAATCTAAATATACGTGGGTTATTTGAAAAGGCCGAGTTTATCTCATTTCAAATAATCGATCGACGTTGAGAAGTCGAAGAGTCGAAGACGGCTGAAGACCGACGATCTTCACATTGGATGGATGGGCGCTACTGATGCTCGTGATTGGAGTAGCTACCATGAAGGAACTGAAGTAGTAGCCGTCCAAACATACTGTTGATTGTACGGATATGCGAGGAATTGATGCCTACGGTTTCGTTCAGACCCAGAACGGACTTGTAAATGGACTGTGTGTCTGACATTGGATTTTGTTCTGTGTTGATTGGTCTCTGTTAAATATATATCTGTTTGGCGGCGGAGAATTTATTCTCTTGCTTAACGCCCTTCTCTGAGACGTACGAGCTCAGAGGTTATGTATTGACAGAAATCAGTCGCATGGAGTGGATTGCCTGTGTGGCACGCCTAAGTGGCATATGATCAAGGCTTCTGTTGCAAAGCAAAGTCTTGTGGTGGATGATCAAAGCATGGTCTGTGTGACGTAGCTTTGGGTATAACGTGAATTCGCGAGCCTCACACCCCGGTATGAGTCAAAAACGGGAGAAGAACCCAAGGAGTGCATGACGTTTCTTTCTAGCTATGGTGGTGTCAGTGACCTCCCAGCCCTGACATTTATATCTACTTTTCACCTGTGTGGTTGTTGGAATGCGAGGCGCCTCGATTATAGGTCTGTAAGGACGGGGAAACGTGTGTTCAGGAATAATTAATCCTCAAAAGTAAGAGAGGACCGGCCTTGGAGGATCCAGGGGATTGCTGTGTGCGGTCCCGAGGCATTTGCTAGAGTGTCTCGAACGGAGAGGAGCTTGCCCCTTGCCTCGACTCATGAAGGAATCCAATTTCCAATACGAAATATGCGGACGTGATTGTATTACTAGTATGGCGACATAGTGGTATGGGTCATTTATGTCGCCTATGATTGATATTTATGATTGAAATCGCTTTTGAAACATATGTACACTAGTAATAATATCAAGCACTTTAGTTTTATTCGTATGAAGCATTTTTTGCTATTATAAGTTAAAAACTCTATCCTCCGGCTTGCGTTGCATTGTGTGATGGGACCTGAGTCTTATAATGGCTTCATTTTATAAAAAGCATTGCGATGATTTAATCATTTACTTTATTTCATGCACTAGCACTCATTGGAGTAAACCCGTTCCGCGAAAGTGGCGTGGTCCTTTGATTTGCCTCATTATTGTTGTTAATAAGTTGAGTAGATTTCTCATACCAGTCCCATGACTGACTCGTAGTTTGTTTCACCTTGCAAACTCGGGTGCCCTCATTTTACACGGGCAGCCTAGTTACAGGTTTCTGACGCACCTTTTGGCTCATGGCGAGGCTTGACTACACCGTGCTGACTTGGATTTTCTCTGCCATTATTGTATCTATATTATGATTCCGCCATTGGCGATGTAGACTGATATTCCTTTTGTGTACTCTTTATGTATGATTCCGCCTCAGGCGATGGTGACTGATTACGTATCATTATGCACTAAGTTGTATCCTGTACTGTGCTTCTCTGATGTGATGATATCTATATGATTCCGCTGTCATATGTGTGTAAATTATTCTATTTTCTATTTATGCTATTATCTGTGATCTGCTAATGATGATTAATGTGTTATATTCCAATGATTATCCTTAACACCGTGTCACGGGGTTTTGGGATCGTCACAGCTGTAATGTAAATTACATTTTTGCATTGTAAATAAAAAGATAGAAAATTTAACATAGAATGTTAATTATATTTTTAATGCAATTAAAAGAGGATTTTGCATTGTAAATAAAAAGATAGAAAATTTAACATAGAATGTTAATTACATTTTTATTGTAATTAAAAGAGGATTTAGCATTGTAGAATAAAAAGAATGAATTCAACATTGAAACAGAATTTACATTTTTATGCAAATATAAGAATGAAAAGGAATTAAATGTAACGTTGAATTAGAATTTACATTTTTATGTAAAGAAAAGAAATAAAAGGAAGGATTCATCGTTGAATTGTAATTCACATTTAATGTAAATAAAGAGATAAAAGAATTAGAATAATATTTTTTAAATGTTGAAATCTTATCTTCATTTTTATAAAAATTTGAATGGGTATCGGTAGTTGTTTAGCTTGTTATTAAATCGGACAACGTCATTATGGTTAAACGTTTTATATTTATATATTTATATATAAATATAATTAAAATTAAACGAATCGAGCGCGGTAGTTCGCGTTTTGAAATCGTACCTTTAAACGACTATACCAAAAGATCCGACCGTTGGATTTTTCCCAAAACTGAAACCATTAGGACCGTCTTGGGAAGATTTTTCTAACGATATAAACTACGGTAAGATCCAACGGTTATATTTTGAGAAATGTGTAAATCAAAATTGGTTGAAAACAGCGCCACGGTCGCTCCTTTGACCCGAAGCGTCGTTAATTAAGGATTTAATTATTAAGGTAAGAATTAATCGTTATAAAATAACATAACGACATGAAATGGGTTTTCTCAAATTATATATGCGAGAACTATTTGGAAAGTCCAAGTTAATCTCATTTCATATAATCAAACGACGTTAAAGATCGAAGTGTGAAGAGGGCGAATGAAGACCATAAATCTTCCTTCGAATGGACAACGATCACGACCCTGAATTGACTCGCTCCTAATTCAAGGGTAATTAGCCAAACGTACATGTTGATTTCACGGATATGCGGGTAACTCCTTTCCGTACTGGACATATGGGACGAGAGTATCTCCAGTTTCGTTCAGACCCGGAACAAGCTTATAAATGGAATGTGTGTCCGACATTGTACTCCTTTATATTGTACTTATTAATTTTCTGTTGAATGTATGAATGATTAGTGGCAGAGAATTCATTCTCTTGCTTAACACCCTTTTGTATATTTTGGCAAAGGATTGATAGTGTGATATGGAGTGACGGTGTGGCATACCAAGATGCAATGATCAAGGTTTCTTGTTGAAAAGCAGAACCTTGTGGTGACGATCAAAGCACAGCTTGAATAGGCATAGCTTTGTGTATTACGTAGCTTCACGAACCTCAAAACCAGGTTGAGTCTAAAACGGGATAAGGGAACGCAGGGAGAACAACACGTTTATATCTAGCTAGAAATGATGTTTGGGTTTTTACACGGCCCGACATTTTATTTATATGGATGACGGAACGAGGCGCCTCGGATATTAGGTCATATAGGACCGGGAAACCTGTGTTCAGGAATTGCCAATCCGCAAAATCGTATGTGCGGACCGGCCCTGCAGGATCCAAGGGTTCACTGTGGGGGATCCTGAGACATTAACTAGAGTGTCTCGAATTGGCAAGGAGCTCCTACCTAGCCTTGACTCATGATGGAAAACCAAATTCCCAATATGACCCTACAGATTTGATTGTATTACTAGTATGGAGGCATAGTATATGGTAACTATGCTTCCTAGGATTGATACATTTATTTTGAAATGTTTTTATATACACTAATAATAATATCAAATTCGCTTTTATCGTACCAAGCATGTTTAATCACGATAAGGTAAAACTCTATCCTCTGGTTTACATTGCATTGTGTGATGGGACTTGAGTCTTATGGTGATTCCATTTTTCCAAAAGCATTGCGTTGTTTTACAATTTATTTATTTATCTATTCTGTCACTTTAAATTATGCACGATAATCCATTGGAATAAAACCTGTTCCGCATTAGCGGCGTGGTCTTTGGATTTGCCTTATTATTATTAGTTAAATTAGTTAAGAATTCTCACACCAGTCCATGACTGACTCGTAGTTTTTTTTCACCTTTGCAAACTCGGGTGCCCTCTTTTCTACACGGGCAGCCAAGTAGCAGGTTTCTCTTTCTTTGGAGTTGCTGTCTTTGGAGTTTTCTTGGAGTTGCTTAGTTGAGGTGATGATTTGGAGCTAGGAAGACTATCTATCATTTATCTTTTGTTGCATTTTATCTTTAGACTTTGAGACATCCAAACTTATTTTATTTCCAGTTGTTCTATTTTGAAGTTGAAACTATTTCCTTTTTGCTGAAACCTGATGTAATAATTTAGAACTCTGTGAGTGTGGGATTCTGTGTTTGATGACATTCATATTCCGCTGCTATGATGTTGTTATTCTATAGTTTTCCTGTGCTATGTTGTATCTGTGATCTGTATTGTTATATTTATGTTGTATTCCAAATGATTATTCCTTACTTTCATTCCGTGGAAGTTTGGGGTCATTACACAAAGAATGCTTGGTACGTGAAATTTCATGTTTTATTAATACTATAAGTGTATAGTGTCAAAACAATTTCAATCATAAGTTTCAATCATAGACGGCATAAGTGCCCCATACCACTATGTCGCCATATATAGGTATACAATAAAAACCGCACGGTGTCATATTTGGAAATTGGGTTTCCATCTGTGACCCAAGGCAAGGGATTGTCCTCTACCGAATTCGAGACGCTCTAGCCCGCCCCTCAGGCAAGCGCACAGGCAAGCCTTGGATCGTCAAGGCCGATCCACCGATGTGAATTATTATGCCTGAACACTCCGTTTCCCCACCCTTTGGGGTGTAAATGAGCCAAATGACTCCATCGGCTCCACATAGTCACCGATATATCTGAAGCGGCTCGCAACATGTGACAACCCGGAAAATATGAGCAAATTTCAAAATTTTAAATTGTTTATTTTTAAGAAATTTAAACAATTGAAATAAATATTTCAATAAAATAATGAATTAGAAATGGTGCGGTAGTTTGAAAATTTGAATTCAAACTTTGACTGACTGTACCGGGTGCAAAATATAACGGATTTTAGTGAAACAAAAAATATCTAAATCTGTTTATGAATATCTTTCTAACGAATCTAAAAAATTGAAGGTTCATAGCGAAAATCAAAAGTTATGGCCAAATGAATTTTCAGAAAGGTCGTTATAGAGAATATATAGCCCTTGAAAATAGACATTTTGCAAGCGACCTCGGAATTCGACGAAACCACTTTTGTTGGATCCGGGATGTTAAATTATTGCTAGGTTTCAAATTTCATAATTTTTGAAGCTAGTATGTGAGCGTGGAAACAGAAAACGTGTTTGGTTAATTTGTGTTAAATTGGATCGACCAGAAAATGACCATTTTTCAAACAGTCTCAAAATTCGACGAAGCTAGTTTTTTTAGGACCGTAGCGTCAAAACATAGCTAGATTTATTTTTCTGAAATTTTTCGAATCAGTTTGTGGCCCTGGCAAATTGAAATGTACGTTCAAAATGAATATTGAATGTTTTATGTTTTAATTTGAAGAATAACTGACTGTAACAGTCAAATTGGCCTACGAAACATATCCCATTGTGTTCGGGATAGGGGTATTTAGCTAGGGGCGACAGTCGTTGGGTTTGGATTGGTGTTCATCTGGAGAAACACTATTTTAAAGTTTTAATGAAGCATGGGCCAATCATATTTTTCCATTCATAATTTAAATAAAATAAAAACATCAGAAAACCCCGCCCCCACCCTCGTTCTCGACGACGCACAGCTTCCCCCGCTTTCCGACCATTTTCCGACAGCCATAGCTACTATTAGCCCCACCCCCAGTTGAACTTTTTGAAGAGCATCCTCCACTCTTCAAATCCGTACTAGAAGCTTCCCCTATCGTTGCTCCTACCTCAAGTTTCGCGCCTCCAAACATCCGAGCTTCAGAGCGCCGCCGTCGCCGATCCCTTCCACCGAACTGAATGCCACCACCGGCTATTGAAAGCCCCCTCCTCCCTCTTCGACATGACGCAAACAGATCTTAACCCCGTGCCACGGATTTCGCGTAAAACCCAAACCTAGTTTCGAACCCTTATTGAAAGGTGCGGCTGTTGTTTACTTTGAACTGTTTTAACACTTTAAAGTGTTGCAAACTTTGAAAAATCGTATCTTTATCGTGTATTAACGAAATTCGATGAAACAGGAAACGTCGTGACCGCAAGGACGCTCTTTACAGTCTAGCAGTGTCCAGGGATTTTTCTGAGCTTGGTAGGATTTTTAGCAAAGCGACAAACCAATGTGAGATTTCTAAATTGAAATGTGAATAGAAATGTGATGTATAAATTATATAAGCGAAATATAAATTATATACGTGTTGTATACCTCATGTACATGCATTGTATAATTTATATGAGCGAAGTATGAATTATACATGCATTGTATAAATGATATGTGTGTCGGAATGGAAATAAAATATATTTATATACGAATATATATATATATATATATATATATACACACACACACATACACTCCCCTCGTCCACAAACCATGGACGATATTTATTGATTGTGAATTGGCGTGAAAAATTTGGTGAATAATGCGAATGGTTGATAGATTTGTCTGTGGTTGATATTGTTTGGTTGTGGTTGAAAAATACCATTGTGGTTGAAAATTACCATTGTGGTTGAAAAATATCATTGTGGTTTAAAAATACCCATTTGTGATTGAAACAAAATTGGAATAAATTGTGGAAAAGAATAATCACACTCGCCTGCGTGCGAATTAGATGTATGAAATCTACATTGTCAAAAACCACGAGGTTTTAAGGTAGAGCGAGGAGCCGTACTCGGGACGGTGCCGGTTTTAACTACCCTGCCGTTATGCTGCCGAAATTTTCAATAATATTCATGTGTTTGAATTATTTTCATGCGTTGAAACCATATTCATGTGTGGAAACGGTCATGTGTTGAGAAGTTCATGTGTTGAGAAATTCATGTTTTGAATAAATAAAATGTTTCAACAATAAAAATCACATTTTTATTATATATATGAAGTATGTAAAATATTCGTGTTTTAAATAAATTGTTTCAGCAATAAAAATTACATCTTTCTTATATGTACGAACTATTTAAAATATCCATGTGTGGAAATGCTCATGTGTTGAGAAATTTATGTGTTGAATAAATAAAATGTTTCAACAATAAAAACCACATTTTTATTATATATATGAAGTATGTAAAATATTCGTGTTTTATATAAATTGTTTCAACAATAAAATTTACATCTTTCTTATATGTACGAACTATATAAAATATCCATGTGTGGAAATGCTCATGTGTTGAGAAGTTCATGTGTTGAAAAAGGTTAATGTGTTGAATAAAAAGATCGAACAATAAAAATTACATTTTTATTGAGAATATGAAGTGCTAATAACATTCATGTGTTGAATAAATATTTTAGGTGATAAAAATACCATTTTTACCATGTATATGATTTGCTAAAAATAAACAAGTGTTGAAATAGATATTTGTTTGCTATGAATATTATTTTTAACATATATAGGAACTATATGAAATAATCATGTTTTTAAATATATTTTAGTTCGCTATAAATATCATTTTTAAGTGAATTATGAAGTGTTAAAAATAATAACTTGTTCAAAAAAATATTCATGAGTTGGAAATATTCATTAGTTGGCTAATAATGTGATTTTCAGCTTATGTATGCAACATTTGAATGAATGGTAATGTAAAACCAAATCAAATATGAAACTGAATTGATAAGTGATTAGAATAGCACACATGTACATGCATATTTATTAAACAGGTTATAGCAAAGAGGAATAAAATTGTGTGCCCGACAAATAGGTACATGTTTACTGTTTTGCTTGGGTGATAATTTTATGAGCCGATTGGCTAGCCGCTTGGATTTTTCTTTTTCTTTTTGAGTTGAGACGCCCATGTGGCTGTTTGGGAATTTTCCTAGCCCTTCCCGTACAAAGGAGGTTATGGCGAAATTTTCCAAAATTTAAAGGCGTTAGTGAAATATTTGAAGTGAAAACGATATAGAAATCGCCGATTGAATTATATATATATATATATATAATTAAAACGATTCGAGGTCGTGTAGTTCGCGTTTTGAAATCGTAATTTTAAACGATTATACCGAAAGATCCGACCATCGGATTTTGACGAAACTGGAACCGTTGGGTTCGCTTTTGAGAGATCTTTCCAACGATATATCCTTTGTTAAGATCCAACGGTTAGATTTTCAGATATGTGTAAAACAAATTTAGGGGAAAACAGCGCCAGTGCCTCGGCACGACCTGAAACGTCGTTTAATTAAATACGGCCATTTTAAAATAAATAAAAATGGCAATATATCGTTATAAAATATTATGGACGATATAGAATGGAAATAAACCGATTTTTCTTGGTTTGCTTGATATTTGATGGTTGAATGTGTTTGACATGAAAATTATATAAGGAACTAAAATGTGCATATTGAATAATTTAACCATGTGAAGAATTGATTTGAAAATCTAAATATACGTGGATTATTTGAAAAGGCCAAATTAATTCTCATTTCAAATAACCGATCGACGGTTAGAAGTCGAAGAGTTGAAGACGATTCAAGACCGACGATCTTCACATTGGATGGATGGGCGCTATTGATGCTCATGATTGGAGTAGCTACCTTGAAGGAGCTGAAGTGGTAGTCGTCCGGACGTATTGTTGATTGTGCGGATATACGAGGAATATGGTGCCTCCGACTTCGTTCAAACCTAGAACGAACTTGTAAATGGACTGTGTGTCTGACATTGGATTTTGTTCTGTGCTGATTGATCTCTATTAAATATATATCTGTTTGGCGGTGGAGAATTTATTCTCTTGCTTAACGCCCTTCTCTGAGACGTACGATCTCAGAGGTTATATATCGATAGAAATCAGTCACATGGAGTGAACTGCCTGTGTGGCACGCCTAAGCGGCATATGATCAAGGCTTCTGTTGCAAAGCAAAGTCTTGTGGTTGATGATCAAAGCATGGCCTATGTGGCGTAGCTTTGTGTATAGCGTGGATTCGCGTGCCTCACACCTCGGTATGAGTCAAAAAGGGATAAGGACCGCTGGGAGAACTCGACGTTTCTTTCTAGCTACGGTGGTGTCAGTGACTTACCAACCCTGACATTTATATATACTTTTCACCTGTTTGGTTGTTGGAATGCGAGGCGCCTCGATTATAGGTCTGTAAGGACCGGGAAATGTGTGTTTAGGAATTGCCAATCCTCAAAAGTAAGAGAGGACCGGTCCAGCCGATTCCAAGGACCGCTGTGTGCGATCCTGGGACATTTGCTAGAGTGTCTCGAACGGAGAGGAACTTGCCACTTGCCTTGACTCATGATGGAATCCAATTTCCAATACGAAATTGTAGATTTGATTGTATTACTAGTATGGCGACATGATATATGATACCTATGCCGTCTACGATTTATATTTATGATGGAAATTGTTTTCGAAACATATATTCACTAGTAATAATATCAAACACTTATGTTTTATTCGTGTGAAGCATTTCTTGGCCATTATAAGGTAAAACTCTATCCTCCGGCTTGCGTTGCATTGTGTGATGGGACATGAGTCTTATAATAGCTTCATTTTTTATAAAAAACATTGCAATGATTTAATAATTTACTTTATTTCGTGCACTAGCATTAATTGGAGTAAACCCGTTCCGCGAAAGTGGCGTGGTCCTTTGATTTGCCTTATTATTGTTGTAATTAATTAAGTAGATTTCTCATACCATTCCCATGACTGACCCGTAGTTTGCTTCACCTTGCAAACTCGGGTTCCCTTATTTTCACATGGGCAGCCTAGTATCAGGTAGCTGGCGTATTTTGGGTTTGCACCGCAGCAGAGGTACAGTTTTGGCTCATGGCGAGCCTTGACTACACAGTGATGACTATGATTTTTCCGCCAATACTATATATGTATATGATTCCGCCTCAGGCGATGTAGACTGATGTTTCGTTTATGTACTCTCTATTTATATGATTCCGCCTCAAGCGATGTAGACTGATTATGTATCATTATGCACTAAGTTGTATCTTGCACTGTGCTCTCTGATGTGGTGATATATATATATATGATTCCGCTGTCATATTTGTGTAAATTATTCTGTTTCCTGTTTATGCTATTATTTGTACTCTGCTAATGATGATTAATGTGTTATATTCCAATGATTATCCTTAACGCCATCGTACGGGGTTTTGGGAGCGTCACACAACAACAATAACCACACAGGTGAAAATAATATAAATGTCAGGGCTGGCAGGTCACTGACACCACCCTAGCTAGAAAGAAACGCATGCCCTCCCTTATGTCCTCTCCCATTTCTGGTTCACAACTGGGGTGTGAAGCTCACGAATCAACGCTACAGAAAGCTATACCACACAGGTCGTGCTTTGATCATCAACCACAAGACTCTACTTTTTAACAAAAGCCTTGATCATTTGCCACTTAAGCATGCCACACAGGCAATTCACTATATGCGATTGATATCCATCAATATATAACCCCTGAGCTCGTACATCTCAGAGAAGGGTGTTAAGCAAGAGAATAAATTATCCACCGCCAAACACATATATATTTAATAGAAATCAATCACACAGAATAAAATACAATGTCAGATACACAGTCCATTTACAAGTTCGTTCTGGGTCTGAACGAAACCGGAGGCACCTTGTACCTCGCATATCCATCGATCTCCAAGTACGTCTGGACGATCACCAACTGATTCCCTCCTCTTAGGTGTACAGCCCAATCAAGATCATCAGTAATCATCCAAACGATGTGAAGACCTCCGGTCTTCGACCACCGTCTTTATCCTCGACTTCACGTCGAATCAATTATTCAGAATGGGATAAACCAGGTCTTTCTGAATAACTCGCGTATGTAATGAACAAGTGTTACACAAACACAACATACGCCTCATTCCAATTCAGAGTATTCTTTTATTCAAATATTCTTATACTTTGGGAAAGGTTCCCATTAATTTTATCAAAGATAAATTCCTTAAATTTATTCTTTAATCATCCTTTGAAAATCAATTCAAACTAGTCGGGATTAGCGAACCACGCCGAAGTAATCCTTCATTTTATTTCCCAATCCCAACCTATTCATCCCATGAAGTAAAACTGGTCATACTTCATATCTAACACCATGGTGTTATCGGTAAATTTAATGAAGCGACCCGAAACTTCCCCGGTCTCCGAAGAGATGAGAAAGAACGAATTACTGTGAGGACAAGACAAATCAGAACACAAACAGAAGAACATTTCATTGTATATTACAACAATGCATCAGATTACAAGAATATACAGAGTATAAAAGAATATTACACAGAAATATCAGAGATTTAAATTACATTTAAGTACATATCAGCGGAAAATAATATAATACACAACTAGAAGAGATATACGGATACAAAGCTTTCCGGATATCATTCCAGCTGTAAACAAGGATCCTGTGAATATAATTCTGCAAAACCAAAACTACTAGCTGCCGGTGTCGAAAATAAGGGCACCCAGAGTTTAGGTTAAAACAATAAACTCCAGGTCAGTCATGTGACTGGTGTGAGAACTAAAACAGTTATTTAAAACTTTACTTTAAAAGAGAGTAATTCAAGGGACCACGCCGTATAACACGGAACGGGTTTCCTCCCAAGAATACTAGTGCATAGAATAAACAGCGCAATGCTTTTTCGAAAAATGAAGCTATTATAGGACCCAGGTCCCATCACACAATGCAACGCAAGCCGGAGGATAGGGTTTTACCTTAAAACAGCCAAACATGCTTGATACGTTTAAAACAAATCCTTTGATACTATAATAAGTGCATAGTGTCAAAAACAATTTCAATCATAAATATAAATCATAGACGGCATGAGTGCCCCATCCCACTATGTCGCCATACTAGGCTCTACAAATAAAGTCGAAATACACGTATTGGAAATTGGATTTCCATCATGGTGGCTCCTGATTCGAAAGATCGATCGCGTAGTACAAATCAACGCGGCTTACGTCTCAGCGAGAGAAAACACCGCTATGCACATCCGCACTTTTGGGACTCAAGTATCACCGCGGCTTACGTCCCAGCAAGAGAAAACACCGCTTACTCTATCCCTCCGAGCACGAAGCTCAATATCGGTCGACCGAATCCACTACACTAAAAATGTATACTGATCAAACCATCAGTTTACCACCATCCCGGGCTGTGAGGCTCGCGGATCAACGCTATACACAAAGCCATGCTATATCAGCTGCACTTTGATCATCAACCACCAAACTTTGCTTTTCAACAAAAGTCTGGATCACTGCATCTCAGTATGCCACACTATCAATCCATATCGTACCACTGATTTCTGCCAATATATAACCTCTGAGCTCATATGTCTCAGAGAAGGGCGTTAAGCAAGAGAATAAATTCTCCGCCGCCAAACAGATATATATTTAGCAGAGATCAACAAATACAATATAAAGGAATACAATGTCAGACACACCATCCATTTACAAGTCCGTTCTAGGTCTGAACGAAACCGGAGGCACTTTCCTCGCATATCCATCCATCTCCAAGTACGTCTGGACGACCGCCAACTATTTCCATCCTCTTGGGTGTACAGCCCAATCAGGATCGTCAGTAATTATCCAAACGATGTGAAGACTTCCGGTCTTCAACCACCGTCTTCATCTTCGACATCTCGTCGAATCGGTTATTCAGAATGGGTGTAAACCCGACCTTTCTGAATAACCCACGTATATGATAAACAAATGTTACACAAACACATCAAACGCCTGATTCCAATTCAGAATATTCTTTTATTCACAAAATCACATTTTTAGGGAAAGGTTCCCATTAATTTTATCCAAGATAAATTTTTCTAAATTTATTCTTTAATCTTCCTTTGGATATCATCTCAAACCATATTATGGTTTTCCAAACTAGTCGGGATTAGCGAACCCCACCGAAGTAATTATTATTTTATTTCCCAATCCCAACCTATATATCCCATGGAGAAAACTGGTAATACTCCACATCTAACACCACTGTGTTATTGGTAAAATTAATTACCATTTCACGTTCAAATCTAATTAAAGATTTAACTATCGCTTTGGAGCAAAACTGGTGGTACTCCATTCTCGATCACCTTTCAGATTTGATAATTTAAATAATCACTTCATTTTTCAATCTAATTAAAGATTCATTAAAACTCCACTTAGTTTTAATCTTCTCAAAAAACGATATCTTGCCTTTAACTGGGTTAAAGAACCAATGTCTTCTAAAACACGATTCACGATAAACCCAAATCATATTTGATATTAAATACAAGGCTCTGAATAGAAAATATATCGGCTTACATTCAATATCAAATTCTGAAACCAACATATATCGTATTGGAAATAGCGATATAAAATATATCTTTCAAATCCCCATAACAATATTTGTATAGTCACGAAATCCAACATCGAAATATCCTGAAGATAATTTCGATTCATGTAACAACCCGTAAAATCTGGGCCAGTTTAAAATTTTTATTTTTGCAATTTTAGCGAATTTTGATTATTTAAAATGAATTATTTTAAATAATATCGACGAGAAATTTATTTTGAATATAACTCGAACGTATATATTATACGCGACGTCGTTAGAATATAAATATTTATATATAATTATAAATAGAATTGAAAATGGCGCGGTAGTTCGATAATTCGATTTCAAACTTCAATTGAATGTACCGGGTGCAAAACAATCCGGATTTTAGTGAAACCAAAAATAATGGAATCTAATAGTGAATATCTTTCCGACGAATCCGACTAATCGAAATTTCATGGCAGGAATCAAAAGATATGTCCAGTTGAAAATTCTGAATAGTCGCTATGGAATTCAGGCCCTTAAAAATGGACATTTTGCAAACGACCTCGGATTTCGACGAAACCAGTTTTGTTGGGTCCGGGATGTAAAGTTATTGCTAGGTTTCAAATTTCATAATTTTTCGGATCAATATGTGAGCGTGGCAAAGGAAAACGTGTTTGACCCGTTTCAGTCGATTTTAATCGACTGGAAAATGGCCATTTTTCCAACGGCCTCAGAATTCAACGAAACTAGTTTTGTTAGGACCGTATCGTCAATACGAAGCTAGAAAATATTTTTCTGGAATTTTTCTAGTTAGTATGTGACCCCGGTAATTTGAAATGTACGTTTAAAATTCAATATAGTGATTCAAATGTAAATTCAACGGAAACTAATCGAAACGATCAAATCAGCTTGCGATACATATCCCATTGTGTTCGGAATGGGGGTGAAACGCTATGGACGACAGGCGGTGGGCTTCGTTTCGAGGTCGTATGTGAAAGTCAACTTTAGGTTGTATTAAATAATTAAATAATAAAATAAATAAATAAATAAAAAACCCTTTCTCCCCCTTATTTCCCGCTGGCCCCCCCTCGTTCGAATTCATTTCTACAGATAAAAAAAAAAAGAAATCAAAAGGGGATCGACGGAATCTCATCGCCATCGCTTCCCCCCCCCCCCCTTTTTCCACATCTCCTCCGCCCAACCGCCCTCCGACCAAGCTGCCGGGGCTGACCTCGAACCCCCTGCCCTCCTCGACGACGACGAGACCCTCCCCCCAGATTCGAGACCACTGCGCCTGAGCCCCTACCCCCGAAAACCCTAGCTCCGCCCCGTTCAGCACCCCCGCGCCCTCCTGCCACCAGCTCCGACGAGCTCCGCCGCCTCAGCCCACATCCCGACGCCTGACAGCCCCCCCCCCCACCCCGTAAGTTTTTTTTCTTTTTTAACTTATTTATTTTATTTTTATCTTATATTAGTAAAAAGAAAACTGATTTTTATTTAATGTGAAAACTGATTTTTATTTAATGTGAAAACTGATTTTTATTTAATGTGAAAACTGATTTTTATTTAATGTGAAAACTGATTTTTATTTAAGGTGAAAACTGAATTTTTATTTTGAGAAGAGTAAAAACTGAAATTTTATTCTAAAAAGATTAAAAACTGAATTTGTAAAAGAAAAAGATTTGAGATTTTAAAAAGGGAAAAGACGAGATTTTTAAAAAAAATAAAAATATGATTTTTATCTATTGAACTTCGAAATAAAAATATGATTTTTATTTATTGAACCTCGAAATAAAAATATGATTTTTTATCTATAGAACTACGAAATAAAAATTCGATTTTTATATATTGAGAAGCAAAGTAAAAATTCGATTTTTATATATTGAATAGCGAAGTAAAAATTCGATTTTTACATATGTAGTGAAAGCGGACAACGAAGGCGAGTTGGCGAAGATTTCCTGCATTAGAAGTGCCGTGGAGCTAGGATAGCTATAAATGAGAATTTCTCACCTATCAATTTATTTTTCTACTTATATATATATATACTAGGATACAGACGGTGCTTATTAGAAGCACCCGACACCCGTCCACAGGCCATGGACTTGTTTGATTGGTTGTGTAGTTGGTTAGATTATTTGATTTGGATTGGATTGTTTTGGTGAAATTGATATGATTGATGTGTGAATGGCGTGGGCCTTCACTAGACCGGGGATAAGGCTTGGCCTCGTCCCGTTTCTAGTATCGTGCCGTTAGGCCGCCGAAATTTTCTAAAATATGTTAGAAAAATAAAATATCATTTTATTGAAGAAATGAACTGAATAGAAATTCATGTGTTGAAATAAAATGTTTTATCGTTAAAATATAATTTTTGACGTGAATGTGAATAAATAAATATTCATTTACGAACCGGACGGTTTGTTTATGTACACCTATTTGAAGGACATTGATTGGGTCGATAAATTTTACACATCGCCCAATTGCACAATTAAAATCTGTGTTTGATTGTTTGAAACCCCACACGGGTGTTGGGATGAAATTTGAAGTTCACTCATCCTGATTGATTAAATATGTCGATCGATTGATTGACAGGCTGTTATAAGCGTTGAATATCTATATTTGATGCTTATACAGTGTAGTGCACTTTGGTTGATGGTTGATTATTTTCAATGCTATTATATACATGTGTTGTATGAAAATCCATATAATAAACTTTATATGGTAATTGATTGGGCCTCATTCCAATTTGAAAAATAAAGAAAATTTGAAAATAGAAATTATGAAGCCGTGTTGATTAGATTGACGCCATTTTGACGTGAACGATATTTATATCGATTTTATTCATTTTAAAATGAATATTGAAAAGTGATTTCGAAATCAACGATTTCGAAATGAATTGAATTGAAAACGATTTCGAAATGAATTGAATTGAAAACGATTTCGAAATGAATTGAATTGAAAACGATTTCGAAATGAATTGAATTGAAATGAATTCAAATTGAATTGAAATTTGAATTGAATAGAAATGAATTTTAAAACGAATTTATAGAGAAGAATTCAATTTTGATTTGAATTGAAACGGAAGTTGAAATTGCTTTTGAAATGAATTTAAAACTATTTATATAATTCGTTTTAAATAGAAATCGACGAAATATATATTATATATATTATATATATAATATAATGGCCTGAATAGAACGCGTCGCGCCGCGGCAGTTCGTGAATTTCGACCATTTATTTCAAACGGACATTGCGGGAGATCCGACCGTCGGATTCTCCTAAAACCGGAACCGTTGGGTTCGTATCGAAAAGAGCTTTCTAACAAATGTTAGAAATTTGAAATCTAACGATTGGATTTGGAGATACGTCCAAATCAAATTTGAAAAAGGTCGCTGTAAGTGCAGTTCGATGGCCGTTGTTGGAAATCGACTGTACGGGCCTTGATAAAATTATTAAAAATAGTAATAATTTGTGTAAAATCATAAGAAATGATTTGAGAAGAATTGGGATGAAAAACTCCATATTTGAAAAGATAAAAATAGATTTTTATCGAAATGAACTAGTTTTGAACTAGGATTATAATTCTATTTATTTTTAAATAAATAAATTGAATTTGAAAAGGGTTTTAAAAATAACCAAAATTTCCAATGATTGCATTGGAGTGGATTTGAATCGAAATTGTCGTCGGAATATTTCGATGTTGGAATTCGTGATTATACAGATGTTGTTATGGAAATTTGAAAGATATATATTTATATCGTTATTTCCAATATGACATTTGTTAGTCGTAGGATTTGATATTGAATAAGCCGATATATTTTCTATTCAGAGCATTGTATTGAATATCAAAGGTGATTTGGGTTTGTCGTGAATGGTGTCTTCACTAACACCGTTCTTGAACCCAGTTGAGAAAAGATTAAATCTTTTTATTTAGATTTAATGAAGTGTACCAATTAAATAATATTTAATTGAAATTGAATTGATATTGATTTTTGGGTTTATCGCGAACAGTGTTTTAAATAACACTCGTTCTTTAACCCGATAATTAATGGAATGTGATTTTTTGGGTTTATCGTGAACCGTGTTTTAAATGACACTGATTCTTTAACCCAGTTAAAGATTAAAACTAAGTGGAGTTTTAATGAATCTTTAATTAGATTGAAATGATCGAAAATGGAGTATCACCAGTTTTGCTCCAGGCGATAGTTAAATCTTTAATTAGATTTGAACGTGAAATGGTAATTGAATTTACCGATAACACTGTGGTGTTAGATATGAAGTACTACCAGTTTTACTTCATGGGATGAATAGGTTGGGATTGGGAAATAAAATAAATGATTTCTTCGGTGTGGTTCGCTAATCCCGACTAGTTTGAATTGATATTCAAAGGAGATTAAAGAATAAATTTAAAGAATTTATCTTGGATAAAATTAATGGGAACTTTTCCCAAAGTATAGGAATATTCGAATAAAAGAATATTCTGAATTGGAATGAGGCGTATGTTGTGTTTGTGTAACACTTTTATAATATATACGCGAGTTATTCAGAAAGACCGGGTTTATCCCATTCTGAATAACTGATTCGACGTGGTGTCGAAGATGAAGACGGTGGTCGAAGACCGGAAGTCTTCACATCGTTTGGGTGATTACTGATGATCTTGATTGGGCTGTACACCCAAGAAGATGGAAACAGTTTGTGATCGTCCAGACGTACTTGGAGATCGATGGATATGCGAGGTACTAGGTGCCTCCGGTTTCGTTCAGCCCCAGAACGGACTTGTAAATGGACTGTGTGTCTGACATTGGATTTTAGTCTGTGTGATTGATTTCTATTATATATATATCTGTTTGGCGGCAGAGAATTTATTCTCTTGCTTAACGCCCCTCTCTGAGACGTACGAGCTCAGGGGTTATATATTGATGGATATCAAACGCATGGAGTGAATTGCCTGTGTGGCATGCCTAAGTGGCAACTGATCGAGGCTTCTGTTGAAAAGCAGAGTCTTGTGGTGATGATCAAAGCACGGCCTTTGTGGCGTAGCTTTGTGTAACGTTTGCTTCGCGAGTTTCACACCCGGTATGAACCAAAAACGGAAGACGGACGTCAGGGAGGGCATGCGTTTCTTTCTAGCTAGAAGTGGCGTCAGTGGTTTTACACGCCCTGACGAGTTTGACTTATGTGGTTGTTGCTGTTGCGAGGCGCCTCGGTTATATCGGTTTCGGCCGATGCATTCTGGTCGGCTGACGGACCAGACTTACACCCCATAGGGTGGGGAGACGTAGTTTTTAGGCATAATAATCCACATCGGTGGACCGGCCCTGAGGATCCAAGGGGCAGTTGCGGCTGTTCCTGAGGCTCGGGCTAGAGAGTCTCGAAGTCGGTGAGGACTATCTTTTGCCTCGGTTCATAGATGGAAATCCAGCTTCCAAATACGTGACATTTGCGGTTTTATTTGTAGAGCCTAGTATGGCGACATAGTGGGATGGGGCACTTATGCCGCCTATGATTGATACTTATGATTTGAAGTTGTTTTATACACTATGCACTTACAATAGTATCAAATGATTTGTTTTAAACGTATCAAGCATTCTTGGCTATTATAAGGTAAAAACCCTATCCTCCGGCTTGCGTTGCATTGTGTGATGGGAACTGGGTCTTATAATAGCTTCATTTTTCTTTATTTAACATTGTGCTGTTTGTTTTATGCACTGGTATTCTTGGGAGGAAACCCGTTCCGTGTTATACGGCGTGGTCCCTTGATTTACCTAGCTTTAAAAATAAAGATTAACTGTTTTAGTTCTCACACCAGTCACATGACTGACCTGGAGTTTATTGTTTTAACCTAAACTCTGGGTGCCCTTATTTTGACACGGGCAGCTAGTAGTTTTGGTTTTTGCAGATTTATATTCACAAGATCCTGGTTTACAGCTAGAAAGATATCCGGAAAGCTTTGTATCCGTATATCTCTTCTAGTTGTGTATTGTATTATTTTCCGCTGCTATGTATTTAAATGTAATTTAAATCTCTGATATTTCTATGTAATATTCATTGTTACTCTGTATATTCTTGTAATCTGATGCATTGTTGTAATATACAATGAAATGTTCTTCTGTATGCGTTTTGTTTTGTCTCGTTCTCAAACGATAGGGCGTTTCGAACGGTCTGGGTCGGTTTAGCGACTGGTTCGGACCGAGCGAAATTCCTTCTCGTCACAGTTGGTATCAGAGCTTTGGTTTACAAATCTCAGAGAACAAGGCACATTAGAACCATATGAAAGAATTCATCAGATATTGGATTAGTAAAAATCCAATGGGAATGACTCGTTAGAGATGGGATCAGTAGTATCCTAGAACGAGTGTGAAGAGTATATTTTTAAAATGAAAACCAATTTTGTTTTGAAAATTTAAATCAACTATTCGTATCTGATTATTTGTTTATATTGATTTTGGACAATTCAGTATATAAAGAATTTGCATATATGCCTTGCAAACGTATATTCAAAGTTTTAATATATTGGATAGATATAGCATCACACTCTAG
The DNA here is from genome assembly GCA_030737875.1 of Allium sativum. Taxonomy (NCBI): domain Eukaryota; kingdom Viridiplantae; phylum Streptophyta; class Magnoliopsida; order Asparagales; family Amaryllidaceae; genus Allium; species Allium sativum. The sequence continues at coordinate 182,505,246 of CM060913.1, read as the reverse complement.
TCGCCCGAAGATGGTATTGATGATAGCGATCGCATCATCAACATTTATGTTCGAGTTTCGAAGGTGTGATTTTCTATATATTTCCATTAGACTGGTGTGAGAACCGAAACTAATATAGCTAGAATACATTGTTGTGATTTGGCATCAAAAACATGATTTTCCGTATATATATCAAAATTATGAATTTGAAACTCTAATCAACTAATTGATTGATGTTTGTGTTGTTTGTTTAATTGTTGGCTAATTTTGAACCATTATGCTTAATTGAATCAAATATTGAACTATATTGAAAATTGGTCGCATCTGCTTGCATATACATATACTTACAATGAACAGGTCATAGCAAGGAGGCTAGAGCCGAAGAATAAAATTTGTTTGCCCGACAAATAGGTACATGTTTACTACATGATTTACTGTTTTGTTTGGGTGATGATGATTTTGTGAGCCTATTGGCTAGCCGCTTGGCTTTTTCTTTTTCTTTTTGAGATCTGAAGGACCGGGGAAGCTATTTGAAATTCCCCGATGCTCCCATTGCAGGGGAGGTTATGGCGAAATTTTTCGAAAATTTAGGGTGTTAGCCAAATTTTTGAAATTTTGAAAATTTTCAGAAACTGAAAAGTTGGAGAATGAAAGCCAGATCGAACGTAGAGCTGAATAATCAAACCACTTTCGACTTTGTTCCTTTTCGGGGACGAAAAGTTTTAAGTGGGGGAGATTGTAACAACCCGTAAAATCTGGGCCAGTTTAAAATTTTTATTTTTGCAATTTTAGCGAATTTTGATTATTTAAAATGAATTATTTTAAATAATATCGACGAGAAATTTATTTTGAATATAACTCGAACGTATATATTATACGCGACGTCGTTAGAATATAAATATTTATATATAATTATAAATAGAATTGAAAATGGCGCGGTAGTTCGATAATTCGATTTCAAACTTCAATTGAATGTACCGGGTGCAAAACAATCCGGATTTTAGTGAAACCAAAAATAATGGAATCTAATAGTGAATATCTTTCCCACGAATCCGACTAATCGAAATTTCATGGCAGGAATCAAAAGATATGTCCAGTTGAAAATTCTGAATAGTCGCTATGGAATTCAGGCCCTTAAAAATGGACATTTTGCAAATGACCTCGGATTTCGACGAAACCAGTTTTGTTGGGTCCGGGATGTAAAGTTATTGCTAGGTTTCAAATTTCATAATTTTTCGGATCAATATGTGAGCGTGGCAAAGGAAAACGTGTTTGACCCGTTTCAGTCGATTTTAATCGACTGGAAAATGGCCATTTTTCCAACGGCCTCAGAATTCAACGAAACTAGTTTTGTTAGGACCGTATCGTCAATACGAAGCTAGAAAATATTTTTCTGGAATTTTTCTAGTTAGTATGTGACCCCAGTAATTTGAAATGTACTTTTAAAATTCAATATAGTGATTCAAATGTAAATTCAACGGAAACTAATCGAAACGATCAAATCAGCTTGCGATACATATCCCATTGTGTTCGGAATGGGGGTGAAACGCTATGGACGACAGGCGGTGGGCTTCGTTTCGAGGTCGTATGTGAAAGTCAACTTTAGGTTGTATTAAATAATAAAATAAATAAATAAATAAAAAACCCTTTCTCCCCCTTATTTCCCGCTGGCCCCCCCTCGTTCGAATTCATTTCTACAGATAAAAAAAAAAAGAAATCAAAAGGGGATCGACGGAATCTCATCGCCATCGCTTCCCCCCCCCCCTTTTTCCACATCTCCTCCGCCCAACCGCCCTCCGACCAAGCTGCCGGAGCTGACCTCGAACCCCCTGCCCTCCTCGACGACGACGAGACCCTCCCCCCAGATTCGAGACCACCGCGCCTGAGCCCCTCCCCCCGAAAACCCTAGCTCCGCCCCGTTCAGCACCCCCGCGCCCTCCTGCCACCAGCTCCGACGAGCTCCGCCGCCTCAGCCCACATCCCGACGCCTGACAGACCCCCCTGTAAGTTTTTTTCTTTTTTAACTTATTTATTTTATTTTTATCTTATATTAGTAAAAAGAAAACTGATTTTTATTTAATGTGAAAACTGATTTTTATTTAATGTGAAAACTGATTTTTATTTAATGTGAAAACTGATTTTTATTTAATGTGAAAACTGATTTTTATTTAATGTGAAAACTGATTTTTATTTAAGGTGAAAACTGAATTTTTATTTTGAGAAGAGTAAAAACTGAATTTTTATTCTGAAAATATTAAAAACTGAATTTGTAAAAGAAAAAGATTTGAGATTTTAAAAAGGGAAAAGACGAGATTTTTTTAAAAAAAAATATGATTTTTATCTATTGAACTTCGAAATAAAAATATGATTTTTATCTATTGAACCTCGAAATAAAAATATGATTTTTTATCTATAGAACTTCGAAATAAAAATTCGATTTTTATATATTGAGAAGCAAAGTAAAAATTCGATTTTTATATATTGAATAGCGAAGTAAAAATTCGATTTTTACATATGTAGTGAAAGCGGACAACGAAGGCGAGTTGGCGAAGATTTCCTGCATTAGAAGTGCCGTGGAGCTAGGATAGCTATAAGTGAGAATTTCTCACCTTTCAATTTATTTTTCTAGTTATATATATATATACTAGGATACAGACGGTGCTTATTAGAAGCACCCGACACCCGTCCACAGACCATGGACTTGTTTGATTGGTTGTGTAGTTGGTTAGATTATTTGATTTGGATTGGATTGTTTTGGTGAAATTGAAATTGATACGATTGATGTGTGAATGGCGTGGGCCTTCACTAGACCGGGGATAAGGCTTGGCCTCGTCCCGTTTCTAGTATCGTGCCGTTATGCCGCCGAAATTTTCTAAAATATGTTAGAAAAATAAAATATCATTTTATTGAAGAAATGAACTGAATAGAAATTCATGTGTTGAAATAAAATGTTTTATCGTTAAAATATAATTTTTGACGTGAATGTGAATAAATAAATATTCATTTACGAACCGGACGGTTTGTTTATGTACACCTATTTGAAGGACATTGATTGGGTCGATAAATTTTACACATCGCCCAATTGCACAAATAAAATCTGTGTTTGATTGTTTGAAACCCCACACGGGTGTTGGGATGAAATTGAAGTTCACTCATCCTGATTGATTAAATATGTCGATCGATTGATTGACAGGCTGTTATAAGCGTTGAATATCTATATTTGATGCTTATACAGTGTAGTGCACTTTGGTTGATGGTTGATTATTTTCAATGCTATTATATACATGTGTTGTATGAAAATCCATATAATAAACTTTATATGGTAATTGATTGGGCCTCATTCCAATTTGAAAAATAAAGAAAATTTGAAAATAGAAATTATGAAGCCATGTTAATTAGATTGACGCCATTTTGGCGTGAACGATATTTATATCGATTTTATTCATTTTAAAATGAATATTGAAAAGTGATTTCGAAATCAACGATTTCGAAATGAATTGAATTGAAAACGATTTCGAAATGAATTGAATTGAAAACGATTTCGAAATGAATTGAATTGAAAACGATTTCGAAATGAATTGAATTGAAAATGATTTCGAAATGAATTGAATTGAAATGAATTCAAATTGAATTGAAATTTGAATTGAATAGAAATGAATTTTAAAATGAATTTATAGAGAAGAATTCAATTTTGATTTGAATTGAAACGGAAGTTGAAATTGCTTTTGAAACGAATTTAAAACTATTTATATAATTCGTTTTAAATAGAAATCGACGAAATATATATTATATATATAATATAATGGCCTGAATAGAACGCGCCGCGCCGCGGCAGTTCGTGAATTTCGACCATTTATTTCAAACGGACATTGCGGGAGATCCGACCGTCGGATTCTCCTAAAACCGGAACCGTTGGGTTCGTATCGAAAAGAGCTTTCTAACGAATGTTAGAAATTTGAAATCTAACGGTTGGATTTGGAGATACGTCCAAATCAAATTTGAAAAAGGTCGCTGTAAGTGCAGTTCGATGGCCGTTGTTGGAAATCGACTGTACACGCCTTGATAAAATCATTAAAAATAGTAATAATTTGTGTAAAATCATAAGAAATGATTTGAGAAGAATTGGGATGAAAAACTCCATATTTGAAAAGATAAAAATAGATTTTTATCGAAATGAACTAGTTTTGAACTAGGATTATAATTCTATTTATTTTTAAATAAATAAATTGAATTTGAAAAGGGTTTTAAAAATAACCAAAATTTCCAATGATTGCATTGGAGTGGATTTGAATCGAAATTGTCGTCGGAATATTTCGATGTTGGAATTCGTGATTATACAGATGTTGTTATGGAAATTTGAAAGATATATATTTATATCGTTATTTCCAATACGACATTTGTTAGTCGTAGGATTTTATATTGAATAAGCCGATATATTTTCTATTCAGAGCCTTGTATTGAATATCAAAGGTGATTTGGGTTTGTCGTGAATGGTGTCTTCACTAACACCGTTCTTGAACCCAGTTGAGAAAAGATTAAATCTTTTTACTTAGATTTAATGAAGTGTACCAATTAAATAATATTTAATTGAAATTGAATTGATATTGATTTTTGGGTTTATCGCGAACAGTGTTTTAAATAACACTCGTTCTTTAACCCGATAATTAATGGAATGTGATTTTTTGGGTTTATCGTGAACCGTGTTTTAAATGACACTGATTCTTTAACCCAGTTAAAGATTAAAACTAAGTGGAGTTTTAATGAATCTTTAATTAGATTGAAATGATCGAAAATGGAGTATCACCAGTTTTGCTCCGGGCGATAGTTAAATCTTTAATTAGATTTGAACGTGAAATGGTAATTGAATTTACCGATAACACTGTGGTGTTAGATATGAAGTACTACCAGTTTTACTTCATGGGATGAATAGGTTGGGATTGGGAAATAAAATAAATGATTTCTTCGGTGTGGTTCGCTAATCCCGACAAGTTTGAATTGATATTCAAAGGAGATTAAAGAATAAATTTAAAGAATTTATCTTGGATAAAATTAATGGTAACTTTTCCCAAAGTATAGGAATATTCGAATAAAAGAATATTCTGAATTGGAATGAGGCGTATGTTGTGTTTGTGTAACACTTTTATAATATATACGCGAGTTATTCAGAAAGACCGGGTTTATCCCATTCTGAATAACTGATTCGACGTGGTGTCGAAGATGAAGACGGTGGTCGAAGACCGGAAGTCTTCACGTCGTTTGGGTGATTACTAATGATCTTGATTGGGCTGTACACCCAAGAAGATGGAAACAGTTTGTGATCGTCCAGACGTACTTGGAGATCGATAGATATGCGAGGTACTAGGTGCCTCCGGTTTCGTTCAGCCCCAGAACGGACTTGTAAATGGACTGTGTGTCTAACATTGGATTTTAGTCAGTGTGATTGATTTCTATTATATATATCTGTTTGGCGGCAGAGAATTTATTCTCTTGCTTAACGCCCCTCTCTGAGACGTACGAGCTCAGGGGTTATATATTGATGGATATCAAACGCATGGAGTGAATTGCCTGTGTGGCATGCCTAAGTGGCAACTGATCGAGGCTTCTGTTGAAAAGCAGAGTCTTGTGGTGATGATCAAAGCACGGCCTTTGTGGTGTAGCTTTGTGTAACGTTTGCTTCGCGAGTTTCACACCCGGTATGAACCAAAAACGGGAGACGGACGTCAGGGAGGGCATGCGTTTCTTTCTAGCTAGAAGTGGCGTCAGTGGTTTTACACGCCCTAACGAGTTTGACTTATGTGGTTGTTGCTGTTGCGAGGCGCCTCGGTTATATCGGTTTCGGCCGATGCATTCTGGTCGGCTGACGGACCAGACATACACCCCATAGGGTGGGGAGACGTAGTGTTCAGGCATAATAATCCACATCGGTGGACCGGCCCTGAGGATCCAAGGGGCAGTTGCGGCTGTTCCTAAGGCTCGGGCTAGAGAGTCTCGAAGTCGGTGAGGACTATCTTTTGCCTCGGTTCATAGATGGAAATCCAGCTTCCAAATACGTGACATTTGCGGTTTTATTTGTAGAGCCTAGTGTGGCGACATAGTGGGATGGGGCACTTATGCCGCCTATGATTGATACTTATGATTTGAAGTTGTTTTATACACTATGCACTTACAATAGTATCAAATGATTTGTTTTAAACGTATCAAGCATTCTTGGCTATTATAAGGTAAAAACCCTATCCTCCGGCTTGCGTTGCATTGTGTGATGGGAACTGGGTCTTATAATAGCTTCATTTTTCATTATTTAGCATTGCGCTGTTTGTTTTATGCACTGGTATTCTTGGGAGGAAACCCGTTCCGTGTTATACGGCGTGGTCCCTTGATTTACCTAGCTTTAAAAATAAAGATTAACTGTTTTAGTTCTCACACCAGTCACATGACTGACCTGGAGTTTATTGTTTTAACCTAAACTCTGGGTGCCCTTATTTTGACACGGGCAGCTAGTAGTTTTGGTTTTTGCAGATTTATATTCACAGGATCCTCGTTTACAGCTGGAAAGATATCCGGAAAGCTTTGTATCCGTATATCTCTTCTAGTTGTGTATTGTATTATTTTCCGCTGCTATGTATTTAAATGTAATTTAAATCTCTGATATTTCTATGTAATATTCATTGTTACTATGTATATTCTTGTAATCTGATGCATTGTTGTAATATACAATGAAATGTTCTTCTGTATGCGTTTTGTTTTGTCTCGTTCTCAAAAGATAGGGCGTTTCGAACGGTCTGGGTCGGTTTAGCGACTGATTCGGACCGAGCGAAATTCCTTCTCGTCACAATTCAACTCCAGTCCAATCCACGTATTGGGAGTATTGATTATTTTTAAAATCACTTTCAAATTCAATTTATTTATTTCAAAAATAAATTGATTTTAATTCTAGTTCAAAACTAGTTTATTTCGATAAAAATCTATTTTTATCTTTTCAAATATGGAATTTTCCAGCTCAACTCTTTCCAATCCATATATTATGATTTTACACAAATTATAGATATTTTTAATAATTTTACCAAGGCCCGTACAGTCGATTTCCAACAACGGCCATCGAACTGCACTTACAGCGACCTTTTTCGAATTTGATTTGGACATAACTCCAAATCCAACCGTTAGATTTCAAATTTCTAATATTCATTGGAAAGCTCTTTTCGATACGAACCCAACGGTTCCGGTTTTAGGAGAATCCGACGGTCGGATCTCCCGCAATGTCCGTTTGAAATAAATGGTCGAAATTCACGAACTGCCGCGGCGCGGCGCGTTCTATTCAGGCCATTATATATATAATATATATATATTATATATATTTCGTCGATTTCCTTTTAAAACGAATTTTATAAATAGTTCTACATTCGTTTCAAAACAATTTCAACTTCCATTTCAATTCAAATCAAAATTGAATTCTTCTTTATAAATTCGTTTTAAAATTCATTTCTATTCAATTCAATTTGAATTCATTTCGAATTCGCTTTCAATTCAATTCATTTCGAAATCGTTTTCAATTCAATTCATTTCGAAATGAATAAAATCGATCTAAATATTGTTTACGTCAAAATGGCGTCAATCTAATCAACACGACTTTATATTTTCAAAACTTCTTTATTCTATCCAACAAATGAATATTTATCCCATTCAACACATGAATCTATATTTATTTCAACACACGACTAATCTCAACACATGAGTACTGTCAACACATCACTATTTTTATATTCAACACATGAATTTTCTTTTATAATATTCATTACTTTCCCGATTGGAATGAGGCCCAATCAATCACCATATGACGTTAATTATATGGATTCCATACAACATATGTATATAATAGCAATAATAAACAATCAAACATCAACCAAAGTGCACTACACTGTATAAGCATCAAATATAGATATCTTACGCTTATAACAGCCTGTCAATCAATCGATCGACATATTTAATCAATCAGGATGAGTGAACTTCAAATTTCATCCCAAACCCGTGTGGGGTTTCAAACAATCAAACACAGATTTTTAGTTGTGCAGTTGGGCGATGTGTAAAATTTATCGACCCATTCAATATCAGTCAAATCAGTGTATATAAACAAATCGGCCGATTTGTTTATAAATATTTATTTATTCACTTTCACGTTAAAACTATATTTTTAATGATAATATATTTTATTTTAACACATGAATTTCTATTCATTTCATTTACACAATAAAAATGATATTTTTATTTTTCTAACATATTTTAGAAAATTTCGGCGGCATAACGGCACGATACTAGAAACGGGACAAGGCCTAGCCTTATCCCCGGTCTAGTGAAGGCCCATGCCATTCACACATCAAACAATCCATTCATTTCACCAAACAATTCAATTTCAAATCACATCATCCAACTAATCTATGCAACCAAACAAACAAGTCCATGGTCTGTGGACGATTGTGTCGGGTGCTACTAAGCACCGTCTGCATCCTAGTATATAAATATAACTAGAAAAATTAGATTGAAAGGTAAGAAGTTCTCACCGATAGCTATCCAATCATTTTGACTCTACTTTGATAGAAATCTTCATCGTTATCGCCTCTTCGTCATCTTCGTTGCCCGTAGTCACTACATATATAAAAATCACACATTTTATATTTTGATGTCTTTAACATAAAAATCACATTTTTGTTTGTTCACCTTCAATTTAAAAATCATATTTTTATAATCGCTTCATACATTTAAAAATCGAATTTTTACTTCGCTATTCAATATATAAAAATCGAATTTTTACTACAATGCTATATAGATAAAAATTCTATTTTTCTAACGCTATTATGTAGATAAAAATTATATTTTTAATTCTCTACCTAAACAAAAACCATATTTCTACCACTTCTATGTAGTAAAGATTATATTTTTAATTCTTTAAAAATATAAAAACTATATTTTTAATACTTTAAAAATATAAAAATCATATTTTTAATATGCCACTAGTATAAAAATTATATTTTTATCATCTTAAAAATCGTATCTTTACTATCATAAAAATCAAATCTTTTCACTGTTAAAAATCTTATCATTTCTCTATAGAAAAATCAAATCTTTCTACTTATAAAAATCATAACTTTTTCTATTCAAAAATTCATATCTTTTTCTATATTTTAAAAATTCATATCTTTTTCTATATTTTCAAAACAAGGTTGTTTATATTTTCAAAGTTGTATTTTGTTCTTCACATGATAAAAATCTTATTTTAAAACCAATGGTAATCTTATCTTACAAACCATGACAATTTTATTTTATTTTAAAACAAAGTATAATTTTATTTTTCTTGTTTAAATCCATTTTACAAAAACCATACTTTTATTGCAAATAAATAAAATAAAATGAAACTACCTTTTCACTGTTTGAAATCGCTCCAGGATATGGCTCACCGAAGAATCCATCATCCCCGGCGCTACCAGAGATGGCCGGAGGCCATGCCGACTCCACCACCGGCGAGCCTGACGCGAGGCGTCCCTGCGCTATGAAAGGCGGCGCCTTCGATCGCCTCGTCTGACCAGAAACGGCGGACGAATGTGGTGACTTCACGGAAGATGAAGGGAAGGAGGGGTGACGCCCGAGTGAGGAGGGCTCCGACGACGGGGTGCAGAGGGGCGACGACCCCCAGGAGCGGCGGCGACTTTCAGAAAGGGGACTGGGTGAATGACGGGTTAAATTTGATTTGGGGCCGGTTTACTGAATGAAGGGGTTGTGGGGTTATATCCTCTTTTATATATATTATTTATTTAATATTTAATTTCTCCTTTAGAGTTGACTTTTCATTCACCCTCCAATCGGGACCCAACGACTGTCGTCCCTAGCCAATTATCCCCATTCCGAACACAACGGGATATGTATCGTAGGCCAATTCGACTGTTTGAATCAGTTTCCGTTGAATTTACATTTAAATCACTATATTGAATTTTAAACGTACATTTTAATTTACCGGGGCCACATACAGTCTTTAAAAATTCCCGAAAAATATTTTCTAGCTTCGTATTGACGATACGGTCCTAACAAAACTAGTTTCATCAAATTCTGAGACCGTTTGAAAAATGGTCATTTTCCAGTCGATTAAATTCAACTGAAACTGGTCAAATGCGTTTTCCTTCGCCACGCTCACATACTGATTCGAAAAATTATGAAATTTGGAATCTAGCAATAATTTGACACTGCGGACCCAACAAAACTAGTTTCGTCGAGATCCGAGGTCATTTGCAAAATGTCCATTTTTAAGGGCCTGAATTCCATAGCGACTATTCAGAATTTTCAACTGGACATATCTTTTGATTCCCGCAATGAAATCTCGATTCTTCGGATTCGTTGGAAAGATACTATCAAATAGATCCTATGATTTCTGGTTTCACTAAAATCCGGATTGTTTTGCACCCGGTACATTCAATTGAAGTTTGAAATCGAATTATCGAACTACCGCGCCATTTTCAATTCCTTTTTTAATTATATATAAATATTTATATTCTAACGACGACGCGTATAATATATACGTTCGAATTATATTCAAAATAAATTTCACGTCGATATTATTTAAAATAATTCATTTTAAATAATCAAAATTCGCTAAAATTGCCAAAATAAAATTTTCAAACTGGCTCGCATTTTACGGGTTGTTACATTTAATTACCATTTCACGCTCAAATCTAATTAAAGATTTAACTATCGCCTGGAGCAAAACTGGTGATACCCCATTCTCGATCACTTCAATCTAATTAAAGATTTATTAAAACTCCACTTAGTTTTAATCTTCACAAAAATCAATATCCTGTCTTTAACTGTGTTAAAGAACCAATGTCATCTAAAACACGGTTCACCATAAACCCAAAAATCACATTCCATTAATTATCGGGTTAAAGAACAAAAGTTATTTAAAACACCGTTCACGATAAACCCAAAAATCAATTCCAATTAAATATCAATTAATTGGTACACTTCATTAAATCTAAATAGAAAATTTAATCTTTTTCTCAACTAGGTTTAAGAATAGTGTTAATGAAGACACCATTCACGACAAACCCAAATCACATTTGATATTAAATACAAGGCTCTGAATAGAAAATATATTGGCTTATATTCAATATCAAATTCTACGACCAACAAATATCGTATTGGAAATAACGATATAAATATATCTTTCAAATTCCCATAACAATATCTTTATCATCACGAAATCCATCATCAAAATATTCCAAAGACAATTTCGATTCAATTCCATTCCAATTCCATTATTGGAAATTCTGGTTACTTTTAAAACATTTCAAATCCAATTTATTAATTTTAAAAATAAATGGATTTTAATTCTAGTTCAAAACAAGTTCATTTCGATAAAAATCTATTTTTCTCATTTCAAATTTGGAATTTTTCATCCCAATCCTTCACAAATCATTTCTTATGATTTTACACAAATTATTGATATTTTTAATAATTTTATCAAGGCCCGTACAATCGATTTCCATCAACGGCCATCGAACTGCACTTACAACGACCTTTTCCAAATTTGATTTGGATATAATTCCAAATCCAACCGTTACATTTCACATCATTAACATTCGGTAGAAGGCTTTTTTCGATACGAACCCAACGGTTACGGTTTTTGGAGAATCCGATGGTCGGATCTTGTAACAACCCGGAAATTCTGAGCCAATTTAAAAAATTTATTTCGGCAATTCTAATGAAATTTGATTATTTAAAATGGATTACTTTAAATAATAATGACGGAAAATTTATTTTCGACGAAGTTAAAACGAATAAATTTATTTTAATTATATAACAAGCCTGAAATGGCGCGGTAGTTCGAAAATTCGATTTCGAATTTCAAATGAATGTACAAGATTCAAAATAAACCGGATTTTATCGAAACCAAAAATATTAGAATCTAATTGAGAATACCTTTCCAACGAATCCGAAAAATCAAAATTTCATAGCGGGAATCAAAAGTTATGCTCAATTCAAAATTTAGAATAGTCGCTATGGAAATTATACATGGCCCAAAAAGCCATATTTTGCATACGGATGAATTTGGACTCGAAACCACTTCCATTGAGTTCAAAATGCCGTTTAGAACTCCGAAAAGTATAAGCTTCGATATATTCCGATATCCGGAATAGTGGCAATTGGCAGGATCTTTTCGGTTAGCAATACATAGCCCTTAAAAAGTGAAATTTTGCATATGAGCTCAGAATTCGACGAGATAAATTTTTATGGATTCATAATGACAAATTATTGTTGAGTTCCAAAGGGCGCATCGAACGTAGTCAGTATGTCGCCGTGCGAAGCAAAATCATTTGTTCAAAAACGGGCAGTCATTTTACAAAGGAACATTATTGATACGACCTCAGAATTCGATTCTACTTTTTTTTTCTGGATTCGTATCATCTAATAATGGTTAAATGCAAGAGGGCTTGATTTTTGGAGTTAGCATGTGAGTGTGCAAGAAGAAATGGTGTGCCAAAATAGCATTTTTAGAGCTTGTCTGAGCATTTTCGAGAATTTTAACGGACGGTCAATCGAACTCGGAATTTGAAGAAACTTGTTTCGTTGGACTCGTCTTCACGTCTACTATGTCGTGTCCGAAATCCGTGGCAATCGAAGATCGTTTGCATTCAGACGATACGCGAGAATCGAGCATATAATCACTTTTCCTCCTTCTCTTCATTCACTTTTCTCTCTTCCTCTTTTCTTCCTCTTTTCTCAAAAATTGGCTCCTCCTCCTCCTCCAAGAGGGCTGCCGCCCCTCCTCCACTGCCACCACCACCTTTGGCCGCCACCACCTCCCTCCAGCGCCACCACCTCCTCCTCCTCTTCCTCCTTCCCTCTCTCTCCTCCTCTTTCCCTCATCGAAATCACAAACCCTACCCCCAAACCACCACCACCCGCCTCCGTGGACCCGACGCCGCCACCAGCGGCCTCCCCCACGTCCATCAGGTCCGACGCCCCCTCAGGCCCCCCCAATTCCGGCCGTGGGCCCCGCTACACCCAAAAATCTATTTTCACAAAAAATCCCGTTTTGCAAATAACACCCTATCACTATTTCGCGAATAACTCCCAAACCGTGCATTTCAAGCCAAAACTTCTCTAGACCAAAGTTGAAGGACACGATTTTCTCTTCTATTTGGTATATGATAGTCCCATTTTGCATTGCGGAGTTGTCGGGAAAATGCGTCCAAATCCGCTGTCCAAACACGGTCAAAATGCTATCTTTTCGCGATTTCCGGCGAAATGGCACATTTTCGGAAGGAAGACCACTAGGCAAAAGTTGTCCGGAATGGCACGGTTAAGCTAGAAAGAGAGATAATGTGAAGATTGAAGCTCGTTTGCAAATTTTGGAACCAGAACAACAAATCCGGGCAATAGAAAATATGTGAGTTTTCTCCGTTTTAAAGCTTCTATGGATTTTTACATATGAAGTAAATAAAAATATGATCTTTATATCATAGAGATAATAAAAATATGATTTTTATATATGTAATGAAGTAAAAATTTGATCTTTATACTTGTAGCGATAGGATAAAAATACGATTTTTACATATGAAGTGACGATATAAAAATGTGATTTTTATATATTTATTAGCGATAGAAAGATAGAATTTTTATCTATATAGCAGCGGTATAAAAATGTGATTTTTATCCATATAGAGTGATTATATAAATGTGATTTTTATATACATAGCAACAATATAAAAATGTGATTTTTATATATGCAGTGGATACGGACAATGAAAGTGACAAATGGCGAGCACGGCGAAGATTTTCTATATATGAAGAGTCGCGGCGTTTGGTTTAGCTCTCGGTGAGAACTTCTCACTTTAATCTTGTTTTCCAGTTAAAAATGTTTACTAGGATGCAAACCGTGTTTAGTAGCACCCGACACCCGTCATCCACAGACCATGGACGACTTGTTTGTTTAGTTGATTGTTTGGTGGTAGATTTATTTGTTTGGTTGGTTTGGGAAATGAAATGAGATTGATTAGATAGGTATGTATATGGCGCAGGCCATTATTAGACCAGGGATAAGGCTAGGCCTTGTACCATTTCTAGTATCGTGCCGTTTTGCCACCGAAATTTTCAAAAATATATTAGAAAAATAAAAATATCATTTTATTGAATAAATGAACTGAATAGAATATTCATGGGTTGAGTAAAGTATTTTGGTCGTTAAAAATATAATTTTTAACGAGTATGTGCATAAAATACATATTCATTTACAAATCGAACGATTTGTTTATGTACAGTGATTTGACTGATAATGATTGGGACGATAAATTTTACACATCGCCCAACTGCAAAAATAAAATCCGTGTTTGATTGTTTGAAACCCCACACGGGTATTGGGATGATATATGACATACACTAATCCCAATAATTAGTTGTATGTCGATCGATTGATTGACAGACTGCTATATGCGTTAGACATCTATATTTGATGCTTATACAGTGTAGTGCACTTTGGATGATGGTTGATAATTTATCATTTCTATTTATATACATGTGTTGTATGGAAACCATATAATTAACATTATATGGTAATTGATTGGGCCTCATTCCAATTGGGAAAATAAAGAATATTGTGAAATATATATTCATGTGTTGAAAGTATATATTCATGTGTTGAGAGAAATATTTTAACAATAAAATTTACATCTTTATCATATATGAAATTAGAAACTAACTTGAAAATAGATAAGATGAGTGGTCTCCTAGGTATTGATCTGATGTTGGTTTCGGCCTTCGGTGTTAATATTTAGGGAATCGTTCTCTTACTAATTTACGATTAGAGTCTGATTAAGAATTAAACGATAGAAATCATAATTTTATAAAATATATTAAATAACAAAAATAGTCATGTGTTGACAGTACTCATGTGTTGAGATTAGTCATGTGTTGAAAGAAATATAGATTCATGTGTTGAATAGAATAAATATTCATTTGTTGAATAGAATAACGAAGTTATTGAAATATATAAAGCCGTGTTGATTAGATATGCTCCATTTTGACGCAAACGATATTTATATCGATTATATTCGTTCTTATAATGAATATAGAAAAGGAAGTGATTTTAGAATATAATATTTTGAGAATATTATCATTTATATGTTAATGATATGGAATATTCAATTTTGATTTGAAATTGAATATGAAGTTGAAACTGTGTTGAAAACGAATTTAAAACAATTTATAAAATACATTTTGAATTGAAATTGACGAAATATATATTATATATATCATATATATTAATGGCCTGAATAGAACGCGCCGCGCCACGCCGCGACCGTTCGCGGATTTCGACCATTGACTTCTAATTGACGTTACGGGAGATCCGACCGTCGGATTCTCCTGAAACTGGAACCGTTGGATTCGTATCGAAAAGAGCTTTCCAATGAATATTAGAAATGTGAAATATAATGGTTGGATTTGGAATTATGTCCAAATCAAATTTGGAAAAGGTCGTTGTAAGTGCAGTTCGGTGGTCGTTATTGAAAACTGACTGTACGGTCCTTGATAAAATTATTAAAACTATCAATAATTTGTGTACAATCATAATATATGAATTGTAATGAACTGGGATGAAAAATTCCACATTTGAAAGGATAAAAATATATTTTTATCAAAATGAACTAGTTTTGAACTAGATTTGAAATGGTTTTAAAATAACCAGAAATTTCCAATATATAAAGTGGAAATGGATTTGAATCGAAATTGTCTTTGTTATATTTCGATGTTAGATTTCGTGATTATACAGATATTGTTTTGGGAATTTGAAAGATATATATATATCGTTATTACCAATACGATATTTGTTGGTCGTAGAATTTGATATTGAAAATAAGCCGATATATTTTCTATTTAGAGCCTTGTATTTAACGTCAAACGTGATTTGGGTTTGTCACGAATGGTGTCTTCATTAACACTGTTCTTAAACCCAGTTGAGAAAAAGATTAAATCTTTCTATTTAGATTTAATGAAGTGTACCAATTAAATAATATTAATTGGAGTTGAATTTAAATTGGTTTTTTGGGTTTATCGTGAGCGGTGTTTTCAATAACACCTGTTCTTTAACCCGATCAACAACAGAATGTGATTTTGGGTTTATCGTGGATCGTGTTTTAGATGACATTGGTTCTTTAACCCAGTTAAAGATTAAAACTAAGTGTATTTTAATGAATCTTTAATTAGATTGAAAAGATCGAGAATGGAGTATCACCAGTTTTGCTCCAAAGCGATAGTTAAATTTTTAATTAGATTTGAACGTGAAATAGTAATTAATTTTACCGATAACACCGTGGTGTTAGATATGGAGTATTGCCAGTTTTGCTTCATGGGATGAATAGGTTGGGATTGGCAAATAAAATAAATAATTACTTCCGTGTGGTTCGCTAATCCCGACTAGTTTGAAATGATATCCAAAGGAAGATGTAACAACCCGGAAATTCTGGGCCAGTTTAAAATTTTTGTTTTGGCAATTTTAGCGAATTTTGAATATTTAAAATAGATTATTTTAAATAAAAACAACGTGAAATTTATTTTGAATGGAATTATAACGTATATATTTATACGCGTCGTCGTTAGAATATAAATAATTATATATAATTATAAATAGAATTGAAAATGGCGCGGTAGTTCGATAATTCGATTTCAAACTTCAATTGAATGTACCGGGTGCAAAACAATCCGGATTTTAGTGAAACCAAAAACATTAGGATCTAATTGTGAATATCTTTCCAACGAATCCGAAAAATCAAGATTTCATATCGGGAATCAAAAGATATGTCCAGTTGAAAATTCTGAATAGTCGCTATGGAATTCAGGCCCTTAAAAATTGGCATTTTGCAAACGACCTCGGATTTCGACGAAACCAGTTTTGTTGGGTCCGCAGTGTCAAGTTATTCCTAGGTTCCAAATTTCATAATTTTTCGATTCAATATGTGAGCGTGGCAAAGGAAAACGCATTTGACCAGTTTCAGTTGATTTTAATTGACTGGAAATTGGCCATTTTTCATATGGTCTCGGAATTCGATGAAATTAGTTTTGTTAGGACCGTATCGTCAATACGAAGCTAGAAAATATTTTCCTGAAATTTTTCGATTTTGTTTGTAACCCTAGTAAATTGAAATGCACATTCAAATTCAACATATAGAGTTATATATTGATTTTGACAGAAACCGATCGAAACGATCGAACCAGCTCACGATACATATCCCATTATGTTCGGAATGGGGGTAATTAGCTAGGGGCGACAGTCGTTAGTTCTCGTTTGGAGATCGGATTCAAAGTTTACCTTTTTGGGAGAAAAAAAAATTAATTAAATAATTATATATATATATATATTATCATCTCTCCCCCCTTTATAATTCAGTCAACGCCCTAAATAAACCCGATTCCCCCCCTCCCAAATCGACGTCTGCTCCGCCTCCGTTCAGCACCGTCGCACCCTCGCGCCGGACCCCACTTCCTCCTACGCCTGTCTCGGCCTCCTCCCCCTACTCCAATCGAAGATCCGACGCCCTGGCCCCTCGAACCCATACAGCCGTCGTTCCCACCCATTGATCCCCGTCGCCAGTAGCCCCACCGACCAGCCGCACCGCTCCTTGCCGACGCCAGAGGCCGAGCCCCCCCCCCTGCGAGCTTCCCCGACCCCCGAGTGCGCCCCGTTGCCTCCTTCTCCAGTGATGGCCATTTCAGCCTCTG
This sequence comes from Allium sativum, assembly GCA_030737875.1. Lineage (NCBI taxonomy): Eukaryota > Viridiplantae > Streptophyta > Magnoliopsida > Asparagales > Amaryllidaceae > Allium > Allium sativum. Next base: position 182,487,513 of record CM060913.1, on the reverse strand, counting down.
ACGTGACGCCTGAGTGGCAAGGAAAAGGATTCAAACACCCCGGTTCAGACAAAAGGGAGTAATCCCTCTTAACACAGCAATTAAGGGTAATTCCCTTTTATTTTTACCATATGCATTGTTTAAAATATATTCGGCATTGTGAAAAATCTGGTCTTTATATGATTTTGAGTTAAAACTATAATTTTTATAATATAGAAAGGTTAAAAATATAATTTTTATACTAGTGGCATATTAAAAATATGATTTTTATATATAGAACTTCGAAATAAAAATATGATTTTTATATATAGAACTTCGAAATAAAAATATGATTTTTATATATAGAACTTCGAAATAAAAATATGATTTTTATATATAGAACATCGAAATAAAATATGATTTTTATATATTGAATAGCGAAGTAAAAATTCGATTTTTATATATTGAATAGCGAAGTAAAAATTCGATTTTTATATATTGAATAGCGAAGTAAAAATTCGATTTTTACATATGTAGTGGCTACGGGCAACGAAAGCGATAAAAGGCGAGATTGGCGAAGATTTCTATAAAAGAAGAGTCAAGATGATTGGATAGCTATCGGTGAGAACTTCTCACTCAAATTTACTTTTCTAGTTAGAAATAAATACTAGGATGCAGACGGTGTTTATTAGAAGCACCCGACACCCGTCCACAGACTATGGACTTGTTTGTTTGATTGCAAAAATTAGTTAGATGATTTGATTTGAAATTTGGTTGTTTGGTGAGATGAATGGATTGATTGATGTGTGAATGGCGTGGGCCTTCACTAGACCGGGGATAAGGCTAGGCCTTGTCCCGTTTCTAGTATCGTTCCGTTATGCCGCCGAAATTTTCTAAAATAAGTTAGAAAAATAAAAATATCATTTTATTTAGAGAATGAACTGAATAGAAATTCATATGTTGGAATAAAATGTTTTATCGTTAAAAATATAATTTTTAACGTGAATGTGAATAAATAAATATTCATTTACAAACCAGACGGTTTGTTTATGTACACTTATTTGAATGATATCGATTGGGACGATGAATTTTACACGTCGCCCAACTGCACAAATAAAATCTGTGTTTGATTGTTTGAAACCCCACACGGGTGTTGGGATGAAATTTGAAGTTCACTCATCCTAATTGATTAAATATGTCGATCGATTGATTGACAGGCTGTTATAAGCGTTAGATATCTATATTTGATGCTTATACAGTGTAGTGCACTTTGGTTGATGGTTGATCATTTTTCAATGCTATTATACAGGTGTTGTATGAAAATCCATATAATTAACTTTATATGGTAATTGATTGGGCCTCATTCCAGTTTTAAAATAGAAATATTTGAAATAGAAATATTCGAAATGGAATATTTGAGAATATCAATATATGAAGCCGTGTTGATTAGATTGACGCCATTTTGACGTGAACGATATTTATATCGATTTTAAAATGATTTCGAAATGAATTGAATTGAATTGAAAACGATTTCGAAATGAATTGAATTGAAAACGATTTCAAATTGAATTGAAAACGATTTCGAAATGAATTGAATTGAAAACGATTTCGAAGTGAATTGAATTGAAAACGATTTCGAAATGAATTGAATTGAAAACGATTTCAAATTGAATTGAAAACGATTTCGAAATGAATTGAATTGAAAACGATTTCGAAGTGAATTGAATTGAAAACGATTTCGAAGTGAATTGAATTGAAAACGATTTCGAAGTGAATTGAATTGAAAACGATTTCGAAGTGAATTGAATTGAAAACGATTTCGAAGTGAATTGAATTGAAAACGATTTCGAAGTGAATTGAATTGAAAACGATTTCGAAATGAATTGAATTGAAAACGATTTCGAACTGAATTGAATTGAAAACGATTTCGAAATGAATTGAATTGAAAACGATTTCGAAATGAATTGAAAACGATTTCGAAATGAATTGAATTGAAAACGATTTCGAAATGAATTGAATTGAAAACGATTTCGAAATGAATTGAATTGAAAACGATTTCGAAATGAACTGAAAATGATTTCAAATTGAATTGAAAGCGAATTGAAATGAATTCAAATTGAATTGAAATTTGAATTGAATAGAAATGAATTTTAAAACGAATTTATAAAGATGAATTCAATTTTGATTTGAATTGAAAAGAAAGTTGAAATTGCTTTTGAAACGAATTTAAAACTATTCATATAATTCGTTTTAAATAGAAATCGATGAAATATATATTATATATATTATATATATAATATAATGGCCTGAATAGAACGCGCCGCGCCGCGGTAGTTCGTGAATTTCGACCATTTATTTCAAACGGACATTACGGGAGATCCGACCGTCGGATTCTCCTAAAACCGGAACCGTTTGGTTCGTATCGAAAAGAGCTTTCTAACGAATATTAGAAATTTGAAATCTAACGGTTGGATTTGGAGTTACGTCCAAATCAAATTTGAAAAAGGTCGCTGTAAGTGCAGTTCGATAGCCGTTGATGGAAATCGACTGTACGGGCCTTGATAAAATTATTAAAAATAGTAATAATTTGTGTAAAATCATAAGAAATGATTTAGAAAGAATTGGGAGGAAAAACTCCATATTTGAAAAGGTAAAAATAGATTTTTATCGAAACGAACTAGTTTTGAACTAGAATTATAATTCTATTTATTTTTAAAGAAATAAATTGAATCTGAAAAGGGTTTTAAAAATAACCAAGATTTCCAATGATTGCATTGGAATGGAATTGAATCGAAATTGTCTTCGGAATATTTCGATGTTGGAATTCGTGATTATACGGATGTTGTTATGGAAATTTGAAAGATATATATATATATATATATATATATATATATATATATCGTTATTTCCAATACGACATTTGTTAATCGTAGGATTTGATATTGAATATAAGCCGATATATTTTCTATTCAGAGCCTTGTATTGAATATCGAATGTGATTTGGGTTTGTCGTGAATGGTGTCTTCACTAACACTGTTCTTGAACCCAGTTGAGAAAAGATTAAATCTTTTTATTTAGATTTAATGAAGTTTACCAATTAAATAATATTTAATTGGAATTGAATTGATATTGATTTTTGGGTTTGTCGTGAACAGTGTTTTAAATAACACTCGTTCTTTAACCCGATAATTAATGAATGTGACTTTGGGTTTATCGTGAACCGTGTTTTAAATGACACTGATTCTTTAACCCAGTCGAAGATTAAAACTAAGTGGAGTTTTAATGAATCTTTAATTAGATTGAAAAGATCGAAAATGGAGTATCACCAGTTTTGCTCCAGGCGATAGTTAAATCTTTAATTAGATTTGAAGGTGAAATGGTAATTGAATTTACCGATAACACTATGGTGTTAGAAATGAAGTATTACCAGTTTTACTTCATGGGATGAATAGGTTGGGATTGGGAAATTAAAACAAATGATTACTTCGGTAAGTTTCGTTAATCCCGACTAGTTTGAATCGAAATTCAAAAGAAGATTAAAGAATAAATTCAAGGAATTTATCTTGGATAAAATTAATGGGAACGTTTCCCTATGAATGTGAAATTTAGAAACTAACTGTCGGTTAGCCAAGTAGAATGGTTTTCTGAATATTGATCTGATGTTGGTTTCGGCCTTCGGGGTTAATATTTGGGGAATTATTCTCTTGATTAATTTACGGTTAGTGACTAATGGATTGGAATGAGGCGTTTGTTGTGTTTGTGTAACACTTATTTAAAATATACGCGAGTTATTCGGAAAGACCAGGCCCATTCTGGATAACTGATACGACGATAAGTCGAAGATGAAGACGATGGTCGAAGACCGGAAGTCTTCACGTCGTTTGGGTAATTACTGATGATCTTGATTGGGCTGTACACCCAAGAAGATGGAAACAGTTAGTGATCGTCCAGACGTACTTGGAGATCGATGGATATGCGGGGTACTAGGTGCCTCCGGTTTCGTTCAGACCCAGAACGGACTTGTAAATGGACTGTGTGTCTGACATTGGATTTTAGTCTGTGTGATTGATCTCTATTAAATATATATCTGCTTGGCGGCGGAGAATTTATTCTCTTGCTTAACGCCCTTCTCTGAGACGTATGAGCTCAGGGGTTATATATTGATGGATATCAAACGCATGGAGTGAATTGCCAGTGTGGCATGCCTAAGTGGCAATTGATCGAGGCTTCTGTTGAAAAGCAAAGTCTTGTGGTGATGATCAAAGCAAGGCCTTTGTGGCGTAGCTTTGTGTAACGTTTACCTCGCGTGTTTCACACCTGGTATGAACCAAAAACGGGAGACGGACCTCAGGGAGGGCATGCGTTTTCTTCTAGCTAGAAAGTGGCGTCAGTGGTTTTACACGCCCTGACGAGTTTGACTTATGTGGTTGTTGCTGTTGCGAGGCGCCTCGGATTGATCGGTCGTTCTCGAACCGATGGAGTCATTTAGTTGGCTCATTTACGCCCCAAAGGGCGGGGAGACGTAGTGTTCAAGCATAATAATCCACATCGGTGGACCGGCCCTGTCGCTCCATGGGGCAGTTGCGGCTGTTCCTGAGACATGGGCTAGATTGTCTCGAATAGGTTGAGGACTATCTTTTGCCTCGGTTCATAGACGGAAATCCAATTTCCAAATACGTGACATTTGCGGTTTTATTTGTAAACCTATATATGGCGACATGATATATGGTACCCATGCCGCCTATGATTGATACTTATGATTTGAAGTTGTTTTATACACTATGCACTTATAATAGTATCAAACGATTTGTTTTAACCGTATCAAGCATTCTTTGGCTGTTATAAGGGAAAACCCTATCCTCGGCTGCGTTGCATTGTGTGATGGGACCTGGGTCTTATAACAGCTTCATTTTTCTTTATTTAGCATTGCGCTGTTTGTTTTATGCACTGGTATTCTTGGGAGGAAACCCATTCCGTGTTATACGGCGTGGTCCCTTGATTTACCAAACTTTAAAAATAAAGATTAATAACTGTTTTAGTTCTCACACCAGTCACATGACTGACCTGGAGTTTATTGTTTTAACCTAAACTCTGGGTGCCCTTATTTTGACACGGGCAGCTAGTAGTTTTGGTTTTGCAGATTTATATTCACAGGATCCTGGTTTACAGCTGGAACGATATCCGGAAAGCTTTGTATCCGTATATCTCATTCTAGTTGTGTATTGTATTATTTTCCGCTGCTATGTATTTAAATGTAATTTAAATCTCTGATATTTCTGTGTAATATTCATTTATACTCTGTATATTCCTGTAATCTGATGCATTGTTGTAATATTCAATGAAATGTTCTTCTGTTTGTGTTCTGTTGTGGCTTGTTCTCGAACTATCCGAAGCTTTCCTTTACGGGGAAGTTACGGGTTTTCACAGAAGATTAAAGAATAAATTTAGAAAAAATTATCTTTGATAAAATTAATGGGAACCTTTCCCTAAGAATATGAAATTTAGGAACTAACTGTAGGTTAACCAAGAAGGATGGTTTCCTGGGTATTGATCTGATGTTGGTTTCGGCCTTTGGGGTTAATATTTGGGGAATTGTTCTCTTGCTAATTTATGGTTAGTGACTGATGAATTGGAATGAGGCGTATGTTGTGTATGTGTAAAAAAAATTTATTATATACGCGGGTTATTCGGAAAGGCCGGGTTTATACCCATTCTGAACAACCGATTCGACGATATGTCGAAGGTAAAGACGGTGGTTGAAGACCGGAAATCTTCACATCGTTTGGATGATTACTGATGATCTTGATTGGGCTGTACACCCAAGAGGTGGAAATCAGTTGGTGATCGTCCAGACGTACTTGGAGATCGATGGATATGCGAGGAAAGTGCCTCCGGTTTCGTTTATACCCAGAACGAACTTGTAAATGGACTACGTGTCTGACATTGGATTTTATTCTGTGTTGATTGATCTCAGTTAAATATACATCTGTTTGGCGGTGGAGAATTTATTCTCTTGCTTAACGCCCTTCTATTAGACGTACGAGCTCAGAGGTTGTATAATGATGGACATCAGTCGCATGGCATGAATTGCTAGTGTGGCATGCCTAAGTGGCAAATGATCAAGGCTTTTGTTGAAAAGGAAAGTTTTGTGGTTGATGATCAAAGCACGGCCTATGTGGCATAGCTTTGTGTATGGCGTTAATTCGCGAGCCTCACACCTTGGTATTAGTCAAAAAACGGTATACAGACCGCTGGGAGAACACGACGTTTCTTTCTAGCTATGGGTGGTGTCAGTGCTTAAACTGGCTGACATTCATATACTTTTCACCTTTGTGGTTGTTGGAATGCGAGGCGCCTCGATTTTAGATCTATAAGGACTGGGAAACGTGTGTTCAGGAATAACTAATCCTCAAACGTAAGAGAGGACTGACCGAGCCGATTCCAAGGGTTACCCAGGGAGAGTATTCCTGAGACATTTGCTAGAGTGTCTCAAAGTGGAGAGGAGCTTGCCCCTTGCCTTGATTCATGACGGAAATCCAATTTCCAATTCGAGATATTTCGGTTTTATTTGTAGAGCCTAGTATGGCGACATAGTGGGATGGGGAGCTCATGTCGTCCATGATTGATATTTATGATTGAAATTGTTTTGACGATATACACTTATAATTGTATCAAATCATTTGTTGTAAACGTACCAAGCATGTTTGGCTATTATAAGGGAAAACCCTATCCTCCGGCTTGCGTTGTATTGTGTGATGGGACCTGGGTCTTATAATAGCTTCATTTTTCCAAAAAGCATTGCGCTGTTTTGTTATATGCACTAGTGTTCTTGGGAGGAAACCCATTCCGTGTTATACGGCATGGTCCCTTGAATTACTCTTTTAAAGTAAAGATTAATAACTGTTTTTAGTTCTCACACCAGTCACATGACTGACCTACAGTTTATTTTTTTTAACCTAAACTCTGGTGCCCTTATTTCTGCACGGGAAGCTAGTAGTTTTGATTTTGCAGATTTATATTCAGAGGATCCTGATTTACAGCTGGAACGATGCTCGGAAAGCTCTGTATCTGTGTATTACTTTCATTTGTGTTTTTTATTGTTTTTCCGCTGGTATGTAATTTATTGTAATATCTGATATTTATCGATTGTATTTTATTTATTCATACTCTGTATATTCTTGTATTCTGATGGAATTGTTGTAATTAACAATGAAATGTTCTTCTGTTTGTGTTCTGATGTGTGTTGTCCTCAACGCCATCCGTGCTTTCCTTACGGGGAAGTTCGGGTCGCTGCATTTGGTATTAGAGCTTTGGTTTACAGAGCTCGAGAACAAGAAACATTAAAACCATACGAAAGAATTCATCAGATATTGGATTAGTAATATCCAATTAGAATGATTCGTTAGAGATGGGATCAGTAGTATCCTAGAACGAGTGTGAAGACTATATTTGTCAAATGAAAACAAGTTTTGTTTTGAAAATTTAAACCAGTTTATACGTATTTGAATATTTTATTTGTATTGAATTTGGACAATCAATTATATAAAGATTTTGCATATACGCGTCATGAACATATATTCGAAGTTTTAATATACTGGATGGATATAGAATCACACTCTAGTCGCTCAGACATGGTCCTGATGATGGAGTATACCATCACCAGTATTTATTTTCGAGTGACGAAGGTGTGATATCTATATATTTCCATTAGACTGGTGTGAGAACCAAAACTAGATAGGTTTATTGTTGTGATTTGGCATCAAAAACATGATTTTTGACTATGTATTCAAGTTATGTGTTTGAAATTCTAATCCACTAATTGATTGATGGTTGTGTTGTTTGATTATTGATTTGAAACTTTGAACCATTTTGCCAAATTGAACCAAATATTGAATTGTATTGAAAATTTGTCGCATTTGCACGCATATACATGTACTTACATTGAACAGGTCATAGCAAGGAGGCTAGAGCCGAAGAATAAAATTGTTTGCCCGACAAATAGGTACATGTTTACTGATTTCTTGTGTTTGGATGATTTTATGAGCTGATTGGCAAACCGCTTGGCTGTTTCTTTTTCTTTTTGGATTGATAAGGGCCATGGGAGGCTATTTGAAATATCCCGAAGTCCCTGGTGCAGGGGAGGTTATGGCGAAATTTTTCGAAAATTTAGGGTGTTAGCCAAGTTTTTGAAAAATTTAAAAGGTTCTTAGAAACTGAAAAGTTGAAGAACTTAAGCCGTAAAGAAAACAATGGAAGTTGAGTTGATTAGTTAAACAACTTTCAGCTTCGTTCTTTTTCGGGGAAGAAAAGTTTTAAGTGGGGGAGATTGCAACAACCCGGAAATTCTGAGCCAATTTAAAATTTTTATTTTGGCAATTCTAATGAAATTTGATTACTTAAAATGGATTATTTTAAATAATAATGACGCAAAATTTATTTTCGACGAAGTTAAAACGAATAAATTTATTTTAATTATGTAACAAGCCTGAAATGGCGCGGTAGTTCGAAAATTCGACTTTGAATTTCAAATGAATGTACAGGATTCAAAATAAACAGTATTTTAGCGAAACCAAAAATATTAGAATCTGATTGAGAATATCTTTCCAACGAATCCGAAAAATCAAAATTTCATAGCGGGAATCAAAAGTTATGCTCAATTCAAAATTTAGAATAGTCACTATGGAAATTATACATGGCCCAAAAAGCCATATTTTGCATACGGATGAATTTGGACTCGAAACCACTTCCATTGAGTTCAAAATGCCGTTTAGAACTCCGAAAAGTATGCTTCGATATATTCCGATACCCGGAATAGTGGCTTTTGGCGGGAGCTTTTCGGTTAGCAATACATAGCTCTTAAAAAGTGAAATTTTGCATATGAGCTCAAAATTCAACGAGATAAATTTTTATGGATTCATAACGATAAATATTGTTGAGTTCCAAAGGGCGGGCCGAACAGAGTCAGTATGTGGCTGTGCGAAGCAAAACCATTTGATCAAAAACGGGCAGTCATTTTACAAAGGAACATTATTGATATGACCTTAGAATTCGATTCTACTTTTTTTGGGATTCGTATCGTCTAATAATGGTTAAATCCAAGAGGGGTTGATTTTTGGAGTTAGTATGTGAGCGTGCAAGAAAAATAGTGCGCCAAAATAGCATTTTTAGAACTTGTCTGAGCATTTTTGCGAATTTTAACGGACGGTCAAACGAACTCAGAATTCGACGAAACTTGTTTCGTTGGACTCGTCTTCACGTCTACTAAGTCGTATCCGAAATCCACGTCAACCAGAGATCGTTTGCATTTAGACGATATGCGAGAAACGAGCATATAATCACTTTTCCTCCTTCTCTTCATTCACTTTTCTCTCTTCCTCTTTTCTCAAAAATGGGCTCCTCCTCCCCCAAGAGGGCTGCCTCCCCTCCTCCACTGCCACCACCACCTCTGGCCGCTACTACCTTCCTCCAGCGCCACCTCCTCCTCCTCCTCTTCCTCCTCCCCTCTCTCTCCTCCTCTTTCCCTCTTCAAAATCAGACCCTACCGCCAAACCACCACCACCCGCCTCCATGGACCCCACCCCGCCACCAGCGGCCTCCCCCACGTCCATTAGGTCCGGCGCCCCCCCCCCCCCTCAGCCCCCCCAATTCCGGCCTTGGGCCCCGCTACACCCAAAAATCCATTTTCACCAAAAATCCCGTTTTGCAATTAATACCCTGTCACTATTTCGCGGATAACTCCCAAACCGTGCATTTCTAGCCAAAACTCCTCTAGGCCACAGTCGAAGGGCACGATTTTCTCTTCGATTTGTTATATGATAGTCCCATTTTGCATTGCGGAGTTGTCAGGAAAACGCGTCCAAATCTGTTGTCCAAACACTGTCAAAATGCTGTCTTTTTGTGATTTCCGGCGAAATGGCACATTTTCGGAAGGAAGACCACTAGGCGAAAGTTGTCCGGAATGGCGCGGTTAAGCTAGAAAAAAAGTTGGTGTGAAGATTGAAACTCGTTTGCAAATTCTGGAACCAGAACAATAAATCCGGGCGATAGAAATATGTGAGTTTTCTCCGTTTTAAAACTTCTATGAATTTTTACATATGAAGTAAATAAAAATATGATTTTTATATTATAGAGATAATAAAAATATGATTTTTATATTATAGAGATAATAAAAATATGATTTAAATATATGTAATGAAGTAAAAATTTGATCTTTATACTTGTAGCGATAGGATAAAAATATGATTTTTACATATGAAGTGACGATATAAAAATGTGATTTTTATATATTCATTAGTGATAGAAAGATAGAATTTTTATCTATATAGCAGCGGTATAAAAATGTGATTTTTATCCATATAGAGCGATTATATAAATGTGATTTTTATATACATAGCAACAATATAAAAATGTGATTTTTATATATGTAGTGGATACGGACAACGAAAGTGACAAAAGGCGAGCACGGCGAAGATTTTCTATATATGAAGAATCGCGGCGTTTGGTTTAGCTCTCAGTGAGAACTACTCACTTTAATCTTGTTTTCTAGTTAAAAATGTACACTAGGATGCAGACGGTGTTTAGTAGCACCCGACACCCGTCATCCACAGACCATGGACGACTTGTTTGTTTAGTTGATTGTTTGGTGGTAGATTTATTTTTTTGGTTGGTTTGGGAAATGAAATGAGATTGATTAGATAGGTATGTATATGGCGCAGGCCATTATTAGACCGGGGATAAGGCTAGGCCTTGTCCCGTTTGTAGTATCGTGCCGTTATACCGCCGAAATTTTCTAAAATATATTAGAAAAATAAAAATATCATTTTATTGAATAAATGAACTGAATAGAATATTCATAGGTTGAGTAAAATATTTTGGTCGTTAAAAACATAATTTTTAATGAGTATGTGAATAAAATAGATATTCATTTACAAATCGAACGATTTGTTTATGTACACTGATTTGACTGATATTGATTAGGACGATAAATTTTACACATCGCCCAACTGCACAAATAAAATCTGTGTTTGATTGTTTGAAACCCCACACGGGTATTGGGATGATATATGACATACACTAATCCCAATAATTAGTTGTATGTTGATCGATTGATTGGCAGGCTGCTATAAGCGTTAGATATATATATATTTGATGCTTATACAGTGTAGTGCACTTTGGATGATGGTTGATTATTTATCATTGCTATTTATATACATGTGTTGTATGGAAACCATATAATTAACATTATATGGTAATTGATTGGGCCTCATTCCAATTGGGAAAATAAAGAATATTGTGAAATATATATTCATGTGTTGAAAGAAATATTTTAACAATAAAATTTACATCTTTATCATATATGAAATTAGAAACTAACTGGAAAATAGATAAGATGAGTGGTCTCCTAGGTATTGATCTAATGTTGGTTTCGGCCTTCGGGGTTAATATTTAGGGAATCGTTCTCTTACTAATTTACGGTTGGAGTCTGATTAAGAATTAAACGATAGAAATCATAATTTATAAAATATATTAAATAACAAAAATAGTCATGTGTTGACAGTTCTCATGTGTTGAGATTAGTCATGTGTTGAAAGAAATATAGATTCATGTGTTGAATAGAACAAATATTCATTTGTTGAATAGAATAACGAAGTTATCGAAATATATAAAGCCGTGTTGATTAGATATGCGCCATTTTGACGCGAACGATATTTATATCGATTATATTCGTTTTTATAATGAATATAGAAAAGGAAGTGATTTCAGAATATAATACTTTGAAAATATTATCATTTATATGTTAATGATATGGAATATTCAATTTTGATTTGAAATTGAATATGAAGTTGAAATTGTTTTGAAAACGAATTTAAAACAATTTATAAAATACATTTTGAATTGAAATCTACGAAATATTTATATTATATATATTAATGGCTAGAATAGAACGCGCCGCGTCCGTTCGCGAATTTCGACCATTGACTTCTAATTGACGTTACGGGAGATCTGACCTTCTGATTCTCCTGAAACCGGAACCGTTGGATTCGTATCGAAAAGAGCTTTCCAATGAATATTAGAAATGTGAATTCTAACGGTTGGATTTGGAATTATGTCCAAATCAAATTTGGAAAAGGTCGCTGTAAGTGCAGTTCGGTGGCCGTTATTGAAAACCGACTATACGGGCCTTGATAAAATTATTAAAACTATCAATAATTTGTGTAAAATCATAATATATGAATTGGAAAGAACTGGGATGAAAAATTCCACATTTGAAAGGATAAAAATATATTTTTATCGAAATGAACTAGTTTTGAACTAGATTTGAAATGGTTTTAAAATAACCAGAAACTTCCAATATATAAAGTGGAAATGGATTTGAATCGAAATTGTCTTTGGAATATTTCGACGTTGGATTTCGTGATTATACAAATATTGTTATGGGAATTTGAAAGATATATCTATATCGTTATTTCCAATACGATATTTGTTGGTCGTAGAATTTGATATTGAAAATAAGCCGATATATTTTCTATTCAGAGCCTTGTATTTAATATCAAACAAGATTTGGGTTTGTCGTGAATGGTGTCTTCATTAACACTTTTCTTAAACCCAGTTGAGAAAAAGATTAAATCTTTCTATTTAGATTTAATGAAGTGTACCAATTAAATAATATTAATTGGAGTTGAATTTAAATTGGTTTTTGGGGTTTATCGTGAGCGGTGTTTTGAATAACACCTGTTCTTTAACCCGATTAACAAAAGAATGTGATTTTGGGTTTATCGTGGATCGTGTTTTAGATGACATTGGTTCTTTAACCCAGTTAAAGATTAAAACTAAGTGGAGTTTTAATGAATCTTTAATTAGATTGAAAAGATCGAGAATGGAGTATCACCAGTTTTGCTCCAAAGCGATAGTTAAATCTTTAATTAGATTTGAACGTGAAATGGTAATTAATTTTACCGATAACACCGTGGTGTTAGATACGGAGAATTACCAGTTTTGATTCATGGGATGAATAGGTTGGCATTGGGAAATAAAATAAATAATTACTTCGCTGTGGTTCGCTAATCCCGAATAGTTTGAAATGATATCCAAAGGAAGATTAAAGAATAAATTTAGAAGAATTTATCTTTGATAAAATTAATGGGAAACTTTCCCTAAGAATGTGAAATTTAGAAACTAACTGTAGGTTAGCTAAGAAGGATGGTTTCCTGGGTATTGATCTGATGTTGGTTTCGGCCTTCGGGGTTAATATTTGGGGAATTTTTCTCTTGCTAATTTACGGTTAGTGACTGATGAATTGGAAGGAGGCGTATGTTGTGTATGTGTAAAATTTGTTTATTATATACGCTGGTTATTCGGAAAGGCCGGGTTTATACCCATTCTGAATAACCGATTCGACGATATGTCGAAGATGAAGACGGTGGTTGAAGACCGGAAGTCTTCACATCGTTTAGATGATTACTGATGATCTTGATTGGGTTGTACCCCCAAGAGGAGGGAATCAGATGGTGATCGTCCAGACGTACTTGGAGATCGATGGATATGCAAGGAAAGTGCCTCCGGTTTCGTTTAGACCCAGAACGAATTTGTAAATGGACTGCGTGTCTGACATTGGATTTTATTCTGTATTGATTGATCTGTGTTAAATATACATCGGTTTGGCGGCGGAGAATTTATTCTCTTGCTTAACGCCCTTCTCTGAGACGTACGAGCTCAGAGGTTGTATATCAATGGACATCAATCGCATGGCATTAATTGCCAGTGTGGCATGCCTAAGTGGCAAATAATCAAGGCTTTTTTTGAAAAGCAAAGTCTTATGGTTGATGATCAAAGCACTGCCTACGTGCAATAGCTTTGTGTATGGCGTTAATTCGCGAGCCTCACATCTCGGTATGAGTCAAAAACGGGATACAGACTGTTGGGAGAACACGACGTTTCTTTCTTGCTATGAGTGGTGTCAGTGCTTAAACTGGCTGACATTCATATACTTTTCACCTTTGTGGTTGTTGGAATGCGAGGCGCCTCGATTTTAGGTCTGTAAGTACCGGGAAACGTGTGTTCTGGAATAACTAATCCTCAAACGTAAGGGAGGACCGACCCAGCCGATTCCAAGGGTTACCCAGGGAGAGTAGTCCTGAGACAATTCCTAGAGTGTCTCGAAGAGGAGAGGAGCTTTCCCCTTGCCTCGACTCATGACAGAAATCCAATTTCCAATACGAGATATTTCGGTTTTATTTGTAAAGCCTAGTATGGCGACATTGTGGGATGCGGCGCTCATGTCGTCTATGATTGATATTTATGATTGAAATTGTTTTGACGCTATACAATTATAATAGTATCAAATGATTTGTTTTAAACGTACCAAGCATGTTTGGCTATTATAAGGGAAAACCCTATCCTTCGGCTTGCGTTGCATTGTGTGATGGGACCTGGGTCTTATAATAGCTTCATTTTTCCAAAAAGCACTGCGCTGTTTTGTTATATGCACTAGTGTTCTTGGGAGGAATCCCGTTCCGTGTTATACAGCGTGTTCCCTTGAATTACTCTCTTTTAAAGTAAAGATTAATAATTGTTTTTAGTTCTCATACCAGTCACATGACGGACCTGGAGTTTATTGTTTTTAACCTAAACTCTGGGTGCCTTTATTTTCGCACGGGCAGCTAGTAGTTTTGATTTTGCAGATTTACATTCACAGGTTCCTGATTTATAGCTGGAATGATGCTCGGAAAGCTCTGTATTCATGTATTACTTTCAGTTCTATTTTGTATTGTTTTTCCGCTGCTATGTAATTTATTGTAATCTCTGATATTTATCGAATGTATTTTATTTATTCATACTCTGTATATTCTTGTATTCTGATGGAATTGTTGTAATTAACAATGAAATGTTCTTCTGTTTGTGTTCTGATTCGTCTTATACTCAAAGTAATTCGTCCTTTCTCTTCTCCTCGGAAAATGGGGAAGTACGGGTCGCTACAAATCTCCCGTAATATCCATTCGAAGTCAATGGTCGAAATTCGCGAACTGCCGCAGCGCGGCGCGTTCTATTCAAGCCATTATGTATATATAATATATATATTATATATATTTCATCGGTTCCTTTTAAAATGTATTTTTAAAAATCGTTTTATATTTGTTTTCGAAACGATTTCAACTTCATATTCAATTTCAAATCAAAATTGAATATTCCAAATCATCGATATACAAATGATAATATTTTCAAAACGTTACATTTTGAAATCACTTCTTTTTCTATAATCACTATAAAAACGAATATAATCGATATAAATATCGTTCGCGTCAAATGGCGCATATCTAACCAACACGGCTTTATATATTTCAATACCTTCGTTATTCTATTCAACAAATGAATATTTTCTTCAACACATGAATATATATTTTTATTCAACACGTGAATATTTATTTTATTCAACACATGAATTTTCTTTCTATTCAACACATGAATTTTCTTTCTATTCAACACATGAATTTTCTTTCTATTTAACACATGAATTTTCTATTCTATTTGAAACACCCCACCTCCGTTAGGGTCACTCTCAAAGGGAATGCCCTAATTTTGGTGGAGGTTTATAAGTATAAGTCACAGATATACAAGACAGATATAAGAACACATATTTGTAAACAGCGGAAAAACAACAACTTTTATTTCATAAAAGCAAATACGTGTTACAACAACATCACCATGATTGTCTTACATCCTTTCCAAAAACATAACATAACACTTTCATAATCTGTCTTGATTACATTATTTAAAGAAGCATAAAGAAAACATAGATAAACTGCAAAAGCCCCATAGTGGTTGTCCAAAGCCATAGTTCAAAACGAAAAGGTCCAAGCAATACATTTCTCCTCTTCAAGCTGGATGTTAAGGCTGGTCAAGCTGCAGTGTTCCCTCCCTGTGGACCTGGGGGGGGAGGGAAACGGAAGAAAAGAAGACGAAAGAAAGGAAGAGTCAGACATAAAGCCTGAGTAAGTCTAGGACTATTCTGTCTATGAATAAAGAACTGGGTATGATAAGTATAAACAAGAAGTGGGAAAGCACTATAAACTTGGTTAAGTTGTCTAGGGTCGAATATACTATCGTAACCCATGTAAATCTCTGAACCCATATAAACTAGTTTCCAACTGGCACCCCATAATCAGGGTGATGTGATCCATTCTATGATGATCGGCTCCTACTCGCATAGTTACATGTGTCTTATGGCCCCCGATGTTGTAGTTACCTATGCTGGTCCCACCATGGGGTGTATCAAGTCCCATGGTGGCGGCCCGACACAATCCTAGAATACACAGGTATGCTATTGGTGTCCAGTGCCTTATTTTTCTACGCCGGAGTGTGTGCACGCCCGCACCCCGTTAGTACCTACACTGCTACACCACCGCCGTCGATTTGACCTCTTACAATCAGCCTAGTAATCGTGCCCCACCCTGCCTAGTTTCAGGGTATCCTGATACACCTTCTAGGGTTACTGCTGAAAAGGGTCCCCCGTTACTAGGTTTTCTATCTCTAGCCAACATGCTAAGTTAGTTAAGTGTTTTCTAACCTAACCCCCACCAGTCCGTTTAGTTTAGCATGTTCCATTTTGATTAAGTCTTTAGTTCACTTAATCCTAACAATCCTGACTCAGCCTTAATTGTCTTATTAAAGCCTTGACCTCTCACATTAGACAGGTATTGTTGTGCCTGCCTGTTTCCGGTTGGTTCCGGGCAGTCATACGCCACAACTCAGTCTAACCTCGGGTCCTTATTGGGCTCCATGTTTAACCTCCCACATTGGATAGGTATTGTTGTGACTACTGGACAGCCGGGCGGTTCCGGGAAGGTTTACATCACAACTCAATCCAACCTCGGGTTAAACACATCGTATGTTCTACATTTACATATTTTGTCTTTCTTCTTTATTTTCTTATATGTAAATATTTGCGGCCCATTATTAAGTTAATGGTGTAAAGGTTACACCAATCATAGGCCCAACCCATACTTGAATTTGGGCCCTTCTACTTTATATTTTCATTTATTAATTAATTTGGACCAACGCTATTTTCCCCCGTTTAATACGTTCGTTTATCATAATATATGTTGGGCTTAGGCTTTTAAGCCCAACTTAGCCATGAGAAAAAGGGGAGGCTTAAAGCGTGATTACATACACAAAAAGGGGAATGTGAACGCATGAACTTGCAATGTGACGTTAGAACTACAAAATAGAAACTGGTGTACTTGCATAGTGGTAACATATACTTTGGTCATAAAGCATAAGTGACATGAATCAAACCATGTAAACTTGTAGTTAAGTTAAGAATATCACTATTGACACATAGGCTTAACTACAACATAAACCTATATTTTTATTCAGGCATAATGTCAAACATAAGCAAATCATGTTCATAAGATTACTACATGTTTACAAAGGTGCTTACTTTTGTTACTAACACAAAAGTATAGTTCAACTTAATCATGATTTTAAATCTATTCACCTAACCATGGCATAAATATTTCTAACATGAAATCAGGATTTTTGCTTTAGTCATGGAAACTTGCAAAGGGGATTTTGAATCTAACCTAGCTATGTACCACATATGTCATCATATAATTCTTGTTAACAATATAGACCTAACATGGATTTCAATTATGCAAAAATATCAATCATAGCCTAGCCATATTCACAAGTTTGCAAATAGGTTTTTTAGTACAAAAGCATGGCTTAATACATAGATCATGGTGCCAAAATTTCAACATAGTTTCATATGAACTATAATAACCCAAATTTGTTCCAATTACGTACAAAATGATTTTTGTACAAAAATATACATTATGATGGCATAGTAGCAAAACCCCAAACTTGCATGAATTTCAATTAATCAACTACATACATGTAGCTTCAACATGGATTACATAATTTGCGAATATTCCAAACGTATACTTGCATAAAACTACCGCAAATATGTAGTTTTTTATAATGAATAACATAATTCGAGAATATCCAAACGTATACAATATTCCAAATCGATAAGAATCATAGTAACGCACAAATATGAATTACTTTATCGCCACAAATCAAGTATACAAACCAACACAATTATTTGTTCATACCAAAATAATACTCTACTTACAATTGTGTGGCGAATTCTCCAATTTAGGAATTTGGAGATGCGATTCCTTGTTGATTTGATTTGATTAAGTTGCTTTATGCTTTAGAATTTGCCTCCTAATCCTCTCTCCAATTGGTGACTACTCTTAGTCGTTCCTCAGCAACATGATGGCCTTGTTCTTATTTTTGAATGAATAGATTAGGTTGAGTCTAGGGTCATTTTTATAGGGTTTATGAACTGATTAGGACCATCAATGTCGCTTGGATTGATCGTAGCCATTCATTCTAAAGAGAGACCAATTAGAGCCTGCCACCTAGCCCTAATGACAAAGCAGACCCTTGAAAATCGACCAACATAGAATAGGCCAGCCAGGTTGGGCTGGGTTCGACCTGGCTCTGGACCAGGTCGACAGCCCTGTCGACAGCCCTGTCGACCTGGCTAGACCAGGTCGACAGCCCAGTCGACCTGGGTGCATTAGGCGGGAATTTTCCCGCCCTGGCCAATTGGGCCCGATTCTTAATTTTAAACTTGTTTTTCTGAGCTGTTTTATTCTGTTCGAATTTTAAACTTAATTCAAAAACTTCCGAAGGCCATATCTTCTTCATACGGACTCCGTTTTTCGAAAACTTAGACTCTATTTTGCGTATTTTTCCGAGATGAACGCAATGGTGTATCCCGTTTCCCTTAGTTCTTTGATTTGAAATTAATTATACTTTAATTTGTGAATTTCACAGTTATAGAATTCGTGGGGTGTTACATTCTCCCCCACTTAAAAGGATTTCGTCCCCGAAATCTTCAAGTTAGGAGGAATGTATATCCTAACATCAAATCATCCATCTACTCATCCATCAAACACGAGCATCCATTGTCCTTAAAAGACTTCTAATGCTTCATGATCATATGCGAAGTATGTGTGTACATGTACTTATCTAATGCAAAATCAGGCGGTCTACTGATTCAGTTGACCTCCTTAATGCGAATTATGTAAGTGCCATGAATCCATTATGTATGCAAATTTTCCTATTCATGATTCTACATGAGTGCACAATCATTCAATACAAATGCAACATCCATATGACAACACATTAGAGTTCAACCATATACGAATGCAAACATATATGCATATGCAATATGAAGTGACTGAGCCGATCTGTAATAACCCGAAAATCTGGGCCAGTTTAAAATTTTTATTTTGGCAATTTTAGCGAATTTTGATTATTTAAAATGAATTATTTTAAATAATTTCGACGAGAAATTTATTTTGAATATAATTCGAACGTATATATTATACGCGTCGTCGTTAGAATATAAATATTTATATATAATTATAAATAGAATTGAAAATGGCGCGGTAGTTCGATAATTCGATTTCAAACTTCAATTGAATGTACCGGGTGTAAAACAATCCGGATTTTGGTGAAACCAAAAACATTGGGATCTAATTGTGAATATCTTTCCAACGAATCCGAAAAATCAAGATTTCATATCGGGAATCAAAAGATGTGTCCAGTTGAAAATTCTGAATAGTCGCTATGGAATTCAGGCCCTTAAAAATGGACATTTTGCAAATGACCTCGGATTTCGATGAAACCACTTTTGTTGGGTCCGTGATGTTGAATTATTGCTAGGTGTCAAATTTCATAATTTTTCGAGTCAATATGTGAGCGTGGAAAAGGAAAACGAGTTTGACCAGTTTCAGTTGATTTTAATCGACTGGAAATTGGCCATTTTTCCAACGGTCTCAGAATTCGACGAAACAAGTTTTGTTAGGACCGTATCGTCAATACGAAGCTAGAAAATATTTTTCTGGGATTTATAGAGTTCGTATGTGACCCCGGTAATTCGAAATGTACGTTTAAAATTCAATATAGTGATTTAAATGTAAATTTAACGGAAACTGATTGTAACAATCAAATCAGCTTGTGATACATATCCCATTGTGTTCGGAATGGGGGTAAAACGCTATGGACGACAGGCGGTGGGCCTCGTTTCGAGGTCGTATGTGAAAGTCAACTCTTTAGGATAAAATAAATAAATTAAATAAAAAAAAAACTATCTCTCCTCTCCCCTTAAATCACGTTGGCCCCCTCCCCCCTTATACATCAGTTCGTTTCAGAGAAAAAAAAAAAAAAAAAAACAAATCGAATCCCTAAATCGATCGAACCACCATCGATCACCAAGCCGTGCCCGACGCCGGACCTCCCTCTGCTCTGCCGCGCCACATGCCACTCGCCCCCCTCTATCTCTCCTTCCTTCCTCCCCTGACGCGGAGACCAGAACCGCGAACCCCAAGCCGATGAATGCCCGCTGCCTCAGGCCAGGAACCACCCACCGCGCGCTACCAACAACCGCCGACGCCCCCGTGTAAGTTTTAATTTATTTAATTTATTTTTATTTTATATAAATAGTGGATTTTTAAAACTGATTGATTTTTAGGATTTTTTTTAAAACTGTTTTTTTTTTAAAAGATTGAAAACTGATTTTTTTAAAAGATTGAAAACTGTATTTAAAAAGAAGAAATAAAACTGATTTTTTAAAAGAATTAAAACTGATTTTTTTTTAAAAAGAAATAAAACTGATTTTATTTTATTCTAAGATTTTAAAAAGGGAAGAAGATTTGAATTTTTTAAAAAGGAAAAGATTTAAACTTTAAATAGAAAAAGATCACATCTTTTTTAGAATAGAAAAGATCATATTTTGAAAATAGAAAAGCCGGAATTTTATTAAGTAGAAGGAGTGAAATATGATTCTTATATTTTTAAAGTAATAAAAATATGATTTTTATATTTTTAAAGTATTAAAAATATAATCTTTACTATATAGAAGTAGTAAAAATATGATTTTTGTTCATATAGAGAATTAAAAATATCACCTTTATATGTGTAGTGAAATAAAAATTCGATTTTTATATGTTGAACTTCGAATTAAAAATATGATTTTTATATATTGAACTTCAAATTAAAAATATGATTTTTATATATTGAACTTCGAATTAAAAATATGATTTCTATATATTGAACTTCGTATTAAAAAAAATATGATTTTTATATATTGAACTTCGAAATAAAAATATGATGTTTATATATTGAATAGCGAAGTAAAAACTCGGTTTTTACATAGGTAGTGAAAGCGGGCGACGAAGGTAACAAAAAGGCGAGAACGAAGAAGATCTATATCAAAGTAGAGTCAAGATGATTGGATAGCTATCGGTGAGAATTTCTCACCTTTCAATTTCATTTCTATTTATATATATATACTAGGATGCAGACGGTGCTTAGTAGCACCCGACACAATCGTCCACAGACCATGGACTTGTTTGTTTGGTTGCATAGGTTAGTTATATGATTTGATTTGAATTGGGTTGTTTGGTGATTTTGATTGATGTGTGAATGGCGTGGGCCTTCACTAGACCGGGGATAAGGCTAGGCCTTGTCCCGTTTCTAGTATCGTGCCGTTATGCCGCCGAAATTTTCTAAAATATGTTGGGAAATAAAAATATCATTTTATTGTGTAAATGAATAATAGAAATTCATATGTTGGAATAAAATGTTTTATCGTTAAAAATATAATTTTTAACGTGAATATGAATATAGTGAAAGTGAATAAAATAAAATATTCATTTACAAACCAGACGGTTTGTTTATGTACACCTATTTGAAGGACATTGATTGGGACGATAAATTTTACACATCGCCCAACAGCACAAATAAAATACGTGTTTGATTGTTTGAAACCCCACATGGGTGTTAGGATGAAATTTGAAGTTCACTCATCCTGATTGATTAAATATGTCGATCGATCGATTGACAGGCTGTTATAAGCGTTAGATAACTATATTTGATGCTTATACAGTGTAGTGCACTTTGGTTGATGGTTGATTATTTTTCAATGCTATTATATACATGTGTTGTAGAAAATCCATATAATTAACATTATATGGTAATTGATTGGGCCTCATTCCAGTTTTGAAAAAAAGAAATATTTGAAAAAGGAATATTTGAAGAGAAATATTTGAAAAAGAAATATTTGAAATAAAATATTTGAAAATAGGAATATATGAAGCCATGTTGATTAGATTGACGCCATTTTGACGTGAACGATATTTATATCGATTTTAAACGATTTCGAAATGAATTGAATTGAAAACGATTTCGAAATGAATTGAATTGAAAACGATTTCGAAATGAATTGAATTGAAAACGATTTCGAAATGAATTGAATTGAAAACGATTTCGAAATGAATTGAATTGAAAACGATTTCGAAGTGAATTGAATTGAAAACGATTTCGAAGTGAATTGAATTGAAAACGATTTCAAAGTGAATTGAATTGAAAACGATTTCGAAATGAATTGAATTGAAAACGATTTCGAAATGAATTGAATTGAAAACGATTTCGAAATGAATTGAATTGAAAACGATTTCGAAATGAATTGAATTGAAAACGATTTCGAAATGAATTGAATTGAAAACGATTTCGAAATGAATTGAATTGAAAACGATTTCGAAATGAATTGAATTGAAAACGATTTCGAAATGAATTCAATTGAAAACGATTTCGAAATGAATTGAATTGAAAACGAATTCGAATTGAATTGAAAGCGAATTGAAATGAATTGAAATTGAATTGAAATTTGAATTGAATAGAAATGAATTTTAAAACGAATCTATAAAGAAGAATTCAAATTTGATTTGAATTGAAAAGGAAGTTGAAATTGCTTTTGAAACGAATTTAAAACTATTTATATAATTCGTTTTAAATAGAAATCGACGAAGTATATATTATATATATTATATATATAATATAATGGCCTGAATAGAACGCGCCGCGCTGCGGCAGTTCGTGAATTTCGACCATTTATTTCAAACGGGCATTACGGGAGATCCGACCGTCGGATTCTCCTAAAACCGGAACCGTTGGGTTCGTATCGAAAAGAGCTTTCTAACGAATATTAGAAATTAGAAATCTAACGGCTGGATTTGGAGTTACGTCCAAATCAAATTCGAAAAAGGTCGCTGTAAGTGCAGTTCGATGGCCGTTGTTGGAAATCGATTGTACGGGCCTTGATAAAATTATTAAAAATAGTAATAATTTGTGTAAAATCATAAGAAATGATTTGAGAAGAATTGGGATGAAAAACTCCATATTTGAAAAGATAAAAATAGATTTTTATCGAAATGAACTAGTTTTGAGCTAGAATTATAATTCTATTTATTTTTAAATAAATAAACTGAATTTGAAAAGGGTTTTGAAAATAACCAAAAGTTCCAATGATTGCATTGGAGTGGATTTGAATCGAAATTGTCTTCGGAATATTTCGATGTTGGAATTCGTGATTATACAGATGTTGTTATGGAAATTTGAAAGATATATATTTATATCGTTATTTCCAATACGACATTTGTTAGTCGTAGAATTTGATATTGAATATAAGCCGATATATTTTCTATTCAGAGCCTTGTGTTGAATATCAAATGTGATTTGGGGTTTGTCGTGAATGGTTTCTTCACTAACACTGTTCTTGAACCCAGTTGAGAAAAAATGATTAAATTTTTTTAATTAGATTTAATGAAGTGTACCAATTAAACGATATTTAATTGGAATTGAATTGGTATTGATTTTTGGGTTTATCGTGAACAGTGTTTTAAATAACACTTGTTCTTTAACCCGATAATTAATGAAGGTGGTTTTGGGTTTATCGTGAACCGTGTTTTAAATGACACTGATTCTTTAACCCAGTTAAAGATTAAAACTAAGTGGAGTTTTAATAAATCTTTAATTAGATTGAAATGATCGAAAATGGAGTATCACCAGTTTTGCTCCAGGCGATGGTTCAATCTTTAATTAGATTTGAACGTGAAATGGTAATTGAATTTACCGATAACACTGTGGTGTTAGATATGAAGTATTACCAGTTTTACTTCATGGGATGAATAGGTTGGGATTGGGAAATAAAATAAATGATTACTTCGGTGTGGTTCGCTAATCCCGACTAGTTTGAATTGATATTCAAAGGAGATTAAAGAATAAATTTAAAGAATTTATCTTGGATAAAATTAATGGGAACTTTTCCCAAAGTATAGGAATATTTGAATAAAAGAATATTCTGAATTGGAATGAGGCGTATGTTGTGTTTGTGTAACACTTTTATAATATATACGCGAGTTATTCAGAAAGACCGGGTTTATCCCATTCTGAATAACTGATTCGACGTGGTGTCGAAGATGAAGACGATGGTCGAAGACCGGAAGTCTTCACGTCGTTTGGGTGGTAACTGATGATCTTGATTGGGCTGTACACCCAAGAAGATGGAAACAGTTGGTGATTGTCCAGACGTACTTGGAGATCGATGGATATGCGGGGTACTAGGTGCCTCCGGTTTCGTTCAGACCCAGAACGGACTTGTAAATGGACTGTGTGTCTGACATTTGATTTTAGTTTGTGTGATTGATTTCTATTAAATATATATCTGTTTGGCGGCGGAGAATTTATTCTCTTTCTTAACGCCCTTCTCTGAGACGTACGAGCTCAGGGGTTATATATTGATGGATATCAAACGCATGGAGTGAATTGCCTGTGTGGCATGCCTAAGTGGCAATTGATCGAGGCTTCTGTTGAAAAGCAAAGTCTTGTGGTGATGATCAAAGCACGGCCTTTGTGGCGCAGCTTTGTGTAACGTTTACTTCGCGAGTTTCACACCCGGTATGAACCAAAAACGGGAGACGGTCCTCAGGGAGGGCATGCGTTTCTTCCTAGTTAGAAGTGGCGTCAGTGGTTTTACACGCCCTGACGAGTTTGACTTATGTGGTTGTTGTTGTTGCGAGGCGCCTCGGATTGATCGGTCGTTCTCGAACCGATGGAGTCATTTAGTTGGCTCACCTACGCCCCATAGGGCGGGGAAACGCATGTTCAGGGTTTAAGTTTAATCCACATCGGTGGACCGGCCCTGACGATCCAAGGGTCACTCGAGCTCTGATCCTGAGACTCGGGCTAGGCAGTCTCGAATCGGTTGAGGACTATCTTTTTCCTCGGTTCATAGATGGAAATCCAATTTCCAAATACGTGACATTTGCGGTTTTATTTGTAAACCTATATATGGTGACATGATATATGGTACCTATGCCACGTATGATTGATACTTATGATTTGAAGTTGTTTTATACACTATGCACTTATAATAGTATCAAATGATTTGTTTTAAATGTATCAAGCATTCTTTGGCTGTTATAAGGGAAAACCCTATCCCCCGGCTTGCGTTGCATTGTGTGATAGGACCTGGGTCTTATAACAGCTTCATTTTTCTTTATATAGCATTGCGCTGTTTGTTTTATGCACTGGTATTCTTGGGAGGAAACCCGTTCCGTGTTATACGGCGTGGTCCCTTGATTTACCTAATGATTTAAAATAAAGATTAATAACTGTTTTAGTTCTCACACCAGTCCCATGACTGACCTGGAGTTTATTGTTTTAACCTAAACTCTGGGTGCCCCTATTTTGACACGGGCAGCTAGTAGTTTTGGTTTTGCAGATTTATATTCACAGGATCCTGGTTTACAGCTGGAATGATATCCGGAAAGCTTTGTATCTGTATATCTCTTCTAGTTGTGCGTTGTATTATTTTCCGCTGCTATGTAATTTATTGTAATCTCTGATATTTCTGTGTAATATTCTTTTATACTCTGTATATTCTTGTAATCTGATGCATTGTTGTAATATACAATGAAATGTTCTTCTGTATGTGTTCTGTTGTGGCTTGTTCTCGAACTATCCGACGCTTTTCTTTACGGGGAAGTAACGGGTTTTTACACGTGGTATTAGAGCCTTGGTTTGCAAAGCTAGAGAACAAGGCACATTAGAACCATACGAAAGAATTCATCGGATATTGGATTAGTGATATCCAATTAGAATGACTCGTTAGAGATAGGATCAGTAGTATCCTAGAACGAGTGTGAAGAGTATATTT
The DNA here is from genome assembly GCA_030737875.1 of Allium sativum. Classification (NCBI taxonomy): domain Eukaryota; kingdom Viridiplantae; phylum Streptophyta; class Magnoliopsida; order Asparagales; family Amaryllidaceae; genus Allium; species Allium sativum. The sequence goes on along the minus strand of CM060913.1, from coordinate 182,461,484 downwards.
TTAAAATAAAACCAATTTTGTTTTGAAAATTTAAATCAACTATTCGTATTTGATTTTTTATTTCATATTGATTAGGACAGTCCAGTATATAGAGATTTTGCATATACGTCTTGCAAACGTGTGTTCGAAAGTTTAATATATTGGATAGATATAGCATCACACTCTAGTCGCCCGGAGAGAATTCTGATGATTGATGCATCATCATCAGAATTTATATTCGAGTGACGAAAGGGAGATTTCTATATATTTCCTATTGACTGGTGTGAGAACCAAAAATTAGATAGGGCCTATTGTTGTGAATTGGCATTAAAACCATGATTTTTGTATATGTATTAAAATTATGAATTTGAAACTCTAATCCACTAATTGATTGATGTTTGTGTTGTTTGTTTAATTGTTTGATAATTTTGAACCATTTAGCCTAATTGAATTATATATGGAACTGTATTGAAATTGGTCGCATTTGCTTGCATATACATATACTTACATTGAACAGGTCATAGCAAGGAGGCTAGAGCAGAGAATAAAATTATTTTGGCCGACAAATAGGTACATGTTTATTAAATAATTTACTGTTTTGTTTGGGTGATGATGATTTTATGAGCCTATTGGCTAGCCGCTTCGCTTTTTCTTTTTCTTTTTGAGATCTGAAGGACCGGGGAAGCTATTTGAAATTCCCCGATGCTCCCGGTGCAGGGGAGGTTATGGCGAAATTTTTCGAAAATTTAGGGTGTTAGCCAAATTTTTGAAAATTTGAAAATTCTCAGAAACTAAAGAGTTGGAGAATGGAAGTTAGATCGAGCGTAGAGTTGATTAATCAAACCACTTTCGACTTCGTTCCTTTTCGGGGACGAAAAGTTTTAAGTGGGGGAGATTGTAATAACCCGAAAATCTGGGCCAGTTTAAAATTTTTATTTTGGCAATTTTAGCGAATTTTGATTATTTAAAATGAATTATTTTAAATAATATCGACGAGAAATTTATTTTGAATATAATTCGAACGTATGTATTATAAGCGTCGTCGTTAGAATATAAATATTTATATATAATTATAAATAGAATTGAAAATGGCGCGGTAGTTCGATAATTCGATTTCAAACTTCAATTGAATGTACCGGGTGTAAAACAATCCGGATTTTGGTGAAACCAAAAACATTGGGATCTAATTGTGAATATCTTTCCAACGAGTCCGAAAAATCAAGATTTCATATCGGGAATCAAAAGATGTGTCCAGTTGAAAATTCTGAATAGTCGCTATGGAATTCAGGCCCTTAAAAATGGACATTTTGCAAATGACCTCGGATTTCGACGAAACCACTTTTGTTGGGTACGTGATGTCGAATTATTGCTAGGTTTCAAATTTCATAATTTTTCGAGTCAATATGTGAGCGTGGCAAAGGAAAACGAGTTTGACCAGTTTCAGTTGATTTTAATCGACTGGAAATTGGCCATTTTTCCAACAGTCTCAGAATTCGACGAAACTAGTTTTGTTAGGACCGTATCGTCAATACGAAGCTAGAAAATATTTTTCTGGGATTTATAGAGTTCGTATGTGACCCCGGTAATTCGAAATGTACGTTTAAAATTCAATATAGTGATTTAAATGTAAATTTAACAGAAACTGATTGTAACAATCAAATCAGCTTGCGATACATATCCCATTGTGTTCGGAATGGGGGTAAAACGCCTTGGACGACAGGCGGTGGGCCTCGTTTCGAGGTCGTATGTGAAAGTCAACTCTTTAGGATAAAATAAATAATTTAAATAAAAAAAATAAACTATCTCTCCTCTCCCCTTAAATCACGTTGCCCCCCCCCCTATACATCAGTTCGTTTCAGAGAAAAAAAAAGAAAAAAAAAACAAATCGAATCCCTAAATCGATCGAACCACCATCGATCACCAAGCCGTGCCCGACGCCGGACCTCCCTCTGCTCCGCCGCGCCGCATGCCACTCGCCCCCCTCTATCTCTCCTTCCTTCCTCCCCTGACGCGGAGACCAGAACCGCGAACCCCAAGTCGATGAACGCCCGCTGCCTCAGGCCAGGAACCACCCACCGCGCGCCACCAACAACGCCGACGCCCCCCCTGTAAGTTTTAATTTATTTAATTTATTTTTATTTTATATAAATAGTGGATTTTTAAAACGGATTGATTTTTAGGATTTTTTTTAAAACTGATTCTTTTTTTAAAAAAGATTGAAAACTGATTTTTTTAAAAGATTGAAAACTGTATTTAAAAAGAAGAAATAAAACTGATTTTTTAAAAGAATTAAAACTGATTTTTTTTAAAAAAGAAATAAAACTGATTTTATTTTATTCTGAGATTTTAAAAAGGGAACAAGATTTGAATTTTTTAAAAAGGAAAAGATTTAAACTTTAAATACAAAAAGATCACATCTTTTTTAGAATAGAAAAGATCATATTTTGAAAATAGAAAAGCCGGAATTTTATTAAGTAGAAGGAGTGAAATATGATTCTTATATTTTTAAAGTAATAAAAATATGATTTTTATATTTTTAAAGTATTAAAAATATAATCTTTACTATATAGAAGTAGTAAAAATATGATTTTTGTTCATATAGAGAATTAAAAATATCACCTTTATATGTGTAGTGAAATAAAAATTCGATTTTTATATGTTGAACTTCGAATTAAAAATATGATTTTTATATATTGAACTTCGAATTAAAAATATGATTTTTATATATTGAACTTCGAATTAAAAATATGATTTTTATATATTGAACTTCGAATTAAAAATATGATTTCTATATATTGAACTTCGAATTAAAAAAAAATATGATTTTTATATATTGAACTTCGAAATAAAAATATGATGTTTATATATTGAATAGCGAAGTAAAAACTCGGTTTTTACATAGGTAGTGAAAGCGGGCGACGAAGGTAACAAAAAGGCGAGAACGAAGAAGATCTATATCAAAGTAGAGTCAAGATGATTGGATAGCTATCGGTGAGAATTTCTCACCTTTCAATTTCATTTCTATTTATATATATATACTAGGATGCAGACGGTGCTTAGTAGCACCCGACACAATCGTCCACAGACCATGGACTTGTTTGTTTGGTTGCATAGGTTAGTTATATGATTTGATTTGAATTGGGTTGTTTGGTGATTTTGATGATGTGTGAATGGCGTGGGCCTTCACTAGACCGGGGATAAGGCTAGGCCTTGTCCCGTTTCTAGTATCGTGCCGTTATGCCGCCGAAATTTTCTAAAATATATTGGGAAATAAAAATATCATTTTATTGTGTAAATGAATAATAGAAATTCATATGTTGGAATAAAATGTTTCATCGTTAAAAATATAATTTTTAACGTGAATATGAATATAGTGAAAGTGAATAAAATAAAATATTCATTTACAAACCAGACGGTTTGTTTATGTACACCTATTTGAAGGACATTGATTGGGACGATAAATTTTACACATCGCCCAACAGCACAAATAAAATACGTGTTTGATTGTTTGAAACCCCACATGGGTTTTAGGATGAAATTTGAAGTTCACTCATCCTGATTGATTAAATATGTCGATCGATCGATTGACAGGCTGTTATAAGCGTTAGATAACTATATTTGATGCTTATACAGTGTAGTGCACTTTGGTTGATGGTTGATTATTTTTCAATGCTATTATATACATGTGTTGTAGAAAATCCATATAATTAACATTATATGGTAATTGATTGGGCCTCATTCCAGTTTTGAAAAAAAGAAATATTTGAAAAAGGAATATTTGAAGAGAAATATTTGAAAAAGAAATATTTGAAATAAAATATTTGAAAATAGGAATATATGAAGCCGTGTTGATTAGATTGACGCCATTTTGACGTGAACGATATTTATATCGATTTTAAATGATTTCGAAATGAATTGAATTGAAAACGATTTCGAAATGAATTGAATTGGAAACGATTTCGAAATGAATTGAATTGAAAACGATTTCGAAATGAATTGAATTGAAAACGATTTCGAAATGAATTGAATTGAAAACGATTTCGAAATGAATTGAATTGAAAACGATTTCGAAATGAATTGAATTGAAAACGATTTCGAAATGAATTGAATTGAAAACGATTTCGAAATGAATTGAATTGAAAACGATTTCGAAATGAATTCAATTGAAAACGATTTCGAAATGAATTGAATTGAAAATGAATTCGAATTGAATTGAAAGCGAATTGAAATGAATTCAAATTGAATTGAAATTTGAATTGAATAGAAATGAATTTTAAAACGAATCTATAAAGAAGAATTCAAATTTGATTTGAATTGAAAAGGAAGTTGAAATTGCTTTTGAAACGAATTTAAAACTATTTATATAATTCGTTTTAAATAGAAATCGACGAAGTATATATTGTATATATTATATATATAATATAATGGCCTGAATAGAACGCGCCGCGGTAGTTCGTGAATTTCGACCATTTATTTCAAACGGGCATTACGGGAGATCCGACCGTCAGATTCTCCTAAAACCGGAACCGTTGGGTTCGTATCGAAAAGAGCTTTCTAACGAATATTAGAAATTAGAAATTTAACAGTTGGATTTGGAGTTACGTCCAAATCAAATTCGAAAAAGGTCGCTGTAAGTGCAGTTCGATGGCCGTTGTTGGAAATCGATTGTACGGGCCTTGATAAAATTATTAAAAATAGTAATAATTTGTGTAAAATCATAAGAAATGATTTGAGAAGAATTGGGATGAAAAACTCCATATTTGAAAAGATAAAAATAGATTTTTATCGAAATGAACTAGTTTTGAACTAGAATTATAATTCTATTTATTTTTAAATAAATAAACTGAATTTGAAAAGGGTTTTGAAAATAACCAAAAGTTCCAATGATTGCATTGGAGTGGATTTGAATCGAAATTGTCTTCGGAATATTTCGATGTTGGAATTCGTGATTATACAGATGTTGTTATGGAAATTTGAAAGATATATATTTATATCGTTATTTCCAATACGACATTTGTTAGTCGTAGAATTTGATATTGAATATAAGCCGATATATTTTCTATTCAGAGCCTTGTATTGAATATCAAATGTGATTTGGGGTTTGTCGTGAATGGTGTCTTCACTAACACTGTTCTTGAACCCAGTTGAGAAAAAATGATTAAATCTTTTTAATTAGATTTAGTGAAGTGTACCAATTAAACGATATTTAATTGGAATTGAATTGGTATTGATTTTTGGGTTTATCGTGAACAGTGTTTTAAATAACACTTGTTCTTTAACCCGATAATTAATGAAGGTGGTTTTGGGTTTATCGTGAACCGTGTTTTAAATGACACTGATTCTTTAACCCAGTTAAAGATTAAAACTAAGTGGAGTTTTAATAAATCTTTAATTAGATTGAAATGATCGAAAATGGAGTATCACCAGTTTTGCTCCAGGCGATGGTTAAATCTTTAATTAGATTTGAACGTGAAATGGTAATTGAATTTACCGATAACACTGTGGTGTTAGATATGAAGTATTAGCAGTTTTACTTCATGGGATGAATAGGTTGGGATTGGGAAACAAAATAAATGATTACTTCGGTGTGGTTCGCTAATCCCGACTAGTTTGAATTGATATTCAAAGGAGATTAAAGAATAAATTTAAAGAATTTATCTTGGATAAAATTAATGGGAACTTTTCCCAAAGTATAGGAATATTTGAATAAAAGAATATTCTGAATTGGAATGAGGCGTATGTTGTGTTTGTGTAACACTTTTATAATATATATGCGAGTTATTCAGAAAGACCGGGTTTATCCCGTTCTAAATAACTGATTCGTCGTGGTGTCGAAGATGAAGACGATGGTCGAAGACCGGAAGTCTTCACGTCGTTTGGGTGGTAATTGATGATCTTGATTGGGCTGTACACCCAAGAAGATGGAAACAGTTGGTGATCGTCCAGACGTACTTGGAGATCGATGGATATGCGGGGTACTAGGTGCCTCCGGTTTCGTTCAGACCCAGAACAGACTTGTAAATGGACTGTGTGTCTGACATTGGATTTTAGTTTGTGTGATTGATTTCTATTAAATATATATCTGTTTGGCGGCGGAGAATTTATTCTCTTGCTTAACGCCCTTCTCTGAGACGTACGAGCTCAGGGGTTATATATTGATGGATATCAAACGCATGGAGTGAATTGCCTGTGTGGCATGCCTAAGTGGCAATTGATCGAGGCTTCTGTTGAAAAGCAAAGTCTTGTGGTGATGATCAAAGCACGGCCTTTGTGGCGTAGCTTTGTGTAACGTTTACTTCGCGAGTTTCACACCCGGTATGAACCAAAAACGGGAGACGGACCTCAGGGAGGGCATGCGTTTCTTCCTAGTTAGAAGTGGCGTCAGTGGTTTTACACGCCCTGACGAGTTTGACTTATGTGGTTGTTGCTGTTGCGAGGCGCCTCGGATTGATCGGTCGTTCTCGAACCGATGGAGTCATTTAGTTGGCTCACCTATGCCCTATAGGGCGGGGAAACGCATGTTCAGGGTTTAAGTTTAATCCACATCGGTGGACCGGCCCTGACGATCCAAGGGTCACTCGAGCTCTGATCCTGAGACTCGGGCTAGGCAGTCTCGAATCGGTTGAGGACTATCTTTTGCCTCGGTTCATAGATGGAAATCCAATTTCCAAATACGTGACATTTGCGGTTTTATTTGTAAACCTATATATGGTGACATGATATATGGTACCCATGCCACCTATGATTGATACTTATGATTTGAAGTTGTTTTATACACTATGCACTTATAATAGTATCAAATGATTTGGTTTAAACGTATCAAGCATTCTTTGGCTGTTATAAGGGAAAACCCTATCCCCCGGCTTGCGTTGCATTGTGTGATAGGACCTGGGTCTTATAACAGCTTCATTTTTCTTTATTTAGCATTGCGCTGTTTGTTTTATTCACTGGTATTCTTGGGAGGAAACTCGTTCCGTGTTATACGGCGTGGTCCCTTGATTTACCTAATGATTTAAAATAAAGATTAATAACTGTTTTAGTTCTCACACCAGTCCCATGACTGACCTGGAGTTTATTGTTTTAACCTAAACTCTGGGTGCCCCTATTTTGACACGGGCAGCTAGTAGTTTTGGTTTTGCAGATTTATATTCACAGGATCCTGGTTTACAGCTGGAATGATATCCGGAAAGCTTTGTATCCGTATATCTCTTCTAGTTGTGCGTTGTATTATTTTCCGCTGCTATGTAATTTATTGTAATCTCTGATATTTCTGTGTAATATTCTTTTATACTCTGTATATTCTTGTAATCTGATGCATTGTTGTAATATACAATGAAATGTTCTTCTGTATGTGTTTTGTTGTGGCTTGTTCTCGAACTATCCAACGCTTTCCTTTACGGGGAAGTAACGGGTTTTTACACGATCTAAACCCTAGATTGTGTGTGTATATGCAACCTCGAGCAACCACTAGCAATCACTTGCAACCATCATCCATAACATGTTTCAATTACATGTTTCCATCCAAAGGGTTTCTACCTAAAAGATAAGATAGATAAAAGCGCAACTTAAGGAAAAGGAAAGATCAAGGATGTACCCTCGAACAAAAAAGGGTAGGCAGTGCGTATTCTAGCTTCAGTCTCCCAAGTCGCGTCTCCCTCGGCGTCGCTCCACTGAACTTTGACGAGCTTGACTTCGCGGTTGCGTAGCTTCTTCACTTCCGTTCCTAATATGCGTGTTGGAACTTTTCTTATGGTTGCTTCGCGTTCCACTTCGGCCTCTTCGAGGATATTTGGCTCTACCACCTCAGCAGACTCATGTAGACATTTTCGGAGATGTGAAACGTGAGAAACGTTGTGGACTCCAGCCAACTTCTCGGGTAGCTCTAATCTATAGGCCATTTTCCCAATTTTCTCGATGATAGGGAATGGCCCTACGAACCTTGGTGCCAGTTTTCCTGTGGTTCCAAAACGAACAACGTTTCTTAGCGGTGATACCTTGAGAAAAACTCTGTCTCCAACCTTAAATTCAAGGTCGGTCCTTCTCTTGTCGGCATAGGACTTTTGTCTGTCTTGGGCCGTCTTCATCCTTCTTCGTATTAAGTCTACTTTCTCTGAAGTCTCTCGGATCATATCTGGTCCAAGTATGAGCTTATCAGTAGACTCCCACCAACAAGTGGGCGATCGGCACGGTCTTCCATATAAAGCTTCGAAGGGCGCCATTCCGATGGTTGCTTGATAGCTGTTGTTGTAGGAAAATTCCACCAAAGGAAGGTGGTCTTCCCATGTCCCTCCGAAGTCAAGGACGCACAGTCTTAAAAGGTCTTCCAAAACCCTGTTCACTCTCTCTGTTTGGCCGTCGGTTTGGGGATGATAGGCTATGCTCAAGCATAACTGCGTTCCTACTGCTTCTTGCAGACTCCGCCAAAACTCACTGGTGAAGATGGGGTCTCGGTCACTAACAATGCTAGATGGTATTCCATGGAGTCGAACGATTTCCTTGAGGTAAAGTGATGCTAGGGATGAGGCAGTTCTTTTACTTTTGACAGGTAAAAAGTGGGCGCTTTTAGTAAGCCTATCCACTATTACCCAAATGCTAGTGTTGCCTCTCCTAGACCTAGGCAGCCCATCGATGAAGTCCATTGAGATGCTATCCCACTTCCACTGCGGGACCTCCAGAGGATGTAGCAGTCCGCCAGGCTTTTTCTGTTCCGCCTTAACCTGTTGGCACACCATGCACTTAGAAACGAATTCTGCCACGTCCTTTTTCATGCAGTTCCAGAAGAAAGCCCTTTTTATATCTTTGTACATTTTATCTCCGCCTGGGTGTATCGTCATCTTGGAGTGATGTGCTTCCTCGAGAACCTTCTTTATTAAATCTTTTGTCTGTGGGACGCATAGTCTTCCGTCTCGCCTTAGCAAACCCTTATCGTCGATGGAGTATCTGTTGAGGTGACTTGAAGTCTCACCCCTAATTAGCCTATCAATTGTTTCCACAAGTTGAGGGTCTTCGCGTTGTGCTGTCCCTACTGAATCCACTAAAGTTGGGCGCACTTCGAGAGATGCTAGCAAGCCTGGTACGAAATCGGAGGAAGGCCTAAAGTCGAAGCTGGCTATAAACTCTAGGCTTTGTCTTTCAACAAACAACGGGCTTAGGGTCAATTTCTTTCGGCTCAACGCGTCTGCCACTACATTGCCTTTGCCCGGAGTGTAGGAGATTTCGAAATCGTACGAGGCAAGAAACTCCATCCATCTTTGTTGCCTCAAGTTAAGATCCTTCTGCGAGAAAAGATATTTCAACGATTTATGGTCAGTGTAAAGTTCGAACTTCTCACCTAGGAGATAGTGTCGCCAAGACTTGAGTGCAAAGACGATGGCGGCTAACTCAAGATCGTGGGTTGGGTTGTTCTTTTCGTGCACTTTCAACTACCTCCCGCCATAAGCTACTACCCTTCCATCTTGTATTAAGACGGCGCCTAGCCCTGTCCCACATGCATCCGTATAAACAGTGAACATCTTGCTCCCATCTGGCAGCGTCAAAACTGGGGCTGTTGTAAGAGCCCTTTTCAGTCGTTGGAAAGCAAACTCGCAATCCAAGTCCCAATTGAACACTAGATTCTTCTTAGTCAATTTCGTGAGTGGAGCTGAGAATTTCGCAAAATCCCTTATAAACTTTCGATAGAAACCTGCTAGTCCTAGAAAACTTCGGACCTCAGTTGCATTCCTTGGTGTCTTCCAATCCTGTACCGCCACTACCTTAGCAGGGTCCACTGCTAACCCTTGTTTGGATACTATGTGCCCAAGGAACCTCACCTCTTCTCTCCAAAAGTGGCATTTGGAGAATTTGGCTTTTAGTTGATGGACTCGCAAAGTTTCCATGATTGCCCTTAAGTGCTGAGCATGTTCCTCTTCACTCTTTGAGAAGATAAGGATATCATCTACGAAGACCACTACGAATTTGTTGAGGAAATCTCTAAATACCCTACTCATCAGGTCCACGAAGTAAGCAGGTGCATTTGTCAAGCCGAAAGGCATGACAAGCCATTCAAAGAAGCCGTCTGGGGTTCTGAACGCCGTTTTATCGATGCTATCTTCAGCCACCCTTAGCTGATGAAAACCGGTTGCTAAATCGAGTTGGGAGAAAACAGACGCTCCTACAAGCTGGTCAAACAAATCGTCAATTCTAGGGAGAGGGTGCCTATTCTTTTTCGTTAGCTTGTTGAGCTCCCTATAGTCAACACATAGACGGAGTGAACCATCCGCCTTTGTAGCGAACACCACTGGAGCGCCCCATTCTGAAATGCTCCTCCTAATGAACCCCTTTTCTAGAAGCTCTTTAATCTGTTTACTGAGCTCTTTCCTTTCTCGTGGAGCCATGTGTCTAACGGGCAACGCAACGGGCTTTGCATTATCTACAAGATATATGCGGAAGTCTATTTCCCGCTTCGGAGGCAAGCCCTTCACCTCTTCGAAGACATCCGGATATTCCCGGACCACTTTAACTGATTGCAAATTTTCAACAGAGGCATCTAGCGATTCAAGGTAACTAAGCATAACCGCGTATGAGGGATTACAAGAAATTTCCAAAGTATTACCGAGCTAGGTTAGGAGCCTAACAACCCTTTTCTCACAATCAAGGATGGCCCCATTACTGGATAGCCAATCCATACCCAAAATCAAACCATAACCCGAAAAGCCCAAAACAAAAGCACTACATTGAAATTCTACACTTAGAATAGAAATTTTCAATCCCAACCAGATCATAGACAAATGAGCTGGGCCCCCAATTGGGTTTGAAACAATTAAGGGGTCCTCTACCATACTAGTTTTTAGGTGCAGAGATTCTACTAAAGCAGACGAGATAAAGGAGTGTGATGCGCCAGAATCAAATAAAGTGCGAACGGGGTGATCATAAAGATAAACTACACTTTCTACAGAAGTATTTATACCTCGCTGTTGCAGAGGTGGCGCTTCCAGCACATGAACCTGTGCCCCTGGGGTGGATCCAGCCCTCTGCCCCTGTCCTCGTTTCTTTGGGCAGTCCTTAGCCCTGTGGCCTGTCTCACCGCAAGAAAAGCACCCACCATTCTCCTTGGCCTTCTTTTTCCGGCAGTCCTTTACTAAGTGCCCCACTTTGCCACAGAAATTGCACTTCCTCTTCTCTTTGTTGCCTTTCCCGCCTTTCTTAAAGTCTGTCTTCTTAGGCTGCAAACCCTCTTTCTTCCCTTGAGAGCTTTCTGCCTTTGTCTCCTTCTTGCCCTTATCCTCTTCATTCAGCAATGCCATTTGCACCAATCTTTCATACGTGGCTCCCATGGGTATATGGGTCATGGCCAAACTGTGTAATGGCTCATTCAACCCTTTGACGAAACGGATAGCCTTCTTGTGTGGGGTGTTGACTAGGTCAAGCCTAAACCTAGCCAGCTCATCGAACTGATTCACATACTCTCTGACTGTCTTGTCCCCTTGCTTAAGAAATAAGAATTTTTCCAACTGCAAACTTCTTTCCGCATCTAAGAGAAATTTATTCTCAAACCTTGCCCTAAAGTCCTCCCATGTCTCCACTGGTCTTTCAGCATTAGTGACTTCGCACCAGTAGGAAGCCTCGCCCTTCAATAGCCATACTGCCAATTGTACTTTTTGTCTATCCTCTACCTCAAAGATGATGAATAGGTCCTCAGTTTCTTTCAGCCAATTCCTAGCTGCCACGAAGGACTCAGTTCCATGGAAATCCTTTCCTCCCATAGCTTTAAAATCTTTACATATCTTAGCAAAAGTGTTTCCCCGAGGAGGAGGTGGAGGAAAAGGTGACGCTGTAGCTGGATGATTTCCTGCAGCTGGGGGATGAGGAACGGTAGGACCTGGCTGAGTGGCTCTTGCTTCTAAGAACCGTCTAAACCAACCAGGTATTGGCACCCCTTCTGGCAAGTTAAGTTCTTCGGACATGCTGAAACAAAAAGGATAGATTCAAAACGAAGGATAAGAGATAGTACCTATGGCTTTGGGGGGGGACTTTGCCTTTTTAAAATAGAATAATATTTTTCTTTTAAAAAAGCTTCTTTAAATTTCCTTTTTGAAAATAAATTTTTATAACTTTTTATCTTATCTGGTAAACCTATGCTCTGATACCAAGTGAAACACCCCACCTCCGTTAGGGTCACTCTCAAAGGGAATGCCCTAATTTTGGTGGAGGTTTATAAGTATAAGTCACAGATATACAAGACAGATATAAGAACACATATTTGTAAACAGCGGAAAAACAACAACTTTTATTTCATAAAAGCAAATACGTGTTACAACAACATCACCATGATTGTCTTACATCCTTTCCAAAAACATAACATAACACTTCCATAATCTGTCTTGATTACATTATTTAAAGAAGCATAAAGAAAACATAGATAAACTACAAAAGCCCCATAGTGGTTGTCCAAAGCCATAGTTCAAAACGAAAAGGTCCAAGCAATACATTTCTCCTCTTCAAGCTGGATGTTAAGGCTGGTCAAGCTGCAGTGTTCCCTCCCTGTGGACCTGGGGGGGGGGAAACGGAAGAAAATAAGACGAAAGAAAGGCAGAGTCAGACATAAAGCCTGAGTAAGTCTAGGACTATTCTGTCTATGAATAAAGAACTGGGTATGATAAGTATAAACAAGAAGTGGGAAAGCACTATAAACTTGGTTAAGTTGTCTAGGGTCGAATATATTGTCGTAACCCATGTAAATCTCTGAACCCATATAAACTAGTTTCCAACTGGCACCCCATAATCAGGGTGATGTGATCCATTCTATGATGATCGGCTCCTACTTGTATAGTTACATGTGTCTTACGGCCCCCGATGTTGTAGTTACCTATGCTGGTCCCACCATGGGGTGTATCAAGTCCCATGGTGGCGGCCCGACACAATCCTAGAATACACAGGTATGCTACTGGTGTCCAGTGCCTTATTTTTCATGCGCCGGAGTGTGTGCACGCCCGCACCCTGTTAGAACCTACACTGCTACACCACCGCCGTCGATTTGACCTCTTACAATCAGCCCAGTAATCGTGCCCCATCCTGCCTAGTTTCAGGGTATCCTGATACACCTTCTAGGGTTACTGCTGAAAAGGGTCCCCCGTTACTAGGTTTTCTATCTCTAGCCAACATGCTAAGTTGGTTAAGTGTTTTCTAACCTAACCCCCACCAGTCCGTTTAGTTTAGCATGTTCCATTTTGATTAAGTCTTTAGTTCACTTAATCCTAACAATCCTGACTCAGCCTTAATTGTCTTATTAAAGCCTTCACCTCTCACATTAGACAGGTATTGTTGTGGCTGCCTGTTGCCGGTTGGTTCCGGGCAGTCTTACGCCACAACTCAGTCTAACGTCGGGTCCTTATTGGGCTCCACGTTTAACCTCCCACATTGGATAGGTATTGTTGTGACTACTGGACAGCCGGGCGGTTCCGGGCAGGTTTACATCACAACTCAATCCAACCTTGGGTTAAACACATCGTATGTTCTACATTTACATAATTTGTCTTTCTTCTTTATTTTCTTATATGTAAATATTTGCGGCCCATTATTAAGTTAATGGTGTAAAGCTTACACCAATCATGGGCCCAACCCATACTTGAATTTGGGCCCTTCTACTTTATATTTTCATTTATTAATTAATTTGGCCCAACGCTATTTTCCCCCGTTTAATACGTTCGTTTATCATAATATATGTTGGGCTTAGGCTTTTAAGCCCAACTTAGCCATGAGAAAAAGGGGAGGCTTAAAGCATGATTACATACACAAAAAGGGGAATGTGAACGCATGAACTTGCAACGTGACGTTAGAACTACAAAATAGAAACTGGTGTACTTGCATAGTGGTAACATATACTTTGGTCATAAAGCATAAGTGAGATGAATCAAACCATGTAAACTTGTAGTTAAGTTAAGAATATAACTATTGACACATAGGCTTAACTACAACATAAACCTATATTTTTATTCAGGCATAATGTCAAACATAAGCAAATCATGTTCATAAGATTACTACATGTTTACAAAGGTGCTTACTTTTGTTACTAACACAAAAGTATAGTTCAACTTAATCATGATTTTAAATCTATTCACCTAACCATGGCATAAATATTTCTAACATGAAATCCGGATTTTTGCTTTAGTCATGGAAACTTGCAAAGGGGATTTTGAATCTAACCTAGCTATGTACCACATATGTCATCATATAATTCTTGTTAACAATATAGACCGAACATGGATTTCAGTTATGCAAAAATATCAATCATAGCCTAGCCATATTCACAAGTTTGCAAATAGGTTTTCTAGTACAAAAGCATGGCTTAATACATAGATCATGGTGCCAAAATTTCAACATAGTTTCATATGAACTATAATAACCCAAATTTGTTCCAATTACGTACAAAATGATTTTTGTACAAAAATATACATTATGATGGCATAGTAGCAAAACCCCAAACTTGCATGAATTTCAATTAATCAACTACATACATGTAGCTTCAACATGGATTACATAATTTGCGAATATTCCAAACGTATACTTGCATAAAACTACCACAAATATGTAGTTTTTTATAATGAATAACATAATTCGAGAATATCCAAACGTATACAATATTCCAAATCGATAAGAATCATAGTAACGCACAAATATGAATTACTTTATCGCCACAAATCAAGTATACAAACCAACACAATTATTTGTTCATACCAAAATAATACTCTACTTACAATTGTGTGGCGAATTCTCCAATTTAGGAATTTGGAGATGCGATTCCTTGTTGATTTGATTTGATTAAGTTGCTTTATGCTTTAGAATTTGCCTCCAAATCCTCTCTCCAATTGGTGGCTACTCTTAGTCGTTCCTCAGCAACATGATGGCCTTGTTCTTATTTTTGAATGAATAGATTAGGTTGAGTCTAGGGTCATTTTTATAGGGTTTATGAACTGATTAGGACCATCGATGTCGCTTGGATTGATCATAGCCATTCATTCTAAAGAGAGACCAATTAGAGCCTGCCACCTAGCCCTAATGACAAAGTAGACCCCTGAAAATCGACCAACATAGAATAGGCCAGCCAGGTTGGGCTGGGTTCGACCTGGCTCTGGACCAGGTCGACAGCCCTGTCGACCTGGCTAGACCAGGTCGACAGCCCAGTCGACCTGGGTGCATTAGGCGGGAATTTTCCCGCCCTGGCCAATTGGGCCCGATTCTTAATTTTAAACTTGTTTTTCTGAGCTGTTTTATTCTGTTCGAATTTTAAACTTAATTCAGAAACTTCCGAAGGCCATATCTTCTTCATACGGACTCCGTTTTTCGAAAACTCGGACTCTATTTTGCGTATTTTTCCGAGACGAACGCAATGGTGTATCCTGTTTCCCTTAGTTCTTTGATTTGAAATTAATTATACTTTAATTTGTGAATTTCACAGTTATAGAATTCGCGGGGTGTTACACTATTCAACATGTGTATTCTTTCTATAATATTCTTTATTTTCCAAATTAGAATGAGGCCCAATCAATTACCATATAATGTAAATTATATGGATTCCATACAACACATGTATATAACAGCAACCATAAATAATCAACCTTCATCCAGAGTGCACCACACAACTGTATAAGCATTAAATATAAATAATTAACGCTTACACAGTCTGTCAACCCATCGATTGACATACAACTAAACAATCGGGATTAGTGTACGTCAAATATCATCCCAATACCTGTGTGGGGTTTCAAATTAACAAACACAGGTTTTTATTTGTGCAGTTGGGCGATGTGTAAAATTTATCGTCCCTATCGATATCAGTTCAATCGGTGTACATAAGACAATCGTTCGATTTGTAAATGAATATATATATTTAATTTCAACACATGAATATATATTTTATTTCAATACATGAATATATATTTTATTTCAACACATGAATATATATTTTATTTGCACATGAATGTATATTTTATTTCAACACATGAATATATATTTTATTTCAACACATCTCACTATCAAATTTGACTACACAGAAATCAAACAAACAAGTCATCCATGGTCTGTGGACGACGGGTGTCAGGTGCTACTAAGCACCGTCTGCATCCTAGTATATATTTCAACTAGAAATCAAAATAAAAGTGAGGAGTTCTCACCTTGGGGTTCCACTCCACCATATAATATTTATGAGCTTCAGAACAGTCGGGATTAGCCTGACATTCCAACGCAATCTTCTCTACGCTGACCATATTAAAATCACATTTTTAATACGACGTTCTGTACATTAAAAAATCATATTTTTAATACTCCGCCAATATAAAAATCATATTTTTATTCTTTCTATAATATAAAAATCATATTTTTATACCTTCTATAATATAAAAATCATATTTTTATTCTTTCTATAATATAAAAATCATACTTTTATTTACCTTTTATACATATAAAAATTATATTTTTACATTGCTACTTCTATAAAGATCGAATTTTTATTTTGCTTCATATATAAAAATCTCGCCTTTCCATATATAAAAATATCGTCTTTCTATATATAAAAACATCGCCTTGCTATATATAAAAATATAATCTTCTCATCGCTACTTCATATATGAAAATCGAATTTTTATCGCTATTCTATGTATATATAAAAATTGAATTTTTATTGCTATAAAAAATCCTATCTTTTCCAATAAACAAAATCAAATCTTTTATATTTCACTTCATATAAAGATTCAACCTTTTGACATATAAAAATTCAACCTTTTATAAATTAAAAATCACTTCTTTTGTATGATAAAAATCTCTTCTTTTGTATGATAAAAATCTCTTCTTTTGTATGATAAAAATCTCTTATTTATGCTTTTAAAAATCGAAGTTTCATTCGCTACATATTTATAAAAATCTAATTTTTTTTATATACGCTATTATATATTCAAACAGAAAATAAAATGAATGTAACTAAATCTTACTGTGGAAATGAGGGGGGGCTTGGAGGCGTCAGAGGCTGGAGGCGGATCGGGGGAGGTGGCTCTAGGACTGGCGACGAACTTCTAGTGGTGCGGTGGGCGGTTTCAGGTGGAGGCGGCATGGGGTTTTGTGGCAATTAGGGTTCGATTTGGGATTATGGTGATCGAATGGAGGGGGAGACGCTGGAGCGATGGACGGAGGAGAGGCTAGCCGAGGTCAGGCGCGGTGCGCGGTAGTCGACGTGGGTGGAGGCGCGATGAGGTCTTCGTCATTTTTTTCTTTTCCTTTTTTTCGTTTTCCATCGTTAACTGAGTTTGGGGAAGTGAGAGAGAGCGAGGAAATTAAGTATATATATATATATTATTTATTTTATTTTATTTTACTCTCTAAAAGGTTACTTTATAATTTAAACTCAAAACTGAGCCCATCGACTATCGTCCCTAGTGTAATACCCCCATTTCGAACACAATGGGATATGTCCCGTAAGCCAGTTTGGCCGTTTCGATTATTTTTCATCAAAATCAAAATATAACTCTATAAATTGAATTTAAACGCATATTTCAATTTACCGGGGCCACATATTAACTCTAAAAATTCCCGAAAAATATTTTCTAGCTTCGCATTGACGATACGGTTCTAACAAAACTAATTTCGTCGAATTCTGAGACCATTTGAAAAATGGCCATTTTCCTGTCGATTAGAATCAACTAAAACTGGTCAAAACACGTTTTACTTCGCCACGCTCACATATTGATTCGAAAAATTATGAATTTTGGAATCTAGACATAATTTGACATCACGGATCCAACAAAAGTGGTTTCGTCGAAAACAGATGTCGTTTGCAAAATTTCTATTTTTAAGGGCCAGAATTCCATAGCGACTATTCTGAATTTTCAACTGGACATAACTTTTTATTCCCGCATGAAATTTCAATTTTTCGGATTCGTTGGAAAGATATTCTCAAATAGATTCTAATATTTTTGGTTTCGTTGAAATCCGGTTTATTTTGAATCTTGTACATTCATTTGAACTTTGAAATCGAATTTTCGAACTACCTCGCCATTTTCAATTCCTTTTATAATTTAAAATAAATATTTATATTCTAACGACAATTTAAATAAATATGTTCACTCTAATTTTATTCAATATAAATTTCTCATCGTTATTATTTCAAAAAATTAATTTTAAATATTGAAAATTCATTAAAATTGCCAAAATAAAAATTTTAAATTGGCTCAGATTTCTGGGTTGTTACAATCTCCCCCACTTAAAACTTTTCGTCCCCGAAAAGGAACGAAGCTGGAAGTAGTTTAACTGATCAACTCAACTTTCATTATTTTCATTATGGCCTAAGTTCTTCAACTTTTCAGTTTCTAAGAACTTTTCAAATTTTTCAAAAATTTGGCTAACATCCTAAATTTTCGAAAAATTTCTCCATAACCTCCCCTACACCGGGAGCTTCGGGATATTTCAAATAGCCTCCCGCGGCCCTCACCGATCCAAAAGAAAAAGCAAACGCCAAGCGGCTAGCCAATCGGCTTATAAAATCATCCAAACCCAAAGAAATACAATAAATATGTACCTATTTGTCGGGCAAACAATTTTATTCCTCTTCTCTAGCCTCCTTGCTATGACATGTTCAATGTAAGTACATGTATATGCGTGAAAATGCGATAAATGTTCAATACAATTGACTATTTGATACAATTTGGCTAAATGGTTAAAAATATCAAACCAATAATCAAACAACACAATCATCAATCAGTTAGTTGATTATCATTTCAAATTCATAACTTTGATATATAGTCAAAAATCACATTTTTGGTGCCAAATCACAACAATAAGCCCTATCTATTTTTGGTTCTCACGCCAGTCAATTGGAAATATATAAATATCAAACCTTCGAAACTCGAACACAACACTGATGATGGGTACCCATCATCAGAATCATTCCCGGGCGACTACAGTGTGATTCTATATCTATCCAGTATATCAAAACTTCAATACACGCGGATCGGACGTATACACAAAATCTTTATATACTTGATTGTCCAAATCAATATAAAAATAATATTCACATACGAATAATTGAATTTAATTTTCAAAACAAAATTTGTTTTCAATTTTATTTTAAAAACATCACTCTTCGCACTCGTTCTAGGATACTACTGATCCTATCTCTAACGAGTCATTCTCCTTGGATATTACTAATCCAATCTCTGATGAATTCTTTCGTATGGTTCTAATGTGTCTTGTTCTCGAGCTTTGTAAACCAAAGCTCTGATACCAACTGTAACGAAAAGGAATTTCGCTCGATCCGAATCGATCGCTAAGCCGACCAAGACCGTTCGAAACCCCCAATTGTTTTGAGAACATGACAAATTGGAACGCAAATAGAAGAACATTTCAATGTTTATTACAATAATTACATCAGAATGCAAGAATATACAGAGTATGAATAAATAATATACATCACAAAATATCAGATATTTAAATTACATTTAAATACATCGTAGCGGAAAAATAATACAAAACACAACTGAAAGAGATATACGGATACAGAGCTTTCCGGATATCATTCCAGCTGTAAACCCGGTTCCTGTGAATATAAATCTACAAAACCAAAACTACTAGCTGCCCGTGTCAAAATAAGGGCACCCAGAGTTTAGGTTAAAACAATAAACTCCAGGCCAGTCATGTGACTGGTGTGAGAACTAAAATAGTTATTAATCTATATTTTAAAGTTAGGTAAATCAAGGGACCACGTCATATAACGCGGAATGGGTCTCCCAAGAATACCAGTGCATAAAACAACAACGCAATGCTAAATAAAGAAAAATGAAGCTATTATAAGACCCAGGTCCCATCACACAATGCAACGCAAGCCAGAGGATAGGGTTTTTACCTTATTATAGCCAAAGAATGCTTGGTACGTGAAATTTCATGTTTTATTATTACTATAAGTGTATAGTGTCAAAGCAATTTCAATCATATGTATCAATCATAGACGGCATAAGTGCCCCATACCACTATGTCGCCGTATATAGGTATACAATCAAAACCGCACGGTGTCGTGTTTGGAAATTGGATTTCCATCTGTGAACCGAGGCAAGGGATCGTCCTCTACTGAATTCGAGACGATCTAGCCCGCCCCTTAGGCAAGCGCACAGGCAAGCCTTTGATCGTCAGGACCGGTCCACCGATGTGGATTATTAAGCCTGAACACTGCGTTTCCCCGCCCTTTGGGGTGTAAATGAGCCAAATGACTCCATCAGCTCCACATAGTCACCGATATATTCGAGGTGCCTCGCAACAGCAACAACCACACAGGTGAAAATAATATAAATGTCAGGGCTGGTAGGTCACTGACACCACCCTAGCTAGAAAGAAACGCATGCCCTCCCTGATGTCCTCTCCCGTTTCTGGTTCACAACCGGGGTGTGAAGCTTGCGAATCAACGCTACACAAAGCTATGCCACACAGTCTGTACTTCGATTATCAACCACAAGACTATGCTTTACAACAAAAGCCTTGATCATTTGCCACTTAGGCAAGCCACACAGGCAATTCACTCCATGCGATTGATATCCATCAATATATAACCCCTGAGCTCGTACGTCTCCGAGAAGGGCGTTAATCAAGAGAATAAATTCTCCGCCGCCAAACAGATATATATTTAATAGAAATCAATCACACGGAATAAAATCCAATGTCAGAAACACAATCCATTTACAAGTTCGTTCTGGGTCTGAACGAAACCGGAGGCACCTTGTACCTCGCATATCCATCGATCTCCAAGTACGTCTGGATGATCACCAACTGATTCCCTCCTCTTGGGTGTACAACCCAATCAAGATCATCATTAATCACCCAAACGATGTGAAGACCTCCGGTCTTCGACCACCGTCTTCATCCTCGACACCACGTCGAATCAGTTATTCAGAATGGGATAAACCCGGTCTTTCTGAATAACTCGCATATATAATAAACAACTGTTACACAAACACAACATACGCCTCATTCCAATTCAGAATATTCTTTTATTCAAATATTCTTATACTTTGGGAAAGGTTCCCATTAATTTTATCAAAGATAAATTCCTCAAATTTATTCATTAATCTTCATTTGAATTTCAATTCAAACTTGTCGGGATTAGCGAAACACACCGAAGTAATCCTTCATTTTATTTCCCAATCCCAACTTATTCATCCCACGAAGTAAAACTGGTCATACTTCATATCTAACACCATGGTGTTATCGATAAATTTAATTACCATTTCACGTTCAAATCTAATTAAAGATTTAACTATCGCCTGGAGCAAAACTGGTGATACCCCATTCTCGATCACTTCAGTCTAATTAAAGATTTATTAAAACTCCACTTAGTTTTAATCTTTGCAAAAATCAATATCCTGTTTTTAACTGGGTTAAAGAACCAATGTCATCTAAAACACGGTTCACGATAAACCAAAATCACATTCCTTTAATTATCGGGTTAAAGAACAAGTGTTATTTAAAACACCGTTCACGATAAACCCAAAAATCAATTCTAATTCAATTCCAATTAAATACCATTTAATTGTTACACTTCATTAAATCTAAATAGAAAGATTTAATCTTTTTCTCAACTGGGTTTAAGAACAGTGTTAATGAAGACACCATTCACGACAAACCCAAATCACATTTGATATTAAATACAAGGCTCTGAATAGAAAATATATCGGCTTATATTCAATATCAAATTCTACGACCAACAAATAGCGTATTGGAAATAACGATATAAATATATCTTTTAAATTCCCATAACAATATCTGCATCATCACGAAATCCAACAACGAAATATTCCAAAGACAATTTCGATTCAAATCCATTCCAATTCAATTATTGGAAATTCTGGTTACTTTTAAAACCATTTCAAATCCAATTTATTTATTTTAAAAATAAATGGATTTTAATTCTAGTTCAAAACCAGTTCATTTCGATAAAAATCTACTTTTATCTTTTCAAATTTGGAATTTTTCATCCCAATCCTTCACAAATCATTTCTTATGATTTTACACAAATTATTGATATTTTTAATAATTTTATCAAGGCCCGTACAATCGATTTCCATCAATGGCCATCGAACTGCACTTACAACGACCTTTTCCAAATTTGATTTGGACATAATTCCAAATCCAACGGTTAGATTTCACATCACTAACATTCGTTAGAAAGCTCTTTTCGATACGAACCCAACGGTTCTGGTTTTAGGAGAATACGACGGTCGGATCTCCCGAAATATCCATTCGAAGTCAATGGTCGAAATTCGCGAACTGCCGCAGCGCGGCGTGTTCTATTCAGGCTATTATATAAATACAATATATATATTATAAATATTTCATCGATTTCCTTTTAAAATGTATTTTTAAAAATTGTTTTAAATTCGTTTTCGAAACGAGTTCAACTTCATATTCAATTTCGAATCAAAATTGAATATTCCAAATCATCGATATACAAATGATAATATTTTCAAAACGTTATATTTTGAAATCACTTCCTTTTCTATAATCACTATAAAAACGAATATAATCGATATAAATATCGCTCGCGTCAAATAGCGCATATCTAACCAACACGACTTTATATATTTCAATAACTTCGTTATTTTATTCAACAAATGAATATTTTCTTCAACACATTAATATATACTTTTATTCAACACATGAATATTTATTTTATTCAACACAAGAATTTTCTTTCTATTCAACACTTGAATTTTCTTTTTATTCAAAACATGAATTTTCTTTCTATTCAACACATGAATTTTCTATTCTATTCAACACGTGAATATTCTTTCTACAATATTCTTTATTTTCCAAATTAGAATGAGGCCCAATCAACTACCATATGATGTTCATTATATGGATTCCATTCAGCACATTTATATAACAGCAACGATAAATAATCAACCTTCATCCAGAGTGCACCACACAACTGTATAAGCATTAAATATAAATAATTAACGCTTACACAGCCTGTCAACCCATCGATTGACATACAACTAAACAATCGGGATTAGTGTACGTCAAATATCATCCCAATACCCGTGGGGTTTCAAATCAACAAACACAAATTTTTATTTGTGCAGTTGGGCGATGTGTAAAATTTATCGTCCCAATCGATATCAGTCCAATCGGTGTACATAAACAAATCATTCGATTTGTAAATGAATATATATTTTATTGCAACACATGAATATATATTTTATTTCAACACATGAATATATATATATATTATTTCAGCACATGAATATATATTTTATTTCAACACATCTGACTATCAAATTTCACTAAGAAATCAAACAAACAAGTCATCCATGGTTTGTGGACGACGGGTGTCAGGTGCTGCTAAGCACCGTCTGCATCCTAGTATATATTTCAACTAGAAATCAAAATAAAAGTGAGGAGTTCTCACCTTGGGGTTCCACTCTGCCATATAATATTTCTGAGCTTCAGAACAATCGGGATTAGCCTGACATTCCAACGCAATCTTCTCTACGCTGACCATATTAAAATCACATTTTTAATATGATGTTCTGTACATTAAAAAATCATATTTTTAATACTCCACCAATATAAAAATCATATTTTTATACTTTCTATAATATAAAAATCATATTTTTATACTTTATATAATATAAAAATCATATTTTTATTCTTTTTATAATATAAAAATCATATTTTTATTTACCTTTTACAAATATAAAAATTATATTTTTACATTGCTACTTCTATAAAGATCGAATTTTTATTTCGCTTCATATATAAAAATCTCGCCTTTCCATATATAAAAATATCGTCTTTCTAGATATAAAAACATTGCCTTGCTATATATAAAAATATAATCTTCTCATCGCTACTTCATATATAAAAATCGAATTTTTATCGCTATTCTATATATAAAAATCGAATTTTTATTGCTATAAAAAATCCTATCTTTTCCAATAAAAAAAATCAAATCTTTTATATTTCACTTCATATAAAGATTCAACCTTTTGACATATAAAAATTCAACCTTTTAAAAATTAAAAATCACTTCTTTTGTATGATAATAATCTCTTCTTTTGTATGACAAAAATCTCTTCTTTTGTATGATAAAAATCTCTTCTTTTATATGATAAAAATCTCTTCTTTTGTATGATAAAAATATCTTCTTTATGCTTTGAAAAATCGAAGTTTCATTTGCTACATATTTATAAAAATTCAATTTTTTTATATACGTTATTATATATTAAAACAGAAAATAAAATGAATGTAAATAAATCTTACTGTGGAAATGGGGGGGCATGGAGGCGTCGAAGGCTGAAGGCGGATCGGGGGAGGTGGCTCCAGGACTGGCGATGAAATTCTAGTGGCGCGGTTGGCGGTTTCAGGTGGAGGCGGCATGGGGTTTCGTGGCGATTTGGGATTGGGGTGCTCGAACGGAGGGGGCGATGCTGGAGCGATGGACGGAGGGGAGGGTGGCCGAGGTCAGGCGTAGTGCGCGGTGGTCGACGTGGGTGGAGGCACGATGAGGTCTTCGTCGTTTTTTTCTCGTTTTCCATCGCTGATTGAGTTTGGGGAAAGTGAGAGAGAGAGAGAGAGAGGATATTAAGTATATATGTATTATTTATTTTATTTTATTTTACTCTTTAAAAGGTTACTTTATAATTCGAACTCAAAATTGAGGCCACCGACTATCATCCCTAGTGTAATACCCCCATTCCGAACACAATGGGATATGTCCCGTAAGCCAGTTTGGCCGTTTCAATCAGTTTTCGTCAAAATCAAAATACAACTCTATATATTGAATTTGAATGCACATTTCAATTTACCGGGGCCACATATTAACTCTAAAAATTCCTGAAAAATATTTTCTAGCTTCGCATTGACGATACGGTTCTAACAAAATTAATTTCGTCGAATTCTAAGACATTTGAAAAATGGCCATTTTCCAGTCGATTAGAATCAACTAAACCTGGTCAAAACACGTTTTACTTCGCCACGCTCACATATTGATTCGAAAAATTATGAATTTTGGAATCTAGCCATAATTTGACATCACGGATCCAACAAAAGAGGTTTCGTCGAAAACCGAGGTCGTTTGCAAAATTTCTATTTTTAAGGGCCAGAATTCCATAACGACTATTCTGAAATTTCAACTGGATGTAACTTTTTATTCCCCTTATGAAATTTCAATTTTTCGGATTTTTTGGAAATATATTCTCAAATAGATTCTAATATTTTTTGTTTCGCTAAAATCCGGTTTATTTTGAATCCTGTACATTCATTTAAACTTTGAAATCAAATTTTCGAACTACAGCGCCATTTTCAATTCCTTTTATAATTTAAAATAAATATTTATATTCTAACGACGATTCAAATAAATATGTTCATTCTAATTTTATTCAAAATAAATTTCTCGTCGTTATTATTTAAAATAATTCATTTTAAATATTGAAAATTCATTAAAATTACCAAAATAAAAATTTTAAATTGGCTCTGATTTCTGGGTTGTTACACTTATAATGATCAAACATGCTTGATATGTAGAAAATAATATTTTAATATTATTATTAGTGTCTAATCAGTTTTAAAATACTTCAAAGTAAATGTATCAATCCTAGATGGCATAGTACCCCATCCTACTATGTCGCCATATATAGGTTTACAATCGAAACCGTAATGTCGTATTGGAAATTGAATTTCCGTCAGGAGTCAAGGCTAGGGACGATCTCCTTACCGATTCGAGATACTCTAGCAATGTCTCATGATTTGGAAGCTGGCGAACCCTTGGATCCTGCAGGCCCGGTCCACAAATACTGTAACAACCTGGAAAATCAGAACCAATTTAAAATTTTATTTTAAAATTTTGTTAGAAAATGTGCCAGAATTTAAAAAGTTCCATTTTTAAATTAAATTATTGAATTTAAAAAGGCTTATAAATAAAATTTTGATGTTATTTATGAATGATTTAAAATTTTGTTTGTTATGAACAAAAATTTATAATTTGTTAAATTGTGATTGATAATAATGGAAATTATGAAATTGTTTATACGTTTGGACTAGCTAACTTTAAACTATTATTGAAAAGTAATATGGTTATCCTAATTTGTATGAATGCATCATTGTCTTGTTCAAATTGATGACCGCTAATGAAGACGACGTTGTTTGTTGAATAGTTGATTGTTTTGTTTATTTGATGAATCAAATAATTGAATTTTCGTTGTTCTTTAAAATGTTCAAATACAGATTTGTTTCTAAATATTTAATATAAATGTAATTGTTTGGATCTAATAGCTTTCTTGTTTAAGTAACATATAGTTTTCTTTATTTTGTTAAATTAAAACTAAATCTATATTAGTCTAGTACACTTATTCATTTTAGATCATTGGTTTTATAAATCTAATTTGGAGTCTAACTTTTAGATCTAAAATTATATGTTCATGTTAATGGATTAAATTATATCTTAAAGGTTTATTAGAACTTTATACTCAATTGGTTAAATGATACATTGTTAGTCCATGTTTTATCTTTCATAACTAAGTGTAACATTAGACTTGAAAGTCTATATATATACATGATATTTTCAATTAGATAATTGGATTTTATAAAAGGGATTTTGTCAACATGCAAATATTTTAAAACTGATTGTTGTAATTATGCTGTGACGGCCCAGCCCGCACCAACCGACATTTCCATTGAAAATGCGTTGTGCTAATGCCGGACTACACAGGACGGTCGCTAAAGAAAGGAATTTAAACTAACAAGTAACCCGTAGAATGTCTCATAGCGTGTGGAACAAAATATAATAATAACATAACTTGATATAAAACAGGCGAGACGGTGCATAAGATGAAAACTAAACCATCATAGCAGCGAAAATCCAAAATACAGCTTGTCATCCAAACCAACATTATTACAACTTTGAAATATTGTCTCTAAAGCAAAAGAAAGAGGTACACTACTAATGCCCAAAGTAGTGACCAACAACAACTCAGGGAGGTTATATATATCTTATGTGGGAGCCTCCTGCTCGTCTCCGGTACAGCTACTCGTGCATAATCACCTGACATGTCTCTAGTCTGCCCGTTTAAGAGCACTTAGAGTAATAAGAAGAGACATAAAAATCTGGGTTAGACAAACGTCTAGTATGAACGATAAGCAGCAAAACAGAACAATAACAGGTATACATAACCATACCAGAACCTGGACCTGCAACCAAAGATTTAGCATAACAGGATGTACAATGCTCTAAGGTGACACTAACATATGGTGTAAAAACAATGGGGAGGGGTGTGCATGTCATAGTGGTGTCAAACGTATCAAGCATAGCAACCATCCTCACATCTCTCCCTCAGTGCGTAAAGCATACGATATCCACTGCTTTGACCACCCAAAAACCTTTGCTATGATCACTCTGCCCCATGGAGTCTTGATCGCTTCACAGCACTGATCCATATCCACTAATCCCTTGCTATGTCCACACCTCCCCCATGAAGTCATGACAACTCCACTGCATTGGCTAATATCCATGCTACGATCACTCTGCCCCATGGAGTAATAACTACCCCCACTACACTGATCCGTAGCCTAATATCCGTCCTGGTGGTGAATCAAAGTTATGGACACCGACAACCCCTTTGCACACGTCCCACAGCAAAGTCCAACCATGAAGTTAACTCGTTGGTTCTCGTCTAGATCCTGAGTTACAACTTCTCATTGGACTACCTTTGCATCTCGGGTTGGGTCTTCTCCAGATCGGTCTCCATTTGGTTCGGTTCGGTTCGTTATCATCCACATCGAGTCGGGTCGGTTTCCCCATCCAAGTCAGTTCAGTTCCTGGCATACCCTCCGGGTCGAGTCGAGCTCCTTCACCAGTTCGGGTCGTGACTCCAGGCCGTGGCTCCAAGCTTTAGCTCGTGGCATCATGGCATCAGACCGTGATGCTTCAGCTCAGGACATACGGTTCGGGATTGCATTGTGGAGCGGATCGTGAGAAGCATCAGGGTCCGGCTCGTGGAGCATGTAGTTCGTGACGCGGTTCAGTTCGGAGAAGGGTGGTGCTCCGGTTCGGGGGTCGTGATACCCTGGTGACGAACGAGTAGGGCGATCCGATCTGGTTCCTGCATCATTTTGTGCAACTTTTCCAGCGACTATTTTACGCCACACGACGACGTTTTTGACCATTCTAACTTTGCTAAACAATTACAAATCATGCCAAACAGTAATAGCAACATGTATTATCGACCATGAACACTAAAACAACAACTTTAGCATGTCAATGTGGATCAAACATACTCAAAACTCATGTTTTCCCCTTAATACCCTTAATCATGATTTGGCCATACGATTAGCTAAACATATCCAAATTAGCCCAAATTTTTATTAGAGCCCTAAAATAATATTGTAGAATTTTACAAATTTTTCCAGATTTTTCTGAGCCATAATTTCGCTAATTATCACTAATCACCCCAAATTAGCCGTAATAAGTGAAGAACAATGCAAATCACTCACCTCAGCCACAAATAAAATATAAAATCTGAAAACTCCACTGTTTGGGTTGAATTCTAATGTCTAGCTGCAGCTCCAACTCTTATTTGGTGCTATTTCTCCTTGATTTGACGTAGATTAGCTTAATCCTTGATTAGAGACCGATCTGGGATGAAGTTAGAAGGTGGAGGCCATTGTTAGGGTTTCTAAGTGGTAAATGGCAGTTAGAAAACTGAAATGGAATGAAAACCTAACTCATTTCAGCCTCCCCATAACCCTAATCCCGAAATGGGTTATGGGCCCATTTGCTATTTACCCTAATCAGCCCACTTAAGTAGTTTTTCACCTTCTAAACCTTGTTTCAGCAATATCTCCAAAACAGTGAGTCCGTTTGGCTAATGTGACCCCTCTACGGAAATGTAAACCATCATCTGAATCCAATGGAAGTGGTTTTAGGGTAAATCTCCTTACTAACCAAAAGTTCTGGCCGAAACAAGATCAGCTAGGGGCAAAACGGTCGTTTAAAAAATTGGCAAAAATCATGGACATGGAAAATGACCCCAATAGTCGTTCCCTAAAGTTACATGACCATAAGACCTCATATGAAAATAAAATAAATATTTTACGATCCTCTGATGCATATAATGCGGGTCGTTACACTCCCCTCCCCCCCTCAAGAAATTTGACCCCCGAAATTCCTCAACTAAGAAACAACAATGGGTCCCGCATGCCTATCAACTATTTAGAAATAACCAAACATACATAGCAATATAACAAGCCTATCCTAGCATGTAGTTTACTAACAAGGGAAAAAACTATCACTATTATAATCTTACCAGGCAAAGAGTTCTGGATGTGTCTTCCTTATGCTCTACTCTGTTTCCCAAGTACAGTCATTCTCATTCTCGCCCCCACTAAACCTTGACCAGTTTCACCGCCTTCCTTCGAAGTTGCTTCGTGTCATATTCGACAATACGGATCGGCCTGCAGTTCCCAACCGCCTTGGGTTCTAATTCAATGTCATCCAACTGATCCGGTGAAATAGTCATACAGGGGTCGTGCATGAACTTCCTTAACTGGGAAACATTAAATACATTGTGAACTCCCGCCATCTTTTCTGGCAACTCAACTTTATATGCTAAATTCCCAACTTGCTTAAGAACTGGGAATGGACCAACGAATCTTGGTGCTAACTTGCCTTTCCTACCAAATCAAATCACGCTCTTTAACGGAAAAATCTTGATAAACTCCAAGTCGCCAATGGAGAATTTTAAATCCCTTCTCATCTTATCAGCATAACTCTGTTGGATAACCTTAATCTTGTCTAAAGTTTCTCTTATCACATCTGGCCCAAGCACAAACTTCTCACCAGTTTTTAACCAACATGATGGTGAGTTGCACGGTTTTCCGTACAAAGCTTCAAATGGAGCCATACCAATACTAGACTGATAACTATTATTATATGCAAACTCCACTAGATGCAAATAGTGATCCCATGACCTACCAAAATCGAATATACAAGCTCTCAAAAGATCCTCCAATATACGATTCACCCTCTCGGTCTGACCGTCGGTTTGAGGATGGTATGCAGTACTAAAATGTAATTCTGATCCAAAAGCCTCTTGTAAGCTCTTCCAAAATACACTAGTAAACAACGGATCTCGGTCACTCACAATGCCTTTGGGTACTCCATAAAATCTCACTACCCACTTCATATATAGTTCTACTAACTTAGATGTTATTTTATTCGACTTGATGGGTATAAACCTTGCACTCTTGGTCAATCTGTCCACAATCACCCAAATGCTATCATGGCCCGATCTAGTCCTCGGTAAACCATCAATGAAATCCATTGAGACTTGTTCCTATTTCCATTCTGGAATTTCCAATGGTTGTAACAAACCACTAGGGTTCTTTTGCTCAGCTTTAACTAGCTCGCAATTCATGCATTTAGATATAAACTTCGCAACGTCTCTTTTCATCCCTTCCCAGTAGTAGGTCTGCTTCATTTCTCGATACATTTTGTTACCATCGCGATGTATAGTCAGTTTTGAGTGATGACATTCTCTAAGCAGTTCATCTCTCAATCATTGACATTGGGCACAACTAGTCTCCTTTTTTTTAAGCCATCCATCTCAGTCAAGCCCATACTTGTTCTTCTCCTCGTCGACACCCATTTCTAACTTGGAGATGATTTCCAATAGGTTAGGATCGTCCCTCTGATTGGAACAAATCTGCTCAATCAAAGTGGGTATGATCATCAAACTTGCTAATACTTCTGGATCCATTTCGCACTTTGGTCTGAAATCATACCCAGATATGTACTCTAGTTGCTTCCATTCCAGAAACATAGCCCCTAAACTAGCATGTCTTCTACTTAATGCATCAGCAACCGCATTGCCCTTTCCTGATGTATATGCGATATCGAAATCATAGGAAGCCAATAATTCTAACCATCGCTGTTGTCGGAGATTTAGATCCTTCTGAGAGAAGAGATACTTTAATGATTTATGATCGGTAAATAACTCGAATCTTTCTCCCAAGAGATAATGTCTCCACATCTTCAATGCGAATACGATCGCTGCCAATTCCAAATCATGGTTAGGATAACTTTTCTCATGTGATTTCAGTTTCCGACCAGCATAAGCTACAACCCTACTTCTTGCATCAATACAACACCTAGTCCGGTACCACATGCATCTGTGTACACTGTCATTTCTTCGTTCCCTTTAGGAATGACTAACACTGGCGCATGCGTCAACTTTTCCTTTAGACTCTTGAATGCATTTTCACAATTTCCGTCCCAGACGAAAGCTTGATTCTTCTTGGTCAATTGAGTTAATGGTGCCGCTATCTTGGAGAAGTCTTGGATAAACTTACGATAATATTCAGCTAAACCCAAGAAACTTCTTACGTTTGTTGCATTCTTGGGCATAGACCAATCATGTACCGTAATCACCTTCGCAGGTTCCACGGCAATACCATTCTCTGAAACAACATGGCCCAAGAATCTCACTTCCCTCCTCCAGAAGTGACACTTAGAAAAATTCGCTTTCAACTGGTGTTTTCTCAACACCTCCATCACTATCCTCAAATGTTCCTTGTGTTTTTCCTCTATCCTCGAGTAAACCAAGATATCGTCTATGAACACAAGAACAAACTTATTCAATTGATCCCTGAATACCCAATTTATAAGATCCACAAAATATGCTGGTGCATTGGTCAACCCGAATGGCATGACTAACCACTCATAGAATCCAGACGGTATCCGAAATGTCGTTTTAGCTATACTCTCAGCTTCCACCCTAAGTTGAGGAAAACCTGTTGCGAGATCCAACTAGGAGAACACTCTCGCGCCACTCAACTGATCAAACAAATCATCTATCCGCGGTAGAGGATACTTATTCTTCCTCGTCACCTTATTCAAATCGCGGTAGTCCACACAAAATCAAAGGGAACCATCTACCTTGGTATCAAACACAACTGGTGCTCCCCACTCAGAAACACTTCTTTTGATAAATCCCTTCTTCAACAGATCGCTCACTTGCACCCCGAGCTCATCTACCTTGGTATCAAACACAACTGGTGCTCCCCACTCAGAAACACTTCTTTTGATAAATCCCTTCTTCAACTGATCGCTCACTTGCACCCCGAGCTCTCGCTGCTCCCTTGGTGCCATACGACGAAGTGGCATCACTATAGGCCTGGCATCTTTCATTAAATCAATCCGAAACTCAATCTCTCGGTGTGGTGGGAGTCCGGTCACTTCCTCGAAGACGTCCGGATACTGGCCAGCCACGGGCACATCTGACAATTCATCATGCGGGATGTCGAGGGAATTTAGAAAACTAGCCATTACCCCATCACTAGGTAGACCACCAAACACTACCCTCTGTCCATCTTCCACTCTAACTGTCACCTAAAAGCCCTCATAGTCTACCATCACCCCATATCTTTGGAGCCAATCGACTCCCAAAATAATGCCAAACCCATTAAAGCCCAAAATAAAGCAATCACAAGCAAACATACATCCATGACTCGATAAGACTACATTACGAAAAATCATACTAAGACTAGTCGAACCACCAATTGGGTTCGTCATAACTAAAGGTCTATCGCCTATCTCGGGCTCCAATCCGAACCTATCTACCAGGTCACTAGATATGAAGGAATGGGAAGCCTCAGTATCAAACAAAACTCTAACCGGAACATCATAAACGGAAAGCATACCTTGGATAACGACATTCTTTCCTTTCTCCGCCGTAGTTGGGGCATTCGACGAAGATGGAACAACATTGATAGCATATGTTTTCACAGTCTTCTTTTCTTTAGGGGGTTGCAAACACTTATCCTTGTGATGTCCCACTTGGCCACAGTTGAAGCACTTCCTATCTGCGGGTTTTGCTCGACATTCTTTGGCATCGTGGCCCTTCTTGTCACAGCTAAAGCGCTCAACATATTTCTTGTCTTTCTTCCTCTGACCATCCTTAGCTTGGTTCTGCTTCCTTTTATTCTGAGAATTATTCTTGCCTCCACCTCCTGCTTGCGGTTTTGGCTCTCCTAAAGATACAATAGCAACTTCAATCTTTGACTTAGGGTAAAGACTCTCCGATCTTAATTCTTTTCCCACAATGGATTCAAACGTCTCATCGATGTGGTTTATAAGTCTTTCCCCCAAGTACCATCCAAGCCAGTTGTGAACTTCTCTTTCTTCTTCTCGGCAGTGTCGATAAGGGATAATCCATACTTCGATAAAGTATCAAACCCTGCAATGTACTCCGAGACTGCCCTACCATTCTTCTTAAGCTTCAGAAATTTCCTAAACAACTCTGATTTCTGAGCCGCTGGGATAAACTTATCACTGAAGCGGGTCTTAAATTGATTCCAAGTAACTTGATCCTCTGGAGTAGCTGCTTTAATAGCATTCCACCAATTCATAGCTCGTCCTTGAAGCTGACGGGATGCTAGCGTCCTCTTCATAGCATCTTCAGTTCCCAAATCTTCAAAGATGCGCTCACAACTATCGGGCTAATCCTGAACTTCTGTAGCCGACATCGTTCCGTGGAATGGCTTCCCACCAAGACTAGTGTAATCCTTGCACAGCTTGGCGAAATCGGCTCAAGGCGCCTTCAATGCGGCACAACCACCATTAGAAGCATTAGGAACTGCTCTTTGCACATCTCTAAGCATCTCTCTCATGAAGTCAGTGAACATCATCCTCATATCAGGAGCAATCCCATTATTAGCTCCTCCACTAGTACCCCTCGTGTGTCGGCTCATCATTCAATCTGTAAGGAGAAAATGATTAACCATCCCTTCAGTGGTGTCAGTGCAGTGCGACTCCATCCTTAGATATACTAATAGTATATATATAGCTTTTGAAAACCAAAATATCACAAAAACGCTCTCTCGTATACATATACTCTCTCTCCCTGGTGTCTTTCCCTAGGTTAACTACGCAGCCTGGAGCTCTGATAACAAGTGTGACGGCCTGCCCCACACCAACCGACATTTCCAATGAAAGTGCATTGTGCCAATGCTCAACTAGCAAGGGACGATCGCCAAAGAAAGGAAAAGAAAGGAATTTGAACTAACAAGGAACTTGTAGAATGTCTCATAGTGCATGGAACAAAATATAATAATAACGTAACTTGATATAAAACAGGCGAGACAGTGCATAAGCTGAAAACTAAACAATCATAACAGCGGAAATCCAAAATACAGCTTGTCATCCAAACCTGCATTATTACAACTTTGAAATATTGTCTCTAAAGAAAAAGAAAGAGGTGCACTATTAATGCCCAAAGTAGTGACCAACAACAACTAAGGGAGATTATATATATCATAGGTGGGAGCCTCCAGCTCGTCTCCGGTGTAGCTACTCGTGCATAATGACCTGACCTATTTCTAGTATGCTCGTTTAAGAGCACCAAGAGTAATAAGAAGAGACATAAAACTCTGGGTCAGACAAAAGTTGGTATGAGCGATAAGTAGCAAAACAGAACAATAACATGTATACACGACCATACCTAAACTTGGACCTGCAGCCAAAAAGTTAGCACAACATGATGTACAATGCTCTAAGGTTACACTAACATATGGTGTAAAACTAATGAGGAGGGGGTGTGCATGTCATAATGGTGTCAAACAAATCAAGCATAGCAACCATCCTCACACCTCTCCCTCAGTGCGTAAAGCATACCATATCCACTGCTTTGACCACCTAAAATCCTTTGCTATGATCACTCTGCTCCATGGAGTCATGATAGCTCCACTGCACTGATCCATAGCCATTAATCCCCTGTTATGCCCACTATGCCCCAAGAAGTCATGACGACTCCACTACACTGGCTCATATCCATGCTACGATCATTCTGTCCCATGGAGTAATAACTACCCAACTGCACTGATCCGTAGCCTAATATCCGTCCTGGTGGTGAATCAAAGTTATGGATATCGATAACCCCTTTGCACATGTCCCACAACAAAGTCCAATCATGAAGTTAACTCGTTGGTTCCCATCTGGATCCAGAGTTTCAACTTCTCATTTGGACTACCTTTGCATCTCGGGTTGGGTCTTCTCCAGATCGGTCTCCATTTGGTTCGGTTCGGTCCTCCTGAGGTAATTCGGTTCGAGATCATCCACATCGGGTCGGGTCGGTTTCCCCATCCAGTTCAGTTCGTGGAATACCCTCTGAGTTGGGTCGAGCTCCTTCACCAGTTCGGGTCGTGACTCCAGGTCGTGGCTCCAAGCTCTGGCTCGTGGCTTCTTGGCATCAGATCGTGATGCTTCAGTTCAGGACATCCGGTTCGGGTTTGCATGGTGGAGCGGATATGAGGAGCATCAGGGTCCGACTCGTGGAGCATATAGTTCGTGACGTGGTTCAGTTCGGAGAAGGATGGCGCTCTGGTTCGGGGGTCATGATACCCTGGTCACGAACGGGTAGGGCAATCCGTTCCGGTTCCTGCATCATTTTGTACAACTATTCCAATGACTGTTTTACGCCATAGACGGCGTTTTTGACCATTCTAACTTTGCTAAACAATCACAAATCATGCCAAATAGTAATAGCAACATGTATAATCGACCATGAACACTAAAACAACCACTTTAACATGTCAATGTGGATCAAACATACTCATAACCCATGTTTTCCCCTTTTTACCCTTAATCATGATTTGGCTATACGATTAGCTAAACATATCCAAATTAGCCCAAATTTTTATCAGAGCCCTGAAATAATATTTTAGAATTATACAAATTTTTCCACATTTTTCTGAGCCATAATTTCGCTAATTATCACTAATCACCCCTAATTAGCCGCAATTAGTAAAGAACAATGCAAATCACTCACCTTAGCCACAAATAAAATATCAAATCTGAAAACTCCATAGTTTGGG
Organism: Allium sativum; assembly: GCA_030737875.1. Lineage (NCBI taxonomy): Eukaryota > Viridiplantae > Streptophyta > Magnoliopsida > Asparagales > Amaryllidaceae > Allium > Allium sativum. The sequence goes on along the minus strand of CM060913.1, from coordinate 182,425,631 downwards.
TCAAATTCTAATGCCTAGCAACAACTCCAACTCTGATTTGGTGCTATTTCTCCTTGATTTCACGTAGATTAGCTTAATCCTTGATTAGCAAGCACTTTGGGATGAAATTAGAAGGTGGAGGCCATTGTTAGGGTTTCTAAGAGGTAAATGGCAGCTAGAAAACTAAAATATAATGAAAAACTAACTCATTTCAGCCTCCCCATAACCCTAATCCTGAAATGGGTTATGGGTCCATTTGCTGATTACCCTAATCAGCCCACTTAAGTAGATTTTCACCTATTAAACCTTGTTTTAGCCATATCTCCCAAACGGTGAGTCCATTTGGCTAATCTGACCACTCTATGGTAATGTAAACCATCATCTGAATCCAATGGAAGTTGCTTCAGGTCAAATCTCCTTAACAATAAAAGTTATGGCGGAAACAAGATCAGCTAGGGGCAAAACGGTCATTTAAAAATCGGCAAAAGTCGTGTACATGGAAAATAACCCCAATAGTCGTTCCCTAAAGTTACACGACCATACAAACTCATATGAAAATAAAATAAATATTCTACGATCCTCGGATGCGTAGAATGCGGGTCGTTACATATGCGATTTGTATTATTAGGGAGTTTTGATTGAATTTAACTCATACATACTTATATATAGTTAAATCTACAATTCGTATTTTCATATAAAAGTCATTATTTATTTCAAATCTTGATAATACGAAATATTTTCTTTTCTTTAAATATTAAAAGAGGAAAAAAATAAACACATGCTTTAAACATTGGCTATATATATATATACTTGTATCATGATGTTTGTTGATTTCATTGATATGCTGCATCCTAATGGGAAATCCAATTAATCATATATGTTAACTTTTATTTATTTCTCATTTTATTTTATGTGATTGACCATCTACTGATTCAAATTATATGTCTATACCTTTATATCACTATATAGCACGTGCGACATGTTGAACTTACAAAAATTACATTATCATACATTTGTGTGTACTCGCATCTATGTCACATGTTTGTTAAATCAAATTGATAATAAACCAATAACTGAAAGGTTTCTCTCTCTATGCAAATAATATCCTACCTGTTAATTAAATATTTTAAAGAAAGGAAATGAAAGTTTTCCTTCTCTAACTACCCTCATTAATTAAGTAATTTAAAGAAAGGAAATGAAACGTTTTTCTCTCTCCTTCATTAATTGATTACATTCAACGAAAGGAAATATGAAGTTTCATCTTTAAATAAATTTAAGTAGTAATTAATTTTATTAAAAAAAGAGAAGTAAATAAATTTATAAATACCTTAAAATTAAACCAAAACCCTAATTCTCATATGACAGCACCATCCTCTTTTATCAATGGCCGATATCCTCCCATTTTCACCCCTCTATAATTCTCAATTACTTTCGAATTAGCCTTGATTCCAAAACATAAATCGAAATACTCCGCAAGCTCTTCAAATTGATACGGATTTGATCATTTTTTATAACATGAGTTGTGGGAAATTGCTGCTGGTAGGGCGCGACTTTGGGTTCAATTTGCAGGGGCGACGGAGGCGCGAGTTGCATCATTTATGGAGCATCAGAGAGAGGAGGATGGCGCGCTTCTCGAGGAGGTGGTGGATGGTCCCCCTATGACCAGAAATTGGTGTGGCGGTATATGAATTTAAGGCGAGGGTTCCAGCTTTTGGCACGAGGAAGATGACGGTTTAGAGATAAAGTAATTAAAGATTAAGGAAAACTAAATTAATTTAATTATCTAATAATTATTTCATGTTATGTAATTAAATTTTGAACTATCATAACTTTTTGATACAGACACAGAAATCGATGATTTCAGAAGCGTTTGAATCGTGAAAGCGAGATCTTCGCGATGGAACTGACTAGAGCTTAAACGGAGCGTGTTGGAAATTTAGACAAATCCAAATTCGAAAACACTATGAGAAATTTTACCTTTTTTTATATATATAATAAAAATTAATTAATCATAATTGTGGTATTACTTATACGCTGTAATATTCTATTGATTGTCATTCGTGATTTGATTTGGAATTGATATTGTTATGTAGATCTATTAATTTGATTATTGTTGTGTTAAACAAATTAGAATTGTTAAATTATAATTTTCATTTTTGACAAATTAGAATTGTTAAATTATAGTTGTCATTTTTGAAAAATTAGAATTGTTAAATTATCACGGTCATTTTTGACAAATTAGAATTGTTAAATTATAGTTGTCATTTTTAACAAATTAGAATTGTTAAATTATAATTGTTAGAATTATCATTTTGGTCAAAATATAATAATGGGATTAAATGGTCAAATTAGTTTAGTTGAAACAAAATACTCATTTTTGTCAAAATAGTTTAGTTGAAACTAATATATATTTTTGTCAAAACATATTAGTTGAAACAAAATATACATTTTTGTCAAAAACATATTAGTTGGAACAAAAATGCACATTTTGTCAGAATAGATTAGTTGAAATAAAAATGTACATTTTGTCAAATTAGAATAGTTGAAATAAAAATGAACGTTTTGTGTAACAACCCACATTCTACGCATCGGAGGATCGTAGAATATTTATTTCCTTTTCGTGTGAAGTCGTATGGATGTGTAACTTTGGGAGATGACTATTGGAGCCATTTCCCATGTTCATGATTTTTGTCGATTTTTAAATGACTGTTTTTCCCCTGGCTGATCTTATTTCGGTAATAACTTTTGATTGGTAAGGAGATTTGACCAGAAACCAATTTCATTAAATTCGGATGATGGTTCACCTTTCCGTAAAGTAGTCACATTAGCCAAATGGCTTAACCGGGCATAATTGGGTAATTAACAACTAGGCCCAGTGGGGGATTTCGGGATTGGGGTATTTAAGGGCTGTTAGGGTTAGGGATTTCGCTTTTTACTCATTTTCCAGCCGCCACTTACATCATAAACCCTAACAATGGCCTCCAACATCTAGAATCATCCCTAATCAACGTTTAATCTAGGATTAAGCTTAAGAACACCAAATTAAGTAGGAATAACACCAAAGCAAGGTTGGAGCTGTTGTTAGACATCAGTTCTCACCCAAATCAATGGAGTTTAAGTTCTGAAAGTTTTATTTATGGCAAAGGTGAGTGATTTGCATAGTTCCTCACCAATTACAGTTAATTAGGGTGATTAGGAATAATTAGCGAAATCTTACATGATTAAATTCTGGAAAAATGTTTAGAAATTCTTAAATGTTATTTTAGACCTATGTTAGAAGTTTGGGTTGGTTTGGTTAAGTTTTGCTAATCCTACCATTAGATTTGCTTAAACATGCTTAAGGGGAAAATATGAGTTTTTGGGTATGTCTGATTCATTTTAACATATCAAATTGTGGTTTTGGCGTTTGTGGTCAATTCTACATGTTTCTATGACTGTATGGTATGCTTGGTGATTGTTTAGAACAGTTAGAATGGTCGAAAACACCGTCGTGTGGCGTAAAAACAGTCAATGGAAAAAGTTGCAGGAAATAACCCAGAACCGGATCGGATCGCCCCTTCCCGACCCCGACCGCTCGTGAATGATGGTTCTGAACCGACCCGCCCACCTAGAAAGCTCCACGACCCAAACTGCTAGTCACGATCCGCTTGCATCTGAAGATCTCTGATCCGAAGTGAAGTGCCAACCACGAAACAGAAGCTCCGATCTGATGCACCATGAGCCAATTGAAGACTCACGAACCTGGAACATTGTCACAATCCAGTGCAGGGAAGGAGGATCACGACTAGGAGTTGGAATCACGAACCGAGCCGACATGGGTGGAGTGTCATGATCCGAACCGAAGAGCGTGGACTTGAGGCGTGAACCACAAGCCCAACCGGGAGTACGATCTGAAGCGAAGAGAAGTGTAGAACCGAATTGATCTGGAGGAGACCAAAACTCGAGATGCAAAGGTAGTCCAAGTAGGAAGTTTGTACTCAGGATTCAGTTGGGAACAAACGTGTTACTTCATGAGTTGGGCTTTGCTGCAGGACGTGTGCTAAGGGATTATCGACATCCATAACTTTGATTCACCACCAAGACAGATGTTAGGCTACGTATCAGTGCAGCGGGGTAGTTATTACTCCATGGGGCAGAGTGATTGTAGAATGGCTATGAGCCAGTGCAGTGGATTCGTTATGACTTTATGGGGCAGAGTGGACATAGGAAGGACTAGTGGCTATGGATCAGTGCAGTGGAGTCTCCATGAATCCATGGGCCAGAGTGATCATAGCAAGGATTTAGGTGATTAAAGTGGTGGATATCGTATGCTTTACGCAATGAGTGAGAGATGTGAGGATGGTTGCTATGCTTGATTGTTTGCCATAACTATGACATGCACACCCCCACCCCTGTATCCTTTACACCATATGTTAGTGGCACCGTAGAGTATTGTACGGTATGTTGTGCTAACTCTTTGGTTGTAGGTCCAGGTTCGGGTATGGTTTACTATACCTGTTATTGTTCTGTTTTGTTGCTTATCGCTCATACCAGACTTTTGTCTGACCCAGAGTTTTATGTCTCTTCTTATTACTCTGGGTGCTCTTAAACGGGCAGACTAGAGATAGGTTAGCTGGTTGTGCACGAGTAGCTGTTCGGAGACGAGCAGGAGGCTTATACATACTATTCTTTATATATTCTCCCTGTGTCACTGCTGGTCACTACTTTGGGCATTAGTAGTGTACATTTCCTTTCTTTTGCTTTAGAGATAGTTTTAAATTTGTAATAATGTTGAAGTGAAACATAAGTTATATCTGGATTTTCCGCTGCTACGATGTTTAGTTTTCAGATTATGCACTGTCTCGTCTGTTTTTATGTCAAAGTATGTTATTATTATATTTTATTCCATGCGCTATGAGACATTCTACAGGTTCTTTATTAGTTCACCATTAAGTTTCCTTTCTTTTACGACCGTCCTGTCTTGGTCGGGCATTGGCACAACGCACTTTCATTAGAAATGCCGGCTAGTGCTGGGCGGGCCGTCACACTTGGTATCAGAGCTCTAGTGTTGTAGTTGACCTAGGGAAAGACACCAGAGAAAGATAGTACGTATATGAGAGTGCATATTTGTGATTTTTTTTTCAAAAGCTATATATATATATATATATACACTATTAGTATATTTAAGGATGAAGTCGCATTGCACTGGCACCACTGAAGAGATGGTTAATCGTTTTCACCTTACAGATTTAACGATGAGCCGATATACTAGGGGTACTGGTAGAGGAGCTAATAATGGGAATGCCCCTGATATGAGGAGGATGTTCACTGACCTCATGAGAGAGATGATTAGAGATGTTCAGAGGGCTGCACCCAAAGCTACAAATGGTGGTGGTGCAGCGGTGCAGGCGCCTAGGGCCCATTTCACCAAGATCTGTAAGGACTACACTAGTCTTGGTGGGAAACCGTTCCACGGAACGGAGTCAGCTACGGATGTTCAGGATTGGTAGGATAGTTGTGAGCGTATCTTCGAGGATTTGGGTATCGAGGATGCGACGAAGAGAAAGCTAGCATCCCGAAAGTTGCAAGGACGGGCGATGAATTGGTGGAATGCTATTAAGGCAGCTACTCTAGAGGATCAAGTTACTTGGCATCAGTTCAAGACCCGCTTTAGCGATAAGTTTATCCCAGCTGCTCAGAAATCAAAATTGCTTAGGAAGTTCTTAGAGCTTAAGCAGAATGGTAGGGCAGTCTCGGAATATTTTGCTGAGTTCGATACTTTATCAAAGTATGGATTATCCCTTATCGACACTACCGAGAAGAAGAACGAAAAATTCATAATTGGCTTGGATGGGTACTTAGGGGAAAGGCTTATTAACCACATCGATGAGACGTTGAATCAATTATGGGGAAAGCTTTGAGATCAGCGAGTCTATACCCTAAGTCGAAAACTGAGGTTGCATCTGCAGAAGAGCCAACGCCACAACAAATCGGTGGGGCCAAGAATGGTTCTGAGAGTAAGAGAAAGCAAAATCAGACCAAGGATGGTCAGAAGAAGAAGAATAAGCAAGATGTTGAGTGCTTTAGCTATGGCAAGAAGGGCCATTATGATAAAGAAGGTCGAGCAAAGCCAGAGGACAGGAAGTGCTTCAACTGTGGCCAAGTGGGATATCACAAGGATAAGTGTCTGCAACCCCCTAAAGAAAAGCAGATTGTGAAAGCATATGCTATTAATGTTGTTCCTTCTTCGTCTAATGCCCCAACCGCGGTGGAGAAAGGAAAGAATGTCGTCATTCAAGGTATCCTTTCTGTTTATGATGTTCCTGTTCGAGTATTTTTTGATAGCGGAGCTTCCCTTTCCTTCATATCTAGTTACCTGGTAGATAGGTTGGGATTAGAACCCGAGATAGTCAATAGACCTTTAGCGGTGACGAACCCGATTGGTGGTTCGACTAGTCTTAGCATGATTTATCGTAATTTGGTTCTATCGAGTCATGGATGTATGTTTGCATGTGATTGCTTTGATTTGGGATTTACTAGGTTTGGCATTATTTTGGGAGTCAATTGGCACCAAAGATACGGGGTGGTGGTAGACTGTGAGTGCTTTTTGGTGACAGTAAGAGCGGATGATGGGCTGAGGGTAGTGTTTGGTGGTATAGCTAGTGATGGGGTAATGGCTAGTTTTCTAAAATCCCTCGACATCCCGCATGATGAGTTGTCAGATGAGCCCGTGGTTGACCAGTATCAGGACGCTTTTGAGGACCGGACTTCCACCACACCTAGAGATTGAGTTCCGTATTGATACAGTGAAAGATGCTAGACCTATAGTGATGCCACATCGTCGTATGGTACCAAGGGAGCAGCGAGAGCTCGGGGTGCAAGTAAACGATCTGTTGAAGAAGGGATTTATCAGAAGAAGTGTCTCCGAGTGGGGAGCACGAGTCGTATTTTCTACCAAGGCAGATGGTTCCCTTCGTTTGTGTGTGGACTACCGCGAATTCAATAAGGTGACGAGGAAGAACAAGTATCCTCTACCGCGGATAGATGATTTGTTTGATCAGTTGAGTGGCGCGAGAGTGTGCTCCTAGTTGGATCTCGCGACAGGTTTTCATCAACTTAGAGCGGAAGCTGAGAGTATAGCTAAAATGGCACTTCAGACGCCGTCTGGATTTTATGAGTGGTTGGTCATGCCATTCGGGTTGACCAATGCACCAGCATATTTTGTGGATCTTATGAATAGGGTATTCAGAGATCAGTTGAATAAGTTTGTTCTTGTGTTCGTAGACGATATCTTGGTTTATTCGAGGACAGAGGAAGAACACAAGGAACATTTGAGGATAGTGATGGAGGTGTTGAGAAAACACCAATTGAGAGCGAAGTTTTCTAAGTGTCACTTCTGGAGAAGGGAGGTGAGATTCTTGGGCCATGTTGTTTCAGGGAATGGTATTTCCGTGGACCCTGCAAAGGTGATTACGGTACATGATTGGTCTACGCCCAAGAATACAATAGACATAAGAAGTTTCTTGGGATTGGCTGGATATTATCGTAAGTGTATCCAAGACTTCTCCAAGATAGCGGTACCGTTGACTCAGTTGGCCAAGAAAAATCAAGCTTTCGTCTGGGACGAAAAGTGCGAGAATGCATTCAAGATTCTAAAGGAAAAGTTGACATGTGCACCAGTGTTAGTCATTCCTAAGGGGAATGAAGAGAAGACAGTATATACAGATGCATGTGGTACCGGGCTAGGTGTTGTACTGATGCAAGGAGGTAGGGTTATAGCTTATGCAAGTCGGCAACTGAAACCGCACAAGAAACGATATCCTACCCATGATTTGGAATTGACAGCGATCATATTCGCGTTGAAGATGTGGAAACATTATCTCTTGGGAGAAAGATTCGATTTGTTTACTGACCATAAGTCGCTAAAGTATCTTTTCTCTCAAAAGGATCTAAATCTCCAACAACAAAGATGGTTAGAATTCTTGGCTTCATATGATTTTGATATCACATATACACGAGGAAAGGCAATGCAGTAGCTGATGACTTGAGTAGGAGACATGCCAGTTTAGGGGCTATGTTTCTGGAATGGAAGCTACTGGAGTATATCGCTGGGTATGATTCCAGACCAAAGTGTGAATTGGATCCAGAAATGTTAGCAAGTTTGACGATCAGACCCACTTTGATTGAGCGGATTGGTTCCAGCCAGAGGGACGATCCTAACCTATTGGAAATCATCTCAAAGTTAGAGATGGGAATTGACGAAGAGATGAAAAAGTATGGGCTTGATCGAGATGGATGGCTTAGAAAGAATGGAAGAATGGTTATACCCAATGTGAATGGATTGAGGGATGAAGTGCTTAGAGAATGTCATCACTCAAAACTGACTATACATCCCGGTGGTAACAAAATGTATCAAGACATGAAGCGGACCTACTACTGGGAAGGGGTGAAAAGAGACGTTGGGAAGTTTATATCCAAATGCATGAATTGCCAGTTAGTTAAAGCTGAGCAAAAGAAACCTAGTGGTTTGTTGCAACCATTAGAAATTCCAGAATGGAAATGGGAACAAGTCTCAATGGTCTTCATTGATGGGTTACCAAGGACTAGATCGTGCCATGATAGCATTTGGGTGATTGTAGACCGATTGACCAAGAGTGCAAGGTTTATACCTATCAAGTTGAATAGAACAACAGCTAAGCTAGCGGAACTATATATGAAGTGGGTAGTGAGATTTCATGGAATACCCAAAGGCATTGTGAGTGACCGAGATCCATTGTTCACTAGTGGATTTTGGAAGAACTTATAAAAGGTGTTAGGATCAGAATTACATCTCAGTACTGCGTATCATCCTCAAACCGGCGGTTAGACAGAGAGGGTGAATCGTATATTAGAAGACCTCTTAAGAGCTTCTATATTGGATTTTGGTGGATCATGGGACGACCATTTACATCTAGTGGAGTTCGCATATAATAATAGTTATCAATCCAGTATTGGTATGGCTCCATTTGAAGCTTTGTATGGAAGACTGTGCAACTCACCGTCATGTTGATTAGAAGCCGATGAAAAATTTGTGCTTGGGCCAGATGTGATAAGAGAAACCTCAGATAAGATCAAAGTTATCCGACAACGAGTGAAGGCTTCCCAAGATAAGTAAAAGAGTTTTGCTGATAAGAGATTTAAAGTTCTCCATTGGCGACTTGGTGTTTGTCAAGATTTCTCCATTAAAGAGCGTGATACGATTTGACAAGAGAGGCAAGTTAACAACAAGATTTGTTGGTCCATTCCCAGTTCTCGAGCAAGTTGGGAATTTGGCATATAAAGTTGAATTACCGAAGAAGATGGCAGGAGCTCATAACGTATTTCATCTTCCCCAGTTAAGAAAATTCTTGCACGACCCCGATATGACTATTTCACCGGATCAGTTGGACGATATCGAGGTTGAAACTGAGGCGGATGGGAATTGCAGGCCTATGCGTATTGTTGGGAACGATACTAAGCAGCTTCGAAGGAAGGCGGTGAAACTAGTCAAATTCCAGTGGGGTGATGATGAGGAAGACTGTACTTGGGAAACAGAGGAGAACATAAGGAGGAAGTATCCAGAACTCTTTGCCTGGTAAGGTTTTTGTATTGATATAGTACTCCCTTGTTAGTAAACCGCATGCTAGGATAGGCTTGTTGTATTGTTTTGTATGCTTTATTGTCCCGTTAATGATTGGTAGGCATGCGGGATCCTTTGTATGTTTTGAGTTAAGGAATTTCGGGGACAAAATTTCTTAAGAGAGGGGGGGGGGGTATGTAACGACCCGCATTCTACGCATTGGAGGATCGTAGAATATTTATTTCTTTTTCATGTGAAGTCGTATGGTCGCGTAACTTTGGGAGATGACTATTGGGGTCATTCCCATATTCATGATTTTTTTTTTAATTTTTAAATGACCGTGTTGCCCCTGGCCAATCTTGTTTCGGCCATAACTTTTGATTGGTAATGAGTTTTGACCTGTAACCACTTCCATTAGATCCGGATGATGGTTTACCTTTCCGTAGAGTGGTCACAATGGCCTAACGGACTTACCGTTTGGGAGATATGGCTGAATTAAGGTTTAAAAGGTGAAAAACAGCTTAATCGGGCTTAATTGGGTAATTAACAGCTAACCCCAGTAGGGAATTTCAGGATTTGGGGTATTTAAGGGCTGTTAGGGTTAGGGGTTTCGGTTTTTACTCATTTTCCAGCCACCACATACATCATAGAAACCCTAACAATGGCCTCCAACATCTAGAATCATCCCTAACCACCGTTTAATCAAGGATTAAGCTTAGCAACATCAAATTCAGGAGGAATAACAACAAAGCAAGGTTGGAGCTGATGTTAGACATCAGTATTCATCCAAATCAGTGGAGTTTCAGTTCTGAAAGTTTTATTTGTGGCAAAGGTGAGTGATTTGCATAGTTCCTCACCAGTTACAGTTAATTAGGGTGATTAGGAATAATTAGCGAAATCTTACATGATTAAATTCTGGAAAAATGTTTAGAAATTCTTAAATATTATTTTAGACCTCTGTTAGAAGTTTGGGTTGGTTTGGTTAAGTTTTGCTAATCCTACCATTAGATTTGCTTAAACATGCTTAAGGGGAAAATATGGGTTTTTGGGTATGTTTGATTCATTTTAACATATCAAATTGTGGTTCTGGTGTTTGTGATCAATTCTACATGTTGCTATGACTGTGTGGTATGCTTGGCGATTGTTTAGAATAGTTAGAATGGTCGAAAACATCGTCGTGTGGCGTAAAAACAGTCGTTGGAAAAGTTGCAGGAAATAACCTAGAACCGGATCGGATCGCCCCTACCCGACCCCGACCGCTCGTGAATGATGGTACCGAACCGACCCGCCCACCTGGGGAGCTACACGACCCAAACCGCTAGTCATGATCTGCTCGCATCTGAAGATCTCAAACCCGAACTAAGTGCCAACCACGAACCAGAAACTCTGATCCGATGCACCACGAGCCAACTGAAGACTCACGAGCCTGGAGCATTGCCACGATCCAGTGTAGGGAAGGAGGATCACGACTAGGAGTTGGAATCACGAACCGAGCTGACATGGGTGGAGTGTCACGATCCGAACCGAAGAGCGTGGACTTGAGGCGTCAACCACGAACCGAACTGGGAGTACGATCTGAAGCGAAGAGAAGTGGAGAACCGAACCGATCCGAAGGAGACCAACACCCGAGATGTAAAGGTAGTCCAAGTAGGAAGTTTGTACTCAGTATCCAGTTGGGAACCAACGAGTTACTTCATGAGTTGGGCTTTGCTGCGGGATGTGTACTAAGGGGTTATCGATGTCCATAACTTTGATTCACCACCTAGACGGATGTTAGGCTACGTATAAGTGCAGTGGGGTAGTTATTACTCCATGGGGCAGAGTGATCGTAGCATGGCTATGAGCCAGTGCAGTGGAGTCGTTATGACTTCATGGGGCAGAGTGGACATAGCAAGGACTAGTGGCTATGGATCAATGAAGTGGAGTTGCCATGACTCCATGGGGCAGAGTGATCATAGCAAGGATTTAGGTGATAAAAGTGGTGGATGTCATATGCTTTACGCACTGAGTGAGAGATGTGAGGATGGTTGTTATGGTTGATTGTTTTCCAGCACTATGACATGCACATCCCCAACCCGTATCCTTGGAACCATATGTTAGTGGCACCTTAGAGTATTGTACGGTATGTTGTGCTAACTATTTGGTTGCAGGTCCAGGTTCAGGTATGGTTTAGTATACCTTTTATTCTTCTGTTTTGCTGCTTATCGCTCATACCAGACTTTTGTATGACCTAGAGTTTTATGTCTCTACTTATTACTCTGGGTGCTCTTAAACGAGCAGACTAGAGACAGGTTAGCTAGTTGTGCATGAGCAGCTGTCCGGAGACGAGCAGGAGGCTTATACATACTTTTCTCTATATATCTCCCTGTGTCACTGCTGGTCACTACTTTTGGCATTAGTAGTGTACCTTTCCTTTCTTTTGCTTTAGAGAAAGTTTTAAAGCTGTAATAATGATGAAGTGGAATATAACCTGTATCTGGATTTACCGCTGCTTCGATGTTTAGTTTTCAGCTTATGTACTGTCTCATATGTTTTATGTCAAAGTATATTATTATTATATTTTATTACATGCACTATGAGACATTCTATAGGTTCTTTGTTAGTTCACCGTTAAGTTTCCTTTCCTTGGCGACCGTCCCATGCTGGTCGGGCATTGGCACAGCGCACTTCCATTAGAATGCCGGCTAGTGCGAGGCGGGCCGTCACACTTTGTCAGAATAGATTAGTTGAAATAAAAATAAACATTTTGTCAAATTAGAATAGCTAAAATAAAAATGTACATTTTGTCAGAATAGATTAGTTGAAATAAAATTATACATTTTGTTAGATTAGAATAGTAGAAATAAAAATGTATATTTTGTCAGAATAGATTAGTTGAAATAAAAATATATTTTTTGTCAAATTAGAATGGTTGAAACAAAAATATACATTTTGTCAAAATGGATTTGTTGAAACAAAATATACATTTTTGTCAAAATAGATTAGTTCAAACAAAAATGTACATATTGTCAAATCTGATGGTTGTAAAAAAAATTACATTTTTGTTAAATAAGATTTGATTTTAAAAAAATTACATTTTTGTTAAATAAGATTTGAGTTAAACAAAAATTACATTTTTGTTAAATAGATTTGGGGTAAAATAAAAATTGACATTTTTGTTAAATAGATCTGTGTTGGAGCAAAAATATTCATTTTGTTGAACTAGAATTGTCAACGAAATGAATAAATCACTTTTTAATCAATTTAATTAACTAGAATTGTCAACAAAATGAATCAGTCACTTTTTAATCATTTTGTTGAACTAGAATTGTCAACAAAATGAATGAATTACTTTTTAATCATTTTGTTGAACTAGAATTGTCAACAAAATGAATGAATCACTTTTAAATCATTTTGTTGAAATAGAATTGTCAACAAAATGAGTGGATCAGTTTTAAATCATTTTGTTGAACTAGAATTTTCAGCAAAAATGAATGTCTCTCTTTTTAGGAATTTTGTTGAAATAGGATTTGTATGCAAACACTAGAATTAATTTTATTGTCAAAACAATACATTAGAATTTGTATGTAATTTAAAGAATCATTTTTATTGTCAAAACATACATTAGAATTTGTATGTCATTTAAAGTGACATTTTTATTGTTAAACATACAATAGGATTTGTATGTAAGTTAAAGAAACATTTTTATTGTCAAAACATACATTAGAATTTGTATGTCAGTGAAAGAATCATTTTTATTGTCAAAACATACATTAGAATTTGTATGTAAATTAAAGAATCATTTTTATTGTTAAATTATACAATAGAAATTGATGTAAATTAAAGTGACTTTTTTATTGTTGAATTATACAATAGAATTTGTATGCAAATTAAAGTGACATTTGTATTGTCAAATTATACATTAGAATTTGTGTACAAAGTAAAGAGGCATTTTATATGTTATGTTATACATTGAAACTATATATACAAATTAAATGTTTCTTTTATTTGTTAAAATTTAAAATAGAAATTGCATACAAGTAATGAAAATAAAAATTATCTTTTTATTTGTCATTAACAAAAATGGCATGTGAATAAATTACATACTTGTTTGCCATAAGAAACACGTAGAAATAAATGCAAATAAAATACATATTTATTTGACATTATGAACATTTAAATGTGTCATGCCAATAAAAACATTCTTTTATTTGGCGTGTTAAACACATTAGTGGAATCATCAAATGGTTTATATTTACATATAATTTTTTACATATAAATATAAACTAAAATTAAACGAATCGCACATGGTAGTTCGCGTCTCGGAATCGTAAATTTAAACGATTATACCGAAAGATCCGATCGTCGGATTTTTCCAAAACTGGAACCGTTAGGCCCGCTTTAGGAATATCTTTCCAAAATATAAATTATGTTAAAATCCAACGGTTAGATTTCGAGAAATGTGTAAATCAAATTTGGGTAAACACAGCGCTAGGACCGCCTATTGACCTAAAGCGTCATTAAATTAAATTGGGCTATTTTTATAAATAAATAAAAATAGCAATAAATCGTCATAAAATAATATTAATGATATGAAATAATTTTAAATTATATATATTCGAGAATTATTTGAAAAGACCGAGTTCAATCTCATTTCAAATAATTATACGAGATTTAAAGTCGAAGACATTGAAGACGGTGATTGAAGACCGACGATCTTCACATCGAATGGATGACTACGGATACCCTGGACTGATTTGCTCCCAGGAAAGGGTTACAATGGTAGTTGTCTGACCGTATTTGTTGATTATCCAGATAAGCGAGCACCTCTCTTCTGTATTGGACATACGGGACAAGGAATAATGTGTCTCCGGTTTCGTTCAGACCCAGAACGGACTTGTAAATGGATGTGTGTCTGACATTGATTTCTATTTAATGTATATCTATTTGGTGGCGGAGAATTTATTCTCTTTCTTAACACCCTTCTCTGAGACGCATGAGCTCAGAGGTTATATATTGATAATTATTGATTGCATGGTGTGAATTGTCAATGTGGCATGTCAAGACACAAATGATCAAGGCTTTTGTTGAAAAGCATATCCTTGTGGTTAATGATCAAAGCACGACCTATTTAGGCGTAGCTTTGTGTATATCGTTACTTTGCGAGCCTCACACCCCGGTAAGAGTCAGAAACGGGACAAGAGAACGCAGGGAGTGCACACGTTTCTTTCTAGCTAGAAGTGGTATCAGGGTTTTGCAAGCCCTAACGTTTTACTTATGTGGATGATGGATTACGAGGCCTCCGTTATATTGGTCCATAGTGACCAATTTATAGATTCAGTATGACCGGGAAGCGTGTGTTCAGGCATAGCTATTCCACTAAAGTATTTGTGGACCGGCCCTGTAGGATCCAGGGGTTACCCGTAGGTGTGATCCCGAGACATTTACTAGAGTGTCTCGAATCTGTAAGGAGATCGTCTCTAGCCTTGACTCATGATGGAAGCTGTGACGATCCCAAAACCCCGTGGCACGGTGTTAAGGATAATCATTGGAATATAACACATTAATCATCATTAGCAGATCACAGATAATAGCATAAACAGAAATTAGAATAATTTACACACATATGACAGCGGAATCATATAGATAACAACACATCAGAGAAGCACAGTACAGGATACAACTTAGTGCATAATGGTACATAATCAGTCACCATCGCCTGAGGCGGAATCATACATAAAGAATACACAAAAGGAATATCAGTCTACATCGCCAGTGGCGGAATCATAATATAGATACAATAATGGCGGAGAAAATCCAAGTCAGCACGGTGTAGTCAAGCCTCGCCATGAGCCAAAAGGTGCGTCAGAAACCTGTAACTAGGCTGCCCGTGTGAAAATGAGGGCACCCGAGTTTGCAAGGTGAAACAAACTACGAGTCAGTCATGGGACTGGTATGAGAAATCCATTCAACTTATTAACAACAATAATAAGGCAAATCAAAGGACCACGCCACTTTCGCGGAACGGGTTTACTCCAATGAGTGCTAGTGCATGAGATAAAACAAACGATTAAATCAACGCAATGCTTTTTATAAAATGAAGCCATTATAAGACTCAGGTCCCATCACACAATGCAACGCAAGCCGGAGGATAGAGTTTTTACCTTATAATGGCCAAAGATGCTTCATACGAATAAACAAAGGTGTTTGATATTATTACTAGTGTATATATGTTTCAAAAGCGATTTCAATCATAAATATCAATCCTAGGCGGCATAGCTACCATCTACTATGTCGCCGTACTAGTAATACAATCACAACCGCACATATCGTATTGGAAATTGGATTCCTTCATGAGTCGAGGCAAGGGGCAAGCTCCTCTCCGTTCGAGACACTCTAGCAAATGTCCCAGGACCCCACTATGATCCTTGGAATCGGCTGGGCCGGTCCTCTCTTACTTTTGAGGATTGGCAATTCCTGAGCACACGTTTCCCGGTCCTTACAGACCTATAATCGAGGCGCCTCGCATTCCAACAACCACACAGGTGAAAAGTATATATAATGTCAGGGCTGGTAGGTCACTGACACCACCATAGCTAGAAAGAAACGTCGTGCACTCCCAGCGGTCCGTCTCCCGTTTTTTACTCATACCGAGGTGTGAATCTCGCGAATTCACGTTATACACAAAGCTACGTCACACAGACTATGCTTTGATCATCAACCACAAGACTTTGCTTTGCAATAGAAGCCTTGATCATATGCCACTTAGGCGTGCCACACAGGCAATCCACTCCATGCGACTGATTTCTGTCAATACATAACCTCTAAGCTCGTACGTCTCAGAGAAGGGCGTTAAGCAAGAGAATAAATTCTCTGCCGCCAAACAGATATATATTTAACAGAGATCAATCAACACAGAACAAAATCCAATGTCAGACACACAGTCCATTTACAAGTCCGTTCTGGGTCTGAACGAAACCGGAGGCACCAATTCCTCGCATATCCGTACAATCAACACTATGTTTGGACGACTACTACTTCAATTCCTTCATGGAAGCTACTCCAATCACGAGCATCAGTAGCGCCCATCCATCCAACGTGGAGATCGTCGGTCTTCAGTCGTCTTCGACTCTTCGACTTCTCAACGTCGATCGATTATTTGAAATGAGATAAACTCGGCCTTTTCAAATAACCCACGTATATTTAGATTTTCAAACCAATTAATCACAGGGTTGAACTATTCAACATTCACATTTCAGTTGTTTAGTTATAATTTTCACGTCAAATACATTCAACCATCACATATCAAGCAAACACAACAAAATTGGTTTATTTTCACTCTATATCGTCTATAGCACTTAATAACGATATATCGCCATTTTTATTTAATTTAAAACGGCCATATTTAATTAAACGACGTTTCAGGTCGTGTCGATGCACTAGCGCTGCTTTCCACTAATTTTGTTTTACACATATAGGAAAATCTAACCGTTGGATCTTCACAAATTTTACATCATTAGGAAGGTCTTTTCCAAGCGAACCCAACGGTTCCAGTTTTGGGAAAATCCGACGGTCGGATCTTCCACACTAACCATTTGAAGTTACGATTTCAATTTACGAACTGCAGCGTCGTTATTCGATTTAATTTAATTATATTTATATATATATATATATAAATATAATCGTTTCTGGCGCTGTTTTTCACTAATTTTGAATTAAACATTCCAGACAATCCAACCGTCGGATCTTCACAAAGTTGATGCCGTTGGAAAGATATTTCCAAGGCGAACCCAACGGTTGAGGTTTCGGGAGAATCCAATGGTCGGATCTTCCGCACTAGTCGTTTGAAATCACGGTTTCAAAATATGAACTGCACGGCCACGTTTCGTTTTAATTATATTTATATTTATATATTTATATAAATATAGTTCATTCAATAATTTCTATATCGTTTTCACTTCAAATATTTTTCTAACACCTTAAAATTTTGGAAAATTTCGCCATAACCTCCCCTGTACCGGGGGCATCGGGAAATCGCAAATAGCGTTCCCGGTCCTTCTAATCTCAAAAAGAAAAAGAAAAAGCCAAGCGGCTAGCCAACAGGCTCATAAAATCATCACCCAAACAAACAGTAAATGTGTACCTATTTGTCGGGCACAAAATTTTATTCCTCTTCTCTAGCCCCTTTTTGCTTTAACCTGTTCAATAGATATGCATGCACATATATACAATTTCTAACATTTATCATTTTCTATTCAACTTCATATTTGATTTGCTTTGGTTTAAAAACACCACTCATTCTAATATCGCATGCATAGGCTAAAATCATAACATTAGCTAGTTAATGTATATTTCAACTCATGCACGTTTATTTGAACAAGTGGCTATTTTTAACACTTCACATTTCAAAGATGATAATTTTGGCGAACTAAAATAGATTTCAACACATGACTATTTTATTTAGTTCCTATGCATGTTAAAAATAATATTTCTATCACAAATATTTGTTTCAACGTCTGCATATCTTTAGCATATCACACATATGATAAAAATGATATTTTTATCATTTAAAATATTTATTCAACCAACGTATGGTTACAACACTTCATAGTTTCAATAAAAATGTAATTTTTATTGTTCAGTCTTTTTATTCAACACATGAACTTTTCCACTACACACATTTCTCAACAAATGAGTATTTCCACACATGGACAATTTATTTATGTTGTTCATATTAGAAAGATGAAATTTTTATGATTGAAATTATTTATATAAGTCGAATGTTTTTCATACTTCATATATATATATATAAAAATGTGATTTTTATTGTTTATACACTTCATTCATTCATAAATGAATTTAATTTTCACACAACACTTTTCAACACATGAATATTTCCACACATGGACATAGTTTCACTATATGGCTTTAATTTCTATGCATGCAAATAATTTCAACATATGAAAATAATTCTAACACACAAAGATTATTCAAAATTTCGGCAGCATAACGGCAGGGTAGTTAAACCGGCACCGTCCCTAGTACGGCTCCTCGCTCTACCTTAAAACCTCGCGGTTTTTGACAATGGGGATCATGCATCTAATTCGCACGCAGGCGGCATGTTTATATTTATTTCATTTCCACAAACTAATCCTATGTGGTTTCAACCAAATATTTTCCAATCACAAACGGGTATTTTTCAACCACAACCAATTCAATTTCAACCACAAACAATCCCAAACAACAATTTGCCGTCAACCAATTTTCACAACAATTTCAACCAATAAATATCGTCCATGGTTTGTGGACGAGGGGGCGTGTATATATATATATATATATATATATATATATATAATTATTTATATATAGCAATTCACTTTTATTTTCCACACACACATATATATATATAAAGAAATTGAAGAATGTGGAATTCTCACCAATAGCTATCCAATAACACGACTCTTCCTTTATGGAAATCTTCGCCTATTTCGCCTTCTTGTCGCTTTCGTTGCCCGTATTCTCTACATAGGTAAAAATCGAATTTTTACTATGTTATTCAATATATAAAGATCATATTCTAAAAACAAAGATTATATTTTTAATATTCTTATGATGTAAAAATTATATTTTTATTACTTTAAAAATATAAGAATCATATCTTACTACTTAACAAAAATTCCGTCCTTTCTCTTTTTAAAAATATGATCTTTATTTTTGCAAGTTCAAATCTTTTTCTACTAAAAGATTAAACCTTTTTCTATTTCAAAATTTAATACTTTTTTTCTATTTTAAACCTTAAAATAAAATCAGTTTTTATTTCTTTTTAAATCAGTTTTTAAAGTTTATCAAATCAGTTTTAAAACTTTAACAAATCAGTTTTTATTTCTTTTTAAAAAAACTGTTTTTAAATTCTAAAACAAATCAGTTTTAAATTCTAAAAAAATTTCAGTTTTCTATATTCTTTTTAAAAAAAACCAGTTTTTAAAATTCTTTTCAAAAATTCTGTTTTTACATTCTTAAAAAAAAAAAGAAATAGTTTTTAAATCTTTTTCAAATCAGAAATTAGTTTTTAAATCGTTTTATAAATCAGTTTTTATAAAACAAAAATAAAAATAAAAATAAAATTACCTAATCACTCACCGTGGTATGCGAAGGGGAGGAGGGAAGAAGAGGCGTCGTCGGCGGCTCGTGGTGGTGGCGTTCGGAGGTGTCGCGGCAGGGTTCGAGGCTTCGACGAGGGGGCTGCTTCGATTTGCGAGGGCGAGGGTTGCTCGATGGTTCAGGCGATGTCTGGAGGGAGGAGGTCTGACGGAGGGGGGCGTCGAAGTCTTCGTCGGCGGCTCGTGGGTAAGGCGGCGGCGCGATTAGTTAGGGTTTTCTTTTTTTTTTTCCTTCTTTTTTTCCGTTTTCTGATAACTGAATCGGGGGGGGGGGGGGGCAAGCAGAAGAAAAGGAGGGAGAATTTATTTTTTTTAATTTTATTTTATTATTTAATTATTTAATTTTGCACAAGGGTTGACTTTTACATACGACCTCGAAACGAGGCCCACCGCCTGTCGTCCATAGCGTTTTACCCCCATTCCGAACACAATGGGATATGTATCGTAAGCTGGTTTGATCGTTACAATCAGTTTCCGTTGAATTTACATTTAAATCCTTATATTGCATTTTAAACGTACATTTCAAATTACCGGGGTTACATACTAACTAGAAAAATTCCAGAAAAATATTTTCTAGTTTCGTATTGACGATACGGTCCTAACAAAAGTAGTTTCGTCGAATTCTAAGACCGTTTGAAAAATGGCCAATTTCCTGTCGATTAAATTCAACAAAAACTGGTAAAACGCGTTTTCTTTTGCCACGCTCACATATTGATTCGAAAAATTATGAAATTTGAAACCTAGCAATAGTTTGACATCCCGGACCCGACAAAAGTGGTTTCGTCGAATTCCGAGGCTGTTTGCAAAATATCAATTTTCCACCCTGCATAGTCGGTCAAAGTTCGAATTCAAATTTTCAAACTGACTTACTATTTCTAATTCACTAATTTATTGAAATATTCTATTTCAATGGTTCAAATTGCTTTGAAATAATCAATTTAAAAATTTTAAATTGGCTCGTATTTTCCGGGTTATTACAATCTCCCCTACTTAAAACTTTTCGTCCTCGAAAAGGAAACAACAATAAAGTAGGAAATAAAATGTAAATGCAAAGTATGGTAAAGGTACCTTGCACCGGAGTTAGTCAGAGATATCCACTCTGCATTTGGGGTAAGCTTGCTTAATGCTTTCCTCAGTTTCCCAAGTACAGTCTCTAGGATCACTGCTCCACTGCACTTTAACTAAATGAACCTTTTTGCTTCTGAGTTCTCTAGTTTCTTTGCCAACAATTTTTAATGGCTCTCTTCTGAGTGCTAATTCTGGAGTTATCTCCACATCCTGTTGCGCTGCTTCTTCTACAACAAGATCCGGATCATGCACATGTCTCCTAAGTTGAGATACGTGAAATACATTGTGCACTTCAGGCAACCAATCTGGCAATTGAACCCTATAAGCAAGAGTTCCAATTCGCTCAAGTATAGGAAAGGGACCAATAAATCTCGGTGCCAACTTCCCAATCTTTCCAAATCTGATTACCCCTCTCATAGGAGAAACCTTTAAATAAACATGATCACCAACAGCAAATGTCAAATCTTTCCTTCTAGAGTCTGCATAACTTTTCTGTCGGCTTTGGGCGGTTTTCAATCGCTTCTTGATGAAGTCCACTTTATCAGATGCTTCCCTAATCATATCGGGTCCTAGTACAAGTCTGTTGCCAGGTTCTGCCCAACATGCAGGAGATCTGCAGGGTCTGCCATATAATGCTTCAAATGGTGACATCCTCAAACTTGCTTGATAGCTATTGTTATATGAGAATTCTGCCAAATGCAAATGATCTTCCCATGACCCGCCAAAATCGATTATACAAGCCCGCAATAAATCTTCTAGAATTCTATTCACCCGCTCAGTTTGGCCATCTGTTTGGGGGTGATAAGCGGTGCTCATATTCAGTTTTGTTCCCAATTCTGTCTGGAAAGCCTCCCAGAACTTGCTAGTAAATAGGGGATCTCTATCACTGACTATGCTGATGGGAATTCCATGCAGCTTAACAATTTCTTTGAAATATATCTGTGCTAGACTTTGGGCAGTTCGATTGGACCTGACAGGTATAAAATGGGCAGTCTTCGTGAAGCGATCTACGATTACCCAAATACTGTCATTACCTTTCTTGGTTCGCGGCAAACCATCTATGAAATCCATGGAAATCTGTTCCCATTTCCAGCCTGGGACTTCCAACGGTTGCAACAGTCCAGCTAGCTTTTGTTGGTCACTCTTGACCAATTGACAAGTAGGGCATCTGCAAACATACAAAGAAATATCTCTTTTCATTGCCTTCCACCAGAAAGTGCGTTTGATATCGTTGTACATTTTACTCACCCCAGGATGGATGCAAAATTTGGATTTATGGCATTCATCTAGCACTTCTCTTCGAAGGCCTGGAATATTTGGGATGCAAATCCTGTTATTTAACCTGAGAACCCCCTTATTGTCAATACGGAAACTCGTGGTTTCCCCTTCCTTGACTCTCTTACTGATTCTCTGAATGAATTCATCTTCTTTCTGAAGGGTTGAAATCCTATCAATCAATCCAGGTGTAATTATAAGATGGGCAACAATTGCGGTTTTCCTACTAAGTGCATCCGCTACTACGTTAGCTTTTCCCGGCGTATACAAGATATCTAGGTCATACGCCGCAAGAAATTCTAGCCAACGTTGTTGTCTCAGATTCAGATCTTTTTGGGTATATAAATACTACAATGATTGATGATCTGTGTACAATATAAACTTCTCGCCCAATAAATAATGCCTCCAGATTTTCAAGGGAAATACGATGGCTAGCAACTCAAGATCATGAGTCACATAATTCTTCTCATGCGGTTTCAATTGGCGGCTTGCATAAGCGACTACTTGGCCTCTCTGCATTAACACTGGACCAAGACCTCTAATAGAAGCATCTGTCCAAACCGTTAAATCCTGATTGCCATCAATAATTGTTAACACTGGAGCGGTGGTCAGCTTCGATTTCAATTCCTGGAAAGCTTCTTCACAGTCGGAAGTCCACTTAAACTTCTCATGTTTCTTTGTGAGATTCGTTAACGGACCAGATATCTTCAAAAAATCCTTAACGAACTTTCGATAATAACTAGCCAATCCCATAAAACTTCTAACTTCTGTGGGAGTAGTGGGTTGTTTCCAGTCTTGAATCGCTGTTATCTTGCTTGGGTCAACAGAAATTCCTTTCCCTGACACGACATGGCCAAGAAATTTAACTTCTTCTTGCCAGAAGACACATTTAGAGAATTTGGCTTTGAAGACGTTCTTCCTTAGAATCTCCAATACTTGTTCTAAGTGTTTTTCATGCTCAGGTTTTGATTTGGAGTAGATTAAAATATCATCGATGAATACGAGGACAAATTTATTCAGAACTCCCCTGAACACTCTATTCATTAGATCGACAAAGTATGCTGGAGCGTTACATAGGCCAAACGGCATTACTAACCATTCATAAAATATGTCTGGGCCTCTGAAAGCGGTCAAAGGAACACACTCTTCTGCTATTCTCAATTGGTGAAAACATGTAGCTAGGTCCATTCGGGAAAATACTTTCGCCCCATTCAATTGGTCTAGCAAATCATCAATGCGGGGTAGTGGATATTTATTTTTAAGCGTCTGTTTGTTGAGGTCTCGGTAATCAACACATAATCTAAGAGTACCGTCTGACTTCGGGACAAACACGACAGCTGCACCCCAATTAGAAAAACTCGGTCTGATTAGACCTTCCCACAACAGTTGACGAGTTTGATCGCCTAATTCTTCTTTTTCTTTCGGAGTCATTCTACGAATTGGGTGTACCACGGGTTTGGCATTAGGAATTAGATCGATTCGGAATTCTATTTCTCTTTGCGGAGGTAAATTTTCAACTTCTTCAAACACATCCGCATAGTGGCTAACAATCGGAATCTTTTCTATGGAGGTGGGGATAAGTTCTAATGCTGACCAAAATTCTTCTCTATTCGGATTCGAACCATGACAGGGAACCGTAATATATCCAAGCTTCGTTCGAATTTTAACGATTCTTTCCGCACAATTCACTTCAGCTTCATATTTCGTTAACCAATCCAGCCCGAGAATAATATCGAATTCGGGAAAATCCATAACGATTAAATCAAAAGGAAACTTGTATCGAGAAAAAGAAATAGGTACTTTACAATATGAACCGAGAGTAACAGGACCCCCTATCGGGTTATGAACTTCAACCGATTCTTTGAGCTTTCGCTGTTTTAACTTTAGTTTGTGCACTGTGTTTTTAGCAATAAAACTACGGGATGCACCTGTGTCAAATAATACAGAAACAGGAATATTTTTAATTGTAAGGGTACCTCCCAAAACATCGGGTTTACCTGCTCCATCGGAAGCAGCTGGCGGGCTAGACCCGTCATAGACATGAGCTACAGTAGCTTTCTTCAGCAAAGGACAGTCTCTGACCAGATGGTCGGTCTTGCGACAGTTGAAGCACGAGCGAGGGTTCTGAGAGCCTTGGCTCGAGCCTTGAGAGTTTGTTTTCTGTCTCTTTGGAGCTGTGCAGACATTTGAGTAGTGCCCCAGCTTACCACAGTTAAAGCAACTTCCTCTTGGCGGCTTGCCAGTCTGAGGCTTTGAAGATGCTGCTTGGCTTGACTCGCCTTGATTTACAGTAGGCTTGCGCTTATTTCCTGCTTGACTTCTAGCGCGATCCTGATCCAGATGCCTTTGATCAAGGTCTTCATAGTTGCATGTCAACTCCACTAGCTCGTTGAAATCCAGCTTGACATGGGCCATGGCTCTATCATGATATTGTCTTCTTAGTCCGAAGATAAACCTCTTATTTTTGGATTTCGCGGTAGCAACAAGTTCTGGAGCATAGGGCGACAGCATTGTAAATTTGTTCAGATAATCTTGCACGGAAAGATCCCCTTGCTGGAGATTGGCGAAGTCATCGTGCATTCTTTCTAGAGCTTGTTCTGGGACATATTTCTCCTTGAAGAGTTCTTTGAATCCATCCCATGTTCTTCCGGCTTCTCTATTCCCGGCGGTAAGAGATTCCCACCATAATTCGGCTTGTTCCTGCATAAGCCAGGCGCCCATAGTAGCTTTGTCTTCGCTTCCTAGCCTTAGGCCTTCAAGAATTTTCTCGCATGTTTTGAGCCATGCAAGGGCCTCTATTACGGTGCCAGTCCCCGAGAAGGTCTTGCCTCCTAAGTTCTTATATCTCTTAGCTACACGGTCGAGCTCGAAGTATTGAGCTGCCGGAGGTTGTATCAAAGGTCCTTCTTGAGCTGGGATTTCTCCCCTTCCTCGGCCTCGGCCGGCACGGCCTCCTCTAGCAGCGGCTCCTCTGGTAGCCATTTGTCAAATTCTGTATAAGTAACGAAAAAGTCAGTTAACAGAAATGATAGTCTATTGCATAGTTAAGCAGAAATTCCTACGGAAAGATAACGATGGACTGATCAATTGTTTTTGCTATTCTGCTCAGCTCATTCTAGGACTTTACTAGTCCTATCTCTAATGAGCGACTCACCTTAGAATACTACTGATTCTATCTTGACGAAGTGTTTAATGTGTTAGACTCCAGAACTAAGGTTAACAAAAGCTCTGATGGAAGCTGTGACGATCCCAAAACCCCGTGGCACGGTGTTAAGGATAATCATTGGAATATAGCACATTAATCATCATTAGCAGATCACAGATAATAGCATAAACAGAAATTAGAATAATTTACACACATATGACAGCGGAATCATATAGATAACAACACATCAGAGAAGCACAATACAGGATACAACTTAGTGCATAATGATACATAATCAGTCACCATCGCCTGAGGCGGAATCATACATAAAGAGTACACAAAAGGAATATCAGTCTACATCGCCAGTGGCGGAATCATAATATAGATACAATAATGGCGGAGAAAATCCAAGTCAGCACGGTGTAGTCAAGCCTCGCCATGAGCCAAAAGGTGCGTCAGAAACCTGTAACTAGGCTGCCCATGTGAAAATGAGGGCACCCGAGTTTGCAAGGTGAAACAAACTACAAGTCAGTCATGGGACTGGTATGAGAAATCCATTCAACTTATTAACAACAATAATAAGGCAAATCAAAGGACCACGCCACTTTCGCGGAACGGGTTTACTCCAATGAGTGCTAGTGCATGAGATAAAACAAACGATTAAATCAACGCAATGCTTTTTATAAAATGAAGCCATTATAAGACTCAGGTCCCATCACACAATGCAACGCAAGCCGGAGGATAGAGTTTTTACCTTATAATGGCCAAAGATGCTTCATACGAATAAACAAAGGTGTTTGATATTATTACTAGTGTATATATGTTTCAAAAGCGATTTCAATCATAAATATCAATCCTAGGCGGCATAGCTACCATCTACTATTTCGCCGTACTAGTAATACAATCACAACCGCACATATCGTATTGGAAATTGGATTCCTTCATGAGTCGAGGCAAGGGCAAGCTCCTCTCCGTTCGAGACACTCTAGCAAATGTCCCAGGACCCCACTATGATCCTTGGAATCGGCTGGGCCGGTCCTCTCTTACTTTTGAGGATTGGCAATTCCTGAACACACGTTTCCCGGTCCTTACAGACCTATAATCGAGGCGCCTCGCATTCCAACAACCACACAGGTGAAAAGTATATATAATGTCAGGGCTGGTAGGTCACTGACACCACCATAGCTAGAAAGAAACGTCGTGCACTCCCAGCGGTCCGTCTCCCGTTTTTGACTCATACCGAGGTGTGAGGCTCGCGAATTCACGTTATACACAAAGCTACGTCACACAGACTATGCTTTGATCATCAACCACAAGACTTTGCTTTGCAACAGAAGCCTTGATCATATGCCACTTAGGCGTGCCACACAGGCAATCCACTCCATGCGACTGATTTCTGTCAATACATAACCTCTAAGCTCGTACGTCTCAGAGAAGGGCGTTAAGCAAGAGAATAAATTCTCTGCCGCCAAACAGATATATATTTAACAGAGATCAATCAACACAGAACAAAATCCAATGTCAGACACACAGTCCATTTACAAGTCCGTTCTGGGTCTGAACGAAACCGGAGGCACCAATTCCTCGCATATCCGTACAATCAACACTATGTTTGGACGGCTACTACTTCAATTCCTTCATGGTAGCTACTCCAATCACGAGCATCAGTAGCGCCCATCCATCCAACGTGGAGATCGTCGGTCTTCAGTCGTCTTCGACTCTTCGACTTCTCAACATCGATCGATTATTTGAAATGAAATAAACTCGGCCTTTTCAAATAACCCACGTATATTTAGATTTTCAAACCAATTAATCACAGGGTTGAACTATTCAACATTCACATTTCAGTTGTTTAGTTATAATTTTCACGTCAAATACATTCAACCATCACATATCAAGCAAACACAACAAAATTGGTTTATTTTCACTCTATATCGTCTATAGCACTTAATAACGATATATCGCCATTTTTATTTAATTTAAAACGGCCATATTTAATTAAACGACGTTTCAGGTCGTGTCGATGCACTGGCGCTACTTTCCACTAATTTTGTTTTACACATATAGGAAAATCTAACCGTTGGATCTTCACAAATTTTACATCATTAGGAAGGTCTTTTCCAAGCGAACCCAACGGTTCCAGTTTTGGGAAAATCCGACGGTCGGATCTTCCACACTAACCATTTGAAGTTACGCTTTCAATTTACGAACTACAGCGTCGTTATTCGATTTAATTTAATTATATATATATATATATATATATATATATAATCGTTTCTGGCGCTGTTTTTCACTAATTTTGAATTAAACATTCCAGACAATCCAACCGTCGGATCTTCACAAAGTTGGTGCCGTTGGAAAGATATTTCCAAGGCGAACCCAACGGTTGAGGTTTCGGGAGAATCCAATGGTCGGATCTTCCGCACTAGTCGTTTGAATCACGGTTTCAAAATATGAACTGTACGGCCACGTTTCGTTTTAATTATATTTATATTTATATATTTATATAAATATAGTTCATTCAATAATTTCTATATCGTTTTCACTTCAAATATTTTTCAAACACCTTAAAATTTTGGAAAATTTCGCCATAACCTCCCCTGTACCGGGGGCATCGGGAAATCGCAAATAGCGTTCCCGGTCCTTCTAATCTCAAAAAGAAAAAGAAAAAGCCAAGCGGCTAGCCAACAGGCTCATAAAATCATCACCCAAACAAACAGTAAATGTGTACCTATTTGTCGGGCACAAAATTTTATTCCTCTTCTCTAGCCCCTTTTTGCTTTAACCTGTTCAATAGATATGCATGCACATATATACAATTTATAACATTTATCATTTTCTATTCAACTTCATATTTGATTTGCTTTGGTTTAAAAACACCACTCATTCTAATATCGCATGCATAGGCTAAAATCATAACATTAGCTAGTTAATGTATATTTCAACTCATGCACGTTTATTTGAACAAGTGGCTATTTTTAACACTTCACATTTCAAAGATGATAATTTTGGCGAACTAAAATAGATTTCAACACATGACTATTTTATTTAGTTCCTATGCATGTTAAAAATAATATTTCTATCACAAATATTTGTTTCAACGTCTGCATATCTTTAGCATATCACACATATGATAAAAATGATATTTTTATCATTTAAAATATTTATTCAACCAACGTATGGTTACAACACTTCATAGTTTCAATAAAAATGTAATTTTTATTGTTCAATCTTTTTATTCAACACATGAACTTTTCCACTACACACATTTCTCAACAAATGAGTATTTCCACACATGGACAATTTATTTATGTTGTTCATATTAGAAAGATGAAATTTTTATGATTGAAATTATTTATATAAGGCGAATATTTTTCATACTTCATATATATATAAAAATGTGATTTTTATTGTTTATACACTTCATTCATTCACAAATGAATTTAATTTTCACACAACACTTTTCAACACATGAATATTTCCACACATGGACATAGTTTCACTATATGGCTTTAATTTCTATGCATGCAAATAATTTAAACATATGAAAATAATTCTAACACACAAAGATTATTCAAAATTTCGGCAGCTTAACGGCAGGGTAGTTAAACCGGCACCGTCCCTAGTACGGCTCCTCGCTCTACCTTAAAACCTCGCGGTTTTTGACAATGGGGATCATGCATCTAATTCGCACGTAGGCGGCATGTTTATATTTATTTCATTTCCACAAACCAATCCTATGTGGTTTCAACCAAATATTTTCCAATCACAAACGGGTATTTTTCAACCACAACCAATTCAATTTCAACCACAAACAATCCCAAACAACAATTTGCCGTCAACCAATTTTCACAACAATTTCAACCAATAAATATCGTCCATGGTTTGTGGACGAGGGGGCGTATATATATATATATATATATATAAATATTTATATATAGCAATTCACTTTTATTTTCCACACATATATATATATATATATATAAAGAAATTGAAGAATGTGGAATTCTCACCAATAGCTATCCAATAACACTACTCTTCCTTTATGGAAATCTTCGCCTATTTCGCCTTCTTGTCGCTTTCGTTGCCCGTATTCTCTACATAGGTAAAAATCGAATTTTTACTATGTTATTCAATATATAAAGATCATATTCTAAAAACAAAGATTATATTTTTAATATTCTTATGATGTAAAAATTATATTTTTATTACTTTAAAAATATAAGAATCATATCTTACTACTTAACAAAAATTCCGTCCTTTCTCTTTTTAAAAATATGATCTTTATTTTTGCAAGTTCAAATCTTTTTCTACTAAAAGATTAAACCTTTTTCTATTTCAAAGTTTAATCCTTTTTTTCTATTTTAAACCTTAAAATAAAATCAGTTTTTATTTCTTTTTAAATCAGTTTTTAAACTTTATCAAATCAGTTTTAAAACTTTAACAAATCAGTTTTTATTTCTTTTTAAAAAAACGGTTTTTAAATTCTAAAACAAATCAGTTTTAAATTCTAAAAAAAATTCAGTTTTCTATATTCTTTTTAGAAAAAACCAGTTTTTAAAATTCTTTTCAAAAATTCTGTTTTTACATTCTTAAAAAAAAAAAAAAACAGTTTTTAAATCTTTTTCAAATCAGAAATTAGTTTTTAAATCGTTTTATAAATCAGTTTTTATAAAAAAAAAAATAAAAAAAAAATAAAATTACCTAATCACTCACCGTGGTATGCGAAGGGGAGGAGGGAAGAAGAGGCGTCGTCGGCGGCTCGTGGTGGTGGCGTTCGGAGGTGTCGCGGCAGGGTTCGAGGCTTCGACGAGGGGGCTGTTTCGATTTGCGAGGGCGAGGGTTGCTCGATGGTTCAGGCGATGTCTGGAGGGAGGAGGTCTGACGGAGGGGGGCGTCGAAGTCTTCGTCTGCGGCTCGTGGGTAAGGCGGCGGCGCGATTAGTTAGGTTTTTGTTTTCTTTCTTTTTTTCCGTTTTCTGATAACTGAATCGGGGGGGGGGGGGGCAAGCAGAAGAAAAGGAGGGAGAATATTTTTTTTATTTTATTATTTAATTATTTAATTTTGCATAAGGGTTGACTTTTACATACGACCTCGAAACGAGGCCCACCGCCTGTCGTCCATAGCGTTTTACCCCCATTCCGAACACAATGGGATATGTATCGTAAGCTAGTTTGATCGTTACAATCAGTTTCCGTTGAATTTACATTTAAATCCTTATATTGAATTTTAAACGTACATTTCAAATTACCGGGGTTACATACTAACTAGAAAAATTCCAAAAAAATATTTTCTAGTTTCGTATTGACGATACGGTCCTAACAAAAGTAGTTTCGTCCAATTCTAAGACCGTTTGAAAAATGGCCAATTTTCTGTCGATTAAATTCAACAGAAACTGGTCAAACGCGTTTTCTTTTGCCATGCTCACATATTGACTCGAAAAATTATGAAATTTGAAACCTAGCAATAGTTTGACATCCCGGACCCGACAAAAGTGGTTTCGTCGAATTCCGAGGCCGTTTGCAAAATATCAATTTTCCACCCTGCATAGTCGGTCAAAGTTCGAATTCAAATTTTCAAACTGACTTACTATTTCTAATTCACTAATTTATTGAAATATTCTATTTCAATGGTTCAAATTGCTTTGAAATAATCAATTTAAAAATTTTAAATTGGCTCGTATTTTCCGGGTTATTACAGAAACCCAATTCCCAATACGACATTACGGTTTGATTGTAAACCTATATATGGCAACATAGTATATGGTAGCTATGCCGTCTAGGATTGATACATTTACTTTGAAGTATTTTAAAACTGATTAGACACTAATAATAATATTAAAATATCATTTCTATGTATCAAGCATGTTTGATCATTATAAGGTAAAATTCTATCCTTCGGTTTGCATTGCATTGTGTGATGGGACTTGAGTCTTAAAATAATTTCATTTTTCTAAAAAGCATTGCGTTGTTTTGAATAAAAATTTATTTAATTTATACACTGGCAATCCAATGGAGTAAACCCATTCCACATTAGTGGCATGGTCCTGTGTTTAGCCATATTGTTTGATAAGTTAGGAAAGATTTCTCATACCAGTCCCATGACTGACTCGTAGTTTGTTTCACTTGTAAACTCGAGTGCCCATATTTTCCACACGGGCAGTCGAGTAGCTTAATTTGCAGATATATTGAGCAGGATTCTGGATCGAAGCTTAAAGCAGTGTCCAGAGCATTGATAGTCTTCCGCTGTGTTAGTTTATTGGTTCCGCTGCATTGTATTACATTTATTGTAAATTATCTTTCACTGTATTTTATTCAGTGTACTCTGATATATTATGTACTCTGATGTAACAAGATTATGATGTTTATAAAAGTCTTTTGTTGTTTGTTCTGATGTGTTGTATGCCCAATGTTAGCGTATGCGGGATTTGAACGGTCTTGGTCGATTTAGCGATCGATTAGGTCCGAGCAAAATCCGTGTCGTTACAGCTGGTATCAGAGCTTTGGTTGAATTCAAATCTTTGGGTTACAACTCATTAGAACATAATAAAAGACTCATCAGGGGTAGGAATAGAAATATTCTATAAAAGAATACTCATTAGAGATAGGATTAGTAGCTTCATAGAATGAGAAAACTCGTTAGAGATGGGGTTAGTAATGCCCTAGAATGAGTTGGGAGTGACAAGTTTATAACTAACGTATTTGTGATTATATACATAATCCAATTTTAGAAAATATGATTTTTGTATATATAAATGTTATATATATTTGAAAAGCAGGAAAATAGGCAGAAGGAAGAACATCTGTCTGGTTTTAGAATGAAAGACGCGACATTATTTTTTCCATTAGAAGGACGCGCAAACTAAATTTTCGGCAGAAGGAAACAAATAGAAAAAAAATCGTTCGTCTTCAGTCGAACAGAGGTGGCTTCAATTGAATAAGGGGCGGCACATCAGAAGAACAGGCGACGACAGTGCCACCACAGGCTTCTGTAACAACCCGTAAAATGCGAGCCAGTTTGAAATTTTTATTTTGGCAATTTTAGCGAGTTTTGATTATTTAAAATGAATTATTTTAAATAATATCGTCGAGAAATTTATTTTGAATATAATTCGAACGTATATATTATATACGTCGTCGTTAGAATATAAATATTTATATATAATTATAAATAGAATTGAAAATGGCGCGGTAGTTCGATAATTCGATTTCAAACTTCAATTGAATGTACCGGGTGCAAAACAATCCGGATTTTAGTGAAACCAAAAATAATGGGATCTAATTGATAATATCTTTCCAACGAATCCGGGAAATCAAAATTTCATAGCGGGAATCAAAAGATATGTCCAGTTGAAAATTCTGAATAGTCGCTATGGAATTCAGGCCTTTAAAAATGGAAATTTTGCAAATGACCTCGGATTTCGACGAAACCACTTTTGTTGAGTCCGCAGTGTCAAATTATTGCTAGATTCCAAATTTCATAATTTTCCGAATCAATATGTGAGCGTGGCAAAGGAAAACGCATTTGACCAGTTTCAGTTGATTTTAATCGACTGGAAAATGGCCATTTTTCCAATGACCTCGGAATTCGACGAAACTAGTTTTGTTAGGACCGTATCGTCAATACGAAGCTAGAAAATATTTTTCTGGAATTTTTCTAGTTAGTATGGGCCCCAGTAAATTGAAATGCGCGTTCAAATTTAATATATAGAGTTATATGTTGAATTTGATGGAAACTGATCGAAACAGTCGAAGCATCCTACGAAACATATCCCATTGTGTTCGGAATGGGGGTAATTAGCTAGGGGCGACAGTCGTTGGGCCTCGATAGGTGTTCGAATTAAAAGTCAACATTTAGGGTTTGGAAAAATAAAATAATTAAATAAAAAAAAATTCCCTTCCTCCTTAACCTGCCCCCCCCCCTTCCAATCGTTTTCATTCCAGAGAAAGGAAATAAAAAAAAACCGCGATCGAATCGATCCCGCCGCCGTGCCAAGGCGCTACGCCTCCGCCTCAAGCCATCGCCCCCGATTGATCGCCACTACCTGCTTCCGCACCTCGCACCCCCCTCCTCCCTCTCTCCTCCGCTGTAAGCCTTAAC
Organism: Allium sativum; assembly: GCA_030737875.1. Lineage (NCBI taxonomy): Eukaryota > Viridiplantae > Streptophyta > Magnoliopsida > Asparagales > Amaryllidaceae > Allium > Allium sativum. Next base: position 182,392,348 of record CM060913.1, on the reverse strand, counting down.
CACCCCAAAACCCTAGCCCTCGTCGAATAGAAGCCGCCGCCCACCAGTCGATGCCTTGCCTAGCCACCAACGCCGCCTCAGGCGAGCTCCTTCGCCTCCCTAACCTCCGCCGACATCTCCCCCGACCCCAAAACACTACTGTAAGTTTTTTTTTTTGGTTTGTTTCGTTTATTTCTTTTCATGATCGATTTTTTTTTTTTAGAAAAAAACTTGATCTTTGTTGCTTGAATAGTGAAGTAAAATTAGTTTTTTTTTTAAGAAGTAAAAATTGGATTTTTTAAAAATGGTTTTGAAAACAATAGATAGGATTTTTAATTAAACAAAAATCTGAAATTATTATATATATTATGGTTTTAAATTCTCAAATTTTTATATAAGTTATTATAGTTATAAATATTTGAAATTATAATATATATATATAATGTTTGAAATATAAAATATGAAGCATTGTTTTAAAAATCGATTCTTTAAAATATATAGCCGTGTTTTTACAAAAAGGAAGTAGTGGGAAAGATTGGGTTTTCATTATATACTTTTGCTATGGAAAAGATGAAGTTTTTAAATTAGAAAAGACCTCATTTTTTTTAATAGTAAAGACCACATTTTTAAAATAGAAATATACTTTGTTTTAAAATTAAAAATAACATTGGTTTTACGAAGTAAAAATATGATTTTTATATATTGAACTTCGAAATAAAAATATGATTTTTATATATTGAACTTCGAAATAAAAATATGATTTTTATGTATTGGATAGCGAAGTAAAAAAAAAATTCGATTTTTACATAGGTAGTAAAAGCGGGCAACGAAGGTAACAAAAAGGCGAGAACGAAGAAGATTTTATCAAAGAAGAGTCAAGATGTTTGGATAGCTTTCGGTGAGAATTTCTCACCTTTCAATTTATTTTTCTAGTTATATATATATATATACTAGGATGCAGACGGTGTTTAGTAGCACCCGACACCCGTCATCCACAGACCATGGATGGCTTGTTTGTTAAATTGTTTGATCGTGTGGTTGGTTAGAATATTTTGTTTGAATTGAATTGTTTGGTGAAATGGAATTGATGTGTGAATGGCGTGGGCCTTCACTAGACCGGGGATAAGGCTAGGCCTTGTCCCGTTTCTAGTATCGTGCCGTTATGCCACCGAAATTTTCTAAAATATGTTAGAAAAATAAAAATATCATTTTATTGAATAAATGAACCGAATAGAATATTCATAGATTGAATAAAATGTTTTATCGTTAAAAATATAATTTTTTAACGTGAAGGGGAATAAATAAATATTGATTTACAAACCGGACGGTTTGTTTATGTACACCTATTTGAAGGACATTGATTGGGACGATAAATTTTACACATCGCCCAACAGCACAAATAAAATATGTGTTTGATTGTTTGAAACCCCATACGGGTGTTGGGATGAAATTTGAGGTTCACTCATCCTGATTGATTAAATATGTCGATCGATTGATTGACAGGCTGTTATAAGCGTTGAATATCTATATTTGATGCTTATATGGTGTAGTGCACTTTGGTTGAGGGTTGATTATTTATCGTTGCTATTATATACATGTGTTGTATGAAAATCCATATAATTAACTTTATATGGTAATTGATTGGGCCTCATTCCAATCGTGAAAATAAAGAATATTTTGATAATAACAAATATTTTGATAATAGGAAATATTTGAAATAGAATATTTGAAAATAGAAATATGTGAAGCCGTGATGATTAGATTGACGCCATTTTGACGTGAATCGATATTTATATCGATTTTAAACGATTTTGAAATGAATTGAAAACGATTTCGAAATGAATTGAATTGAAAGCGATTTCGAAATGAATTGAATTGAAAACGATTTCGAAATGAATTGAATTGAAAACGATTTCGAAATGAATTGAATTGAAAACGATTTCGAAATGAATTGAATTGAAAACGATTTCGAAATGAATTGAATTGAAAACGATTTCGAAATGAATTGAATTGGAAACGATTCCGAAATGAAATGAATTGAAAACGAATTCAAATTGAATTGAAAGCGAATTGAAATGAATTCAAATTGAATTGAAATTTGAATTGAATAGAAATGAATTTTAAAACGAATTTATAAAGAAGAATTCAATTTTGATTTGAATTGAAATGGAAGTTGAGATTGCTTTTGAAACGAATATTAAAACTATTTATATAATTCGTTTTAAATAGAAATCGACGAAATATATATTATATATATAATATAATGGCCTGAATAGAACGCGCTGCGCCGCGGTAGTTCGTGAATTTCGACCATTCATTTCAAACGGACATTACGGGAGATCCGACCGTCGGATTCTCCTAAAACCAGAATCGTTGGGTTCGTATCGAAAAGAGCTTTCTAACGAATATTAGAAATTTGAAATCTAACGGTTGGATTTGGAGTTACGTCCAAATCAAATTTGAAAAAGGTCGTTGTAAGTGCAGTTCGATGGCCATTGATGGAAATCGACTATACGGGCCTTGATAAAATTATTGAAAATAGTAATAATTTTTGTAAAATCATAAGAAATGATTTAGAAAGGATTGGGATGAAAAACTCCATATTTGAAAGGATAAAAATAGATTTTTATCGAAATGAACTAGTTTTGAACTAGAATAGTAATTTATTTATTTTTAAAATAAATAAATTGGATTTGAAATGGTTTTGAAAATAACCATAATTTCCAATGATTGCATTGGAGTGGATTTGAATCGAAATTGTCTTCGGAATATTTCGATGTTGAAACTCGTGACTATACAGATGTTGTTATGGAAATTTGAAAGATACATATATCGTTATTTCCAATACGACATTTGTTAATCGTAGAATTTGATATTGAATATAAGCCGATATATTTTCTATTCAGAGCCTTATATTGAATATCAAATGTGATTTGGGTTTGTCGTGAATGGTGTCTTCACTAACACTGTTCTTGAACCAAGTAGAGAAAAGATTAAATCTTTTTATTTAGATTTAATGAAGTGTACCAATTAAATGACATTTAATTGGAATTGAATTGATATTGATTTTTGGGTTTATCGTGAATAGTGTTTTAAACAACACTCGTTCTTTAACCCGATAATTAATGGAATGTGATTTTTGGGTTTGTCGTGAACCGTGTTTTAAATGACACTGATTCTTTAACCCAGTCGAAGATTAAAACTAAGTGGAGTTTTAATGAATCTTTAATTAGATTGAAATGATCGAGAATGGAGTATCACCAGTTTTACTCCAGGCGATGGTTAAATCTTTAATTAGATTTGAACGTGAAATGGTAATTGAATTTACCGATAACACTGTGGTGTTAGATATGAAGTATTACCAGTTTTACTTCATGGGATGAATAGGTTGGGATTGGGAAATAAAATAAATGATTACTTCGGTGTGGTTCGCTAATCCCGACTAGTTTGAATTGATATTCAAAGGAGATTAAAGAATAAATTTAAAGAATTTATCATGTATAAAATTAATGGGAACTTTTCCCAAAGTATAGGAATACTTGAATAAAAGAATATTCTGAATTGGAATGAGGCATATGTTGTGTTTGTGTAACACTTTTATAATATATACGCGAGTTATTCAGAAAGACCGGGTTTATCCCATTCTGAATAACTGATTCGACGTGGTGTCGAAGATGAAGACGGTGGTCGAAGACCGGAAGTCTTCACGTCGTTTGGGTGATTACTGATGATCTTGATTGGGCTGTACACCCAAGAAGATGGAAACAGTTGGTGATCGTCCAGACGTACTTGGAGATCAATGGATATGCGAGGTACTAGGTGCCTCCGGTTTCGTTCAGCCCCAGAACGGACTTGTAAATGGACTGTGTGTCTGACATTGGATTTTAGTCCGTGTGATTGATCTCTATTAAATATATATCTGTTTGGCGGCGGAGAATTTATTCTCTTGCTTAACGCCCTTCTCTGAGACGTACGAGCTCAGGGGTTATATATTGATGGATATAAAACGCATGGAGTGAATTGCCTGTGTGGCATGCCTAACTGGCAATTGATCAAGGCTTCTGTTGAAAAGCAAAGTCTTGTGGTGATGATCAAAGCACAGTCTGTGTGGCATAGCTTTGTGTAACGTGAATTCGCGAACTTCACACCCGGTATGAACCAAAAACGGGAGAGGACGTCAGGGAGGGCATGCGTTTCTTCCTAGCTAGAAGTGGCGTCAGTGGTTTTATACGCCCTGACGAGTTTGACTTATGTGGTTGTTGCTGTTGCGAGGCGCCTCGGATTGATCGGTCGTTCTCAAACCGATGGAGTCATTTAGTTGGCTTGTTTACGCCCCATAGGGCGGGGAAACGCTTGTTCAGGGTTTAATTTTAATCCACATCGGTGGACTGGCCCTGAGGATCCAAGGGTCACTCGAGCTCTGATCCTGAGACTCGGGCTAGGCAGTCTCGAATCGGTTGAGGACTATCTTTTGCCTCGGTTCATAGACGGAAATCCAATTTCCAAATACGTGACTTTGCGGTTTTATTTGTAAACCTATATATGGTGACATAGTGGCATGGGACGCTCATGTCGCCTATGATTGATACTTATGATTTGAAGTTGTTTTATACACTATGCACTTATAATAGTATCAAACGATTTGTTTTAACCGTATCAAGCATTCTTTGGCTGTTATAAGGGAAAACCCTATCCTCCGGCTTGCGATTTCATTGTGTGATGGGAACTGGGTCTTATAATAGCTTCATTTTTCTTTATTTAGCATTGCGCTATTTGTTTTATGCACTGGTATTCTTGGGAGGAAACCCGTTCCGTGTTATACGGCGTGGTCCCTTGATTTACCTAACTTTAAAAACAAAGATTAAAAACTGTTTTAGTTCTCACACTAGTCACATGACTGACCTGGAGTTTATTGTTTTAACCTAAACTCTGGGTGTCCCTATTTTGACACGGGCAGCTAGTAGTTTTGGTTTTGCAGATTTATATTCACAGGATCCTGGTTTACAGCTGGAATGATATCCGGAAAGCTTTGTATCCGTATATCTGCTTCTAGTTGTGTATTGTATTATTTTCCGCTGCTATGTATTTAAATGTAATTTAAATCTCTGATATTTCTATGTAATTTTTATTCATTAATACTCTGTATATTCTTGTAATCTGATGCATTGTTGTAATATACAATGAAATGTTCTTATATGCATTCTGTTTTGTCGTGTTCTCAACGATAGGGCGTTTCGAACGGTCTGGGTCGGTTTTGCGACTGGTTCGGACTGAGCGAAATTCCTTGCCGTCACAGTTGGTATCAGAGCTTTGGTTTACAGAGCTCGAGAACAAGGCACATTAGAACCATACGAAAGAATTCATCAGATATTAGATTAGTAATATCCAACGAGAATGACTCGTTAGAGATAGGATCAGTAATATCCTAGAACGAGTGTGAAGAGTATATTTTTAAAATGAAAACAAAATTTGGTTTGAAAATTTAAATCAACTATTCGTATTTGATTATTTATTTTAATGAATTTGGACAATCCAGTATATATAGATTTTGCGTATACGTCTGATCCGCGTGTATTCGAAGTTTTGATATACTGGGTAGATATAGAATCACCTTCTAAGTCGCCCGGAGAGAACTCTGATGATTGATGCATCATCATCAGAATTTATGTTCGAGTGACGAAAGGGAGATTTCTATATACTTCCTATTGACTGGTGTGAGAACCAAAATTAGATAGGGCCTATTGTTGTGATTTGGCATCAAAAATCTCATTTTTGACTATGTATCAAAGTTATCAATTTGAAACTCTAATCCACTAATTGATTGATGTTTGTGTTGTTTGTTTATTTGTTTGATAATTTTGAACCATTTTGCCTAATAGCACCAAATATTGAACTATATTGAAAATTGGTCGCATTTGCTTGCATATACAAATACTTACCTTGAACAGGTCATAGCAAGGAGGCTAGAGCAGAGAATAAAATTTGTTTGCCCGACAAGTAGGTACATGTTTATTACATAATTTACTGTTTTGTTTGGGTGATGATGATTTTATGAGCCTATTGGCTAGCCGCTTGGCTTTTTCTTTTTCTTTTTGAGATCTGAAGGACCGGGGAAGCTATTTGAAATTCCCCGATGCTCCCGGTGCAGGGGAGGTTATGGCGAAATTTTTCGAAAATTTAGGGTGTTAGCCATATTTTTGAAATTTTAGAAAATTCTCAGAAACTGAAAAGTTGGAGAATGGAAGCCAGATCGAGCGTAGAGCTGAATAATCAAACCACTTTCGACTTTGTTTCTTTTCGGGGACGAAAAGTTTTAAGTGGGGGAGATTGTAACAACCCGTAAAATGCGAGCCAGTTTGAAATTTTTATTTTGGCAATTTTAGCGAGTTTTGATTATTTAAAATGAATTATTTTAAATAATATCGTCGAGAAATTTATTTTGAATATAATTCGAACGTATATATTATATACGTCGTCGTTAGAATATAAATATTTATATATAATTATAAATAGAATTGAAAATGGCGCGGTAGTTCGATAATTCGATTTCAAACTTCAATTGAATGTACCGGGTGCAAAACAATCCGGATTTTAGTGAAACCAAAAATAATGGGATCTAATTGATAATATCTTTCCAACGAATCCGGGAAATCAAAATTTCATAGCGGGAATCAAAAGATATGTCCAGTTGAAAATTCTGAATGGTCGCTATGGAATTCAGGCCCTTAAAAATGGAAATTTTGCAAATGACCTCGGATTTCGACGAAACCACTTTTGTTGAGTCCGCAGTGTCAAATTATTGCTAGATTCCAAATTTCATAATTTTCCGAATCAATATGTGAGCGTGGCAAAGGAAAACACATTTGACCAGTTTCAGTTGATTTTAATCGACTGGAAAATGGCCATTTTTCCAATGACCTCGGAATTCGACGAAACTAGTTTTGTTAGGACCGTATCGTCAATACGAAGCTAGAAAATATTTTTCTGGAATTTTTCTAGTTAGTATGTGGCCCCAGTAAATTGAAATGCGCGTTCAAATTTAATATATAGAGTTATATGTTGAATTTGACGGAAACTGATCGAAACAGTCGAAGCATCCTACGAAACATATCCCATTGTGTTCGGAATGGGGGTAATTAGCTAGGGGCGACAGTCGTTGGGCCTCGATAGGTGTTCGAATTAAAAGTCAACATTTAGGGTTTGGAAAAATAAAATAATTAAATAAAAAAAATTCCCTTCCTCCTTAACCTTCCCCCCCCCCTTCCAATCGTTTTCATTCCAGAGAAAGGAAATAAAAAAAAAAAAAAACCGCGATCGAATCGATCCCGCCGCCGTGCCAAGGCGCTACGCCTCCGCCTCAAGCCATCGCCCCAGATTGATCGCCACCACCTGCTTCCGCACCTCGCACCCCCCTCCTCCCTCTCTCCTCCGCTGTAAGCCTTAACCACCCCAAAACCCTAGCCCTCGTCGAATAGAAGCCGCCGCCCACCAGTCGATGCCTTGCCTAGCCACCAACGCTGCCTCAGGCGAGCTCCTCCGCCTCCCTAACCTCCGCCGACATCTCCCCCGACCCCAAAACACTACTGTAAGTTTTTTTTTTTTGGTTTGTTTCGTTTTTGTCTTTTCATGATCGATTTTTTTTTTTTAGAAAAAAACTTGATCTTTGTTGCTTGAATAGTGAAGTAAAATTAGTTTTTTTTTAAGAAGTAAAAATTGGATTTTTTAAAAATGGTTTTGAAAACAATAGATAGGATTTTTAATTAAACAAAAATCTGAAATTATTATATATATTATGGTTTTAAATTCTCAAATTTTTATATAAGTTATTATAGTTATAAATATTTGAAATTATAATATATATATATATATAATGTTTGAAATATAAAATATGAAGCATTGTTTTAAAAATCGATTCTTTAAAATATATAGCCGTGTTTTTACAAAAAGGAAGTAGTGGGAAAGATTGGGTTTTCATTATATACTTTTGCTATGGAAAAGATGAAGTTTTTAAATTAGAAAAGACCTCATTTTTTTTAATAGTAAAGACCACATTTTTAAAATAGAAATATACTTTGTTTTAAAATTAAAAATAACATTGGTTTTACGATGTAAAAATATGATTTTTATATATTGAACTTCGAAATAAAAATATGATTTTTATATATTGAACTTCGAAATAAAAATATGATTTTTATATATTGAACTTCGAAATAAAAATATGATTTTTATGTATTGGATAGCGAAGTAAAAAAAAAATTCGATTTTTACATAGGTAGTAAAAGCGGGCAACGAAGGTAACAAAAAGGCGAGAACGAAGAAGATTTTTATCAAAGAAGAGTCAAGATGTTTGGATAGCTTTCGGTGAGAATTTCTCACCTTTCAATTTATTTTTCTAGTTATATATATATATACTACGATGCAGACGGTGTTTAGTAGCACCCGACACCCGTCATCCACAGACCATGGATGGCTTGTTTGTTAAATTGTTTGATCGTTTGGTTGGTTAGAATATTTTGTTTGAATTGAATTGTTTGGTGAAATGGAATTGATGTGTGAATGGCGTGGGCCTTCACTAGACCGGGGATAAGGCTAGGCCTTGTCCCGTTTCTAGTATTGTGCCGTTATGCCGCCGAAATTTTCTAAAATATGTTAGAAAAATAAAAATATCATTTTATTGAATAAATGAACCGAATAGAATATTCATATATTGAATAAAATGTTTTATCGTTAAAAATATAAATTTTTAACGTGAAGGGGAATAAATAAATATTCATTTACAAACCGGACGGTTTGTTTATGTACACCTATTTGAAGGACATTGATTGGGACGATAAATTTTACACATCGCCCAACAGCACAAATAAAATATGTGTTTGATTGTTTGAACCCCACACGGGTGTTGGGATGAAATTTGAGGTTCACTCATCCTGATTGATTAAATATGTCGATCGATTGATTGACAGGCTGTTATAAGCGTTGAATATCTATATTTGATGCTTATACGGTGTAGTGCACTTTGGTTGAGGGTTGATTATTTATCGTTGCTATTATATACATGTGTTGTTTGAAAATCCATATAATTAACTTTATATGGTAATTGATTGGGCCTCATTCCAATCGTGAAAATAAAGAATATTTTGATAATAACAAATATTTTGATATAGGAAATATTTGAAATAAAATATTTGAAAATAGAAATATGTGAAGCCGTGATGATTAGATTGACGCCATTTTGACGTGAATCGATATTTATATCAATTTTAAACGATTTCGAAATGAATTGAATTGAAAACGATTTCGAAATGAATTGAATTGAAAACGATTTCGAAATGAATTGAATTGAAAACGATTTCGAAATGAATTGAATTGAAAACGATTTCGAAATGAATTGAATTGAAAACGATTTCGAAATGAATTGAATTGAAAACGATTTCGAAATGAATTGAATTGGAAACGATTCTGAAATGAATTGAATTGAAAACGAATTCAAATTGAATTGAAAGCGAATTGAAATGAATTCAAATTGAATTGAAATTTGAATTGAATAGAAATGAATTTTAAAACGAATTTATAAAGAAGAATTCAATTTTGATTTGAATTGAAATAGAAGTTGATATTGCTTTTGAAACGAATATTAAAACTATTTATATAATTCGTTTTAAATAGAAATCGACGAAATATATATTATATATATTATATATATAATATAATGGCCTGAATAGAACGCGCCGCGTCGCGGTAGTTCGTGAATTTCGATCATTCATTTCAAACGGACATTACGGGAGATCCGACCGTCGGATTCTCCTAAAACCGGAACCGTTGGGTTCGTATCGAAAAGAGCTTTCTAGCGAATATTAGAAATTTGAAATCTAACGGTTGGATTTGGAGTTACGTCCAAATCAAATTTGAAAAAGGTCGCTGTAAGTGCAGTTCGATGGCCATTGATGGAAATCGACTATACGGGCCTTGATAAAATTGTTGAAAATAGTAATAATTTGTGTAAAATCATAAGAAATGATTTAGAAAGGATTGGGATGAAAAACTCCATATTTGAAAGGATAAAAATAGATTTTTATCGAAATGAACTAGTTTTGAACTAGAATAGTAATTTATTTATTTTTAAAATAAATAAATTGGATTTGAAATGGTTTTGAAAATAACCATAATTTCCAATGATTGCATTGGAGTGGATTTGAATCGAAATTGTCTTCGGAATATTTCGATGTTGAAATTCGTGACTATACAGATGTTGTTATGGAAATTTGAAAGATACATATATCGTTATTTCCAATACGACATTTGTTAATCATAGAATTTGATATTGAATATAAGCCGATATATTTTCTATTCAGAGCCTTATATTGAATATCAAATGTGATTTGGGTTTGTCGTGAATGGTGTCTTCACTAACACTGTTCTTGAACCCAGTAGAGAAAAGATTAAATCTTTTTATTTAGATTTAATGAAGTGTACCAATTAAATGACATTTAATTGGAATTGAATTGATATTGATTTTTGGGTTTATCGTGAACAGTGTTTTAAACAACACTCGTTCTTTAACCCGATAATTAATGGAATGTGATTTTTAGGTTTGTCGTGAACCGTGTTTTAAATGACACTGATTCTTTAACCCAGTCGAAGATTAAAACTAAGTGAAGTTTTAATGAATCTTTAATTAGATTGAAATGATCGAGAATGGAGTATCACCAGTTTTACTCCAGGCGATGGTTAAATCTTTAATTAGATTTGAACGTGAAATGGTAATTGAATTTACCGATAACACTGTGGTGTTAGATATGAAGTATTACCAGTTTGACTTCATGGGATGAATAGGTTGGGATTGGGAAATAAAATAAATGATTACTTCGGTGTAGTTCGCTAATCCCGACTAGTTTGAATTGATATTCAAAGGAGATTAAAGAATAAATTTAAAGAATTTATCTTGGATAAAATTAATGGGAACTTTTCCCAAAGTATAGGAATACTTGAATAAAAGAATATTCTGAATTGGAATGAGGCGTATGTTGTGTTTGTGTAACACTTTTATAATATATACGCGAGTTATTCAGAAAGACCGGGTTTATCCCATTCTGAATAACTGATTCGACGTGGTGTCGAAGATGAAGACAGTGGTCGAAGACCGGAAGTCTTCACGTCGTTTGGGTGATTACTGATGATCTTGATTGGGCTGTACACCCAAGAAGATGGAAACAGTTGGTGATCGTCCAGACGTACTTGGAGATCAATGGATATGCGAGGTACTAGGTGCCTCCGGTTTCGTTCAGCCCCAGAACGGACTTGTAAATGGACTGTGTGTCTGACATTGGATTTTAGTCCGTGTGATTGATCTCTATTAAATATATATCTGTTTGGCGGCGGAGAATTTATTCTCTTGCTTAACGCCCTTCTCTGAGACGTACGAGCTCAGGGGTTATATATTGATGGATATAAAACACATGGAGTGAATTGCCTGTGTGGCATGCCTAAGTGGCAATTGATCAAGGCTTCTGTTGAAAAGCAAAGTCTTGTGGTGATGATCAAAGCACAGCCTGTGTGGCATAGCTTTGTGTAACGTGAATTCGCGAACTTCACACCCGGTATAAACCAAAAACGGGAGAGGACGTCAGGGAGGGCATGCGTTTCTTCCTAGCTAGAAGTGGCGTCAGTGGTTTTACACGCCCTGACGAGTTTGACTTATGTGGTTGTTGCTGTTGCGAGGCGCCTCGGATTGATCGGTCGTTCTCGAACCGATGGAGTCATTTAGTTGGCTCGTTTACGCCCCATAGGGCGGGGAAACGCATGTTCAGGGTTTAAGTTTAATCCACATCGGTGGACAGGCCCTGAGGATCCAAGGGTCACTCGAGCTCTGATCCTGAGACTCGGGCTAGGCAGTCTCGAATCGGTTGAGGACTATCTTTTGCCTCGGTTCATAGACGGAAATCCAATTTCCAAATACGTGACTTTGCGGTTTTATTTGTAAACCTATATATGGTGACATAGTGGCATGGGACGCTCATGTCGCTTATGATTGATACTTATGATTTGAAGTTGTTTTATACACTATGCACTTATAATAGTATCAAACGATTTGTTTTAACCGTATCAAGCATTCTTTGGCTGTTATAAGGGAAAACCCTATCCTCCAGCTTGCGATTTCATTGTGTGATGGGAACTGGGTCTTATAATAGCTTCATTTTTCTTTATTTAGCATTGCGCTGTTTGTTTTATGCACTGGTATTCTTGGGAGGAAACCCGTTCCATGTTATACGGCGTGGTCCCTTGATTTACCTAACTTTAAAAACAAAGATTAAAAACTGTTTTAGTTCTCACACCAGTCACATGACTGACCTGGAGTTTATTGTTTTAACCTAAACTCTGGGTGCCCCTATTTTGACATGGGCAGCTAGTAGTTTTGGTTTTGCAGATTTATATTCACAGGATCCTGGTTTACAGCTGGAATGATATCCGGAAAGCTTTGTATCCGTATATCTGCTTCTAGTTGTGTATTCTATTATTTTCCGCTGCTATGTATTTAAATGTAATTTAAATCTCTGATATTTCTGTGTAATTTTTATTCATTAATACTCTGTATATTATTGTAATCTGATGTATTGTTGTAATATACAATGAAATGTTCTTATATGCGTTCTGTTTTGTCGTGTTCTCAACGATAGGGCGTTTCGAACGGTCTGGGTCGGTTTAGCGACTGGTTCGGACCGAGCGAAATTCCTTGCCGTCACAGCTTCGGCGGTGCTCATTCAGGCGAAAGTGACGGTCGTCTCTGACGAAGACGATGGACTGTAGGTGGTAGCGACTGGATTGTAGGACGACGACTATTCGAGGATGATGTTGATAGCCGATTTCAGATGAACAACGGCAGTGGAGTGGAGGTTAAGATCGATGATGGTGTTGCTACAGGTAACAATGACGATTAACTAGGTTGTTTTGAAATGAACTCAAAAACAAATGCTATATGAACTTATCATTTTATTCTATATGTATAATGTATAACTGAACGTTATATTCTGTTTTGTTGTTGTTGTTGCATCATTTGTGTCACTGCTATATCATGTTGTTTCATGATGATTGTGCTCTTTTGTTATGTGTACATTTGATTTTAATGTGATAAAATTACATATATGTTTCAAAAAATGATAAACTATGCATAAAATATAATGCATCAGTTGTTTGTTTGCTTGCTCACTGAGTTTCTTTAATTTGTATATTGTAGATATCATAAATCAAATGGAAATGTATTTCATAACTAAAATGCTATATTAAACTATCATTTTAAATATTCTAAACATACTAATGCACTTTGTTAAAAATGCTATACTAAACTATTTTTTTAATATCATACACACGATGGTGAACTTCATAATTAAAATGTTACATTAAGATATAGATGTGCATATTAGAATGTTACATTAAGATATAGATGTACTATAATGCATTTATCATGCTATGTTTGTCTATCATTCTTTTCAGTGATATGTATGTCTTTCATTACTGAAATGCTATATTAAAAATAATATTGGACTTTCATTACTCAAATGTTATATCAAACTATCATTTTGTGCTTTGGATATATTTTAATGCAATTAAAAATAAAAATGATATTCTTACCTATAATTCGTTATATTTCATTCATTTTTGAAATATTTTTGACTACCATTCATTCATTGTGATGATAGTTGGATATAACATTATATTCGTACATTAAAGTAGTACTATAGAATATGAATAATGATAGTTGGATTTAGCATTGCATCTTTTAAAGTGAACTAGCATTATAATAGTTGAATATGATTATATTAAAAAAAGAACTAGCACGTTTATAACATTATATTATAAAAATATGTAGAGAGCATCATGCATAGTGTGCTAAATAATGGTTGAAATATAAGATTATATTAAAAAATGAACTAACATGTATAAAGTACAATAAATGATAGTTGAATTTAGCATTGTACTATTTAAAGTGAAATAACATATATACAATATGCTAAATGATATTTGAATATAGCATTGTATTTTTATAATAAGGTACCATGTATAAAATATAATAAATGATTGTTTAATTTATCATTTGTATTTTTGAAGTGAACTAGTACGTGTTGAGTTTGCAAAATAATGTTTGAATATAACATTATATTAGTAAAATGAACTAGCACGTACAAAATAATAAATGTAGTTGAATTTAGAATTGCATCTTCTTTAAAAGTGGATTAAAAAAATGAACTAACATGCATAATGTATTATAAATGATAGTCGAATTTAGCATCGTATTTTTAAATTGAATTAGCATGTACAAAATACGTTACATGATGGTCAAATATAGCATTGTATTTTTAAAGTTAATTAAATATGAAAAATGATAGTTGTATATAACATTATATTCGTAAAGTGAACTAGCATGTATAAAATATGATAAATGAAAGTTGAATTTAGAATTGTATTTTTTAAAGTGAAATAGATGTACAATATGCTAAACGATAGTTTAATATAGCATTGTATTTCTAAATTTAGCTACCATACATAAATTATAATAAATGATAGTTGAATTTGTCATTTGTTTTTTTTTGGTTTTTTTTTTTTTTTGTTTTTTTTGTTTTTGAAGTGAGTTAGCATGTGTAGAGTTTGTAAAACAATTATTGGATATAGCATTGTTTTAACAAAATGAACTAGCATGTATAAAATATAATAAATGTTTTAGCATATATCATTTGCATTTTTTGTCAAATACAAGAGCATGTGTTGCAAAGGAAAAATGTTAAATGAATATAGCATTATAATTGTTGAAATATTGCAACATGCATTGTATATTGAAGAATGATAGTTGCATATATCATCATTTCATATTTTGAATTACAAATGCATGCATTTCATATAATGAATGATAATTGATTGTATTATTTGAATTTTTTACTTAAACAATATGAATTGCATACATAATGATATCTGAATATTGCATTTGAAAATATTGAAATATGTTAGGATGCATTGCATAAGCAGAATATGAAATAATAGGAGAATATAGCATAACATTTATTAAAACAAAAAAAAAACAATAGCTGCAACGCGTTGAATGACTTGAACAACGATGGTTAGGGGACGTGGATGGCGATGACATATACGAGTTGGACGGCGGCGATTGCGGCTATAGCACTGGACGGTAGTGATGGCTTGGAGCGTCTAGGGCATGACGTCGGCGACGGAAGCGGAGGTTAAGGCGAAGGTGATGGATTAGTGAGGCCGCGGCTTGGAAAGCGGCAGCTAGGGTTGAGGCGGTGGCGGCTTGGGGCGACAGCTACGATGGGAATGGCGGTTGCGAAGGCTTGGTGGAGACGATTATGTCCTTCAGCCTAATTTCTGAAACTTACGTCCGCGCTTTATAAAATATTAAAATGTTTTTCCTTTAAACTAAATTACTCTTTGAAAAGCTAATCAACTAATTTATTGATGATTGTGTTGTGTAATTATTATTTCAACTAATAAAATTATTGAAACCAGTAAAAGGATGAAAGTTGAGTTGGTTAGTTAAAACAACTTTCAGCTCCGTTCCTTTTCGAGGACGAAAATATTTTAAGGGGGGGGGGGATTGTAACAACCCGGAAAATCAGAACCAATTTAACAATTTATTTTAAGGAATTTTTTTTAGAAATTGTGCCAGAATTAAAAAATTCCATTTTTAAATTAAATTATTGAATTTAAAAAGGCTTCTAAATAAAATTATGATGTTATTAATGAACGATTTAAAATTTTATTTGTTATGAACAACAATTTATAATTTGTTAAATTGTGATTGATAATAATGGAAATTATTAAATTGCTTATACATTTGGACAAGCTAACTTTAAACTATTGTTGAAAAGTAATATGGTTATCCTAATTTGTATGTATGCATCATTGTCTTGTTCAAATTGATGACCGCTAATGAAGATGACATTATTTGTTGAATAGTTGATTGTTTTTTTATTTGATGAATCAAATAATTGAATTTTTGTTGTTCTTTAAAATGTTCAAATACAGATTTGTTTCTAAATATTTAATATAAATGTAATTGTTTGGACCTAATAGCTTTCTTGTTCAAGTAACATATTGTTTTCTTCATTTTGTTAAATTAAAACTAAATCTATACTAGTCTAGTACAATGATTCATTTTAGATCATTGGTTTTATAAATCTAATTTGAGTCTAACTTTTAGATCTAAAATTTTATGTTCATGTTAATGGATTAAATCATATCTTAAAGGTTTATTTGAACTTTATACTCAATTAGTTAAATGTTAGATTGTTAGTCCATGTTTTATCTTTCATAACTAAGCGTAACATTAGACTTGAAATTCTATATATATACATAATATTTTCAATTAGATATTTGGATTTTATAAAAGGGATTTTGTCACCATACAAATATTTTAAAACTGATTGTTGTAATTATGCAATTTGTATTATTAGGGAGTTTTGATTGAATTTAACTCGTACATGCATATATATAGTTAAATCTACATTCATGTTTTCATATAAAATTTATTTTCTATTTCAAATCTTGATAATACGAAATAATTTCTTTTCTTTAAATGTTAAAAGAGGGAAAAAATAAACACATCCTTTAAACATTGGCTATATATATGTACTTGTATCATGATGTTTGTTGATTTCATTGATATGATGCATCCTAATGAGAAATCCAGTTAATCATATATGTTAACTTTTATTTATTTCTCATTTTATTTTATGTGATTAACCATCTATTGATTCAAATTATATGTCTATACCTTTCTATCACTTTATAGCACGTACCACATGTTGCACTTACAAAAATTAGATTATCATACACTTATTTGTACTCGAATCTATGTCACATGTTTGTTAAATTTTAAGTAGTAATTAATTTTATTAAAAAAAAGAGAATTAAATAAATTTATAAATACCTTAAAATTAAACCAAAAACCCTAATTCTCATATGACAGCCGCCATCCTCTTTTATCAATGGCCGATATCCTCCTGTTTTCACCACTCAATAATTCTCAATTCCTTTCGAATTAGCCTTGATTCCAAAACACAAATCGAAGTACTCCTCAATCTTTTCAAAATGATACGGATTTGATCAATTTTTATAACACGAGTTGTGGGAAATTGCTGCTGGTAGGGTGAGACGACCCCAAACCCCGTACTGACGGCGGCAAGGGTAATCCTTAGAATATAACACAAAAACAGATAATAGAAGAACAGAATTAAATAAATACACCAGATAATGAACAATAGAATATAATGGATAAACGTAATCATTAGTTACACAGTATACAGGGTCATACTTAGTACAGATACAGTTCAGCTATACATAGATGTCTACAGCGGAAAACAAACAAAATATGTACAATAGGAGCTGAACAGCATAAAAATAGATAAATAATAGAATCCATCTTCAGCTCCAGCTATCCAGAAAGAGCCAGCTAAACCTGAATACAAGGCTGCCCGTATAGAAAAAGGGGCACCCGAGTTTGAAAGTGAAACAAACTACGAGTCAGTCATGGGACTGGTATGAGAAATCTACTCAACACATTTATAATATGGCTAATCACAGGACCACGCCACTTTCGTGGAACGGGTTTACTCCATTGGATTGCCAGTGCCTTAAAACAAATAATTCTTTTAAACATCGCAATGCTTTTTGTAAAAATGAAGCCATTATAAGACTTAATTCCCATCACACAATGCAACGCAAACCGGAGGATAGAGTTTTACTTATAATGGCCAAAATATGGTTGATATGAATAAAACAAAAGCAATTGATATTATTACTAGTGTTTACATGTTTCAAAAACAATTTCGAATCATAACTATCAATCGTAGACGGCATGGGTACCATATATCATGTCGCCATATATATATACAATCGAAACCGCACGATGTCATATTTGGAAATTGGATTTCCGTCATGAACCAAGGCAAAAGATAGTCCTTACCGACTTCGAGACGCTTTAGCCCGTGTCTCAGGATCAGAGCTCGAGTGACCCTAGGAGCGACAGGGTCACGGACGTGGATAAAAATTCCTGAACAATGCGTTTCCCCGCCCTATGGGGCGTCAATGAGCCAACGAATGACTCCATCGGTCCCGGATCGACCGATATAACCGAGGCGCCTCGCAATCCATCATCCACATAAGTAAAATGTCAGGCCTTGTAAAAACACCGACACAACTCCTAGCTAGAAGGAAATGCATGCCCTCCTTGAGGTCCTTTTTCCCGTTTCTGGTTCATACCGGGGTGTGAGGCTCACGAATTCACGTTATACACAAAGCTACGCCACACAGGCGGTGCTTTGATAATCAGTCATAAGACTTTGCTTTTCAACAGAAGTCCTGATCATTGCATCTTAGCATGCCACACAGACAATTCACACCGTGCAACTGATAGCTATCAATCACACAGAATAAATTTCAATGTCAGACACACTGTCCATTTGCAAGTCCGTTCTGGGTCTGAACGAAACCGGAGGCACTAAATACCTCGCATATTCATCGATCCTCACGTACGTCTGGACGATCACTACTCATTATCCATATTTCGAGATGCCTCCCAATCAGGACCTCAGTGACCATCCAAATGAGGTGAAGATCGGTCTTCAACCCTCATCTTCATCTTCGACTTCCTATCGTCGATTCAGTTATTCAGAATGAGATAAACCCGGTCTTTCTGAGCAACTCGCGTATATAATAAACAAGTGCAACACTAACATACATACGCATCGTTTCAATTCATTAGTCACTAACCGTCAATCAGTAAGAGAACGATTTCCCAAATATTAACCTCGAAGGCCGAAACCAACATCAGATCAATACCCAAGAAACCATTCGAATTAGCCAACCTTCAGTTAGTTTCTAAATTTCACATCCATATAGTTTATAATATTTTATAACGATTTATCGCTGTTTTTATTTATTTTAAAAAAGCCAATTTATTCAAAACGACGCTTCGGGCCAAAATGCGGCCATGGCGCTGTTTTTCTTCAGATTTGATTTACACATGTCTGAAAATCTAACCGTTGTACCTTCACAAAATTTACATTATTAGAAAGATCTTTTCAAAACGAATCCAACGGTTCCAGTTTGGGGAAATTTCGACGGTCGAATCTCCCGGTATAATCGTTTGAAGTTTCGATTTCAAAATTCGAACTGCAGCGTCGTTATTCGATTATATATAATTATATTTATATATATATATATATATATATATATAATCGATTCTGCCGCTGATTTTCTTCAGATTTGAATTAAACATTCCGGACAATCCAACCGTTGGATTTTTACAAAGTTGGTGACGTTGGAAAGATATTTCCAAAGCGAACCCAACGGTTGCGATTTCGGGAAAATCAGATGGTCGGATCTCCCGCACTAATAGTTTGAAATCACGGTTTCAAAATACGAACTCCAGCTTCGTTATTCGATATATTTCGATTCTATTTATATATATATATATATATATATATATATATATATATATATATATCGATTCTTCGATTTCAAAACTATATTCTATTCATTCATTTGATAAAAATGATATTTTTATCTAACTGTCTTCTATTTCAACAGTTCGCTATTTTTAACAATACACGTATATAATAAAAATGTGATTTTTATTGTAAAACAATTCATTTCAAAGCACGATTATTTTATATAGTAAATATCGGTGATAAAAATAGGATTTTTATTATAAAACAATTTATTTCAAAACAAGATTATTTTATACATTTCGTATTGATGTTAAAAATGGGATTTTTATTATAAAACAATTTCTTTCAAAATATGAATACCATTCAATTAATGAATTTCAATTCAACGAATGAATTTTGATTCAACACATGAAGGTTTTCTATAGTTTGTATATATAGATAAAAAGGTGATTTTGATATTTAAAACACGAATAACATTCAACACATGAATTTCTATCCAACGAATGAATATTGATTCAACACATGAAGGTTTTCTATAGATTATATATCGATAAAAAGGTGATTTTTATATTTAAAACACGAATATCATTCAACACATGAATTTCTATCCAACGAATGAATATTGATTCAACACATGAAGGTTTTCTATAGTTTATATATATCGATAAAAAGGTGATTTTTTTATTTAAAACAAGAATACCATTCAACACATGAATTTCTATCCAACGAATGAATATTGATTCAACACATGAAGGTTTTCTATAGAACAGACGAATATAGTTTCAACACAGGAAAATAATTCTAACACTTGAATATTATTCAAAATTTCGGCAGCATAACGGCAGGGTAGTTAAAACCGGGACCGTCCCTAGTACGGCTCCTCGCTCTAACTTAAAACCTCGCGGTTTTTGACAATGGGGATTCATGCATCTAGTTCGCACGCAGGCGGCATGTATATTTATTTCATTTCCACAAACTAATCCTATGTGGTTTCAACCAAATATTTCTCAAGCACAAACGGGTATTTTTGAACCACAATCAATCAATATCAACCACAAACAATTCCAATCAACCATTCGCTATCAATCAATTTTCACACCAATCACAACCAATAAATATCGTCCATGGTTTGTGGACGAGGGGCGTGTGTGTGTATATATATATATATATATATATAGTATTTCACTTCTATTTCAACACATATATAATTTTTACAATGCATATACAACTTATATATCGAACGTACAACTTATACAACGCTTATATAAGAGGTGTACAATGCTTATATAACTCATACATCGACTATATAATTTATACATCGTCATTTTCCATATCGTTTATAAATTAGAAATCTCACATTGGGTTCCACTCCACCAAAAATAGCAGAAGGCACAGAAAAATATGCGGTCTCTTCTAAAATGTAGAAGACGTCCACACGAGTCCACTGTCTCTTGTTTCACTGAATTTTGATAACACAGCAAAAATATATGATTTTTACAAGTTTGCAACGATTTTAAACTGTTAAAAATAGTTTTAATTAAACAGTCGTACCTCTTCAGAACTGGTTCCAAACTAGGTTTGGATTTTTCGCGAAATCCGTGAAGCGATGCGAGGATCGGAGGGTACAGCGTCGAAGGGGGAAGTGGGGCGCGCCTGCGCACGGTGGAGCGGTGAACTCCGGTGGTCGGAGGCGACGGCGGCGGCGAGCTGAAACCCCGAACTTTCGAAGCCGGTTTCTCCCTTGATTCAGAACGAAAAATTTCAAATCCTATATGGATTTGAAGATCTTGCGAAGTACTACAAAAACCATAACTATGGTGTTGGATTTCATTGAGCGGATCAAAAGAAAAAGAGGAGAGAAGGTGACAAGACCCGAACTTCCCCGTGAAGGAAAGCATGGATAGCGTTGAGAACAGGACAAAATAGAACGCATACAGGAGAACATTTCATTGTTATTACAATAATTCCATCAGATGCAAGAATATACAGAGTATAAATGAATAAATTACATTCAATATATATCAGAGATTACAATAAATTACATAGCAGCGGAAAAATATACAAAACACAACTAGAAGTAATGCACGGATACAGAGCTTTCCGAGCATCGCTCCAGCTGTAAATCAGGATCCTGTGAATATAAATCTGCAAAAACCAAAACTACTAGCTGCCCGTGTGGAAAATAGGGGCACCCAGAGTTTAGGTTAAAACAATAAACTCCAGGTCAGTCATGTGACTGGTGTGAGAACTAAAACAGTTATTAATCTTTATTTTTAAAGTTAGGTAAATCAAGGGACCACGCCGTATAACACGGAACGGGTTTCCTCCCAAGAATACCAGTGCATAAAACAAACAGCGCAATGCTAAATAAAGAAAAATGAAGCTGTTATAAGACCCAGGTCCCATCACACAATGCAACGCAAGCCGGAGGATAGGGTTTTTACCTTATAACAGCCAAAGCATGCTTGATACGTTTAAAACACATTATTTGATACTATTATAAGCGTATAGTGTCAAAACAATTTCAATCATAAGTATCAATCATAGGCGGCATAGCTACCATCTACTATGTCGCCATACTAGTTCTACAATTAAAACCGCAATATCACGTATTGGAAATTGGATTTCCGTCATGAGCCGAGGCAAAGGGCAAGCTCCTCTCCGCGTTCGAGACACTCTAGCAAATGTCCCAGGACCCCACTATGATCCTTGGATCTTCAGGGCCGGTCCTCTCTTACTTTTGAGGATTATTTATTCCTGAACACACGTTTCCCGGTCCTTACAGACCTATATCCGAGGCGCCTCATATCCAACAACCACACAGGTGAAAAGTATATAAATGTCAGGGCTGGTAGGTCACTGACACCACCTTAGGTAGAAAGAAACGTCGTGCTCTCCCTGCAGTCACTATCCCGTTTTTGACTCATACCGAGGTGTGAGGCTCGCGAATTCACGTTATACACAAAGCTATGCCACACAGGCCGTGCTTTGATCAGCAACCACAAGACTTTGCTTTTCAACAGAAGCCTTGATCAATTGCCACTTACGCATGCCACATTGGCAATTCACTCAATGCGACTGATGTCCACCGATATACAACCTCTGAGCTCATACGTCTCAGAGAAGGGCGTTAAGCAAGAGAATAAATTCTCCGCCGCCAAACAGATGTATATTTAATAAAGATCAATCAACACAGAATACAATCCAATGTCAGACACACAATCCATTTACAAGTTCGTTCTGGGTCTGAACGAAACCGGAGGCACTTTCCTCGCATATCCATCCATCTCCAGGTACGTCTGGACGATCACCAATTGATTCCCTCATCCTGGGTGTACAGCCCAATCAAGATCATCAGTAATCACCCAAACGATGTGAAGACTTCCTGTCTTCAACCACCGTCTTCATCTTCGACATCTCGTCGAATCGGTTATTCAGAATGGGTATAAACCCGGCCTTTCTGAATAACCCACGTATATGATAAACAAATGTTACACAAACACAACAAATGCCTCATTCCAATTCAGAATATTCTTTTATTCACAAAATCACATTCTTAGGGAAATGTTCCCATTAATTTTATCCAAGATAAATTCTTCTAAATTTATTCTATAATCTTCCTTTGGATATCATTTCAAACTAGTCGGGATTAGCGAACCACACCGAAGTAATTATTTGTTTTATTTCCCAATCCCAACCTATATATCCCATGGAGAAAACTGGTAATACTCCACATCTAACACCACGGTGTTATCGGTAAATTTAATTACCATTTCACGTTCAAATCTAATTAAAGATTTAACTATCGCTTTGGAGCAAAACTGGTGGTACTCCATTCTCGATCACTTTTCAAATTTGATAATTTAAATTATCAATTCACATTTTCAATCTAATTAAAGATTCATTAAAACTCCACTTAGTTTTAATCTTCTTAAAAATCAACATCTTGCCTTTAACTGGGTTAAAGAACCAATGTCACATAAAACACGATTCACGACAAACCCAAATCACATTTGATATTAAATACAAGGCTCTGAATAGAAAATATATCGGCTTATATTCAATATCAAATTCTGAAACCAACAAATATCGTATTGGAAATAACGATATATAATATATCTTTCAAATTCCCATAACAATGTCTGTATAGTCATGAAATCCAACATCAAAATATTCCGAAGATAATTTCGATTCAACTCAAGTCCACTTCACGTATGAGAAATATCGATTATTTTTAAAATCACTTTCAAATTCAATTTATTCATTTCACACATAAATTGATTTTAATTCTAGTTCAAAACTAGTTCATTTTGACAAAAATCTATTTTTATCATTTCAAATGTGGAATTTTTCATCCCAGTTCTTTCCAATTCACATATTATGATTTTACACAAATTATCAATATTTTTAATAATTTTATCAAGGCCCGTACAGTCGATTTCCATCAACGGCTATCGAACTGCACTTACAGCGACCTTTTTCGAATTTGATTTGGACATAATTCCAAATCCAACTGTTAGATTTCAAATTTCTAATATTCATTGGAAAGCTCTTTTCGATACGAACCCAACGGTTCCGGTTTTAGGAGAATCCGACGGTCGGATCTCCCGCAACGTCCGTTTGAAATAAATGGTCGAAATTCACGAACTGCCGCGGCGCGGCGCGTTCTATTCAGGCCATTATATTATATATATAATATATATTTCGTCGATTTCTATTTAAAACATATTTTATAGATCGTTTTAAATTCGTTTCTAAAACAATTCAACTTCTATATTCCATTTCAAATCGATTTGATTTCAATTCAACTCGAATTCATTTCAATTTTTTTATTTAATTCGAATTCAAATTCGTTTCAATTCAATTTAAATTCAAATTCGTTTCAATTCAAATTGATTTCAATTTAATTTCGATTCGAATTCAATTTAATTTCAGTTCATTTTCAGTTCAACTTGAATTTGTTTTATATTCAATTCCATTCGAAGTCCTTTTATATTCAATTCAAATTCGTTTTCTTTCCAATTCGAATTCGCTACAATATTCATTTCAATTTGAATAAAATCGATATAAATATCGTTCACGTCAAAATGGCGCAAAACTAATCAACACGGCTTTATATTTTTCACAACTTCTTTATTCTATTCAACAAATGAATATGTATCCCATTCAACACATGAATCTATATTTCTTCCAACACCTGACTAATCTCAACACATGAGTACTGTCAACACATCACTATTTTTGTTATGTAAAATATTTTATAAAACTATGGTATCTATCGTTGGATTTTCAATTAGACTCCTACTGAGAAGTAGTTCTAATTTTAAATATGATAAAGATGTAAATTTCATTGTATAAAATATTTCACTCAACACATGAACATCGTCAACACATGACTATTTTTATATTCAACACATGAATTTTCTTTTATAATATTCCTTATTTTCCCGATTGGAATGAGGCCCAATCAATCACCATATAACGTTAATTACATGGATTCCATACAACACATGTATATAACGGCATTGATAAACAATCAACCATCAACCAAAGTGCACTACACTGTATAAGCATCGAATATAAATATCTAACGCTTATAACAGCCTGTCAATTAATCGATCAACATATTTAATCAATCAGGATGAGCGAACTTCAAATTTCATCCCAACACCCGTGTGGGGTTTCAAACAATCAAACACATATTTTATTTGTGCAGTTGGGCGATGTGTAAAATTTATCGACCCAATCAATGTCAGTCAAATCAGTGTTCATAAACAAACCGTCCGGTTTGTAAATGAATATTTTATTTATTCACTTTCACGTTAAAAATTATATTTTTAACGATAATATATTCTATTTTAACACATGAATTTCTATTCATTTCATTTACACAATAAAAATGATATTTTTATTTTTCTAACATATTTTAGAAAATTTCGGCGGCATAACGGCACGATACTAGAAACGGGACGAGGCCTAGCCTTATCCCCGGTCTAGTGAAGGCCCACGCCATTCACACATCAATCAAATCCATTCCATTTCACCAAACAATTCAATTCAAACCAATTAGACTAACCAACTACGCAACCAAACAATTTAACAAACAAGCCATCCATGGTCTGTGGATGGCGGGTGTCGGGTGCTACTAAGCACCGTCTGCATCCTAGTATATATATATATATATATATATATATATATATATATAACTAGAAAAAGAGAACTTGAGTGAGAAGTTCTCACCGATAGCTATCCAATCATCTTGACTCTTCTTTTATAAAAAATCTCGTCGTTCTCGCCTTTTCATCTCCTTTGTTGCCCGTAGCCACTACATATATAAAAATCACACATTTTTATATTTTGATGTCTTTAAAATAAAAATCACATTTTTATTCACTTTCAATTTGAAAATCATATTTTCATAATCACTTCATATATTTAAAAATCGAATTTTTACTATGCTATTCAATATATAAAAATCTCGCCTTTTCAACTATAAAGACTTCACCCCTACAAAAATATAGATTTCATCATTATGAAAATCACCACTTTATTTCAACGTATATAAAATAAAAATCAGATTTTTATTTCGCTACATATACAAAGATGATATTTTTATATTCTCTATCCTATAAAGATTATATTTTTATCACGCCATTCCTCATATAAAGATTTCCGCCTTTTCAAAAATAAAGTTTTCGCCTTTTCAAAAATAAAGTTTTCGCCTTTTCAAAAATAAAGTTTTCGCCTTTTCAAAAATAAAGTTTTCGCCTTTTCAAATATAAAGTTTTCGCGTTTTCAAAAATAAAGTTTTTATTTCTCCCGAAGTAAAAATCATATTTTTACTTCACTACTCATATCAAAATATCGTCTTTTCATATTTAAAAATATCGTCTTTTAGATTTTAAAAATCACGTCTTTTAGATTTTAAAAATCGAATCTTTTTCTTTGCTAACTTCATAGAAAAACCGAATCTTTACTTATAAAATTTCATATCTTTATTAAATTAAAACAGATGTATTATATATAGAAATCGCTATCATTATACAAGTAAATTATATAAATATAAATCAGAAAATAAAAGTGTATTATAATTAAATAAAATAAATGAAATAAAGAAGAAAGCTTACAGTGGATAATGGGGTGGAGATGGCGTTTCACGTCGGAGCAGCTGGGGGGGTCGGCGTCTGTGGGAAGCGGTGGAGGCTAGGGCTAAAGGGGCGTTGGGTTTTGGGTAAAGGGGGGCTCGGTTGCGTCAGGGGAGGGGAAGAAGGAAGGAGGAAGAAGAGGAGGGGGTGCGCCCGCCTCTGGCGCGGCGGTGGCTCATCGGGGGGGGGGGGGGGGGGGGGGGCGATGCGGCGGCGGCTTCCCCCCCGTCGCTCTCGTTTTTTTTTTTTTTTCCTTTGGATCGAACGAATGAAAGAAGGGGGGGCCAGAACGAGATTAAAGGGGGAGATTTAATTTTTTTATTAATTTAATTATTATTTTTCAAAAAAACGAGGCCCACCGCCTGTCGTCCATAGCGTTTTACCCCCATTCCGAACACAATGGGATATGTTTCGTAGGTTGATTTGATCGTTTGAATCAGTTTCCGTTGAATTTACATTTAAATCACTATATTGAA
The DNA here is from genome assembly GCA_030737875.1 of Allium sativum. Lineage (NCBI taxonomy): Eukaryota > Viridiplantae > Streptophyta > Magnoliopsida > Asparagales > Amaryllidaceae > Allium > Allium sativum. The sequence goes on along the minus strand of CM060913.1, from coordinate 182,365,291 downwards.
TTTTAAACGTACATTTCAAATTACCGGGATCACATACTAACTCGAAAAATTCCAGAAAAATATTTTCTAGCTTCGTATTAAAGATACGGTCCTACCAAAACTAGTTTCGTCGAATTCTGAGACCGTTGGAAAAATGGCCAATTTCCAGTCGATTAAATTCAACTGAAATGGTCAAAACGCGTTTTCCTTTGCCACGCTCACATATTGATTCGAAAAATTATGAAATTTGAAACCTTGCAAAAATTTGACACTGCGGATCCAACAAAAGTGGTTTCGTCGAAAGCCGAGGTCATTTGCAAAATGTCCATTTTTAAGGGCCTGAATTCCATAGCGACTATTCAGAATTTTCAACTGGACATATCTTTTGATTCCCGCTATGAAATTTCGATTTTTCGAATTCGTTGGAAAGATATTTACGAATAGATCCTAATGTTTTTGGTTTCGCCAAAATCCGGATTGTTTTGCACCCGGTACATTCAATTGAAGTTTGAAATCGAATTATCGAACTACCGCGCCATTTTTAATTCCTTTTATAATTATATATAAATATTTATATTATAACGACGACGTATATAGATATACGTTCGAATTATATTCAAAATAAATTTCTCGTCGTTTTTATTTAAAATAATCTATTTTAAATATTCAAAATCAGTTATAATCGCCAAAATAAAAATTTTAAACTGGCCCAGATTTTCGGGTTATTACAATCTCCCCCACTTAAAACTTTTCGTCCCCGAAAAGGAACAAAGTCGAAAGTGGTTTGATCAATCAACTCTACGTTCGATCTGGCTTCCATTCTCCAACTTTTCAGTTTCTGAGAATTTTCAAAAATTCAAAAATTGGGCAAACACCCTAAATTTTCGAAAAATTTCGCCATAACCTCCCCTGCACCGGGAGCATCGGGGAATTTCAAATAGCTTCCCCGGTCCTTCAAATCTCAAAAAGAAAAAGAAAAAGCCAAGCGGCTAGCCAATAGGCTCATAAAATCATCATCACCCAAACAAAACAGTAAATTATAGTAAACATGTACCTATTTGTCGGGCAAACAAATTCTATTCTTCGGCTCTAGCCTGCTTGCTATGACCTGTTCAAGGTAAGTATATGTATATGCAAGCAAATGCAACCGATTTTCAATATAGTTCAATATTTGATACAATTAGACATAAATGGTTAAAATTATCAAATAAATAAACAAACAACACAAACATCAATCAATTAGTGGATTAACGTTTCAAATTCATAAATTTGATACATATACAGAAAATCATGTTTTTGATGCCAAATCACAACAATGTATTCTAGCTATATTAGTTTTGGTTCTCACACCAGTCTAATGGAAATATATAGATATCGCACCTTCGTTACTCGAAAATAAATACTGGTAACGCTGCAGCATTATCAGAATCATTCCCGGGCAACTAGAATGTGATTCTATATCTATCTAATATATAAAAACTTCGAATATACGTTCATGACGCGTATATGCAAAACCTTTATATACTAGATTGTCCATATTCAAAATAAATAAATATTCAAATACGTTAAAAGTGATTTAAATTTTAAAATAAATTGCTTTCATTTGAAAAATATACTCTTCACACTCGTTCTAGGATACTACTGATCCTATCTCTAACGAGTCATTCTAATTGGATATTACTAATCCAATATTTGATGAATTCTTTCGTATGGTTCTAATGTGTCTTGTTCTCGAGCTCTGTAAACCAAAGCTCTGATACCAAACTGACACGACCCGAACTTCCCCGTGAAGGAAAGCATGGATAGCGTTGAGAACAGGACAAAATAGAACGCATACAGGAGAACATTTCATTGTTATTACAATAATTCCATCAGATGCAAGAATATACAGAGTATAAATGAATAAATTACATTCAATATATATCAGAGATTACAATAAATTACATAGCAGCGGAAAAATATACAAAACACAACTAGAAGTAATGCATGGATACAGATCTTTCCGAGCATCGCTCCAGCTGTAAATCAGGATCCTGTGAATATAAATCTGCAAAAACCAAAACTACTAGCTGCCCGTATGGAAAATAGGGGCACCCAGAGTTTAGGTTAAAACAATAAACTCCAGGTCAGTCATGTGACTGGTGTGAGAACTAAAACAGTTATTAATCTTTATTTTTAAAGTTAGGTAAATCAAGGGACCACGCCGTATAACACGGAACGGGTTTCCTCCCAAGAATACCAGTGCATAAAACAAACAGCGCAATGCTAAATAAAGAAAAATGAAGCTGTTATAAGACCCAGGTCCCATCACACAATGCAACGCAAGCCGGAGGATAGGGTTTTTACCTTATAACAGCCAAAGCATGCTTGATACGTTTAAAACACATTATTTGATACTATTATAAGCGTATAGTGTCAAAACAATTTCAATCATAAGTATCAATCATAGGCGGCATAGCTACCATCTACTATGTCGCCATACTAGTTCTACAATTAAAACCGCAATATCACGTATTGGAAATTGGATTTCCGTCATGAGCCGAGGCAAGGGGCAAGCTCCTCTCCGCGTTCGAGACACTCTAGCAAATGTCCCAGGACCCCACTATGATCCTTGGATCTTCAGGGCCGGTCCTCTCTTACTTTTGAGGATTAGTTATTCCTGAACACACGTTTCCCGGTCCTTACAGACCTATATCCGAGGCGCCTCATATCCAACAACCACACAGGTGAAAAGTATATAAATGTTAGGGCTGGTAGGTCATTGACACCACCTTAGCTAGAAAGAAACGTCGTTCTCTCCCTGCAGTCACTATCCCGTTTTTGACTCATACCGAGGTGTGAGGCTCGCGAATTCACGTTATACACAAAGCTATGCCACACAGGCCGTGCTTTGATCATCAACCACAAGACTTTGCTTTTCAACAGAAGCCTTGATCAATTGCCACTTACGCATGCCACATTGGCAATTCACTCCATGCGACTGATGTCCATCGATATACAACCTCTGAGCTCATACGTCTCAGAGAAGGGCGTTAAGCAAGAGAATAAATTCTCCGCCGCCAAACAAATGTATATTTAATAGAGATCAATCAACACAGAATACAATCCAATGTCAGACACACAATCCATTTACAAGTTCGTTCTGGGTCTGAACGAAACCGGAGGCACTTTCCTCGCATATCCATCCATCTCCAGGTACGTCTGGACGATCACCAACTGATTCCCTTATCCTGGGTGTACAGCCCAATCAAGATCATCAGTAATCACCCAAACGATGTGAAGACTTCTGGTCTTCAACCACCGTCTTCATCTTCGACATCTCGTCGAATCGGTTATTCAGAATGGGTATAAACCCGGCCTTTCTGAATAACCCACGTATATGATAAACAAATGTTACACAAACACAACAAACGCCTCATTCCAATTCAGAATATTCTTTTATTCACAAAATCACATTCTTAGGGAAATGTTCCCATTAATTTTATCCAAGATAAATTCTTCTAAATTTATTCTATGATCTTCCTTTGGATATCATTTCAAACTAGTCGGGATTAGCGAACCACACCGAAGTAATTATTTGTTTTATTTCCCAATCCCAACCTATATATCCCATGGAGAAAACTGGTAATACTCCACATCTAACACCACGGTGTTATCGGTAAATTTAATTACCATTTCACGTTCAAATCTAATTAAAGATTTAACTATCGCTTTGGAGCAAAACTGGTGGTACTCCATTCTCGATCACTTTTCAAATTTGATAATTTAAATTATCAATTCACATTTTCAATCTAATTAAAGATTCATTAAAACTCCACTTAGTTTTAATCTTCTTAAAAATCAACATCTTGCCTTTAACTGGGTTAAAGAACCAATGTCATACAAAACACGATTCACGACAAACCCAAATCACATTTGATATTAAATACAAGGCTCTGAATAGAAAATATATCGGCTTATATTCAATATCAAATTCTGAAACCAACAAATATCGTATTGGAAATAACGATATATAATATATCTTTCAAATTCCCATAACAATGTCTGTATAGTCACGAAATCCAACATCAAAATATTCCGAAGATAATTTCGATTCAACTCCAGTCCACTTCACGTATTAGAAATATCGATTATTTTTAAAATCACTTTCAAATTCAATTTATTCATTTCACACATAAATTGATTTTAATTCTAGTTCAAAACTAGTTCATTTTGACAAAAATCTATTTTTATCATTTCAAATGTGGAATTTTTCATCCCAGTTCTTTCCAATTCACATATTATGATTTTACACAAATTATCAATATTTTTAATAATTTTATCAAGGCCCGTACAGTCGATTTCCATCAACGGCTATCGAACTGCACTTACAGCGACCTTTTTCGAATTTGATTTGGACATAATTCCAAATCCAACCGTTAGATTTCAAATTTCTAATATTCATTGGAAAGCCCTTTTCGATACGAACCCAACGGTTCCGGTTTTTGGAGAATCCGACGGTCGGATCTCCCGCAACGTCCGTTTGAAATAAATGGTCGAAATTAACGAACTGCCGCGGCGCGGCGCGTTCTATTCAGGCCATTATATTATATATAATATATATTTCGTCGATTTCTATTTAAAACGTATTTTATAAATCGTTTTAAATTCGTTTCTAAAACAATTCAACTTCTATATTCCATTTCAAATCGATTTGATTTCAATTCAACTCGAATTCATTTCAATTTTTTTATTTAATTCGAATTCAAATTCGTTTCAATTCAATTTAAATTCAAATTCGTTTCAATTCAAATTGATTTCAATTTAATTTCGATTCGAATTCAATTTAATTTCAGTTCGTTTTCAATTCAACTTGAATTTGTTTTATATTCAATTCCATTCGAAGTCCTTTTATATTCAATTCAAATTCGTTTTCTTTCCAATTCGAATTCGCTACAATATTCATTTCAATTTGAATAAAATCGATATAAATATCGTTCACGTCAAAATGGCGCAAAACTAATCAACACGGCTTTATATTTTTCACAACTTCTTTATTCTATTCAACAAATGAATATTTATCCCATTCAACACATGAATCTATATTTCTTCCAACACCTGACTAATCTCAACACATGAGTACTATCAACAAATCACTATTTTTGTTATGTAAAATATTTTATAAAACTATGGTATCTATCGTTGGATTTTCAATTAGACTCCTACTGAGAAGTAGTTCTAATTTTAAATATGATAAAGATGTAAATTTCATTGTATAAAATATTTCACTCAACACATGAACATCGTCAACACATGACTATTTTTATATTCAACACATGAATTTTCTTTTATAATATTCCTTATTTTCCCGATTGGAATGAGGCCCAATCAATCACCATATAACGTTAATTACATGGATTCCATACAACACATGTATATAACGGCATTGATAAACAATCAACCATCAACCAAAGTGCACTACACTGTATAAGCATCGAATATAAATATATAACGCTTATAACAGCCTGTCAATCAATCGATCAACATATTTAATCAATCAGGATGAGCGAACTTCAAATTTCATCCCAACACCCGTGTGGGGTTTCAAACAATCAAACACATATTTTATTTGTGCAGTTGGGCGATGTGTAAAATTTATCGACCCAATCAATGTCAGTCAAATCAGTGTTCATAAACAAACCGTCCGGTTTGTAAATGAATATTTTATTTATTCACTTTCACGTTAAAAATTATATTTTTAACGATAATATATTCTATTTTAACACATGAATTTCTATTCATTTCATTTACACAATAAAAATGATATTTTTATTTTTCTAACATATTTTAGAAAATTTCGGCGGCATAACGGCACGATACTAGAAACGGGACGAGGCCTAGCCTTATCCCCGGTCTAGTGAAGGCCCACGCCATTCACACATCAATCAAATCCATTCCATTTCACCAAACAATTCAATCCAAACCAATTAGACTAACCAACTACGCAACCAAACAATTTAACAAACAAGCCATCCATGGTCTGTGGATGGCGGGTGTCGGGTGCTACTAAGCACCGTCTGCATCCTAGTATATATATATAACTAGAAAAAGAGAATTTGAGTGAGAAGTTCTCACCAATAGCTATCCAATCATCTTGACTCTTCTTTTATAAAAAATCTCGTCGTTCTCGCCTTTTCATCTCCTTTGTTGCCCGTAGCCACTACATATATAAAAATCAAACATTTTTATATTTTGATGTCTTTAAAATAAAAATCACATTTTTATTCACTTTCAATTTGAAAATCATATTTTCATAATCACTTCATATATTTAAAAATCGAATTTTACTATGCTATTCAATATGTAAAAATCTCGCCTTTTCAACTATAAAGACTACACCCCTACAAAAATATAGATTTCGTCATTATGAAAATCACCACTTTATTTCAACGTATATAAAATAAAAATCAGATTTTTATTTCGCTACATATACAAAGATGATATTTTTATATTCTCTATCCTATAAAGATTATATTTTTATCACGCCATTCCTCATATAAAGATTTCCGCCTTTTCAAAAATAAAGTTTTCGCCTTTTCAAAAATAAAGTTTTCGCCTTTTCAAAAATAAAGTTTTCGCCTTTTCAAAAATAAAGTTTTCGCCTTTTCAAAAATAAAGTTTTCGCCTTTTCAAAAATAAAGTTTTTATTTCTCCCGAAGTAAAAATCATATTTTTACTTCACTACTCATATCAAAATATCGTCTTTTCATATTTAAAAATATCGTCTTTTAGATTTTAAAAATCACGTCTTTTAGATTTTAAAAATCGAATCTTTTTCTTTGCTAACTTCATAGAAAAACCGAATCTTTACTTATAAAATTTCATATCTTTGTTAAATTAAAACAGATGTATTATATATAGAAATCGCTATCTTTATACAAGTAAATTATATAAGTATAAATCGGAAAATAAAAGTGTATTATAATTAAATAAAATAAATGAAATAAAGAAGAAAGCTTACAGTGGATAATGGGGTGGAGATGGCGTTTCACGTCGGAGCAGCTTGGGGGGGTCGGCGTCTGTGGGAAGCGGTGGAGGCTAGGGCTAAAAGGGCGTCGGGTTTTGGGTAGAGGGGGGCTCGGTTGCGTCAGGGGAGGGGAAGAAGGAAGGAGGAAGAAGAGGAGGGGGTGCGCCCGCCTCTGGCGCGGTGGTGGCCCATCGGGGGGGGGGGGGGGGGGGGCGATGCGGCGGCGGCTTCCCCCCGTCGCTCTCGTTTTTTTTGTTTTTTTATTTTCCTTTGGATCGAACGAATGAAAGAAGGGGGGCCAGAACGAGATTAAAGGGGGAGATTTAATTTTTTTTATTAATTTAATTATTATTTTTTCAAAAAGTTGACTTTCACATACGACCTCTAAACGAGGCCCACCGCCTGTCGTCCATAGCGTTTAACCCCCATTCCGAACACAATGGGATATGTTTCGCAGGTTGATTTGATCGTTTGAATCAGTTTCCGTTGAATTTACATTTAAATCACTATATTGAATTTTAAACGTACATTTCAAATTACCGGGGTCACATACTAACTCGAAAAATTCCAGAAAAATATTTTCTAGCTTCGTATTAAAGATACGGTCCTACAAAAACTAGTTTCGTCGAATTCTGAGACCGTTGGAAAAATGGCCAATTTCCAGTCGATTAAATTCAACTGAAATGGTCAAAACGCGTTTTCCTTTGCCACGCTCACATATTGATTCGAAAAATTATGAAATTTGAAACCTAGCAATAATTTGACACTGCGGATCCAACAAAAATGGTTTCATCGAAATCCGTGGTCATTTGCAAAATGTCCATTTTTAAGGGCCTGAATTCCATAGCGACTATTCAGAATTTTCAACTGGACATATCTTTTGATTCCCGCTATGAAATTTCAATTTTTCGAATTCGTTGGAAAGATATTTACAAATAGATCCTAATGTTTTTGGTTTCGCCAAAATCCGGATTGTTTTGCACCCGGTACATTCAATTGAAGTTTGAAATCGAATTATCGAACTACCGCGCCATTTTCAATTCCTTTTATAATTATATATTAATATTTATATTATAACGACGACGTATATAGATATACGTTCGAATTATATTCAAAATAAATTTCTCATCGTTTTTATTTAAAATAATCTATTTTAAATATTCAAAATCAGTTATAATCGCCAAAATAAAAATTTTAAACTAGCCCAGATTTTCGGGTTATTACAGAAGGTGATAGTCGATTTTCGTCGTGCGCCTTGTAGAGTCGGGGAGAGAGAAAACGGGTAGTGGCCAATTAGATTTATTTATTTATATATTTTTAAATTTCGAAAATACCCCCTTTCACACACGAACCCCAATCCAAACCCAACGACTGTCGTCCCCAGCATTTTACCCCCATTCCGAACACATTGGGATATGTTTCGTAGGCCCATTCGACTGTTTCAGTCAGTTTTCATTCAATTTAAAATATATAACATTCAATATTTGATTTGAACGTACATTTCAATTTGCCATGGCCACAAACTTATTCGAAAAATTCCAGAAAAATAAATCTAGCTATGTTTTGATGATACGGTCCCAACAAAACTAGTTTCGTCGAATTCTGAGACCGTTTGCAAAAAGGCCTATTTCTAGTCGATCCAATTTAACTATAATTGACTAAAACACGTTTTCCTTTGCCACGCTCACATACTAGCTTCAAAAATTATGAAATTTGAAACCTAGCAATAATTTCACATCGCGGATCCAACAAAAGTGGTTTCGTCGAATTCCGAGGTCGTATGCAAAAAGGCCATTTTCACGGGCTATATAAATTCCATAGCGACCTTTGTGAAAATTCATTTGGCCATTACTTTTGCATCCCGCTATGAAACTTCGATTTTTCAGATTCGTTAGAAAGGTATTCACTAACAGATTTAAATATTTTTGGTTTCACTCAAATCCGTTTTGTTTTGCACCCGGTACAGTCCGACAAAATTTGAATTCAATTTTTGAAACTGCTGCGCCTTTTCAGGCTTTGTTTATAATTAGAATTAATTATATTCGTTTTCAAACGTCGATTCAAACTCACTTTTCATCGCTATTATTTAAAATATTTATTTTAAATATTTAAAATCCATTATTTTAGCCAATTTAAAATTTTTAAATTGGTTCAGATTTTCCGGGTCGTTACATAGGGCGCGACTTTGGGTTCAAATTGCGGGGGCGACGGAGGCGCGAGTTGCACCATTTATGGAGCATCGGAGAGAGGAGGCTAGCGCGCTTCTCGAGTAGGTGGTGAATGGTCCTCCTGTGACTAGAAATTGGTGCGGCGGTGGATGAATTTGAGGCGAGGATTCCAGCTTTTGACACAAGGAAGACTGTGACGGCAAGGAATTTCGCTCGGTCCGAACCAGTCGCTAAACCGACCCAGACCGTTCGAAACGCCCTATCGTTTGAGAACACGACAAAACAGAACGCAGACGAAAGAACATTTCACTGTATATTACAACAATGCATCAGAATACAAGAATATACAGAGTATAAGTGAATATTACACAGAAATATCAAAGATTTAAATTACATTAAATACGTAGCAGCGGAAAAATAATACAATACACAACTAGAAGTAGATATACGGATACAAAGCTTTCCGGATATCGTTCCAGCTGTAAACCAGGATCCTGTGAATATAAATCTGCAAAACCCAAAACTACTAGCTGCCCGTGTAGAAAATAGGGGCACCCAGAGTTTAGGTTAAAACAATAAACTCCAGGTCAGTCATGGGACTGGTGTGAGAACTAAAACAGTTATTAATCTTTATTTTAAAGTTAGGTAAATCAGGGGACCACGCCGTATAACACGGAACGGGTTTCCTCCCAAGAATACCAGTGCATAAACAACAGCGCAATGCTAAATAAAGAAAAATGAAGCTGTTATAAGACCCAGGTCCCATCACACAATGCAACGCAGCCGAGGATAGGGTTTTCCCTTATAACAGCCAAAGAATGCTTGATACGGTTAAAACAAATCGTTTGATACTATTATAAGTGCATAGTGTATAAAACAACTTCAAATCATAAGTATCAATCATAGGCGGCATGAATGCCCCATAACACTATGTCGCCATATATAGGTTTACAAATAAAACCGCAAAGTCACGTATTTGGAAATTGGGTTTCCATCTATGAACCGAGGCAAAAGATAGTCCTCAACCGATTCGAGACAATCTAGCCCATGTCTCAGGATCAGAGCTCGAGTGACCCTTGGATCGTCAGGGCCGGTCCACCGATGTGGATTAAACTTAAACCCTGAACACTACGTTTCCCCGCCCTTTGGGGGCGTAAATGAGCCAACTAAATGACTCCATCGGTTCGAGAACGACCGATCAATCCGAGGCGCCTCGCAACAGCAACAACCACATAAGTCAAACTCGTCAGGGCGTGTAAAACCACTGACGCCACATTTTAGCTAGAAGGAAACGCATGCCCTCCCTGAGGTCCTCTCCCGTTTTTGGTTCATACCGGGTGTGAAACACGCGAAGTAAACGTTACACAAAGCTGCACCACAAAGGTCGTGCTTTGATCATCACCACAAGACTTTGCTTTTCAACAGAAGCCTCGATCAATTGCCACTTAGGCATGCCACACAGGCAATTCACTCCATGCGTTTGATATCCATCGATATATAACCCCTGAGCTCGTACGTCTCAGAGAAGGGCGATAAGCAAGAGAATAAATTCTCCACCGCCAAACAGATATATATTTAATAGAGATCAATCAAACGGACTAAAATCCAATGTCAGACACACAGTCCATTTACAAGTCCGTTCTGGGTCTGAACGAAACCGGAGGCACCTAGTACCCCGCATATCCATCGATCTCCAAGTACGTCTGGACGATCACTAACTGTTTCCATCTTCTTGGGTGTACAGCCCAATCAAGATCATCAGTAATAACCCAAACGACGTGAAGACCTCCGGTCTTTGACCATCGTCTTCATCTTCAACTTAACGTCGTATCAATTATTCAGAATGGGATAAACCCGGTCTTTCCGAATAACTCGTGTATATTTTAAATAAGTGTTACACAAACACAACATATGCCTCATTCCAACTTATCAGTCACTAACCGTAAATTAATCAAGAGAATAATTTCCCAAATATTAACCCCGAAGGCCGAAACCAACATCAGATCAATATCCAGAAAACCATTCTGCTTGGCTAACCGACAGTTAGTTTCTAAATTTCACATTCATAGGGAAAGGTTCTCATTAATTTTACCAAAGATAAATCAGTAAAATTTATTCTTTAATCTGTTTTTGAATATCAATTCAAACTAGTCGGGATTAGCGAACCTTACCGAAGTAATCATTTATTTTAATTTCCCAATCCCAACCTATTCATCCCATGAAGTAAAACTGGTAATACTTCATATCTAACACCACAGTGTTATCGGTAAATTCAATTACCATTTCACGTTCAAATCTAATTAAAGATTTAACTATCTCCTGGAGTAAAACTACTGATACTCCATTCTCGATCTTTTTAATCTAATTAAAGATTCATTAAAACTCCACTTAGTTTTAATCGTTAACTGGGTTAAAGAATCAGTGTCACTTAAAACACGGTTCACGATAAACCCAAAATCACATTCATTATTTATCGGGTTAAAGAACGAGTGTTATTTTAAAACACTGTTCACGATAAACCCAAAAATCAATATCAATTCAATTCCAATTAAATATCATTTAATTGGTACACTTCATTAAATATAAATAAAAAGATTTAATCTTTTCCCAACTGGGTTCAAGAACAGTGTTAGTGAAGACACCATTCACGACAAACCCAAATCATATTCGATATTAAATACAAGGCTCTGAATAGAAAATATATCGGCTTATATTCAATATCAAATTCTACGACTAACAAATGTCGTATTGGAAATAACGATATAAATATATATCTTTCAAATTTCCATAACAACACCTGTATAATCACGAATTCCAACATCGAAATATTCCGAAGACAATTTCGATTCAGATCCACTCCAATGCAATCATTGGATATTCTGGTTATTTTCAAAACCCTTTTTAAATTCAATTTATTTATTTAAAAATAAATAGAATTATAATTCTAGTTCAAAACTAGTTCATTTTGATAAAAATCTATTTTTATCTTTTCAAATATGGAGATTTTCATCCCAATCCTTTCTAAATCATTTCTTATGATTTTACACAAATTATTACTATTTTTAATAATTTTATCGAGGCATGTACAGTCGATTTCCATCAACGGTCATCGAACTGCACTTACAGCGACCTTTTTCAAATTTGATTTGGACATAATTCCAAATCCACCGTTAGATTTCAAATTTCTAATATTCGTTAGAAAGCTCTTTTCGATGCGAACCCAACGGTTCCGGTTTTAGGAGAATCCGACGGTCGGATCTCCCGTAATGTCCGTTTGAAATAAATGGTCGAAATTCACGAACTACCGCGGCGCGGCGCGTTCTATTTAGGCCATTATATTATATATATTATGTATAATATATATTTCGTCGATTTCTATTTAAAACGAATTATATGAATAGTTTTAAATTCGTTTCAAAAGCAATTTCAACTTCCTTTTCAATTCAAATCAAAATTGAATTCTTCTTTATAAATTCGTTTTAAAATTCATTTCTATTCAATTCAAATTTCAATTCAATTTGAATTCATTTCAATTCAATTCATTTCAATTTGAATTCGTTTTCAATTCAATTCATTTCGAAATCGTTTTCAATTCAATTCATTTCATTTCGAAATCGTTTTCAATTCAATTCACTTCGAAATCGTTTTCAATTCAATTCATTTCGAAATCGTTTTCAATTCAATTCATTTCGAAATCGTTTTCAATTCAATTCATTTCGAAATCGTTTTCAATTCAATTCATTTTGAAATCGATATAAATATCGTTCACGTTAAAGTGGCGTCAATCTAATCAACACGGCTTCATAAATTTCTATTTTCAAATATTCTATTTCAAATATTTCTTTTTTTCAAAATAGTTGTTATTATCAAAATATTTCGTTCAACACATGACCAATCTCAATGGATGAGTACTGTCAACACATGAACCTTTATTTTATATTGATAAAGATGTAAATTTTATTACTAAAATATTTCGTTCAACACATGACCAATCTTAATGGATGAGTAATGTCAACACATGAACCTTTATTATATATTACTCTTTATTTTATTAATGGGAATGAGGCCCAATCAATCACCATATAATGTTAATTATATGGATTTTCATAGATTACACACATATAATAGCATTTGAATAATAATCAACCATCAACCAAAGTGCACTGCACTGTATAAGCATCAAATATAGATATCTAACGCTTATAACAGCCTGTCAATCAATCGATCGACATACTTAATCAATCAGGATGAGTGAACTTCAAATTTCATCCCAACACCCGTGTGGGGTTTCAAAAAATCAAACACATATTTTATTTGTGCAGTTGGGCGATGTGTAAAATTTATCGACCCAGTCAATGTCCTTCAAATAGGTGTACATAAACAAACCGTCTGGTTTGTAAATGAATATTTATTTATTCACATTCGCGTTAAAAATTATATTTTTAACGATAAAACATTTTATTCCAACATATGAATTTCTATTCAGTTCATTCTTTAAATAAAATGATATTTTTATTTTTCTAACTTATTTTAGAAAATTTCGGCGGCATAACGGCACGATACTAGAAACGGGACAAGGCCTAGCCTTATCCCCGGTCTAGTGAAGGCCCACGCCATTCACACATCAATCAAAATCACCAAACAACCAAATTCAAATCACATCATATAACTAATCTATGCAACCAAACAAACAAGTCCATGGTATGTGGACGATTGTGTCGGGTGCTACTAAGCACCGTCTGCATCCTAGTATATATATAAATAGAAATGAAATTGAAAGGTGAGAAATTCTCACAGATAGCTATCCTAGCTCCATGGCACTTCTTTGATAGAAATCTTCGTCTTTCTCGCCTTTTTGTCATCTTCGTTGCCCGCGGCCACTACATATGTAAAAATCATATTTTTACTTCGCTATTCAATATATAAAAATCATATTTTTACTTCGATGTTCAATATATAAAAATCATATTTTTACTTCGATGTTCATTACATAAAAATCATATTTTTACTTCGATGTTCAATACATAAAAATCATATTTTTACTTCGATGTTCAATATATAAAAATCATATTTTTACTTCGATGTTCAATATATAAAAATCATATTTTTACTTCGATGTTCAATATATAAAAATCATATTTTTACTTCGATGTTCAATATATAAAAATCATATTTTTACTTCTCTACATGAATAAAAATCATCTCTTTTCTATTTACAAAAATCTCCTCTTTTCTATTTACAAAAATCTCCTTTCATATGTTAAAAATCCCGCCCTTTCATATGTGTAAAAATCGAACTTTTTCCGCTATATATAAAGAAAAATCATATTTCTATATTTTCCAAAGTCGCATCTTTATACTTTTCAAACAAAGGTTTGCCTTTCTATAATATAAAAATTATATTTTTCTGTAACGACCCAGGAAATCTGAACCAATTTAAAATTTTTAAACTGACTAAAATAATGGATTTTAAATATTTAAAATAAATGTTTTAAATAATGGCGATGAAAACTGAGTTTGAATCGACATTTGAAAACGAATATAATTAATTATAATTATATATATAATTGAAAATGGCGCGGTAGTTCGATAATTCGATTTCAAACTTCAATTGAATATACCGGGTGCAAAACAATCCGGATTTTAGTGAAACCAAAAACATTCGGATCTAATTGATGATATCTTTCCAACGAATCTGACCAATCGAAATTTGATAGCGGGAATCAAAAGATATGTCCAGTTGAAAATTCTGAATAGTCGCTATGGAATTCAGGCCCTTAAAAATGGACAATTTGCAAATGACCTCGGATTTCGACGAAACCACTTTTGTTGGATCCGCAGTGTCAAGTTATTGCTAGGGTTCAAATTTCATAATTTTTCGAATCAATATGTGAGCGTGGCAAAGGAAAACGCGTTTGACCGGTTTTAGTTGATTTTACTCGACTGGAAATTGGCCATTTTTCAAACGGTCTCAGAATTCAACGAAACTAGTTTTGTTCGGACCGTATCGTCAATACGAAGCTAGAAAATATTTTTCTGGAATTTTTCTAGTTAGTATGTGACCCCGGTAATTTGAAATGTACGTTTAAATTCAATATAGTGATTTAAAATGTAAATTCAATGGAAACTGATTGTAACGATCAAATCAGCTTACGATACATATCCCATTGTGTTCGGAATGGGGGTGAAACGCTATGGGCGACAGGCGGTGGGCCTCGTTTCGAGGTCGTATGTAAAAGTCAACATTTAGGAATTAAAATAAAAAAAAAAATTAAAAAAAAAAAAGAAAGGAAGATCATCTCCTCTGCCCCCCGTTCATTTCAGTTTCAAAACGAGAAAAAAAAAGAAAAAAAAACCCTAGCGCTATCGCCAGCCCCCCCTCGAGCGAACGCCGCCGACGAAGATCAACGACCCCAACCCTCTCCGTCCAGCCTCCTCCTCCCATCGCGCAACCCCCGAAGACCCCCTCCCCTCGTACGTCGAACCCCAGTACGATTTGCAGCGACCCAAGCCCAACCGCCTGCCACCACCGTTCGAAACCCCGAGCGCCACCCTCGAGAAGCCTCCGTCGATCTGCGAAACCCCCCCCCCCTCTGTAAGTTTTTTTTTTGTTTTATTAATTTATTTTTATGTAATTAAATAGTAAAAACCGATGTATTTAAATAGTAAAAACTGTTTTTTTTTTTAAAGAAGATTTTAAAACTGATTTTAAAAGATTTAAAAACTGTTTTTTTTAAAAAAAGATTTTAAAACTGATTTTAAAAGATTTAAAAACTGTTTTTTTAAAAAAGATTTTTAAACTGATTTTAAAAGATTTTAAAACTGATTTTAAAGGATTTAAAAACTGTTTTTTCTAAAAAGATTTTAAAAGATTTAAAAACTGTTTTTTTTTTAAAGATGATAAAACTGATTTTGAATGATTTTAAAACTGATTTTTAAAAAAAGGTTTAAAGGATTTGAACTTTAAAAAGTAAAGGATTTAAACTTTAAAAAGTAAAGGATTTAAACTTTAAAAAGTAAAGGATTTAAACTTTAAAAAGTAAAGGATTTAAACTTCAAAAAGTAAAAATGGATTTTTAAAAGAAGTTAAAACTGATTTTAAAAAAAGCGCTATAAAAACTGATTTTGTTTTAAAGGAAAAATCAGATTTTTATATATTGAAAGTAAAAGTAAAAATCAGATTTTTATATATTGAAAGTAAAAGTAAAAATCAGATTTTTATATATTGAAAGTCGAAGTAAAAATCATATTTTTATATATTGAATAGCGTAGTAAAAATTCGATTTTTACATATGTAGAGAATACGGGCGAAAGCGACAGAAAGGCGAAGATTTCTCTAAGGAAGTGTCGTGAAGTTGGATAGCTATTGGTGAGATTTCTGATTTAAAAATATTATATATGTGTGAAATGAAAGTGAATTGCTATATATAAATATATATCTATATATATATACGCCCCTCGTCCACAAACCATGGACGATATTTATTGGTTGAAATTGTTGTGAAAATTGATAGATAGCGAATGGTTGTTTGGGATTGTTTGTGATTGATATTGGTTGATTGTGGTTGAAAAATACCCGTTTGTGATTGTGAAATATTTGGTTGAAACCACATAGGATTGGTTTGTGGAAATGAAATAAATATATACATGCCGCCTGCGTGCGAACTAGATGCATGATCCCCATTGTCAAAAACCGCGAGGTTTTAAGGTAGAGCGAGGAGCCGTACTAGGGACGGTCCCGGTTTAACTATCCTGCCGTTATGCTGCCGAAATTTTGAATAATATTCGTGTGTTTGAATTATTTTCATATGCTTAAACTATATTTATTCATTGAATAGAAAACATTCATGTGTTGAATTGATATTCATTCGTTGATTAGAAATTCATGTGTTGAATGGTATTCATATTTTGAAAATAAATTGTTTGATAATAAAAATCACCTTTTATCGACTATATGAACTGTGTAAAATAATCTCGTTTTAAAAGAAATTGTTTTATGATAAAAATCCTATTTTTATCACCAACTTGAACTATATAGAAAAAAAAGGTTTTGAAATGAATTGTTTTACAATAAAAATCACATTTTTATTGTATGCATAAATCGTTGAAATGTGAAGTGTTAAAAATAGCCACTTGTTCAAAATAAACATATATGAGTTGAAATATTCATTAATTAGCTAATGAAATGATTTGCACCTATGTATGTAACATTAGAATAAATGGTGTCTTCAAACCGAATAGAAATCAAATATGAAGTCGAATAGAAAATGATAAATGATAAGAACTGTATATATATGTACATGCATATTTATTGAACAGGTTATAGCAAAGGGGCTAGAGAAGAGGAATAAAATTTTGTGCCCGACAAATAGGTACACATTTACTGCTTTGTTTGGGTGATGATTTTATGAGCCTGTTGGCTAGCCGCTTGGCCTTTTCTTTTTCTTTTTGAGATTAGAAGGACCGGGAACGCTATTTGCGATTTCCCGATGCTCCAGGTGCAGGGGAGGTTATGGCGAAATTTTCCAAAATTTTAAGGTGTTAGAATTTTTTTTGAAGTGAAAACGATATTGAAATCATTGAATGAACTATATTTATATAAATATATAAATATAAATAAAATTAAAACGAAACGAAGCCGTGCAGTTCGTATTTTGAGACCGTGATTTCAAACGACTAGTGCGGGAAATCCGACCATTGGATTTTCCCGAAATCTCAACCGTCGGGTTCGCCTTGGAAATATCTTTCCAACGGCACCAACCTTGTAAAAATCCAACGGTTGGATTGTCTGGAATGTTTAATTCAAATCTGAAGAAAAACAGCGCCAGAAGCGATTATATTTATATAAATATAAATATAATTATATATTTAATCGAATAACGACGCTGCAGTTCGTATTTTGAAATCGAAAATTCAAACGATTGTACCGGGAGATCCGACCGTCAGATTTTCCCGAAACTGGAACCGTTGGATTCATTTTGAAAAGACCTTTCTAATGATGTAAATTTTGTGAAGATCCAACGGTTAGATTTTCAGATATGTGTAAATAAAATCTGAAGAAAAACAGCGCCACGGCCGCTGTATGGCCTGAAGCGTCGTTTTGAATAAAATGGCTATTTTAAAATAAATAAAAATAGCGATAAATAGTTATAAAATATCATAAGCAATATGGAATAGAAATAAACTGAATTTGTTCGATTTATGTGGCTTTTGATGCTTGAATGTGTTTGGTGTGAAAATTACATTAAAAGAACACAATTGGTGTTGTCGAATAATTTAACCATTGAAATAAATTGATTTGAAATTCTAAATATACGTGAATTATTTGAGAAGGCCGAGTTAATTCTCATTTCAAATAATTGACCGACGATTGAAAGTCGAAGATGAAGACGATGGTCGAAGACCGGAGATCTTCACCTCGTTTGGATGGTAACCGAGGTCCTGATTGGGAGGCATCCCGAAATATGGATAATGAGTGGTGATCGTCCAGACGTACGTGGTGATCGAAGGGTTTGCGAGGTATTTAGTGCCTCCGGTTTCGTTCAGACCCAGAATGGACTTGTAAATGGACTGTGTGTCTGACATTGGATTTTATACTGTGTTGATTGATCTCTATTAAATATACATCTGTTTGGCGGAGGAGAATTTATTCTTTTGCTTAACGCCCTTCTCTGAGACGCACGAGCTCAGAGGTTGTATATCGATGGACATCAGTCGCATGGCATGAATTGCCTGTGTGGCATGCTAAGATGCAGTGATCAGAGCTTCTGTTGAAAAGCAAAGTCTTGTGGTGATGATCAAAGCACCGCCTGTGTGGCGTAGCTTTGTGTATAACGTGAATTCGCGAGCCTCACACCCCGGTATGAACCTAAAACGGGAGAGGACATCAGGGAGGGCCTGCGTTTCTTCCTAGCTAGGGTGGTGTCAGTGACCTACCATCCCTGACATTCATATACTTTTCACCTATGTGGTTGTTGCTGTTGCGAGGCGCCTCAGTTTGATCGGACGATCCGGGTCCGATGGAGTCATTCGTTGGCTCGTTTACGCCCCAAAGGGCGGGGAAACGCATGGTTCAGGCATTTTAATCCATATCGGTGGACCGGCCCTAACGATCCAAGGGTCACTCGAGCTCTGATCCTGAGACTAGGGCTAGGCAGTCTCGAATGCGGTAAGGACTATCTTTTGCCTTGGTTCATGACGGAAATCCAATTTCCAAATACGACATCGTGCGGTTTTGATTGTTTACCTATATATGGAGACATAGAGGTATGGGGCATTAATGCCGTCTATGATTGATAGTTATGATTTGAAATTGTTTTCAAAACATATAAACACTAGCAATAATATCAAATGCCTTTGTTTTATTCGTATCAATCATATTTTGGCCATTATAAGGTAAAACTCTATCCTCCGGTTTGCGTTGCATTGTGTGATGGGAACTGAGTCTTATAACGGCTTCATTTTTATAAAAAGCATAGCGATGTTTAAAGGAAAGATTTGTTTTAAAGCACTGGCAATCCAATGGAGTAAACCCGTTCCACGAAAGTGGCGTAGTCCTGTGATTAGCCAATTAGATATGTGTTGAGTGGATTTCTCATACCAGTCCCATGACTGACTCGTAGTTTGTTCCACTTTCAAACTCGGGTGCCCCTTTTTCTACACGGCAGCCTTGTATTCAGGTTTAGCTGGTTCTTTCTGGATAGCTGGAGCTGAAGATGGATTCTATCATTTATTTCCTTTTATGCTGTTCAGCTCCTATTGTACATATTTTGTTTATTTCCGCTGTAGACATTTATGTATAGCTGAACTGTATTTGTACTAAGTAAGATCCTGTATACTGTGTAACTCTGATGATTACTTTTATCCAGTATATTCTATTGTTCATTATCTGGTGTATTTATTTAATTCTGTTCTGCTATTATCTGTTTCTGTGTTATATTCCAAAGATAACCCTGTTTCCGTCTAAACGGGATTTCGGGTCGTCTCAACGTGGTATCGGAGCTTTGGTTAAGCTTAGTTCTGGAATATAACATTCGAACAAACTCGTCAGAAATAGAACTAGTAGTGTTCTAGGATGGGCAACTCTATACAGATAGGATCAGTAATATCCTAGTATGAGTAAAGCAGAATGAAATTACACCTTGATAGACACATTTACATTCAAGTATTTGTCTCTATATTTTGAAATACCTTTTCTGTGACCTGACACTTGATCTGCCATTTGCAGAGGTACTAGAAAATGAGTGCCAGGAACAGAAGAAATAATCGTATGGCTCGACCAGCTAATGAGCCAGTTGTGCTCCCGCAGCCAGAATCCAATATAGAAGTTATATACAAGAGATTTCGAAATCTTGGTGGATCGCCATTCTTAGGCAAGGAGTCCATTATGGAAACACAAGCTTGGATTCGTTCTGCAGAAAAGATCTTTGAGGGTTTAAAGGTGAGAGACGATCAGAAAAGGTTACTAGCATCTTGGGCACTCAAAGAAGAAGCTTTGTTTTGGTGGGATTCTGTTATTAAAGATAATCCAGAAGGTGATATAACCTGGGATAGATTCAAAGTTATTTTCTTGGAAAGATTTACTCCTCCCGAAGCAACCGAGAGATTATGCGATGAATTTTCTTATCTGATACAAGGGGACATGACCATTCCCGAATATCATAAGAAATTTAATGAACTTTCTCACTTTGCTCCTCATCTAATTCAAAATCCGAAGAGTAAAAATATGAGATTTATTCACGGGCTTCAAAGGAAATACCAGAATAAAGTATTGGGGC
The DNA here is from genome assembly GCA_030737875.1 of Allium sativum. NCBI lineage: Eukaryota > Viridiplantae > Streptophyta > Magnoliopsida > Asparagales > Amaryllidaceae > Allium > Allium sativum. Next base: position 182,344,361 of record CM060913.1, on the reverse strand, counting down.
ATGTGAAGCTTCCTTTTTCAGAAATGATTTATATGGCTTATCAATATGAAGATCTAGATAAGAAAGGTATGCTACAGTACGAAGAGGAAGTCAGCTCTAGTAATAAAATTGAGTCGGAAACTGATTATCTTGAGGCCAGTATGATGTCAGAGGTCAATAAGGAGCCTAGAACCAATCAAAAAAGGGCCATATCCGAAAAAGAACTAGTAACGACCGCTGTATGCAGTAACTGCCATAAACAGGGACATTTGACTAGGAATTGTAAACCCTCGAAGAAGCTGAGGAAAGATGAAACTAAATCCGGTAAGAAGTTCCAAGAGAAGAGAAAGTGCAGTCAATGCCATCAGTCCGGTCATCTTTCAAAGGCCTGCCCGCTACTCAGAAAACCTAAAGCAGTACATGTAAATGAGGTGGTAGAAGTACCTGCATCCTCGTCTGCTCAGGTTAGGTGCGCCGAGAGGGTTGTTAGAGCTAAGATTAAATCAGGGAGTTATATAACCATACCATGTGAAGGTCAGAATGCTAATAGAAAAGACTTCTGGGCAGCTTTGAATGTTTCTCCATCCCAAATAGAAAATGTCCCTGAAATCGCGGAGAATATTCCCGACCTCATCAAAGATATTCCTGTTGTCAAGAACTATGCGGATGTGTTTGAAGAAGTTGTTCGCTTACCCCCGCAAAGAGAAATAGATTTCAAAATTGCTTTAATTCCCAATGCAAGGCCGGTAGTTCACGCTATTCGAAGAATGTCCTTGAAAGAGAAGGAGGAATTGGACAATCAAACACGACAGCTAGTATGGAAAGGTCTGATCAGGCCTAGTTTCTCTGATTGGGGTGCAGCAGTGGTGTTTGTCCCAAAATCTGACGGTACTCTACGTCTATGTGTGGATTATCGTGATCTGAACAAACAGACAATAAAGAACAAATACCCATTGCCACGAATAGATGATTTGTTGGATCGATTAAATGGAGCACAAGTATTCTCACGAATGGACCTAGCTACAGGATTCCATCAACTTCGAATTGCCGAAGAGGTGTGTTCCAATGACAGCGTTCAGAGGTCCCGACTTATTCTACGAGTGGTTAGTAATGCCGTTCGGCTTATGTAACGCTCCAGCTTACTTCGTCGATCTAATGAACAGAGTATTCAGAGGAGTTTTGAATAAATTTGTTCTGGTTTTTATTGACGATATTCTAATCTTCTCTAAATCAAAGGCCGAACATGAGAAACATCTGGAACAAGTGTTAGAAATTCTCAGAAGGAATGTATTGAAAGCCAAGTTTTCCAAATGTATATTCTGGCAAGATGAAGTGAAATTTCTGGGCCATGTCGTATCGAAAGATGGAATCGCTGTGGATCCAAGCAAAATCACAGCTATTCAGAACTGGAAACAGCCCAGTACCCCAACCGAAGTTCGCAGTTTTCTCGGATTGGCTAGTTATTATCGGAAATTCGTTAAAGACTTTTCGAAGATATCAGGCCACTTAACGAAGCTTACCAAGAAGCACTCTAAATTCAAATGGACTCCAGAAAGTGAGGAGGCTTTCGAAGAGCTAAAGTTAAGACTAACGACAGCTCCAGTGTTAACCATCATTGATGGCAACCAGGATTTAAAAGTATGGACTGATGCTTCTAGAGAAGGCCTTGGCGCAGTGTTAATGCAAAGAGGTCAAGTGATTGCTTATGCGAGCCGTCAACTTAAGCCACACGAGAAAAACTATGTAACTCATGATCTTGAGTTATTGGCTATCATATTCTCTTTGAAAATCTGGAGACACTATCTTCTCGGTGAGAGATTCGAACTGTTTACAGATCATCAGTCATTGAAGTATCTGTTCACTCAAAAGGACTTGAATTTGAGGCAGCAACGTTGGATGGAGTTTCTTGCAGCATATGACTTTGAAATTATATATACTCCAGGAAAGGCCAATGTCGTGGCTGATGCATTAAGCCGAAAGAATGTAATGATCGCCGGCTTTATTATCACGACTTCCTTGATTGACAAAATATCTATTCTTCAGAAGGAGGATAACTTTATTAAGGAAATGATCAAAAGGATTCAGAAAGGCGAACCCTCGTGTTTTCAAATAGATAACGACGAGACCTTGAGATTGAAAGGAAGGATTTGTGTTCCGGACGTCCCAGAGTTAAAAAGGGAAGTGTTAGACGAGTGTCACAAGTCCAAGCTGAGTATCCATCCTGGTGTGGCCAAAATGTATAACGATCTCAAAAGAACATTCTGGTGGAAGGCTATGAAAAGAGACGTTTCGATATACGTTAGCCGATGCCCTACTTGCCAGCTAGTCAAGAGTGACCAACAGAAATTGGATGGATTGTTACAACCACTAGAAGTTCCTGGTTGGATGTGGGAACATATTTCTATGGATTTCATTGATGGTTTGCCCAGAACCAGAAAAGGGAATGACAGTATGTGGGTGATCGTAGATCGCTTCACGAAGACCACCCATTTCATACCTGTCAAATCAAACAGAACTGCTCAGAGTCTGGCTCAGATATACTTCAGGGAAATAGTTAGACTACATGGAGTGCCGCTCAGCATAGTCAGTGATAGAGATACAATATTCACTAGCAAATTCTGGGAAGCATTTCAAGTCGAGCTGGGAACGAAGTTAAACTTGAGTACCGCTTATCATCCTCAGACAGACGGTCAGACTGAGAGGGTGAATCGCATTTTAGAAGATCTATTGAGTGCTTGTGTTCTAGATTTCGGTGGATCATGGGAAGACCATCTGAATTTGGCTGAATTCTCTTATAACAACAGCTACCAGGCGAGTCTGACAATGTCGCCATTCGAAGCATTGTATGGTAGACCGTGCCGATCTCCTGCTTGTTGGGTCGAGCCTGGAAATAGACTTGTGTTGGGTCCTGATATGATTCGAGAAGCTGCCGACAAAGTCGATTTTATTAAGAAGCGATTACTCGCCGCTCAAAGCCGACAAAAGAGCTATGCCGATAGAAGAAGAAGAGATATATCCTTTGAAGTTGGCGACTATGAATATTTGAAAGTATCGCCGATGAGAGGAGTTATCCGGTTCGGTAAAACTGGAACGTTAGCACCCAAATTCATTGGTCCGTTTCCTATTCTGGAACGGATTGGAACTCTCGCTTATAGGGTCAAACTGCCTGACTGGTTGCCTGGAGTTCATGATTTATTTCATATATCTCAACTTCGAAAGCACGTTCATGATCCAGACTTGATCGTGGAAGAAGCAGCTCAACAGGATATTGAAATTACTCCAGAATTAGCTGTGAGGCGAGAGCCGCTAAAGATTATCGGCAAAGAAACCAAAGAGCTGAGGAACAAGAAGGTTCGCTTAATCAAAGTGCAATGGAGTGGAGATCCGCGAGATTGTACTTGGGAAACTGAGGAGAGCATTCAGAAAGCTTATCCTAGATGCCGAGTGGATATCTCTGATTGACTCCGGTGCAAGGTATATTTACCATACTTTACCTCACCATTTAATTCTCTATTCTATTATAATTGTTTGAATGATTTTAGAAGAAAAATAGGAAATAATTTGTATGGCTTTGAAAGGTTAAAAACAATTGGATTGGTTGTTGTGTTGTGTGATCGTAGATTTATCAAACCACTTTCGACTTTATTCCTTTTCGGGGACGAAAAGTTTTAAGTGGGGGAGATTGTAACGACCCAGGAAATCTGAACCAATTTAAAATTTTTAAATTGGCTAAAATAATGGATTTTAAATATTTAAAATAAATATTTTAAATAATGGCGATGAAAACTGAGTTTGAATCGACATTTGAAAACGAATATAATTAATTATAATTATATATAGAATTGAAAATGTCGCGGTAGTTCGATAATTTGATTTCAAACTTCAATTGAATATACCGGGTGCAAAACAATCCGGATTTTAGTGAAACCAAAAACATTAGGATCTAATTGATGATATCTTTCCAACGAATCTGACCAATCGAAATTTGATAGCGGGAATCAAAAGATATGTCCAGTTGAAAATTCTGAATAGTCGCTATGGAATTCAGGCCCTTAAAAATGGACAATTTGCAAATGACCTCTGATTTCGACGAAACCACTTTTGTTGGATCCGCAGTGTCAAGTTATTGCTAGGGTTCAAATTTCATAATTTTTCGAATCAATATGTGAGCGTGGCAAAGGAAAACGCGTTTGACCGGTTTCAGTTGATTTTAATCGACTGGAAATTGGCCATTTTTCAAACGGTCTCAGAATTCAACGAAACTAGTTTTGTTAGGATCGTATCGTCAATACGAAGCTAGAAAATATTTTTCTGGAATTTTTCTAGTTAGTATGTGACCCCGGTAATTTGAAATGCACGTTTAAATTCAATATAGTGATTTAAAATGTAAATTCAACGGAAATAGACTGTAACGATCAAATCAGCTTACGATACATATCCCATTGTGTTCGGAACGGGGGTGAAACGCTATGGGCGACAGGCGGTGGGCCTCGTTTCGAGGTCGTATGTAAAAGTCAACATTTAGGAATTAAAATAAAAAAAAAATTAAAAAAAAAGAAAGGAAGATCATCTCCTCTGGCCCCCCCGTTCATTTCAGTTTCAAAACGAGAAAATAAAAAAAGAAAAAAAAACCCTAGCGCTATCGCCATCCCCCCCCCTCGAGCGAACGCCGCCGACGAAGATCAACGACCCCAACCCTCTCCGTCCAGCCTCCTCCTCCCATCGCGCAACCCCCGAAGACCCCCTCCCCTCGTACGTCGAACCCCAGTACGATTCGCAGCGACCCAAGCCCAACCGCCTGCCACCACCGTTCGAAACCCCGAGCGCCACCCTCGAGAAGCCTCCGTCGATCTGCGAAACCCCCCCCCCCCCTCTATAAGTTTTTTTTTGTTTTATTAATTTATTTTTATGTATTTAAATAGTAAAAACTGTTTTTTTTAAAAGAAGATTTTAAAACTGATTTTAAAAGATTTAAAAACTGTTTTTTTTAAAAAAGATTTTAAAACTGATTTTAAAAGATTTAAAAACTGTTTTTTTAAAAAAGATTTTTAAACTGATTTTAAAAGATTTTAAAACTGATTTTAAAGGATTTAAAAACTGTTTTTTTTTAAAAGATTTTAAAACTGATTTTAAAAGATTTAAAAACTGTTTTTTTTTAAAAGATGATAAAACTGATTTTGAATGATTTTAAAACTGATTTTTAAAAAAAGGTTTTAAAGGATTTGAACTTTAAAAAGTAATGGATTTAAACTTTAAAAAGTAAAGGATTTAAACTTTAAAAAGTAAAGGATTTAAACTTTAAAAAGTAAAGGATTTAAACTTCAAAAAGTAAAAACGGATTTTTAAAAGAAGTTAAAACTGATTTTAAAAAAAGCGCTATAAAAACTGATTTTGTTTTAAAGGAAAAATCAGATTTTTATATATTGAAAGTAAAAGTAAAAATCATATTTTTATATATTGAAAGTAAAAGTAAAAATCAGATTTTTATATATTGAAAGTCGAAGTAAAAATCATATTTTTATATATTGAATAGCGTAGTAAAAATTCGATTTTTACATATGTAGAGAATACGGGCGAAAGCGACAGAAAGGCGAAGATTTCTCTAAGGAAGTGTCATGAAGTTGGATAGCTATTGGTGAGATTTCTGATTTAAAAATATTATATATGTGTGAAATGAAAGTGAATTGCTATATATAAATATATATCTATATATATATACGCCCCTCGTCCACAAACCATGGACGATATTTATTGGTTGAAATTGTTGTGAAAATTGATAGATAGCGAATGGTTGTTTGGGATTGTTTGTGATTGATATTGGTTGATTATGGTTGAAAAATACCCGTTTGTGATTGTGAAATATTTGGTTGAAACCACATAGGATTAGTTTGTGGAAATGAAATAAATATATACATGCCGCCTGCGTGCGAACTAGATGCACGATCCCCATTGTCAAAAACCGCGAGGTTTTAAGGTAGAGCGAGTAGCCGTACTAGGGAGCGTCCCGGTTTAACTACCCTGCCGTTATGCTGCCGAAATTTTGAATAATATTCGTCTGTTTGAATTATTTTCATATGCTTAAACTATATTTATTCATTGAATAGAAAACATTCATGTGTTGAATTGATATTCATTCGTTGATTAGAAATTCATGTGTTGAATGGTATTCATATTTTGAAAATAAATTGTTTGATAATAAAAATCACCTTTTATCGACTATATGAACTGTGTAAAATAATCTCGTTTTAAAAGAAATTGTTTTATGATAAAAATCCTATTTTTATCACCAACTTGAACTATATAGAAAAAAAAGGTTTTGAAATGAATTGTTTTACAATAAAAATCACATTTTTATTGTATGCATAAATCGTTGAAATGTGAAGTGTTAAAAATAGCCACTTGTTCAAAATAAACATATATGAGTTGAAATATTCATTAATTAGCTAATGAAATGATTTGCACCTATGTATGTAACATTAGAATAAATGGTGTCTTTAAACCGAATAGAAATCAAATATGAAGTCGAATAGAAAATGATAAATGATAAGAACTGTATATATATATGTACATGCATATTTATTGAACAGGTTATAGCAAAGGGGTTAGAGAAGAGGAATAAAATTTTGTGCCCGACAAATAGGTACACATTTACTGCTTTGTTTGGGTGATGATTTTATGAGCCGGTTGGCTAGCTGCTTGGCTTTTTCTTTTTCTTTTTGAGATTAGAAGGACCGGGAACGCTATTTGCGATTTCCCGATGCTCCCGGTGCAGGGGAGGTTATGGCGAAATTTTCCAAAATTTTAAGGTGTTAGAAAATTTTTTGAAGTGAAAACGATATTGAAATCATTGAATGAACTATATTTATATAAATATATAAATATAAATAAAATTAAAACGAAACGAAGCTGTGCAGTTCGTATTTTGAGACCGTGATTTCAAACGACTAGTGCGGGAAATCCGACCATTGGATTTTCCCGAAATCTCAACCGTCGGGTTCGCCTTGGAAATATCTTTCCAACGGCACCAACCTTGTAAAAATCCAACGGTTGGATTGTCTGGAATGTTTAATTCAAATATGAAGAAAAACAGCGCCAGAAGCAATTATATTTATATAAATATAAATATAATTATATATTTAATCAAATAACGACGCTGCAGTTCGTATTTTGAAATCGAAAATTCAAACGATTGTACCGGCAGATCCGACCGTCGGATTTTCCCGAAACTGGAACCGTTGGATTCGTTTTGAAAAGACCTTTCTAATGATGTAAATTTTGTGAAGATCCAACGGTTATATTTTCAGATATGTGTAAATAAAATCTGAAGAAAAACAGCGCCACGGCCGCTGTATGGCCCGAAGCGTCGTTTTGAATAAAATGGCTATTTTAAAATAAATAAAAATAGCGATAAATAGTTATAAAATATCATAAGCAATATGGAATAGAAATAAACTGAATTTGTTCGATTTATGTGGCTTTTGATGGTTGAATGTGTTTGGTGTGAAAATTACATTAAAAGAACACAATTGGTGTTGTCGAATAATTTAACCATTGAAATAAATTGATTTGAAATTCTAAATATACGTGAATTATTTGAGAAGGCCGAGTTAATTCTCATTTCAAATAATTGACCGACGATTGAAAGTCGAAGATGAAGACGATGGTCGAAGACCGGAGATCGTCACCTCGTTTGGATGGTAACCGAGGTCCTGATTGGGAGGCATCCCGAAATATGGATAATGAGTGGTGATCGTCCAGACGTACGTGGTGATCGAAGGGTTTGCGAGGTATTTAGTGCCTCCGGTTTCGTTCAGACCCAGAATGGACTTGTAAATGGACTGTGTGTCTGACATTGGATTTTATTTTGTGTTGATTGATCTCTATTAAATATACATCTGTTTGGCGGCGGAGAATTTATTCTTTTGCTTAACGCCCTTCTCTGAGACGCACGAGCTCAGAGGTTGTATATCGATGGACATCAGTCGCATGGCATGAATTGCCTGTGTGGAATGCTAAGATGCACTGATCAGGGCTTCTATTGAAAAGCAAAGTCTTGTGGTGATGATCAAAGCACCGCCTGTGTGGCGTAGCTTTGTGTATAACGTGAATTCGCGAGCCTCACACCCCGGTATGAACCTAAAATGGGAGAGGACATCAGGGAGGGCCTGCGTTTCTTCCTAGCTAGGGTGGTGTCAGTGACCTACCAGCCCTGACATTTATATACTTTTCACCTATGTGGTTGTTGCTGTTGCGAGGCGCCTCGGTTTGATCGGACGATCCTGGTCCGATGGAGTCATTCGTTGGCTCGATTACGCCCCAAAGGGCGGGGAAACGCATGGTTCAGGCATTTTAATCCATATCGGTGGACCGGCCCTGACGATCCAAGGGTCACTCGAGCTCTGATCCTGAGACTCGGGCTAGGCAGTCTCGAATGCGGTAAGGACTATCTTTTGCCTTGGTTCACGACGGAAATCCAATTTCCAAATACGACATCGTGCGGTTTTGATTGTATACCTATATATGGCGACATAGTGGTATGGGGCATTAATGCCGTCTATGATTGATAGTTATGATTTGAAATTGTTTTCAAAACATATAAACACTAGCAATAATATCAAATGCCTTTGTTTTATTCGTATCAATCATATTTTGGCCATTATAAGGTAAAACTCTATCCTCCGGTTTGCGTTGCATTGTGTGATGGGAACTGAGTCTTATAACGGCTTCATTTTTATAAAAAGCATAGCGATGTTTAAAGGAAAGATTTGTTTTAAAGCACTGGCAATCCAATGGAGTAAACCCGTTCCACGAAAGTGGCGTGGTCCTGTGATTAGCCAATTAGATATGTGTTGAGTGGATTTCTCATACCAGTCCCATGACTGACTCGTAGTTTGTTTCACTTTCAAAATCGGGTGCCCCTTTTTCTACACGGCAGCCTTGTATTCAGGTTTAGCTGGTTCTTTCTGGATAGCTGGAGCTGAAGATGGATTCTATCATTTATTTCCTTTTATGCTGTTCAGCTCCTATTGTACATATTTTGTTTATTTCCGCTGTAGACATTTATGTATAGCTGAACTGTATTTGTACTAAGTAAGATCCTATATACTGTGTAACTCTGATGATTACTTTTATCCAGTATATTCTATTGTTCATTATCTGGTGTATTTATTTAATTCTGTTCTGCTATTATCTGTTTCTGTGTTATATTCCAAAGATAACCCTGTTTCCATCTAAACGGGATTTCGGGTCGTCTCATTTTCTCGAAGTAAAAATCATATTTTTACTTCACTACTCATCTCAAAATATCGTCTTTTCATATTTAAAAATATCCATATTCTGCTACACATATATAGATGCTATTTTTAATATTTAATATTCCTATTATGTAAAAATTATATTTTTAATTCTCTACCTAACCAAAAATCATATTTTTACATCTTCTATATAGTAAAGATTATATTTTTAATACTTTAAAAATATAAAAACCATATTTTTAATTCTTTAAAAATATAAAAATCATATTTTTTTAACTCTCTATAACTATAAATAAAAATCGTTTCTTTACCTCCTAAAAATCAAATCTCTTCTCCCTTTTTATTTATTTATCTCTAACCTAAATTTCATATTTAAAAACAATTTTATTTCAAATTAAATTTCAGATTTATCATATTAATTAATTAGCATAAAAGAAAAATGAAATAAAAATTACCTTTTCCCTTCATAGTTAATCACGCCAGAGGGGGGGGTTTCGAATTGGGGAGGGAGAGGACGAGGTGCGAGAGCAGGCGGTGGAAACGGGGTGGCTCGCGGTCTGGTGGTGAGGCCGGCGACGGAGGAGAATGGGGGAGGTTGGCTGTCAGGGGGAGGGGAGGGGTGTCGCAGGCGAGGGGGAAGAGGGGGGGGTCTCCGATGAGGCGCGGTGGCCCCTGGGGAGGGCGGCGGCTCATCTCCGACTTCGTCGCCTCCTTCTGCTTCGTCTCTTTTTTTTTGTATTTCTAAAATGAAACGAACGGGGGGAGGGGGGGCAGAAAGATAAAGGGAGGAGGTTTTTTTTTATTTTTTATTTTATTATTTAATTCAACCTAAAGTTGACTTTTTCATACGACCTCGAAACGAGGCCCACCGCCTGTCGTCCATAGCGTTTCGCCCCCATTCCGAACACAATGGGACATGTATCGCAAGCTGATTTGATCGTTTCGATCAGTTTCCATCGGATTTACATTTAAATCACTATATTGAATTTTAAACGTACATTTCAAATTACCGGGGTCACATACTAACTCTATAAATTGCGGAAAAATATTTTCTAGCTTTGTATTGACGATACGGTCCTAACAAAACTAGTTTCGTCGAATTCTGAGACCGTTTGCAAAATGGCCAATTTCCAGTCGATTAAAATCAACTGAACTGGTCAAACGCGTTTTCCTTTGCCACGCTCACATATTGATTCGAAAAATTATGAAATTTGAAACCTAGCAATAATTTTACATCACGGACCCAACAAAAGTGGTTTCGTCGAAATCCGAGGTCGTTTGCAAAATGTCCATTTTTTAAGGGCCTGAATTCCATAGCGACTATTCAGAATTTTCAACTGGACATATCTTTCGATCCCCGCTATGAAATTTCAATTATTCGGATTCGTTGGAAAGATATTATCAAATAGATCCTAATGTTTTTGGTTTCACTAAAATCCGGATTGTTTTGCACCCGGTACATTCAATTGAAGTTTGAAATCGAATTATCGAACTACCGCGCCATTTTCAATTCTATTTATAATTATATATAAATATTTATATTCTAACAACGACGCGTATAATATATATGTTCGAATTATATTCAAAATAAATTTCTCGTCGATATTATTTAAAATAATTCATTTTAAATATTCAAAATTCGTTAAAATTGCCAAAATAAAAATTTTAACTGGCCCAGATTTTCGGGTTATTACAATCTCCCCCACTTAAAACTTTTCGTCCCTGAAAAGGAACAAAGTCGAAAGTGGTTTGATCAATCAACTCTACGTTCGATCTGGCTTCCTTTCTCCAACTTTTCAGTTTCTGAGAATTTTCAAAAATTTCAAAAATTTGGCTAACACCCTAAATTTTCAAAAAATTTCGCCATAACCTCCCCTGCACCGGGAGCATCGGGGAATTTCAAATAGCTTCCCCGGTCCTTCAGATCTCAAAAAGAAAGAAAAAGCCAAGCGGCTAGCCAATAGGCTCATAAAATCATCATCACCCAAACAAAACAGTAAATTGTAGTAAACATGTACCTATTTGTCGGGCAAACAAATTTTATTTTTCGGCTCTAGCCTCCTTGCTATGACCTGTTCAATGTAAGTACAAGTATATGCAAGCAAATGCGACCAATTTTCAATACAATTAATATTTGATACTATTAGGCAAAATGGTTCAAAATTATCAAATAAACAAACAACACAAACATCAACCAATTAGTGGATTAACGTTTCAAATTGATAATTTTGATACATATACAAAAAATCACGTTTTTGACGCCAATTTACAACAATGTGTTCTAGCTATATATATAAGTTTTGGTTCTCACACCAGTCTAATGGAATTATATAGGAATCTCACTTTCGTCACTCGAATATAAATACTGATGATGAGGCTTCATCATCTGAATCATCTCCGGGCGACTAGAGTGTGATGCTATATCTATCCAATATATTAAAACATTGAATATACGTTTGCAAGGCGTATATGCAAATTCTTTATATACTGAACTGTCCAAATCAATTAAATAAATAATCAAATACGAATGATTGATTTAAAATTTTCAAAAAAAAATTGGCTTTCATTTTAAAAATTTACTCTTCACACTCTTTCTAGGATACAACTGATCCTATCTCTAACGAGTCATTCTCATTGGATATTACTAATCCAATATCTGATGAATTCTTTCGTATGGTTCTAATGTGCCTTGTTCTCTGAGCTTGGTAAACCAAAGCTCTGATACCAACTGTGACGGCAAGGAATTTCGCTCGGTCCGAACCAGTCGCTAAACCGACCCAGACCGTTCGAAACGCCCTATCGTTTGAGAACACGACAAAACAGAACGCAGACGAAAGAACATTTCACTGTATATTACAACAATGCATCAGAATACAAGAATATACAGAGTATAAGTGAATATTACACAGAAATATCAGAGATTTAAATTACATTAAATACATAGCAGCGGAAAAATAATACAATACACAACTAGAAGTAGATATACGGATACAAAGCTTTCCGGATATCGTTCCAGCTGTAAACCAGGATCCTGTGAATATAAATCTGCAAAACCCAAAACTACTAGCTGCCCGTGTAGAAAATAGGGGCACCCAGAGTTTAGGTTAAAACAATAAACTCCAGGTCAGTCATGGGACTGGTGTGAGAACTAAAACAGTTATTAATCTTTATTTTAAAGTTAGGTAAATCAAGGGACCACGCCGTATAACACGGAACGGGTTTCCTCCCAAGAATACCAGTGCATAAACAACAGCGCAATGCTAAATAAAGAAAAATGAAGCTGTTATAAGACCCAGATCCCATCACACAATGCAACGCAGCCGAGGATAGGGCTTTCCCTTATAACAGCCAAAGAATGCTTGATACGGTTAAAACAAATCGTTTGATACTATTATAAGTGCATAGTGTATAAAACAACTTCAAATCATAAGTATCAATCATAGGCGGCATGAATGCCCCATAACACTATGTCGCCATATATAGGTTTACAAATAAAACCGCAAAGTCGCGTATTTGGAAATTGGGTTTCCATCTATGAACCGAGGCAAAAGATAGTCCTCAACCGATTCGAGACAATCTAGCCCATGTCTCAGGATCAGAGCTCGAGTGACCCTTGGATCGTCAGGGCTGGTCCACCGATGTAGATTAAACTTAAACCCTGAACACTACGTTTCCCCGCCCTTTGGGGCGTAAATGAGCCAACTAAATGACTCCATCGGTTCGAGAACGACCGATCAATCCGAGGCGCCTCGCAATAGCAACAACCACATAAGTCAAACTCGTCAGGGCGTGTAAAACCACCGACGCCACTTTTTAGCTAGAAGGAAACGCATGCCCTCCCTGAGGTCCTCTCCCGTTTTTGGTTCATACCGGGTGTGAAACACGCGAAGTAAACGTTACACAAAGCTACATCACAAAGGCCGTGCTTTGATCATCACCACAAGACTTTGCTTTTCAACAGAAGCCTCGATCAATTGCCACTTAGGCATGCCACACAGGCAATTCACTCCATGCGTTTGATATCCATCAAAATATAACCCCTGAGCTCGTACGTCTCAGAGAAGGGCGTTAAGCAAGAGAATAAATTCTCCGCCGCCAAACAGATATATATTTAATAGAGATCAATCACACGGACTAAAATCCAATGTCAGACACACAGTCCATTTACAAGTCCGTTCTGGGTCTGAACGAAACCGGAGGCACCTAGTACCCCGCATATCCATCGATCTCCAAGTACGTCTGGACGATCACTAACTGTTTCCATCTTCTTGGGTGTACAGCCCAATCAAGATCATCAGTAATTACCCAAACGACGTGAAGACCTCCGGTCTTCGACCATCGTCTTCATCTTCGACTTAACGTCGTATCAGTTATTCAGAATGGGATAAACCCGGTCTTTCCGAATAACTCGCGTATATTTTAAATAAGTGTTACACAAACACAACATACGCCTCATTCCAACTTATCAGTCACTAACCGTAAATTAATCAAGAGAATAATTTCCCAAATATTAACCCCGAAGGCCGAAATCAACATCAGATCAATATCCAGAAAACCATTCTGCTTGGCTAACCGACAGTTAGTTTCTAAATTTCACATTCATAGGGAAAGGTTCTCATTAATTTTACCAAAGATAAATCAGTAAAATTTATTCTTTAATCTGTTTTTGAATATCAATTCAAACTAGTCGGGATTAGCGAACCTTACCGACGTAATCATTTATTTTAATTTCCCAATCCCAACCTATTCATCCCATGAAGTAAAACTGGTAATACTTCATATCTAACACCACAGTGTTATCGGTAAATTCAATTACCATTTCACGTTCAAATCTAATTAAAGATTTAACTATCGCCTGGAGTAAAACTAGTGATACTCCATTCTCGATCTTTTTAATCTAATTAAAGATTCATTAAAACTCCACTTAGTTTTAATCGTTAACTGGGTTAAAGAATCAGTGTCACTTAAAACACGGTTCACGATAAACCCAAAATCACATTCATTATTTATCGGGTTAAAGAACGAGTGTTATTTTAAAACACTGTTCACGATAAACCCAAAAATCAATATCAATTCAATTCCAATTAAATATCATTTAATTGCTACACTTCATTAAATCTAAATAAAAAGATTTAATCTTTTCCCAACTGGGTTCAAGAACAGTGTTAGTGAAGACACCATTCACGACAAACCCAAATCACATTCGATATTAAATACAAGGCTCTGAATAGAAAATATATCGGCTTATATTCAATATTAAATTCTACGACTAACAAATGTCATATTGGAAATAACGATATAAATATATATCTTTCAAATTTCCATAACAACACCTGTATAATCACGAATTCCAACATCGAAATATTCCGAAGACAATTTCGATTCAGATCCACTCCAATGCAATCATTGGATATTCTGGTTATTTTCAAAACCCTTTTTAAATTCAATTTATTTATTTAAAAATAAATAGAATTATAATTCTAGTTCAAAACTAGTTCATTTCGATAAAAATCTATTTTTATCTTTTCAAATATGGAGTTTTTCATCCCAATCCTTTCTAAATCATTTCTTATGATTTTACACAAATTATTACTATTTTTAATAATTTTATCGAGGCCTGTACAGTCGATTTCCATCAACGGTCATCGAACTGCACTTACAGCGACCTTTTTCAAATTTGATTTGGACATAATTCCAAATCCAACCGTTAGATTTCAAATTTCTAATATTCGTTAGAAAGCTCTTTTCGATGCGAACCCAACGGTTCCAGTTTTAGGAGAATCCGACGGTCGGATCTCCCGTAATGTCCGTTTGAAATAAATGGTCGAAATTCACGAACTACCGCGGCGCGGCGCGTTCTATTCAGGCCATTATATTATATATATATTATATATAATATATATTTCATCGATTTCTATTTAAAACGAATTATATGAATAGTTTTAAATTCGTTTCAAAAGCAATTTCAACTTCCTTTTCAATTCAAATCAAAATTGAATTCTTCTTTATAAATTCGTTTTAAAATTCATTTCTATTCAATTCAAATTTCAATTCAATTTGAATTCATTTCAATTCAATTCATTTCAATTTGAATTCGTTTTCAATTCAATTCATTTCGAAATCGTTTTCAATTCAATTCAATTCATTTCGAAATCGTTTTCAATTCAATTCACTTCGAAATCGTTTTCAATTCAATTCATTTCGAAATCGTTTTCAATTCAATTCATTTCGAAATCGTTTTCAATTCAATTCATTTCGAAATCGTTTTCAATTCAATTCATTTCGAAATCGATATAAATATCGTTCACGTTAAAGTGGCGTCAATCTAATCAACACGGCTTCATAAATTTCTATTTTCAAATATTCTATTTCAAATATTTCTTTTTTTCAAAATAGTTGTTATTATCAAAATATTTCGTTCAACACATGACCAATCTCAATGGATGAGTACTGTCAACACATGAACCTTTATTTTATATTGATAAAGATGTAAATTTTATTACTAAAATATTTCGTTCAACACATGACCAATCTCAATGGATGAGTACTGTCAACACATGAACCTTTATTATATATTATTCTTTATTTTATTAATGGGAATGAGGCCCAATCAATCACCATATAATGTTAATTATATGGATTTTCATAGATTACACACATATAATAGAATTTGAATAATAATCAACCATCAACCAAAGTGCACTACACTGTATAAGCATCAAATATAGATATCTAACGCTTATAACAGCCTGTCAATCAATCGATCGACATACTTAATCAATCAGGATGAGTGAACTTCAAATTTCATCCCAACACCCGTGTGGGGTTTCAAAAAATCAAACACATATTTTATTTGTGCAGTTGGGCGATGTGTAAAATTTATCGACCCAGTCAATGTCCTTCAAATAGGTGTACATAAACAAACCGTCTGGTTTGTAAATGAATATTTATTTATTCACATTCACGTTAAAAATTATATTTTTAACGATAAAACATTTTATTCCAACATATGAATTTCTATTCAGTTCATTCTTTAAATAAAATGATATTTTTATTTTTCTAACTTATTTTAGAAAATTTCGGCGGCATAACGACACGATACTAGAAACGGGACAAGGCCTAGCCTTATCCCCGGTCTAGTGAAGGCCCACGCCATTCACACATCAATCAAAATCACCAAACAACCAAATTCAAATCACATCATATAACTAATCTATGCAACCAAACAAACAAGTCCATGGTATGTGGACGATTGTGTCGGGTGCTACTAAGCACCGTCTGCATCCTAGTATATATATATAAATAGAAATGAAATTGAAAGGTGAGAAATTCTCACAGATAGCTATCCTAGCTCCACGGCACTTCATTGATAGAAATCTTCGTCTTTCTCGCCTTTTTGTCATCTTCGTTGCCCACGGCCACTACATATGTAAAAATCATATTTTTACTTCGCTATTCAATATATAAAAATCATATTTTTACTTCGATGTTCAATATATAAAAATCATATTTTTACTTCGATGTTCATTATATAAAAATCATATTTTTACTTCGATGTTCAATATATAAAAATCATATTTTTACTTCGATGTTCAATATATAAAATCATATTTTTACTTCGATGTTCAATATATAAAAATCATATTTTTACTTCTCTACATGAATAAAAATCATCTCTTTTCTATTTACAAAAATCTCCTCTTTTCTATTTACAAAAATCTCCTTTCATATGTTAAAAATCCCGCCCTTTCATATGTGTAAAAATCAAACTTTTTCCGCTATATATAAAGAAAAATCATATTTCTATATTTTCCAAAGTCGCATCTTTATACTTTTCAAACAAAGGTTTGCCTTTCTATAATATAAAAATTATATTTTTCTCGAAGTAAAAATCATATTTTTACTTCACTACTCATCTCAAAATATCGTCTTTTCATATTTAAAAATATCCATATTCTGCTACACATATATAGATGCTATTTTTAATATTCCTATTATGTAAAAATTATATTTTTAATTCTCTACCTAACCAAAAATCATATTTTTACATCTTCTATATAGTAAAGATTATATTTTTAATACTTTAAAAATATAAAAATCATATTTTTAATTCTTTAAAAATATAAAAATCATATTTTTTTTAACTCTCTATAACTATAAATAAAAATCGTTTCTTTATCTCCTAAAAATCAAATCTCTTCTCCCTTTTTATTTATTTATCTCTAACCTAAATTTCAGATTTAAAAACAATTTTAATTCAAATTAAATTTCAGATTTATCATATTAAGTAATTAGCATAAAAGAAAAATGAAAAAAAAATTACCTTTTCCCTTTATAGTTAATCACGCCAGAGGGGGGGGTTTCGAATTGGGGAGGGAGAGGACGAGGTGCGAGAGCAGGAGGTGGAAACGGGGTGGCTCGCGGTCTGGTGGTGAGGCCGGCGACGGAGGAGAATGGGGGAGGTTGGCTGTTAGGGGGAGGGGAGGGGTGTCGCAGGCGAGGGGGAAGAGGGGGGGGTCTCCGATGAGGCGCGGAGGCCCCTGGGGAGGGCGGCGGCTCATCTCCGACTTCGTCGCCTCCTTCTGCTTCGTCTCTTTTTTTTTTTGTATTTCTAAAATGAAACGAACGGGGGGGGGGGGGGGGGGGGGGGGGCAGAAAGATAAAGGGAGGAGGGTTTTTATTTTTTATTTTTTTATTATTATTTAATTATTTAATTCAACCTAAAGTTGACTTTTTCATACGACCTCGAAACGAGGCCCACCGCCTGTCATCCATAGCGTTTCGCCCCCATTCCGAACACAATGGGACATGTATCGCAAGCTGATTTGATCATTTCGATCAGTTTCCGTCGGATTTACATTTAAATCACTATATTGAATTTTAAACGTACATTTCAAATTACCGGGGTCACATACTAACTCTATAAATTGCGGAAAAATATTTTCTAGCTTTGTATTGACGATACGGTCCTAACAAAACTAGTTTCGTCGAATTCTGAGACCGTTTGAAAAATGGCCAATTTCCAGTCGATTAAAATCAACTGAAACTGGTCAAACGCGTTTTCCTTTGCCACGCTCACATATTGATTCGAAAAATTATGAAATTTGAAACCTAGCAATAATTTTACATCACGGACCCAACAAAAGTGGTTTCGTCGAAATCCGAGGTCGTTTGCAAAATGTCCATTTTTTAAGGGCCTGAATTCCATAGCGACTATTCAGAATTTTCAACTGGACATATCTTTCGATCCCCGCTATGAAATTTCAATTATTCGGATTCGTTGGAAAGATATTATCAAATAGATCCTAATGTTTTTGGTTTCACTAAAATCCGGATTGTTTTGCACCCGGCACATTCAATTGAAGTTTGAAATCGAATTAACGAACTACCGCGCCATTTTCAATTCTATTTATAATTATATATAAATATTTATATTCTAACGACGACGCGTATAATATATACGTTCAAATTATATTCAAAATAAATTTCTCGTCGATATTATTTAAAATAATTCATTTTAAATATTCAAAATTCGTTAAAATTGCCAAAATAAAAATTTTAAACTGGCCCAGATTTTCGGGTTATTACAAAGACGACGGTTTAGAGATAAAGTAATTAAAGATTAAGGAAAACTAAATTAATTTAATTATTTAATAATTATTTCAAATTATGTAATTAAAGTTCGAACTATCATAACTTTTTGATATGGACACAGAAATCGATGATTTCAGAATTGTTTGAATCGTGAAAGCGAGATGTTCGCGATGGAACTGACTAGAGCTTAAACAGAGCATGTTGGAAATTCAGACAAATCCAAATTCCAAAACACTGTGGGAAATTCTACCTTTTATATATATAATTAAATTTAATTAATCATAATTGTGGTATTACCTATATGCTGTAATATTCTATTGATTGTCATTCATGATTTGATCTGGAATTTATATTGTTATGTAGATCTATCAATTTGATTATTGTTGTGTTGGACTAGATTTGTTAAATTATAATTGTCATTTTTGACAATTTAGAATTGTTAAATTATAGTTGTCATTTTTGAAAAATTAAAATTGTTTAATTATAATGTTCATTTTTTTCAAATTAGAATTGTTAAAATATAGTTGTCATTTTTGACAAATTATAATTGTCAGAATTATCATTTTTGTCAAAATATGATAATTGGATTAAATTGCCATTTTTGTCAAATTAGTTTAGTTGAAACAAAATACTCATTTTTGTCAAAATAGTTTAGTTGAAACTAATATATATTTTTGTCAAAACATATTAGTTGAAACAAAATATACATTTTTGTCAAAAACATATTAGTTGACACAAAAATGTACATTTTCTCAGATTAGATTAGTTGAAATAAAAACGTACATTTTGTCAAATTAGAATAGTTGAAATAAAAATGTACAATTTTTTAGAATAGATTAGTTGAAATAAAAATATACATTTTGTCAAATTAGAATAGTTGAAATAAAATTGTACACTTTGTCAGAATAGTTTAGTTGAAATAAAAATATACATTTTGTCAAATTAGAATAGTTGAAATAAAAATGTACATTTTGTCTAAATAGATTATTTGTAATAAAAATATACGTTTTGTCAAATTAGAATGGTTGAAACAAAAATATACATTTTGTCAAAATGGATTAGTTGAAACAAAGTATACATTTTTGTCAAAATAGATTAGTTGAAACAAAAATGTACATTTTGTCAAATGTGATGGTTGTAAACAAAAATTACATTTTTGTTAAATAAAATTTGAGTTAAACAAAAATTACATTTTTGTTAAATAAGATTTGAGTTAAACAAAAATTATATTTTTGTTAAATAGATCTGGGATAAAATAAAAATTGACATTTTTGTTAAGTAGATTTCTGTTGGAGCAAAAATATTCATTTTGTTGAACTAGAATTATCAACAAAATGAATGAATCACTTGTTAATCATTTTGTTGAACTAGAATTGTCAACAAAATGAACGAATCAATTTTTAATCATTTTGTTGAAATAGAATTGTCAACAAAATGAATGAATCACTTTTTAATCATTTTGTTGAAATAGAATTGTCAACAAAATGAATGAATCACTTTTTATTCATTTTATTGAACTAGAATTGTCAACAAAATGAATGAATTACTTTTTAATCATTTTGTTGAACTAGAATTGTCAACAAAATGAATGAATCACTTTTAAATCATTTTGTTGAAATAGAATTGTCAATAAAATGAATGGATCACTTTTTAATCATTTTGTTGAACTAGAATTGTCAGCAAAAATGAATGTCTCGCTTCTTAGGAATTTTGTTGAAATATGATTTGTATGCAAACATAAGAATCATTTTTACTGTCAAAACATGCATTAAAATTTGTATGTAAGTTAAAGAATCATTTTTATTGTCGAAACATATGTTAGAATTTGTATGTCAATTAAAGTGACATTTTTTTTGTTAAACATACAATAGGATTTGTATGTAAGTTAAAGAATTATTTTTATTGTCAAAACATACATTAGAATTTGTATGTAAGTGAAAGAATCATTTTTATTGTCAAAACATACATTAGAATTTGTATGTAAGTTAAAGAATCATTCTTATTGTTAAATTATACAATAGAACTTGTATATAAATTAAAGTGACATTTTTATTGTTAAATTATACAATAGAATTTGTGTGCAAATAAAAGTGACATTTGTACTGTAAAATTATAGATTAGAATTTGTGTACAAAGTAAAGAGGCATTTTATATGTTATGTTATACATTGAAACTATATATACAAATAAAATGTTTCTTTTATTTGTTAAAATTAAAAATAGAAATTGCATACAAGTAATGAAAATATTAATTATCTTTTTATTTGTCATTAATAAAAATGCCTTGTGGTTAAAATACATACTTGTTTGCCATAAGAAACATGTAGAAATGAATGCAAATAAAATACATATTTATTTGACATTAGGAATATTTAAATATATTATGCCAATAAAAACATTCATTTATTTGGCTTGTTCAAAATGTTAGTGGAATCGTCAAATGGTTTATATTTATATATAATTTTTTATATATACATATAAATTAAAATTAAACGAATCACGTACGGTAGTTCGCGTCTCGGAATCGTAACTTTAAACGATTAACCGAAAGATCCGATCGTCGGATTTTCCCAAAAGTTGAACCGTTAGGTCCGCTTTGGGAAGATCTTTCCAACGATATAAATTATTTTAAAATCCAATGGTTAGATTTCGAGAATTGTGTAAATCAAATTTGGGTAAAAACAGGGCCAGGGCCGCCTATTGACCCGAAGCGTCGTTAAATTAAATTGGGCAATTTTTATAAATAAATAAAAATAGCGATAAATCATTACAAAATAATATTAACGATATGAAATGATTTTAAATTATATATATTCGAGAATTATTTGAAAGGACCGAGTTCAATCTCATTTCAAGTAATTATACGAGATTTAAAGTCGAAGACATTGAAGATGGTGATTGAAAACCGGCGATCTTCACATCGAATGGATGACTACTGATGGCCTGGACTGATTTACTCCCATGAAAGGGTTACAGTGGTGTTTTCTGGACGTACTTGTTGATTTTCCAAATAAGCGAGCACCTCTCTTCCGTATTGGACATACGGGACGAGTAATAAGGTGTCTCCGGTTTCGTTCAGACCCAGAACGGACTTGTAAATGGATGTGTGTCAGACATTGGATTTCATTCTATATAACACCCTGAATTTTCTATGAATATTAAAACTAAAAAATCTAAGAACACTTAATTGTTAGAAGGATAATTGGGTGAAACGGGTTACGCCATTGCGTTCGTCTCGGAATTCTGCTTGAGATAGTGTCCCAGTTTCATGAATCGGACTCCGTATGAAGAAGTTATGGAGTACAGAAGATTTCAAGTGTAAACAGAAAATAATAATTAAATAATAAATTCAGTTTGAAATTCGAAATTCGCCCCCCCCCCCCCCCCAAAGGGGAGACGGCATAGGTGTCGACCCACCTGTAGGGAGTCGAACCCTTTGAGATCCAATTCTTGTGACGAATTTTTATAGCCCTGAGCTGATGTGGCCATCCCTGATTGGCCGATCACTAATTTCTGAGGTATTAGGGCTTATGTTTCTTGCTATGGTTGGCTGGATGACACATCTCTTTGGTTTGATGGCTCTGATTTCTCCTAGACAAATCTAAAGGCTAGAATAAATCCTAGACTTCTATATAATCACCCCAAACCTCAACCCTAGACCTCGCAATCTCATCCTATGAAGCCGTCATGTTCTCCATCTCTAAGCTAGCCTAGCCTCCATTTTCTCCAAATTAGAAATCAAGTTAGAAAGCTCCGAACAAAATTCAAACTAGAGAATCAAACGTCTACATTAAAGGATAGCTAAACAAATTCAGAAATCAGATCCAAGAAAACAAGATCCGTCCTTTTTCTGTAAGTTCGGTTATTATTCCAATCTAAACACATAATAGAAATCATGACTGTAATAATCGAATCTAGAACTATGCCTAATTCTGATTCATGCCTATCCTTTTTGTCAACTCTGAATTGACTATGCCTATGAGACAATTGTGATTGATGTAGTGACACGTATCGTGCCTATGAGACTGTTGTGAATGACATAATGAAATCTATCATGCCTATGAGAATGTGGTGATTAACATAATGGAACCTATCATGCCTATGAGACTGTTGTGGTTTATATGACGGAACCTATCATGTTGTACATCCTATTCCTATGAGACTAGTGTGATGGATATAATGGGACTTATCATGTTGTACATCAAAATTAGTGATTGTCTTAAGTCCAATTCTATCTAATATTTATTCCTATGGTGTAAATTGTTTAGCTTGCCCACGCTTATTATTAATGTACAACATGCCTATTGAAACATGATCCTTGAATTGGGTACACCATTACATGCCTATTTTTCCATATGTCAATTCTTATGCTCCTTCTCTATTTTTCCCTTTTTATTTTCTTTTGTGAATACTAAGTTCATTCGGAACTTAGATTAAATCTTGTTTTACGTGCGATTACAATACGGGAAAATTGGGTATAATTTAATTTGATAAACTTTGGGCATAGCAAGTGAATGTGGCATAAAACTTATGCTGACTACACTTGGGGGAATATTGGCATAAGAAGACTTAAACTTGGTCACATACGACAAATATGTAAATCGGCTAACTATGAACATGCCTAACCCGAGGTTAGATTGAGTTGCGGTGTAAGACTGCCCGGAACCGCCCGGCCCATCCAGCAACCGCAACAATATAGATCTAATGTGAGAGGTTAGCGCATTAAGCCCAAAAAACTCGAGGTTAGATTAAGTTGCGCTGTAAGACTTCCCGGAACCGCCCGACACATCCAGCGACCGCAACAATATAGATCTAATTTGAGAGGTTGGTGCTTTAATGAATAAATTAAAGCTAAGGGACAGACAGGCTAAGAATGGTAGGTTTAAGTTAATTAAGGCAATACTTAACCAATACAACATGTTAATTAAACAGATAGGTGGGGTTAGGTAAATTTGAGAACACTTAACTGTTATAACATGTTGATTAGGAAACCCTAGTAACGGGGACCCATTTCAGCAGTAACCCTCATAGAAGTATCACGTTACCCTGAACTAGGCAGGGTGGGGCATGATTACTGGGCTGATTATAAGCGATCAAAATAGCGGCGGGTGGTGCAGCAGTGTAGGTTCCGGCGGAGTATGAGCGTGCACGTACTCCAGAGTGGATAAAGCCGACACTGGGCATCAGTAGTATACACTGTGCATCTAGAATTTGTGTCGGGTTGCCACCATAGGAATTGATACGCCCTATGGCGGGACCAACACAAGTATCTACAATCAAGCGAGGCCGAATGACAAAAGTAATAAATGCATGCGAGTAGAAGCCGATCGGAAAAGGGATCACTTTGTTACGAACTCATCATAGTAGTTGAAACATTCGTTAGTAGGTGCAGCGAAATGGAAATGAGTGCGATAGTATATTCAGTTTATCTTGCCTTATCTTATGTTATCATATTTCTATGTTATTGTCCTATATCCAGTTTATTCATGTTATGATCCTTTTACCTTTTTAAATGCTGAATAATCACTGGACTTACCAGAATTATGTCTGACCCGTTTTATTTCGCCTTCTTTTCTTCCGTTCCCCCCCCCCCCCACCTCCCCAGGTCCACAGGGAGGGAATACTTCAGCATAGTGCAGACCTTTTCCAGCTTGAAGAGAGTAGATGTATTGCTTGGATTCTCTTTTCTTGTGCTATGGCTGTGGTTACACTTTTATTGGTAATTTATGTTGCTTTACTACTGATTTATGCTTCTTTATGTACTTGGATTTTTAAATCAAGACAGATGTTTTATTGTAATAATTTAGAAGTTGGGTTTTGAGACAATGCTTGTAATGCTTTGACTGAACCACACTATTTATGAAATGATTTCAGTTTTCCGCTGTTCATATGTCTGTCTTGTAAATTATTTATGCCTTTTCCTAAAATGCTTCACCAAAGTTAATGCATTCCCTTTGTGAGTGACCTTAACAGAGGTGGGGTGTTTCACTTGGTATCAGAGCGATGGTTTACCAGATAAGTAAAAGTTTTTGAAAACTAATTTTCAAAAAGAAATTTAAAGAAGCATTTTCAAGAAAAGTGTTTTTTTATTTTAAAGGCATAATCCCTAAAGCCATATGAACTATCTTTCTATCCTTTATTTTGAACCTTTTCTTTTCATTTCAGCATGTTTGGGGATCTTAATGCTCCCGAGGGCGTACCAACACCTGGCTGGTTCAGAAGGTATCTGGAGACTAGGGCTAATAATGCAGGCCCAACAGACGTTCCTCCTTCCCCAGCTGCTGTCGTTCCTCCTCCTCCTCCACATGTGAATGCTTTCTCGAAGATATGTAGAGAATTTCAAGCCATGGGTAGAAAGAACTTCAATGGGACTGAGTCATTTATGGAAGCAAGAAACTGGCTCAAGGAAACAGAAGATTTGTTTGTTGTCTTCGAAGTGGATGATAGGAAGAAGATACAATTGGTTGTATGGTTACATAAGGACGAAGCCTCTTACTAGTGGGAAGTTACTAATGCTGAGAGACCAGTTGAAACTTGGGAGGATTCCAGAAGGAGTTTTGAAACGAAGTTCCTCTCGCAAGCTGAACGAAACCTACAGATGGAGAAGTTCTTAGCACTCAAACAGGGAAGCCTATCGGTTAAGGAATACGTCAACCAATTCAACCAGCTGGCTAGATTTAGACTGGAGTTAGTAAACACTCCACATAAAATGTCTTTTCGATTCGTTAAAGGGTTAAATGAGCCACTGCATAGCCTAGCTATGTCCCATATACCTATGGGTGCGACTTTTGAGAGACTCATTGATATGGCACTATTACAGGAGGACAAGGATGGCAAGAAACAAGCAAAGGTGGAAGAACCTCTAGACAAGAAATTGGAGGGATCGCAGAATATGAAGACGAATTCCAAGAAAGGCGGGAAGAAACCCCATGACAAGAGGAAGTGTAAATTTTGTGGCATACCTGGACATCTAATTAAAGACTGCAGGAAGAAGAAGAGGAAGATGGGTGGTTGCTTTGAATGCGGCGAGACATGACATATGGCTAAGGATTTCCAAAAAAGGCAAGGGCAAGGGTAGAGGACTGGATCTACTTCTGGAGGGAAGATTCACGCTCTCATTTCACCTCGGCAGGAAAGAGGAAGAAATATTTTTGTTGAGAGTTTAGTTTATCTTTCAGACCATCCAGTTCGTACACTTTTTGATTCTGGCGCATCGCACTCTTTTATATCTACGACTTTAGTTGAATCTCGACACCCAGATACTGGTACAGTAGAGGCTCCCATGGTTGTTTCAAATCCAATTGGGGGTTCGTCTTCTTCGTCAATGATTTGTGAAGGGAGAGTGGTTAGACTTATTGCATCTGTTAACACTCTCGAAATCTCTTGTAATCCCATGAATTCTGTTATCCTTTGTTACCTAGAATCTCTTATTGCATCTGTTGAAAACTTGCAATCTGTTAGAGTGGTCTGTGAATACTCGGATGTCTTTAAAGCGGTGAAGGGTTTACCTCCAAAGCGAGAGATAGACTTCCGCATATACCTTGTTGATAATGCAAAACCTGTTGCTTTACCCATTAGACACATGGCTCCAAGGGAAAGGAAAGAGCTCAGCAAGCAAGTTAAAGAGTTGCTTGAAAAGGGGTTCATAAGGCGGAGTATTTCTGAATGGGGTGCTCCTCAAAGCGGATGGTTCACTTCGTCTGTGCGTGGACTATAAGGAGCTAAACAAGCTGACCAAGAAGAATAGGCATCCACTTCCTAGAATAGACGACTTGTTCGACCAGCTCGTAGGTTCCTCGATTTTCTCCTAACTAGATTTGGCCACCGGATTTCATCAGATAAGAGTGGCTGAAGACAGCATAGATAAGACCACATTCAGGACCCCGGATGGTTTCTTCGAATGGCTTGCCATGCATTTCGGCTTGACAAATGCACCCTCCTATTTCGTAGACTTCGCGAGTAGGATGTTCAGGGAGTTCCTTAATAAATTTGTAGTGGTCTTCGTGGATGACATTTTGATTTTCTCAAAAAGTAAGGAAGAACATGATTTGCATTTAAGGGAAGTCATGGATACTCTTCGTGCACATCAACTGAAAGAAAAATTCTCCGAATGCCATTTTTTGAGAGATGAAGTAAGGTTTATTGGACATGTGGTGTCCAAAGAGGGGATAGGTGTGGATCACACAAAAGTAGTTGCGGTGCAAGATTGGAAGATCCCACGGAATGTAACCGAAGTACGAAGTTTTTTCGGGCTGGCGGGCTTTTACAGAAAGTTCATTACAGACTTTGCGAAGATCTCAGCTCCACTTACTAGGATGACAAAGAAGAACCTAACTTTTGCTTGGGATTTGGATTGTGATGTTGCTTTCCTACAATTGAAAAGGGCTCTAACAACAGCCCCGCTTCTGACATTTCCTGATGGGAGTAAGATGTTTACTGTATACACAGACACATGCAGTACAGGGCTGGGTGTTGTCTTGATGCAAGTGGGCAAGGTAGTTTGTTATGGAGGAGGACAATTGATGGTACTTGATAAAAACTACCCAACTCATGATTTAGAACCAGCTGCCATTATTTTCGCTCTTAAGTCATGGCGTCATTACCTACTAGGAGAAAGGTTTGAATTGTTTACTGACCATAAATCATTAATGTACATTTTCTCATAAAATGATCTTAACTTAAGACAACAAAGGTGGAAGGAATTTTTGGCCTCTTACGATTTTGAGATTGCATATACCCCTGGCAAGGGCAATATTGTAGCAGACACCTTAAGTAGGAAAAATCTGACCTTAAGTCCTCTCTTTGTAGAAAGGCAAAGATTGGAGTACATAGCATACTTTGAATTTAGACCCTCTTTTGAATTTGTACCTGGTTTGTTAGCATCTCTAGAGGTGCGGCCTACTCTTTTGGACTCAATAGGAACCACGCAGCGTGAAGACCCTTCGCTAGTTGATGTGATGGATAAGCTAATTAGAGGTGAGACTTCTAGCTACCTAAATAGATACTCCATCGATGACAAGGGTTGGTTGTGATGGGACGGAAGACTATGCGTCCCACAAGTAAGGGATTTGGTGAAAACCATTCTCGAAGAAGCACACCATTCTAAGTTGACCATACACCCAGGTGGGGACAAGATGTATAAAGACAAAAAAAGGGTTTTCTTTTGGAATGGCATGAAGAAGGATGTAGCTGAGTATGTCTCTAAATGCTTGATATGCTAGCAAATCAAGGCAGAGCAGAAGAAGCCTAGTGGTCTGCGTCATCCTCTAGAGGTCCCACAGTGGAAATTGGATAGTATTTCGATGGACTTTATTGATGGGTTTCCTAGGTCAAGAAGGGCCAATAACAGTATTTGGGTAATAGTGGACAGGCTCACTAAAAGCGCTCACTTTATACTTGTTAAGAGTAGGAGGACTGCCTTATCATTAGCATCCATTTATCTTAAAGAGGTGGTTCGACTGCATGGAATACCCTCTAGCATAGTAAGTGATCGAGATCCTATCTTTACGAGCGAGTTTTGGAAGAGTTTGCAAGAGGCTGTAGGCACACAACTATGCTTAAGCACTGCCTATCACCCTCAAACCGATGGTCATACGGAAAGGGTGAACAGAGTATTAGAAGATCTCTTTAGGTTGTGCATTCTTGATTTTAGGTGAACATGGGAGGATCACCTTCCTTTGGTGGAGTTCGCCTATAACAATAGCTACCAAGCCACCATAGGCATGACACCCTTCGACGCCTTGTATGGAGGACCTTGCCGATCACCAATTTGTTGGTGGGAGTCTACAAACAAGCTCGTACTTGGGTCTGACATGATCAGAGAAACTTCAGAGAAGGTGGACTTGATACGAAGACGAATGAAGACCGCACAGGATAGACACAAGTCCTACGCTAATTAAAGAAGAACCGACCTTGAATTTGAGGTTGGAGACAAAGTTTTTCTTAAAGTATCTCCTTTGAAGAATGTCGTTCGCTTTGGGTTCGTAGGAAAATTGGCACAAAGATTTGTAGGGCCATTTCCTATAATTGAGAGAATTGGGAAGATGGCCTATAAAGTAGAGCTACCCAAAAAATTGGCTGGAGTTCATAATGTCTTTCATGTCTCTCATTTACGAAAGTGCTTACATGAGTCTATGGAAGTCATGAAACCAAGCATACTAGAGGAAATAGAAGTGGAACGAGAAGCAATGGTGAGAAGAGTTTCAACTCGTATCTTGGGCACAGAAGTTAAAAAGCTACGCAATTTTTAGGTCAAGCTAGTTAAATTACAATGGAGTGATGCTGAGGAAGACGCGACTTGGGAGACTAATGGCAAGAAACGTGCAACCTACCCTTATCTTTTTGAGGGTACATCCTTGATCTCTTTTTCCATAAGTTTATGCATACTTATTTCTATCTCTTAAGTATATCTCCTCAGTCCTATTTCTTGATCCTTAGGTAGAAACCAATGGATGTAAACTTGTATTTTAAACATGTTATGGTTGAGGGTTGCAAGTGGTTGCTAGTGGTTGCTCGTGGATGCATATATACACACACACACTAGGTATTAGATCGGCTCAATCACTTTCATATTTCATATGCATATATGTATTTATATATGGATTGAAACTTGGTGTGTTATCATGTGGACATTGCATTTTGTATGAATGATTGTGCACTCATGTAGAAGTTATAAAATAAGATTAGGAATAATTGCATACATGATGGACTCATAGCATCGACATGATTCACATCAAGGAGGTCAATTGAATCAGTAGACCACCTGATTTTGCATTAGATATGGACATATACACACACAATGCATATGATAATGAAAGCATTAGAAATCTTTTTAAGGACAATGGATGCCTGTGATTGATGTTTGAGTAGATGGATGTTGGATGTTAGGATACATTCTCCTTAACTTGGAGATTTCGGGGATGAAAACCTTTAAGGAGGGGAGAATGTAACACCCTGAATTTTCTGTGTATATTAAAATTAACAAATCTAAGAACAATTTATTTTTAGATGGCGAATCAGGTAAACCGGGTTACGCCATTGCATTCGTCTCGGAATTCTGCATGAGATAGAGTCCGAGTTTGCATGAATCGGACTCCGTATGAAGAAGTTATGGAGTTCAGAAGATTTCTAGTGTAAACAAAAAATAATAATTAAATAATAAATTTAGTTTGAAATTCGTAATTCAGACAGAACAGCTGGGCGGGAAATTTCCCGCCCACGGGTGTCGATCACCCCAAGGGGGAGTCGACATAAGTGTCGAACTCCCTATATGGGTGTCGACATAGGTGTCGACCCCCTTGTAGGGAGTCGACCCCTTTGAGATCCAATTCCTATGACGAATTTTTATATCCCTGAGCTGATGTGGCCATCCCTGATTGGCTGATGACTAATTTCTGAGGTATTAGGGCTTATGTGTCGTGCTATGGTTGGCTGGATGACACATCTTTTTGGTTTGATGGCTCTGATTTATCCTAGACAAATCTAAAAGCTAGAATTAATCCTAGACTTCTATAGAATCACCCCAAACCTCAACCCTAGAACTCACAATCTCATTCTATGAAGCCGTCATGCTGTCCATCCCTAAGCTAGCCTAGCCTCCATCTTCTCCAAATTAGAAATAAGGTTAGAAAGCTCCAAACAAAATCCAAACTAGAGAATCAAACGTCAACATCAAAGGATAGCTAAACAAATTTAGAAATCAGATCCCAGAATACAAGATCCGTCCTTTTTCTGTAAGTTCTATTATTATTCCGATCTAAACACCTAATAGAAATCATGACTGTAATAATCAGATCTAGAACTACGCCTAATTCTGATTCATGCCTATCCTTTTTGTCAAATCTGAATTGACTATGCCTATGAGACTATTGTGATTGATGTAATGACACATATCATGCCTATGAGAGTGTTGTGACTGACATAATGAAACCTATCATGCCAATGAGACTGTTGTGATTAACATAATGGAATCTATCATGCCTATGAGACTGTTGTGGTTTATATGATGGAACCAGTCATATTGTACATCCTATGCCTATGAGACTATTGTGATGGATATAATGAGACTTATCATGTTGTACATCAAAATTAGTGATTTTCTTAAGTCCAATTCTATCTAATATTTATAACTATGGTGTAAATTGCTTAGCTTTCCCACGCTTATTATTAATGTACAACATGCCTATTGAAACATAATCCTTGAATAGTGTTCACCTTTATATGCTTATTTTTCCTTATGTCAATTTTTTTGCTCCTTCTCTATTTTCCCTTTTTATTTTCTTTTGTGAATACTAAGTTCATTCGGAACTTAGATTAAATCTCGTTGTACGTGCGATTATAACACGGGAAAATTAGGTATAATTTAATTTAGTAAATTTTGGGCATAGGAAGTGAATGTGGCATAAAACTTGTACTGACTACACTTGGGGGAATATTAGCATAAAAAGACATAAACTCGGACACATATGAAAAATATGTAAATCGGCTAAATATGAACATGCCTAACCCGAGGTTAGATTGAGTTGCGGTGTGAGACTGCCCGTAACCGCCCGACGCATCCAGTAACCGCAATAATATAGATCTAATGTGAAAGGTTAGTGCATTAAGCTCCAAAAAACCGAGGTTAGATTGAGTTGCGGTGTAAGACTGCCTGGAACCGCCCGACACATCCAGCTACCCCAACAATATAGATCTAATGTGAGAGGTCGGTGCTTTAATGAATAAATTAAAGCTAAGGGACAGACATGCTAAGAACGGTAGGGTTAAGTTAATTAAGGTAACACTTAACCAATACAACATGTTAACTAAACAGATGGGTAGGGCTAGGTAAATTTGAGAACACTCAACCGTTATAACATGTTGATTAGGAAACCCTAGTAATGGGGACCCATTTCAGTAGTAACCCACATAGATGTATCACGGTACCCTGAACTAGGCAGGGTGGGGCACGATTACTGGGCTGATTATAAGCGGTCAAAATAGCGGCGGGGTGGTGCAACAGTGTTGGTTCCGGCGGAGTATGAGCATGCACGTACTCCAAAGTGGATAAAGCAGACTCTGGGCATCAGTAGTATACACTGTGCATCTAGAATTTGTGTCGGGTTGCCACAATAGGAATTGATACGCCCTATGGCGGGACCAGCACAGGTATCTATAATCAAGCGGGGCCAAATGACACAAGTAATAAATGCATGCGAGTAGAAGCCGATCGGAAAAGGGTTACTTTGTTATGAACACATGATAGTAGTTAAAACATTCGTTAATAGGTGCAGAGAAATGGAAATGAGTGCAATAGTATATTCAGTTTATCTTGCTTATCTTATGTTATCTTATTTCTATGGTATTGTCCTATATCCAGTTTATTCATGTCATGATCCTTTTACCTGTTTAAATGTTGAATAATCACTGGACTTACCAGACATATGTCTGACCCATTTTATTTTGCCTTCTTTTCTTCCGTCCCCCCCATAGGTCCGTAGGGAGGGAATACTTCAGCTTAGTGCAGACCTTTTCCAGCTTGAAGAGAGTAGATGTATTGCTTGGATTCCCTTTTCTTGGGTTATGGCTGTGATTACACTTTTATTGGGGATTTATGCTGCTTTATTGCTGATTTATGCTTCTTTATGTACTTGGAGTTTTAAATCAAGACATATGTTTTATTCTAATAATTTAGAAGTTGGGTTTTGAGACAATGCTTGTAATATTTTGATTGAACCATTCTATTTATGAAATGATTTCAGTTTTCCGTTGTTCATATGTCTGTCTTGTAAATTATATGTGCCTCTTTCCTAAAATGCTTCACCAAAGTTAATGCATTCCCGTTGTGAGTGACCTTAACGGAGGTGGGGTGTTTCACTTGGTATCAGAGCGATGGTTTACCAGATTAGATAAAAGTTTTTGAAAACTATTTTTCAAAAAGAAATTTAAAGAAGCATTTTCAAGAAAAATGTTGTTTTATTTTAAAGGCATAATCCCCAAATCCATATGCACTATCTTTCTGTCCTTTGTTTTGAACCATTTCTTTTCATTTTAGCTTGTCTGGGGATCTTAATATTCCCGAGGGCGTACCGATACCTGGCTGGTTCAGAAGGTATCTGGAGGCTAGGTCTAATAACGCAGGCCTAGCAGACGTTCCTCCTCCACCAGCTGCAGCCGTTCCTCCTCCTCCTCCTCCTCTACATGTGAATGCTTTCTCGGAGATATGTAGAGACTTTCGAGCCATGGGTGGAAAGAATTTTAATGGGACTGAGTCATTTGTGGAAGCAAGAAACTGGCTCAATGAACAGAAGATTTGTTTGTTATCATTGAAGTGGACGATAGGCAGAAGATACAATTGGCTGTATGGTTACTTAAGGACGAAGCCTCTTACTTGTGGGAAGTTACTAATGCTGAGAGACCAGTTGAAACTTGGGAGGATTTCAGAGGGAGATTTGAAATGAAGTTCCTCTCGCAAGCTGCACAAAGCCTACAGATGGAGAAGTTCTTAGCACTCAAACAGGAAGCCTATCGGTTAAGGAATACGTCAACCAATTCAACCAGCTGGCTAGATTCAGACTGGAGTTAGTAAACACTCCACATAAAAGGGCTCTCTGATTCGTTAAAGGGTTAAATGAGCCACTGCACAGCCTAGTTATGTCCCATATATCTATGAGTGCGTCTTTTGAGAGACTGGTAGGTATGGCACTGTAACAGGAGGAAGACGAGGATGGAAAGAAAGAGGCAAAGGTGGAAGAACCTCTAGACAAGAAAGTGGAGGGATCGCAGAATAAGAAGACGGATACTAGGAAAGGAGGGAAGAATAACAAACCCCGTGACAAGAGGAAGTGTAAATTTTGTGGCATACCTGGACATCTAATATAAGACTGGAGCAATTAGAAGAGGAAGATGGATGGTTGCTTTCAATGCGGCGAGACAGGACATATGACTAAGGATTGCCCGAAAAGGGAAATGGCAGAGGACTAGATCTAATTCTGTAGGGCAGATTCATGCTCTCATTGCACCTCCGCAGGAAAGAGGTAGAAATATTTCTGTTGAGAGTTTAGTTTATCCTTCTGACAATCCAGTTCATACACTTATTGATTCTGGCGCATCGCACTCTTTTATATCTACTGCTTTAGTTGAATCTCTGCACATAGATACCAATATAGTAGAGGATCCCATGATTGTTTCAAATCCAATTGGGAGTTCGGCTTATTTTTCAATGATTTGTTTGGATTTGGAAATTTCTATACTAAGCGTTGGGCTTAGATGTAATGCTTATGTTTTGGGTTTCATAGGCTATGGGTTGATTCTAGGCTTGGATTGGTTATCCAGTAATGGTGCCATCCTTGATTGTGAAAGGAGAGTGGTTAGATTTATGACTCGCCTCGGTAACACTCTCAAAATCTCTTATTATCCCATGAATTCTGTTATGATTAGTTACCTAGAATCTCTTGATGTGTCTATTGAAAACTTGCAATCTGTTAGAGTGGTCCATGAATACTCGGATGTCTTTGAAGAGGTGAAGGGTTTACCACTGAAGCGAGAGATAGACTTCCGCATATACCTTGTTGATAATGCAAAACCTATTGCTTTACCCGTTAGACACATGGCACCAAGGGAAAGGAAAGAGCTCAGCAAGCAAGGTAAAGATTTACATGAAAAGGGGTTCATAAGGCAGAGTATTTCTGAATGGGGTGCTCCAGTGGTGTTTGCAACCAAATCGGATGGTTCACTTCGTCTGTGCATGGACTATAGGGAGCTAGACAAGCTGACCAAGAAGAATAGGCACCCACTTCCTAGAATAAATGACTTGTTCGACCAGCTCATAGGTGCCTCGGTTTTCTCCCAACTAGATTTTGCCACCGAATTTCATCAGCTAAGAGTGGCTGAAGACAACATAGATAAGACCGCATTCAGGACCCCGGATGGTTTCTTCCAATGGCTTTTCATGCCTTTCGGCTTGATAAACGTGCTTGCCTATTTCGTAGACTTGATGAGTAGGGTGTTCAGGGAGTTCCTTAATAAATTTATAGTGGTCTTCGTGGACAACATTTTGATTTTCTCAAAAAGTGAGGAAGAACATGCTTTGCATTTAAGGGAAGTTATGGATACTCTTCGTGTACATAAGATGAAAGAAAAATTCTCTAAATGCCATTTTGGGAGAGATGAAGTAAGGTTTCTTGGACATGTGGTGTCCAAAGAGGGTATAGCTGTTGATCCCACAAAAGTAGTTGCGGTGTCAGATTGGAAGATCCCACAGAATGCAACCGAAGTACGGAGTTTTCTCGGGCTTGCGGGCTTTTACAGAAAGTTCATTAAGGACTTTGCGAAGATCTCAGCTCCACTTACTAGGTTGACAAAGAAGAACCTAATTTTGCTTGGGATTTGGATAGTGATGTTGCTTTCCAACAATTGAAAAGTGCTCTAACAACAACCCGGTTCTGACATTGCCTGATGGGAGTAAGATGTTTACTATATACACAGACGCATGTTGTACAGGGTTTGGTGCTGTCTTGATGCAAGAGGACAAGGTAGTTTGTTATGGGGGAAGGCAGTTAAAGGTACATGATAAAAACTACCCAACTCATGATTTAGAACTAGCTGCCATTGTTTTCGCTCTTAAGTTACGGCATCATTACCTACTAGGAGAAAGGTTTGAATTGTTTACTGACCATAAATCATTAAAGTACATTTTCTCACAAAAAGATCTTAAATTAAGACAACAAAGGTGGATGGAATTTCTTGCCTCATACGATTTTGAGATTGCATATACGCCTAGCAAGGGCAATGTTGTAGCAGACGCCTTAAGTAGGAAAAATATGCCCTTAAGTCCTCTCTTTGTAGAAAGGCAATGCTTGGAGTACATAGCATACTTTGACTTTAGACCCTCCTTTGAATTTGTACCTAGTTTGCTAGCATCGCTAGAGGTGCGGCCTACTCTTTTGGACTCAATAGGAACCACGTAGCGTGAAGACCCTCAGCTAGTTGATGTGATGGATAAGTTAATTAGAGATGAGACTTCTAGTCACCTCAATAGATACTCCATCGATGACAAGGGTTGGTTGAGACGGGACGGAAGACTATGCGTCCCACAAGCAAGGGATTTGTTGAAAACCATTCTCGAAGAAGCACACCATTCTAAGTTGACCATACACCCAGGTGGGGACAAGATGTATAAAGACATAAAAAGGATTTTCTTTTGGAATGGCATGAAGAAGGATGTAGTTGAGTATGTTTCTAAATTCTTGATATGCCAGCAAGTCAAGGTAGAGCAAAAGAAGCCTGGTGGTCTGCTTCATCCTCTAGAGGTCCCACAGTGGAAATGGGATAGCATTTCGATGGACTTTATTGATGGGTTTCCTAGGTCAAGAAGGGGCAATAACAGTATTTGGGTAATAGTTGACATGCTCACTAAAAGCGCTCACTTTATACCTGTTAAGAGTAGGAGGTTGCCTCGTCATTAACATCTATTTATCATAAAGAGGTGGTTCGACTGCATGGAATACCCTCTAGCATAGTAAGTGATCAGGATCTATCTTTACGAGCGAGTTTTGGAAGAGTTTGCAAGAGGCTATGGGCACACAGCTATGCTCAAGCATTGCGTATCACCTCAAACCGATGGTCAGACGGAAAGGGTGAACAGAGTATTAGATGATCTCTTGAGATTGTGCATTCTTGATTTTGGGGGAACACACGAGGATCACCTTCCTTTGGTGGAGTTCTCTGACAACAATAGCTACCAGGCATGGCACCCTTTGAAGCCTTGTATGGAAGACCATGCCGATCACCAACTTGTTGGCGGGAGTCTACAGACAAGCTCATACTTGGGCTTGACATGATCAGAGAAACTTCAGAGAAGGTGGACTTGATACTAAGACGAATGAACACCGCACAAGATAGAGACAGGTCCTACGCTGATAAACGAAGGACCAACCTTGAGTTTGAGGTTGGAGATAGAGTTTTTCTTATAGTGTCTCCTTTGAAGAATGTCGTTCACTTTGGGTCCGTAGGAAAATTGGCACCAAGATTTGTAGGGCCATTTCCTATCCTTGAGAGGATTGGGAAGATGGCCTATTAAGTAGAGCTGCCCGAAAAATTGGCTGAAGTTCATAATGTCTTTCATGTCTCTCATCTACGAAAGTGCTTACATGAGTCTGCGGAAGTCGTGGAGCCAAGCATACTAGAGGAAATAGAAGTGGAACGAGAAGTAACGGTGAGAAGAGTTCCAACTCGTATCTTGGGTACAGAAGTTAAAAAGCTACGCCATCGTGAGGTTAAGCTAGTTAAAGTACAATGGAGTGATGCTGAGGACGACGCGACTTGGGAGACTGAGGACAAGATACGCATAGCCTACCCTTATCCTTTTGAGGGTACATCCTTGATCTCTTTTTCCATAAGTTTATGCATGCTTGTATCTATCTCTTAAGTATATCTCCTCGGTCCTATTTCTTGATCCTTAGGTAGAAACCAATGGATGTAAACATGTATTTGAAACATGTTATGGTTGACGGTTGCAAGTGGTTGCTCGTGGATGCATATACACACACACTAGGTACTAGATCGGCTCAGTCACTTTCATATTTCATATGCATATATGTATTTATATATGGATTAAAACTTTGTGTGTTATCATGTCGACGTTGCATTTGTATGAATGATTGTGCACTCGTGTAGAAGTTATAAAATACGATTATGAATAATTGCATACATGATGAACTCAAAGCACCGACATGATTCGCATCAAGGAGGTCAACTAAATCAGTAGACCGCCTGATTTTGCATAAGATAATGACATATACACACACTATGCATATGATCATGAAAGCAATAGAAATCTTTTTAAGCACAATGGATGCCTGTGATTGATGGTTGAGTAGATGGACGTTGGATGTTAGGATACATTCTTCTTAACTTGGAGATTTCGGGGACGAAATCCTTTAAGGGGGGGGGGGGGAATGTAACACCCTGAATTTTCTATCAATATTAAAATTAACCAATCTAAGAACACTTAATTTTTAGTAGGGGAATTGGGTGAAACAGGTTACGCCATTTCATTCGTCTCGGAATTCCGCTTGAGATAGAGTCCGAGTTTGTGTGAATCGGACTCTGTATGAATTATATTCGATAATATCTCTTTTTTTCGTATAACTTATATCTGATTAACTATAATTTATGTTTTATTCCAAAGCCAGTTTCCTTTATAAATGTTAAATTTATAAAATATTTATTTTAATCCATTATTCACATCGAATGTGAAAAATATTTCTTATATATATACCAATTCAGTTTTATTTCGTATTTAAAAATAATATTCCATTTCAAAATTTTATTTATACTTTTATTTGTATAATTATTTCTACAATCCTTCTTTAACTTCTAACAATTAAAATCTCATTTAAATTCGCTTTTATAAATGTTGAATTCAAATTCTATTAACCTATTGATGTTAAAACCGATTTCTACTTCTTTATATAAATTCAGATTTATATATTCAAATTCTCCAATGATAAATATTTTCCTTAATTTATAAACATCGTTTACAAATTAATCTTCTCAATTTATCTGTTAAAAACAGATTTCCATTTAATTATACTTTAAATAAAATTTTGCACTTATTCTCTTTTATAAAATTCTATTCGTTTCACAAAATACTTCCTTTTATAATACACTAATTATTCCCCAATTATTTACTTTTCTAATTATCCTATTTATTCTCCAATATTTCCTTTTCAATTATATTATAAATGTTTTACAAATATTTTCCCTTTCAATTCTATTTGTAAATGTTTTCCAAATATTTTCCTTTCAATTCTATTTGTAAATGTTTTACAAATATTTCTATTTCGCTTCTATTTATTTTACAGATAATTCTTTTTATAAAATCCATTGATTTATAAAATCCTAAAATTCAATGCCTACTTTGAAATTCCTTCATATAATTCTACTTATTTTCCCAATAAATATTATTTTATGATACTATTTACTTACTAAATAAATATTTCTTTTATAACTCTGTTTATTTTCTAAATAAATATTTCTTCTATAAAATTCTTTGATTTTATAGATATTTCCTTTTATAAAATCCTTTGATTTTATAAATATTCCCTTTTAAATATACACTTTGAAATTTTCCTTTCTATATTCCAGTATCACTTATGGTATTAAAATACCAAATAAAAGGATCAATCATCGTCCAAAACTCAAAATCAATAACAGATTATATACCACATCATATATCACAATATATGGAAAAAAGACAGTATTATAAGTATTGAGGAATCCAGTTGGATCACTCCAACCTGTTTCCCTGCATCCACAGATGTTAAACAATATAATTAACATCAATTTCATTTCAACATGAAATATTCTGATCAATAGAATCAATATTTAATTAACGATATTTATATATATATAACTATATTGGTATTTTTAACTAATTAATTAGCAGTTCAACCAACCAATCAACACATAACAATCAACCAATATTTGTCAGTTCTAAAAATACGTTATGAAAATATTAATTGAGTAGAGTTAAGTGAGATTTACTCACATTGGACGATCATCGTTAATAACGATAACCATCACTTGATTCAGACGGGCAATTTATTTTGCTATAAATTGTAATGGGCTCCAATTCACTTCCAATCAGTTCCATTGTGTAGTGTCCATCCATACGATCCCAATGGATCTTATTTCGATGTAAACCGATATTGTATGATAAAATTATTCAATTTCTAATTTTATAAACATTTGAATTAAATAAAAAAACTTGGAAATTTTTATAATCGGGCCTCACTTAATTTAAACGGCCCATACCACACCTTTAAAAACCCAGCCCGCCAACAAGTCTTCTTCCCAAACAGACGTCCGCTCTCCAGTTTTAGCCGAACCCGACTCCACCATTAACGCCACTTCTCTCCTCCACCATTCCCTCTACACTTCACCGAATCGAAATTCGGTTTCACTACCAAACTCCTCTTCGAAAATAACCTCACTCTAAACCAAAATCATTAAACTCGATCAACAATTTCCTGGCGCGACTTCTTGGCGCTCACGCTACAGTCAATACCCGTATCGACCTCTTTCAGTGTCGAATCCCCCCAAACTTTGAACGCAATCTATAAATCTTTCCCCGAACCCAAAAATAACACCAAATCTTGGAGTCGATGCACCAAATCACCAAAGCGATGAACCCTAGAATCGCTGTTCTAACTTCGAGCCGAACGAAAGTCCATCGCACCCAGAAATAAGGACACGAACTTGAAGCTCTTCGCTGAACAATTCTAACCATATAAGTTTTACCATTTATAGAATTTTATATGATTTGTTTTGGATTTTTGAAGTTTGATTTTCCACGTTTTAGTTTTTCTCTATGGCGGGTTGGAGTATTTGACCCTGAGAAAAAGAGTTCAGGGTTAGAATGAGGTAAGGGTATTATATAGGAAGATTATAATATTTTAATATTTAATTATTTTATTTGTTTTTAATACAATGCTGTCAATATTTGTCTTTAAAAATCTCTATGATCACACACAATATTCAAAAATCATGAAAATGGACATGCAGCTATAATTCGACATTACGGAGCCAACGAAACTAGTTTCGTCGAATTCCGACTTCGTTTGCTCACACAACGTATATTTAAAGTCAAATTATCGACTGTTTTTCACATTAAAAATCCTTACGACCACACATTGACTTCAAAAATCACGGAAATTGAAATCTAACAATAATTTGATATTGTGGATCCAACAAAATCAGTGTTCATTTTCGAGTTTCTAAGTGATGGATGGCTACCTTAGAAAAGTTTTGATGGAAATTTGTTTGAAAGAAAACAAGTTGTTTTGGAAAATTCAAATGTTTTGAATTTGAAATGATTATAAACATATGTTTATATATTTATGTGGTTTCGAAAGGATCTAAAATATAAACCCAGGAATTTGACTTCTGGAATTTAAATTTCACTTGAGTAAGTTACATGAATTGAAGTGAATAAATTGACTAAAATCAATATGAATGGATTTAAGTACATCTGAATGAAATATGAATTGGTGATAAATCATTCAGAATAAATGAATGTGAGTATAGATGATGTATTATGTGAATGGAAACCAAATGTTTTGGTAGAATAAAATTTGTTGAAATATGAAGAGGTAAGTTTCGACATAAAAGAGTTTTGAAAAGTTAATGGGTTTATAGTATTTTTCCTACCTTAGCAATTTCGGGGGCGAAATTATTTTAAGGGGGGAAGAATGTAACGACCCGGATTTTTCGAACAGTTTATTTTAAATATTTAATTTGGTTTTAAATATTTAGTTGATTTTATAAATGTATTTTTATATTAAGTTATCCATTTAATAATCGATTTTGATTTAATATCGAATATATTAAATTATCGTAATATGAAAAATAATCCAATTAGAGATTTAAAACTGAATTGAAAACAGTTCAGATAATCAACACAAACTTTTGTTTGAATTAGAATAATAATAATTTATTTTTGAAGAATTTATTTGTTTTGAATTTAAATTATATTATAATATGGTTATTTTATAATATATATTCGCATTAAATTTTGTAGTTTATTCTGTTGAATCCAGAATAGTGTAATTACGTTGAAAACGTCAGTCGGTTGGTTAAAATAGCGGTTCGTGGGTTAAATTAATGGACCTCGAGACATTTAATGGTGGATAGTTTTGAAATCAAATCGATATCGTTTTAAAAAAGAATAAAAATCTCTTTATTTCAAATCGCATTAAATAGAAAACAAATCGGAATTTATTTCATTGTACCTTAAGCTACCCAACTAATCTTTGACAATGATGTATTCATCTATATAAAACGCGACACCCCCTTTATAATTTCCCCATTTCATTCTGAAAGAAAAAATCAAGTCTTCACTTTCTCTCTTTTTGAATTCATTTCCGTTCAAAACATATATAGATCAAAGGGAATCCCCTTCGTTAAATTAAATTAGTTCGACAGAGCCAGAAGAAGGAATTGAACGCCAAGCTTCAAAGGGGATTCGGAATTAGAAATAGCGATATTTGCTAGATCCCGACACCTTTCTGGAGGCGCTCGTGGATTAAAAAGTGAATTCGAAGGTGTTATTGATGTTGCCTGTTAGTGAGTCGGAATCGTGAGGGAGAGGGGATTTCGAATTGTTGAGGGGTTCGAATTGATGATGTAGGTAGTGTACAAGGTAGTGGTTGTGTGAAGATGAAATGGAGGAGGTGCGGTGTGTTTTTCTCTCTCTCCTGGAAAGTCACTGCGAGGTTAGTAAAGGTCGATGCTGGAAGGGGAAAATGAGAGGGCAATGGTGATTTCGGATGCATAGCAGTAGTAAAGACTTTGAGGAGTTCGACATGAGCAGTGCGATGCTGTTGTGGGGTGCTGCGATAGAAGGAAGGGGCGACACTGTTTTAGTTGGAGCAGTTTAAATCGTTGAGGGTTGAACATGTGGTTATATTTTTATAGTGGAGATTAGGGGTTCATCTATTTTTCTCTGTTGTTGTTTTATGAAACAATCGACAGTATTGAATGCTGATGGTCTGTCAGTAAGAGGAGCATCTCTGGGCAATATTGAACGCAAATGGTTGAAGGCATTTCGGTTGTGTCGTGTTGCAAGATGAGTGTCCGACCGTGATATTGGTTAGAAGATGTTGTAGTGGCTGGTTTGTGGAGTTGTAGTGAGGATCATGTGTCCGATAAGGATGCTAGTTTGGGAAAGATGGATTAAGAGGGTGATTTATTTTAGATTTATTAGGTGAGCGGTTTTAATTAAATTTCATTATTTGGTTTTAACTTAAATCACGATAGTAAATATTTCGGTACTCTGGAATTTTAAACATAGCAACGGTATCAAAGACTGGAGTTGGTGCCGATTTCAGCGAAAAGAGGATTAGGGACTGATTGAGTCGGATTCATAGTTGTTCAGGAATAAGGTATGCAATTATTTTTCGTAATTCAAAATACACAAATTAATTTATTTGTTAAATTAGTTTACATTGATAATCATTAATCGATAATTATAAATAAATAATTATAGGTGCAAAATAAAATTTTTCAAGTGGGATTCATAGTCGTGACAATACAACAATTAACTGGATATTCGAGAATTTCAAAATCAGGTGAGTAAATCTCACTCACCTTTTATTTAGAATTATTATTATTCATTAAAAATAATTGTTTGTTGCTTGTTTGAATGCTCTCTGGTTGTTTTAAATATATTAGTTATTTAGGGTCATCATTATATATATATATATATATATATATTGGTTCGGTGGTTGGATTCCCGTAGTTTCATTAGCGGATGCCCGCGTTACCATTAGCGGATGATTACCCTATACGCCCCACGCTATGATAGTGGATGACCTTCTATACCGCGATATCCTGCCATGAAGCAGGAAGGGTATTATTTCTGTTGACTAACGTTTTTGGATGCAGGAAAACAAGTTGGAGGGATCCAACTGGATTCCTCAAAAATATATTATCTGTTTATTTATTTGTTTGCATATATACTATCATATATGACGTGTTAGAAAACCTGAAATAAATAATTGGTTGTTTGGTGTTTAAATACCACTGGGCCTATGTGTTAATTTATAAAAATATCCTGAAAAGGATATTTGAGATTTAAAAGGGAAATTCTATTTTTAAAATAGAATTTGAAATTTTAGAATGGAATAAAAATATTAACTTGTTTTAATAAAATAAAAACAAGTAATTCACTTATAAACGAAGTTTATAAATGAAGTGAAAAGAATTATCATTGGATAATTTAGAAATAAAAATACGAGTGTGAAATTGAAAAGGGAAATCTATTTTCCAAAAGTAGAAATATCAATTTCAAAAGAAATTGAAATCGAGACTTGTTTAAGAATGAATATAGAATTTAAATAGAATTTGAATTCAAAGGAATTGAAATAGAATTTGAATTCAAAGGAATTCAAATGGATTTGAATAAAGAAAGTTCAAATGAAATTTAAAATATAGAGATTTGAAAATAGAATTCAAATGGAGTTTAAATATAAAAATTCAAATAGAAGTGAAATGGAGTTTAAATATAAGAATTCAAATAGAAGTTAA
This sequence comes from Allium sativum, assembly GCA_030737875.1. Taxonomy (NCBI): domain Eukaryota; kingdom Viridiplantae; phylum Streptophyta; class Magnoliopsida; order Asparagales; family Amaryllidaceae; genus Allium; species Allium sativum. Next base: position 182,300,467 of record CM060913.1, on the reverse strand, counting down.
ATGGAGTTTAAATATAGAATTCAAATAGAGTTGAATTGGAATTTGAGTACAGGATTCAAGTAGGAATTTAAAAATAAAATTTTCAAATAGAAATTGAATATAGAAATTTAAACGAAATGTGAGTATAGAATTTGAATAAGAGAAATTCAAATAGAATTTGAATAAGAGATTTGAAATCGAATTTGAATATAGAAATTCAAATGTAATTTGAATATAGAATTCAAATAGATTCAAATGGAATTTGAATTTAGCATTCAAAGGGAATTGAAATTTAAAATAGAAGATCGAAGTATAAATAAATTTATTTCCGAGTTGGGGAAAATCGACAATTTTAGAAGATCGGGAATATTATGTTGAATTGGAAAACTGGATTTGATATATATTAAAGATATATCAGAATGGAGTTGAAGTTATTATAAACGAAGTTAAAACGTTCATATATATATATATATATATATATATATATATATTTATTTATATAATTAAAACGAACTCGCCGCAGCGCGGCAGTTCGTAAATTGACGATTCGAACTTCAATTGAGTATACATAACTCAATTGAAGTCGGAATTCTTTGAAACAAGAATCGTCGGGACCGGTTGAATAATAGTTTTCTAATGGAGGAGAAAAATCTGAATTTCGTCGTATATATTTTGAGTTATGTCAAAATCAAATTTTCAGAAAAACAGCGCCATAACCATTTAAAAACCATAATGGTTTATTTAATTTAATAAAAGGATTTTAAGCGAATAAAATCCGAATTTCTATTTAGAAATTTTCAGCTTTGAGTTGTAGATTATACGTGAACTCAGGTGGAGTAATGAATTGATTTTTGAAACAGAAATCAGATTTTTGACTATTGAATAGAATTAACTAATTCGAGTAGTAATTAGTTAATGAGATGTTGAATTAATATTGGGCTTTGAATAAGTGAACTTGATTTGGGAATTTATATTCGAAATCGAAAAGAAACTTATAATTGAAATTTGAAATTCAATTTGGTTATGAGCAAGTTAAATATTTTATTTGAACATGTTATGTTCAAACAAAGAAGTGAAATAGGCAAAATAGCTAATTAAAGAATAAATGAGCGAAACTGAATTCAAACGATTGGATAGTGCTGAATTGAATTGAAAACAGGTGAACATGTGTTAGACAGGTATGGAATGAAGTATATGAAGATTTTAATTTATGTGCCCGACAAAAAGGTACATGGTTAAATTCATATATGAGATTTTATGCGTCGTATCGGCAAGCCGCTTGGCTTTTTCGTTTTCTTTTGGATTAGTGAGGGCCATGGGAGGCTATTTGAAATGTCCCGATGCCCCCGGTACAAAGGAGGTTATGGCGAAATTTTCCGGAAATTTAAGGAGTTAGAATACTTTTAAGAAATTTTGATAGTTAGAAATCAATATATCAATATATATATTGAATTCGATAAGGAAACGAATTTAAAATAGGATATTATAAACGAAAAGGAAATCGATAGGCTGGCAATAGAAAGAGAAACATATATACGTTTAAAAATGAATAATTGGTTTTTATAGTGTTGATTATTCGAGGTAAGTGGTTTTGTCTGTTTTAAAGTAAATGATGTTTTCAATCAAGGTCTGAGAGGTAGTTATACCCCAACTTGATTGATTTCATTTTTAGTCGATAAATATCAAGATCCAGTATCAAAGAGAAGTGTTGAATAAGAGTTAGTTGAATAAAATATTTTGGGTTGTCGTAACGATGTTTTACACAACATTCGTTTTAACCCAAGTGGTGGAATTTTGGAAATATAAAAGTAAATATTTCCAGAGTATAATTAAAGTAGTCTGAAAAGAGATAAGTGATTGAAATTGTTTTCAATTACAAATAGAATATATTTTCTAAGTACAGAAAATAAAAGAAGGCTATATTTGGAAATGTTTCCAAATAGCGAAAGAGGCCAAGATGATAATTGAAAATATTCTTTAACAAATATTGATAAAGAAATAGAGAAGTGAATTAATTAATGAAATATAAATTAAATGGCCCAGTGATTGTTTGATGTTTTGGATGGATGTTTGTTTTTCTTCGATAGTTAATTAACCGACTATCGAAGTATTTACCAATATCGTTGTCAATATGGAGAGACCAGTTGGATTATTATCCGAGAACCACACTGTATTGGCAGTAGCGTTGCGAATCAGATTATATGAAGATAATCGAAGATGGAGTAAAGTGCAAGGGCTTTTTCTATTAATAGAAATTATGCCTTCGGTTTCGTTCAGTCCCGGAACGAACGTAAATGGACGAATGTCTGACAGAGTATTTCCAATAATCGAATATGTTGGTCTGTATAAATATATATGGTGGCAACGGATTTATTCCCTTAGCATAATATCCAGAATATATTTTTGCAAATCAATTAGTGATTAGCGGATCTGACAATGTGGCATTCAAAGTGATTGTGCTATCAATGAATGATAAATAATCGTAGCCTCAGGCCTCAAAAACCGGGAAATGACAAAAATCGGGCAGGCAGCATGGCTATGTGGGTAGCTCCCATTAGGGTGTATAATCACCTATTTAGAGATTCATTTAATTCCTTATTCTATTCGATGTTGTCCCATTCGGAAAACGGTTGCTGATCCGAACCGTTGGTGATATACATTTGATACACTCAAGCGAAATGAGTGGTCTGTCATGTGTGGGCCGGGTTGCAAGATGTTCTTGTTGAACTCAGTGTATTCCTCTCTAGAGATACACTATCGGAAGGTGGTTCTATACCTTGTCATGTTGGAAATCCAATCTCCAATAAGCGCCCTGCGGTTTTTGATTTTATACTATATATGTGGAGCGCGAGATGCAAGCGTTCCGCTAGATTCTATTTATTTGATTATACATTATTATAATATCACTTGATTTTTTATCAAAGTGTTTTGGGTTATAGTAAGGTAAAAACCGTCCATGTTTATGTGTGGGCTGGTCTTACTATTATCTTTCCTTTCGAAACGATTTTTAAAGTTAAACAAATGGTTGGAGTTTACTCACACCGGTCCCATGACTGACCTAGAGTTTGTTTTTGTTTTCCTTAAACTCTTAGGTGCCCAAATTTGTACGGGCAGTCAAGTAGTTCGGAATTTTTCAGATTCACTTGGAAGAGCTGGAAGCACGAGGCTTCACCAGTTAGTTATAGATTATCATATTTCCGCTGTGTACTATGTTGTATGTAGAAACAGGTGTTTATAACTGTTCCAGGAATAACTGTTGTGCTCTGATAATGGTATGTATATACAGTTACTGATTTGTATCTCAAAAAGTTATGTTATATAATATATTTTATTCATTCCGCTGTGAGTTTGTGATCTTCGTCTTCTTCTATTCTAACCTTTCTTTCTTTCTATTTCTCATCCTCTAACTTCTTTCTAATAATGATTCGTATTTCTGTGCAATTTGGGTTGGACGTGTGGTGTTATTAGTCAGCTCAGATAGTACGGATTTTGTGGGTCGTTACACACTATTTATATAATTAAATTAATTAATTATTATACCGATGGGACATTACATTCTTCCCCCCTTAAAATAATTTCGTCCTCGAAATTGCTAAGGTAGAAAACAGCCGTATTAATTGGGTTAAAAACTATTTGTTTACTTCTTAACTTTAGTTTCAACTGAACCAATTTATTTCCATTAAATTATTAATTCATTTCTATAAACGAAAATTTTAAAAAATTCTGAAAATTTTCTAACACCCGTTTTTTTCGAAAATTTTTGCCAGCACCTCCTTTGTACGGGTCAATCAGTACAACTCACCTCTCTAGGCCTTCTCTAGCCCAAAATAAAATCAAATAGCCAAGCAGCTTGCCAAACAGGCTCATAAATCTCATACCCAATTTAGATATAAACTTGTACCTTTTTGTCGGGTATATCAACTCTTTCACTTTCAATTTGCTATAAAGTCAGCATATATAAATGTATTCCCAATCAATTTCTAGTCAATTCATTCTCAACATTCTATTCAACAAACCCAAATTTCTCGAATCTTTCTAATCCAATTCAACTCCAATTTGCTTTTGCAAATTTCAATTCAATTTGTTTTTAAATCAAACAATCTCTCCTTGGGAATTTTAAATAATTTTGCATTTCCAAAATCAAATATCCCTTTTCGAAATTCAAAACAACTTGCTTTTCTCAAAACAATTCAAAAATCATCTCTTTGGTAGCAATTCGTCACTTACACATTCGAAAATGAACACCGACGATGTCATGATCATCATCGAAATCTATTTTCCAGTTATCGAAGTGAGTTCAATACTACATCACTTTCAAAACCATTTCTAACACTTCCATTTTGAAATCCATTGTAAAGACCCGTAACTTCCCCAGTGAGGAAAGCGCGGATAGTTCGAGAACAACACACAAGGGAGCACAAACGGAAGAACATTTCATTGTTAATTACAACAATTCCATCAGATTACAAGAATATACAGAGTATGAATAAATATTACACATTAATATCTGAGATTGCAATACATTACATAGCAGCGGAAAATAATACAATACACAGTTGAAGGAGATATACGGATACAAAGCTTTTCGGATATCATTCCAGCTGTAAACCAGGATCTTATGAATATAAATCTGCAAAACCAAAACTACTAGCTGCCCGTGTCAAAATAAGGGCACCCAGAGTTTAGGTTAAAACAATAAACTCCAGGTCAGTCATGGGACTGGTGTGAGAACTAAAACAATTATTTATCTTTATTTTAAAGTTCGGTAAATCAAGGGACCACGCCCTATAACATGGAACGGGTTTCCTTCCAAGAACACTAGTGCATAAAACAAACAACGCAATGCTAAATAAAGAACAATGAAGCTATTATAAGAACCAGGTCCTATCACACAATGCAACGCAAGCCGGAGGATAGGATTTTCCCTTATAATAGCCAAAGCATGCTTGATACGTTTAAAACAAGTCATTTGATACTATAATAAGTGTATAGTGTTTAAAACAATTTCAATCATAAATATCAATCATAGACGGCATGGGTACCATATATCATGTCGCCATGCTAGGCTCTACAATCAAAACCGCAAACGTCACGTATTTGGAATTGGATTTCCATCTGTGAACCGAGGCAAAAGATAGTCCTCTACCGATTCGAGACGCTCTAGCTCGCCCCTCAGGCAAGCACGCAGGCAAGCCTTTAGATCGTCAGGGCCTGTAACACCCCGTGTATTCTATAACAGTGAGATTCACAAATTAAAGTATAATTAATTTCAAATCAAAGAATTAAGGGAAACAGGTTACGCTATTGCATTCGCCTCGAAATTCTGCTAAAGATAGAGTCCGAGTTTACGCAAAACGGATAACGTGTGAGGAAGATATCTTTAATTTAAATATCGCAGCAAAACATGAAAAAAGAAGAAGTATAGGAAACGAATAATGTTTAGCATTGTTATAGGTTTTGTAAGCAAAAGACTTAGTAGCTCATTTGGTTGGAACACATGACTTGCATACAAGAGGTACAGAGTTCGATCCTCGCCAGCGCCCTATTTTTGTTTTAGGGGAATGGCTTAAAATAGCCTAGTGTGAACGCAGTTCAAAAAGTGGTTTAGTGTGAAAATGGGTAATTGGGAAGATAGAGAAAAAAATGAATATATATATAATATATATATACATATACGTATATATATATATATATATGACGTGTACGCATCATGTAGCGTACGTTGCGCATTTTTGGTTGTCAAGGATGGTTTTTTTTAGCCTTCTCCAATTTTTAATTATGACAAATTAAAGGTAAGAAAATATTTCTTCATATATAAATAAATATTTATATATGGGTAATTAATACGGTAAAGGGGAAAATGTATCTATTAAATACGTATTTAAGTTTGAATTGGTGAACATTTAATAGGCTGAGTCATTTCTGACTCATCGCTGAGTCAATGCTGAGTCATTTCTGACTCATGGCTGAGTCAATAGGATAACTCTATCCTGACTGAACGGCTATTGTTGAATCAAGCTCCATCGACGGTCTAAAACAACTCACAAACATTATAAAAAGGACCTAAGACCTAGCCTAAATCATACTATTTCATTTTAGCCTCAGGCCGCCACCATTAAACATAGAGCTCTGAATTAAAAATATAAAGAATAAAATTATAGAAGATGGAGGACGATTCTTGAAGGCTACAACTAGAAGCTACAACAAGTACGACGCTTTAGACAATGAATTCGAGACTAATTGATTTGGGGATTTTTAATTGCTTCATATTGTAAGTTCTATGTTACTTTTTAGGCAAAAACGCTAAAACAATATGGACATGCGATGAATTGAAACCGAATTTATGAACTATTGCTAATCCATTGTTTATATTATTTATCGTTGAATTATAATTTGGGGATATTGCTATGGCAACGTTGCAAGTTAAACTTGTCATGATTTTGATGTTGTTATGAATCACTTGGGCTTAATTGTTTGGCAAGTTGGACTAATACATGTCCATGAAATTGCTATGTTTATTGAAATATTTATGTTGATTAAACCATGCCTATGATGCTAATTAGACCATGGCTATGAATATTGATGGAATTATGCCTGTGGTGTTATTATACCCATCATGATTTATGAAAAATAGGGTATTGCTAGGCTATGATGAAAAGTTGAAATTGTTATAATGTTAGATATGTTAAAAACGCTAAGTTGGAATCATTATGTCTATCATGTTAATTATGTTAAAAACGCTAAATTGGAATCATTATGTCTATCATGTTAATTATGTTAAAAACGCTAAATTGGGATCATTATGTCTATCATGTTAGTTGAGAATCATTATGTTAATAATGCTAAGTTGGAACCATTATGTTTATAATATTAGATGAGAATCATTATGATAAATTGGAATTATTATGTCTATGAGAATCATTATGTTAAAAATGCTAAATTGGAATCCACTATGCCCATTAGGATTACTATGCCTTTAATGTTTCATGTTTATAATAAAATTTTTATGATGCCGCAATGATTATTATGCCTATGATGCAAAGTTGAAAACATCATGTTAAATTAAGTTGGAATCATCACTATGCCAAGTTATCACCATACTAGTATTGCAACTATGTGATATGTTATAGCCTGTTTATTATGCAAGTAATGTTATAACTGTCACATATGCCTATCACATGTTTGGAATTATTCCCCTTTATCTCTTGAACTGTTTATACTTGTGAACGAAGTACGTTTATATACGTTGGGGATACGATTGGGTAGAATAGGCAAAACTTGAATTAATTATAAGCATAACTATGAAATTTGGCATAAGTAGAACATGAAATATGGCACGAAAAACTTGACTTGAACATGCCATAACTTGACTTTAAACATGCCTTAGTTGGGCACAAAGTTGACATATGAACATGATATCAAAATTCTGATAAGAACATGGGCATGACTTTAGAAAACAAGAAAGTGGCCAACTCGAGGTTGGGTTGAGTTTGTAGTGTAAATCTGCCCGGAACCGCCCGGCAAATCCAGTTGCTACAAACAATAGGATCCAATGTGGTTAGTTGGTAACATCCCGCTTGAAACCCGAGGTTGGGTTGAGTTCGTAGTGTAAACCTGCCCGGAACCGCCCGGCAAATCCAGTGGCTACGAACAACAGGATCCAATGTGAGTGGTTCGGTGCATTAACGAATCAATTAATGCCAAGTAGGGTTAAGTCATGAACATGAAAAGACAACTTAACCAACTAGAACACGATTTGAAGGGCTAAGTCATGAACTTGAAAACGACGACACTTAGCCAACTTGACATGACACGTAGGCGGGTTAAGTCGCGAACTGAAATGACATGCTTAACCATCTTGACATGACTAGACTAGAAAAGGATTGAGTCACGAATTACATGACTTAATCTGTTAGGCGGGTTGGGTCACGAATTACATGAGCTAATCTATTAGGCGAAACCCTAGACACGACCCCTTTCAGCAGTAACCCTCTAGATGTATCAAGGTACCCTGGGGCTAGGCCGGGTGGGGGCACGATTACTGGGCTGATTGTAAGAGGTGAACGGCGGCAGTGGGGTACGCCAGTGTAGGTTCGGCGGACTACGATCGTGCACGTATCTGGGGCAGACACTGGGTATCCGTAGATTTATCTGTGCATCTGGAATCGTGTCAGGGGTTGACACCTTAGGGCTGATACACCCGAAGGTGGACCCAGCACAGGTGACTACATTCGTGATTAGCCGTATGACACGGACACTTGACGAGCTAGAACTTGTAGGGAGCCGATCGACTAGATAATCGCTCCGTAGGACCCCGTACTTGGGTCAGACCCCGTTTCAGGGTCATTTCATGATATTGGGCCATGGGATTTATTTCGTGATTAACTTGTGACACGGGCTTAGTATACTAGTGAAGTCGATGCAACGGATCTCGAACATGTGATGCTTTACTTGACTTGTCTTGACTTATCCTGATCACCTTAGTCTATCTTGTTCACCTTGACACTATTCTTAAGTCTAGTTCCAGTTCATACATGATAGGTTGTTTTAACCGTTTTTACACTGAAAGTCACTAGAACTTACTCAGTCTTTATGACTGACCCTTTTCCTTTCGCCTCTTTTTCTTTCGTTCCCCCCCCCCCCCCCCCCCAAGTTCTCAGGGAGGAATAACTAGCTCTTAGCTTGGATTTCACTTGCTTTGGCTCAGCATGTACGGTTTGCTATGGCTGCTTCTTTTGACTGCACTTGGGGAATAAGCTGTTTTACTGTTTTTAAATTACTGCTTCATTGGCTATTATTACAAGACAGTTGTAATGAGGTTACTTGAAATGTTTGTAAAAGACATGGTTTAATTTGGAATGAAACGAAGTTCTGTTTTGCTCAGAAATTCTTCCGATGTTTACTTAATTATTTATTTATGTTCTGTCTTGTGATAATTCTGTGTTATCTCGATAATACCTCTCCAAAACTAGGGCATTCCCTTTGTGAGTGACCCTAGCGGAGGTGGGGTGTTACACTTGGTATCGGAGCAGAAGGTTACCAAGACTGGGCAAAAGTTTTGAAAACCTTTTGATTTTTTTTTCAAAACCATTTACAAAGAAGCATTTTCCAAGAAAAAGTTTTTAAAGGCTATTCCCCAAAAGCCATTACACTATCCTTTGTTTCCTTGTTTGAATCTCTTTCCCTTTCTTTTCTCCATCTGTAGTCACTGTAGCTTTACCTGCGGCTAATCTTCTTTCTAGCTTCATAGAGGGTTTTCCCGTATGATGGAGATAGTTTTCGTGAGGCTTGTTAACATGTTATATAGGATAGGTATGAGTGATAAGGATAAAGATAAGGCAGATGAGTCTTCCGGAGTGATTGAGCCAAGCATCCTTGAAGGTGTAAAAGTGGAAACATTGAGGCGAGTTCTGATTCGTGTCTTAGGAACGGAGATCTAGGAGCTAAGGAATCAAGAAGTCAAGCTAGTTAAAATACAGTGGGGTGAAGCCCTAGAAGACGCAACTTGGGAAATTTAAGAAAAGCTAAGCGCGCTATACCTATTTCTTTTTAGGTTACATTCTAGATCTATTTTTCCTATAGGTTTACATACATTTCTCTTGCTATTCATGTTTGTTTTGTTATCTCTTTGATCCTATCTTGAGAACCATAGGTAGAATCTTTTTGGATGTAAACATGTAATTGAAACATGTTATGATTGCGAAATGGTTGCAAGTGGTCGCAAGTGGTTGCTCGTGGATGCATGAATACACATTAGGCACTAGATCGGCTCAGGCACATTTACATATTGCATATGCATGAGTGTTTATTTTGGAAACTTGGTTGTGCTATCATTTGGTTGTTGCATATGATTGAATGTTTGAGCACTCATGTAGAAATTGTGAATTATAGTAGGAAAAATTTGCATACATATTGGATTCATTTCACTAAACATATTTTGCATTTAGAAGATCAATCAGGCCTGATCATTAGCATTAGCTAAGGAACATATACACACACTTCGCATATGATCATAAAGCATTAGAAGTCTTTTAAGGACAATGGGTGCTCGTGTTTGATGGATGAGTAGATGGATGTTTGGATGTTAGGATATACATTCCTCCTAACTTGAAGATTTCGGGGACGAAATCCTTTTAAGTGGGGGAGAATGTAACACCCCGTGTATTCTATAACAGTGAGATTCACAAATTAAAGTATAATTAATTTCAAATCAAAGAATTAAGGGAAACGGGTTACGCCATTGCATTCGCCTCGAAATTCTGCTAAAGATAGAGTCCGAGTTTACGCAAAACGGATAACGTGTGAAGAAGATATCTTTAATTTAAATATCGCAGCAAAACATGAAAAAGAAAAAAAAGAAGAATAGGAAACGAATAATGTTTAGCATTGTTCTAGGATTTGTAAGCAAAAGACATAGTAGCTCATTTGGTTGGAACACATGACTTGCATACAAGAGGTACAGAGTTCGATCCCCGCCAGCGCCCTATTTTTGTTTTAGGGGAATGGCTTAAAATAGCCTAGTGTGAACGCAGTTCAAAAAGTGGTTTAGTGTGAAAATGGGTAATTGGGAAGATAGAGAAAAAAAAATTGAATATATATATAATATATATATACATATACGCATATATATATATATATATATATATATATATATATATATATGACGTGTACGCATCATGTAGCGTACGTTGCGCATTTTTGGTTGTCAAGGATGGTTTTTTTTTTTTTTGGCCTTCTCCAATTTTTAATTATGACAAATTAAAGGTAAGAAAATATTTATTCATATATAAATAAACATTTATATATGGGTAATTAATACGGTAAAGGGGAAAATGTATCTATTAAATACGTATTTACGTTTGAATTGGTGAACATTTAGTACGCTGAGTCATTTCTGACTCATCGCTGAGTCAATGCTGAGTCATTTCTAACTCATGGCTGAGTCAATAGGATAACTCTATCCCGACTGAACGGCTATTGTTGAATCAAGCTCCATCGACGGTCTAAAACAACTCACAAACATTATAAAAAGGACCTAAGACCTAGCCTAAATCATACTATTTCATTTTAGCCTCAGGCCGCCGCCATTAAACCTAGAGCTCTGAATTAAAAATATAAAGAATAAAATTATAGAAGATGGAGGACGATTCTTGAAGGCTACAACTAGAAGCTACAACAACTACGACGCTTTAGACAATGAATTCGAGACTAATTGATTTGGGGATTTTTAATTGCTTCATATTGTAAGTTCTATGTTACTTTTTAGGCAAAAACGCTAAAACAATATGGACATGCGATGAATTGAAACCGAATTTATGAACTATTGCTAATCCATTGTTTATATTATTTATCGTTGAATTATAATTTGGGGATATTGCTATGGCAACGTTGCAAGTTAAACTTATCATGATTTTGATGTTGTTATGAATCACTTGGGCTTAATTGTTTGGCAAGTTGGACTAATACATGTCCATGAAATCGCTATGTTTATTGAAATATTTATGTTGATTAAACCATGCCTATAATGCTAATTAGACCATGGCTATGAATATTGATGGAATTATGCCTGTGGTGTTATTATACCCATCATGATTTACGAAAAATAGGGTATTGCTAGGCTATGATGAAAAGTTGAAATTGTTATAATGTTAGATATGTTAAAAACGCTAAGTTGGAATCATTATGTCTATCATGTTAATTATGTTAAAAACGCTAAATTGGAATCATTATGTCTATCATGTTAATTATGTTAAAAACGCTAAATTGGGATCATTATGTCTATCATGTTAGTTGAGAATCATTATGTTAATAATGCTAAGTTGGAACCATTATGTTTATAATATTAGATGAGAATCATTATGATAAATTGGAATTATTATGTCTATGAGAATCATTATGTTAAAAATGCTAAATTGGAATCCACTATGCCCATTAGGATTACTATGCCTTTAATGTTTCATGTTTATAATAAAAATTTTATGATGCCGCAATGATTATTATGCCTATGATGCAAAGTTGAAAACATCATGTTAAATTAAGTTGGAATCATCACTATGCCAAGTTATCACCATACTAGTATTGCAACTATGTGATATGTTATAGCCTGTTTATTATGCAAGTAATGTTATAACTGTCACATATGCTTATCACATGTTTGGTATTATTCCCCTTTATCTCTTGAACTGTTTATACTTGTGAACGAAGTACGTTTATATACGTTGGGGATACGATTGGGTAGAATAGGCAAAACTTGAATTAATTATAAGCATAAACTATGAAATTTGGCATAAGTAGAACATGAAATATGGCATGAAAAACTTGACTTGAACATGCCATAACTTGACTTTAAACATGCCTTAGTTGGGCACAAAGTTGACATATGAACATGATATCAAAATTCTGATAAGAACATGGGCATGACTTTAGAAAACAAGAAAGTGGCCAACTCGAGGTTGGGTTGAGTTTGTAGTGTAAATCTGCCCGGAACCGCCCGGCAAATCCAGTTGCTACAAACAATAGGATCCAATGTGGGTAGTTGGTAACATCGCGCTTGAAACCCGAGGTTGGGTTGAGTTCGTAGTGTAAACCTGCCCGGAACCGCCCGTCAAATCCAGTGGCTACGAACAACAGGATCCAATGTGAGTGGTTCGGTGCATTAACGAATCAATTAATGCCAAGTAGGGTTAAGTCATGAACATGAAAAGACAACTTAACCAACTTGAACACGATTTGAAGGGCTAAGTCATGAACTTGAAAACGACGACACTTAGCCAACTTGACATGACACGTAGGCGGGTTAAGTAGCAAACTGAAATGACATGCTTAACCATCTTGACATGACTAGACTAGAAAAGGATTGAGTCACGAATTACATGACTTAATCTGTTAGGCGGGTTGGGTCATGAATTACATGACCTAATCTATTAGGCGAAACCCTAGACACGACCCCTTTCAGCAGTAACCCTCTAGATGTATCAAGGTACCCTGGAGCTAGGCCGGGTGGGGGCACGATTACTGGGCTGATTGTAAGAGGTGAACGGCGGCAGTGGGGTACGCCAGTGTAGGTTCGGCGGACTACGATCGTGCACGTATCTGGGGCAGACACTGGGTATCCGTAGATTTATCTGTGCATCTTGAATCGTGTCAGGGGTTGACACCTTAGGGCTGATACACCCGAAGGTGGACCCAGCACAGGTGACTACATTCGTGATTAGCCGTATGACACGGACACTTGACGAGCTAGAACTTGTAGGGAGCCGATCGACTAGATAATCGCTCCGTAGGACCCCGTACTTGGGTCAGACCCCGTTTCAGGGTCATTTCATGATATTGGGCCGTGGGATTTATTTCGTGATTAACTTGTGACACGGGCTTAGTATACTAGTGAAGTCGATGCAACGGATCTCAAACATGTGATGCTTTACTTGACTTGTCTTGACTTATCCTGATCACCTTAGTCTATCTTGTTCACCTTGACACTATTCTTAAGTCTAGTTCCAGTTCATACATGACAGGTTGTTTTAACCGTTTTTACACTGAAAGTCACTAGAACTTACTCAGTCTTTATTACTGACCCTTTTCCTTTCGCCTCTTTTTCTTTCGTTCCCCCCCCCCCCCCAGGTTCTCAGGGAGGAATAACTAGCTCTTAGCTTGGATTTCACTTGCTTTGGCTCAGCATGTACGGTTTGCTATGGCTGCTTCTTTTGACTGCACTTGGGGAATAAGCTGTTTTACTGTTTTTAAATTACCGCTTCTTTGGCTATTATTACAAGACAGTTGTAATGAGGTTACTTGAAATGTTTGTAAAAGACATGGTTTAATTTGGAATGAAATGAAGTTCTGTTTTGCTCAGAAATTCTTCCGCTGTTTACTTAATTATTTATTTATGTTCTGTCTTGTGATAATTCTGTGATGTTATCTCGATAATACCTCTCCAAAACTAGGGCATTCCCTTTGTGAGTGACCCTAGCGGAGGTGGGGTGTTATAGGGCCGGTCCACCGATGTGGATTAAAATGCATGAACACTGCGTTTCCCCACCCTATGCGGTGTCACTGAGCCAACGAATGACTCCATCGGTCCAGGATCGACCGATATAACCGAGGCGCTCCCAACAGCAACAACCACATAAGTCAAACTCGTCAGGGCGTGTAAAACCACCGACGCCACTTCTAGCTAGAAGGAAACGCATGCCCCCCTGATGTTCTCTCCCGTTTCTGGTTCACAACCGAGGTGTGAGGCTCGCGAATTCACGTTACACAAAGCTGTGCCACACAGGCTGTGCTTTGATCATCACCCACAAGACTTTGCTTTTCAACCGAAGCCATGATCATATTGCCACTTAGGCATGGCACACAGGCAATTCACTCCATGCATTTGATATCCATCAATATATAACCTCTGAGCTCGTACGTCTTAGAGAAGGGCGTTAAGCAAGAGAATAAATTCTCCGCCACCAAACAGATATATATTTAATAGAAATCAACCACACAGAATAAAATCCAATGTCAGACACACAGTTCATTTACAAGTTCGTTCTGGGTCTGAACGAAACCGGAGGCACCTAGTACCCCGCATATCCATCGATCTCCAAGTATGTCTGGACCCACTAACTGATTCCCTCCTCTTGGGTGTACGGCCCAATCAAGATCATCAGTAATCACCCAAACGACGTGAAGACCTCCGGTCTTCGACCACCGTCTTCATTTTCGACACCACGTCGAATTAGTTATTCAGAATGGGATAAACCCGGTCTTTCTGAATAACTTGCGTATATAATAAACAAGTGTTACACAAACACAACATACGCCTCATTCCATTTCAGAATATTCTTTTATTCAAATATTCTTGTACTTTGGGAAAGGTTCCCATTAATTTTATCAAAGATAAATTCTTTAAATTTATTCTTTAATCTTCTTTGAATATCAGTTCAAACTAGTCGGGATTAGCGAACCACACCGAAGTAATCATTTGTTTTAATTTCCCAATCCAAACCTATTCATCCCATGAAGTAAAACTGGTAATACTTCATATCTAACACCACGGTGTTATGGTAAATTCAATTACCATTTCATGTTCAAATCTAGTTAAAGATTTAACTATCGCATTGAGTAAAACTGGTGATACCCCATTCTCGATCTTTTCAATCTAATTAAAGATTCTTTAAAACTCCACTTAGTTTTAATCTTTGACTGGGTTAAAGAATCAGTGTCATTTAAAACACGGTTCACGATAAACCCCAAAATCACATCACATTTCAATTAGTCCCTAACCGTAAATTAGCAAGTGAGCAATTCTTTAAGTATTATCCCCGAAGGCCGTAACCAACTTCAGATCAATACCCCAGAAACCATTCAACTTAACTAATCTCCAGTTAGTTTCTGATTTTCTTAACTCCTTCGGGTCTAATAACATTATTATTGAAGATACCGTTCACGACAACCCAAAATCACATTCCATTAATTATCGGGTTAAAGAACAAGTGTTATTTAAAACACTGTTCATGATAAACCCAATTATCAATACCGATTCAATTCCAATTAAATATTATTTAATTGGTACACTTCATTAAATCTAAATAAAAAGATTTAATCTTTTTCTCAACTGGGTTCAAGAACAGTGTTAATAAAGACACCATTCACGACAAACCCAAATCACATTTGATATTAAATACAAGGCTCTGAATAGAAAATATATTAGCTTATATTCAATATCAAATTCTACGACCAACAAATATCGTTTTGGAAATAACGATATAAATATATCTTTCAAATTTCCATAACAACATCCGTATAATCACGAAATCCAACATCGAAATATTCCAAAGACAATTTCGATTCAAATCCTTTCCAATTCAATTATTGGAAATTCTGGTTATATTTCAAAATCATTTCAAATCCAATTTATTTATTTGAAAAATAAATAAATTATTATTCTAGTTCAAAATTAGTTCTTTTCGATAAAAATCTATTTTTATCTTTTCAAATATGGAATTTTTCTTCCCAGTTCTTCCCGAATCACTTCTTATGATTTTACACAAATTATTGATATTTTTAATAATTTTATCAAGGCCCGTACAGTCGATTTCCATTAATAGCCATCGAACTGCATTTACAGCGACCTTTTCCAGATTTGATTTGGACATAATTCCATATCCAACCGTTTTATTTCTAATTTCTTATATTCATTAGAAAGCACTTTTCGATACGAACCCAACGGTTCCGGTTTTAGGAGAATCCGACGGTCGGATCTCCCGCGATACTCATTCGAAGTCAATGGTCGAAATTCACTATATAATATATATAATATATACTTCATCGATTTCCTTTTAAAATGTATTTTATAAATTGTTTTAAATTCGTTTTCGAAACGATTTCAACTTTCCTTTCAAATTCAAATCCAGATTGAATTTTTTTAATATAAATTCGTTTTAATTTCATTTCAAATCGATTTCAATTTGAATCGATTTCAATTCAATTTCAATATGTTTAAATTCAATTCAAAACGATTTCATTTCTATTTCAATTTAATTCGAATTTCAATTCTATTCGAATTTCAAATCATTTCAAATCAATTCAATTTAATTCGAATTTCAATTCACTTCAATTTTATTCGAATTTCAATTCACTTCGATATTCATTTCAATTTGAATAAAATCGATATAAATATCGTTCACATCAAAATGGCGCAAATCTAATCAACACGGCTTTATATATTTCTATTTTCAAATATTTCTATTTCAAATATTTCTATTTCAAATATTTCTTTTTCAACTATTTCTATTTCAAATATTTCTATTTCATATATTTCTATTTCAAAACTTCTATTTCAAACCTGGAATGAGGGCCAATCAATTACCATAGATTTTATTTCTGTGGATTTCCATACAACGCATGTATATATCAACAATGACGAATAATCAACCATCATCCAAAGTGCATTCTACACTGTATAAGCATCAAATATAAATATTTAACGCTTATAACAGTCTGTCAATCAATCGATCGACATACAACTAATTATTGGGATTAGTGTATGTCATGTATCATCCCAATACCCGTGTGGGGTTTCAAACAATCAAACACAGATTTTATTTGTGCAGTTGGGCGATGTGTAAAATTTATTGTCCCAATCAATATCAATCAAATCAGTGTATATAAACAAATCTCTGATTTGTTTATATTAATTTATCTCATTTCATATACGTGTTAAAAATTCTATTTTTAACTATATAATATTTTCCACTATAAAATATTTTATTTCGTTTCACATCACATTACACAATCAACTACACATCAAAATCAAACAAACAAGCATACAAGCCATCCATGGTCTGTGGACGACGGGTGTCGGGTGCTAAACACCGTCTGCATCCTAGTGTATGTTTTAACTAGAAACTAAAATTAAAAGGTGAGAAGTTCTCACAGAGGGTTCCACTCCGCTGTGCTTTGCTTTGAACTGCTGAACTGTCTGGATCTGCTTGAAATTCCTATGCAGTTCTTTTCACGCTGTTCAAATAAAAATTATATTTTTATCACTTCATTCAATAAATAAAAATCGTATTTTTTATTCCTTCTTCATATATTTTTACAATGCTTCTTTCTATATAAAAATTATATTTTTATATTTCTACTTCATATATATAAAGATCGAATCTTTACTAGTTATATATTATAAAAATCATATTTTTACTTTACTAAAATTCATATTTTTATATCTTCTATAAATTAAAAATCGAATTTTCATTCTTCCTATAATATAAAAATCATATATTTATTCTTGCTATGTTATATGAAAATTTCTCCTTTCTCTATATAAAAATATCGCCTTTCTCCATATATAAAAATACGACCTTTCATTATATAAAAATACGACCTTTCATTATATAAAAATACAATCTTTCTCTATATAAAAATACTATCTTTCTCTTCATGAACTCACTATTAAAATCCTTTATTTATGGATCCGCTCATACGATAAAAATCCTATTTTTATTCCTAAGCCATTCATATAAAAATGATAACTTTTCATAAAAATAAAATCCTATCTTTCTTACAAATAAAAATCAGAATTTTATCCTATCAAAAATCTTAACGAAATTAGGAATTAAAGAAAAGAAAAATAATCAGAAGCACTTACATTTTCTTCCTTTGATTTGGGGTGTCGCAGTTTGAATCGATGAAAGGGGGAGGCCTTGCGCAGGTGGTCGGAGTGCTCGGGTGACGAAATCGAGAAGGACGGGGAGGTGAAGCAGAAGGGGATGGGCGCAGGGAAGAAGGGAGGGAAGAAGAGGCGGAGGAGCACGAGGAGAGGGGGTCGACGGCAGTGGGAGGGGGTTAATCGCGATGGCGGCCGACTAGGGGGTGCGGTGGCGCGTTTCAGAAGGAAGGGGGCTCGTCGATCGAGAAGGAGGCGGGGGAGGGGGGAACGGAAGTGGAGAGAGGGGGTGCGAGGCCCCGGCTGGCAGCGGTGGCGCGCTGCTTGGAGGAGCGGCGGCTCCTCCTTCCTCTTCCTTCTTTTTTCTTTTTTTTTTAATTTGAAATCAATCTGTTAATCGATATGAAGGGGGTGAGAGAAAGGATATATAATAGTATATTATTTTATTTAGTTAATCAATTTTAAAAAGCAACTTTTATTTTCGACCTCGAAACGAGACCCACCGCATGTCGTCCATAGCTAATTACCCCCATTCCGAACATAATGGGATATGTATCGTAAGCTGATTCGATCGTTTCGATCAGTTTCCGTCAAAATCAACATATAAATCTATATATTGAATTTGAACGCGCATTTCAATTTACTGGTGTCACATACGGACTCTAAAAATTCCGAAAAATATTTTCTAGCTTCGTATTGACAATACGGTCCTAACAAAACTAATTTCGCCAAATTCTGAGACCGTTTGAAAAATGGCCATTTTCCAGTCGATTAAAATCAACTAAAACTGGCCAAATGCGTTTTCCTTTGCCACGCTCACATATTGATTCGAAAAATTATGAAATTTGAAACCTAGCAATAATTTGACATCCCGGATCCAACAAAAGTGGTTTCATCGAAAACCGAGGTCGTTTGCAAAATGGCCATTTTCTAAGGGCCGAAATTCCATAGCGACTATTTTGAAATTTCAACTGGACATATCTTTTTATACCCGGTATGAAATTTCAATTTTTCGGATTCGTTGGAAAGATATTCTCAATTAGATTCTATTATTTTTGGTTTCGCTAAAATACGGTTTAATTTGCACTTGGTACATTCATTTGAATTTTGAAATCGAATTATCGAACTACCGCGCCATTTTCAATTCCTTATATATATATAAATAAATATTTATATTCTAACGGCGACGTATATAAATATATACGTTCGAATTCTATTCAAAATAAATTTCTCGTCGTTATTATTTAAAACAATTCATTTTAAATATTCAAAATTCACTAAAATTGCCAAAATAAAAATTTTAAATTGGCTCGGATTTCCGGGTTACTACATCCATTTCAAAATATCTTTTTCAATGCTTGTAACAAATTTAAAATCTCTCAGGATTTTAAAATTCACATATATTTAATCCAATTCCATTTATAAACACTTTTCCAACTTTTAATTCCAATTCAGATTTAAAATCAGATTTAATTCGTCTGATTTCACATATTTCACTTATATTAATTCTGATTGGCTATTTACATAACCATTTCACATTTTATAATCTTATTCAATTATAATCACAACCAACACATCCAATATACTATAATACTCAAATATCTATACTTTGTTTATATAAAATTATAATTTGGGTAAAATTATTTCATTTACCCTCTTTTCAAATCATACTGTGTCGGTTCATCGCATTCGAGTGTTTATAAGCTCCTATCGATACAGTGGATCAAACTAATCGACCAAAACTCATAAACAACTCAACTAATAAATCTCCACAATATAAAACCATTTTTATGTCAAATAACAAATACGCGCTCATATATATATATACACACTCAACTCAGTCTAGGGTATTACTAACCCCATCTCTAATGAATCACGCCACAGAGCCGAGGTATTAACTTAACCTTAAGCTCTGATACCACTGTAATGACCCGGGATTTTCGACTCCGAAGAACGACACAAAACCCAGCATCGACTGTTCAGACATCGAAAATACCGGGTCATTAATAGAAAGAAATTAGATGGTGAGAATAGTTAAGATTGAAATTTAGAATAGAAGAAGAAGAAGACAACTACAACATCATCAAAGGAACACGAATCTCACAGCGGAACGAATAAAATATAGTACACAAAATAACATTTGAAACAAAAATCTGTATTTGCATTTTAGAGTACAACACTTACATCACAGCGGAAATAAACAATAGCTATAAAATACTGCTGAAGCCTCCTGCTCCAAGCTCCATCTAGTGTATCTGTAAATCCCGACTACTTGACTGCCCATACAAATTTGGGCACCCAAGAGTCTAGGGAAAACAAAATAAACTCTGGGTCAGTCATGGGCTTGGTGTGAGTAAACTCCACCCATTTGGTTTAACTTTTCAAAAATTCATTTCAAAGAAATGATAATCGTAAGACCGATCCACACATAAACACAGATGGTTTTTACCTTACGATAACCCAAAACATTTTCAAAATCAATACTTTTCTGATATTATAATAATGTCTAATCACAAGTAAATACAATCTAGCAGAACGCTTACATCTCACACTCCACATATATAATATACAATCAAAACCGCAGGCGCTTATTGGAGATTGGATTCCGACTATGACAAGGTATGGGACCACCTGCCAATAGTGTATCTCTAGAGAGGAATACACCGGGTTCAAAAAGAACGTCTTGCAACCCGGCCCACATATGACCGACCACTCATTTCTCTTAAGTGTATCGAATATATTATCACCTACGGTTGCTAGCAACATAACCGTTCCCGGGAGATACAAAAGCGAAAAGAAGTAACAAGTATGAATATTCTCTCGATGGTGACAATACACCCTAATGGGGGTGACCCACTTAGCCATGTTGCCTGCCCGATTTTTGTCATTTCCCGGTTGATAAGGCTTGAGGTCATAACGTATCTTTTGACAAATCACACCTCCAATTTACTTTGAATGCCACATCGTCATACCCGCCAAATCACAAATTGATTTCCCCAAAAATATCATACGTATAAAGCTAAGAGAAAAGAATTCCTCCGCCACCAAACGTGGATACGTTTGAAGCGATCAACTTACGTGATCCATAGATATAGTCTGTCAGACATTCGTCCATACATGTTGTCCTGGGTCTGGAAAAACCGAAGGCACTATTCTACAAATCCATCTAAGGCAATTTCTACCTAGGATCGCCAGAACAGCCCTTGCACAACTCCGTCTTCAATTATCTTCATCATATTTGATTCGCAACGCTAATGCCCATACGGAGTGGTTTTCAGATAATGAATCTGATCCCGATCTCTTCGTATTGACGACGGAAAAATGGTCAAAAACTTTGATAGTCGGTGATTTAACCATCAAAGGAAAACATGTGTACAAACAACGGTCGTATTTCCAAATGGAAATCTTACCAAGCAAACCATCAATCAACATTGATCCTCTTTAATTTAATTTGTCAATAATTTATTTCATTTCCTTATTCCCGTTTTTCCATATAT
Organism: Allium sativum; assembly: GCA_030737875.1. Classification (NCBI taxonomy): domain Eukaryota; kingdom Viridiplantae; phylum Streptophyta; class Magnoliopsida; order Asparagales; family Amaryllidaceae; genus Allium; species Allium sativum. The sequence continues at coordinate 182,278,837 of CM060913.1, read as the reverse complement.
TTCTTAAATCCCGTTTATCACACAGCTTCTATCTTTAGAAACTATACGTTATTTAAATTTGGAAAACTTTTCCATATTAACTCCCATTTCTTATTTCCTATATTATAAAACATTTTCGATTTTTCTTTGACAAACATTTCCAAAACTCCTTTAATGGATTTAAACAGATGTTTAAATAAAACATCGCTATGCCAAAACGAACTGTTTCAACCATTTACTAAATTCACTTAACTAACCTTCACTATCGAACCTTAACCATTCCTTAGCTGAAAATGAAATCAACCAAGTTGGGGTATAACTACCTCTCAGACCGTAACTGAACGACATTTCTAACCTCAAAATAGACAAAGTTCACCTTTTAAATCTTCAACAACTTTTCACGTAACTCCCAGATTCTATTTATGAATCCATCTCTTATTCCGAAATCATTTGATTATGAGTGTTATAATCCCATGCTTCCGAAATATAATAACTTAAATATAACTTTTATTTATTAATTTAAATAAATAAGTAAATGTTTTATTTAATAAATAAATCTTGATTAAAAATCCAGAAAGTAAATAGTACTTCCTACATTCGATATAGTCGAATCCAAAGGTAAAATTCTCTCTCGAATAATCTCTATTCGATAACTCTTTTTCGAATAAACTATATTCGATTATTTCTCTTTCGAATAAACTATATTCGATTATCACTCTTTCGAATAACTATATTCGATGCTCTTCGAATAACTAATATTCGATAATCTCTCTTCGAATAAACTATATTCGATAATATCTCTTTTTTCGAATAAGTTATATTTGATTAACTCTAATTTATGTTCCTATTCCAAAACCAGTTTCCTTTATAAATGTTAAATTTATAAAATATTTATTTTAATCCATTATTCACATCAAATATGAAAAATATTTCTTATATATATACCAATTCAGTTTGATTTCATATTTTAAAATAATATTCCATTTCCAAATTTAATTTATACTTTTATTTGTATAATTATTTCTACAAATCCTCCTTTTAACATCTAACAGTTAAAATCTCATTTAAATTAAATTCCCTTTTATAAATGTTGACTTCAAATTCTATTAACCTATCGGTGTTAAAACAAATTTCTACTTCTTTATATAAATTCATATTTATATATTCAAATTATCCAATTAAAATATTTTCCTTAATTTATAAACATCGTTTATAAATTAATCTTCTCAATTTATCTGTTAAAAACAAATTTCCATTTAATTATACGTTAAATAAATCTTTCCACTTATTCTCTTTTATAAAATTCTATTCATTTTATAAAATACTTCCTTTTATAATACACTAGTTATTCCCCAAATATTTACTTTCCAAATTATCCTATTTATTCTCCAATATTTCCTTTTTAATTTTATTGTAAATGTTTTACAAATATTTTCCCTTTCAATTCTATTTGTAAATGTTTTCCAAATATTTTCCTTTCAATTCTATTTGTAAATGTTTTACAAATATTTCTATTTCACTTCTAGTTATTTTAAAAATAATTCTTTTTATAAAATCCTTTGATTTTATAAAATCCTAAAATTCAATATCCACTTTGAGATTCCTTTGTATAATTTTACTTATTTTCCAATAAATATTCCTTTATGATTCTATTTATTTACTAAATAAATATTCCTTTTATAACTCTATTTATTTTCTAAATATTTTTTTTTTATAAAATTCTTTGATTTTATAGATATTTCCTTTTATAAATATTCCCTTTTCAATATACACTTTGAAAAATTCCTTTCTACATTCCAGTATCATTTATGGTATTAAAATACCAAATCAAAGGATCAATCATCGTCCAACACGTAAAATCAATAACAGATTATATACCACATCATATATCACAATATATGAAAAAAAACAGTATTGTAAGTTGTAATAACCTGGAAATCCGAGCCAATTTAAAATTTTTATTTTGGCAATTTTATTGAATTTTGAATAATTAAAGTGAATTATTTTAATAATAACGACGAGAAATTTATTTTGAATGGAATTCGAATGTATATTTTATATAGATCAGCGTTAGAATATAAATATTTATTTATATATAAAAAAGGAATTGAAAATGATGCGGTAGTTCGATAATTCGATTTCAAATTTAAAATGAATGTACCGGGTACAAGATAAACCGGATTTTAGTGAAACCAAAAATATTTGAATCTAATAGAGAATATCTTTCCAACGAATCAGAAAAATCAAAATTTCACAGCGGGGAAAAAAAGATATGCCCAGTTGAAAATTCAGAATAGTCGCTATGGAATTCTGGCCCTTAAAAATCGAAATTTTGCAAACGACCTCGGTTTTCGACGAAACCACTTTTGCTGGATCCGGGATGTCAAATTATTGCTAGATTCCAATTTTTATAATTTTTGAATTCAATATGTGAGCGTGGCAAAGGAAAACGCATTTGACCAGTTTCAGTTGATTTTAATCGACTGGAAAATGGCCATTTTGCAAACGACCTCAGAATTTGATGAAATTAGTTTCGTTAGGACCGGATCATCAATACAAAGCTAGAAATAATTTTTCTGGAATTTTTAGAGTTAGTATGTGGCCCCGGTAAATTGAAATGTGCGTTCAAATTGAATATATACTGATTCATATTTTAAATTTGATGAAAAATGTTCGTAACAGCCGAATTGGCTTACGAAACATATCCCATTATGTTTGGAATGGGGGTAATTTGCTAAGGGCGACAGTTGTTGTGTTCGATTTCGAGTTCAAAATAAAAAGTTGCTTTTTGAAATTTAAATAGAATAAAATAATTTAAAATTTAATATAAATCCCTCTACCTCTCCTTTCTTCAATGTCAACTCCCCCATTTATATCGTTTACCAGAAAACGAAAAAGAAAGAAAAAAATAAAAAATCAAATTCGCGTCGCCTCATCCATCTAGGCCATCGTGCCTCAGGCGATCACCCTCGTCGAAGAAGTCCCCCATTGGGCTTCTCTTTCTCCTCCCCCCTCATCGATCGAGACCTCCGATCCCCTTTCCTCTCCCAGTTTGAACCCGCAATGTCGACGCCCCCTAGAAACCCTAGCCTAAATTGGCGAGAACCCCGACGCCTCCGACCCACCACCTCCTACCGCAGCCTCCAACCACCCTTCCCAACCTCGGTGACTACCACAGCCCCCCTTCTCCTTCTTTTTACTGTAAGTATCTCTATTTATTTAATTTAGTTAGTTTATTCAATTTTCTTTTCTGTTTTTATATATAACGTAAATAATAGTTTTGATTTTTATAGCGTAAGAAAATGGATTTTTATAGCGAAAGAAAATCGATTTTAAATAGCAAAGAGTTTGATTTCTAACTAGAGAAAAGGGATGACTTTTATAAAATTATGAAGACATGATTTTTATAATAAAAGGCGAAATAAAAACTGGATTTTGATTCAAGTGAAATATTAGATTTTTATAAACGATAAAAATTCGATTTTGATTTTTATAAAGTAGAAAGAATAAAAATATGATTTTTATATTATAGAAAGAATAAAAATATAATTTTTATATAGAATGAAGCGTTGTAAAAATATATGAAATAAAAATATGATTTTTATTTATTGAAATGAAGTGATAAAAATATAATTTTATTATGAACAGCAGGACAATGACTGCATTGGAATTTCAAACCGATCCAGATGGTTCAGCAGTTCAACAGTAAAGCACGGCGGAGTGGAACCCTTGGTGAGAACTCCTCACTTTTAATTTATTTCCAGTTTAAAATATATACTAGGATGCAGACGGTGTTTAGTAGCACCCGACACCCGTCGTCCACAGACCATGGACGGCTTGTATGCTTGTTTGTTTGATTTTGATGTGTAGTTGATTGTGTGATGTGATGTGAAAGGAAATAAAATATTTATATAGTTAAAAATATTTTATAGTTAAAAATAGAATTTTTAACGCGTATATGAAATGAAATAAACTAATATAAACAAATCGGACGATTTGTTTATATACACACATTTGACTGATATTGATTGGGACGATAAATTTTACACATCGCCCAACTACACAAATAAAATCTGTGTTTGATTGTTTGAAACCCCACACGGGTACTGGGATGATATATGTAGGGGTGTAAATCGGTCTGACCGGACCGGATGGAGGTGTGTTCAGTTTCTGTCCTAAAAAAATCGGATTGAACACGGATCAGACCAAATTTTTTCTCGGACAAATGTCGTTGTCCTAACTCGTGTCCTTAATAAAACCGGTCGGACACGGACATATGCTTTTAGGACACGGACACGATCGGACTCGTTCGGACAGGGCTATTTATATCACATTTTGTACATTTTACTAGATTTTCTCTCAACTATACGCCGAATTGCAAGTAATTTGGACGAATTCGGACGAGCCCGGACGGACATGATTTTTTCTAGTACAAATTTTGTTGTTCTAACTCGTGTCCTAAATGAAAATCGGGCGGACTCGGACGGACGTATTTCGGTCATGGACACGAACGGACGTCGGACATTCGAACAAAATTTACAGCCCTAGATATATGACATACACTAATCCCAATAATTAGTTGTATGTCGAACGATTGATTGACAGGCTGTTGTAAGCGTTGAATATTTATATTTGATGCTTATACCGTGTAAATTGCACTTTGGATGATGGTTGATTATTTTTCACTGTTGATATATACATGCGTTGTATGGAAATCCATAGAAATAAAATCTATGGTAATTGATTGGGCCACATTCCAGATTTGAAATAGAATATTTGAAATAGAATATTTGAAATAGAATATTTGAATAGAAATATTTGAAAAAGAAATATTTGAAATAGAATATTTCAAAATAGAAATGCGGAGCCGTGTTAAGTAGTTACACGCCATTTTAACACGAACGGGAATTTTGTCAATTTTATTATGAATATTGAAAGTGAATTCAAAATCGAATATTTAGAAATGAATTCGAATTGAAATTGAATAGAAATGAATTCGAATTGAAATTGAATAGAATTGAATTCAAATTTAAAGTGAATAGAATTGAATTCAAATTGAAATTGAATAGAAATGAATTCGAATTGAAATTGAATTAATTTGAAATTCAAATTGAATTGAAAACAAACTGAAAGTGAATTAAAAATCGATTTGAATTCAAATCAATTTGAAATAAATTTAAAATGAATTTATAAGGGAAAATTCAATTTTGAGTTGAATTTGAAAAGGAAGTTGAAATCGTTCCGAAAACGAATTTAAAACAATTTATAAAATACGTTATAAAAGGAAATCGACGAAATATATATTATATATATTATATATATAATATAATGGCCTGAATAGAACGCGCCGCACCGTGGCAGTTTGCGAATTTCGACCATTGACTTCGAGTGGATATTGCGGGAGATTCGACCGTCGGATTCTTCTAAAACCGGAACCGTTGGGTTCATATCGAAAAGGGCTTTCTAATGAATATTAGAGATTTGAAGTCTAACGGTTGGATTTGGAATTATGTCCAAATCAAATTTGGAAAAGGTCGTTGTTAGTGCAGTTCGATGGCCGTTGATGGAAATCGACTGTACGGGCCTGGATAAAATTATTAAAAATAGTAATAATTTGTGTAAAATCATATGAAATGATTTGTGAAGAATTGGGATAAAAACTCCATATTTGAAGAGATAAAAATAGATTTTTATCGAAATGAACTAGTTTGAACTATAATTAAAATCAATTTATTTTTGAAATAAATAAATTGGATATGAAATGTGTAACGTCCCAGATTTTACAGCCATTTAAATTGGAATATTTAAATCTGTTATATATTAATTAGAAATATAGTGGATTTTTAATCGGGTTTATTGATTTAAAATGGAGATCGAAAATAAATATTTACAAATCACAGCTAAATATTCCGAACTCTTTGACATTCCGTTCAATCAATAAGAAATATGCTGAAGCATGGTATCCGGGCTTTCAATGTAATCCGATGGGTCCTATTAACTTAAATAGTTGTTATTGTATTTTTAAAATTTACCATCTCGGTTTGTAAATCCTATTAAATATTTATTTTGCAGTTACGGAGTAGTCTCGATCCTTTTCCTTTCTTTTGATTTGCTTGTTTATCTCTCGCTTACTTTGATTAATGATCAATTATATTTAAAATTCATTTAAGTCAAATTTTGTATGGGTCTAGTACTTCATTCGAATCTCCAAATTTAAGTTGTCGACCACCAGGATGAAAGAAAAAAGAAAAGAAAAGAGAACTCAAGTTTTTAAACTAACATTCAACTCAAAGTGTCGTTTTAAAAATAAAATGTACATCAAACAATCATGCTAGGGTACATTAGTACATCTACAATTCAACAACAAAATACTGTAGAGCGTGCAAAATAGTGAACAAAGTAATGTGGAAAAAATATATAATAATAGAACTAATATCCAAAGCTTTACGGTAGGAAGGAGACCTAATATAAAACATGACAATACAAAGGAAACAACATGTATTCTAATGCAAAACCAAATGGACAAGACAATAAAATCATAGTACATTTCCTTTTGAATTCACAGTACAGTATAGCAACGCAAATTTCTCCATTTATACAGTAATGATAAGCCAAAACAGAATAAACAACAAAAAGGATTTCATTATATCAGCAGCTCTTTTGGTTCTTCCTAGGAACCAGTGAGTTTGTATTGTCTCGATCAGTTTTGACCTGAAAATAAAAGGGGAAATGAAAGAACCCGTAACTTCCCCGTGAAGGAAAGCACGAATACTTTGAGAACAACACACAAAAGGACGCAAATGGAAGAACATTTCATTGTTATTACAACGATTCCATTAGATACAAGAATATACAGAGTATAAATGAATAAATTACATTCGATAAATATCAGAGATTACAATAAATTACATAGCAACGGAAAATAATACAAAAGCACAACTAGAAGTGATACACGGATACAGAGCTTTCCGAGCATCGTTCCAGCTGTAAATCAGGACCCTGTGAATATAAATCTGCAAAACCAAAACTACTAGCTGCCCGTGCGGAAAATAGGGGCACCCAGAGTTTAGGTTAAAACAATAAACTCCAGGTCAGTCATGTGACTGGTGTGAGAACTAAAACAGTTATTAATATTGGTTTTAAAGTTCGGTAAATCAAGGGACCACGCCGTTTAACACGGAACGGGTTTCCTCCCAAGAATAACAGTGCATAGAACAAACAGCGCAATGCTAAATAAAGAAAAATGAAGCTGTTATAAGACCCAGGTCCCGTCACACAGTGCAACGCAAGCCGGAGGATAGGGTTTTCCCTTATAACAGCCAAAGCATGCTTGATACGTTTAAAACACATTATTTTGATATTACTATATGTGTATAGTGTCAAAACAATTTCACATCATAAATATCAATCATAGGCGGCATGGGTACCATCTATCATGTCGCCATACTAGTTCTACAATTAAAACCGCAATACACGTATTGGAAATTGGATTTCCGTCATGAGTCGAGGCAAGGGGCAAGCTCCTCTCCGCGTTCGAGACACTCTAGCAATGCCTCAGGACCCCACTATGATCCTTTGGAACCTCCAAGGCCGGTCCTCTCTTACTTTTGAGGATTAGTTATTCCTGAACACACGTTTCCCGGTCCTTACAGACCTATATCCGAGGCGCCTCGTATCCAACAACCACACAGGTGAAAAGTATATAAATGTCAGGGCTGGTAGGTCACTGACACCACCCTAGTTAGAAAGAAACGTCGTGCACTCCTTGGGTCCGTATCCCGTTTTTGACTCATATCGAAGTGTGAGGCTCGCGAATCCACGTTATACACAAAGCTACGCCACACAGGCCGTGCTTTGATCATCAACCACAAGACTTTGCTTTTCAACAGAAGCCTTGATCAATTGCCACTTACGCGTGCCACACAGGCAATTCATTCCATGCGACTGATGTCCATCGATATACAACCTCTGAGCTCGTACGTCTCAGAGAAGGGCGTTAAGCAAGAGAATAAATTCTCCGCCGCCAAACAGATGTATATTTAATAGAGATCAATTAACACAGAATAAAATCCAATGTCAGACACACAATCCATTTACAAGTTCATTCTAGGTCTGAACGAAACCGGAGGCACTTTCCTCGCATATCCATCCATCTCCAAGTACGTCTGGACGATCACCAACTGATTCCCTCATCCTGGGTGTACAGCCCAATCAAGACCATCCGTAATCACCCAAACGATGTGAAGACTTCCGGTCTTCAACCACCGTCTTCATCTTCGACATCTCGTCGAATAGGTTATTCAGAATTGGTATAACCCGGCCTTTCTGAATAACCCACGTATATAATTAGAAAATGTTACACAAACACAATGAATGCCTCATTCCAATTCAGAATATTCTTTTATTCACAAAATCACATTCTTAGGGAAAGGTTCCCATAAATTTTATCAAAGATAAATTCTTCTAAATTTATTCTTTAATCTTCCTTTGGATATCATTTCAAATTAGTCGGGATTAACGAACCACACCGAAGTAATTATTTATTTTATTTCCCAATCCCAACCTATATATCCCATGGAGAAAAACTGGTGATACTCCATTCCTAACACCACGGTGTTATCGGTAAAATTAATTACCATTTCACGTTCAAATCTAATTAAAGATTTAACTATCGCTTTGGAGCAAAACTGGTGATACTCCACTCTCGATCACTTTTCAGATTTGATAATTTAAATTATCAATTCGCATTTTTAATCTAATTAAAGATTCATTAAAACTTCACTTAGTTTTAATCTTTTCAAAAATCAATATCTTGCCTTTAACTGGGTTAAAGCACCAATGTCATCTAAAACACGATCCACGATAAACCAAAATCACATTTGATATTAAATACAAGGCTTTGAATAGAAAATATATCGGCCTATATTCAATATCAAATTCTGAAACCAACATATATCGTATTGGAAATAATGATATAAAATATATCTTTCAAATTCCCATAACAATATGTGTATAGTCACGAAATCCAACATCGAAATATCCCGAAGATAATTTCGATTCAACTCCAGTCCAATCCACGTATTGGGAATATTGATTATTTTTAAAATCACTTTCAAATTCAATTTATTTATTTCAAAAATAAATTGATTTTAATTCTAGTTCAAAACTAGTTCATTTCGATAAAAATCTATTTTTATCTTTTCAAATGTGGAATTTTCCAGCCCAATTCTTTCCAATTCACATATTATAATTTTACACAAATTATAGATATTTTTAATAATTTTATCAAGGCCCGTACAGTCGATTTCCATCAACGGCCATCGAACTGCACTTACAGCGACCTTTTTCAAATTTGATTTGGACATAATTTCAAATCCAACCGTTAGATTTCAAATTTCTAATATTCATTGGAAAGCTCTTTTCGATACGAACCCAACGGTTCCGGTTTTAGGAGAATCCGACGGTCGGATCTCCCGCAACGTCAATTCGAAGTCAATGGTCGAAATTCACGAACTACCGCGGCGCGGCGCGTTCTATTCAGGCCATTATATATATGATATATATATATATATTATATATATTTCGTCGATTTCCTTTTAAAACGTATTTTATAAATCGTTTTAAATTCGTTTCAAAAACAATTTCAACTTCATCTTCAATTTCAAATCGATTTGATTTCAATTCAATTCGAGTTCATTTCAATTCAATTCAAATTCAAATTCGTTTCAATTCAATTCAATTCGAATTTACCTTCTATTTGATTCAATTCGAATTCGTTTCAAATTGATTTCAATTCAATTTCAGTTCATTTTAAATTTCAATTTCAATTTAATTAATTTCGAAATCACTTTTCAATATTCATTATACAACGAATAAAATCGATATAAATATCGTTCGCGTCAAAATAACGCATCTCTAATCAACACGGATTTATATTTTCAAAACTTCTATATTCTATCCAACAAATGAATATTTATCCCATTCAACACATGAATCTATATTTCTTTCAACACACGACTAATCTCAACACATGAGTACTGTCAACACATCACTACTTTTGTTATGTAAAATATTTTATAAAACTATGGTATCTATCGTTTGATTTTATAATTAGACTTCTACTGGGAAGTAGTTCTAATTTTAAATGTGATAAAGATGTAATTTATTTTATTTAAAATATTTCACTCAACACATGAATAGTTTCAACCCATAATCATCGTCAACACATGACTATTTTTATATTCAACACATGAATTTTCTTTTATAATATTCATTATTTTCCCGATTGGAATGAGGCCCAATCAATCACCATCTAATGTTAATTATATGGATTTTCATACATCACACGTATATAATAGCATTGAAAAATAATCAACTATCAACCAAAGTGCACTACACTGTATAAGCATCAAATATAGATGTCTAACGCTTATAACAGCCTGTCAATCAATCGATCGACATATTTAATCAATCAGGATGAGTGAACTTCAAATTTCATCCCAACACCCGTGTGGGGTTTCAAACAATCAAACACAGATTTTATTTGTGCAGTTGGGCGATGTGTAAAATTTATCGTCCCAATCAATGTCCTTCAAATAGGTGTACATAAACAAACCGTCCGGTTTGTAAATGAATATTTTATTTTATTCACTTCCACGTTAAAAATTATATTTTTAACGATAAAATATTCTATTTCAACACATGAATTTCTATTCATTTCATTTACACAATAAAAATGATATTTTTATTTTTCTAACATATTTTAGAAAATTTCGGCGGCATAACGGCACGATACTAGAAACGGAACAAGGCCTAGCCTTATCCCCGGTCTAGTGAAGGCCCACGCCATTCACCCATCAATCAAATCAATTCAATTTCACCAAACCATTCAACTTCAAATCATCTAACTAATTACACAACCAAACAATTAAACAAACAAGCCATCCATGGTCTGTGGATGACGGGTGTCGGGTGCTACTAAGCACCGTCTACATCCTAGTATATATATATAACTAAAAAAAAAAGGAATTTGAAGAGTGAGAAGTTCTCACCAAAAGCTATCCCAACTTCAAGACACTTCATCTATAGAAATCTTCTTTGTTCTCTCCTTTTTATCATCTTCTTTGTCCGTAGCCACTACATATGTAAAAATCACACATTTTCATATTTTGATGTCTTTAAAATAAAAATCACATTTTTATTCGTTCACTTTCAATTTAAAAATCATATTTTTATAATCACTTCATATATTTAAAAATCGAATTTTTCACAACGCTACTATATGGATAAAAACTATATTTTTATCTCGCTATTCTTCATATAAAGACCTCGCCTTTTCAAAAATATAGATTTCGCCTTTTCAGAAATATAGATTTCGCCTTTAAAAAAATAAAGTTTTCGCCTTTTCTATTATTAAAATATCGTCTTTTTATTTTTAAAGATTTTACCTTTTCAATTTCATCCCTATAGAAATCACATTTTATTTTGCTACCTATAAAAAGATGATATTTTTAATATCCCTAACATGTAAAAATTATATTTTTAATTCTTTAAAAATATAAAAATCATATTTTTACATCTTCTATATATTAAAAAATCAAATTTATTTTCTTTCTAAGATATAAAAACCATATGTTAATTTCATTTTTAAAACAAAGTATATTTTTACCTTTTCAAAACAAAGTATATTTTTATATTTCAAATCAAAGCATATTTTTATATTTCAAATCAAAGCATATTTTTATATTTCAAATCAAAGCATATTTTTATATTTCAAATCAAAGCATATTTTTATATTTCAAATCAATGGATATTTTTTTTTGTTTCTAAAGACAATGCTAATTTTTATTTTCTATTTCACATTTTTTTCTCCATAACTTAGTTATCTTTTTAAAAATTACATTTTAAAAAATTAAATTTCATATTAAAGATTAGATTTTTAGAAATGTTATTTATACTAAATTAAGCTAGAATAAATAATTGAAATTCACTTAATAAAATCACCTTTTCTTCCTTTGCTGTTATTACTGGAACAGGACCGAACGCAAGTGCACCATCCTTCAACCCTAGGGTTTGGAGTTGCCGCCGAAGCAGTCATTGCGCGGGGGAGGAGTTTGGCTAAGGGGCGGCGCGATGTGGGTGACGTCGGGGTGCGCGGCGGTGCGATTGGGGGAGGGGGCACGCAGTCGATTTCTGAAATGACGGGGGGGCTTGAGCTGCGGAGGAGGGGAGGAGCAGGCGGGGGAGAAGGAGGGAGGCGCGGGTGTGACTGGGGATGGAGGTGGTGGAGGAAGGTGAGGCGGCGACGGCGAGAGCTGCCTGGTGGAGCACGAGATCGAGATCCGATTTTATTTTTTTCTTTCTTTTTTTTTCTTTTTCTTATATGAATCGTGAAAGGGGGAGTGGGGGAATAAGGGAAGTTATATAAATATATTTATTTATTTTATTTTATTATTCAATTAAAGTTGACTTTTTATTTCGACCTCGAAACGGGACCCACCGTCTGTCATCCATAGCTAATTACCCCCATTCCAAACACAATGGGATATGTATCGTTGGCTGAATCGATCGTTTGAATCAGTTTCCATTGAATTTACATTTAAATCACTTTATTGAATTTTAAATGTACATTTCAAATTACCGGGGCCACATACTAACTCTGAAAATTCTCGAAAAATATTTTCTAGCTTCGTATCGACGATACGGTCCTAACAAAACTAGTTTCGTCAAATTCTGAGACCGTTGGAAAAATGACCAATTTCCAGTCGATTAAAATCAACTGAAATGGTCAAAACATGTTTTCCTTTGCCACGCTCACATATTGATTCGAAAAATTATGAAATTTGAAACCTAGCAATAATTTGACATCACGGACCCAACAAAACTGGTTTCGTCGAAATCCGAGATCATTTGCAAAATGTCCATTTTTAAGGGCCTGAATTCCATAGCGACTATTCAGAATTTTCAAATGGACATATCTTTTGATTCCTGCTATTAAATCCTGATTTTTCGGATTCGTTGGAAAGATATTATCAATTAGATCATAATGTTTTTGGTTTCACAAAAATCCGGAGTGTTTTGCAACCGGTACATTCAATTGCAGTTTGAAATCGAATTATCGAACTACAGCGCCATTTTCAATTCTATTTATAATTATATATAAATATTTATATTCTAACGACGACGCATATAATATATACGTTCGAATTATATTCAAAATAAATTTCTCGTCGATATTATTTAAAATAATTCATTTTAAATATTCAAAATTCGCTAAAATTGCCAAAATAAAAATTTCAAACTGGCTCGCATTTTGCGGGTTATTACAATCTCCCCCACTTAAAATTTTTCGTCCCCGAAAAGGAACAAAGTCGAAAGTGGTTTGATTAATCAACACTATGCTCGATCAGGCTTCCATTCTCCAACTTTTCAGTTTCTGAGAATTTTCAAATTTTCAAAAATTTGGCTAACACCCTAAATTTTCGAAAAATTTCGCCATAACCTCCCCTGCACCGGGAGCATCGGGGAATTTCAAATAGCTTCCCCGGTCCTTCAGATCTCAAAAAGAAAAAGAAAAAGCCAAGCGGCTAGCCAATAGGCTCACAAAATCATCATCACCCAAACAAAACAGTAATTATGTAGTAAACATGTACCTATTTGTCGGGCAAACAAATTTTATTCTCTGCTCTAGCCTCCTTGCTATGACCTGTTCAAAAGATATACATGTATGCAAGCAAATGCGACCCATTTTCAATACAATTCAATGTTTGGTTCAATTAGGCTAAATAGTTCAAAATTATCAAATAAATAAACAAACAACACAAACATCAATCAATTAGTGAATTAGAGTTTCAAATTCATAACTTGATATATATACAGAAAATCTTGTTTTGATGCCAATTCACAACAATGTGTTCTAGCTATATTAGTTTTGGTTCTCACACCAGTCTAATGGAAATATATAGATATCACACCTTCGAAACACGAACATAAATACTAATGATGTGGCCACATCACCAGAATTATCCCCGGGTGTTTAGAATGTGATTCTATATCTATCCAGTATATTAAAACTTCGAATATACGTTCATGACGCGTATACGCGAAATCTATATATACTCGATTGTCCATATTCAAAATAAATAAATATCAAATACGTATAAAACGATTTAAATTTTCAAAACAAAATTGTTTTCATTTGAAAAATATACTCTTCACACTCGTTCTAGGATACTACTGATCCTATCCCTAACGAGTCATTCTAATTGGATATTACTAATCCAATATCTGATGAATTCTTTCGTATGGTTCTAATGTGTCTTGTTCTCGAGCTCTGTAAACCAAAGCTCTGATACCAACTGAAAGAACCCGTATCTTCCCCGTGAAGGAAAGCACGAATACTTTGAGAACAACACACAAAAGGACGCAGACGGAAGAACATTTCATTGTTATTACAACGATTCCATCAGATACAAGAATATACAGAGTATAAATGAATAAATTACATTCGATAAATATCAGAAATTACAATAAATTACATAGCAACGGAAAATAATACAAAAGCACAACTAGAAGTGATACACGGATACAGAGCTTTCCGAGCATCGTTCCAGCTGTAAATCAGGACCCTGTGAATATAAATCTGCAAAACCAAAACTACTAGCTGCCCGTGCGGAAAATAGGGGCACCCAGAGTTTAGGTTAAAACAATAAACTCCAGGTCAGTCATGTGACTGGTGTGAGAACTAAAACAGTTATTAATATTGGTTTTAAAGTTAGGTAAATCAAGGGACCACGCCGTTTAACACGGAACGGGTTTCCTCCCAAGAATACCAGTGCATAGAACAAACAGTGCAATGCTAAATAAAGAAAAATGAAGCTGTTATAAGACCCAGGTCCCATCACACAATGCAACGCAATACGGAGGATAGGGTTTTCCCTTATAACAGCCAAAGGATGCTTGATACGTTTAAAACACATTATTTTGATATTACTAAATGTGTATAGTGTCAAAACTATTTCACATCATAAATATCAATCATAGGCGGCATGGGTACCATCTATCATGTCGCCATACTAGTTCTACAATTAAAACCGCAATACACATATTGGAAATTGGATTTCCGTCATGAGTCGAGGCAAGGTGCAAGCTCCTCTCCGCGTTCGAGAGACTCTAGCAATGCCTCAGGACCCCACTATGATCCTTTGGAACCTCCAAGGCCGGTCCTCTCTTACTTTTGAGGATCAGTTATTCCTGAACACACGTTTCCCGGTCCTTACAGACCTATATCCGAGGCGCCTCGTATCCAACAACCACACAGGTGAAAAGTATATAAATGTCAGGGCTGGTAGGTCACTGACACCGCCCTAGCTAGAAAGAAACGTCGTGCACTCCTTGGGTCCGTATCTCGTTTTTGACTCATACCGAGGTGTGAGGCTCGCGAATCCACGTTATACACAAAGCTACGCCACACAGGCCGTGCTTTGATCATCAACCACAAGACTTTGCTTTTCAACAGAAGCCTTGATCAATTGCCACTTACGCGTGCCACACAGGCAATTCATTCCATGCGACTGATGTCCATCGATATACAACCTCTGAGCTCGTACGTCTCAGAGAAGGGCGTTAAGCAAGAGAATAAATTCTCCGCCGCCAAACAGATGTATATTTAATAGAGATCAATCAACACAGAATAAAATCCAATGTCAGACACACAATCCATTTACAAGTTCGTTCTGGGTCTGAACGAAACCGGAGGCACTTTCCTCGCATATCCATCCATCTCCAAGTACGTCTGGACGATCACCAACTGATTCCCTCATATTGGGTGTACAGCCCAATCAAGACCATCAGTAATCACCCAAACGATGTGAAGACTTCCGGTCTTCAACCACCGTCTTCATCTTCGACATCTCGTCGAATAGGTTATTCCGAATGGGTATAACCCGGCCTTTCTGAATAACCCACGTATATAATTAGCAAATGTTACACAAACACAATGAATGCCTCATTCCAATTCAGAATATTCCTTTATTCACAAAATCACATTCTTAGGGAAAGGTTCCCATAAATTTTATCAAAGATAAATTCTTCTAAATTTATTCTTTAATCTTGCTTTGGATATCATTTCAAACTAGTCGGGATTAACGAACCACACCGAAGTAATTATTTATTTTATTTCCCAATCCCAACCTATATATCCCATGGAGCAAAACTGGTGATACTCCATTCCTAACACCACGGTGTTACCGGTAAAATTAATTACCATTTCACGTTCAAATCTAATTAAAGATTTAACTATCGCTTTGGAGCAAAACTGGTGATACTCCACTCTCGATCACTTTTCAGATTGGATAATTTAAATTATCAATTCGCATTTTTAATCTAATTAAAGATTCATTAAAACTTCACTTAGTTTTAATCTTTTCAAAAATCAATATCTTGCCTTTAACTGGGTTAAAGCACCAATGTCATCTAAAACACGATCCACGATAAACCCAAATCACATTTGATATTAAAAACAAGGCTTTGAATAGAAAATATATCGGCTTATATTCAATATCAAATTCTGAAACCAACATATATCGTATTGGAAATAACGATATAAAATATATCTTTCAAATTCCCATAACAATATCTGTATAGTCACGAAATCCAACATCGAAATATCTCGAAGATAATTTCGATTCAACCCAAGTCCAATCCACGTATTGGGAATATTGATTATTTTTAAAATCACTTTCAAATTCAATTTATTTATTTCAAAAATAAATTGATTTTAATTCTAGTTCAAAACTAGTTCATTTCGATAAAAATCTATTTTTATCTTTTCAAATGTGGAATTTTCCAGCCCAATTCTTTCCAATTCACATATTATAGTTTTACACAAATTATAGATATTTTTAATAATTTTATCAAGGCCCGTACAGTCGATTTCCATCAACGGCCATCGAACTGCACTTACAGCGACCTTTTTCAAATTTGATTTGGACATAATTTCAAATCCAACCGTTAGATTTCAAATTTCTAATATTCATTGGAAAGCTCTTTTCGATACGAACCCAACGGTTCCGGTTTTAGGAGAATCCGACGGTCGGATCTCCCGCAACGTCAATTCGAAGTCAATGGTCGAAATTCACGAACTACCGCGGCGCGGCGCGTTCTATTCAGGCCATTATATATATAATATATATATTATATATATTTCGTTGATTTCCTTTTAAAACGTATTTTATAAATCGTTTTAAATTCATTTCAAAAACAATTTCAACTTCGTCTTCAATTTCAAATCGATTTGATTTCAATTCAATTCGAGTTCATTTCAATTCAATTCAAATTCAAATTCAAATTCGTTTCAATTCAATTCAATTCGAATTTACCTTCTATTTGATTCAATTCGAATTCGTTTCAAATTGATTTCAATTCAATTTCAGTTCATTTTAAATTTCAATTTCAATTTAATTAATTTCGAAATCACTTTTCAATATTCATTATACAACGAATAAAATCGATATAAATATCGTTCGCGTCAAAATAACGCATCTCTAATCAACACGGATTTATATTTTTAAAACTTCTATATTCTATCCAACAAATGAATATTTATCCCATTCAACACATGAATCTATATTTCTTTCAACACACGACTAATCTCAACACATGAGTACTGTCAACACATCACTACTTTTGTTATGTAAAATATTTTATAAAACTATGGTATCTATCGTTTGATTTTATAATTAGACTTCTACTGAGAAGTAGTTCTAATTTTAAATGTGATAAAGATGTAATTTATTTTATTTAAAATATTTCACTCAACACATGAATAGTTTCAACCCATAATCATCGTCAACACATGACTATTTTTATATTCAACACATGAATTTTCTTTTATAATATTCATTATTTTCCCGATTGGAATGAGGCCCAATCAATCACCATACAATGTTAATTATATTGATTTTCATACATCACACGTATATAATAGCATTGAAAAATAATCAACTATCAACCAAAGTGCACTACACTGTATAAGCATCAAATATATATGTCTAACGCTTATAACAGCCTGTCAATCAATCGATCGACATATTTAATCAATCAGGATGAGTGAACTTCAAATTTCATCCCAACACCGGTGTGGGGTTTCAAACAATCAAACACAGATTTTATTTGTGCAGTTGGGCGATGTGTAAAATTTATCGTCCCAATCAATGTCCTTCAAATAGGTGTACATAAACAAACCGTCCGGTTTGTAAATGAATATTTTATTTTATTCACTTCCACGTTAAAAATTATATTTTTAACGATAAAATATTCTATTTCAACACATGAATTTCTATTCATTTCATTTACACAATAAAAATGATATTTTTATTTTTCTAACATATTTTAGAAAATTTCGGCGGCATAACGACACGATACTAGAAACGGAACAAGGCCTAGCCTTATCCCCGGTCTAGTGAAGGCCCACGCCATTCACCCATCAATCAAATCAATTCCATTTCACCAAACCATTCAACTTCAAATCAAATCATCTAACTAATTACACAACCAAACAATTAAACAAACAAGCCATCCATGGTCTGTGGATGACGGGTGTCGGGTGCTACTAAGCACCATCTACATCCTAGTATATATATATAACTAAAAAAAAAAAAAAGGAATTTGAAGAGTGAGAAGTTCTCACCAATAGCTATCCCAACTTCACGACACTTCATCTATAGAAATCTTCTTTGTTCTCTCCTTTTTATCATCTTCTTTGTCCGTAGCCACTACATATGTAAAAATCACACATTTTCATATTTTGATGTCTTTAAAATAAAAATCACATTTTTATTCGTTCACTTTCAATTTAAAAATCATATTTTTATAATCACTTCATATATTTAAAAATCGAAATTTTCACAACGCTACTATATGGATAAAAATTATATTTTTATCTCGCTATTCTTCATATAAAGACCTCGCCTTTTCAAAAATATAGATTTCGCCTTTTCAGAAATATAGATTTCGCCTTTATAAAAATAAAGTTTTCGCCTTTTCTATTATTAAAATATCGTCTTTTTATTTTTAAAGATTTTACCTTTTCAATTTCATCCCTATAGAAATCACATTTTATTTTGCTACCTATAAAAAGATGATATTTTTAATATCCCTAACATGTAAAACTTATATTTTTAATTCTTTAAAAATATAAAAATCATATTTTTACATCTTCTATATATTAAAAAATCAAATTTCTTTTCTTTCTAAGATATAAAAACCATATGTTAATTTCATTTTTAAAACAAAGTATATTTTTACCTTTTCAAAACAAAGTATATTTTTATATTTCAAATCAAAGCATATTTTTATATTTCAAATCAAAGCATATTTTTATATTTCAAATCAAAGCATATTTTTTTTTTGTTTCTAAAGACAATGCTAATTTTTATTTTCTATTTCACATTTTTTTCTCCATAACTTAGTTATCTTTTTAAAAATTACATTTTTACAAATTAAATTTCATATTAAAGATTAGATTTTTAGCAATGTTATTTATACTAAATTAAGCTAGAATAAATAATTGAAATTCACTTAATAAAATCACCTTTTCTTCCTTTGCTATTATTACTGGAACAGGACCGAACGCAACTGCACCATCCTTCAACCCTAGGGTTTGGAGTTGCCGCCGAAGCAGTCATGGCGCGGGGGAAGAGTTTGGCTAAGGGGCGGCGCGATTTGGGTGACGTCGGGGTGTGCGGCGGTGCGATTGGGGGAGGGGGCACGCAGTCGATTTCTGAAATGACGGGGGGGCTTGAGCTGCGGAGGAGGGGAGGAGCAGGCGGGGGAGAAGGAGGGAGGTGCGGGTGTGACTGGGGATGGAGGCGGTGGAGGAAGGTGAGGCGGCGACGGCGAGAGCTGCCTGGTGGAGCACGAGATCGAGATCCAATTTTATTTTTTTCTTTCTTTTTTTTTCTTTTTCTTATCTGAATGGTGAAAAGGGGAGTGGGGGAATAAGGGAAGTTATATAAATATATTTATTTATTTATTTTATTATTCAATTAAAGTTGACTTTTTATTTCGACCTCGAAACGGGACCCACCGTCTGTCATCCATAGCTAATTACCCCCATTCCGAACACAATGGGATATGTATCGTTGGCTGAATCGATCGTTTGAATCGGTTTCCGTTGAATTTACATTTAAATCACTTTATTGAATTTTAAACGTACATTTCAAATTACCGGGGCCACATACTAACTCTGAAAATTCTTGTAACGAACCAGGGATTTTCGACTCCGAAAATCAACATCAAACTACCGTGTTGACCATTCAGACATCGAACATTCCAGATCATTAATAGAAAGAAGTTAGAGGATGAGATAAGAAAGAAAGAAATATAAGAATAGAAGAAGAAGAAGAAACACCACACAACACAGAGTCTCACATCGCAGCGGAACAAAATATAATACAGAAATAATCTTTATTGAGAACTTTGAAAATACTTACAATATCAGAGTACATCAACATCTGGACAGTGATAATCTGTCCTCATACAACACACAGCGGAATACTAGTAATATCATACGTCTGGACTCTTCTAGCTCGTCTCTTCATAGCAGTCGATAACCTGAACCTGTACACTCCGGGCTAACCCGAGCATTTACAAAACACTGGGTCAGTCTGGTGAACCAGAGTGAGATAAACTCGCACAGTAATAAGGGGAAATCATCAAATCATGATTTTAAAGTTCAAAATCCTTTCAAAAGAAAAGGATAATCGTAAGACCAAATCCACACATAAACACGGACGGTTTTTACCTTACGATAACCCAAAACAGTTTTGAAACCAATATCTTGTCTGATATTATAATAATGTCTAAATACAAGTAAATAGAATCTAGTGGAACGCTTGCATCTCATGCTCCACATATATAGTATACAATCAAAACCCGCAGGCGCTTATTGGGAATTGGATTCCGACTTGACAAGGTATGGGTCCACCTTTCGATAGTGTATCTCTAGAGACGAATACACTGGGTTCAACAAGAACGTCTTGCAACCCGGCCCTCACACGACCGACCACTCATTTCGCTTGAGTGTATCGAATGTATATCACCGACGGTTGGGATCAGCAACCGTCTCCCGAAAAGGGATAGCATCGAAACATAGATTAAGAAACAAATAGGATTTCCTCTAGATAGGTGATCATACACCCTAATGGGAGCGACCCACATAGCCATGCTGCCTGCCCGATTTTTGTCATTTCCCGGTTGATGAGGCTTGAGGCCAGAATTAACTCTTGACATCTGGTCACCATTTACTTTGAATGCCACATCGTCAAATCCGTCAGATATCACTAATTGACGTCCACAAAAATACTCTAGCTGAAAGCTAGAGAACGGCGATTCCCCGCCAACAACTATCGTACGTTTGAAGAAATCAACGTACGTGGTCCTTCGGAAATACTCTGTCAGACATCCGTCCATACACGTCATCCAGGAACAGGATGAACCGAAGGCACTCTCCTACCGCATCCATATAGGAATCACCCCATGGATCAGTAGCGAGAAGTCCTTGCAACCCGTAGATTACAACTACGACAGAATCACAGTTTATCTCTGCTTGCCAGGCAGAGAACATTAGTGGTCCTTCCGTTTATGAAAATCAACGGTCTTCACAGCACCATCTTGATCATCTTCTGATATCTTCACGTATTTGTTGGTCGGAATGGTTTTCGAATATAAATTCGATCCCGGTCTTTCCATACCAACAATCGTATTGGCCAGATTTGATAGTCGGTGTTTTAACTATCAAAATATACAGTGTTTCAATCATGACACTCCAATGTGTTCACTGGTTAAGTATTCAGTATCACCTGGCCTTTAACAAACTGATTTCCTTTTTGTTAAATTGAAATATCCAATTCTTTTAATACGATATTTGAATAACTCTAATTGATTAATTAACATTCGTTTTTAACTTCATTCGCTTGACTCTAGATCACAGCGATCACAATGGTTACGCCTGATTCCCTCAGGAAAACATCCGACTGCCGTAGGCTATCTGCAGCCCTGCGAATTACGCTAGTAGTCGTACAAAATGGCAACTTAGCCGAATAATTATGTTTGGCTAATTCTATCTCGAAGAACTATATTCAATTTCCCATTTGAAGTCTCATTTAAAATTCTCCCTTTTTCTAGATCTCGTTTTCAAATAACGTTAATGTAAAGTAATCGCTTTACACTTTAAATTTCACTAAAAACTCTGGTTTATAATAAACCCTTTTTATCGTAATCTCCTTTCACTTAATTCATATAATTGAGTACGTTTATTTCCTTTCACCATTCAATTGGCTTGCATCTCACATTCGATAACTTTTTAAATGAATTCTCATTTAAAAATATATTCCTAAATTCATCATGAATTAAAATAATAACTTATTTCAAAAATTAACTACTTTAGTAGTTAATCCCTTTTAAATCCTTACTTAAATTCAAACAATATTCATTTAACTATTTTAGTCAAAACACATTAACTTGATAAACAATTCTAATTCCAAACGGTCGATTTAATTAACTCAAAAACTTGATTATCTCATAACCGATTTCAACAATCCTTGCTTTAAATAAATTAATATAATTAATTTAAATAGATTCTAATTATTTGTTTTCTTTACAAAACAATTTTCCAAGGTTTAACCATTTAATTCATTTCTTATTCTTCAACTGGTAAATCTGATTAACATCAGCAATTGCTTTGCAAAATAACTTCATAACAACTCAAAGTCTTAAACAAATAAAATATTTATTTATTTCTCTTAAATAACTTTATTCAAAATGATGTATTCAAAAATCCAATTCCAGTTATAAAATAAATTTTATAACTTCATCCTTATCGATTCACCTGACGGTGAATCAGTATCTATAACCTGATTGATTTTATAGGCCATACTCTGCCAAATACCCAACCAATATCACCCATTGGTTTAAACTAACAGATGTTGAACATTCAATAATCAACCATCAAATCAATCAACCCTAACAGGACAGTTCATATATGGTAATATGAAAATAAATAATATATTTGAGGAATCCGGTTGGATCCCTCCAACCTGTTCTTCCCTATATCCAAATGGTTATCTCAAATCCGACCATTCAGTTTTGTTAACTGATAACACTAAATAGCAACCATTCAACATCAACCCCAAGCAATTCAAACAATGCAACCATTTTAAACACGTTTATAAATAAACGTGACCAACAGGGTGAGTTACCTCTATTGGAATCAATCGTTAAAAATAACGATTTGGTATTTCACTGAAATTAAACACAGTTTAATTTCATCGGTTAAATCAACAGTTAAATAGATAACTAGCAAACCAGTCAACCATTGGCAAGCAGAGCACACAAAATAAAAACACCCAATTTATATAAAATATAAAAAGGGTAACTGAGTGAGTTTAACTCACCTTGAATTTCCATGCGTGGTCAAACTAGCTTGTTTAATTAAATTAAACAAGTGTTTGATTAATTAAGATTTCCAATTGCACCCACTCTATTCAAACCTGCTTCGAAATGCCGTGCTTGCCGATACGGTTCCAAGATGGCCGATTTGGTCAAATTCTGCTATAGAGCCAACCGCCAGCTCCTTCTAGCTTCTCACCGCTTGCAAGTCACCGACCCCAGGTTCCTCCACCTTGCATCATTTCCTCTCGCATGCCAGAGCACGAGCCCACACCACACATCCTCCTGCTTCACATCCCTATTCTCTTCATCCCCTCCTGTTACGGTTTCTACTTTGTTGTTTTTTTTTTTTTTTCTTTTTTTTTTCTTTCCTTGAACGCACGCTCTACTTCCTCTACTTCTCTCTTCGTTCCAGTACCCAATGCTCCGCCCCACCATCCGCTGCTTCATCTTAACACCGCCCCTAAAGGCGGCTCACCCCAACAGAGAACCCACGCTCATTCCTCCCTCCACGTGCTGATACCCACCATCTCCACTTTTCCATGAAAACCGTGCCCATACTCCATGCACCAATATCACGCCCCCCCTCTCTTCACATTATTTCCTTCCCAAACCGTTCCCTGGAGCTTTTCCCTTTCGGTCCTTCTTTTTCCCTTCCGTTCTCACGTTTTTTTTTTTTTTCCATGAAGGCGTTGGACTTCTGGGATGAAACCTTTGGAAACAATAGCCAGGTATTTATAAAACGCGACCCGTGGCCATCACGTAAGAGTAGAGTACTAGCTGCATACATCTAGGGAGTAGGGAACACTTGGTCGGCACGGTTTTAGAAATGTCAATTTCATGACGTACAGTATAACATGGATGACTGAGACAATGGATGCTCTGTTTTGAAAATGAAGGGATTTGTAGCAGTGGAAGCACATGTGCGGATCTATGCTACTGTGTAAATTAATTTGATTAATATATTATTATTTTAATTTAACGAAACTTCGCGTTGAAGTAATTGATAAAACTACCTCAAACAATTTCTGTTTACTGATAAAAGAACTATTCTTGGTGTAAAAAAATATTCTGAACCCAATGGAATAAGTTTCGTCGAAATCCGAAGTCGTATGGAAAAATTTCCTTTATGAAACCGGAAATGAACACGCATTTAAATTTTTCATGGTCACCAGATAAATCGAATCAACTTGAAACCTTGATATCTTACAATAACTTTTCGATACGAACCCAACGGCACTAGTTTCGTCGCATTCTGAGACTGTTGCCCCGGTAGGCTGTTTTTACCCTGAACCGCCCTACCCTTTTTAACGCCAAATTTCTCGATCTCTAAAAATAACAAACTATATACCTATCCTGACTCTAATCGACGATACGAACTCAATGGAACTGGTTTCGTGGCCTAATTTGATCGTCTGCTCAAGTTACACTCAAATATCCTTTTATTTAATTAAATGCGCGCTATAGAATTTGAACGGGCGTTTATAGCTACCGTGGTCACATACGACATCGGTTTTCCACGCAATTCACCACCATACAATAATTTAACGATACGGTTCTAATGAAACTGATTTCATCGAAATCTGAGTCCGTTTGCAAAATGGCCATTTTAAAGGCCTATAATTTAATAACGATTTTCCATAGCGACTATTTCAAAATTTGATTTGGCCATAAATATCAAACTATAACACGAAATCTGGGTTTTTCTCTTTCATATGAAAACTATCGCCAATACGGCTCCAACGTGTCTTGTTTCACAGAAATCCGACTTATATCGAATCCTGTATTCTCAGTTGAAGTTCAAAACTTCACTTCACGAACTGCACGCCATTTTCAAGCTCGATTTATAATATATATAAATTATAACGTTCAACTTCGTTTTAAATAGCGAATTCAATATTAAATTCCATTAATATTCTCAACATAATATTTAAAACTAATTTAAATATTCATATTCAAATGGTCGAAAAACACGGGTCGTTACATTCTTCCCCCTTTAAAATAATTTCGTCCTCGAAATTGCTAAAGTAAGAAAGAATGTTATAAGCTCGTTAATTTCAAATCTAATTTTACTATAAATTGAAACTCAATTTAATATCGTAAATAAATATTTTCAAAAATGTTGAAAATTTTCTAACATCTTAAATTTCCGAAAAATTTCGCCAGCACCTCCTCTGTACGGCTTAATCGGTACAACCACAACTTGCCTTTCTAGGCCTTCTCCAATCCAAAAGAAAATGAAACAGCCAAGTGGCTTGCCAAACAGGCTCATAAATCACCAAATCCATATAAAAATAAACGTGTACCTTTTTGTCGGGCATATCACTATATCTTTCCCGTCTGCCACCCGGTCAGCATATACAAATGCATTTCCAACAAAATTCCAATTTCATCCTTCGAACTAAATTCTTCATGTGTCCAAGCCAAGTTTCATTCTTGACTCAATTTCCATCCATCATCAATTTCAACTCTTAACTTATCAGTCCAACACCATTTCAGATTCCTGTCTCCACAATTCTAATTCCACTTGATATAGTATATCCCGATTCAATTTCTAGTTAATCGGTTCCAATTCAATTCATATTCGCTTTCACAAATTTCTATTAAATTTTGTTTTTGTTCACAAAATCTCCCTGGGGTTTTTAAACAGCTCCACTTTTCCAAAAATCAAACCTTTCTTTACAGAATTCAAAACCACTTGTTTTTCTCAAAGCAATTCAAAACAAGATTTTTGGTAGCAATCCGTCACTTAGAACTCGGAAATGAACACTGATGATGTGGCCAGCATCCTCTGAGTTATTTCCCAGCTATCAAAGTGAGTTCAATACTATATAACTTTTCAAAATCATATTTAAACTCTATTATTTCAAAATATCATCTCAATGCTTGTAAAACAATTTAAAAACCTCCCAGGATTTTAAAATTCTCATATATTAAGTCCAATTTCAATTTCAACCACTTGCTCGAATTTCCAAGTTTTAATTTCAATTCTGATTTAAATTCAGATTTAATTCATCTGATTTTCATATATCTCACTTATATGAATTCTGATTGGTTATATAACCATTTCACATTTTAAAATTTAATTGGATTATAATCACAACCAACACATCCAATATATTATAATTACAATATATATATTTCCTCTATATCAAAATATACTTTGGGTAAATTATTTCATTTACCCTCTTTCAAAACATACTGTGTCGGTTTATCGTACTTGAGTGTTTGGTAATCCCTATCGATACAGTGGATCAAACTGATCGACCAGAACTCACAGACAGCTCAAACAAATAAATCTCCACAATACAAAACAATTTTTTTATAAAATCTACAAATACGTTCACTCGTATATATACACTCAAACTCAATCTAGGGTATTGCTAACCCCATCTCTATTGAGTCGCGCCACAGAGCCAAGGTAATTACTTAACCAATAGCTCTGATACCACTGTAACGAACCAGGGATTTTCGACTCCGAAAATCAACATCAAACTACCGTGTTGACCATTCAGACATCGAACATTCCAGATCATTAATAGAAAGAAGTTAGAGGATGAGATAAGAAAGAAAGAAATATAAGAATAGAAGAAGAAGAAGAAACACCACACAACACAGAGTCTCACATCGCAGCGGAACAAAATATAATACAGAAATAATCTTTATTGAGAACTTTGAAAATACTTACAATATCAGAGTACATCAACATCTGGACAGTGATAATCTGTCCTCATACAACACACAGCGGAATACTAGTAATATCATACGTCTGGACTCTTCTAGCTCGTCTCTTCATAGCAGTCGATAACCTGAACCTGTACACTCCGGGCTAACCCGAGCATTTACAAAACACTGGGTCAGTCTGGTGAACCAGAGTGAGATAAACTCGCACAGTAATAAGGGGAAATCATCAAATCATGATTTTAAAGTTCAAAATCCTTTCAAAAGAAAAGGATAATCGTAAGACCAAATCCACACATAAACACGGACGGTTTTTACCTTACGATAACCCAAAACAGTTTTGAAACCAATATCTTGTCTGATATTATAATAATGTCTAAATACAAGTAAATAGAATCTAGTGGAACGCTTGCATCTCACGCTCCACATATATAGTATACAATCAAAACCCGCAGGCGCTTATTGGGAATTGGATTCCGACTTGACAAGGTATGGGTCCACCTTTCGATAGTGTATCTCTAGAGACGAATACACTGGGTTCAACAAGAACGTCTTGCAACCCGGCCCTCACACGACCGACCACTCATTTCGCTTGAGTGTATCGAATGTATATCACCGACGGTTGGGATCAGCAACCGTCTCCCGAAAAGGGATAGCATCGAAACATAGATTAAGAAACAAATAGGATTTCCTCTAGATAGGTGATCATACACCCTAATGGGAGCGACCCACATAGCCATGCTGCCTGCCCGATTTTTGTCATTTCCCGGTTGATGAGGCTTGAGGCCAGAATTAACTCTTGACATCTGGTCACCATTTACTTTGAATGCCACATCGTCAAATCCGTCAGATATCACTAATTGACGTCCACAAAAATACTCTAGCTGAAAGCTAGAGAACGGCGATTCCCCGCCAACAACTATCGTACGTTTGAAGAAATCAACGTACGTGGTCCTTCGGAAATACTCTGTCAGACATCCGTCCATACACGTCATCCAGGAACAGGATGAACCGAAGGCACTCTCCTACCGCATCCATATAGGAATCACCCCATGGATCAGTAGCGAGAAGTCCTTGCAACCCGTAGATTACAAGTACGACAGAATCACAGTTTATCTCTGCTTGCCAGGCAGAGAACATTAGTGGTCCTTCCGTTTATGAAAATCAACGGTCTTCACAGCACCATCTTGATCATCTTCTGATATCTTCACGTATTTGTTGGTCGGAATGGTTTTCGAATATAAATTCGATCCCGGTCTTTCCATACCAACAATCGTATTGGCCAGATTTGATAGTCGGTGTTTTAACTATCAAAATATACAGTGTTTCAATCATGACACTCCAATGAGTTCACTGGTTAAGTATTCAGTATCACCTGGCCTTTAACAAACTGATTTCCTTTTTGTTAAATTGAAATATCCAATTCTTTTAATACGATATTTGAATAACTCTAATTGATTAATTAACATTCGTTTTTAACTTCATTCGCTTGACTCTAGATCACAGCGATCACAATGGTTACGCCTGATTCCCTCAGGAAAACATCCGACCGCCGTAGGCTATCTGCAGCCCTGCGAATTACGCTAGTAGTCGTACAAAATGGCAACTTAGCCGAATAATTATGTTTGGCTAATTCTATCTCGAAGAACTATATTCAATTTCCCATTTGAAGTCTCATTTAAAATTCTCCCTTTTTCTAGATCTCGTTTTCAAATAACGTTAATGTAAAGTAATCGCTTTACACTTTAAATTTCACTAAAAACTCTGGTTTATAATAAACCCTTTTTATCGTAATCTCCTTTCACTTAATTCATATAATTGAGTACGTTTATTTCCTTTCACCATTCAATTGGCTTGCATCTCACATTCGATAACTTTTTAAATGAATTCTCATTTAAAAATATATTCCTAAATTCATCATGAATTAAAATAATAACTTATTTCAAAAATTAACTACTTTAGTAGTTAATCCCTTTTAAATCCTTACTTAAATTCAAACAATATTCATTTAACTATTTTAGTCAAAACACATTAACTTGATAAACAATTCTAATTCCAAACGGTCGATTTAATTAACTCAAAAACTTGATTATCTCATAACCGATTTCAACAATCCTTGCTTTAAATAAATTAATATAATTAATTTAAATAGATTCTAATTATTTGTTTTCTTTACAAAACAATTTTCCAAGGTTTAACCATTTAATTCATTTCTTATTCTTCAACTGGTAAATCTGATTAACATCAGCAATTGCTTTGCAAAATAACTTCATAACAACTCAAAGTCTTAAACAAATAAAATATTAATTTATTTCTCTTAAATAACTTTATTCAAAATGATGTATTCAAAAATCCAATTCCAGTTATAAAATAAATTTTATAACTTCATCCTTATCGATTCACCTGACGGTGAATCAGTATCTATAACCTGATTGATTTTATAGGCCATACTCTGCCAAATACCCAACCAATATCACCCATTGGTTTAAACTAACAGATGTTGAACATTCAATAATCAACCATCAAATCAATCAACCCTAACATGACAGTTCATATATGGTAATATGAAAATAAATAATATATTTGAGGAATCCGGTTGGATCCCTCCAACCTGTTCTTCCCTATATCCAAATGGTTATCTCAAATCCGACCATTCAGTTTTGTTAACTGATAACACTAAATAGCAACCATTCAACATCAACCCCAAGCAATTCAAACAATGCAACCATTTTAAACACGTTTATAAATAAACGTGACCAACAGGGTGAGTTACCTCTATTGGAATCAATCGTTAAAAATAACGATTTGGTATTTCACTGAAATTAAACACAGTTTAATTTCATCGGTTAAATCAACAGTTAAATAGATAACTAGCAAACCAGTCAACCATTGGCAAGCAGAGCACACAAAATAAAAACACCCAATTTATATAAAATATAAAAAGGGTAACTGAGTGAGTTTAACTCACCTTGAATTTCCATGCGTGGTCGAACTAGCTTGTTTAATTAAATTAAACAAGTGTTTGATTAATTAAGATTTCCAATTGCACCCACTCTATTCAAACCTGCTTCGAAATGCCGTGCTTGCCGATACGGTTCCAAGATGGCCGATTTGGTCAAATTCTGCTATAGAGCCAACCGCCAGCTCCTTCTAGCATCTCACCGCTTGCAAGTCACCGACCCCAGGTTCCTCCACCTTGCATCATTTCCTCTCGCATGCCAGAGCACGAGCCCACACCACACATCCTCCTGCTTCACATCCCTATTCTCTTCATCCCCTCCTGTTACGGTTTCTACTTTGTTGTTTTTTTTTTTTTTTTTTTTTTTTCTTTTTTTCTTTTTTCCTTGAACGCACGCTCTACTTCCTCTACTTCTCTCTTCGTTCCAGTACCCAATGCTCCGCCCCACCATCCGCTGCTTCATCTTAACACCGCCCCTAAAGGCGGCTCACCCCAACAGAGAACCCACGCTCATTCCTCCCTCCACGCGCTGATACCCACCATCTCCACTTTTCCATGAAAACCGTGCCCATACTCCATGCACCAATATCACGCCCCCCCTCTCTTCACATTATTTCCTTCCCAAACCGTTCCCTGGAGCTTTTCCCTTTCGGTCCTTCTTTTTCCCTTCCGTTCTCACGTTTTTTTTTTTTTTTTTTTTCCATGAAGGCGTTGGACTTCTGGGATGAAACCTTTGGAAACAATAGCCAGGTATTTATAAAACGCGACCCGTGGCCATCACGTAAGAGTAGAGTACTAGCTGCATACATCTAGGGAGTAGGGAACACTTGGTCGGCACGGTTTTAGAAATGTCAATTTCATGACGTACAGTATAACATGGATGACTGAGACAATGGATGCTCTGTTTTGAAAATGAAGGGATTTGTAGCAGTGGAAGCACATGTGCGGATCTATGCTACTGTGTAAATTAATTTGATTAATATATTATTATTTTAATTTAACGAAACTTCGCGTTGAAGTAATTGATAAAACTACCTCAAACAATTTCTGTTTACTGATAAAAGAACTATTCTTGGTGTAAAAAAATATTCTGAACCCAATGGAATAAGTTTCGTCGAAATCCGAAGTCGTATGGAAAAATTTCCTTTATGAAACCGGAAATGAACACGCATTTAAATTTTTCATGGTCACCAGATAAATCGAATCAACTTGAAACCTTGATATCTTACAATAACTTTTCGATACGAACCCAACGGCACTAGTTTCGTCGCATTCTGAGACTGTTGCCCCGGTAGGCTGTTTTTACCCTGAACCGCCCTACCCTTTTTAACGCCAAATTTCTCGATCTCTAAAAATAACAAACTATATACCTATCCTGACTCTAATCGACGATACGAACTCAATGGAACTGGTTTCGTGGCCTAATTTGATCGTCTGCTCAAGTTACACTCAAATATCCTTTTATTTAATTAAATGCGCGCTATAGAATTTGAACGGGCGTTTATAGCTACCGTGGTCACATACGACATCGGTTTTCCACGCAATTCACCACCATACAATAATTTAACGATACGGTTCTAATGAAACTGATTTCATCGAAATCTGAGTCCGTTTGCAAAATGGCCATTTTAAAGGCCTATAATTTAATAACGATTTTCCATAGCGACTATTTCAAAATTTGATTTGGCCATAAATATCAAACTATAACACGAAATCTGGGTTTTTCTCTTTCATATGAAAACTATCGCCAATACGGCTCCAACGTGTCTTGTTTCACAGAAATCCGACTTATATCGAATCCTGTATTCTCAGTTGAAGTTCAAAACTTCACTTCACGAACTGCACGCCATTTTCAAGCTCGATTTATAATATATATAAATTATAACGTTCAACTTCGTTTTAAATAGCGAATTCAATATTAAATTCCATTAATATTCTCAACATAATATTTAAAACTAATTTAAATATTCATATTCAAATGGTCGAAAAACACGGGTCGTTACAATTCTCGAAAAATATTTTCTAGCTTCGTATTGACGATACGGTCCTAACAAAACTAGTTTCGTCGAATTCTGAGACCGTTGGAAAAATGGCCAATTTCCAGTCGATTAAAATCAACTGAAATGGTCAAAACACGTTTTCCTTTGCCACGCTCACATATTGATTCGAAAAATTATGAAATTTGAAACCTAGCAATAATTTGACATCACGGACCCAACAAAACTGGTTTCGTCGAAATCCGAGATCATTTGCAAAATGTCCATTTTTAAGGGCCTGAATTCCATAGCGACTATTCAGAATTTTCAACTGGACATATCTTTTGATTCCTGCTATGAAATCCTGATTTTTCGGATTCTTTGGAAAGATATTATCAATTAGATCATAATGTTTTTGGTTTCACTAAAATACGGAGTGTTTTGCACCCGGTACATTCAATTGCAGTTTGAAATCGAATTATCGAACTACCGCGCCATTTTCAATTCTATTTATACTTATATATAAATATTTATATTCTAACGACGACGTATATAATATATACGTTCGAATTATATTCAAAATAAATTTCTCGTCGATATTATTTAAAATAATTCATTTTAAATATTCAAAATTCGCTAAAATTGCCAAAATAAAAATTTCAAACTGGCTCGCATTTTGCGGGTTATTACAGGAAAAGGAAAGGATATGGTTAGTATAGTATCCATCCCCATCAAATAGCTAGGAATTGAGATGAACAGCTAGATATAATCTGTACATAGAATTAGAACAGATCCTAAAGGAATACATATATGAGACTGAATTTCCAATGTAAATATAAAATAAACAGAGAATCAAATCTTTGGACTATGTGAAAACCCGTAACTTCCCCGTAAAGGAAAGTGTCGGATAGTTCGAGAACAAACCACAACAGAACGCATACAGAAGAACATTACACTGTATATTACAACAATGCACCAGATTACAAGAATATACAGAGTATAAACGAATATTACACAGAAATATCAGAGATTTAAATTACATTTAAATACATAGCAGCGGAAAATAATACAATACACAAACTAGAATGAGATATACGGATACAAAGCTTTCCGGATATCGTTCCAGCTGTGAACCAGGATCCTGTGAATATAAATCTGCAAAACCCAAAACTACTAGCTGCCCGTGTCAAAATAAGGGCACCCAGAGTTTAGGTTAAAACAATAAACTCCAGGTCAGTCATGTGACTGGTGTGAGAACTAAAACAGTTATTAATCTTTATTTTAAATCATTAGGTAAATCAAGGGACCACGCCGTATAACACGGAACGGGTTTCCTCCCAAGAATACCAGTGCATAAAACAAACAGCGCAATGCTAAATAAAGAAAAATGAAGCTGTTATAAGACCCAGGTCCCATCACACAATGCAACGCAGTCGAGGATAGGGTTTTCCCTTATAACAGCCAAAGAATGCTTGATACGTTTTAAAACAAATCATTTGATACTATTATAAGTGTATAAAACAACTTCAAATCATAAGTATCAATCATAGGCGGCATAAGCGCCCCATCCCACTATGTCGCCATATATAGGATTACAATTAAAACCGCAAATGTCACGTATTTGGAAATTGGATTTCCGTCTATGAACCGAGGCAAAAGATAGTCCTCAACCGATTCGAGACTGCCTAGCCCGAGTCTCAGGCAAGCGCGCAGGCAAGCCTTGGAGCGACAGGGCCGGTCCACCGACGTGGATTATTATACCTGAGCACTACGTTTCGCCGCCCTTTGGGGCGTAAGCGAGCCAACGAATGACTCCATCGGACCCGGATCGTCCGATCTAACCGAGGCGCCTCGCAACAGCAACAACCACATAAGTCAAACTCGTCAGGGCGTGTAAAACCACTGACGCCACTTCTAGCTAGGAGGAAACGCAGGCCCTCCCTGAGGTCCGTCTCCCGTTTTTGGTTCATACCGGGTGTGAAACACGCGAGGTAAACGTTACACAAAGCTACGCCACAAAGGCCGTGCTTTGATCATCACCACAAGACTTTGCTTTTCAACAGAAGCCTTGACCATTTGCATCTTAGCATGCCACACAGGCAAACCATCCTATGCAACCGATATCAGTCACACAGAATGAAATCCGATGTCAGACACACAGTCCATTTACAAGTCCGTCCTGGGTCTGAACGAAACCGGAGGCACCTAGTACCCCGCATATCCATCGATCTCCAAGTACGTCTGGACGATCACTAACTGTTTCCATCTTCTTGGGTGTACAGCCCAATCAAGATCATCAGTTATCACCCAAACGACGTGAAGACCTCCGGTCTTCGACCATCGTCTTCATCTTCGACTTATCGTCGTATCAGTTATTCAGAATGGGATAAACCCGGTCTTTCCGAATAACTCGCGTATATTTAAATAAGTGTTACACAAACACAACATACGCCTCATTCCAATTCATTAGTCACTAACCGTAAATTAATCAAGAGAATAATTCCCCAAATATTAACCCCGAAGGCCGAAACCAACATCAGATCAATATCCAGAAAACCATTCTACTTAGCTAACCGACAGTTAGTTTCTAATTTCACATTCATAGGGAAAGGTTCCCATTAATTTTATCAAAGATAAATTCTTGAATTTATTCTTTAATCTACTTTGGAATATCAATTCAAACTAGTCGGGATTAGCGAACCTTACCGAAGTAATCATTTGTTTTAATTTCCCAATCCCAACCTATTCATCCCATGAAGTAAAACTGGTAATACTTCATATCTAACACCACAGTGTTATCGGTAAATTCAATTACCATTTCACGTTCAAATCTAATTAAAGATTTAACTATCGCCTGGAGCAAAACTGGTGATACTCCATTTCGATTATCTCAATCTAATTAAAGATTCATTAAAACTCCACTTAGTTTTAATCTTTGACTGGGTTAAAGAATCAGTGTCATTTAAAAACATGGTTCATGATAAACCCAAAATCACATTCATTAATCATCGGGTTAAAGAACGAGTGTTATTTAAAACACTGTCCACGATAAACCCAAAAATCAATATCGATTCAATTCCAATTAAATATTATTTAATTGGTGCACTTCATTAAATCTAAATAAGAAGATTTAATCTTTTCTCAACAGGGTTCAAGAACAGTGTTAGTGAAGACACCATTCACGACAAACCCAAATCACATTCGATATTCAATACAAGGCTCTGAATAGAAAATATATCGGCTCATATTCAATATCGAATTCTACGACTAACAAATGTCGTATTGGAAATAACGATATAAATATATATCTTTCAAATTTCCATAACAACACCTGTATAATCACGAATTCCAACATCGAAATATTCCGAAGACAATTTCGATTCAAATCCACTCCAATGCAATCATTGGAAATTTTGGTTATTTTTAAAACCCTTTTCGAATTCAATTTATTTATTTAAAAATAAATAGAATTATAATTCTAGTTCAAAACTAGTTCATTTCGATAAAAATCTATTTTTATCTTTTCAAATATGGAGTTTTTCATCCCAATTCTTTCTAAATCATTTCCTATGATTTTACACAAATTATTACTATTTTTAATAATTTTATCAAGGCCCGTACAGTCGATTTCCATCAATGGCCATCGAACTGCACTTACAGCGACCTTTTTCAAATTTGATTTGGACATAATTCCAAATCCAACCGTTAGATTTCAAATTTCTAACATTCGCTAGAAAGCTCTTTTCGATACGAACCCAACGGTTCCGGTTTTAGGAGAATCCGACGGTCGGATCTCCCGTAATGTCCGTTTGAAATAAATGGTCGAAATTCGCGAACTGCCGCGGCGCGGCGCGTTCTATTCAGGCCATTATATTATATATATAATATATATAATATATATTTCATCGATTTCTATTTAAAACGAATTATATAAATAGTTTTAAATTCGTTTCAAATTCTATTTCAACTTCTATTTCAATTCAAAGCAAAATTGAATTCTTCTTTATAAATTCGTTTTAAAATTCATTTCTATTCAATTCGAATTTCAATTCAATTTGAATTCATTTCAATTCGCTTTCAATTCCATTTGAATTCGTTTTCAATTCAATTCATTTCGAAATCGTTTTCAATTCAATTCATTTCGAAATCGTTTTCAATTCATTTTGAATTCGTTTTCAATTCATTTCGAAATCGTTTTCAATTCAATTCATTTCGAAATCGTTTTCAATTCATTTTGAATTCGTTTTCAATTCAATTCATTTCGAAATCGTTTTCAATTCATTTTGAATTCGTTTTCAATTCAATTCATTTCGAAATCGATAAAATCGATATAAATATCGTTCACGTCAAAATGGCGTCAATCTAATCAACACGGCGTCATAAATTTCTATTTTCAAAATAGTTGTTATTATCAAAATATTTCGTTCAACACATGACCAGTCTCAATAAATGAGTACCGTCAACACATGAACTTTTATTTTATATATTCCTTATTTTTCAAATTAGAATGAGGCCCAATCAATTACCATATAAAGTTAATTATATGGATTTTCATGCATTACACACATATAATAGCATTGAAAAATAATCAACCATCAACCAAATTGCACTACACTGTATAAGCATCAAATATAGATATCTAACGCTTATAACAGCCTGTCAATCAATCGATCGACATATTTAATCAATCAGGATGAGTGAA
This sequence comes from Allium sativum, assembly GCA_030737875.1. Taxonomy (NCBI): domain Eukaryota; kingdom Viridiplantae; phylum Streptophyta; class Magnoliopsida; order Asparagales; family Amaryllidaceae; genus Allium; species Allium sativum. Next base: position 182,242,092 of record CM060913.1, on the reverse strand, counting down.
CTTCAAATTTCATCCTAACACCCGTGTGGGGTTTCAAACAATCAAACACAGGTTTTATTTGTGCAGTTGGGCGATGTGTAAAATTTATCGTCCCAATCAATGTCATTCAAATAGGTGTACATGAACAAACCGTCCGGTTTATAAATGAATATTTTATTTTATTCACTTCACGTTAAAAATTATATTTTTAACGATAAAACATTTTATTCCAACATATGAATTTCTATTATTCATTTACACAATAAAATGATATTTTTATTTTCTAACATATTTCAGAAAATTTCGGCGGCATAACGGCACGATACTAGAAACGGGACGAGGCCTAGCCTTATCCCCGGTCTAGTGAAGGCCCACGCCATTCACACATCAATCAAATCAATTTCGTTATGCAAACCACAAAATTTGGAGTAAGAGTCTAACCTAGCCTTACTCCTTCGCCTTATAACGGCGCACGTCTAACCCTAACCAATTTATCGATTCGATTTTTCACATCACAAACCACATTCAAACCAATATCGCAATCAATCACCAAACAATCAAACAAACAAGTCCATGGTCTGTGGACGGTTGTGTCGGGTGCTACTAAGCACCGTCTGCATCCTAGTATATATATATATAACTAGTAAAATAAATTGAAAGGTGAGAAATTCTCACGTATAGCTATCCCGATTCCACGATTCTCCTAATGTAGAAGTCTTCGCTGTTCTCGTCTCTTCGTCATCTTCGCTGCCCGTATTCACTACATATATAAAAATCGAATTTTTATTTCGTTATTCAATATATAAAAATCCATTTTTCTATCGAAGTTCAATATATAAAAATTCTATTTTCTTTCGAAGTTCATTATATAAAAATTCTATTTTCTTTCGAAGTTCATTATATGAAAAATCCTATTTTTCTATCGAAGTTCAATATATAAAAATTCTATTTTTCTATCGAAGTTCAATATATAAAAATTCTATTTTTCTATCGAAGTTCAATATATAAAAATCACATTTTTATCTCGAAGTTCTATATATAAAAATCACATTTTTATCTCGAAGTTCTATATATAAAAATCACATTTTTATCTCGAAGTTCTATATATAAAAATCACATTTTTATCTCGAAGTTCTATATATAAAAATCATATTTTTCAAAACAAAGTATCTTTATATTTTCGAAACAAAGTATCTTTATATTTTCGAAACAAAGTATCTTTATATATTCAAAACTGATTTTATTTATGTTTTCAAAACTGATTTTATTTATGTTTTCAAAACTGATTTTATTTAAACTGCTTACATAAAATAAAACTAAAAATAAAATAAAAAAAACTGTTAAACCTTTATCTGCTAAAATTAGGCCGCCCCCTTCTGAAGTCCTTCTTCATCCTGGACGATAACACCGAACCCAAGCCTTGGATTTAGGGTTCCATCCTCTTGCGCGGGTATCAAGGCGTCGGAGGGAGATCGGAGGAGGGGGGGTGTTTGCTCGCGGTGGGGCTCGTCGGAGCTGGAGTGCGGCCTGGGGATGGTAGGGGGGGGCGGAAGGTTTGGGCGCTTGGGTTTATTGAGGTGGAGCTCGAGGTCTAAATGCGGAGGGGGGGGGGAGAAGAAGAGGGAGCGCGAGAAGGGGAGAGGGCGGAGGGGAAGCGCCCTGGTGGCCGACCGACGGTGGGGGATGGGCGATGGGCGGTGGTCTGCCATTTTTTTTTTTTTTTATAATCGATCTGAAAAGTAATTTAGGGGGGGGGGGCAGAACCAATAAAGGGGAGGGAATATTATTTTATTTTATTTTTTTATTTAATTTTTATTTAATTTCTCTCTCCTAAGTTGACTTTTCATACGCTCTCGAAATCGAACCCACCGCCTGTCGTCCATAGCGTTTCACCCCCATTCTAAACACAATGGGATATGTACCGCAAGCTGAATCGACCGTTTCGATCAGTTTCCGTTGCATTTACATTTAAATCATTATATTGAATTTTAAACGCACATTTCAAATTACAGGGGCCACATACTAACTAGAAAAATTCCCGAAAATTATTTTCTAGCTTCGTATTGACGATACGGTCCTAACAAAACTAATTTCGCCGAATTCTGAGACCGTTTGAAAAATGGCCAATTTCCAGTCGATTAAAATCAACTGAAACTGGTCAAACGCGTTTTCCTTTGCCACGCTCACATATTGATTTGAAAAATTATGAAATTTGTAACCTAGCAATAACTTGACATCACGGACCCAACAAAACAGGTTTCGTCGAAATCCGAGGTCGTTTGCAAAATGTCCATTTTTAAGGGCCTTATATATATGAAAATATATATAAATTCCACGGCGACTATTTCTAATTTTAAACTGGACATATCTTATCATTTCTAAGACGAAATCTTGATTTTCCGGATTCGTTGGAAAGATATTCACTATTAGATCCCATTATTTTTGGTTTCACTAAAATCCGGATTGTTTTGCACCCGGTACATTCAATTGAAGTTTGAAATCGAATTATCGAACTACCGCGCCATTTTCAATTCTATTTATAATTATATATAAATATTTATATTCTAACGACGGCGTATATAATATATACGTCGAATTCTATTTAAAAATAAATTTTCTCGTCGATACTATTTAAAATAATCTATTTTAAATATTCAAAATTCGCTAAAATCGCCAAAATAAAATTTTCAAACTGGCTCGCATTTTATGGGTTGTTACAATCTCCCCCACTTAAAACTTTTCGTCCCCGAAAAGGAACAAAGTCGAAAGTGGTTTGATTAATCAACTCTACGCTCGATCTGGCTTCCATTCTCTAACTCTTTAGTTTCTGAGAATTTTCAAAATTTCAAAAATTTGGCTAACACCCTAAATTTTTGAAAAATTTCGCCATAACCTCCCCTGCACCGGGAGCATCGGGGAATTTCAAATAGCTTCCCCGGTCCTTCAGATCTCAAAAAGAAAAAAGAAAGAGCCAAGCGGCTAGCCAATAGGCTCACAAAATCATCATCACCCAAACAAAACAGGAAATTATGTAGTAAACATGTACCTATTTGTCGGGCAAACAAATTTTATTCTCTGACTCTAGCCTCCTTGCTATAACCTGTTCAATGATATATATGTATTTGCAAGCAAACGCGACCAATTTTCAATATAACTCAATATTTGATGCTATTAGGCATAATGGTTCAAAATTAGCAAACAAATAAACAAACAACACAAACATCAATCAATTAGTGAATTAACGTTTCAAATTCATAATTTTGATATATATACTGAAAATCTTGTTTTTGATGCCAATTCACACTAAAGTGCTCTAGCTATATAAGATTTGGTTCTCACACGAGTCTAATGGAAATATATAGAAAATCACACCTTCGAAACTCGAACATAAATGTTGATGATGCGATCGCTATCATCAATATCATCTTCGGGCGACTAGAGTGTGATTCTATATCTATCCAATATATTAAAATTTCAAATACATGTGGATCAGACGTATACGCAAAATCTATATATACTGGATTGTCCACATCAATATAATTAAATAATCAAATACGAATAGTTGATTTAAATTTTCAAAACAAAAATTTGTTTTCATTTTCAAAAATATACTCTTCACACTCGTTCTAGGATACTACTGATCCTATCTCTAACGAGTCATCCCATTGGATATTACTAATCCAATTATCTGATGAATTCTTTCGTATGGTTCTAATGTGTCTTGTTCTCTGCTTTGTAAACCAAAGCTCTGATACCAACTGTGAAAACCCGTAACTTCCCCGTAAAGGAAAGTGTCGGATAGTTCGAGAACAAACCACAACAGAACGCATACAGAAGAACATTACACTGTATATTACAACAATGCACCAGATTACAAGAATATACAGAGTATAAACGAATATTACACAGAAATATCAGAGATTTAAATTACATTTAAATACATAGCAGCGGAAAATAATACAATACACAAACTAGAATGAGATATACGGATACAAAGCTTTCCGGATATCGTTCCAGCTGTGAACCAGGATCCTGTGAATATAAATCTGCAAAACCCAAAACTACTAGCTGCCCGTGTCAAAATAAGGGCACCCAGAGTTTAGGTTAAAACAATAAACTCCAGGTCAGTCATGTGACTGGTGTGAGAACTAAAACAGTTATTAATCTTTATTTTAAATCATTAGGTAAATCAAGGGACCACGCCGTATAACACGGAACGGGTTTCCTCCCAAGAATACCAGTGCATAAAACAAATAGCGCAATGCTAAATAAAGAAAAATGAAGCTGTTATAAGACCCAGGTCCCATCACACAATGCAACGCAGTCGAGGATAGGGTTTTCCCTTATAACAGCCAAAGAATGCTTGATACGTTTTAAAACAAATCATTTGATACTATTATAAGTGTATAAAACAACTTCAAATCATAAGTATCAATCATAGGCGGCATAAGCGCCCCATCCCACTATGTCGCCATATATAGGATTACAATTAAAACCGCAAATGTCACGTATTTGGAAATTGGATTTACGTCTATGAACCGAGGCAAAAGATAGTCCTCAACCGATTCGAGACTGCCTAGCCCGAGTCTCAGGCAAGCGCGCAGGCAAGCCTTTGAGCGACAGGGCCGGTCCACCGACGTGGATTATTATACCTGAGCACTACGTTTCGCCGCCCTTTGGGGCGTAAGCGAGCCAACGAATGACTCCATCGGACCCGGATCGTCCGATCTAACCGAGGCGCCTCGCAACAGCAACAACCACATAAGTCAAACTCGTCAGGGCGTGTAAAACCACTGACGCCACTTCTACCTAGGAGGAAACGCAGGCCCTCCCTGAGGTCCGTCTCCCGTTTTTGGTTCATACCGGGTGTGAAACACGCGAGGTAAACGTTACACAAAGCTACGCCACAAAGGCCGTGCTTTGATCATCACCACAAGACTTTGCTTTTCAACAGAAGCCTTGATCATTTGCATCTTAGCATGCCACACAGGCAAACCATCCTATGCAACCGATATCAGTCACACAGAATGAAATCCGATGTCAGACACACAGTCCATTTACAAGTCCGTCCTGGGTCTGAACGAAACCGGAGGCACCTAGTACCCCGCATATCCATCGATCTCCAAGTACGTCTGGACGATCACTAACTGTTTCCATCTTCTTGGGTGTACATCCCAATCAAGATCATCAGTTATCACCCAAACGACGTGAAGACCTCCGGTCTTCGACCATCGTCTTCATCTTCGACTTATCGTCGTATCAGTTATTCAGAATGGGATAAACCCGGTCTTTCCGAATAACTCGCGTATATTTAAATAAGTGTTACACAAACACAACATACGCCTCATTCCAATTCATTAGTCACTAACCGTAAATTAATCAAGAGAATAATTCCCCAAATATTAACCCCGAAGGCCGAAACCAACATCAGATCAATATCCAGAAAACCATTCTACTTAGCTAACCGACAGTTAGTTTCTAATTTCACATTCATAGGGAAAGGTTCCCATTAATTTTATCAAAGATAAATTCTTGAATTTATTCTTTAATCTACTTTGGAATATCAATTCAAACTAGTCGGGATTAGCGAACCTTACCGAAGTAATCATTTGTTTTAATTTCCCAATCCCAACCTATTCATCCCATGAAGTAAAACTGGTAATACTTCATATCTAACACCACAGTGTTATCGGTAAATTCAATTACCATTTCACGTTCAAATCTAATTAAAGATTTAACTATCGCCTGGAGCAAAACTGGTGATACTCCATTTCGATTATCTCAATCTAATTAAAGATTCATTAAAACTCCACTTAGTTTTAATCTTTGACTGGGTTAAAGAATCAGTGTCATTTAAAAACATGGTTCACGATAAACCCAAAATCACATTCATTAATCATCGGGTTAAAGAACGAGTGTTATTTAAAACACTGTCCACGATAAACCCAAAAATCAATATCGATTCAATTCCAATTAAATATTATTTAATTGGTGCACTTCATTAAATCTAAATAAGAAGATTTAATCTTTTCTCAACAGGGTTCAAGAACAGTGTTAGTGAAGACACCATTCACGACAAACCCAAATCACATTCGATATTCAATACAAGGCTCTGAATAGAAAATATATCGGCTCATATTCAATATCGAATTCTACGACTAACAAATGTCGTATTGGAAATAACGATATAAATATATATCTTTCAAATTTCCATAACAACACCTGTATAATCACGAATTCCAACATCGAAATATTCCGAAGACAATTTCGATTCAAATCCACTCCAATGCAATCATTGGAAATTTTGGTTATTTTTAAAACCCTTTTCGAATTCAATTTATTTATTTAAAAATAAATAGAATTATAATTCTAGTTCAAAACTAGTTCATTTCGATAAAAATCTATTTTTATCTTTTCAAATATGGAGTTTTTCATCCCAATTCTTTCTAAATCATTTCCTATGATTTTACACAAATTATTACTATTTTTAATAATTTTATCAAGGCCCGTACAGTCGATTTCCATCAATGGCCATCGAACTGCACTTACAGCGACCTTTTTCAAATTTGATTTGGACATAATTCCAAATCCAACCGTTAGATTTCAAATTTCTAACATTCGCTAGAAAGCTCTTTTCGATACGAACCCAACGGTTCCGGTTTTAGGAGAATCCGACGGTCGGATCTCCCGTAATGTCCGTTTGAAATAAATGGTCGAAATTCGCGAACTGCCGCGGCGCGTTCTATTCAGGCCATTATATTATATATATAATATATATAATATATATTTCATCGATTTCTATTTAAAACGAATTATATAAATAGTTTTAAATTCGTTTCAAATTCTATTTCAACTTCTATTTCAATTCAAAGCAAAATTGAATTCTTCTTTATAAATTCGTTTTAAAATTCATTTCTATTCAATTCGAATTTCAATTCAATTTGAATTCATTTCAATTCGCTTTCAATTCCATTTGAATTCGTTTTCAATTCAATTCATTTCGAAATCGTTTTCAATTCAATTCATTTCGAAATCGTTTTCAATTCATTTTGAATTCGTTTTCAATTCAATTCATTTCGAAATCGTTTTCAATTCAATTCATTTCGAAATCGTTTTCAATTCATTTTGAATTCGTTTTCAATTCAATTCATTTCGAAATCGTTTTCAATTCATTTTGAATTCGTTTTCAATTCAATTCATTTCGAAATCGATAAAATCGATATAAATATCGTTCACGTCAAAATGGCGTCAATCTAATCAACACGGCTTCATAAATTTCTATTTTCAAAATAGTTGTTATTATCAAAATATTTCGTTCAACACATGACCAGTCTCAATAAATGAGTACTGTCAACACATGAACTTTTATTTTATATATTCCTTATTTTTCAAATTAGAATGAGGCCCAATCAATTACCATATAAAGTTAATTATATGGATTTTCATGCATTACACACATATAATAGCATTGAAAAATAATCAACCATCAACCAAAGTGCACTACACTGTATAAGCATCAAATATAGATATCTAACGCTTATAACAGCCTGTCAATCAATCGATCGACATATTTAATCAATCAGGATGAGTGAACTTCAAATTTCATCCTAACACCCGTGTGGAGTTTCAAACAATCAAACACAGGTTTTATTTGTGCAGTTGGGCGATGTGTAAAATTTATCGTCCCAATCAATGTCATTCAAATAGGTGTACATGAACAAACCGTCCGGTTTATAAATGAATATTTTATTTTATTCACTTCACGTTAAAAATTATATTTTTAACGATAAAACATTTTATTCCAACATATGAATTTCTATTATTCATTTACACAATAAAATGATATTTTTATTTTCTAACATATTTTAGAAAATTTCGGCGGCATAACGTCACGATACTAGAAACGGGACGAGGCCTAGCCTTATCCCCGGTCTAGTGAAGGCCCACGCCATTCACACATCAATCAAATCAATTTCGTTATGCAAACCACAAAATTTGGAGTAAGAGTCTAACCTAGCCTTACTCCTTCGCCTTATAACGGCGCACGTCTAATCCTAACCAATTTATCGATTCGATTTTTCACATCACAAACCACATTCAAACCAATATCGCAATCAATCACCAAACAATCAAACAAACAAGTCCATGGTCTGTGGACGGTTGTGTCGGGTGCTACTAAGCACCGTCTGCATCCTAGTATATATATATATATATATATATATATATATATATAACTAGTAAAATAAATTGAAAGGTGAGAAATTCTCACGTATAGCTATCCCGATTCCACGATTCTCCTAATGTAGAAGTCTTCGCTGTTCTCGTCTCTTCGTCATCTTCGTTGCCCGTATTCACTACATATATAAAAATCGAATTTTTATTTCGTTATTCAATATATAAAAATCCATTTTTCTATCGAAGTTCAATATATAAAAATTCTATTTTCTTTCGAAGTTCATTATATAAAAATTCTATTTTCTTTCGAAGTTCATTATATGAAAAATCCTATTTTTCTATCGAAGTTCAATATATAAAAATTCTATTTTTCTATCGAAGTTCAATATATAAAAATTCTATATTTCTATCGAAGTTCAATATATAAAAATTCTATTTTTCTATCGAAGTTCAATATATAAAAATTCTATTTTTCTATCGAAGTTCAATATATAAAAATCACATTTTTATCTCGAAGTTCTATATATAAAAATCACATTTTTATCTCGAAGTTCTATATATAAAAATCACATTTTTATCTCGAAGTTCTATATATAAAAATCACATTTTTATCTCGAAGTTCTATATATAAAAATCATATTTTTCAAAACAAAGTATCTTTATATTTTCGAAACAAAGTATCTTTATATTTTCGAAACAAAGTATCTTTATATATTCAAAACTAATTTTATTTATGTTTTCAAAACTGATTTTATTTATGTTTTCAAAACTGATATTATTTATGTTTTCAAAACTGATTTTATTTAAACTGCTTACATAAAATAAAACTAAAAATAAAATAAAAAAAACTGTTAAACCTTTATCTGCTAAAATTAGGCCGCCCCCTTCTGAAGTCCTTCTTCATCCTGGACGATAACACCGAACCCAAGCCTTGGATTTAGGGTTCCATCCTCTTGCGCGGGTATCAAGGCGTCGGAGGGAGATCGGAGGAGGGGGGGTGTTTGCTCGCGGTGGGGCTCGTCGGAGCTGGAGTGCGGCCTGGGGATGGTAGGGGGGGGGGCGGAAGGTTTGGGCGCTTGGGTTTATTGAGGTGGAGCTCGAGGTCTAAATGCGGAGGGGGGGGGGGGAGAAGAAGAGGGAGCGCGAGAAGGGGAGAGGGCGGAGGGGAAGCGCCCTGGTGGCCGACCGACGGTGGGGGATGGGCGATGGGCGGTGGTCTGCCATTTTTTTTTTTTTTATAATCGATCTGAAAAGTAATTTAGGGGGGGCCAGAACCAATAAAGGGGAGGGAATATTATTTTATTTTATTTTTTTATTTAATTTTTATTTAATTTCTCTCTCCTAAGTTGACTTTTCATACGCTCTCGAAATCGAACCCACCGCCTGTCGTCCATAGCGTTTCACCCCCATTCTAAACACAATGGGATATGTACCGCAAGCTGAATCGACCGTTTCGATCAGTTTCCGTTGCATTTACATTTAAATCATTATATTGAATTTTAAACGCACATTTCAAATTACAGGGGCCACATACTAACTAGAAAAATTCCCGAAAAATATTTTCTAGCTTCGTATTGACGATACGGTCCTAACAAAACTAATTTCGCCGAATTCTGAGACCGTTTGAAAAATGGCCAATTTCCAGTCGATTAAAATCAACTGAAACTGGTCAAACGCGTTTTCCTTTGCCACGCTCACATATTAATTCGAAAAATTATGAAATTTGAAACCTAGCAATAACTTGACATCACGGACCCAACAAAACTGGTTTCGTCGAAATCCGAGGTCGTTTGCAAAATGTCCATTTTTAAGGGCCTTATATATATGAAAATATATATAAATTCCACGGCGACTATTTCTAATTTTAAACTGGACATATCTTATCATTTCTAAGACGAAATCTTGATTTTCCGGATTCGTTGGAAAGATATTCACTATTAGATCCCATTATTTTTGGTTTCACTAAAATCCGGATTGTTTTGCACCCGGTACATTCAATTGAAGTTTGAAATCGAATTATCGAACTACCGCGCCATTTTCAATTCTATTTATAATTATATATAAATATTTATATTCTAACGACGGCGTATATAATATATACGTCGAATTCTATTTAAAAATAAATTTTCTCGTCGATACTATTTAAAATAATCTATTTTAAATATTCAAAATTCGCTAAAATCGCCAAAATAAAAATTTCAAACTGGCTCGCATTTTACGGGTTGTTACAGACTAAGACAATACAAACAGCTAAGATATATATGTATGATATGTAGATGAAGTCGAAATTTCCAATAAAAGAATCCACGCAAGGACTGTTCTGCTACATAGCAAATATAAGATATACACCAAATCTTTACAATGAAAGAGGAATTGTAGGTAAGCAAAAACCGTAAATTGAACATGGCAATTCTTTTTAAAATATAAATTTCAACATGCTGTGTCCTTTCAAAATACAGTAGTACACCACAAAATCCATGAGCAGGACGAACATTTATAAATATATAGGGACAGCTACGAAGATTCATGTGGAAAATTCACTGTTAAAACCCAAACAGAAAATCTATGGTACATTTTTCAAATCCCTGAATTGAAATAACAATTCATCCCATTTAAAAACATATCACATAATCTACAACCTGCAGTTTCAAATATCTGTATTTAAAATAAACAAGTCATAGCTGTAACCTCACCTAGTCTATACATTTATACCCAATTCGACCACTGTTAACAGTACTAAAATGAGAAACTAAATCCCATAAAAATAAAGTGTCTGCTAAACCATTTCGCAGCCATCAAATGTCCACCATCAGTACATCATCTAAAAAGGGGAAAAACAAACCCAATGGCCTAAGATCTAAGTAGCTGATTCTGCCAAAAATAAGATTTGATAAACTTTGATCCAATCCAAACCTAACCATACTATAAATAGACGCAAAGGGTTCCAGGACCATTCGAACAAGGAAATAAACAAGCAAATAATTTGAAACCCGAAAAAAATCTAAACAAATAAATACTGCAATTCGAATTAAATAAAAACACTTATCTGTGTTTGAAAATCCACGCATGCTTCTGACGGATGCTCGTGGGATTTTGTTCTATGCCGAAGAATAGGGTTCAAATAGCAGCTTCGAGTTTGTTTGTTGATCAGTGGCGTAGATCAAAGAGCTATGGTGACGTGGGATGTTGTAGGAAGCTACTTCATTTTGGTTGAGAGGGTCGGCGGGTGTTTGGCAAAGCAAGGGTAACCATCGAAGGTTGCAGGACTATTGAGGTAGAGGGCAGAAGGGGTGGCCAGAAAAGAGGTCGTGAAGGGGGACGCAACGCAGATGGGTCCGATTTAGGATTGGCAAAAAGGGGATTAAGGATTAGGTTTTTCTGCTGTGAAGAGAATGGTGGAGACAGTAAGAAATGAAATGGGTTACGGTAGTAAGGGTTTACATGGAGAAGCGGGTAGTGGGTCTCGGCCCAAACGAGAAGGTAATGGCCCATTTATAAATGATATAAAACCCATGTTTTGAAATCTAATTATATTATAAACTTGTTTATGTAATTTCTTACACATACGATAACAGATTTTAACACGGTCAGTTTCGTTGGGACCGTGAAGCCGAGTACTTCGAGATGGAGTAGGTCTGGGTCGGATCTGAAGTAAAGAGAATTTTATTTCGAATTAAACGTCAGTTTAATTTGACAAAAACTAGATTGTTATCGACCGTTTTGAATCCAGGTGAGTTAAACTCACTCAGCCTCCTCGTTTATATTTTATATAAACTGGGTATTTTATTTTGCGTGTTCTGATTGTTAGTGGTTGACTGTTAGGTGTATATACTGTTGATCATCGACCGTTTAAATTTAGAAAATACCCACTGTTGGGGATGACCCATAACAAAGTAACTCCTAGGGTTGATCACGTTTATAAACGTGTTTTGAAATTATTGGAATTTGTTTGAATTGGATGTTAGTTGATTTGATAATTGGCAGTAAATGGCCAAATGTAAGGTTTTAACGTCATTCGACCCGTCGGGTGAATTGACGTATTTTTAAAAGTTATAAATTCATTTATAACTAGATTAAAGTTTTTTTTTTAAATTATTTTGTACGGATTGGAAATTCACAAGGAATATTTTTAATCGAGTTATCAAGAAAATTTAGTTAAATAGTTTGGATCAGTTGAAAAGCAGAAATCGAGAATTTTCCATAGATTGATAAAAAGGAGAATAATTGTTTCAAACAATGAAAAAGTGACTTTAATTAATTAAGTTAATTAATTAATTTAAGAAAGGGAAAATGACAGTTGGAACTCAGTTAATAGTTAACGGATGTGTATAGTTGGTAAATCAACCGTTCGAATAGAATGGCCAAAGGAAATAACTATAAGTTTAATTTAAAAAAGGGAAAAAGGGCCTTTTGAGGTTAGTGGACGAGCTAATGTTATTCTGAGGTAAGAACGGGTCGATCAAGGTCTGAGAGGTAACTAAAATACCCCAACTTGATGTGCTTCACTATTATCAAGGAATAGTATTAGTTTATATCGAGTGAAGTGTTGAGATTGGTCTTATCCTATAAGAGAATGTCAAACTCTGATGCAAGGTTTGGGAAATTAAATAATATTATGATATGATTTCAGAAGAGATGAGAATGTTGTTTTCAAACTATAGCAACCATTTGTTAGTCAATTAGAATTGATCGAATATAGTTAGAGATAGTCAAATCAAGTTATCTAGGGAAGTTCCATTGCGTACGACTGCTAGCGTAATTTGCAGGGCTGTAGATAGCCTACGGCGGTCGGATGTTTCCTGAGGGAATCAGGCGTAACCATTGTGATCGCTGCGAGCTAGAGTCAAGCGAATGGAGTTAAGTCAAATATAAGTTAATCAATAGGAGTAATCAAGGCAAGTAAATCAAGTTAAATAAGTCGAGTTAGTTAAGTAAAGTTAATCGATCAAAGTAATTCAAGCAGAGTTAATCAGAGGAAATTGTTTTATATCGTTAAGTATATTTTAAAGTGGTCGAGTTGTGCCAAGTGTTGTGTTCACACTATTGTTATTCGATAGTTAAATCACCGACTATCGAAGTTGACCAATACGATTGTTGGTATGGAAAGACCGGGATCGAATTATATTCGAATACCGTTCCCACCAACAAATACGTGAAGAGATCGGAAGATGATCGAGATGGAGCATTGAAGACTGTGGATTTTCATAAACGGAAGGACTGCTAATAAATCTCTGGATCGCGGTCAGAGTTAAACTGTGGTTCTGTCGTGGGTGAAATCTACAGGCTACAAGGACTTCTCGCTACTGATCCATGGGGTGATTCCTATATTGGATGCAGTAGGAGAGTACCTTCGGTTCATCCTGTTCTTGGATGACTTGTACGGACGATTGTCTGATAGAGTATTTCCAAAAGGATTGACATGCGTTGATTTCTCCAAACGTACCATAGTTGATGGCGGAGAAATGGTTATTCTCTAGCCAGATAGCTAGAGTATGTTTGTGGACATCGATCAAGTGTGATCTGGCGGATCTGACGATGTGGCATTCAAAGTGTATGATGAACAGATGTGCTTTGACTTCAAGCCTCATCAACCGGGAAATGACAAAAATCGAGCAGGCAGCATGACTATGTGGGTCGCTCCCATTAGGATGTATGATCACATATCTAGAGAAATTCCTATTGCTTCTTTATCTATGTTCGATGCTGTACCTTATCGGGAGACGGTGGTTTGAGTCCAACCGTCGGTGATATACATTCGATACACTCAAGCGAAATGAGTGGTCGGTCATGTGAGGGCCGGGTTACAAGACGTTCTTGTTCAACCCAGTGTATTCGCCTCTAGAGATACACTGTCGGCAGGTGGTCCCATACCTTGTCATAGTTGGAACTCCATCTCCACTAAGCGCCTGCGTTTTTGGTTTGTAAACTATATATGTGGAGCGTGAGATACAAGCGTTCCACTAGATTGTTATTTACTTGTATTTAGACATTATGATAATATCGGAACAAGTATGATTTTCAAGAAATGTGTTGGGTTATCATAAGGTAAAAACCATCCGTGTTTATGTGTGGATTCGGTCTTACGATTATCTTTGTCTTTCAAAGGGATTTTAAATTTAAAATCAAGTTTGTGATACCCTAAATATTGTGCGAGTTTATCTCACTCTGGTTCACCAGACTGACCCGGTGTTTTGTAAATGCTTGGGTTAGACCGGGTGTGCAGGTTCAGGTATTCAGGTACGGTGAAGCCCAGTGACAAGGTGAAGGTGTTCAAGATGTATACTATTCCGCTGTGTGTTGTATATGAGACAGGCTATTGAAAACTGTCCAGATATGTGTTGTACTCTGATATTGTAAGTATTTTCAAAGGCTCTCAATAAAGATTTATTTCTGTATTATACTTTGTTCCGCTGCGATGTGAGACTCTGTATTGTGTTGGTTCTTCTTCTTCTTCTATTCTAATATTTCTTTCTTATCTCACCCTCTAACTTCTTTCTAGACGCTCCAGTGTTTCGGTATTTGGAGGATCGGTATAAGATACGGTAAAAGTATTTACATCGATTTTCGGGGCCGAAAATTGCTGGGTCATTACAGTGGTATCGGAGCTATTGGTTCAGAGATAACCTTGGCTCTGTGGTGTGACTCAATAGAGATGGGGTTAGCAATACCCTAGATTGAGTATGAGTATATATATACGAGTGAACGTATTTGTAGATTTTATAAACTTTGTTTTATATTGTGGAGATTTATTGGTTGGATTGTTTATGAGTTCTGGTCGATCAGTTTGATCCACTGTATCGATAGGGATTTCTAAACACTCAAGTACGATAAACCGACGCAGTATGTTTTGAAAGAGGGTAGATGAAATAATTTCACCCAAGGTATATTTTTATATAAGAAGAAAAAAAAGAATTTATTTTCTATATTATAGTAATGTTGGGTGTTTGGATGGTTGTCTTGATTAATATGATTTGAAATCAAATTTGAATTTTGAAATAAAGTTGAAAATCGATTCGTCAAGTAGATCAGATATGAGAAATAAACCTGAACCTAGTTAAGTAAAACCAGTTCAAGAATAAATTCAAAAAGAGTGAATTCAAATAAATTGGTATTTGAAAGAATGTAATGGATAAATAAATTTGGGATTTCAAATAATGTAGGTTGCCATTTGGATTTTGAATTTTCGATGAAATTGAGATCTAGAGTGACAGTTGTAATCATATCGATCGAGCCATGCAGAGGAAGTAATGGCAAAATTTTAGAGAATTTTTAAAGTTCAAATTTTTTTTTAATTTGATTCAAACAGTAATGATTTTAAAAATAATATAGTTCGAATTATTCTTCTTACTTTTGCAATTTCGAGGACGAAATTATTTTAAGGGGGGAAGAATGTAACATCCCAGATTTTACGGCCATTTAAATTGGAATATTTAAATCTGTTATATATTAATTAGAAATATACTGGATTTTTAATCGAGTTTATTGATTTAAAATGGAGATCGAATATAAATATTTACAAATCACAGCTAAATATTCCGAACTCTTTGACATTCCGTTCAATCAATATGAAATATGCTGAAGCATGGTATACGGGCTTTCAATGTAATCCGATGGGTCCTAATAACTTAAATAGTTGTTATTGTATTTTTAAAATTTACCATCTCGGTTTGTAAATCCTAATTAAATATTTATTTTGCAGTTACGGAGTAGTCTCGATCCAATTTTGTAACGACCCGGGAAAAAGACGACCTTGATTATCCGATATACAACACGTATCGAACATCAAGGGTCGACAATTACCGAATAGTTAATGAAAGAATTTAGAGGGTGAGGATAGATAAGATAGAAAATTAGAATAAAAGAAGAAAAAGAAGAACACAACATCAGAGTAACACGAAACTCACAGCGGAACGAATAAAATATATTAATCACATAACTTGAAATCAAAAGCAGTATATGCATACAATACCATTATCAGAGTACAACCCTTGCATCACAGTGGAAATAAACAATAGCTATATAAGTCCTAAAGCCTCCTGCTCCAAGCTCTCCAAGTCTATCTGTAAAATCCTGACTACTTGACTGCCCGTACAAATTTGGGCACCCAAGAGTTTAGGGAAAACAAAACAAAATAAAACTCTGGGTCAGTCATGGGACTGGTGTGAGTAAACTCCAATCATTTGGTTTAACTTTTCAAAATCCTTTTCAAAAGAAAAGATAATCGTAAGACCAATCCACTCATAAATACGGATGGCTTTTACCTTACGATAACCCAAAACACTTTGGAAATCATATATTATCTGATATTATAATAATGTCTAATCACAAGTAATTAAAATCTAGTAGAACGCTTGCATCTCACGCTTTACATATATAATATACAATCAAACTCGCAGGCACTTATTGGAGATTGGATTCCAACTTGACAAGGTATGGGACCACCTTCCGAACGTGTATCTCTAGAGGCAAATACACTGGGTTCAACAAGAACATCTTGCAACCCGGCCCACACATGACCGACCACTCATTTCGCTTGAGTGTATCGAATGTATATCACCAACGGTTGGGATCAGCAACTGTCTCCCGATAAGGGACAGCATCGATAGATTTAAGAACAAAAGGAATTTCTCTAGATAGGTGATCATACATCCTAATGGGTGCGACCCACATAGCCATGCTGCCTGCCCGATTTTTGTCATTTTCCGGTGGATGAGGCTTGAGGTCATAACGTATCTTTTGACAGATCCCACCTCCATTACTTTGAATGCCACATCGTCATACCCGCCAAATCACAAATTGATTTCACCAAAAATACCACGGGTATACAGCTAAGAGAAACGAATTCCTCCGCCACCAAACGTAAGTACGTTTGAAGAGATCAACTTACGCGATCCTTTGAATATACTCTGTCAGACATTCGTCCATTCACGTTTGTCCTGGGACTGGACAAACCGAAGGCACTATTCTGTAAATAGGATAGCCCTTGCATAACTCCGTCTTCAATATATTCAGCATACTTGATTTGCAACGCTTATGCCAATACGGAGTGGTTCTCTGGATAATAATCCGACCGGTCTCTCCATATTAACAACGTTAAAATGGTCAAAACTTTGATAGTCGGTGATTTAACTATCAAATAAAAACATGTCGGTGTGCAAACAACGATATTATTTCCAGATGGAAATTCTATCGATCAATCATCATTCATCATCAAATTATCATAAATTTACCCTTTTCCTTATTCTTGTTTTCTTATATTTCTTATTTACTATATTTAGAAAATATACGTTATTAACAATGGAAAACAATTCCATTTCTCATTTTCTATATTCAGAAAACATTTCTGATTTTCATTTGGAAGACATTTCCAAATCTCCTTCATTGGGTTTAAACTGATGTTTGAATAAACATCGCTGTACCAACACCAACCATTTCGCTCATTAACTAAATTCACTTAACCCCTTTCACTCTCGAACCTTATCCACTTCTTAGGTAAAAACGAAGTCAATCAAGTTGGGGTATAATTACCTCTCAGACCTTAACTGAACAACATTTCTAACTTCGAAATAGACAAAGTTCAAACTTTACTCTTTAAGAAACTTCCTTGCGAACTCTCAGATTCTATTTATGAATCCACTTCCTTTACTGAATCATTTGATTATAACTATAAATGTTATAATTCCACGCTTTCAAAATATGTTAACTTAAATATATTTCCATATCTTAATTTGGATAAATAAACAACCAACTACTTTATTAACAGATAATTAAAACTTGATTTGAAATGGAAAGTAAACATTACTTCCCTTGATTCGATATAATTGAATTTCCATGTATGATTCACTCTCGAATAATCACTATCCGATAATTCTCTTTCGAATAAACTATATTCGATTCCCTGTTCGAATAACTAATATTCGATAATCCTTTTCTTCGAATAACTAATATTCGAAAAATCTCACTTCGAATAAACCATATTCGATAATTCTCTCCTTCGAATAACTATATTCGATTTAACACACTTCGAACAAACTATATTCGATTACTCTTCTCGAATAAACTATATTCGATAACTCTACTTCGTATAGGTGATATTCGATTAATTCCCTTTTTGACTAACCCTACTTAATTTACTAATACTCGACTAACTTGACTTAATTAACTTCTATTGATTAATTACTATTTGATTTAACACCATTTGCTTGACTCTAGATCGCAGCGATCACAATGGTTACGCTTGATTCCCCCAGGAAACATCCGACCGCCGTAGGCTATCTGCAGCCCTGCGAATTACGCTAGCAGTCGTGCTAAATGGAAATTCATCCTTAAATAACTTTGTCTATTTTTAACTCTATCTCGAATAATTAGATTCGATCAATTCTAATTGAATAACTAATATTCAATTAACCATTATTCGATTACTATATTTGAATAACTCTAGTTCGATTTGACTCAAAACGATTAACTCTAACTGATTAACTCTAACTGGTTAATTCTAACTGAATAACTCTAACTGGATAACTCTAACTGAATAACTCTAACTGGTTAACTCTAACTAACTAACTCTAACTGTTTAACTTTACGGTTTAACTCTGACAGTTTAACTTCAACGGTTTAACTCTAACAGTTTAACTCCAACTGTTTAACTCTAACAGTTTAACTCCAACTGTTTAACTCTAACAGTTTAACTCCAACGGTTTAACTCTAGTTGATTAACTCTTTTGAATTAATCTCTTTGACTTTTCTCTTTTGAATAATTCCTTTGAATTACTTCCCTTGAATAGATTCTTTTTCTATTCGTTTTCTCAACAAATAACTATTCTCTTTTCGCTTCTATTTATTTAACAAATAAATATTCCCTTTAACTTTTCTATTTATTCAACAAATAAATATTTCTTTTAACTTTTCTATTTATTTAACAAATAAGTACTTCTGTCAACTTTTCTTTATTACCTACATGAATATTCCCTTTCCAATTCCATTTGTAAATACTTTTACGAATGTTTCCCTTTTTATTTCTATTTGTAATCGTTTCACAAATATTTTCCCTTCTATTCGATTACACCAATATTTTCCCTTCTATTTGATTTCACCAATATTTGTTTTTTTTACAAATGCTTTGATTCTATAATCATTTTCTCTCATGAAATTCTCTTCCTTTTATATATAAAATCTATTGATTTTATATAAATAATTTATTTTCAAAATAAACTTTGAAAATCCCTTTTCACTTTCTAGTATCACTTATGGTATAAAAATACCAAATCAAAAGGTTCAATCATCATCCAAACACACAGGTTCAACAACAGATGATATAACACATCATATATCAGAATATATGAAAAACGGTAAATAAATGTTGAGGAATCCAGTTGGATTCCTCCGACCTGTTTCCCTGCATCCACAGATGTTGCACAATATAATTCACATCAATTTCATTTCAATATGAGGTATTCTGATAAACAAAATCAACATCGGTTAACGATATATATAACTATATCGGTATTTTCAATCAATTGACTAGCAGTTCAACCAAACAATCAGCACTCAGCAATTCAACCAATAATTATCAGTTCTAAAAATACTTTATAAAAATATAAAGTGTTCAGAGTTAGTGAGATTTACTCACCTTGGACGGTTTATCGTTGAATAACGATAATCGGTCATTGATTTGGTTCAGACGTTAAATTTCCCCATAAATCCAAACGAGCTCCAATCCACTTGCGGTCAGTTCTCTTGCGTAGTGCTCGTCCATACGATCCCAATGGATCCTGTTTCGTTAAATTTCGTTAATGTATGCAAAAGTTATGCTATTTACAATATTTACCTAATTTAAATGAATATATATTTAATTAAATTAATTAAATTATTTTTATCTTAATTAATTTCTAATTGCGTTATTAGCCAAATTACCTTCCCTGCCCTTCTAAAAAATCCTACTTTCCCATCTCTAGCCATATCCAATTTTTTTTTAAAATTGAAAAACCATTTTAATATTAATTACATTTAATTTTCAAATAAAATATTTAAAAATATTCATTTAATTATAACTTAAAATTTTTAACCCGGATCAAAAATCTGCTTTCACTCATTTTAAAGTATTTTTCGATAAGAATCCAACGGTCCTTGTTTCGTGGAAATCCGACTTGTTTTGAAAAAGTTATAAGCTTTTAAAGTTTATGGTTAAAATTTATGAAAATGCCCCTGGTCTGTTTTAAATTCAAATTAAATTTTAAATTTAAATTTAAATTAATCATCCCATCCGTCGGATCAGTTAGGGATAGCCAGGGAGAGCAGGAAACTATATTTTCCAAACTCAAGCCTTAGACACTATCCTCTCTGTCACCCTTAGAATGTTCTGATATTTATTTTTTACAAATTTTATTTTAATTATAATATATATATATATATATTACACAAATAAATAAATAAATATTATTTAAAAACTTACCCCGCAAAGCCCAAGCCTCTGCCTAAGAGTCCCTAGCTCCCCGTCTTGCCCTCCTTTCTCCCTTCCTTCCCTTTTCCCTATTTCCTAATATTTTATTATTATTTCTGCCATTGCCAAAGCTTGAAAGAGGAGGAGGAGGAGTGAGTTTAAAATGAAGGGGGGGGGGGTATTTATAGCCGAAGGAGTCACATGGATTGCTGAGGTGGCGCGAATCCAACGGTCGAAAATGGATGGCTAGGATTAATCCTTAAATTTATTAAATTATAAATAAATTTAATAATTTATGAATAGTAAAGTGTGTTTTCTCAACCCTATTCGGACGTTAATTTGACTTACTTATTGATACCTTATCCGAAATCTTTTTCAACCATGTTGTTCAATTTTTCTTGCTCTTCAATACTATATAAAAATATATTAATTTTGAATTTTTTTGAACTTTCAAATAATTTAAATTCAAATTCAAAATAGTGTTTTGTGTTAGTTTCAACACCTTCCGGTCTCATGTTGGAGTATCAAACGATAACGGTTTTCACAAATTCTTCCACCATCTGGTCCGGTTTTGAACGTACTTCAATCCTATGTATTCAAATCAAAAATCGGAGTTCGTTTAGATTTTCAAATAATTTATTTAAATTCTGTTTCCTTAATAACTTTCTATATCCGTTATAGGATTTTCCCAGATTTCATATATAGCTAATATCCTATGTTTAGAATTTTCCTGGATAGGTCTCAGGTTCCAGTTTTGCCGTTAGCATTAGCAAATTCCAACTACCGTCAAAATTTAGTTCAAATTTTGGCCTTTTATTTTTTCTTTTCCACATACGGATGCCATTTTTGACCTAACTTGTTTGGTTACCTAATTTCATCATTTCAGATTTAATGAAACTGATTTCATCGAAATCCGAGTTCGTTAGCTACTACATTCTTTGTAAACGTACTATTTTAAATTAAAAATTTATCCTTTTATACTGCCAGTTCACATTATATTGCAGATCCACTAAATTTCTACCATTTCGGAATAAAATAAAATATTCAAAATTAAACCATTTAGAATTCCAAAATAATAAAAAAAACATTTTTAAATAATAACTAAATGGTCAAAAAATCTGGGCCGTTACATTCTTCCCCCCTTAAAATAATTTCGTCCTCGAAATGGCTAAGGTAGAAAAATGAATTTTATAAGTAGGTTAAAATTATTTGGTTACTCTGATTTCACTAAACCAATCTATTCTAATTAATTTATTTCTATAAACGAAAATTTTCAGAAATTCTGAAAATTTTCTAACACTCGAAATTTCTGAAAAATTTCGCCAGCACCTCCTTTGTACTGGTCAATAGCTCAAACTCCAACTCGCCTCTCTAGACCTTCTTCAACCCAAAAGAAAATCAAACAGCCAAGTGGCTTGCCAAACAGGCTCATAAATCTCATCAAACTCATATGAATATATACGTGTACCTTTTTGTCGGCATTCAATTCTGCTGTCAATTTAGCATATACCACTATCATCCCAATCAAACTCCCAATCACTTTTATCTTCAACACGACCATCCACTTATAACCAAGCCAAATTTCAATCAAACTGCAATTCCAATCTCAATTCAAATTTCTTGCTCGACCATCCATTTCTATCCCAGATTATCTCTAATCCAGTCCAATTCTACTTTGTACCATTCTATTTCAATTCAACTCAATTTCCACTGAATGCCTTCAGTTCAATTTCAAATTTGCTTTCACAAATTTCTATTTAATTTGTGTTTATTTCAATAATCTGTACCTGGGAGTTTCAAATAGCTTTGCCTTTTCCAAAAATCAAATATCCCTTTGGAATATCAAAACAACTCGGTTTCTCAAAACAATTCAAAAACAAAATCTTTGGTGGTAATCTGTCACTTACAAACTCGAAAATGAGCACCGATGATGTCCGGATCAACATCGGAATTTATTTTCCAGCTATCGAAGTGAGTTCAATACTATAGCACTTTCAAAACCCATTTTTAAACATTTTCATTTTGAAATTCATTTCAAAATATCCCTTTTCAATGCTTGTAACAAATTTAAAATCTCCCAGGATTTTAAAATTCACATATATTCAATTTAATTCCATTTACAACGCTTACTCAAATTTTAGCAATTTCAATTCCAATTCTGAACTTAAATTCAGATTTAATTCATTTGATTTCATATATTTCACTTATATGAATTTTGATTTGTTATTTACATAACCATTCCACATTTTATAATCTTATTCGATTATAATCACAACCAACACATTCAATATACTATAATAATTTCAAATATCTATACTTTGCTTATATCAAAATATAATTTGGGTAAAATTATTTCATTCACCCTTTTTCAAAACATACTGTGTCGGTTCATCGTATTCAAGCGTTTAGAAACCCCTATCGATACAGTGGATCAAACTGATCGATCAGAATTCATAAACAACTTAACCAATAAATCTCCACAATATAAAATCATTTTACATCAAATAACAAATACGTTCACTCGTATATATACACTCAAACTCAGTCTAGGGTATTACTAACCCCATCTCTACTGAATCACGCCACAGAGCCAAGGTAATACTTAACCTTCAGCTCTGATACCACTGTAACGACCCGGGAAAAAGACGACCTTGATTATCCGATATACAACACGTATCGAACATCAAGGGTCGACAATTACCGAATAGTTAATGAAAGAATTTAGAGGGTGAGGACAGATAAGATAGAAAATTAGAATAGAAGAAGAAAAAGAAGAACACAACATCAGAGTAACACGAAACTCACAGCGGAACGAATAAAATATAATAATCACATAACTTGAAATCAAAAGCAGTATATGCATACAATACCATTATCAGAGTACAACCCTTGCATCACAGCGGAAATAAACAATAGCTATATAAGTCCTAAAGCCTCCTGCTCCAAGCTCTCCAAGTCTATCTGTAAAATCCTGACTACTTGACTGCCCGTACAAATTTGGGCACCCAAGAGTTTAGGGAAAACAAAACAAAATAAAACTCTGGGTCAGTCATGGGACTGGTGTGAGTAAACTCCAATCATTTGGTTTAACTTTTCAAAATCCTTTTCAAAAGAAAAGATAATCGTAAGACCAATCCACTCATAAATACGGATGGCTTTTACCTTACGATAACCCAAAACACTTTGGAAATCATATATTATCTGATATTATAATAATGTCTAATCACAAGTAATTAAAATCTAGTAGAACGCTTGCATCTCACGCTCTACATATATAATATACAATCAAACTCGCAGGCACTTATTGGAGATTGGATTCCAACTTGACAAGGTATGGGACCACCTTCCGAACGTGTATCTCTAGAGGCAAATACACTGGGTTCAACAAGAACATCTTACAACCCGGCCCACACATGACCGACCACTCATTTCGCTTGAGTGTATCGAATGTATATCACCAACGGTTGGGATCAGCAACCGTCTCCCGATAAGGGACAGCATCGATAGATTTAAGAACAAAAGGAATTTCTCTAGATAGGTGATCATACATCCTAATGGGTGCGACCCACATAGCCATGCTGCCTGCCCGATTTTTGTCATTTTCCGGTGGATGAGGCTTGAGGTCATAACCCGGGCAAATCACTTTGAATGCCACATCGTCATACCCGCCAAATCACAAATTGATTTCACCAAAAATACCACGGGTATACAGCTAAGAGAAACGAATTCCTCCACCACCAAACGTAAGTACGTTTGAAGAGATCAACTTACGCGATCCTTTGAATAAACTCTGTCAGACATTCGTCCATTCACGTTTGTCCTAGGACTGGACAAACCGAAGGCACTATTCTGTAAATAGGATAGCCCTTGCATAACTCCGTCTTCATTATATTCAGCCTACTTGATTTGCAACGCTTATGCCAATACGGAGTGGTTCTCTGGATAATAATCCAACCGGTCTCTCCATATTAACAACGTTAAAATGGTCAAAACTTTGATAGTCGGTGATTTAACTATCAAATAAAAACATGTCGGTGTGCAAACAACGATATTATTTCCAGATGGAAATTATATCGATCAATCATCATTCATCATCAAATTATCATAAATTTACCCTTTTCCTTATTCTTGTTTTCTTATATTTCTTATTTACTATATTTAGAAAATATACGTTATTAACAATGGAAAACAATCCCATTTCTCATTTTCTATATTCAGAAAACATTTCTGATTTTCATTTGGAAGACATTTCCAAATCTCCTTCATTGGGTTTAAACTGATGTTTGAATAAACATCGCTATGCCAACACCAACCATTTCACTCATTAACTAAATTCACTTAACCCCTTTCACTCTCGAACCTTATCCACTTCTTAGTTAAAAACGAAGTCAATCAAGTTGGGGTATAATTACCTCTCAGACCTTAACTGAACAACATTTCTAACTTCGAAATAGACAAAGTTCAAACTTTACTCTTTAAGAAACTTCCTTGCGAACTCTCGGATTCTATTTATGAATCCACTTCCTTTACTGAATCATTTGATTATAACTATAAATGTTATAATTCCACGCTTTCAAAATATGTTAACTTAAATATATTTCCATATCTTAATTTGGATAAATAAACAACCAACTACTTTATTAACAGATAATTAAAACTTGATTTGAAATGGAAAGTAAACATTACTTCCCTTGATTCGATATAATTGAATTTCCATGTATGATTCACTCTCGAATAATCACTATCCAATAATTCTCTTTCGAATAAACTATATTCGATTCCCCTGTTCGAATAACTAATATTCGATAATCCTTTTCTTCGAATAACTAATATTCGAAAAATCTCACTTCGAATAAACCATATTCGATAATTCTCTCCTTCGAATAACTATATTCGATTTAACACACTTCGAACAAACTATATTCGATTACTCTTCTCGAATAAACTATATTCGATAACTCTACTTCGTATAGGTGATATTCGATTAATTCCCTTTTTGACGAACCCTACTTAATTTACTAATACTCGACTAACTTGACTTAATTAACTTCTATTGATTAATTACTATTTGATTTAACACCATTTGCTTGACTCTAGATCGCAGCGATCACAATGGTTATGCCTGATTCCCCAAGGAAACATCCGACCGCCGTAGGCTATCTGCAGCCCTGCGAATTACGCTAGCAGTCGTGCTAAATGGAAATTCATCCTTAAATAACTTTGTCTATTTTTAACTCTATTTCGAATAATTAGATTCGATCAATTCTAATTGAATAACTAATATTCAATTAACCATTATTCGATTACTATATTTGAATAACTCTAGTTCGATTTGACTCAAAACGATTAACTCTAACTGATTAACTCTAACTGGTTAATTCTAACTGAATAACTCTAACTGGATAACTCTAACTGAATTACTCTAACTGGTTAACTCTAACTAACTAACTCTAACTGTTTAACTTTACGGTTTAACTCTGACAGTTTAACTTCAACGGTTTAACTCTAACAGTTTAACTCCAACTGTTTAACTCTAACAGTTTAACTCCAACTGTTTAACTCTAACAGTTTAACTCCAACTGTTTAACTCTAACAGTTTAACTCCAACGGTTTAACTCTAGTTGATTAACTCTTTTGAATTAATCCCTTTGACTTTTCTCTTTTGAATAATTCCTTTGGAATAATTCCTTTGAATTACTTCCCTTGAATAGATTCTTTTTCTATTCGTTTTCTCAACAAATAACTATTCTCTTTTCGCTTCTATTTATTTAATAAATAAATATTCCCTTTAACTTTTCTATTTATTCAACAAATAAATATTTCTTTTAACTTTTCTATTTATTTAACAAATAAGTACTTCTGTCAACTTTTCTTTATTCCCTACATGAATATTCCCTTTCCAATTCCATTTGTAAATACTTTTACGAATGTTTCCCTTTTTATTTCTATTTGTAATCGTTTCACAAATATTTTCCCTTCTATTTGATTTCACCAATATTTTCCCTTCTATTTGATTTCACCAATATTTGTTTTTTTTACAAATGCTTTGATTCTATAATCATTTTCTCTCATGAAATTCTCTTCCTTTTATATATAAAATCTATTGATTTTATATAAATAATTTATTTTCAAAATAAACTTTGAAAATCCCTTTTCACTTTCTAGTATCACTTATGGTATAAAAATACCAAATCAAAAGGTTCAATCATCATCCAAACACACAGGTTCAACAACAGATGATATAACACATCATATATCAGAATATATGAAAAACGGTAAATAAATGTTGAGGAATCCAGTTGGATTCCTCCGACCTATTTCCCTGCATCCACAGATGTTACACAATATAATTCACATCAATTTCATTTCAATATGAGGTATTCTGATAAACAAAATCAACATCGGTTAACGATATATATAACTATATCGGTATTTTCAATCAATTGACTAGCAGTTCAACCAAACAATCAGCACTCAGAAATTCAACCAATAATTATCAGTTCTAAAAATACTTTATAAAAATATAAAGTGTTCAGAGTTAGTGAGATTTACTCACCTTGGACGGTTTATCGTTGAATAACGATAATCGGTCATTGATTTGGTTCAGACGTTAAATTTCACCATAAATCGAAACGAGCTCCAATCCACTTGCGGTCAGTTCTCTTGCGTAGTGCTCGTCCATACGATCCCAATGGATCCTGTTTCGTTAAATTTCGTTAATGTATGCAAAAGTTATGCTATTTACAATATTTACCTAATTTAAATGAATATATATTTAATTAAATTAATTAAATTATTTTTATCTTAATTAATTTCTAATTGCGTTATTAGCCAAATTACCTTCCCTGCCCTTCTAAAAAATCCTACTTTCCCATCTCTAGCCATATCCAATTTTTTTTTAAAATTGAAAAACCATTTTAATATTAATTACATTTAATTTTCAAATAAAATATTTAAAAATATTCATTTAATTATAACTTAAAAATTTTAACCCGGATCAAAAATCTGCTTTCACTCATTTTAAAGTATTTTTCGATAAGAATCCAACGGTCCTTGTTTCGTGGAAATCCGACTTGTTTTGAAAAAGTTATAAGCTTTTAAAGTTTATGGTTAAAAATTACGAAAATGCCCCTGGTCTGTTTTAAATTCAAATTAAATTTTAAATTTAAATTTAAATTAATTATCCCATCCGTCGGATCAGTTAGGGATAGCCAGGGAGAGCAGGAAACTATATTTTCCAAACTCAAGCCTTAGACACTATCCTCTCTGTCACCCTTAGAATGTTCTGATATTTATTTTTTACAAATTCTATTTTAATTATAAAATATATATATATTACACAAATAAATAAATAAATATTATTTAAAAACTTACCCCGCAAAGCCCAAGCCTCTGCCTAAGAGTCCCTAGCTCCCCGTCTTGCCCTCCTTTCTCCCTTCCTTCCCTTTTCCCTATTTCCTAATATTTTATTATTATTTCTGCCATTGCCAAAGCTTGAAAGAGGAGGAGGAGGAGTGAGTTTAAAATGAAGGGGGGGGGGGGCTATTTATAGCCGAAGGAGTCACATGGATTGCTGAGGTGGCGCGAATCCAACGGTCGAAAATGGATGGCTAGGATTAATCCTTAAATTTATTAAATTATAAATAAATTTAATAATTTATGAATAGTAAAGTGTGTTTTCTCAACCCTATTCGGATGTTAATTTGACTTACTTATTGATACCTCATCCGAAATCTTTTTCAACCATGTTGTTCAATTTTTCTTGCTCTTCAATACTATATAAAAATATATTAATTTTGAATTTTTTTGAACTTTCAAATAATTTAAATTCAAATTCAAAATAGTGTTTTGTTTTAGTTTCAACACCTTCCGGTCTCATGTTGGAGTATCAAACGATAACGGTTTTCAGAAATTCTTCCACCATCTGGTCCGGTTTTGAACGTACTTCAATCCTATGTATTCAAATCAAAAATCGGAGTTCGTTTAGATTTTCAAATAATATATTTAAATTCTGTTTCCTTAATTACTTTCTATATCCGTTATAGGATTTTCCCAGATTTCATATATAGCTAATATCCTATGTTTAGAATTTTCCTGGATAGGTCTCAGGTTCCAGTTTTGCCGTTAGCATTAGCAAATTCCAACTACCGTCAAAATTTAGTTCAAATTTTGGCCTTTTATTTTTTCTTTTCCACATACGGATGCCATTTTTGACGTAACTTGTTTGGTTACCTAATTTCATCATTTCAGATTTAATGAAACTGATTTCATCGAAATCCGAGTTCGTTAGCTACTACATTCTTTGTAAACGTACTATTTTAAATTAAAAATTTATCCTTTTATACTGCCAGTTCACATTATATTGCAGATCCACTAAATTTCTACCATTTCGGAATAAAATAAAATATTCAAAATTATTGAAATTAAACCATTTAGA
This sequence comes from Allium sativum, assembly GCA_030737875.1. Lineage (NCBI taxonomy): Eukaryota > Viridiplantae > Streptophyta > Magnoliopsida > Asparagales > Amaryllidaceae > Allium > Allium sativum. Next base: position 182,213,062 of record CM060913.1, on the reverse strand, counting down.
ATTCCAAAATAATAAAAAAACATTTTTAAATAATAACTAAATGGTCAAAAAATATGGGCCGTTACATTCTTCCCCCCTTAAAATAATTTCGTCCTCGAAATTGCTAAGGTAGAAAAATGAATTTTATAAGTAGGTTAAAATTATTCGGTTACTCTGATTTCACTAAACCAATCTATTCTAATTAATTTATTTCTATAAACGAAAATTTTCAGAAATTCTGAAAATTTTCTAACACTCGAAATTTCTGAAAAATTTCGCCAGCACCTCCTTTGTACTGGTCAATAGCTCAAACTCCAACTCGCCTCTCTAGACCTTCTTCAACCCAAAAGAAAATCAAACAGCCAAGTGGCTTGCCAAAACAGGCTCATAAATCTCATCAAACTCATATGAATATATACGTGTACCTTTTTGTCGGCATTCAATTCTGCTATCAATTTAGCATATACCACTATCATCCCAATCAAACTCCCAATCACTTTTATCTTCAACACGACCATCCGCTTATAACCAAGCCAAATATCAATCAAACTGCAATTCCAATCTCAATTCAAATTTCTTGCTCGACCATCCATTTCTATCCCAGATTATCTCTAATCCAGTCCAATTCTACTTGGTACCATTCTATTTCAATTCAACTCAATTTCCACTGAAGTGCCTTCAGTTCAATTTCAAATTTGCTTTCACAAATTTCTATTTAATTTGTGTTTATTTCAATAATCTGTACCTGGGAGTTTCAAATAGCTTTGCCTTTTCCAAAAATCAAATATCCCTTTGGAATATCAAAACAACTCGGTTTCTCAAAACAATTCAAAAACAAAATCTTTGGTGGTAATCCGTCACTTACAAACTCGAAAATGAGCACCGATGATGTACGGATCAACATCGGAATTTATTTTCCAGCTATCGAAGTGAGTTCAATACTATAGCACTTTCAAAACCCATTTTTAAACATTTTCATTTTGAAATTCATTTCAAAATATCCCTTTTCAATGCTTGTAACAAATTTAAAATCTCCCAGGATTTTAAAATTCACATATATTCAATTTAATTCCATTTACAACGCTTATTCAAATTTTAGCAATTTCAATTCCAATTCTGAACTTAAATTCAGATTTAATTCATCTGATTTCATATATTTCACTTATATGAATTTTGATTTGTTATTTACATAACCATTCCACATTTTATAATCTTATTCGATTATAATCACAACCAACACATTCAATATACTATAATAATTTCAAATATCTATACTTTGCTTATATCAAAATATAATTTGGGTAAAATTATTTCATTCACCCTTTTTCAAAACATACTGTGTCGGTTCATCGTATTCAAGCGTTTAGAAACCCCTATCGATACAGTGGATCAAACTGATCGACCAGAATTCATAAACAACTCAACCAATAAATCTCCACAATATAAAATCATTTTACATCAAATAACAAATACGTTCACTCGTATATATACACTCAAACTCAGTCTAGGGTATTACTAACCCCATCTCTACTGAATCACGCCACAGAGCCAAGGTAATACTTAACCTTCAGCTCTGATACCACTGTAACGACCCGGGAAAAAGACGACCTTGATTATCCGATATACAACACGTATCGAACATCAAGGGTCGACAATTACCGAATAGTTAATGAAAGAATTTAGAGGGTGAGGATAGATAAGATAGAAAATTAGAATAGAAGAAGAAAAAGAAGAACACAACATCAGAGTAACACGAAACTCACAGCGGAACGAATAAAATATAATAATCACATAACTTGAAATCAAAAGCAGTATATGCATACAATACCATTATCAGAGTACAACCCTTGCATCACAGCGGAAATAAACAATAGCTATATAAGTCCTAAAGCCTCCTGCTCCAAGCTCTCCAAGTCTATCTGTAAAATCCTGACTACTTGACTGCCCGTACAAATTTGGGCACCCAAGAGTTTAGGGAAAACAAAACAAAATAAAACTCTGGGTCAGTCATGGGACTGGTGTGAGTAAACTCCAATCATTTGGTTTAACTTTTCAAAATCCTTTTCAAAAGAAAAGATAATCGTAAGACCAATCCACTCATAAATACGGATGGCTTTTACCTTACGATAACCCAAAACACTTTGGAAATCATATATTATCTGACAATATAATAATGTCTAATCACAAGTAATTAAAATCTAGTAGAACGCTTGCATCTCATGCTCTACATATATAATATACAATCAAACTCGCAGGCACTTATTGGAGATTGGATTCCAACTTGACAAGGTATGGGACCACCTTCCGAACGTGTATCTCTAGAGGCAAATACACTGGGTTCAACAAGAACATCTTGCAACCCGGCCCACACATGACCGACCACTCATTTCGCTTGAGTGTATCGAATGTATATCACCAACGGTTGGGATCAGCAACCGTCTCCCGATAAGGGACAGCATCGATAGATTTAAGAACAAAAGGAATTTCTCTAGATAGGTGATCATACATCCTAATGGGTGCGACCCACATAGCCATGCTGCCTGCCCGATTTTTGTCATTTTCCGGTGGATGAGGCTTGAGGTCATAATGTAATAACCCGGAAAATACGAGCCAATTTAAAAATTTTAAATTGATTATTTCAAAGCAATTTGAACCATTGAAATAGAATATTTCAATAAATTAGTGAATTAGAAATAGTAAGTCAGTTTGAAAATTGATATTTTGCAAATGGCCTCGGAATTCGACGAAACCACTTTTGTCGGGTCCGGGATGTCAAACTATTGCTAGGTTTCAAATTTCATAATTTTTCGAATCAATATGTGAGCGTGGCAAAAGAAAACGCGTTTGACCAGTTTCTGTTGAATTTAATCGACTGGAAATTGGCCATTTTTCAAACGGTCTCAGAATTCGACGAAACTTGTTTTGTTAGGACCGTATCGTCAATACGAAACTAGAAAATATTTTTCTGGAATTTTTCTAGTTAGTATGTGACCCCGGTAATTTGAAATGTACGTTTAAAATTCAATATAAGGACTTAAATGTAATTTCAACGGAAACTGATTGTAACGATCAAGCCAGCTTACGATACATATCCCATTGTGTTCGGAATGGGTGTAAAACGCTATGGACGACAGGAGGTGGGCCTCGTTTCGAGGTCATATGTAAAAGTCAACCCTTTGGCAAAATTTAATAATTAAATAATAAAATAAATAAATAAAAAAACCTACCTTTCCCCCTTTTTCTCCTTCATTGCCCCCCCCCCCCCCCGATCATTTAACAGAAAGATTAAAAAAAAAAAAAAAAAAAGAAGAAAACCTAAAAACCAAAATCGCGCCGCCTTACCTCGAACCGCCGACGATCGAGCTGAAGCCCCACCGCCCGACCAACCTCCTCCTCCCTCCAGACATCGCGACATCCAATCGAGCCCCTCCCGAAACCTCGCCGCGACGCCTCGCTGAACCTCCGAACAACGCCTCAGAGCCACCGCCGACGACGCCTCCTCCCCTTCGCCAGCTGTCGGTGAGCCATTTTACTTTATATTTATTTTTATTTCTGTTTTATAATTTCTGATTTAAAAAATAAAAACGAATTACTGTATTTTTTTTTTTAAAGATTTGAAAACTGTTTTTTTTTTAGTTTTATAAACTGATTTTTAAATAAGGCAAAAACTGATTTTATAAAAGATTTTAAAACAGAATTTTTGAAAAGAAATATAAACAGAATTTTTTTAAAAGAAGAAATATAAACAGAATTTTTTTCAAAGAAATAAAACAGATTTTTGAAAAGATGTAAAAACAGAATTTTTTTTAAGAAATAAAACAGATTTTTGAAAAGATGTAAAAACATAATTTTTTTAAAGAAGATTTAAAAACAGAATTTTTTTAAAAGAAGATTTAAAAACAGAATTTTTTTTAAAAGAAGAAAAACTGATTTAAAAAGAAATAAAAACTGAGTTTATTTTAAACTTTGAAATGGAAAAAAAAAGGGGTTTAAACTTTGAAATTAAAAAGGTTGAATCTTTTAAAAGAAAAAGATTTGAACTTGCAAAAATAAAGATCATATTTTTAAAAAGAGAAAAGTCGGAATTTTTGATAAGTAGAAGAAGTAAGATATGATTCTTATATTTTTAAAGCAATAAAAATATAATTTTTACATCATAAGAATATTAAAAATATAATCTTTGTTTTTAAAATATAATCTTTATATATTGATTAACATAGTAAGAATTTGATTTTTACTTATGTGGAGAATACGGGCAACGAAAGCGACAAGAAGACGAAATAGACGAAGATTTCCATAAAGGAAGAGTCGTGTTATTGGATAGCTACTGGTGAGAAATTCTCACTATTCAATTTCTTTTTATATATATATATGTGTGGAAAATAAAAGTGAATTGCTATATATAAATATTTAAATATATATATATATATATATATATATATATATATATACGCCCCTCGTCCACAAACCATGGACGATATTTATTGGTTGAAATTGTTGTGAAAATTGGTTAACGGCAAATTGTTGTTTGGGATTGTTTGTGGTTGGTATTGAATTGATTGTGGTTGAAAAATACCCGTTTGTGATTGGAAAATTATTGGTTGAAACCACATAGGATTAGTTTGTGGTAATGAAATAAATATAAACATGCCGCCTGCGTGCGAATTAGATGCATGATCCCCATTGTCAAAAACCGCGAGGTTTTAAGGTAGAGCGAGGAGCCGTACTAGGGACGGTGCCGGTTTAACTACCCTGCCGTTATGCTGCCGAAATTTTGAATAATCTTTGTGTGTTAGAATTATTTTCATATGTTGAAATTATTTGCATGCATAGAAATTAAAGCCATATATTGAAACTATGTCCATGTGTGGAAATATTCATGTGTTGAAAAGTGTTGTGTGAAAATAAAATTCATTTGTGAATGAATGAAGTGTATAAACAATAAAAATCACATTTTTATATATATATGAAGTATGAAAAATATTCGCTTTATATAAATAGTTTCAACAATCAAAATTTCATCTTTTCAATAAGAACAACATAAATAAATTGTCCATGTGTGGAAATGCTCATTTGTTGAGAAATGTGTGTAGTGGAAAAGATTCATGTGTTGAATAAAAAGATTGAACGATAAAAATTACATTTTTATTGAAACCATGAAGGGTTGAAACCATACGTTGGTTGAATAAATATTTTAAATGATAAAAATATCATTTTTATCATATGTGTGATATGCTAAAGATATGCAGACGTTGAAATAAATATTTGTGATAGAAATATTATTTTTAACATGCATAGGAACTAAATAAAATAGTCATGTGTTGAAATCTATTTTAGTTCGCCAAAATTATCATCTTTAAAATATGAAGTGTTAAAAATATCCACTTGTTCAAATAAACGTGCATGAGTTGAAATATACATTAACTAGCTAATGATATGATTTTAGCCTATGCATGCGACATTAGAATGAATGGTATTTTTAGACCAAAGCAAGTCAAATATGAAGTTGAATAGAAAATGATAAATGTTAGAAATTGTATATATGTGCATGCATATCTATTGAACAGGTTAAAGCAAAAGGGGCAAGAGAAGAGGAATAAAATTTTGTGCCCGACAAATAGGTACACATTAACTGATTTGTTTGGGTGATGATTGAGCCTATTGGCTAGCCGCTTGGCTTTTTCTTTTTCTTTTTGAGATTAGAAGGACCGGGAACGCTATTTGCGATTTCCCGATGCCCCCGGTACAGGGGAGGTTATGGCGAAATATTCCAAAATTTTAGGTAGATAGAAAAATATTTGAAGTGAAAACGATATAGGAATTATTGAATGGACTATATTTATATAAATATATAAATATAAATATAATTAAAACGAAACGTGGCCGTGTAGTTCATATTTTGAAACCGTGATTTCAAACGACTAGTGCGGAAGATCCGACCATTGGATTTTCCCGAAACCTCAACCGTTGGGTTCGCCTTGGAAATATCTTTCCAACGGCACCAACTTTGTGAAGATCCGACGGTTGGATTGTCTGGAATGTTTAATTCAAAATTAGTGAAAAACAGCGCCAGAAACGATTATATTTATATATATATATATAAATATAATTAAATTAAATCGAATAACGACGCTGCAGTTCGAAAATTGAAATCGTAACTTCAAATGGTTAGTGTGGAAGATCCGACCGTCGGATTTTCCTAAAACTGGAACCGTTGGGTTCGTTTTGAAAAGATCTTCCTAATGATGTAAAATTTGTGAAGATCCAACGGTTAGATTTTCCTATATGTGTAAAACAAAATTAGTGGAAAGCAGCGCCAGTGCGTCGATACGACCTGAAACGTCGTTTAATTAAATATGGCCGTTTTAAATTAAATAAAAATGGCGATATATCGTTATTAAGTGCTATAGACGATATAGAGTGAAAATAAACCAATTTTGCTGTGTTTGCTTGATATGTGATGGTTGAATATATTTGACGTGAAAATTATAAGTAAACAACTGAAATGTGAATATTGAATAGTTCAACCCTGTGATTAATTGGTTTGAAAATCTAAATATACGTGGGTTATTTGAAAAGGCCGAGTTTATCTCATTTCAAATAATCGATCGACGTTGAGAAGTCGAAGAGTCGAAGACGACTAAAGACTGACGATCTCCACGTTGGATGGATGGGCGCTACTGATACTCGTGATTGGAGTAGCTACCATGAAGGAATTGAAGTAGTAACTGTCCAAACATAGTGTTGATTGTACGGATATGCGAGGAATTGGTGCCTCCGGTTTCGTTCAGACCCAGAACGGACTTGTAAATGGACTGTGTGTCTGACATTGGATTTTGTTCTGTGTTGATTGATCTCTGTTAAATATATATCTGTTTGGCGGCGGAGAATTTATTCTCTTGCTTAACGCCCTTCTCTGAGACGTACGAGCTTAGAGGTTATGTATTGACAGAAATCAGTCGCATGGAGTGGATTGCCTGTGTGGCACGCCTAAGTGGCATATAATCAAGGCTTCTGTTGCAAAGCAAAGTCTTGTGGTTGATGATCAAAGCATAGTCTGTGTGACGTAGCTTTGTGTATAACGTGAATTCGTGAGCCTCACACCTCGGTATGAGTCAAAAACGGGAGACGGACCGCTGGGAGTGCACGACGTTTCTTTCTAGCTATGGTGGTGTCAGTGACCTACCAGCCCTGACATTATAGATACTTTTCACCTGTGTGGTTGTTGGAATGCGAGGCGCCTCGATTATAGGTCTGTAAGGACCGGGAAACGTGTGTTCAGGAATTGCCAATCCTCAAAAGTAAGAGAGGACCGGCCCAGCCGATTCCAAGGATCATAGTGGGGTCCTGGGACATTTGCTAGAGTGTCTCGAACGGAGAGGAGCTTGCCCCTTGCCTCGACTCATGAAGGAATCCAATTTCCAATACGATATGTGCGGTTGTGATTGTATTACTAGTATGGCGACATGATATATGGTACCCATGCCGTCTAGGATTGATATTTATGATTGAATTTGCTTTTGAAACATATATGCACTAGTAATAATATCAAACACTTTGTTTTATTCGTATGAAGCATCTTTGGCCATTATAAGGGAAAACTCTATCCTCCGGCTTGCGTTGCATTGTGTGATGGGACCTGAGTCTTATATTGGCTTCATTTTAGAAAAAGCATTGCGTTGATTTAATCATTTACTTTACTTCATGCACTAGCACTCATTGGAGTAAACCCGTTCCGCGAAAGTGGCGTGGTCCTTTGATTTGCCTTATTATTGTTGTTAATAAATTGAATAGATTTCTCATACCAGTCCCATGACTGACTCGTAGTTTGTTTCACCTTGCAAACTCGGGTGCCCTTATTTTCATACGGGCAGCCTAGTTACAGGTTTCTGATGCACCTTTTGGCTCATGGCGAGGCTTGACTACACTGTGCTGACTTGGATTTTCTCCGCCATTATTGTATCTATATTATGATTCCGCCACTGGCGATGTAGACTGATATTCCTTTTGTGTACTCTTTATGTATGATTCCGCCTCAAGCGATGGTGACTGATTATGTATCATTATGCACTAAGTTGTATCCTGTACTGTGCTTCTCGGATGTGATATTATCTAAATGATTCCGCTGTCATATGTGTGTAAATTATTCTAATTTCTGTTTATGCTATTATCTGTGATATGCTAATGATGATTAATGTGTTATATTCCAATGATTATCCTTAACACCGTGTCACGGGGTTTTGGGATCGTCTCAGCTGGTATCAGAGCTTTGGTTAACCTTAGTTCTGGAGTCTAACACATTAAACACTTCGTCAAGATAGAATCAGTAGTATTCTAAGGCGAGTCGCTCATTAGAGATAGGACTAGTAAAGTCCTAGAATGAGCTGAGCAGAATAGCAAAAACAATTGATCAGTCCATCGTTATCTTTCCGTAGGAATTTCTGCTTAACTATGCAATAGACTATCATTTCTGTTGACTGGCTTTTTCGTTACTTATACAGAATTTGACAAATGGCTACCAGAGGAGCCGCTGCTAGAGGAGGCCGTGCCGGCCGAGGCCGAGGTAGGGGAGAAATCCCAGCTCAAGAAGGACCTTTGATACAACCTCCGGCAGCTCAATACTTCGAGCTCGACCGTGTAGCTAAGAGATATAAGAACTTAGGAGGCAAGACCTTCTCGGGGACTGGCACCGTAATAGAGGCCCTTGCATGGCTCAAAACATGCGAGAAAATTCTTGAAGGCCTAAGGCTAGGAAGCGAAGACAAAGCTACTATGGGCGCCTGGCTTTTGCAGGAACAAGCCGAATTATGGTGGGACTCTCTTACCGCCGGGAACAGAGAAGCCGGAAGAACATGGGATGGATTCAAAGAACTCTTCAAGGAGAAATATGTCCCAGAACAAGCTCTAGAAAGAATGCACGATGACTTCGCCAATCTCCAGCAAGGGGATCTTTCCGTGCAAGATTATCTGAACAAATTCACAATGCTGTCGCCCTATGCTCCCGAACTTGTTGCTACCGCGAAATCCAAAAATAAGAGATTTATCTTTGGACTAAAACGTCAATGTCATGATAGAGCAATGGCCCATGTCAAGCTGGATTTCAACGAGCTAGTGGAGATGACATGCAACTATGAAGACCTTGATCAAAGACATCTGGATCAGGATCGCGCTAGAAGTCAAGCAGGAAACAAGCGCAAACCTACTGCAAATCAGGGCGAGTCAAGCCAAGCAGCATCTTCCAAGCCTCAGACTGGCAATCCGCCAAGAGGAAATTGCTTTAATTGTGGTAAGCCGGGGCACTACTCAAACGTCTGCACAGCTCCGAAGAGGCAGAGAACAAACTCTCAAGGCTCGAGCCAAGGCTCTCAGAACCCTCGCTCGTGCTTCAACTGTCGCAATACCGGCCATCTGGTCAAAGACTGTCCTTTGCTAAAGAAAGCTACTGTAGCTCATGTATATGACGGGTCTAGCCCGCCAGATGCTTCCGACGGAGCAGGTAAACCCGATGTTTTGGGAGGTACCCTTACAATTAAAAATATTCCTGTTTCTGTATTATTTGACACAGGTGCATCGCGTAGTTTTATTGCTAAAAACACAGTGCACAAACTAAAGTTAAAACAGCGAAAGCTTAAAGAATTGGTTGAAGTTCATAACCCGATAGGGGGTCCTATTACTCTCGGTTCATATTGCAAAGTTCCTATTTCTTATTCTCGATACAAGTTTCCCTTTGATTTAATCGTTATGGGTTTTCCCGAATTCGATATTATTCTCGGGCTGGATTAGTTAACGAAACATGAAGCTGAAGTGAATTGTGCGGAAAGAATCGTTAAAATTCGAACGAAGCTAGGATATATTACGGTTCCCTGCCATGGTTCGAATCCGAATAGAGAAGAATTTTGGTCAGCATTAGAACTTATCCCCACTTCTATAGAAAAGATTCCGATTGTTAGCAACTATGTGGATGTGTTTGAAGAAGTTGAAAACTTACCTTCGCAAAGAGAAATAGAATTCCGAATCGATCTAATCCCTAATGCCAGACCAGTGGTACATCCAATTCGTAGAATGACTCCGAAAGAAAAAGAAGAATTAGGCGATCAAACTCGTCAACTGTTGTGGAAAGGTCTAATCAGACCGAGTTTTTCTAATTGGGGTGCAGCTGTCGTGTTTGTCCCAAAGTCAGACGGTACTCTTAGATTATGTGTTGATTACCGAGACCTCAACAAACAGACGCTTAAGAACAAATATCCATTACCCCGCATTGATGATTTGCTAGACCAATTGAATGGGGCGAAAGTATTTTCCCGAATGGACCTAGCTACAGGTTTTCATCAATTGAGAATAGCAGAAGAGTGTGTTCCTTCGACCTCTTTCAGAGGCCCAGACATATTTTATGAATGGTTAGTAATGCCGTTTGGCCTTTGCAACGCTCCAGCATACTTTGTCGATCTAATGAATAGAGTGTTCAGGGGAGTTCTGAATAAATTTGTCCTCGTATTCATCGATGATATTTTGATCTACTCCAAATCAAAACCCGAGCATGAAAAACACTTAGAACAAGTATTGGAGATTCTAAGGAAGAACGTCTTCAAAGCCAAATTCTCTAAATGTGTCTTCTGGCAAGAAGAAGTTAAATTTCTTGGCCATGTCGTGTCAGGGAAAGGAATTTCTGTTGACCCAAGCAAAATAACAGCGATTCAAGACTGGAAACAACCCACTACTCCCACAGAAGTTAGAAGTTTTATGGGGTTGGCTAGTTATTATCGAAAGTTCGTTAAGGATTTTTCGAAGATATCCGGTCCGTTAACGAAGCTCACAAAGAAACATGAGAAGTTTAAGTGGACTTCCGACTGTGAAGAAGCTTTCCAGGAATTGAAATCGAAGCTGACCACCGCTCCAGTGTTAACTATTATTGATGGCAATCAAGATTTAACGGTTTGGACAGATGCTTCTATTAGAGGTCTTGGTGCAGTGTTAATGCAGAAAGGCCAGGTAGTCGCTTATGCAAGCCGCCAATTGAAACCGCATGAGAAGAATTATGTGACTCATGATCTTGAGTTGCTAGCCATCGTATTTGCCTTTAAAATCTGGAGGCATTACTTATTGGGCGAGAAGTTTATACTGTACACAGATCATCAATCATTGAAGTATTTATATACCCAAAAAGATCTGAATCTGAGACAGCAGCGTTGGCTAGAATTTCTTGCAGCGTATGATCTAGATATCCTGTATACGCCGGGGAAAGCTAACGTAGTAGCGGATGCGCTTAGTAGAAAAACCGCAATCATTGCCCATCTTATAATTACACCTAGCTTGATCGATAAGATATGTGCTCTCCAGAAGGATGATTATTTCATTCAAAGGATCAAGGAAAGAATCCAGAAAGGAGAACCCTCTAGTTTCCAAGTAAATAAAGGAGGAGTTTTGAGGCTGAATGGGAGAATTTGTGTTCCCAACCTTCCTGAGCTCAAAAGAGAAGTACTAGATGAATGCCATAAATCCAAATTTTGCATCCATCCTGGGGTGAGTAAAATGTACAACGATATCAAACGCACTTTCTGGTGGAAGGCAATGAAAAGAGATATTTCTTTGTATGTTAGCAGATGCCCTACTTGTCAATTGGTCAAGAGTGACCAACAAAAGCTAGCTGGACTGTTGCAATCGTTGGAAGTCCCAGGTTGGAAATGGGAACAGATTTCCATGGATTTCATAGATGGTTTGCCGCGAACCAAGAAAGGTAATGACAGTATTTGGGTAATCGTAGATCGCTTCACGAAGACTGCCCATTTTATACCTGTCAGGTCCAATCGAACTGCCCAAAGTCTAGCACAGATATATTTCAAAGAAATTGTTAAGCTGCATGGAATTCCCATCAGCATAGTCAGTGATAGAGATCCCCTATTTACTAGCAAATTCTGGGAGGCTTTCCAGACTGAATTGGGGACAAAACTGAATATGAGCACCGCTTATCACCCCCAAACAGATGGCCAAACTGAGCGGGTGAATAGAATTCTAGAAGATTTATTGCGGGCTTGTATAATCGATTTTGGTGGGTCATGGGAAGATCATTTGCATTTGGCAGAATTCTCATATAACAATAGCTATCAAGCAAGTTTGAGGATGTCACCTTTTGAAGCATTATATGGCAGACCCTGCAGATCTCCAGCATGTTGGGTAGAACCTGGCAACAGACTTGTACTAGGACCCGATATGATTAGGGAAGCATCTGATAAAGTGGACTTCATCAAGAAGCGATTGAAAACCGCCCAAAGCCGACAGAAAAGTTACGCAGACTCTAGAAGGAGAGATTTGACATTTGCTGTTGGTGATCATGTTTATTTAAAGGTTTCTCCAATGAGAGGAGTAATCAGATTTGGTAAGACTGGGAAGTTGGCACCGAGATTTATTGGTCCCTTTCCTATACTTGAGCGAATTGGAACTCTTGCTTATAGGGTTCAATTGCCAGATTGGTTGCCTGGAGTGCACAATGTATTTCACGTATCTCAACTTAGGAGACATGTGCATGATCCGGATCTTGTTGTAGAAGAAGCAGTGCAACAGGATGTGGAGATAACTCCAGAATTAGCACTCAGAAGAGAGCCATTAAAAATTGTTGGCAAAGAAACTAGAGAACTCAGAAGCAAAAAGGTTCATTTAGTTAAAGTGCAGTGGAGCAGTGATCCTAGAGACTGTACTTGGGAAACTGAGGAAAGCATTAAGCAAGCTTATCCCAAATGCAGAGTGGGTATCTCTGACTAACTCCGGTGCAAGGTACCTTTACCATACTTTGCATTTACATTTTATTTCCTACTTTATTGTTGTTTCCTTTTCGAGGACGAAAAGTTTTAAGTAGGGGAGATTGTAATAACCCGGAAAATACGAGCCAATTTAAAATTTTTAAATTGATTGTTTCAAAGCAATTTGAACCATTGAAATAGAATATTTCAATAAATTAGTGAATTAGAAATAGTAAGTCAGTTTGAAAATTGATATTTTGCAAATGGCCTCGGAATTCGACGAAACCACTTTTGTCGGGTCCGGGATGTCAAACTATTGCTAGGTTTCAAATTTCATAATTTTTCGAATCAATATGTGAGCGTGGCAAAAGAAAACGCGTTTGACCAGTTTCTGTTGAATTTAATCGACTGGAAATTGGCCATTTTTCAAACGGTCTCAGAATTCGACGAAACTAGTTTTGTTAGGACCGTATCGTCAATACGAAACTAGAAAATATTTTTCTGGAATTTTTCTAGTTAGTATGTGACCCCGGTAATTTGAAATGTACGTTTAAAATTCAATATAAGGACTTAAATGTAATTTCAACGGAAACTGATTGTAACGATCAAGCCAGCTTACGATACATATCCCATTGTGTTCGGAATGGGGGTAAAACGCTATGGACGACAGGAGGTGGGCCTCGTTTCGAGGTCATATGTAAAAGTCAACCCTTTGGCAAAATTTAATAATTAAATAATAAAATAAATAAATAAAAACCTACCTTTCCCCCTTTTTCTCCTTCATTGCCCCCCCCCCCCGATCATTTAACAGAAAGATAAAAAAAAAAAAAAAGAAGAAAACCTAAAAACCAAAATCGCGCTGCCTTACCTCGAACCGCCGACGATCGAGCTGAAGCCCCACCGCCCGACCAACCTCCTCCTCCCTCCAGACATCGCGACATCCAATCGAGCCCCTCCCGAAACCTCGCCGCGACGCCTCGCTGAACCTCCGAACACCGCCTCAGAGCCACCGCCGACGACGCCTCCTCCCCTTCGCCAGCTGTCGGTGAGCCATTTTACTTTATATTTATTTTTATTTCTGTTTTATAATTTCTGATTTAAAAAGTAAAAACGAATTACTGTATTTTTTTTTAAAAAAATTTGAAAACTGTTTTTTTTTTAGTTTTATAAACTGATTTTTAAATAAGGCAAAAACTGATTTTATAAAAGATTTTAAAACAGAATTTTTGAAAAGAAATATAAACAGAATTTTTTTTAAAAGAAGAAATATAAACAGAATTTTTTTAAAAGAAATAAAACAGATTTTTGAAAAGATGTAAAAACAGAATTTTTTTTAAGAAATAAAACAGATTTTTGAAAAGATGTAAAAACATAATTTTTTTAAAGAAGATTTAAAAACAGAATTTTTTTAAAAGAAGATTTAAAAACAGAATTTTTTTTAAAAGAAGAAAAACTGATTTAAAAAGAAATAAAAACTGAGTTTATTTTAAACTTTGAAATGGAAAAAAAAAGGGGTTTAAACTTTGAAATTAAAAAGGTTGAATCTTTTAAAAGAAAAAGATTTGAACTTGCAAAAATAAAGATCATATTTTTAAAAAGAGAAAAGTCGGAATTTTTGATAAGTAGAAGAAGTAAGATATGATTCTTATATTTTTAAAGCAATAAAAATATAATTTTTACATCATAAGAATATTAAAAATATAATCTTTGTTTTTAAAATATAATCTTTATATATTGATTAACATAGTAAGAATTTGATTTTTACTTATGTAGAGAATACGGGCAACGAAAGCGACAAGAAGACGAAATAGACGAAGATTTCCATAAAGGAAGAGTCGTGTTATTGGATAGCTACTGGTGAGAAATTCTCACTCTTCAATTTCTTTTTATATATATATATGTGTGGAAAATAAAAGTGAATTGCTATATATATATATATATATATATATATATATATATATATATATATATACGCCCCTCGTCCACAAACCATGGACGATATTTATTGGTTGAAATTGTTGTGAAAATTGGTTGACGGCAAATTGTTGTTTGGGATTGTTTGTGGTTGGTATTGAATTGATTGTGGTTGAAAAATACCCGTTTGTGATTGGAAAATTATTGGTTGAAACCACATAGGATTAGTTTGTGGTAATGAAATAAATATAAACATGCCGCCTGCGTGCGAATTAGATGCATGATCCCCATTGTCAAAAACCGCGAGGTTTTAAGGTAGAGCGAGGAGCCGTACTAGGGACGGTGCCGGTTTAACTACCCTGCCGTTATGCTGCCGAAATTTTGAATAATCTTTGTGTGTTAGAATTATTTTCATATGTTGAAATTATTTGCATGCATAGAAATTAAAGCCATATATTGAAACTATGTCCATGTGTGGAAATATTCATATGTTGAAAAGTGTTGTGTGAAAATAAAATTCATTTGTGAATGAATGAAGTGTATAAACAATAAAAATCACATTTTTATATATATATGAAGTATGAAAAATATTCGCTTTATATAAATAGTTTCAACAATCAAAATTTCATCTTTTCAATAAGAACAACATAAATAAATTGTCCATGTGTGGAAATGCTCATTTGTTGAGAAATGTGTGTAGTGGAAAAGATTCATGTGTTGAATAAAAAGATTGAACGATAAAAATTACATTTTTATTGAAACCATGAAGGGTTGAAACCATACGTTGGTTGAATAAATATTTTAAATGATAAAAATATCATTTTTATCATATGTGTGATATGCTAAAGATATGCAGACGTTGAAATAAATATTTGTGATAGAAATATTATTTTTAACATGCATAGGAACTAAATAAAATAGTCATGTGTTGAAATCTATTTTAGTTCGCCAAAATTATCATCTTTGAAATATGAAGTGTTAAAAATATCCACTTGTTCAAATAAACGTGCATGAGTTGAAATATACATTAACTAGCTAATGATATGATTTTAGCCTATGCATGCGACATTAGAATGAATGGTATTTTTAGACCAAAGCAAGTCAAATATGAAGTTGAATAGAAAATGATAAATGTTAGAAATTGTATATATGTGCATGCATATCTATTGAACAGGTTAAAGCAAAAGGGGCTAGAGAAGAGGAATAAAATTTTGTGCCCGACAAATAGGTACACATTTACTGATTTGTTTGGGTGATGATTTTATGAGCCTATTGGCTAGCCGCTTGGCTTTTTCTTTTTCTTTTTGAGATTAGAAGGACCGGGAACACTATTTGCGATTTCCCGATGCCCCCGGTACAGGGGAGGTTATGGCGAAATTTTCCAAAATTTTAGGTAGATAGAAAAATATTTGAAGTGAAAACGATATAGGAATTATTGAATGGACTATATTTATATAAATATATAAATATAATTAAAACGAAACGTGGCCGTGCAGTTCATATTTTGAAACCGTGATTTCAAACGACTAGTGCGGAAGATCCGACCATTGGATTTTCCCGAAACCTCAACCGTTGGGTTCGCCTTGGAAATATCTTTCGAACGGCACCAACTTTGTGAAGATCCGACGGTTGGATTGTCTGGAATGTTTAATTCAAAATTAGTGAAAAAAAGCGCCAGAAACAATTATATTTATATATATATATAAATATAATTAAATTAAATCGAATAACGACGCTGCAGTTCGAAAATTGAAATCGTAACTTCAAATGGTTAGTGTGGAAGATCCGACCGTCGGATTTTCCTAAAACTGGAACCGTTGGGTTCGTTTTGAAAAGACCTTCCTAATGATGTAAAATTTGTGAAGATCCAACGGTTAGATTTTCCTATATGTGTAAAACAAAATTAGTGGAAAGCAGCGCCAGTGCGTCGATACGACCTGAAACGTCGTTTAATTAAATATGGCCGTTTTAAATTAAATAAAAATGGCGATATATCGTTATTAAGTGCTATAGACGATATAGAGTGAAAATAAACCAATTTTGCTGTGTTTGCTTGATATGTGATGGTTGAATATATTTGACGTGAAAATTATAACTAAACAACTGAAATGTGAATATTGAATAGTTCAACCCTGTGATTAATTGGTTTGAAAATCTAAATATACGTGGGTTATTTGAAAAGGCCGAGTTTATCTCATTTCAAAGAATCGATCGACGTTGAGAAGTCGAAGAGTCGAAGACGACTGAAGACTGACGATCTCCACGTTGGATGGATGGGCGCTACTGATACTCGTGATTGGAGTAGCTACCATGAAGGAATTGAAGTAGTAACCGTCCAAACATAGTGTTGATTGTACGGATATGCGAGGAATTGGTGCCTCCGGTTTCGTTCAGACCCAGAACGGACTTGTAAATGGACTGTGTGTCTGACATTGGATTTTGTTCTGTGTTGATTGATCTCTGTTAAATATATATCTGTTTGGCGGCGGAGAATTTATTCTCTTGCTTAACGCCCTTCTCTGAGACGTACGAGCTTAGAGGTTATGTATTGACAGAAATCAGTCGCATGGAGTGGATTGCCTGTGTGGCACGCCTAAGTGGCATATAATCAAGGCTTCTGTTGCAAAGCAAAGTCTTGTGGTTGATGATCAAAGCATAGTCTGTGTGACGTAGCTTTGTGTATAACGTGAATTCGTGAGCCTCACACCTCGGTATGAGTCAAAAACGGGAGACGGACCGCTGGGAGTGCACGACGTTTCTTTCTAGCTATGGTGGTGTCAGTGACCTACCAGCCCTGACATTATAGATACTTTTCACCTGTGTGGTTGTTGGAATGCGAGGCGCCTCGATTATAGGTCTGTAAGGACCGGGAAACGTGTGTTCAGGAATTGCCAATCCTCAAAAGTAAGAGAGGACCGGCCCAGCCGATTCCAAGGATCATAGTGGGGTCCTGGGACATTTGCTAGAGTGTCTCGAACGGAGAGGAGCTTGCCCCTTGCCTCGACTCATGAAGGAATCCAATTTCCAATACGATATGTGCGGTTGTGATTGTATTACTAGTATGGCGACATGATATATGGTACCCATGCCGTCTAGGATTGATATTTATGATTGAATTTGCTTTTGAAACATATATGCACTAGTAATAATATCAAACACTTTGTTTTATTCGTATGAAGCATCTTTGGCCATTATAAGGGAAAACTCTATCCTCCGGCTTGCGTTGCATTGTGTGATGGGACCTGAGTCTTATAATGGCTTCATTTTAGAAAAAGCATTGCGTTGATTTAATCATTTACTTTACTTCATGCACTAGCACTCATTGGAGTAAACCCGTTCCGCGAAAGTGGCGTGGTCCTTTGATTTGCCTTATTATTGTTGTTAATAAATTGAATAGATTTCTCATACCAGTCCCATGACTGACTCGTAGTTTGTTTCACCTTGCAAACTCGGGTGCCCTTATTTTCACACGGGCAGCCTAGTTACAGGTTTCTGATGCACCTTTTGGCTCATGGCGAGGCTTGACTACACTGTGCTGACTTGGATTTTCTCCGCCATTATTGTATCTATATTATGATTCCGCCACTGGCGATGTAGACTGATATTCCTTTTGTGTACTCTTTATGTATGATTCCGCCTCAGGCGATGGTGACTGATTATGTATCATTATGCACTAAGTTGTATCCTGTACTGTGCTTCTCTGATGTGATATTTTCAATATGATTCCGCTGTCATATGTGTGTAAATTATTCTAATTTCTGTTTATGCTATTATCTGTGATATGCTAATGATGATTAATGTGTTATATTCCAATGATTATCCTTAACACCGTGTCACGGGGTTTTGGGATCGTCTCACATAACGTATCTTTTGACAGATCCCACCTCCATTACTTTGAATGCCACATCGTCATACCCGCCAAATCACAAATTGATTTCACCAAAAATACCACGGGTATACAGCTAAGAGAAACGAATTCCTCCGCCACCAAACGTAAGTACGTTTGAAGAGATCAACTTACGCGATCCTTTGAATATACTCTGTCAGACATTCGTCCATTCACGTTTGTCCTGGGACTGGACAAACCGAAGGCACTATTCTGTAAATAGGATAGCCCTTGCATAACTCCGTCTTCAATATATTCAGCATACTTGATTTGCAACGCTTATGCCAATACGGAGTGGTTCTCTGGATAATAATCCGACCGGTCTCTCCATATTAACAACGTTAAAATGGTCAAAACTTTGATAGTCGGTGATTTAACTATCAAATAAAAACATGTCGGTGTGCAAACAACGATATTATTTCCAGATGGAAATTCTATCGATCAATCATCATTCATCATCAAATTATCATAAATTTACCCTTTTCCTTATTCTTGTTTTCTTATATTTCTTATTTACTATATTTAGAAAATATACGTTATTAGCAATGGAAAACAATTCCATTTCTCATTTTCTATATTCAGAAAACATTTCTGATTTTCATTTGGAAGACATTTCCAAATCTCCTTCATTGGGTTTAAACTTATGTTTGAATAAACATCGCTATGCCAACACCAACCATTTCGCTCATTAACTAAATTCACTTAACCCCTTTCACTCTCGAACCTTATCCACTTCTTAGTTAAAAACGAAGTCAATCAAGTTGGGGTATAATTACCTTTCAGACCTTAACCGAACAACATTTCTAACTTCGAAATAGACAAAGTTCAAACTTTACTCTTTAAGAAACTTCCTTGCGAACTCTCGGATTCTATTTATGAATCAACTTCCTTTACTGAATCATTTGATTATAACTATAAATGTTATAATTCCACGCTTTCAAAATATGTTAACTTAAATATATTTCCATATCTTAATTTGGATAAATAAACAACCAACTACTTTATTAACAGATAATTAAAACTTGATTTGAAATGGAAAGTAAACATTACTTCCCTTGATTCGATATAATTGAATTTCCATGTATGATTCACTCTCGAATAATCACTATCCGATAATTCTCTTTCGAATAAACTATATTCGATTCCCCTGTTCGAATAACTAATATTCGATAATCCTTTTCTTCGAATAACTAATATTCGAAAAATCTCACTTCGAATAAACCATATTCCATAATTCTCTCCTTCGAATAACTATATTCGATTTAACACACTTCGAACAAACTATATTCGATTACTCTTCTCGAATAAACTATATTCGATAACTCTACTTCGTATAGGTGATATTCGATTAATTCCCTTTTTGACTAACCCTACTTAATTTACTAATACTCGACTAACTTGACTTAATTAACTTCTATTGATTAATTACTATTTGATTTAACACCATTTGCTTGACTCTAGATCGCAGCGATCACAATGGTTACGCCTGATTCCCCCAGGAAACATTCGACCGCCGTAGGCTATCTGCAGCCCTGCGAATTACGCTAGCATTCGTGCTAAATGGAAATTCATCCTTAAATAACTTTGTCTATTTTTAACTCTATTTCGAATAATTAGATTCGATCAATTCTAATTGAATAACTAATATTCAATTAACCATTATTCGATTACTATATTTGAATAACTCTAGTTCGATTTGACTCAAAACGATTAACTCTAACTGATTAACTCTAACTGGTTAATTCTAACTGAATAACTCTAACTGGATAACTCTAACTGAATAACTCTAACTGGTTAACTCTAACTAACTAACTCTAACTGTTTAACTTTACGGTTTAACTCTGACAGTTTAACTTCAACGGTTTAACTCTAACAGTTTAACTCCAACTGTTTAACTCTAACAGTTTAACTCCAACTGTTTAACTCTAACAGTTTAACTCCAACTGTTTAACTCTAACAGTTTAACTCCAACGGTTTAACTCTAGTTGATTAACTCTTTTGAATTTATCCCTTTGACTTTTCTCTTTTGAATAATTCCTTTGGAATAATACCTTTGAATTACTTCCCTTGAATAGATTCTTTTTCTATTCGTTTTCTCAACAAATAACTATTCTCTTTTCGCTTCTATTTATTTAACAAATAAATATTCCCTTTAACTTTTCTATTTATTCAACAAATAAATATTTCTTTTAACTTTTCTATTTATTTAACAAATAAGTACTTCTATCAACTTTTCTTTATTCCCTACATGAATATTCCCTTTCCAATTCCATTTGTAAATACTTTTACGAATGTTTCCCTTTTTATTTCTATTTGTAATCGTTTCACAAATATTTTCCCTTCTATTTGATTTCACCAATATTTTCCCTTCTATTTGATTTCACAATTATTTGTTTTTTTTACAAATGCTTTGATTCTATAATCATTTTCTCTCATGAAATTCTCTTCCTTTTATATATAAAATCTATTGATTTTATATAAATAATTTATTTTCAAAATAAACTTTGAAAATCCCTTTTCACTTTCTAGTATCACTTATGGTATAAAAATACCAAATCAAAAGGTTCAATCATCATCCAAACACACAGGTTCAACAACAGATGATATAACACATCATATATCAGAATATATGAAAAACGGTAAATAAATGTTGAGGAATCCAGTTGGATTCCTCCGACCTGTTTCCCTGCATCCACAGATGTTACACAATATAATTCACATCAATTTCATTTCAATATGAGGTATTCTGATAAACAAAATCAACATCGGTTAACGATATATATAACTATATCGGTATTTTCAATCAATTGACTAGCAGTTCAACCAAACAATCAGCACTCAGCAATTCAACCAATAATTATCAGTTCTAAAAATACTTTATAAAAATATAAAGTGTTCAGAGTTAGTGAGATTTACTCACCTTGGACGGTTTATCGTTGAATAACGATAATCGGTCATTGATTTGGTTCAGACGTTAAATTTCACCATAAATCCAAACGAGCTCCAATCCACTTGCGGTCAGTTCTCTTGCGTAGTGCTCGTCCATACGATCCCAATGGATCCTGTTTCGTTAAATTTCGTTAATGTATGCAAAAGTTATGCAATTTACAATATTTACCTAATTTAAATGAATATATATTTAATTAAATTAATTAAATTATTTTTATCTTAATTAATTTCTAATTGCGTTATTAGCCAAATTACCTTCCCTGCCCTTCTAAAAAATCCTACTTTCCCATCTCTAGCCATATCCAATTTTTTTTTAAAATTGAAAAACCATTTTAATATTAATTACATTTAATTTTCAAATAAAATATTTAAAAATATTCATTTAATTATAACTTAAAATTTTTAACCCGGATCAAAAATCCGCTTTCACTCATTTTAAAGTATTTTTCGATAAGAATCCAACGGTCCTTGTTTCGTGGAAATCCGACTTGTTTTGAAAAAGTTATAAGCATTTAAAGTTTATGGTTAAAAATTACGAAAATGCCCCTGGTCTGTTTTAAATTCAAATTAAATTTTAAATTTAAATTTAAATTAATCATCCCATCCGTCGGATCAGTTAGGGATAGCCAGGGAGAGCAGGAAACTATATTTTCCAAACTCAAGCCTTAGACACTATCCTCTCTGTCACCCTTAGAATGTTCTGATATTTATTTTTTACGAATTCTATTTTAATTATAATATATATATATATTACACAAATAAATAAATAAATATTATTTAAAAACTTACCCCGCAAAGCCCAAGCCTCTGCCTAAGAGTCCCTAGCTCCCCGTCTTGCCCTCCTTTCACCCTTCCTTCCCTTTTCCCTATTTCCTAATATTTTATTATTATTTCTGCCATTGCCAAAGCTTGAAAGAGGAGGAGGAGGAGTGAGTTTAAAATGAAGGGGGGGGGGGCTATTTATAGCCGAAGGAGTCACATGGATTGCTGAGGTGGCGCGAATCCAACGGTCGAAAATGGATGGCTAGGATTAATCCTTAAATTTATTAAATTATAAATAAATTTAATAATTTATGAATAGTAAAGTGTGTTTTCTCAACCCTATTCGGACGTTAATTTGACTTACTTATTGATACCTTATCCGAAATCTTTTTCAACCATGTTGTTCAATTTTTCTTGCTCTTCAATATTATATAAAAATATATTAATTTTGAATTTTTTTGAAGTTTCAAATAATTTAAATTCAAATTCAAAATAGTGTTTTGTGCTAGTTTCAACACCTTCCGGTCTCATGTTGGAGTATCAAACGATAAAGGTTTTCAGAAATTCTTCCACCATCTGGTCCGGTTTTGAACGTACTTCAATCCTATGTATTCAAATCAAAAATCGGAGTTCGTTTAGATTTTCAAATAATTTATTTAAATTCTGTTTCCTTAATAACTTTCTATATCCGTTATAGGATTTTCCCAGATTTCATATATAGCTAATATCCTATGTTTAGAATTTTCCTGGATAGGTCTCAGGTTCCAGTTTTGCCGTTAGCATTAGCAAATTCCAACTACCGTCAAAATTTAGTTCAAATTTTGTCCTTTTATTTTTTCTTTTCCACATACGGATGCCATTTTTGACGTAACTTGTTTGGTTACCTAATTTCATCATTTCAGATTTAATGAAACTGATTTCATCGAAATCCGAGTTCGTTAGCTACTACATTCTTTGTAAACGTACTATTTTAAATTAAAAATTTATCCTTTTATACTGCCAGTTCACATTATATTGCAGATCCACTAAATTTCTACCATTTCAGAATAAAATAAAATATTCAAAATTATTGAAATTAAACCATTTAGAATTCCAAAATAATAAAAAAAACATTTTTAAATAATAACTAAATGGTCAAAAAATCTAGGCCGTTACACTTTTCCTTTCTTTTGATTTGCTTGTTTATCTCTCGCTTACTTTGATTAAAGATCAATTATATTTAAAATTCATTTCAGTCAAATTTTGTATGGGTCTAGTACTTCATTCGCATCTCTAAATTTAAGTTGTCGACCACCAGGATGAAAGAAAAAAGAAAAGAAAAGAGAACTCAAGTTTCTAAACTAACGTTCAACCCAAAGTGTCGTTTTAAAAATGAAATGTACAGCAAACAATCATGCTAGGGTACATTAGTACATCTACAATTCAACAACAAAATACTGTAGAGCGTGCAAAATAGTGAACAAAGTAATGTGGAAAAAAATATAATAATAGAACTAATATCCAAAGCTTTACTGCAGGAAGGGGACCTAATATAAAACATGACAATACAAAGGAAACAACATGTATTCTAATGCAAAACCAAATGGACAAGACAATAAAATCATAGTACATTTCCTTTTGAATTCACAGTACAGTATAGCAACGCAAATTTCTCCATTTATACAGTAATGATAAGCCAAAACAGAATAAAAAACAAAAAGGATTTCATTATATCAGCAACTCTTTTGGTTCTTCCTAGAAACCAGTGAGTTTGTATTGTCTCGATCAGTTTTGACCTAAAAATAAAAGGGGAAAATGTAACAACCCGGAAATTCTGAACCAGTTTAAAATTTTTATGTTGGCAATTTTAGCGAATTTTGAATATTTAAAATAGATTATTTTAAATAATATCGACGAGAAATTTATTTTGAATATATTTAGAAGGTATATATTGTACGCGTCGTCGTTAGAAAATAAATATTTATATATAATTATAAAAGGAAATGAAAATGGCGCGGTAGTTCGATAATTCGATTTCAAACTTCAATTGAATGTACCGGGTGCAAAACAATCCGGATTTTAGTGAAACCAAAAACATTAGGATCTAATTGATGATATCTTTCCAATGAATCCGACAAATCGAAATTTCATAGCGGGGATCAGAAGATATGTCCAGTTGAAAATTCTGAATAGTCGCTATGGAATTCAGGCCCTTAAAAATAGGAATTTTGCAAACGACCTCGGATTTCGACGAAACCACTTTTGTTGGGTCCGCAGTGTCAACTATTGCTAGATTCCAAATTTCATAATTTTTCGAATCAATATGGGAGCGTGGCAAAGGAAAACGTGTTTGACCAGTTTCAGTTGATTTTAATCAACTGGAAATTGGCCATTTTTCTAACGGTCTCGGAATTCGACGAAACTAGTTTTGTTAGGACCGTATCGTCAATACGAAGCTAGAAAATATTTTTCTGGAATTTTTCGAGTTAGTATGTGACCCCGGTAGATTGAAATGCGCGTTCAAATTTAATATATAGATTTAAATGTAAATTCAACGGCAACTGATCGAGACGTCGGAATCAACCTACGATACATATCCCATTGTGTTCAGAATGGGGGTGAAACGCTATGGACGACAGGCGGTTGGCCTCGTTTCGAGGTCGTATGAAAAAGTCAACTTTTAGTAAATAAATTAATTAATTAAATAATAATAAAAAAAATATCTCCCTTCCCTTTTACCCGCTCTGCCCCCCCCCCCCCCTTTTTCATTTTCAATCGATTATACAGAAAAAAAAAAGAAAGGCGATCGACGGAAGGGGGGAAACCCTTGCCGCCCGCCTGCTTGGTCCACCGCCGCCCTCCCCGAGACCACCGCCGCCGCCTCGAAGAGCCCCCCCCCCCAGCGGCGCCGACCTCGTGACGCCCCCCCACCAATCGATTCCCACCACCACCGAGACCCCCCTTGAAGCGAACCCCACCGCCGACCGAACCCCCCCTCCCTTCGCCTGCGACCTCGAGCTTCCCCCCCACCCTGCTGCCGCCGCCAGCACAGCTTCCCCCCCCCCCCCACTGTAAGTTCTTGACCCACTTTATTTTCATTTTGATTTCTACTTTATTTTGATTTTTAGTTTATTTAGTTTATTTAAATCAGTAAAGAAAGATTTTTAAAATGCGAAAGTATAGATTTTTAAAAATAGAGAAAGTTTAGATTTTTTTTAAATAGAAAAGATTCGATTTTTTTTATTCGTATAAAAAACCGATTTTTATATTTTTAAAGTATTAAAAATATAGTCTTTACTATATAGTGATTATAAAGATATGATTTTTATATTTTTAAAGTAGTAAAAATATAATCTTTTATATTGTAGAAAGATAAAAATATGATCTTTGCATAGTAGGAACTATAAAAATGTAATCTTTATGAGATAGAGATTATAAAAATAGCATCTTTATATGTGTGGCAAAATAAATATGTGATTTTTACATCGATATTTTTGAAAAGGCGACATCGATATTTTTGAAAAGGCGAAATCTTTATATATTAAATAACAAAGTAAAAATTCGATTTTTATATATTGAATAACAAGTAAAAATTCGATTTTTAAATTGGAGGTGAACAAATAAAAATGTGATTTTTATTTTAAAGACATCAAATATAAAAATGTGTGATTTTTATATATGTAGTGGCTACGGGCAACGAAGATGACGAAGATGCGATAGCGATGAAGATTTCTATCAATGAAGTGCCGTGGAGCTAGGATAGCTATCTGTGAGAACTTCTCACTCTTTAATTTCTTTTCTAGTTATATATATATATATACTAGGATGCAGACGGTGCTTAGTAGCACCCGACACAATCGTCCACAGACCATGGACTTGTTTGTTTGGTTGTATAGATTAGTCAGATGATTTGATTTGAATTTGGTTGTTTGGTGATTTTGATTGATGTGTGAATGGCGTGGGCCTTCACTAGACCGGGGATAAGGCTAGGCCTCGTCCCGTTTCTAGTATCGTGCCGTTATGCCGCCGAAATTTTCTAAAATAAGTTAGAAAAATAAAGATATCATTTTATTTAATAAGTGAACTGAATAGAATATTTTCATAGGTTGAATAGAATGTTTTATCATTAAAAAAAATATAATTTTTAACGTGAACAAGAATAAATAAATATTCATTTACAAACCGAACGGTTTGTTTATGTACACCTATTTGAAAGACATTGATTGGGACGATAAATTTTACACGTCGCCCAACTGCACAAATAAAATCTTTGGTTGATTGTTTGAAACCCCACACGGGTGTTGGGATGAAATTGAGGTTCACTCATCCTGATTGATTTAATATGTCGATCGATTGATTGACAGGCTGTTATAAGCGTTAGATATCTATATTTGATGCTTATACAGTGTAGTGCACTTTGGTTGATGGTTGATTATTTTTCAATGCTATTATATACGTGTGATGTATGAAAATCCATATAATTAATATTATATGGTGATTGATTGGGCCTCATTCCAATTTGAAAAATAAAGAATATTATAAAATAAAGGTTCATGTGTTGACTGTACTCATCCGTTGAGATTAGTCATGTGTTGAACGAAATATTTTAATAATAAAATTTACTTCTTTATCGATATAAAATAAATGTTCATGTGTTGACTGTACCCATCCGTTGAGATTAGTCATGTGTTGAACGAAATATTTTAATAATAAAATTTACTTCTTTATCAATATAAAATAAAGGTTCATGTGTTGACTGTACTCATCCGTTGAGATTAGTCATGTGTTGAACGAAATATTTTAATAATAAAATTTACTTCTTTATCAATATAAAATAAAGGTTCATGTGTTGACTGTACTCATCCGTTGAGATTAGTCATGTGTTGAACGAAATATTTTAATAATAAAATTTACTTCTTTATCAATATAAAATAAAGGTTCATGTGTTGACTGTACCCATCCGTTGAGATTAGTCATGTGTTGAACGAAATATTTTAATAATAAAATTTACTTCTTTATCAATATAAAATAAAGATTCATGTGTTGACTGTACTCATCCGTTGAGATTAGTCATGTGTTGAACGAAATATTTTAATAATAAAATTTACTTCTTTATCAATATAAAATAAAGGTTCATGTGTTGACTGTACTCATCCGTTTAGATTAGTCATGTGTTGAACGAAATATTTTAATAGTAAAAATATTTGAAAACGTAATATTTGAAAACGTAATATTTGGAAATGAAATATTTGAAATAGAAATGTTTGAAAAGGAAATATTTGAAATAGAATATTTGAAAATAGAAGTATATGAAGCCGTGTTGATTAGATTGACGCCATTTTGACGTGAACGATATTTATATCGATTTTATTCATTTTAAAATGAATATCGAAAAGTGATTTCGAAATCGCACATTTTGAAATGAAATTTGAATTAAATGAAATATAAAACGAATTTGATTTCAATTGAATATATAATGCATTTGATTCAAATAGAAAACGGAAATGAATTGAATATAAAACGATTTCGAAATGAATTGAATATAAAACGATTTCGAAATGAATTGAATATAAAACGATTTCGAAATGAATTGAATATAAAACGATTTCGAAATGAATTGAATATATAACGAATTGAATTCGAATCGAATATATAACGGATTTGATTTCAGTTGAATATATAACGAATTTGAATTGAATAGAAAACCAATTCGAATTTGATTTGAATAGAAAACGAATTTGATTTCAATTGAATATATAACGAATTTGATTCGAATAGAAAACCAATTTGAAATGAATCGAATAGAAAACCAATTTGAATTGAATCGAATAGAAAACGACTTTGGAATTGAATTGAATTGAAAACGAATTCAAATTGAATTGAAAGCGAATTGAAATGAATTCAAATTGAATTGAAATTTGAATTGAATAGAAATGAATTTTAAAACGAATTTATAAAGAAGAATTCAATTTTGATTTGAATTGAAATGGAAGTTGAAATTGTTTTTGAAACGAATGCAAAACTATTTATAAAATTCGTTTTGAATAGAAATCGACGAAATATATATTATATATATATATATATAATATAATGGCCTGAATAGAACGCGCCGCGCCGCGGCAGTTCGTGAATTTCGACCATTTATTTCAAACGAACATTACAGGAGATCCGACCGTCGGATTCTCCTAAAACCGGAACCGTTGGGTTCGTATCAAAAAGAGCTTTCTAACGAACATTAGAAATTTGAAATCTAACGGTTGGATTTGGAGATACGTCCAAATCAAATTTGGAAAAGGTCGTTGTAAGTGCAGTTCCATGGCCGTTGTTGGAAATCGACTGTACGGGCCTTGATAAAATTATTAAAAATATCAATAATTTGTGTAAAATCATAAGAAATGATTTGGGAAAAATTAGGATGAAAAACTCCGTATTTGAAAAGATAAAAATAGATTTTTATCAAAATGAACTAGTTTGAACTAGATTTAAAACCCGATTTATTTTTAAATAAATAAATTAGATTTAAAAAGTGGTTTTAAATAATCGGGATTCCAAATATATTTGATTTGAATTGAGCTAGAATTGATTTGTGGGTTTATCGTGAACTGTGTTTTAAATAACACCTAGTTCTTTAACCCGAAAATAAATAGAGTGTGATTTGGGTTTGTCGTGAACTGTGTTTTAAATAACACCTAGTTCTTTAACCCAATAAAAGGAGTTTTAACGAATCTGCAATTAGATTGAAATGTGAATTTACAATCTAAATTATCAAATTTAGAAAACGAGCGAGAATGGAGTATCACCAATTTTGCTCCAAAGCGATAGTTAAATCTTTAATTAGATTTGAACGTGAAATGGTAATTTATTTTACCGATAACACCATAGTATTATATATGGAGTATTACCAGTTTTGCTTCATGGGATGAATAGGTTGGGATTGGGAAATAAAATAAATAATTACTTCGGTGTGGTTCACTAATCTCGATTAGTTTGGAAAAACCATAATTTGGTTTGAAACGACATCCAAAGGAAGATTACAGGATAAATTTTAAAGAATTTATCTTGGATAAAATTAATGGGAACCTTTCCCTAAGAATGTGGAATTAAGAAACTAGTTGTAGGTTGGTTAAGAAGAATGGTTTCCTGGGTATTGATCTGATGTTGGTTTCGGCCTTCGGGGTTAATGTTTGGGAAATTGTTCTCTTGCAAATTTGCGGTTAGTGACTAATGAATTGGAATGAGGTGTATGTTGTGTTTGTGTAACATTTGTTTTAATATACGCGGGTTGTTCAGAAAGTCCGGGTTTATACCCATTCTGAATAACCGATTCGACGATAAGTCGAAGATGAAGACGGTGGTCGAAGACCGGAAGTCTTCACATCGTTTGGGTAATTACTGACGATCCTGATTGGGCAGTACACCCAAGAGGATGGAAATAGTTAGTGGTCGTCCAGACGTACTTGGAGATGGATGGATATGCGAGGAAAGTGCCTCCGGTTTCGTTCAGACCCAGAACGGACTTGTAAATGGATTGTGTGTCTGACATTGGATTTTATTCTGTGTTGATTGATTTCTATTAAATATACATCTGTTTGGCTGCGGAGAATTTATTCTCTTGCTTAACGCCCTTCTCTGAGACGTACGAGCTTAGAGGTTGTATATCGATGGACATCAGTCGCATGGCATGAATTGCCTATGTGGCACGCTAAGATGCAATGATCAAGGCTTTTGTTGAAAAGCAAAGTCTTGTGGTTGATGATCAAAGCACGCCTACGTGGCAGCTTTGTGTATAACGTGAATTCGCGAGCCTCACACCTCGGTATGAGTCAAAAACGGGATACGGACTGCAGGGAGAGCACGACGTTTCTTTCTAGCTTTGGTGGTGTCAGTGACTTACCAGCCCTGACATATATATACTTTTCACCTTTGTGGTTGTTGGATGAGGCGCCTCGATTATAGGTCTGTAAGGACCGGGAAACTTGTGTTCAGGAATACTAATCCTCTAACGTAAGTGAGGACCGGCCCTGAAGCATCCAAGGGTTGCCCAGAGTGCGTAGCCCTGGGACATTTGCTAGAGTGTCTCGAACGCGGAGAGGAGCTTGCCCCTTGCCTCGACTCATGACAGAAATCCAATTTCCAATACGTGTATTGCGGTTTTAATTGTAGAACTAGTATGGCGACATAGTAGCATGGGATGCTATGCCGTCTATGATTTATATTTATGATTGAAACTATTTTGACACTATACACTTATTATAGTATCAAATGATTTGTTTTAAACGTACCAAGCATGTTTGGCTATTATAAGGGAAAACCCTATCCTCCGGCTTGCGTTGCATTGTGTGATGGGACCTGGGTCTTATAATAGCTTCATTTTTCGAAAAAGCATTGCGTTGTTTATTCTATGCACTGGTATTCTTGGGAGAAAACCCGTTCCGTGTTATACGGCGTGGTCCCTTGAATTACTCTCTTTTAAAGTAAAGTTTTAAATAACTGTTTTAGTTCTCACACCAGTCACATGACTGACCTGGAGTTTATTGTTTTAACCTAAACTCTGGGTGCCCTTATTTTCCGCACGGGCAGCTAGTAGTTTTGGTTTTGTAGATTTATATTCAGAGGGTCCTGGCTTACAGCTGGAATGATATCCGGAAAGCTCTGTATCCGTATATCACCTTCAGTTGTACTTTGTATTATTTTCTTTTTCCACTGCTATGTAATTTATTGTAATCTCTGATATTTATCGAATGTAATTTATTCAATTATACTCTGTATATTCTTGTATCTGATGGAATTGTTGTAATAGCAATGAAATGTTCTTCCGTCTGCGTTCTATTTTGTCCTGTTCTCAACGATCAGGGGTTTCGAACGGTCTAGATCGGTTTAACGACTGATTCAGATCGAGCGAAATTCCTTGCCGTCACATTTGGTATCAGAGCTTTGGTTTACAGAGCTCGAGAACAAGACACATTAGAACCATACGAAAGAATTCATCAGGTATTGGATTAGTAATATCCAGTTAGAATGACTCGTTAGAGATAGGATCAGTAGTATCCTAGAACGAGTGTGAAGAGTATATTTTTCAATGGAAAACAATTTTGTTTTGAAATTTAAACCATTTTAAAACGTATTTAATTATTTATTTATTTTGAATATGGACAATGTAGTATATAAAGATTTTGCATATACGCGTCATGAACGTATATTCGAAGTTTTAATATGTTAGATAGATATAGAATCACACCCTAGTCGCCCGGAGATAATTCTGGTAATGCGGCCGCATTATCAATATTTATGTTCGTGTTTCGAAGGTGTGATATCTATATATTTCCATTAGACTGGTGTGAGAACCAAAACTTATATAGTTAGAACACATTGTTGTGAATTGGCACCAAAACATGATTTTCTGTATATGTATCAAAATTATGAATTTTAAACGTTAATCCACTAATTGATTGATGTTTGTGTTGTTTGTTTATTTGTTTGATAATTTTGAAACATTTATGCCTAATTGAATCAAATATTGAACTGTATTGATAATTAGTCGCATTTGCTTGCATATACATATACTTACATTGAACAGGTCATAGCAAGGAGGCTAGAGCCGAAGAATAAAATTTGTTTGCCCGACAAATAGGTACATGTTTACTACATAATCTACTGTTTTGTTTGGGTGATGATGATTTTATGAGCCTATTGGCTAGTCGCTTGGCTTTTTCTTTTTCTTTTTGAGATCAGAAATTCCCCGATGCTCCCGGTGCGGGGGAGGTTATGGCGAAATTTTTCGAAAATTTAGGGTGTTAGCCAAATTTTTTGAAAATTCTCAGAAACTGAAAAGTTGGAGAATGGAAGCCAGATCGAACATAGAGTTAATTAATCAAACCACTTTCGACTTTGTTCCTTTTCGGGGACGAAAAGTTTTAATTGGGGGAGATTGTAATAACCCGAAAATTTTGAACCAGTTTAAAATTTTTATGTTGGCAATTTTAGCGAATTTTGAATATTTAAAATAGATTATTTTAAATAATATCGACGAGAAATTTATTTTGAATATATTTAGAACGTATATATTATACGCGTCGTCGTTAGAAAATAAATATTTATATATAATTATAAAAGGAATTGAAAATGGCGCGGTAGTTCGATAATTCGATTTCAAACTTCAATTGAATGTACCGGGTGCAAAACAATCCGGATTTTAGTGAAACCAAAAACATTAGGATCTAATTGATGATATCTTTCCAATGAATCCGACAAATCGAAATTTCATAGCGGAGATCAGAAGATATGTCCAGTTGAAAATTCTTAATAGTCGCTATGGAATTCAGGCCCTTAAAAATAGGAATTTTGCAAATGACCTCGGATTTCGACGAAACCAATTTTGTTGGGTCCGCAGTGTCAAATTATTGCTAGATTCCAAATTTCATAATTTTTTGAATCAATATGGGAGCGTGGCAAAGGAAAACGCGTTTGACCAGTTTCAGTTGATTT
Organism: Allium sativum; assembly: GCA_030737875.1. NCBI lineage: Eukaryota > Viridiplantae > Streptophyta > Magnoliopsida > Asparagales > Amaryllidaceae > Allium > Allium sativum. Next base: position 182,180,374 of record CM060913.1, on the reverse strand, counting down.
TAATCAACTGGAAATTGGCCATTTTTCTAACGGTCTCGGAATTCGACGAAACTAGTTTTGTTAGGACCGTATCGTCAATACGAAGCTAGAAAATATTTTTCTGGAATTTTTCGAGTTAGTATGTGACCCCGGTAGATTGAAATGCGCGTTCAAATTTAATATATAGATTTAAATGTAAATTCAACGGAAACTGATCGAGACGTCTGAATCAACCTACGATACATATCCAATTGTGTTCAGAATGGGGGTGAAACGCTATGGACGACAGGCGGTGGGACTCGTTTCGAGGTCGTATGAAAAAGTCAACTTTTAGTAAATAAATTAATTAATTAAATAATAATAAAAAAAAAATCTCCCTTCCCTTTTACCCGCTCTGCCCCCCCCCCCTTTTTCATTTTCAATCGATTATACAAAAGAAAAAAAAGAGAAGAAAGGCGATCTACGGAAGGGGGGAAACCCTTGCCGCCCGCCTGCTTGGTCCACCGCCGCCCTCCCCGAGACCACCGCCGCCGCCTCGAAGAGCCCCCCACCCCCCAGCGGCGCCGACCTCGCGACGCCCCCCCCCAATCGATTCCCACCACCACCGACACCCCCCCTGAAGCGAACCCCATCGCCGACCGAACCCCCCCTCCCTTCGCCTGCGACCTCGAGCTTCCCCCCTACCCTGCTGCCGCCGCCAGCACAACTTCCCCCCTCCCCCCCCCCCCCGCTGTAAGTTCTTGACCCACTTTATTTTGATTTTGATTTCTACTTTATTTTGATTTTTAGTTTATTTATTTTATTTAAATCAGTAAAGAAAGATTTTTAAAATGCGAAAGTATAGATTTTTAAAAATAGAGAAAGTTTAGATTTTTTTTAAATAGAAAAGATTCGATTTTTTTTATTCGTATAAAAACCCGATTTTTATATTTTTAAAGTATTAAAAATATAGTCTTTACTATATAGCGATTATAAAGATATGATTTTTATATTTTTAAAGTAGTAAAAATATAATCTTTTATATTGTAGAAAGATAAAAATATGATCTTTGCATAGTAGGAACTATAAAAATGTAATCTTTATGAGATAGAGAATATAAAAATAGCATCTTTATATGTGTGGCAAAATAAATATGTGATTTTTACATCGATATTTTTGAAAAGGCGACATCGATATTTTTGAAAAGGCGAAATCTTTATATATTAAATAACAAAGTAAAAATTCGATTTTTATATATTGAATAACAAGTAAAAATTCGATTTTTAAATTGGAGGTGAACAAATAAAAATGTGATTTTTATTTTAAAGACATCAAATATAAAAATGTGTGATTTTTATATATGTAGTGGCTACGGGCAACGAAGATGACGAAGATGCGATAGCGATGAAGATTTCTATCAATGAAGTGCCGTGGAGCTAGGATAGCTATCTGTGAGAACTTCTCACTCTTTAATTTCTTTTCTAGTTATATATATATACTAGGATGCAGACGGTGCTTAGTAGCACCCGACATAATCGTCCACAGACCATGGACTTGTTTGTTTGGTTGTATAGATTAGTTAGATGATTTGATTTGAATTTGGTTATTTGGTGATTTTGATTGATGTGTGAATGGCGTGGGCCTTCACTAGACCGGGGATAAGGCTAGGCCTCGTCCCGTTTCTAGTATCGTGCCGTTATGCCGCCGAAATTTTCTAAAATAAGTTAGAAAAATAAAGATATCATTTTATTTAATAAGTGAACTGAATAGAATATTTTCATAGGTTGAATAGAATGTTTTATCATTAAAAAAATATAATTTTTAACGTGAGCAAGAATAAATAAATATTCATTTACAAACCGAACGGTTTGTTTATGTACACCTACTTGAATGACATTGATTGGGACGATAAATTTTACACGTCGCCCAACTGCACAAATAAAATCTTTGGTTGATTGTTTGAAACCCCACACGGGTGTAGGGATGAAAATTGAGGTTCACTCATCCTGATTGATTTAATATGTCGATCGATTGATTGACAGGCTGTTATAAGCGTTAGATATCTATATTTGATGCTTATACAGTGTAGTGCATTTTGGTTGATGGTTGATTATTTTTCAATGCTATTATATACGTGTGATGTATGAAAATCCATATAATTAATGTTATATGGTGATTGATTGGGCCTCATTCCAATTTGAAAAATAAAGAATATTATAAAATAAAGGTTCATGTGTTGACTGTACTCATCCGTTGAGATTAGTCATGTGTTGAACGAAATATTTTAATAATAAAATTTACTTCTTTGTCAATATAAAATAAAGGTTCATGTGTTGACTGTACCCATCCGTTGAGATTAGTCATGTGTTGAACGAAATATTTTAATAATAAAATTTACTTCTTTATCAATATAAAATAAAGGTTCATGTGTTGACTGTACTCATCCGTTAAGATTAGTCATGTGTTGAACGAAATATTTTAATAATAAAATATATTATCTGTTTGCTGTTTGTTTGATTTCATATATATTCATATATGATGTGTTAAAAATCAAATGAATGAAAATTGGTTGATTTGATTGTTTAAAATATCACTGGGGCTTGAATATTGATTTATATAAATATCGCGGAAGGGATATTTGAGATTTAAAAGAGAAAATTCTATTTTTCTAAAATAGAATTTGAATTTAAAATGGAATAAAAATATTTAACTTGTTTTAAAAGGAATAAAAGAAGTAGTTCATTTATACACAAAGTTTTAAATGAAGTGAAAAGAATTATCATTGGACAATTCAAAAGTAAATTATAAGTGTGAATTTGTTAAGGGGAAATCTATTTTTCCAAAGTAGAAAATATTTATTTCAAAGGAAATTGGAAGCGATGCTTTGTTTAAAAATATAAACAAGTAAAATAAAAGGGAATTTGAATAAAGAGAAATTTGAAAAGAAGTTTGAATATTTGAATTCAAATAGAATTTAAAAGAAGTTTTGAATATTTGGATTTCAAATAGAAACCCAAATGGAGTTAAATATTTAAATTCAAGTATGAATTTCAAATATAGGTATTCATAAAAAAAAGGGATTTGAATATAGAAATTAAAGTGGAATTTAAATCAAGAAAATAAAGTATGATATTTGAATTCAACGAGATATAAATATGGTATTTAAATTCAAAAAGAATTTAAATATGGCATTTGAATTCACGGAAAATTTAAATATGGAATTTGAGTCCAAGGAGAATCAATATGGAATTTGAGTTAAAAGGAGTTTAAATACTTGGAATTCAAAAAGAGTTGGAATATTTGGGAATTCAAATTAAAGTAGAAATAAGGTTTGAATAATAGAAATTGGAAGAGAATTTGAGAATTTGAATTATATAATTCAAATGGAATTTAGAACATAGAATTTGAAATAGAATTCAAATAGAATTCAAATATGGGATTTGAATATAGCAATTCAAATAGAATTTGAATAAATGAATTTGAATATAGAATTTCAAGGTAGAATTGTAATGAAATTTGAAATATCGAATTCAAGAGAATTGAATATGGTTTTGAATTTAGAATTCAAAGAAGAATTGAATATAAACTTCAAATATAATCGAAATAGAGTTTGAATATATAACTCAAATAGAATTGAATATGAAGTTTGAATAGAGATTTGAAATAGAAATTCAAGTATTGAATTTGAATATCAAAAAGAAAAGGAATTGGGATTTGAAAATAGAATTCAAAAGTGAGATTGGAATTTGAATCAAGAAATTCAAATAGAGGAAAATGGAGTTTGAATATTAGAAATTAAAATAGAGTTAAAATGGAGTTGGATTCATTTTAACGAAAGTTTAAAAGTTTATATATATAAATATAAATAAAACGAACTCGCCGCAGCGCTGCAGTTCGTAAATTGGCGATTCGAACTTCAATTGAATATACAGAACTCAATTGAAGTCGAAATTCTTTGAAACAAGAAACGTCAGGACCGATTTGATAATAGCTTTCTAATGAAGGAGAAAAACCTGGATTTCATTAAATAGATTTTGAGTTATGTCAAAAATCAAATTTTCAGAAAAGCAGCGCCAGAACCATTATAAAACCATAACGGTTTGTTTAAAATAAACTAAAGGATTTTAAAGAAATAAAATCCGAATTTGCCATGAGAAAAATCCAGACTTGAGTGTAAATTAAATACGAACTCAAGTGGTGTAAATGAGATGATTGTTGAAACAAAAATCAGATTTTTAATTATTGATTAGAATTGACTAATTTAAAGAAATTAGTTAATGGAATTTTAGAATCGAAATTTGGGTTTTGAACCAGACAAGGGGTGTGTAAATTCATATTCGAAATCGAATATGAAGCTTGAATTAGAAATGACATTCGATTGTTGTATCAACAAATTAATATATATTTGAACGTGATATGTTCAAATAACAAGTGAAATAGGCTAAGAAGCTAATTAAAGAATAAATGGGCGGAACTGAATTCAAACGATTGGTTTGAGTTGAATTGCAAACAGGTGAACATGTGTAAGCAGGTTTGATATGAAGTATATGAAGATTTAAATTTATGTGCTCGACAAAAAGGTACATGGTTAATTCATATATGAGATTTTATGCGCCGTATCGGCAAGCCGCTTGGCTTTTTCTTTTTCTTTTTGAAATGAGAAGGTACCGGGAAGCTATTTGAAATTTCCTGATGCTCCCGATACAGGGGAGGTTATGGTGAATTTTTCCGGGAATTTAAGGAGTTAGAATATTTTTAAGAAATTTGACAATTAGAAATCTATATATAGATATATATAGAATTCGATAAGGAAACGAAATCAAAAATAGAATATTATAAACAAAAAGGGAAATCTATAAATTAGAAATAGAAAGCAAACCATACACGTGTTTTAGAATGAATAATTGGGTTTTATTGTGTGTTTATTCGAGGTTAGTGGTTTTGCCGTTTTGAAGTTGAGGATGTTTTCAGTCAAGGTCTGAGAGGTAATTTACACCAACTTGATTGATTTCATTTTAAATGGGGAAAAAGCAAGATCCCATCTCGAAGAGAAGTGTTGGATAATAGTTAGTTGAATAGAATATTTTGGGTTGCCGTACGATGTTTTATACCGCATTCATTTTAACCAAAGTAATGTTATTTTGGAAATATAAAAGTAAATATTTCCTGTGGATAGTTAAAGTAGTCGAGAAAGAGATAAGTGATTGAAATTGTTTTCAATTTCAAATATAATATATTTCCTAAGTATAGGAAATAAGAGAAGGTGATATATGGAAATGTTTTCCAAATAGCGTAAGAAGCCGAGATGATTATTGAAAATATTTGGTTAACAAATATTGATAAGGAAATGGAGAAGAGATTTAATTAATGAAATATTAATTAAAGAGCCCGGTGATCTGTTTGATATGTTGGATGAACACTTGTTTTTATTCGATAGTTAAATCACAGACTATCGATGTTTTTGACCATCGTTGTCAATATGGAGAGACCGGTTGGATTATTATCCAAAGAACCACTCCGTATCGGCATAAGCGTTGCGAACCAAGTATGCTGAATATATTGAAGACGGAGTAAAGTGCAAGGACTCTTTCTATTAAATAGAAATAGTGCCTTCGGTTTCGTTCAATCCCAGAACGAACGTAAATGGATGAATGTCTGACAGAGTATTTCCAATGATCAAATGGGTTGGTCTGTATGAATATATATGGTTGCAACGGATTTATTCCCTTAGCATAACATCCAGAATATTTGTGCAAACTCAACTAGTGATTAACGGATCTGACAATGTGGCATTCAAAGTGATTGTGCTATCAATGAATGGTAAGTATTCGTAGCCTCAGGCCTCAACAACCGGGAAAGGACAAAAATCGGGCAGGCAGCATGGCTATGTGGGTCGCACCCATTAGGATGTATAATCACCTATCTAGAGGTTCATTTAATTTCTTATTCTATTCGATGCTGTCCCAGTCGGGGGGCGGTTGCTGATCCCAACCGTTGGTGATATACATTCGATACACTCAAGAGAAATGAGTGGTCGGTCATGTGTGGGCCGGGTTACAAGATGTTCTTGTTGAACCCAGTGTATTCCTCTCTAGAGATACACTAGAGGAAGGTGGTTCCATACCTTGTCATGTTGGAAATCCAATCTCCAATAAGCGCCATGCGGTGTGGAGCGTGAGATGCAAGCGTTTTGCTATTTGGTTATTTCCTTGATGTAGACATTATTATAATATCACTAGATTTTCGTATCAAAGTGTTTTGGGTTATAGTAAGGTAAAAACCGTCTGTGTTTATGTGTGGGCTGGTCTTACTATTACCTTTTCTTTTGAAAGGATTTTTAAAGTTAAACAAGTGGTTGGAGTTTACTCACACCAGTCCCATGACTGACCCAGAGTTTATTTTGTTTTGTTTTCCCTAAACTCTTGGGTGCCCAAATTTGTACGGGCAGTCAAGTAGTCGGGATTTCACAGATTTATTTGAAGGAGCTGGAAGCAGGAGGCTTCACCAGTTAGATATAGACTATGATATATTCTGCTGTGTACTATGGTCATATCTGGAAACAGGTGTTTATAATTGTTCCAGGAATGGCTGTTGTGCTCTGATGATGGTATTTATGTAAAGTTACTGATTTGTATTTCAAAAGTTATGTTATAAAATATATTTTTATTCGATCCGCTGTGAGTTTGTGATCTTCGTTTTTTTCTATTCCAATATTTCTTTCTTTCTATTTCTCATCCTCTAACTTCTTTCTAATAATGATTCGTATTTCTGTGCAATTTGGGTTGGACGTGTGGTGTTATTAGTCAATTCAGATAGCACGGATTTGCGGGCCTTTACAGTTGGTATCAGAGCTTAGGTTGAGCGAACACCTAGGCTTTGGTGGGATGTGCTCATTAGAGATAGGGTCAGTAGCAACCTAGAATGGGTTGAGTGTATATATATGAGAGAACGTATTTGTAAGTTGAAAAAAAAATTGTTTTATATTGTGTTGGCTTGTCTGTTGGGTAATTTATGAATTCTTGTCGAATCGTGGGATGCCACGACGTTGATAGGAGTTTCTAAATACTTGAATAGAAGATTGAACACGATAGTTTTTTAAAATGGGTAGATGAAATAATTTTACCCAAATTTCTATTTTTATATAGAAGGAATAATTTTCTGAAATTATTATATTATATATGGATGTGTTGATTGTTAGGATTATAATCCAATGAGATTATAAAACTGGAATGGGTAATTATAACCAAATAAAATTTGTATATGAATGAAATATATACAAATGGGATGAACTGGAATTAAATTCAAACCAGAATTGGAATTTAAATCCTGGGAAATTTGGAAATATTTTTCAAAGTATATTAAAATAATATAGCTTCGTTTTAGAAGGATTTGAAAGAAAATCATTTAAATGAATTTTGAAATAATAAAGCACTGAACTCACTTCAGTGGCTGGGAAATAATTCTGATGATGATTGCAACATCATCAGTGTTCATTTCCGAGTTTCTATGTGATGGATTGCTACCTTAGAAATTTTTGATGGGAATTTGTTTGAAAGAAAACAAGTTTAATTGAAAAATTCAAATATTTTGAATTTGAAAGATTTATAAATATATGTACATGTTTAAGTGATTTCAAAAGGATTTGAAATGAAAACCCTGGGATTTGAATTCTGGAATTGAAATTTAACTTAAACTAGTTAAATGGATTGAAGTGAATCAATTAACTAGAATCAATTTGAATAGGTTTAATGGAATATAGATTGGATATAAATGGATTGATCGTAGATCATTCGAATCAAATGTGTGAAGACCAAAAGTTTTGGTTGGAGTTAATTTGTTGAAATATGAGGAGTTGAGTTTCAACATAAGTGAGATGTTGAAAAGTAATAGATTTGTACCCTTTTTCCTACCTTAGCAATTTCGAGGACGAAATTATTTTAAGGGGGGAAGAATGTAATGACCCAGATTTTTCTGGTCGATTTATTTTGAATATTTAATATTATTTTAAATATTGAGCTGATAATATAATCAATTTTTATATTGAATTATCGATATAACTATCGTAATACGAGGATCTTAAGTAATTAAATTTGAAATGGAATCAAATTGATTTACATGAAGTTTTATTTGAATTTAAACGATAACAAATAATAATTTATTATCGAAGAATTCATTTGTTTGAATTTAAATTATATTGTATTGATTTAAAATGGTTATGTTATATATATGTTCAAATAAATTTTAGAATCTGTTTGGTTGAGTTCAGGAATATCATTATAATCTGAGAACAACGGTCGTTACGTTGAATAGCGGTTTGGGGTTTCAAGTTAGGGGCAACGAAATAAATTAAACCAAATAAAATCAAATCAATATAAAGAAAGCCTCTTATCAGCCAACCTACCTATTTTATTTCTTTTCGCAGAGCTAAGAAAACATAATCGTACAGATGTTTTCTCGAGCAAAATGTTTTGCCTCTCATTTCTTCAACATCAGGGAAACATCAATTTAATAGCCGACCTTTTGCTCCCTACCTCGAGCAGCAATACTTGTTCCCTCTTTGTATATTTAAAGCCGCTACCCCTCTTTTCTGTTACTCATTGTCCTCAGCCATTGCACGAAACAAAATTCCCCAAATAAAACCAAAATCAAAAACCACGGTAAAGTATAAAGAAAAAGGGGGGATCGAAACACGGAAATCGCGATCAATAACATCGATTCCCAGATGCTCGAGACTGAGTTTGAAGCGCGTAAGAACCACAAAGAAGATGAGTTGAGATTTGAAACTGTGTGTTTCTGGAGCTCATCGCGTTCAATGATTTGCTGAGGGGGGTCGCGATTGTTGATTTCAAATCTGGAGGGGGGGACGCATGATTCAAAATCCCTAAAGCTCATAATGCTGCGATGTCAAGGGTGCCGTCGAAGTTGAAGTCGAGCAAGGCAATGGGGTTCGATGGTCTTCGTCGACCTAGGGCTTCAGCTGTTCGACTATGGGAAGTTGCGAATCCATTTCTGGGCTTCGATAGTTTTCAGTTGCAACTCAAGTTCGAATGGGAAGTTCACCGTGGAGCAAGCTTCTGAAACATGATACACGGAGAAACAAAAGAAAGGGGAACGAAGCGTGGTTTCCAGAGTGAAGGAACAGAAGGCCGACAAGCTATTTGGAGGGAGTTCGATCTAAAGGATTGAGCTGAAGTTGTGCTGAAAAGATTAAGCAGTAATGGTGTTTGGTGAAATGCCGGAAAGGAAAAAAAAACAGCGGGATTAAGGTAATTAAATTCATTTAAATGTTTGATTTAATGAACAAGTTGGAAATTGTTATTAACATACGGAAATACTGTAAAAGAAATGACATTAGATGTTAATATGAATTTGTAATATAATCGTGGTTTAAATATTTAATTTAAAAGGATTAGTGATGTTTAAATTAGATATAAAAGGAGAATATATATATATATATATACATATAGGAAATTTATTTATTTATTCAAATAATCAATTTCATTAAATAAATGTTAACAAGTAAATTTGAATAAAATTATTGTAGGTACGAAATCATTCTAAAAGATGCGTAGCTGGTGATTGGGAAATAAACGGGATACTCGACGACTGCAAAATTCCGGTGAGTAAATCTCACTTACCTTTTATTTATAATTATTTTTACTTCGTAAAAATAATTGTTGTTGCTTGTTTGGATTTTTCTGCTTGTTTTATATATATTAGTTATTTAGGCTATTATATATATATATATATATATATATATATTGGGTTGATTGATTGGTTGGACTCCCGCAGTCTCATTAGCGGATGCCCGCGGTACCATAGCGGATGATTACCCTATACGCCCCACGCTATGATTAGTGGATGACCTTTTATACCGCGATATTCTGCCACGAAGCAGAATGGGTATTATTTATGTGCTAACGTCTGTGGATGCAGGGAAACAGGTTGGAGGAATCCAACAGGGTTCCTCAAAAATATATTATCTGTTTGCTGTTTGTTTGATCATATATATTCATATATGATGTGTTAAAAATCAAATGACTGAAAATTGGTTGATTTGATTGTTTAAAATATCACTGGGGCTTGAATATTGATTTATATAAATATCGCGGAAGGGATATTTGAGATTTAAAAGAGAAAATTCTATTTTTCTAAAATAGAATTTGAATTTAAAATGGAATAAAAATATTTAACTTGTTTTAAAAGGAATAAAACAAGTAGTTCATTTATACACAAAGTTTTAAATGAAGTGAATAGAATTATCATTGGACAATTCAAAAGTAAATTATAAGTGTGAATTTGTTAAGGGGAAATCTATTTTTCCAAAGTAGAAAATATTTATTTCAAAGGAAATTGGAAGCGATACTTTGTTTAAAAATATAAACAAGTAAAATAAAAGGGATTTTGAATAAAGAGAAATTTGAAAAGAAGTTTGAATATTTGAATTCAAATAGAATTTAAAAGAAGTTTTGAATATTTGGATTTCAAATAGAAACCCAAATGGAGTTAAATATTTAAATTCAAGTATGAATTTCAAATATAGGTATTCATAAAAAAAAAGGGATTTGAATATAGAAATTAAAGTGGAATTTAAATCAAGAAAATAAAGTATGATATTTGAATTCAACGAGATATAAATATGGTATTTAAATTCAAAAAGAATTTAAATATGGCATTTGAATTCAAGGAAAATTTAAATATGGAATTTGAGTCCAAGGAGAATCAATATGGAATTTGAGTTTAAAGGAGTTTTAAATACTTGGAATTCAAAAAGAGTTGGAATATTTGGGAATTCAAATTAAAGTAGAAATAAGGTTTGAATAATAGAAATTGGAAGAGAATATGAGAATTTGAATTATATAATTCAAATGGAATTTAGAACATAGAATTTGAAATATAATTCAAATAGAATTCAAATATGGGATTTGAATATAGCAATTCAAATAGAATTTGAATAAATGAATTTGAATATAGAATTTCAAGGTAGAATTGTAATGAAATTTGAAATATCGAATTCAAGAGAATTGAATATGGTTTTGAATTTAGAATTCAAAGAAGAATTGAATATAAACTTCAAATATCGAAATAGAGTTTGAATATATAACTCAAATAGAATTGAATATGAAGTTTGAATAGAGATTTGAAATAGAAATTCAAGTATTGAATTTGAATATCAAATAGAAAAGGAATTGGGATTTGAAAATAGAATTCAAAAGTGAGATTGGAATTTGAATCAAGAAATTCAAATAGAGGAAAATGGAGTTTGAATATTAGAAATTCAAATGGAGTTAAAATGGAGTTGGATTCATTTTAATGAAAGTTTAAAAGTTTATATATATAAATATAAATAAAACGAACTCGCCGCAGCGCTGCAGTTCGTAAATTGGCGATTCGAACTTCAATTGAATATACAGAACTCAATTGAAGTCGAAATTCTTTGAAACAAGAAACGTCAGGACCGATTTGATAATAGCTTTCTAATGAAGGAGAAAAACCTGGATTTCATCAAATAGATTTTGAGTAATGTCAAAAATCAAATTTTTAGAAAAGCAGTGCCAGAACCATTATAAAACCATGACGGTTTGTTTAAAATAAACTAAAGGATTTTAAAGAAATAAAATCCGAATTTGCCATGAGAAAAATCCAGACTTGAGTGTAAATTAAATACGAACTCAAGTGGTGTAAATGAGATGATTGTTGAAACAAAAATCAGATTTTTAATTATTGATTAGAATTGACTAATATAAAGAAATTAGTTAGTGGAATTTTAGAATCGAAATTTGGGTTTTGAACCAGACAAGGGGTGTGTAAATTCATATTCGAAATCGAATATGAAGCTTGAATTAGAAATGACATTCGATTGTTGTATCAACAAATTAATATATATTTGAACGTGATATGTTCAAATAACAAGTGAAATAGGCTAAGAAGCTAATTAAAGAATAAATGGGCGGAACTGAATTCAAACGATTGGTTTGAGTTGAATTGCAAACAGGTGAACATGTGTAAGCAGGTTTGATATGAAGTATATGAAGATTTAAATTTATGTGCTCGACAAAAAGGTACATGTTTAATTCATATATGAGATTTTATGCGCCGTATCGGCAAGCCACTTGGCTTTTTCTTTTTCTTTTTGAAATGAGAAGGTACCGGGAAGCTATTTGAAATTTCCCGATGCTCCCGATACAGGGGAGGTTATGGCGAATTTTTCCGGGAATTTAAGGAGTTAGAATATTTTTAAGAAATTTGACAATTAGAAATCTATATATCGTTATATATAGAATTCGATAAGGAAACGAAATCAAAAATAGAATATTGTAAACAAAAAGGGAAATCTATAAATTAGAAATAGAAAGCAAACCATACACGTGTTTTAGAATGAATAATTGGGTTTTATTGTGTGCTTATTCGAGGTTAGTGATTTTGCCGTTTTGAAGTTGAGGATGTTTTCAGTCAAGGTCTGAGAGGTAATTTTACCCCAACTTGATTGATTTCATTTTAAATGGAGAAAAAGCAAGATCCCATCTCGAAGAGAAGTGTTGGATAATAGTTAGTTGAATAGAATATTTTGGGTTGTCGTACGATGTTTTATACCGCATTCGTTTTAACCAAAGTAATGTTATTTTGGAAATATAAAAGTAAATATTTCCTGAGGATAGTTAAAGTAGTCGAGAAAAAGATAAGTGATTGAAATTGTTTTCAATTTCAAATAAAATATATTTCCTAAGTATAGGAAATAAGAGAAGGCGATATATGGAAATGTTTTCCAAATAGCGTAAGAAGCCGAGATGATTATTGAAAATATTTGGTTAACAAATATTGATAAGGAAATGGAGAAGAGATTTAATTAATGAAATATTAATTAAAGAGCCCAGTGATTTGTTTAATATGTTGGATGAACACTTGTTTTTATTCGATAGTTAAATCACAGACTATCGAAGTTTTTGACCATCGTTGTCAATATGGAGAGAGCGGTTGGATTATTATCCAAAGAACCACTCCGTATCGGCATAAGCGTTGCGAACCAAGTATGCTGAATATATTGAAGACGGAGTAAAGTGCAAAGACTCTTTCTATTAAATAGAAATAGGGCCTTCGGTTTCGTTCAATCCCAGAACGAACGTAAATGGATGAATGTCTGATAGAGTATTTCCGATGATCAAATGGGTTGGTCTGTATGAATATATATGGTTGCAACGGATTTATTCCCTTAGCATAACATCCAGAATATTTGTGCAAACTCAACTAGTGATTAACAGATCTGACAATGTGGCATTCAAAGTGATTGTGCTATCAATGAATGGTAAGTATTCGTAGCCTCAGGCCTCAACAACCGGGAAAGGACAAAAATCGGGCAGGCAGCATGGCTATGTGGGTCGCACCCATTAGGATGTATGATCACCTATCTAGAGGTTCATTTAATTTCTTATTCTATTCGATGCTGTCCCAGTCGGGAGGCGGTTGCTGATCCCAACCGTTGGTGATATACATTCGATACACTCAAGCGAAATGAGTGGTCGGTCATGTGTGGGCCGGGTTACAAGATGTTCTTGTTGAACCCTGTGTATTCCTCTCTAGAGATACACTAGCAGAAGGTGGTTCCATACCTTGTCATGTTGGAAATCCAATCTCCAATAAGCGCCATGCGGTTTTTGATTTTATACTATGTATGTGGAGCGTGAGATGCAAGTGTTCTGCTATTTGGTTATTTACTTGATGTAGACATTATTATAATATCACTAGATTTTCGTATCAAAGTGTTTTGGGTTATAGTAAGGTAAAAACCGTCCGTGTTTATGTGTGGGGTGGTCTTACTATTACCTTTTCTTTTGAAAGGATTTTTAAAGTTAAACAAGTGGTTGGAGTTTACTCACACTAGTCCCATGACTGACCCAGAGTTTATTTTGTTTTGTTTTCCCTAAACTCTTGGGTGCCCAAATTTGTATGGGCAGTCAAGTAGTCGGGATTTCACAGATTTATTTGAAGGAGCTGGAAGCAGGAGGCTTCACCAGTTAGATATAGACTATCATATATTCCGCTGTGTACTATGGTTATATCTGGAAACAGGTGTTTATAACTGTTCCAGGAATGGCTGTTGTGCTCTGATGATGGTATGTATGTAAAGTTACTGATTTGTATTTCAAAAGTTATGTTATAAAATATATTTTTATTCGATCCGCTGTGAGTTTGTGATATTCGTTTTCTTCTATTCTAATATTTCTTTCTTTCTATTTCTCATCCTCTAACTTCTTTCTAATAATGATTCGTATTTCTGTGCAATTTGGGTTGGACGTGTGGTGTTATTAGTCAATTCAGATAGCACGGATTTGCGGGCCTTTACAGCTAAGATATATATGTATGATATGTAGATGAAGTCGAAATTTCCAATAAAAGAATCCACGCAAGGACTGTTCTACTACATAACAAATATAAGATATACACCAAATCTTTACAATGAAAGAGGAATTGCAGCTAAGCAAAAACCGTAAATTGAACATGGCAATTCTTTTTAAAATATAAATTTCAACATGCTGTGTCCTTTCAAAATACAGTAGTACACCACAAAATCCATGAGCAGGACGAACAGTTATAAATATATAGGGACAGCTACGAAGATTCATGTGGAAAATTCACTGTTAAAACCCAAACAGAAAATCTATGGTACATTTTTCAAATCCCTGAATTGAAATAACAATTCATCCCATTTAAAAACATATCACAAAATCTACAACCTGCAGTTTCAAATATCTGTATTTGAAATAAACAAGTCATAGCTGTAACCTCACCTAGTTTATACATTTATACCCAATTCGACCACTGTTAACAGTACTGAAATGAGAAACTAAATCCCGCAAAAATAAAGTGTCTACTAAACCATTTCGCAGCCATCAAATGTCCATCATCAGTACATCATCTAAAAAGGTGAAAAACAACCCAATGGCCTAAGATCTAAGTAGCTGATTCTACCTAAAATAAGATCTGATAGACTTTGATCCAATCCAAACTATACTATAAATAGACGCAAAGGTTTCCAGGACCATTCGAACAAGGCAATAAACCAGAAAATAATTTGAAACCCAAAAAATATCTAAACAAATAAATACTGCAATTCGAATTAAATAAAAACACTTATCTGTGTTTGAAAATCCACGCATGCTTCTAACGGATGCTCGTGGGATTTTGTTCTATGCCGAAGAATAGGGTTCAAATAGAAGCTTCGAGTTTGTTTGTTGATCAGTGGCGTAGATCGAAGAGCTATGGTGACGTGGGATGTTGTAGGAAGCTACTTCATTTTGGTTGAGAGTGTCGGCGGGTGTTTGGCGAAGCAAGGGTAACCATCGAAGGTTGCAGGACGATTGAGGTAGAGGGCAAAAGGGGTGGCCAGAAAAGAGGTCGTGAAGGGGGACGCAACGCAGATGGGTCCGATTTTGGATTGGAAAAAAGGGGATTAGGGATTAGGTATTTCTACTGTGAAGAGAATGGTGGAGGCGGTAGGAAATGAAATGGGTTACGGTAGTTAGGGTTTACATGGAGAAGCGGGTTGTGGGTCTCGGCTCAAACGAGAAGGTAATGGCACATTTATAAATGATACAAAACCCATGTTTTAAAATCAAATTATATTATAAACTTGTTTATGTAATTTCTTACACATACGATAACAGATTTTAACGCAGTCAGTTGCGTTGGGACCGTGAAGCCGAGTACTTCGAGATGGAGCAGGTCTGGGTCGGATCTGAAGTAACGAGAATTTTATTTCGAATTAAATGTCAGTTTAATTGGACAAAAACCAGACTGTTATCGACCGTTTTGAATCCAGGTGAGTTAAACTCACTCAGCCTCCTCGTTTATATTTTATATAAACTGGGTATTTTATTTTGCGTGTTCTGATTGTTAGTGTTTGACTGTTAGGTGTATATACTGTTGATCATCGATCGTTTAAATTTATAAAATACCCACTGTTGGGGATGACCCATTACAAAGTAACTCCTTGGGTTGATCATGTTTATAAACGTGTTTTGAAATTATTGGAATTTGTTTGAATTGGATGTTAGTTGATTTGATAATTGGCAGTAAATGGCCAAATGTAAGGTTTTAACGTCATTCGACCCGTCGGGTGAATTGACGTTTTTTTAAAAGTTATAAATTCATTAATAACTAGATTAAAGTTTTTTTTTCAAATTATTTTGTACAGATTGGAAATTCACAAGGAATATTTTTAATCAAGTTATCAAGAAAATTTAGTTAAATAGTTAGATCAGTTGAAAAGCAGAAATCGAGAATTTTCCATAGATTGATAAAAAGGAGAATAATTGTTTCAAACAATGAAAAAGTGACTTTAATTAATTAAGTTAATTAATTAATTTAAGAAAGGGGAAATGACAGTTGGAATTCAGTTAATTGTTAACGGATGTGTATGGCTGGTACATCAACCGTTCGAATAGAATGGCCAAAGGAAATAACTATATGTTTAATTTAAAAAAGGGAAAAAGGGCTTTTTGAGGTTAGTGGACGAGCTAATGTTATTCTGAGGTAAGAACGGGTCGATCAAGGTCAGAGAGGTAACTAAAATACCCCAACTTGATGGGCTTCACTATTATCAAGGAATATTATTAGTTTAGATCGAGTGAAGTGTTGAGATTGGTCTTATCCAATACGAGAATGTCAAACTCTAATGCAAGGTTTGGGAAATTAAATAGTATTATGATATGAGTTCAGAAGAGATGAGAATGTTGTTTTCAAACTATAGCAACCATTTGTTAGTCAATTAGAATTGATCGAATATAGTTAGAGATAGTCAAATCAAGTTATCTAGGGAAGTTCCATTGCGAACGACTTCTAGCGTAATTTGCAGGGCTGCAGATAGCCTACGGCGGTTGGATGTTTCCTGAGGGAATCAGGCGTAACCATTGTGATCGCTGCGAGCTAGAGTCAAGCAAACGGAGTTAAGTCAAATATAAGTTAATCAATAGGAGTAATCAAGGCAAGTAAATCAAGTTAAATAAGTCGAGTTAGTTAAGTAAAGTTAATCGATCAAAGTAATTCAAGCAGAGTTAATCAGAGGAAATTGTTTTATATCGTTAAGTATATTTTAAAGTGGTCGAGTTGTGCCAAGTGTTGTGTTCACACTATTGTTATTCGATAGTTGAATCACCGACTATCGAAGTTGACCAATACGATTGTTGGTATGGAAAGACCGGGATCGAATTATATTCGAATACCGTTCCGACCAACAAATACGTGAAGAGATCGGAAGATGATCGAGATGGAGCATTGAAGACTGTGGATTTTCATAAACGGAAGGACCGCTAATAAATCTCTGGATCGCGGTCAGAGTTAAACTGTGGTTCTGTCGTGGGTGAAATCTACAGGCTGCAAGGACTTCTCGCTACTGATCCATGGGGTGATTCCTATATTGGATGCAGTAGGAGAGTGCCTTCGGTTCATCTTGTTCCCGGATGACTTGTATGGACGGATGTCAGATAGAGTATTTCCAAAAGGATTGACATGCGTTGATTTCTCCAAACGTGCCATAGTTGATGGCGGAGAAATGGTTATTCTCTAGCTAGATAGCTAGAGTATGTTTGTGGACATCGATCAAGTGTGATCTGGCGGATCTGACGATGTGGCATTCAAAGTGTATGATGATCAGATGTGCTCTGACTTCAAGCCCCATCAACCGGGAAATGACAAAAATCGGGCAGGTAGCATGACTATGTGCGTCGCTTCCGTTATGATGTATGATTACCTATCTAGAGATATTCCTGTTGCTTCTTTATCTATGTTCGATGCTGTACCTTATCGGGAGACGGTGGTTTGGGTCCAACCGTCGGTGATATACATTCGATACACTCAAGCGAAATGAGTGGTCGGTCATGTGAGGGTCGGGTTACAAGACGTTCTTGTTCAACCCAGTGTATTCGCCTCTAGAGATACACTATCGGCAGGTGGTCCCATACCTTGTCATAGTTGGAACTCCATCTCCACTAAGCGCCTGCGTTTTTGGTTTGTATACTATATATGTGGAGCGTGAGATGCAAGCGTTCCACTAGATTGTTATTTACTAGTATTTAGACATTATGATAATATCAGAACAAGTATGATTTTCAAGAAATGTGTTGGGTTATCGTAAGGTAAAAACCATCCGTGTTTATGTGTGGATTCGGTCTTACGATTATCTTTGTCTTTCAAAGGGATTTTAAATTTAAAATCAAGTGTGTGATACCATAAATAATGTGCGAGTTTATCTCACTTTGGTTCACCAAACTGACCCGGTGTTTTGTAAATGCTCGGGTTAGACCGGGTGTGCAGGTTCAGGTATTCAGGTACGGTGAAGCCCAGTGACAAGGTGAAGGTGTTCAAGATGTATACTATTCCGCTGTGTGTTGTATATGAGACAGGCTATTGAAAACTGTCCAGATATGTGTTGTACTTTGATATTGTAAGTATTTTCAAAGGCTCTCAATAAAGAATTATTTCTGTATTATATTTTGTTCCACTGCGATGTGAGACTCTGTATTGTGTCGGTTCTTCTTCTTCTTTTATTCTAATATTTCTTTCTTTCTTGTCTCACCCTCTATCTTCTTTCTAGACGCTCTAGTGTTTCGGTATTTGGAGGATCGGTATAAGATACGGTAAAAGTATTTATATCGATTTTCACAGCCGAAAATTGCTGGGTCGTTACAAAATGGTTTTGAAAACAACCAGGATTTCCAATAATTGAATTGGAATGGATTTGAATCGAAATCATCTTTGGAATAGTTCGATGTTGGATTTCGTGATTATATAGATGTTGTTATGGAAATTTGAAAGATATATATATATATCGTTATTTTCAAATACGATATTTATTGGTCATAGAATTTGATATTGAATATAAGCCGATATATTTTCTATTCAGAGCCTTGTATTTAATATCAAATGTGATTTGGGTTTGTCATGAATGGTGTCTTCATTAACAATGTTCTTAAGCCTAGTTGAGAAAAAGATTAAATCTTTTATTTAGATTTAATGAAGTGTACCAATTAAATAGTATTTAATTGCAATTGAATTCGAATTGATTCTTGGGTTTATCGTGAACGGTGTTTTTAAATAACACTCGTTCTTTAACCCGATAATGAATGAAATGTGATTTTGGGTTGTCGTGAATGGTATCTTTAATAATACCGTTCTTAGACCCAACCGAGTTAAGAAAATCAGAAACTAACCGGAGATTAGTTAAGTTGAATGGTTTCTTGGGTATTGATCTGATGTTGGTTTCGGCCTTCGGTGTTAATACTTAGGGAATTGCTCACTTGCTATTTTACGGTTAGGGACTGATTGAAATGTGATGTGATTTTAGGGTTTATCGTGAACCGTGTTTTAAAAGAGATCAATTCTTTAACCTAGTTAAAGATTTAAACTATGTGGAGTTTTAATGAATCTTTAATTAGATTGAAAAGATCGAGAATGGAGTATCACCAGTTTTGCTCCAGGCGATAGTTAAATCTTTAATTAGATTTGAACGTGATATGGTAATTGAATTTACCAATAACACCGTGGTGTTAGATATGAAGTATTACCAGTTTTACTTCATGGGATAAATAGATTGGGATTAGGAAATAGAATAAATGATTACTTCGGTGTGGTTCATTAATCCCGACTAGTTTGAATTGATATTCAAAAGAAGATTAAAGAAAAAAATTGGAAGAATTTATCTTTGATAAATTTAATGGGAATCTTTCCTTAAGAATGTGAAATTTAGAAACTAACTGGAGATTAGTCAAGTTGAATGGTTTCCTGGGTATTGATCTGATGTTGGTTTCGGCCTTCAGGGTTAATATTTGGGGAATTGTTCTTTTGCTAATTTACGGTTAGTGACTGATTAATTGGAATGAGGCATATGTTGTGTTTGTGTAACACTTGTTTATTATATATGCGAGTTGTTCGGAAGACCGGGTTTATCCCATTCTGAATAACTGATTCGACGTGATGTCGAGGATGAAGACGGTGGTCGAACACCGGAGGTATTCACGTCGTTTGGGTGATTACTGATGATATTGATTGGGCCGTACACCCAAGAGGAGGGAATCAATTAGTGGTCGTTCAGACGTACTTGGAGATCGATGGATATGCGGGGTACTAGGTGCCTCCGGTTTCGTTCAGACCCAGAACTAACTTGTAAATGGACTATGTGTCTGACATTGGATTTTAGTCTATGTGATTGATTTCTATTAAATATATATCTGTTTGGCGGCGGAGAATTTATTCTCTTGCTTACAGCCCTTCTCTGAGACGTACGAGCTCAGGGGTTATATATTGATGGATATCCATCGCATGGAGTGAATTGCCTGTGTGGCATGCCTAAGTGGCAATTGATCAAGACTTCTGTTGAAAAGCAAAGTCTTGTGGTTGATGATCAAAGCACCGCCTGTGTGGCATAGCTTTGTGTAGCGTGGATTCGCGAGCCTCACACCCTGGTGTGAACCAGAAACGGGAGAATGACCTCATGGAGGACATGCGTTTCTTTCTAGTTAGAAGTAGCGTCAGTGGTTTTGCATGCCCTGACGAGTTTGATTATGTGGTTGTTGCTGTTGCGAGGCGCCTCAGATATATCGGTGACTATGTGAAGCCGATGGAGTCATTCGTTTGCTCATTTACGCCCCATAGGGCGGGGAAACGCATGTCCAGGGTTTGAGTTTAATCCACATCGGTGGATCGGCCATGTCGCTCCAAGGGGCAGTTGCGGCTGTTCCTGAGGCTCGGACTAGACAGTCTCGAATCGGTAGAGGACTATCTTTTTCCTCGGTTCACAGATGGAAATTCAATTTCCAAATACGTGATTTGGCGGTTTTAATTGTACAACTAGTATGGCGACATGATAAGTAACAACCTTGAAATTTGGGGCCAATTTAAAATTTTCATTTTAGAGATTTTAGGGGTGTTTAAATATTTAAAATAAATTATTTCAAATAAAAATGAACGGAAATTTATTTTGAGCAAAGTTAATGCAAATATATTCAAATAAATTACATAAAGAATTAGAAATAGGAAGGTAGTTGGAAAAGTCAAACTTGAACTTTGACTAACTACACAGGATGCAAAATAAACCGGATTTTGATGGAACGAAAAATATTTAAATCTGTTAATGAATATCTTTCTAATGAATCTGAAAAATCGAAGTTTCATAGCGGAAATCAAAAGTTATGGCAAAATGAATTTTCAGAAAGGTCGCTAGAGAGATTATATCGCCCTTGAAAATCGACATTTTGCATACGACCTCGGAATTCGACGAAACCACTTTTGTTGGGTCCGGGATGTAAAATTATTACTAGGGTTCAAATTTCATGATTTTTGAAGCTACTATGTGAGTGTGGCAAAAGAAACTGTGTTTTGTCAATTTCGGTCAAAATTGATTAACTGAAAAATAGCCATTTTTCAAACAGTCTCAGAATTCGATGAAATTAATTTTGTTAGGATCTTATTGTCATAAGAAAGCCAAAAAAAAAAATTCTGGATTTTTCTGACATCGTATGTGACCACGGTAAAATTAGAAAGTACGTTCAAATTAAAAATAATAGAATTAATTTGAAAACAAAGAAAACACACTGTAAACTTCAGAATTGGACTTCGGCAATAGCGCCATTGCTTTTAGAAGGCGTCAAAACCTATTATTCGACTGTCGTTGAGCGCGAATTGGAGTTCGAACGAAAAAACCCTATTTTCCGGAGTTAAATAAATTAAATAAAATAGAAAATACGTGGAAAATACTAGTATATATACGGGCCGTACTTCTTCTTCCCCGATCGCAGAAACCCATAGCCGCCCCCCCCCCCCTCGAAACTTCCTCTCCATTTTCCCATCAATCCACTCACAATTAGACTTAGCCGTAGTTGAACTTTTTGAAGCTCTTCCCTTCCTCTCCAATCTCCGACAAGTTTCATTCAATTTCACGCCCTGTAGCTCTCGGATTTCGAGCCCCAACCCACGCCATACAAACCACCGCCGCTCCCTGCATAGGCCGCCGCAACCCCCTATTTTCCCGACGTGGATGCGCCTCTCGTAGCTCTCCAATCTCCCGCAAACCATTCGCAAAACCATCAACTACAGCTCCTGAAATCTGGATTCAAAGTTTTGAACTTTTCTGAAAATTTAAGGTATGAATATTTCAGATTTTGCGACGCTTTTAAGCGTTACAGCGACAGTTGTTAAAAGTCAGTTCTGATTTATTTGTATGAACTTCGAATAGAAATCTTTCAGATTGGTAACTGCCGTGACTTTGAACACGAAATCTGATCAAATCCGAACCTTCCTTCTAGTCCCAAGCTAGGTGAGAATTTATTTAATTTAATTATTATTATTGTTGCGTTATGTGAAATTGAAAATCAAACAAGTAGATCTGCGATGAACGTTGCCATGGGATGGATTCAAATTGTTGTGATGCTATGATTTTAGATCCGTTATTTTAATCATAGATCTGTTAATTAAAAACATAGATCGGTAGGAAAAATTAGATTTTTCCTCGTTTAAATTTGTTGAAGTATGCCTTATGGATATGAATCATGTATAAATCTATCATCATATACATCGTTATGTAATTCACCTCATTTTAACGTGAATTAAAGTAGGAATTTACATCGTGGTGAAATTTACATCGTTAGGCAACTTACATTATTTTATTGTGAATTAAAGTAGGAATTCATATCGTTATGAAATTTACATCAATATGCAATTTACATTATTTTTATTGTGAAGTAAAGTAGAGGATTTACATTTTTATAATGTTAAATTAAAGTAGATTTTGCATAGTGGTAAAAATTACATTTTTCTTTGTAATTAACATGCGAATTCCATCGTATGTTAAAATTCACATTTTTTATATGTAAATTATATAGGAATGTACACCGTATTGTAAAAATTACATTTTTCTTTGTAATTAACATGTGGATTTAATCGTATGTTAAAATTTACATTTTTATATGTAAATTATATAGGAATGTACACCGTATGTAAAAATTACATTTTTCTTTGAAATTAACATGTGAATTTAATCGTATGTTAAAATTTACATTTTTATATGTAAATTATATAGGAATGTACACCGTATTGTAAAAATTACATTTTTATTTGTAATTAACATGTGAATTTAATCGTATGTTAAAATTTACATTTTTTATATGTAAATTATATAGGGAATTACACCGTAGGATAAAATTTACATTTTTATGTGTAATTAAAACGTGAATTTACATTGTGTGTTAATTATTACATTTTTATATGTAATGTCTATAGGAAAGTATATACCGTATGACAAAAACTACATTTTTCTGTGAAATTAAAGGGTGCATTTCCATCGTATGATAGAATTCACATTTTTTTTATATATGTAACGTATAATGAGAATGAACATTAGAAATAAAATTTATTTATTTTATACGTAATAAGATGTAGGAATGTGGCTTGAAACTAAAAATCATATTTTTACAATGTAAATAGGAAGTATAGTTTGCATTGTAATTAAAAATCATATTTTTACAATGTAAATTAGATGTAGAGTTTGCATTGTAATTAAAAATCATATTTTTACAATGTAAATAGGAAGTAGAGTTTGCATTGTAATTAAAAATCATATTTTTACAATGTAAATAGGAAGTAGAGTTTGCATTGTAATTAAAAATCATATTTTTACAATGTAAATAGGAAGTAGAGTTTGCATTTTAATTAAAAATCATATTTTTTTACAATGTGAATTAGAAGTAGAGTTTGCATTGTAATTAAAAGTTATATTTTTACAATGTAAATAGGGAATAGAGTTTGCTTTGTAATTAAACATACATTTATATATATAAATTTAGAATAGGCTTCACTGCAAATATAAGTTACATTTTTATTATGTAACTAAGATGAGAATGTACATTGAAGTTGAAATTTACATTTTTATATGTAATTTAAAAATAGGATTTTTAATGTGTCAAAATTTACATTATTACATGTAAATAAAAAAAAAGGAATTTACATAGGAATTAAATTTACATTTTTTTATGTAAATAAAAAGGATGGAATTTACATTTTAAATGTAAGTAAAAGAATGAATTTAGGATGCGGTAATATTATCTTCTTTTTCAAATGAATTAAAATTTAGTGAGTATCGGTAATTGTGTAGAGCGTTGTTTTAATCAAACGACGTTATTACGATTCAATGATTATATATATTTATAAATATAATTAAAATTAAATGAATAGGGCGGGGTAGTTCGCGTTTTGAAATCGTACCTTTAAAGGACTATACAAGAAGATCCGACCATCGGATTTTCTTGAAACTGAAACCGTTAGGACCGTCTTGGAAGAATCTTTCCAACGATATATATTACGTTAAGATCCAACGGTTAGATTCTGAGAAATGAAAAAATCAAAATTGGTTGAATGCAGCGCCAAAGTCGCCATAGACTTAAGGCCTCGTTATATAAAAATTTAATTATTTTAAATAATTAAAATAGGAATGAATCGTTAATAAAAATTATTATTAATGTATATGAAGGATTTTAAATAAATAAATATATATATATATATATATACGAGGATTATTTGGAAAGTCCGAGTTCTCTCATTCTAAATAATCAAAACAACGTTAATTGAAGCATGAAGATGGCGTATGAAGACCGTAAATCCTCCCTCGAATGGACAACGATCGAGGCCCTGATTTGACTTGCTCCCAATTCAAGGGTCACGGTCATTGCCCAGACGTACGTGTTGATTTCACGGGTTTGGCTTTCGCTCAGACCCAGAGCATAAGCTAATAAATGGATTGTGTGTCTAACATCATACTCTATCAAATATCATGTTATTGATCTTTGGTCGAAGGTATGGATGTTTGGTGGCGGGGAATTTATTCTCTTTCTTAACAACCGTTCATATATTTCTTCAAAGGATGGGTAGTACGATATGGAGTGATGATGTGGCATGCTAAGATGCATAGGATCAAGGTTTTGTTGAAAAGCAGGCCTTGTGGGACGATCAAAGCATAGCCTGTTTAGGCATAGCTTTGTGTACAACGTGACTTCACGAGCCTCACACACCGGCGGAGTCTAAAACGGGAGAAGGGAACGTAGGGAGAGAAGCACGTTTCTTTCTAGCTAGAAGTGGTGATTGGGTTTTAACACGGCCCAACATTTTACTTATGTGGATGATGGAATTAGGCGCCTCGGATGATAGGTCCTATAGGAATGGGAAACGTGTGTTCAGGAATAACTAATCCGCAACTCGTATGGTGGACCGGCTCTGCAGCTTTCCAAGGGTTCACTGCGGGGGATCCTGAGACATTAGCTAGAGTGTCTCGAATCGGTAGGAGCTCCTCTCTAGCCTTGACTCATGATGGAAACCAAAATCCAAATACGACCCTACGAATTTGATTGTATTACTAGTATGGAGGCATGGTAGTATGGGATACTATTCTTCCTAGGATTTATACATTTACTTTGAAATGTTTTGATATATACTAATAATTATATTAAACTCGTATTTGCCGTATTTAGCATGTTTAATCACTATAAGGTTAAACCATATCCTTTGGTTTGTGTTGCATTGTGTGATGGGACCTGGGTCTTATGGTGATTCCATTTTTCTAAAAAGCATAACGCTGTTGTACGATTCACTTATCATTTATTCTGACACTTTTATGGACGACAATGCATTAGAGAAACCCGTTCCGCATTAGCGGCGCGGTCTTTGGATTTGACCTATTAATAGTGATTAATTAGTTAAGAATTCTCACACCAGTCCCACGACTGACCCGTCATTTGTTTCCACCTTTTTGCAAACTCGGGTGCCCTCCTCTCTACACGGGCAGCCAAGTAAACAGGTTTATTCTTTTCTTAGAGTCTTTTCTTTGGAGCTGCTTATTATTTTCCTTGGATTTGCTCTTATGGAGAGGTGATGACTTAGAGTTTGAAGACATCTATCATTCGCTGCTATTGCATTTCTCTTTTTAATTCCAGACATTAAACTTGGTTTATTCCACGTTGTTTAAGTGGGAGTTGGAACTTATTTCTTTTTCTGCAAACTTGATGTAATAATTTGGAATTCTATGACTGTGGATTTTCTGTGGTTGATGACATTATATTCCCGCTTCTATGATGTTGTTACTCTATGAATTTCTTATGCTATGTTTTATCTATGATAAGTATTATTGTATTTATGTTGTTTTCCAAATGATTATTCCTTACTTTCATTACGTGGAAGTTTGGGGTCATCGCATGATATATGGTACCCATGTCGTCTATGATTGATACTTATGATTTGAAGTTGTTTTATACACTATGCACTTATAATAGTATCAAATGATTTGTTTTAAACGTACTAAGCATGTTTGGCTATTATAAGGGAAAATCCGATCCCCCGGCTTGCGTTGCATTGTGTGATAGGACCTGGGTCTTATAATAGCTTCATTTTTCCAAAAAGCATTGCGCTGTTTTGTTATATGCACTAGTATTCTTGGGAGGAAACCGTTCCGTGTTATACGACGTGGTCCCTTGATATATCTGATTTAAAGTAAAGTTTTAAATAACTGCTTTAGTTCTCACACCAGTCCCATGACTGACCTGGAATTTATTGTTTTAACCTAAACTTTGGGTGCCCTTATTTTGACACGGGCAGATAGTAGTTTTGGTTTTGCAGATTTATATTCACAGGATCCTGGTTTACAGCTGGAACGATATCCGGAAAGCTTTGTATCCGTATATCTCCTTCTAGTTGTGTTTTGTATTATTTTTCCGCGGCTATGTAATGTATTATAATCTCAGATATTTATAGAATGTATTTTATTCATTTATACTCTGTATATTCTTGTATTCTGATGGAATTGTTGTAATTAACAATGAAATGTTCTTCTGTCTGCGTTCTTTCGTGCCTTGTCCTCGAATTATCCGGGCTTTCCTTACCGGGGAAGTTCAGGTTGTTTCATAAGTATTGAAGAATCCAGTTGGATCTATAATAACCCGGAAATCTGGTCAGTTTGAAATTTTTATTTTGGCAATTATAGTGAATTTTGATTAAAAATGAATTATTTTAAATAATATCGAAAAGAAATTTATTTTGAATATAATTCGAACGTATATATTCGTTTGAATCGACGACAGAATATAAATATTTATAAAAGGAATTGAAAATGGCGCGGTAGTTCGATAATTCGATTTCAAACTTCAAATGGATGTACATGATTCAAAATAAACCGTGTTTTAGTGAAACCAAAAATATTTGAATCTAATTGATAATATCTTTCCAACAAACCCGAAAAATCGAAATTTCATAGCGGGAATCAAAAGATAGGTCCAGTTGAAAATTCTGAATAGTCGCTTTGGAATTCAGGCCCTTAAAAATGGGAATTTTGCAAACGACCTCGGATTTCGACGAAACCACTTTTGTTGGATCCGTGATGTCAAGTTATTGCTAGATTCCAATTTTCGTAATTTTTCGAATAAATATGTGAGCGTGGCAAAGGAAAACGCGTTTGACCAGTTTTAGTTGATTTTAACGTCTGGAAATTGGCCATTTTTCAAACAGTCTCGGGATTCGACGAAACTAGTTTTGTTAGGACCGTATCGTCAATACGAAGCTAGAAAATATTTTTCGGGAATTTTTCTAGTTAGTATGTGACCCCGGTAAATTGAAATGTGCGCTCAAATTCGATATATAGAGTTATATTTTGATTTTGATGAAAACCGATCGAAACGATCAAATTGACCTACGATACATATCCCATTGTGTTCGGAATAGGGTATTGGCTAGGGGCGACAGTCGTTGGGTCCGATTTGGGGTTCGTTAGAAAAAGTAACTTTTTGAAATTTAAAGAAATAAAATAATAATTAAAGTATATAGGCCCACTATTTCTCTCCTTCTCCCTCACTCGTTGACCAGAGAAATAAAAAAAAAAAAAACCGATTCCCAAAAACCCGCCCCCTTTCCTCGATCGCCACAACCCTAAGGCGGCGCCGCGCCTGGCGAACCCCCCCTCTCTCCTCCGCGTCCTCCTCCAGTATCCCCGTCTCTCCTCGCCTAATTACCACGCTCCGCCACAAAAACCGCATCGCCAGCCCTTCCCCTGGCCCACCACCGCCGGCGAACCCTCCCTGCAACCTCCCCTTAGCCCAATGCCGCCCCTACCCCCTCTTCTCTCTTCATTGAATGCCCAAGACCACCTAAGCCCCAAATCGACCTCCGCCGGCCAATGTGGACCTTTCGGTGCCACTGCGAAGACTGCACCACCTCCTCGACCCCGCTGCGAGCTCTGGCACCGCCCTCAGCCCCCTCTACCCTCCTCCATCCGAAGATGTAAGTATTTTATTTATTTACATTGGTTTTAATTTTCAGTTTTTATGTAACTTTAAAAATATAAAGCTATAATTTTTATCAATAAAAAGGATTAGTTTTGATCGATAAAAAGGTTGGATCTTTTATTTGGAAAGATGAGATTTTTGTTAGTTTAAGAATTAGCTTTTTAGTTAAGAAAAGGCGAGATTTTTATACATATAAGGTAGAAATAAAAATTCGATCTTTATATGAGAATAAGAATATAAATTTTATATGATAGGAAGGATAATAATATAATTTTTATATTATGTAGATAGTAAAAATTTAATCTTTATATTTGAAAAGGCGAAATCTTTATAATAGAAAAGGCGAAATCTTTATATGAAGACTAGCGTGATAAAAATATAATCTTTATTATATGAACACCATGTAAAAATAGAATTTTTATCTATATAGTAGCGGTGTAAAAATAGAATTTTTATCTATATAATTGCAGAATAAAAATGTGATTTCTATATATGTAGTGGCTACGGGCAACGAATGTGACAAAAGGCGAGAACGGCAAAGATTCCTACATAAGAAGAGTCGTGGCGTTTGGATTAGCTATGTGTGAGAACTTCTCACCTTTTAATTTTATTTTTCTAGTTATAAATATATACTAGGATGCAGACGGTGTTTAGTAGCACCCGACACCCGTCGTCCACAGACCATGGACGGCTTGTATGCTTGTTTGTTTGATTTTGATGTGTAGTTGATTATGTGATGTGAAATGAAATAAAATATTTATATAGCTAAAAATATTTTATAGTTAAAAATAGAATTTTTAACGTGTATATGAAAGGAAATAAAAAAAATAAACAAATCGGACGATTTGTTTATATACACACATTTGAATGATATTGATTGGGACGATAAACTTTACACATCGCCCAACTGCACAAATAAAATCTGTGTTTAATTGTTTGAAACCCCACACGGGTATTGGGATGATATTTGACGTACACTAATCCCGATTGTTTAGTTGTATGTGGATCGATTGATTGACCGACTGTTATAAGCGTTGAATATTTATATTTGATGCTTATACAGTGTAGAATGCACTTTGGATGATGGTTGATTATTTGTCATTGTTGATATATACATGCGTTGTATCGAATCCATAGAAATAAAATCTATGGTAATTGATTGGGCCTCATTCCAGTTTTGAAATAGAATATTTGAAAATAGAAATATTTGAATAGAAATATTTGAAAAAGAAATATTTGAAATAGAATACTTGAAAATAGAAATATATGAAGCCGTGTTGATTAGATTGATGCCATTTTGACGTGAACGATATTTATATCGATTTTATTCATTTTTCAATGAATATTGAAATAGATTTGAAATTCGAATTAAATTGAATAGATTTGAAATTCAAATTAAATTGAATAGATTTGAAATCGAATAGATTTGAAATTCGAATTATATTGAAATGAATTGAAATTCGAATTATATTTAAAATGAATTGAAATTCGAATTATATTTAAAGTGAATTGAAATTCGAATTAAACTGAATTGATTTGAAATTCGAAATACACTGAAATGATTTGAAATTCGAATAAAATTGAAGTCCGAATTAAATTGAATAGAATTGAATCCGAATTGAAATCGATAGGAATTGAATTCAAATTGAAATTGAAAAGAAATTCGAATTAAATTGAAATTGAATTGAAATCGATTTGAAATGAATTTAAAACGAATTTATATTGGAATATTCAACTTTGATTTGAAATTGAATATGAAGTTGAAACCGTTTTGAAAATGAATTTAAAACGAATTTATATTGGAATATTCAATTTTGAATTGAAATTGAATATGAAGTTGAAGCCGTTTTGAAAATGAATTTAAAACGATTTATAAAGCACGTTTTGAATTGAAATCGATGAAGTGTATATTATATATATTATATATATAATATAATGGCCTGAATAGAACGCGCCGCGCCGCGGTAGTTCGCGAATTTCGACCAGTGATTTCGAACGGATATTACGGGAGATCCGACCGTCGGATTCTCCTAAAACCGGAACCGTTGGGTTCGTATCGAAAAAAGCTTTCTAATGAATATTAGAAATTTGATATCTAATGGTTGGATTTGGAGTTATGTCCAATTCAAATTTGGAAAAGGTCGCTATAAGTGCAGTTCGATGGCCGTTGATGGAAATCGACTGTACGGGCCTTGATAAAATTATTAAAAATAGAAATAATTTGTGTAAAATCATAAGAAATGATTTGGGAAGAATTGGGATGAAAAACTCCATATTTGAAAAGGTAAAAATAGATTTTTATCGAAATGAACTAGTTTTGAACTAGAATTATAATTCTATTTATTTTTAAATAAATAAATTGGGTTTGAAATGGTTTTGAAAATAACCAGAATTTCCAATAATTATATTGGAATGGATTTGAATCGAAATTGTCTTCGGAATATTTCGATGTTGGATTTCGTGATGATATAGATATTGTTATTGGAATTTGAAAGATATATATATATATATATCGTTATTTCCAATACGATATTTGTTGGTCGTAGAATTTGATATTGAATATAAGCCGGTATATTTTCTTTTCAAAGCCTTGTATTTAATATCAAATGTGATTTGGGTTTGTCGTGAATGGTGTCTTTATTAACATTATTCTTGAACCCAGTTGAGAAAAGATTAAATCTTTTTATTTAGATTTAATGAAGTGTACCAATTAAATAATATTTAATTGGAATTGAATTGGTATTGATTTTTGGGTTTATCGTGAATAGTGTTTTAAATAACACTTGTTCTTTAACCCGATAATTAGTGGAACGTGATTTTGGGTTGTCGTGAACGGTATCTTCAATAATATTGTTCTTAGACCTAAAGGAGTTAAGAAAATCAGAAACTAACTGGAGATTAGTTAAGTTGAATGGTTTCAGGGGTATTGATCTGATGTTGGTTTCGGCCTTCGGGGTTAATACTTAGGGAATTGCTTACTTGCTATTTTACGGTTAGGGACTGATTGAAATGTGATTTTGGGATTTATCGTGAACCGTGTTTTAAAAGACACTGATTCTTTAACCCAGTTAAAGATTAAAACTAAGTGGAGTTTTGATGAATCTTTAATTATATTGAAAAGATCGAGAATGGAGTATCACCAGTTTTGCTCCAGGCTATAGTTAAATCTTTAATTAGATTTTAGCGTGAAATGGTAATTGAATTTACCGATAACACCATGGTGTTAGATATGAAGTATTAACAGTTTTACTTCATGGGATAAATAGGTGGGGATTTGGAAATTAAAACCAATGATTACTTCGGTAAGGTTTGCTAATCCCGACTAGTTTGGATTGATATTCAAAAGAAGATTAAAGAATAAATTTAAAAGAATTTATCTTTGATAAAATTAATGGGAACCTTTCCCTATGAATGTGAAATTTAGAAACTAACTGTCGGTTAGCTAAGCAGAATGATTTACTGGATATTGATCTGATGTTGGTTTCGGCCTTCGAGGTTAATATTTGGGGAATTATTCTCTTGTTAATTTACGGTTAGTGGCTGATGAATTGGAATGAGACGTATGTTGTGTCTGTGTAACACTTGTTTATTATATACGCTAGTTATTCGGAAAGACCAGGTTTATTCCATTTTGAATAACTGATACGACGATAAGTCGAAGGTGAAGACGGCGGTTGAAGACCGGAGGTCTTCACGTCGTTTGGATAGTTACTGATCATCTTGATTGGGCCGTACACCCAAGAAGATGGAAACAGTTGGTGATCGTCCAAACATACTTGGCGATCGATGGATATGCGGGGTACTAGGTTCCTCCGGTTTCGTTCAGACCCAGAACGAACTTGTAAATGGACTGTGTGTCTGACATTGGATTTCAGTCTGTTGGATTGATTTCTATTAAATATATATCTGTTTGGCGGCGGAGAATTTATTCTTTTGCTTAACGCCCTTCTCTTAGAAGTACGAGCTCAGGGGTTATATATTGATGGATAGCCATCGCATGGAATGATTTGCCTGTGTGGCATGCCTAAGTGGAAAATGATCAAGGCTTCTGTTGAAAAGCAAAGTCTTGTGGTTGATGATCAAAGCACCGCCTGGGGGGCATAGCTTTGTGTAACGTGAATTCGCGAGCCTCACACCCCGGTAGTGGACCAGAAACGGGAGAGGACCTCAGGGAGGACATGCGTTTCTTTCTAGCTAGAAGTGGCGTCAGTGGTTTTACACGCCCTGGCGAGTTTGACTTATGTGGTTGTTGCTGTTGCGAGGCACCTCGGTTTGATCGGACGATCCGGGTCCGATGGAGTCATTTGTTGGCTCATTTACGTCCCATAGGGCGAGGAGACGTATTGTTCAGGCATTTTAATCCACATCGGTGGACCGGCCCTGTCGCTCCAAGGGTCCACCTGAGTCTGGGTCCTGAGACACGGGCTAGAGCGTCTCGAATCGGTAGAGGACGATCCCTGGCCTCGGCTCATAGATGGAAAACCAATTTCCAAATACGTGACTTTGCGGTTTTATTTGTAAACCTATATATGGGGACATAGTGGCATGGGACGCTTATGTCGCCTAAGATTGATACTTATGATTTGAAGTTGTTTTATACACTATGCACTTATAATAGTATCAAATGATCTGTTTTAAACGTATCAAGCATTCTTGGCTATTATAAGGTAAAAACCCTTTCCTCCGGCTTGCGTTGCATTATGTGATGGGAACTGGGTCTTATAAAAGCTTCATTTTTATTTATTTAGCATTGCGCTGTTTGTTTATGCACTGGTATTCTTGGGAGGAAACCCATTCCGTGTTATACAGCGTGGTCCCTTGATTTGACTAACTTTAAAAATAAAGATTAATAACTGTTTTAGTTCTCACACCAGTCCCATGACTGACCTAGAGTTTATTGTTTTAACCTAAACTCTAGGTGCCCTTATTCTGACACGGGCAGCTAGCAGTATTGGTTTTGCAGATTTATATTCACAGGATCCTGGTTTACAGCAGGAATGATATCCGCAGAACCTTGTATCCGTATATCTCTTCTAGTTGTGTATTGTATTATTTTCCGCTGCTATGTATTTAAATGTAATTTAAATCTCTGATATTTTTCTGTGTAATATTGATTCCTACTCTGCATATTCTTGTATTCTGATGGAATTGTTGTAATATACAATGAAATGTTCTCCCGTCTGCGTTATTCCGTGGCTTGTTCTCGACTCTATCCGGGCTTTCCTCACAGGGGAAGTTTGGGTCGTTTCAGCGTGGTATCAGAGCTTTGGTTTACAAAGCTCAAAGAACAAGACACATTAGAACCATACGAAAGAATTCATCAGATATTGAATTATTAATATCCAGTGGGAATGACTCGTTAGAGATAGGATCAGTAGTATCCAAGAACGAGTGTGAAGGGTATATTTTTAAAATGAAAACAAGTTTGTTTTGAAAATTTAAATCAATTATTCGTATTTGATTATTTATTTATCTTAATTGGGACAATCCAATATATAAAATTTTTGCATATATTTCTTGCAAACGTGTATTCGAAGTTTTAATGTATTGGATAGTTATAGAATCGCACTCTAGTGCCCGGGGATAATTCTGGTAACGGGGCACCGTCGCCAGCATTTATTTTCGAGTAACGAAAGTGAGATTTCTATATTTCCATTAGACTGGTGTGAGAACCGAAATTAAATAGGGCTTATCGTTGTGATTTGGCAACAAAAATCTGATTTTTTGACTATATATCAAAGTTATGAATTTGAAAAGCTAATCAACTAATTGATTGATGGTTGTGTTGTTGATTATTGGTTGATTTATTGAAATTTGTACCACATAGCCCAATTGAACCAAATAGTGAATTTTATTGAAATTTGGTCGCATTTGCTTGCATATACATGTACTTACATTGAACAGGTCATAGCAAAGAGGCTAGAGCAGAAGAATAAAATTGTTTGCCCGACAAATAGGTACATGTTTACCAATATTTACTATTTTGTTTGGGTGATGATGATTTTATGAGCCGATTGGCTAGCCGCTTGGCCTTTTCTTTTTCTTTTTGAGATCAGAGGGCCTATATGGCAATTTCGGGATTTTCCCGGTGCTCCCGGTGCAGGGGAGGTTATGGCGAATTTTTTTGAAAATTTTGGGTGTTAGCCAAATTTTTGAAAAATTTGAAAAGTTCTTAGAAACTGAAAAGTTGAAGAACTTAAGTCGTAGTCAAAATAATGAAAGTTGAATTGATTAGTTAAACAACTTTCGGCTTCGTTCCTTTTCGAGGACGAACAGTTTTAAGTGGGGGAGATTGTAATAACCCGGAAATCTGGACCAGTTTAAAATTTTTATTTTGGCAATTTTAGCGAATTTTGATTATTTAAAATGAATTATTTTAACTAATATCGACGAGAAATTTATTTTGAATATAATTCGAACGTATATATTCGTTTGAATCGACGATAGAATATAAATAATTATTTATATTTATAAAAGGAATTGAAAATGGCGCGGTAGTTCGATAATTCGATTTCAATCTTCAAATGGATGTACAGGATTCAAAATAAACCGGATTTTAGTGAAACCAAAAATATTTGAGTCTAATTGATAATATCTTTCCAACGAATCAGAAAAATCGAAATTTCATAGCGGGAATCAAAAGATAGGTCCAGCTGAAAATTCTGAATAGTAGCTATGGAATTTAGGCCCTTAAAAATGGGAATTTTGAAAACGACCTCGGATTTCAACGAAACCACTTTTGTTGGATCTGTGATGTCAAGTTATTACTAGATTCCAATTTTCGTAATTTTTCGAATCGTTATGTGAGTGTGGCAACGGAAAACGCGTTTGACCAGTTTTAGTTGATTTTAATCGACTGGAAAATGGCCATTTTTCGAACTGTCTCGGGATTCGACGAAACTAGTTTTGTTAGGACCGTATCATCAATACGAAGATAGAAAATATTTTTCGGGAATTTTTCTAGTTAGTATGTGACCCCGGTAAATTGAAATGTGCTCTCAAATTCGATATAGAGAGTTATATTTTGATTTTGATGAAAACTGATCGAAACGATCAAATTGACCTACGATACATATCCCATTGTGTTCGGAATAGGGGTAATTGGCTAGGGGCGACAGTCGTTGGGTCCGATTTGGGGTTCGATAGAAAAAGTAACTTTTTGAAATTTAAAGAAATAAAATAATAATTAAAGTATATAGGCCCCCTATTTCTCTTCCTCTCCCTCACTCGTTGACCAGAGGAAAAAAAACCCCGATTCCCAAAAACCCGCCCCCTTTCCTCGATCGCCATCACCCTAAGGCGGCGCCGCGCCTGGCGAACCCCCCCCTCTCTCCTCCGCGTCCTCCTCTTGTCTCCCCGTCTCTCCTCGCCTAATTACCACGCTCCGCCCCAAAAACCGCATCGCCAGCCCTTCCCCTGGCCCACCACCGCCGGCGAACCCTCCCTGCCACCTCCTCTTAGCCCAGCGTCGCCCCTACCTCCTTTTCTCTCTTCATTGAACGCCCAAGACCACCTCAGCCCCAAATCGACCTCCGCCGGCCAATGTGGACCTTCCGGCGCCACCGCGAAGACTGCACCACCTCCTCGACCCCGCTGCGAGCTCCGGCACCGCCCTCAGTCCCCTCTACCCTTCTCCATCCGAAGATGTAAGTATTTTATTTATTTACATTGGTTTTAATTTTCAGTTTTTATGTAACTTTAAAAATATAAAGCTATAATTTTTATCAATAAAAAGGATTAATTTTTATCGATAAAAAGGTTAGATCTTTTATTTGGAAAGATGAGATTTTTGTTAGTTTAAGAATTAGCTTTTTAGTTAAGAAAAGGCAAGATTTTTATACATATAAGGTAGAGATAAAAATTCGATCTTTATATGAGAATAAGAATATAATTTTTATATGATAGGAAGGATAATAATATAATTTTTATATTATATAGATAGTAAAAATTTAATCTTTATATTTGAAAAGGAAAAATCTTTATAATAGAAAAGGCGAAATCTTTATATGAAGAATAGCGTGATAAAAATATAATCTTTATTATATGAACACCGTGTAAAAATAGAATTTTTATCTATATAGTAGCGGTGTAAAAATAGAATTTTTATCTATATAGTAGCGGTGTAAAAATAGAATTTTCATCTATATAATTGCAAAATAAAAATGTGATTTTTATATACATAGCAACAATATAAAAATGTGATTTCTATATATGTAGTGGCTACGGGCAACGAAAGTGACAAAAGGCGAGAACGGCGAAGATTCCTACATAAGAAGAGTCATGGCGTTTGGATTAGCTATGTGTGAGAATTTCTCACCTTTTAATTTTATTTTTCTAGTTATAAATATATACTAGGATGCAGACGGTGTTTAGTAGCACCCGACACCCGTCGTCCACAGACCATGGACGGCTTGTATGCTTGTTTGTTTGATTTTGATGTGTAGTTGATTGTGTGATGTGATGTGAAATGAAATAAAATATTTATATAGCTAAACATATTTTATAGTTTAAAATAGAATTTTTAACGTGTATATGAAAGGAAATAAAAAAAATAAACAAATCGGACGATTTGTTTATATACACACATTTGACTGATATTGATTGGGACAATAAATTTTACACATCGCCGAACTGCACAAATAAAATCTATGTTTGATTGTTTGAAACCCCACATGGGTATTGGGATGATATTTGACGTACACTAATCTCGATTATTTAGTTGTATGTCGATCGATTAATTGACAGACTGTTATAAGCGTTGAATATTTATATTTGATGCTTATACAGTGTAGAATACACTTTGGAAGATGGTTGTAACACCCCGTAATTATGTAACACTATGATTCACAAATCAGGGCAGAATTAAAAGTTAAAATCAAAATCAAGGGAAACGGGCTGCGCTATTGCGTTCGTCTCGGAATTCTACATGAAAACGAGTCCGAGTTTGCGTAAATCAGAGTCCGTATGAGGAAGATATGGCCTCCGAAAGATTCAGCGAAGTTCAATTTTCAAAACAGGTCAGGTTCAAAATTCAAATCGGACCCAGAATGGGCTGGGCGGGAATTTTCCCGCCCAAGGCACCCAGGTCGACTGGGTAGTCGACCTGGGGCACCCAGGTCGACTGGGTAGTCGACCTGGGTCACCCAGGTCGACTGGGTTGTCGACCTGGGGGTTGACCCCCACTGTTTTTCCTGTTTTCTGCACCTGGTTCATTCTTCTGTATTCGGACGCCATTCTGACCAAATTCGTTGACTTCTACACTATATAAACAGCTCTAGACTCCTTCTCTATTCACAATTCTTCTCTACCCTTATGCTGCAAAGATTCTTAGTGAACATGGCTTCCTCTCCTCCTCTTAATTAAATAATAAATAAAATAATATATATAAAATAAATCAAGACGAGGAGGTGCTGCTCAAAGACTTTCTAAGAAGAGATTCAAGCTAGAATTCAAGTGAAGATTCGAACGACTGCAACGACTATTTTTCTACGAATCTTAGCAACGCCGTCTTTCTGTTCTAATCTAATCTTTGTAAGTCAGTTATTTCTAGATTTGAATGTTTTTCTCTGTTCGTGACATGAAATTAAAGGAATAATAGAATATGCTAAATCTCTCTTTCTATTGAATTTGTGCTTATTTCTTTGGACCAAATTAAGAACTATTATGATTCGAGGACAAATAAGAATGTGACTATGAAACTATGGACCTCAGAACCATATGCCTCTTTGACTATGAACATTGCCTATGACTATGAACATTGCCTAAGACTATGAACATTGCCTATGACTATGGACATTGCCTATGACTATGACTGTGACTATGAGAATTATTTCCATAATTATGAACACAAGCCTATACCTTTGATTAGGAAGCAAAACTATTGTCTATGACATAAATGGGACAACTGTGATTAAGCACCTATGGTTCATGACTAGGAAAGTGTTTAAGTTTTGTGACTGTGAACCCGATTATCTATCCTGTTTGTTCTTTTTTTTCTTTGGTTTTAGACCTTGGGAATTTACCTATTGAGTTAGGTCTACCCATGTTCTTGAACCTACGCCTTTATTCTATCTATTCTTGGTTTTAGACCTTGGGAATTTACCTATTAAGTTAGGTCTACCCATGTTCTTGAATCGACGTCGTTATGCAACCCTTTTTATGCTAATCTTTAGCCTAGCATCTTTGGTTCATTCCCTATTTTCTACGAATCTACATTTATCTATAATCTAGATTGAATTACGATTATACGAACGGTGGGAATACGGTTTGGGCAAAATATGAAATTTACTAAAAACGTAGTTTAACTTGGAAATTGGCATAAATTGGGAACATGTATTATGGCATGTTCATAGAAATACAAATTGGATAAATTTAACATGAATTATAGGATGTGTAATTTGAGTCTAGTATTGACTTGTAAATCTAGCATTTACATGAGTTATGAACTAGAATAATAAGTCTAGTTTGACGTGAACTGTAATTAGAATGTTAAATCAGGATTGGATTAGCTAATTTGGCACGGTAAGTATATTAGCATAAATTTGAAATTGGCCATAATTGGGAGTAATTGGCAGGTTTAGCAAAATCATGGTTAGTGACAATTAATTTGGTATAGTCCACATACCAAAAAGCATAAATATGATTTAAAAGGGGAAATGGGCCATAGAAATAAATGTAGACAATTTACATTAAAAGAGTAATTGGGAAATAAGTAAATTAGGAATAATTTACCTATAGAATTTGGCCTAAATGAGGAAATGTGAATTTAGACAAATTAAAGGTTTATTAACGACATCTCTTTTAATAATAAGCCAGAAAGTTCTAGGGTGACAGAGAGGATAGTGTATAGGCTTGGGTTTGGAAAATACAAGTTTCCTGCTCTCCCTGGCTATCCCTAACTGATCCGATGGACGGGATGGTTTCTTTCAAAACCTGATTTGAAAACTAATCAAAACCCCTTTGAACTTAGAAAACACGAATATGCCTAACCCGAGGTTAGACTGAGTTGCGATGTAAACCTGCCCGGAACCAACCGGCACATCTAGTATTCGCAACAATATCTGTCTAATGTGAGTGGTAGCGGCTTTAATTTATTTAGTTAAAGCTAGAATAAGAATGGTAGGCTTAAGTTAACTAAGACACTTAACCAGTTAAACATGATAACTAGACTGATGGGTGGGGTTAGGTTCAGACTGACACTTAACACAGTTAAGCTAGAATGGGAGGGTTAAGTCCATACGAACACTTAACCAACTTAACACAGTTAAGCTAGAATGAGAGGGCTAAGTCCGTAGAGACACTTGACCAAACTCAAGGTAGCAAAACGAGACTCGTAGGGGTTAAGTAAAGTTAATACACTTATCCAA
Organism: Allium sativum; assembly: GCA_030737875.1. Taxonomy (NCBI): domain Eukaryota; kingdom Viridiplantae; phylum Streptophyta; class Magnoliopsida; order Asparagales; family Amaryllidaceae; genus Allium; species Allium sativum. Next base: position 182,140,743 of record CM060913.1, on the reverse strand, counting down.
ATTAATATGTTAACTAGACTAGAGGTTGGGGTTGAGTAAAATCTAATACACTTAGCCAATTTTGATATGTTAGCAGGGCTAGACTGTATGGTTAAGTAAACCTGAACACTTAACCATCAGGTTGTGATAAAGGAATGAGGTTAAGTCTAAAACATGAAGGGATAGTACTTAACCATTAATAACATGTTAGTTAATACACACGGGCAAGGTTAAGTTAAAAAGGAACACTTAACCAATACAGGGTGAATGGGTAGGGTTAAGTAATAAGTAATACTTTACTAATATAACTTGGTTTGTGGTGGGGTTAAGTCAACATGAATTACTGATAACACTTAACCAGTATAACAGGATGAATGAAGAGGGTTAAGTTGGCTTGAATTGACTAATGACACTTAACCAATCCAAATTGACGGGAAAGGGAACTAATTAGTAAACCTTAGTTAAGAAAACAACGATTCTGGAAACTAAGTGGTAAATCTTAGTTAGTAAAACTAAGTAGTAATTCTTAGTATAACACGGGAAGGAGCGAATGTCCGTCTGAGTAGAAAGAAGACTCCAACGAATTGGGTTACGAAGCCCGAGGCTTCGAGGGGACGTGAGGGTACTCTTGGTATCCCTCTATGAGGCTGTAGATGATCCGCCTGGGCCCACAGAAGTTAAGGTCTACGTAGAAGAACCAGGGGTATGCCTTGGTTGCAATACATGGCAACCTAAAGACTAGGATGGACCGGCGTGATTCGGCGAGCAAACAGTAGGCCTGTGATAGCGACTCGTCGTCTACCATCCATCTTGAGTTAATCGAGATACGTGAAGCGGAAAGGCGGAGAACTCCAAAAGACCATATACTTGCTATCTAGTTATGGGTGAGGATGGCCATAGGATAGTGGGGCACCGGGGGCCGGCGTATAGTTCTCATTTTTCAAGGTGTGCATTTCATTAGTTGAGGGAGGGGTCAAGTGGGACCATAGCCACTGGAATAAAAATAGACCTTAGCATTTGCATCGGCAGATATCTGAAAGCTCCCGACCGAGTTCTGTATTCCTTGATTTGCCCTGTCACAGGACTCAGACCGCACATTATAGGACATGTGCATCTTGACAAGCGATAACGATTCGCGATACATGCGTGGGGAAGTATAGGAACATATACCACTCTAGGTAGTGTGTCCTAGACTTGGGGGCATCGTTCGATAGGTAGCATAATCCCTAGTTGGACTAGGTGGCATAAATCCTGAATTCGAGAAGCGTTCGGCAGATAACGTAAACTCTAGTTAAATCTAGAAAGCACTTGATAGAAAACCCTAGATTTGATCTAGGAAATAAATAATGAATGTATGTCAGAAGGCAGTGGTAAAATACAGGGATTGGGATCACGTTATCGTTACTAGATGGGACACTAGATAGGCGGTGCAGAGATATAGACCCCAGTACAACAAGGAAATAGCGAAGCGGCGAAAGTATTAGAGCGTATCCAGTTTATCTTATCTTAGCATATCTTGTGACTACCTTGTCTAATCTTGTTGACCCTATCGTCATGGTGTAATCTTGTATTCAGTTAATTCATGTCGTTTTGTTTTCCAAGTTCACATGCTAGAAGTTACTGAACTTACTCAGGCTTTATGTCTGACTCAGTTTTCCTTTCGTCTTCTTTTCTTCCGTCCCCCCCCCCCTAGGTAGTAAAGGAGGGAATGGCATAGCCCAGATTTAGTTGGACCGTCACTCTTTCCAGCTTGAAGAATTGTCGAAGCTTGCTTGGATTCTCTTTTCAGATGCTATGGCTGGCTTTTGCTAAATCAGGGAATATAAATTTTGTTTTTATGCTTCTTTATTTTGTAAGACAGAAGATACTCTGATATTGTAAAGAAACCATTGTACAAATCATTTTATCAATAAAGGAAAGTTTTATTTTCCGCTGTTTAATTTCTGTCTGTCTTGTAATTTATCTGCATCTTTTATCTTAAAATGCTCCACAGAACTTAGTGCATTCCCTTTGTGAGTGACACTAACGGACGTGGGGTGTTACAATGGTTGATTATTTGTCATTATTGATATATACATGCGTTGTATGGAATCCATAGAAATAAAGTCTATGGTAATTGATTGGGCCTCATTCCAGTTTTGAAATAGAATATTTGAAAATAGAAATATTTGAATAGAAATATTTGAAAAAGAAATATTTGAAATAGAATACTTGAAAATAGAAATATATGAAGCCGTGTTGATTAAATTGACGCCATTTTGACGTGAACGATATTTATATCGATTTTATTCATTTTTCAATGAATATTGAAATAGATTTGAAATTCAAATTAAATTGAATAAATTTGAAATCAAATAGATTTCAAATTCGAATTATATTGAAATGAATTGAAATTCGAATTATATTTAAAATGAATTGAAATTCGAATTATATTTAAAATGAATTGAAATTCGAATTAAACTGAATTGATTTGGAATTCGAAATACACTGAAATGATTTGAAATTCGAATAGAATTGAAATCCGAATTAAATTGAATCCGAATTGAAATCGAAAGAAATTGAATTCAAATTGAAATTGAAAAGAAATTCGAATTAAATTGAAATTGAATTGAAATCGATTTGAAATGAATTTAAAACGAAATTATATTTGAATATTCAATTTTGATTTGAAATTGAATATGAAGTTGAAATCTTTTTGAAAATGAATTTAAAACGAATTTATATTGGAATATTCAATTTTGATTTGAAATTGAATATGAAGTTGAAACCATTTTGAAAATGAATTTAAAACGATTTATAAAGCACGTTTTGTATTGAAATCGACGAAGTATATATTATATATATATTATATATATATAATATAATGGCCTGAATAGAACGCTCCGCGCCGCGGTAGTTCGCGAATTTCGACCATTGACTTCGAACGGATATTACGGGAGATCCGACCGTCGGATTCTCCTAAAACCGGAATCGTTGGGTTCGTATCGAAAGGAGCTTTCTAACGAATATTAGAAATTTGAAATCTAATGGTTGGATTTGGAGTTATGTCCAAATCAAATTTGGAAAAGGTCGCTATAAGTGCAGTTCGATGGCCGTTGATGGAAATCGACTGTACGGACCTTGATAAAATTATTAAAAATAGTAATAATTTGTGTAAAATCATAAGAAATGATTTGGGAAGAATTGGGATGAAAAACTCCATATTTGAAAAGGTAAAAATAGATTTTTATCGAAATGAACTAGTTTTGAACTAGAATTATAATTCTATTTATTTTTAAATAAATAAATTGGGTTTGAAATGGTTTTGAAAATAACATGAATTTCCAATAATTATATTGGAATGGATTTGAATCGAAATTGTCTTCGGAATATTTCGATGTTGGATTTCGTGATGATACAGATATTGTTATGGGAATTTGAAAGATATTTGTCAACAAGACAACACACGGAAGGGGATGAGGAGTTTGGCTAAGGAGCACAACCTTAGGATGAGGAATTCATAGATGTAGATTTAGCTCACGAAGGAGGAAGAAATTATAAAACCTAAGACAAGAGGAAGTATCTTTACTAGGGTATGATAAGAGGAACAAGATTTTCAGAAGGGCAAGAATCTACTTTCGCCACAAAGCGTACCTAGGAGAAAGGTAGTAAGGTTCTTATGGAAGAGTCTAGTTTTGCTATTCGTACTATTTCCTTTGGTTTTAGCACTTCACATTTGTTCATATCCACTTCCATAGTTGGGTCTCTGCACCACAGTACTTGTATAGTAGAAAGATCCCACTAGAGTCTCAAATCCAATTGGTGGTCCGACCAGTTTATTTTTGGTTAGTAGGGATTTGAGAATAGCTATCGAGTTTGCTTATATCATCTCACGTAGATCGTCTAAACTCGGAGGAGATATTCCTTGGGTGCTTGTCTGATATTGGTTTAGGCCTTTGGAGCTTGTACTTGAGAAATGTCGAGTTCGGTTTGGATGGTTTGCGTGAGAGATGAATAGTTGTGGCAGGTACTCCAAAGAGCACGTAATGACCTTTCGACTCTTATAGTTATGGCATGGCGGAGAAGAGGGAAACCTCTAATCACCTTGGTACATATACTTGGTACCGTGATTGACATCTGTTTATTTTGGAAAAGGGAGGACAGAAACTTCACAATCGTGAAGTTAAATTAGTTAAGATACAGTGGAGTAAAGCTCAAGAGGGCTAGATACTAGCGTCATACCCTTTTTCTTAAGGGTGCATCCTTGATTTCTTTGTTTTAGGAGCTTTACGCATAATTGTTTCTCTCTTTCCAAAGTATATCACCTAGGTCGTATCTTTGATCCTTAGGTAGAAGCCAATGGATGTAAACATGTATTTGAAACATGTTATGGTTGATGGTTGCAAGTGGTTGCTAATGGTTGCTTGTCAATGCATATGCATACGTATTAGGCACTAGATTAGTTTAGACGCTTTCATATTGCATTTACAGATATGTATTTGTTTGTAAATTGAACTTGATATGTTATCATATGGGTGTTGCATGTGGATGAATTGTCGTGCACGCATATAGTATTTACATAACTAGGGATGCTTGCATAAATGGTTGGACGCATGGCACTGACATGACTCGCATTAAGGAGGTCGACTGAATCAGTAGACCGCCTGATTTTACAGTAGATAAAGACATATACACACACTATGCATATGAACATGAAAGCGTTAGAAATCCTTTAAGGACAATGGATGCCTATGAGTGAATGGTTGAGTAGATGGGTGATTGGACGGTAGGACACATTCTTCCTAACTTGAAGACTTCGGGGAAGAAATCCTTTTAAGTGGGGGAGAATGTAACACCCCGTAATTCTGTAACACTAGGATTCACAAATCAGGGCAGAATTAAAAGTCAAAATCAAGGGAAACGGGCTGCTCCATTGCGTTCGTCTCGGAATTCTACATGAAAACGAGTCCGAGTTTGCGTAAATCGGAGTCCGTATGAGGAAGATATGGCCTCCAGAAGATTCAGCGAAGTTCAAATTTCAAAACAGGTCAGGTTCAAAATTCAAATCGGACCCAGAATGGGCTGGGCGGGAATTTTCCCGCCCAAGGCACCCAGGTAGACTGGGTAGTCGACCTGGGGGTCGACCCCCCCTGTTTTTCCTGTTTTCTGCTCCTGGTTCATTCTTCTGTATTCGGACGCCATTCTGACCAGATTCATTGACTTCTACACTATATAAACAGCCCTAGACTCCTTCTCTATTCACAATTCTTCTCTACCCTTATGTTGCAAAGATTCTTAGTGAACATGGCTTCCTCTCCTACTCTTAATTAAATAATAAATAAAATAATATATATAAAATAAATCAAGATGAGAAGGTGCTGCTCAAAGACTTTCTAAGAGGAGATTCAAGCTAGAATTCAAGTGAAGATTCGAACGACTGCAACGACTGTTTTTCTACGAATCATAGCAACGCCGTCTTTCTGTTCTAATCTAATCTCTGTAAGTCAGTTATTTCTAGATTTGAATGTTTGTCTCTGTTCGTGACATGAAATTAAAGGAATAAAAGAATATGCCAAATCTCTCTTTCTATTGAATCTGTGCCTATTTCTTTGGACCAAATTAAGAACTATTATGATTCGAGGACAAATAAGAATGTGACTATGAAACTATGGACCTCAGAACCATATGCCTCTTTGACTATGAACATTGCCTATGACTATGAACATTGCCTAAGACTATGAACATTGCCTATGACTATGGACATTGCCTATGACTATGACTGTGACTATGAGAATTATTTCCATAATTATGAACACAAGCCTATACCTTCGATTAGGAAGCAAAACTATTGTCTATGACATAAATGGGACAACTGTGATTAAGCACCTATGGTTCATGACTAGGAAGGTGTTTAAGTTTTGTGACTGTGAACCTGATTATCTATCCTGTTTTTTCTTTGTTTTCTTTGGTTTTAGACCTTGGGAATTTACCTATTGAGCTAGGTCTACCCATGTTCTTGAACCTACGCCTTTATTCTGTCTATTCTTGGTTTTAGACCTTGGGAATTTACCTATTAAGTTAGGTCTACCCATGTTCTTGAACCGACGTCGTTATGCAACCCTTTTCATGCCAATCTTTTGCCTAGCATCTTTAGTTCATTCCCTATTTTCTACGAATCTAGATTTATCTATAATCTAGATTGAATTACGATTATACGAACGGTGGGAATACGGTTTGGGCAAAATATGAAATTTACTAAAAACGTAGTTTAACTTGGAAATTGGCATAAATTGGGAACATGTATTATGGCATGTTCATAGAAATAAAAATTGGATAAATTTAACATGAATTATAGGATGTGTAATTTGAGTCTAGTATTGACTTGTAAATCTAGCATTTACATGAGTTATGAACTAGAATAATAAGTCTAGTTTGACGTGAACTGTAATTAGAATGTTAAATCAGGATTGGATTAGCTAATTTGGTACGGTAAGTATATTAGCATAAATTTGAAATTGGCCATAATTGGGAGTAATTGGCAGGTTTAGCAAAATCATGGTTAGTGACACTTAATTTGGTATAGTCCACATACCAAAAAGCATAAATATGATTTAAAAGGGGAAATGGGCCATAGAAATAAATGTAGACAATTTACATTAAAAGAGTAATTGGGAAATAAGTAAATTAGGAATAATTTACCTATAGAATCTGGCCTAAATGAGGAAATGTGAATTTAGACAAATTAAAGGTTTATTAACGACATCTCTTTTAATAATAAGCCAGAAAGTTCTAGGGTGACAGAGAGGATAGTGTCTAGGCTTGGGTTTGGAAAATACAAGTTTCCTGCTCTCCCTGGCTATCCCTAATTGATCCGACGGACGGGATGGTTACTTTCAAAACCTGATTTGAAAACTAATCAAAACCCCTTTGAACTTAGAAAACACGAATATGCCTAACCCGAGGTTAGACTGAGTTGCGATGTAAACCTGCCCGGAACCAACCGGCACATCCAGTATTCGCAATAATATCTGTCAAATGTGAGTGGTAGCGGCTTTAATTTATTTATTTAAAGCTAGAACAAGAATGGTAGGGTTAAGTTAACTAAGACACTTAACCAGTTAAACATGATAACTAGACTAATGGGTGGGGTTGGGTTCAAACTGACACTTAACACAGTTAAGCTAGAATGGGAGGGTTAAGTCCATAGGAACACTTAACCAACTTAACACACTTAAGCTAGAATGGGAGGGCTAAGTCCATAGAGACACTTGACCAAACTCAAGGTAGCAAAACGAGATTCGTAGGGGTTAAGTAAAGTTAATACACTTAGCCAAATTAATATGTTAATTAGACTAGAGGTTGGGGTTGAGTAAAATCTAATACACTTAGCCAATTTTTATATATTAGCTGGGCTAGACTGTAGGGTTAAGTAAACCTGAACACTTAACCATCAGGTTGTGATAAAGGAATGAGGTTAAGTCTAAAACGTGAAGGGATAATACTTAACCATTAATAACATGTTAGTTAAGACAGACGGGCAAGGTTAAGTTAAAAAGGAACACTTAACCAATACAGGGTGAATGGATAGGGTTAAGTAATAAGAAATACTTAACCAATATAACTTGGTTTGTAGTGGGGTTAAGTCAACATGAATTACTGATAACACTTAACCAGTATAACAGGATGAATGAAGAGGGTTAAGTTGGCTTGAATTAACTAATGACACTTAACCAATCCGAATTGACGGGAAAGGGAACTAAGTAGTAAACCTTAGTTAAGAAAACAACGATTCTGGAAACTAAGTGGTAAATCTTAGTTAGTAAAACTTAGTAGTAATTCTTAGTATAACACGGGAAGGAGCGAATGTCCGTCTGAGTAGAAAGAAGACTCCAACGAATTGGGTTACGAAGCCCGAGGCTTCGAGGGGACGTAAGGGTACTCTTGGTATCCCTCTGTGAGGCTGCAGATGATCCGTCTGGGCCCGCAGAGGTTAAGGTCTGCGTAGAAGAACCAGGGGTATGCCTTGGTTGCAATACATGGCAACCTAAAGACTAGGATGGACCAGCGTGATTCTGCGAGCAAACAGTAGGCCTGTGATAGCGACTCGTCGTCTACCATCCATCTTGAGTCAATCGAGATACGTGAAGCGGACAGGCGGAGAACTCCAAAAGACCATATACTTGCTATCTAGTTATGGGTGAGGATGGCCATAGAATAGTGGGGCACCGGGGGCCGGCGTATAGTTCTCATTTTTCAAGGTGTGCCTTTCATTAGTTGAGGGAGGGGTCAAGTGGGCCCATAGCCACTGGAATAAAAATAGACCTTAGCATTTGCATCGGCAGATATCTGAAAGCTCCCGACCGAGTTCTGTATTCCTTGATTTGCCCTGTCACAGGACTCGGACCGCACATTACAGGACATGTGCATCTAGACAAGCGATAACGATTCGCGATACATGCGTGGGGAAGTATAGGAACATATACCACTCTAGGTAGTGTGTCCTAGACTTGGGGGCATCGTTCGATAGGTAGCATAATCCCTAGTTGGACTAGGTGGCATAAATCCTGAATTCGAGAAGCGTTCGGCAGATAACGTAAACTCTAGTTAAATCTAGAAAGCACTTGATAGAAAACCCTAGATTTGATCTAGGAAATAAATAATGAATGTATGTCAGAAGGCAATGGTAAAATACAGGGATTGGGATCACGTTATCGTTACTAGATGGGACACTAGATAGGCGGTGCAGAGATATAGACCCCAGTACAACAAGGAAATAGCGAAGCGACGAAAGTATTAGAGCGTATCCAGTTTATCTTATCTTAGCATATCTTATGACTACCTTGTCTAATCTTGTTGACCCTATCGTCATGGTGTAATCTTGTATTCAGTTAATTCATGTCGTTTTGTTTTCCAAGTTCACATGCTAGAAGTTACTGAACTTACTCAGGCTTTATGTCTGACTCAGTTTTCCTTTCGTCTTCTTTTCTTCCGTCCCCCCCCCCCTAGGTAGTAAAGGAGGGAATGGCATAGCCCAGATTTAGTTGGACCGTCACTCTTTCTAGCTTGAAGAATTGTCGAAGCTTGCTTGGATTCTCTTTTCAGATGCTATGGCTGGCTTTTGCTAAATCGAGGAATATAAATGTTGTTTTTATGCTTCTTTATTTTGTAAGACAGAAGATACTATGATATTGTAAAGAAACCATTGTACAAATCATTTTAGCAATAAAGCAAAGTTTTATTTTCCGCTGTTTAATTTCTGTCTGTCTTGTAATTTATCTGCATCTTTTACCTTGAAATGCTCCATAGAACTTAGTGCACTCCCTTTGTGAGTGACACTAACGGACGTGGGGTGTTACACGTGGTATCAGAGCTGAAGGTTACCAGATCAGATAAAGGATTTGAAAAATTATTTTCAAAACGGTTTTTAAAGAAGCATTTTCAAGAGAAAAGATTTGTTTTAAAGACATATTCCCCAAAGCCATACGCACTATCTTCTCTTCCTCTGTTTAAATTCTTGTCTCCTTCTTTCTTGAGTCTCTGGGGGCTCCTGGCTTTCTGGGAGGTAACCTCATCGAAGGGCAAAGTAGTGCCCGACTTCCATCCATAGCCGTAGTTGTTTCATCTACGGGCAGTATTCTTTCGAAGCTTATAAGGTTTTCCGGACGAGGGAGGCAGTTTTCGAGATATTTGTCAACAAGACCACACACGGAAGGGGATGAGGAGTTTGGCTAAGGAGCACAACCCTAGGATGAGGAATTCATAGATGTAGATTTAGCTCATGAAGGAGGAAGACATTATAAAACCTAAGACAAGAGGAAGTATCTTTACTAGGGTATGATAAGAGGAACAAGATTTTCAGAAGGGCAAGAATCTACTTTCGCCACAAAGCGTACCTAGGAGAAAGGTAGTAAGGTTCTGATGGAAGAGTCTAGTTTTGCTATTCGTACTATTTCCTTTGGTTTTAGCACTTCGCATTTGTTCATATCCACTTCCATAGTTGGGTATCTGCACCACAGTACTTGTATAGTAGAAAGATCCCACTAGAGTCTCAAATCCAATTGGTGGTCCGACCAGTTTATTTTTGGTTAGTAGGGATTTGAGAATAGCTATCGAGTTTGCTTATATCATCTCATGTAGATCGTCTAAATTCGGAGGAGATATTCCTTGGGTGCTTGTCTGATATTGGTTTAGGCCTTTGGGGCTTGTACTTGAGAAATGTCGAGTTCGGTTTGGATGGTTTGCGTGAGAGATGAATAGTTGTGGCAGGTACTCCAAAGAGCACGTAGTGACCTTTCGACTCTTATAGTTATGGCATGGCGGAGAAGAGGGAAACCTCTAATCACCTTGGTACATATACTTGGTACCGTGATTGACATTTGTTTATTTTGGAAAAGGGAGGACAGAAACTTAACAATCGTGAAGTTAAATTAGTTAAGATACAGTGGAGTAAAGCTCAAGAGGGCTAGATACTAGCGTCATACCCTTTTTCTTAAGGGTGCATCCTTGATTTCTTTGTTTTAGGAGCTTTACGCATAATTGTTTCTCTCTTTCCAAAGTATATCACCTAGGTCGTATCTTTGATCCTTAGGTAGAAGCCAATGGATGTAAACATGTATTTGAAACATGTTATGGTTGATGGTTGCAAGTGGTTGCTAATGGTTGCTTGTCAATGCATATGCATACGTATTAGGCACTAGATTAGTTTAGACGCTTTCATATTGCATTTACAGATATGTATTTGTTTGTAAATTGAACTTGATATGTTATCATATGGGTGTTGCATGTGGATGAATGGTCGTGCACGCATATAGTATTTACATAACTAGGGATGCTTGCATACATGGTTGGATGCATGGCACTGACATGTCTCGCATTAAGGAGGTCGACTGAATCAGTAGACCGCCTGATTTTACAGTAGATAAAGACATATACACACACTATGCATATGATCATGAAAGCATTAGAAATCCTTTAAGGACAATGGATGCCTGTGAGTGAATGGTTGAGTAGATGGGTGATTGGATGGTAGGACACATTCTTCCTAACTTGAAGATTTCGGGGAAGAAATCCTTTTAAGTGGGGGAGAATGTAACACCCCGTAATTCTGTAACACTAGGATTCACAAATCAGGGCAGAATTAAAAGTCAAAATCAAGGGAAACGGGCTGCTCCATTGCGTTCGTCTCGGAATTCTACATGAAAACGAGTCCGAGTTTGCGTAAATCGGAGTCCGTATGAGGAAGATATGGCCTCCAGAAGATTCAGGGAAGTTCAAATTTCAAAACAGGTCAGGTTCAAAATTCAAATCGGACCCAGAATGGGCTGGGCGGGAATTTTCCAGCCCAAGGCACCCAGGTCGACTGGGTATTCGACCTGGGGGTCGACCCCCCCTGTTTTTCCTGTTTTCTGCTCCTGGTTCATTCTTCTGTATTCGGACACCATTCTGACCAGATTCATTGACTTCTACACTATATAAACAGCCCTAGACTCTTTCTCTATTCACAATTCTTCTCTACCCTTATGTTGCAAAGATTCTTAGTGAACATGGCTTCCTCTCCTCCTCTTAATTAAATAATAAATAAAATAATATATATAAAATAAATCAAGATGAGAAGGTGTTGCTCAAAGACTTTCTAAGAGGAGATTCAAGCTAGAATTCAAGTGAAGATTCGAACGACTGCAACGACTGTTTTTCTACGAATCATAGCAACGCCGTCTTTCTGTTCTAATCTAATCTCTGTAAGTCAGTTATTTCTAGATTTTAATGTTTGTCTCTGTTCGTGACATGAAATTAAAGGAATAAAAGAATATGCCAAATCTCTCTTTCTATTGAATCTGTGCCTATTTCTTTGGACCAAATTAAGAACTATTATGATTCGAGGAAGAATAAGAATGTGACTATGAAACTATGGACCTCAGAACCATATGCCTCTTTGACTATGAACATTGCCTATGACTATGAACATTGCCTAAGACTATGAACATTGCCTATGACTATGGACATTGCCTATGACTATGACTGTGACTATGAGAATTATTTCCATAATTATGAACACAAGCCTATACCTTCGATTAGGAAGCAAAACTATTGTCTATGACATAAATGGGACAACTGTGATTAAGCACCTATGGTTCATGACTAGGAAAGTGTTTAAGTTTTGTGGCTGTGAACCCGATTATCTATCCTGTTTTTTCTTTGTTTTCTTTGGTTTTAGACCTTGGAAATTTACCTATTGAGCTAGGTCTACCCATGTTCTTGAACCTACGCCTTTATTCTGTCTATTCTTGGTTTTAGACCTTGGGAATTTACCTATTAAGTTAGGTCTACCCATGTTCTTGAACCGACGTCGTTATGCAACCCTTTTTACGCCAATCTTTTGCCTAGCATCTTTAGTTCATTCCCTATTTTCTACGAATCTAGATTTATCTATAATCTAGATTGAATTACGATTATACGAACGGTGGGAATACGGTTTGGGCAAAATATGAAATTTACTAAAAACGTAGTTTAACTTGGAAATTGGCATAAATTGGGAACATGTATTATGGCATGTTCATAGAAATAAAAATTGGATAAATTTAACATGAATTATAGGATGTGTAATTTGAGTCTAGTATTGACTTGTAAATCTAGCATTTACATGAGTTATGAACTAGAATAATAAGTTTAGTTTGACGTGAACTGTAATTAGAATGTTAAATCAGGATTGGATTAGCTAATTTGGCACGGTAAGTATATTAGCATAAATTTGAAATTGGCCATAAATGGGAGTAATTGGTAGGTTTAGCAAAATCATGGTTAGTGACACTTAATTTGGTATAGTCCACATACCAAAAAGCATAAATATGATTTAAAAGGGGAAATGGGCCATAGAAATAAATGTAGACAATTTACATTAAAAGAGTAATTGGGAAATAAGTAAATTAGGAATAATTTACCTATAGAATCTGGCCTAAATGAGGAAATGTGAATTTAGACAAATTAAAGGTTTATTAACGACATCTCTTTTAATAATAAGCCAGAAAGTTCTAGGGTGACAGAGAGGATAGTGTCTAGGCTTGGGTTTGGAAAATACAAGTTTCCTGCTCACCCTGGCTATCCCTAATTGATCCGACGGACGGGATGGTTACTTTCAAAACCTGATTTGAAAACTAATCAAAACCCCTTTGAACTTAGAAAACACGAATATGCCTAACCCGAGGTTAGACTGAGTTGCGATGTAAACCTGCCTGGAACCAACCGGCACATCCAGTATTCGCAATAATATCTGTCTAATGTGAGTGGTAGCGGCTTTAATTTATTTATTTAAAGCTAGAACAAGAATGGTAGGGTTAAGTTAACTAAGACACTTAACCAGGTAAACATGATAACTAGACTAATGGGTGGGGTTAGGTTCAAACTGACACTTAACACAGTTAAGCTAAAATGGGAGGGTTAAGTCCATAGGAACACTTTACCAACTTAACACACTTAAGCTAGAATGGGAGGGCTAAGTCCATAGAGACACTTGACCAAACTCAAGGTAGCAAAACGAGATTCGTAGGGGTTAAGTAAAGTTAATACACTTAGCCAAATTAATATGTTAACTAGAATAGAGGTTGGGGTTGAATAAAATCTAATACACTTAGCCAATTTTTATATGTTAGATGGGCTAGACTGTAGGGTTAAGTAAACCTGAACACTTAACCATCAGGTTGTGATAAAGGAATGAGGTTAAGTCTAAAACGTGAAGGGATAGTACTTAACCATTAATAACATGTTAGTTAAGACAGACAGGCAAGGTTTAGTTAAAAAGGAACACTTAACCAATACAGGGTGAATGGATAGGGTTAAGTAATAAGAAATACTTAACCAATATAACTTGGTTTGTGGTGGGGTTAAGTCAACATGAATTACTGATAACACTTAACCAGTATAACAGGATGAATGAAGAGGGTTAAGTTGGCTTGAATTAACTAATGACACTTAACCAATCCGAATTGACGGGAAAGGGAACTAAGTAGTAAACCTTAGTTAAGAAAACAACGATTCTGGAAACTAAGTGGTAAATCTTAGTTAGTAAAACTAAGTAGTAATTCTTAGTATAACACGGGAAGGAGCGAATGTCCGTCTGAGTAGAAAGAAGACTCCAACGAATTGGGTTACGAAGCACGAGGCTTCGAGGGGACGTGAGGGTACTCTTGGTATCCCTCTGTGAGGCTGCAGATGATCCGTCTGGGCCCGCAGAGGTTAAGGTCTGCGTAGAAGAACCAGGGGTATGCCTTGGTTGCAATACATGGCAACCTAAAGACTAGGATGGACCGGCGTGATTCGGCGAGCAAACAGTAGGCCTGTGATGGCGACTCGTCGTCTACCATCCATCTTGAGTCAATCGAGATACGTGAAGCGGATAGCCGGAGAACTCCAAAAGACCATATACATGCTATCTAGTTATGGGTGAGGATGGCCATAGGATAGTGGGGCACCGGGGGCCGGCGTATAGTTCTCATTTTTCAAGGTGTGCCTTTCATTAGTTGAGGGAGGGGTCAAGTGGGACCATAGCCACTGGAATAAAAATAGACCTTAGCATTTGCATCGGCAGATATCTGAAAGCTCCCGACCGAGTTCTGTATTCCTTGATTTTCCCTGTCACAGGACTCGAACCGCACATTACAGGACATGTGCATCTAGACAAGCGATAACGATTCGCGATACATGCGTGGGGAAGTATAGGAACATATACCACTCTAGGTAGTGTGTCCTAGACTTGGGGGCATCGTTCGATAGGTAGCATAATCCCTAGTTGGACTAGGTGGCATAAATCCTGAATTCAAGAAGCGTTCGGCAGATAACGTAAACTCTAGTTAAATCTAGAAAGCACTTGATAGAAAATCCTAGATTTGATCTAGGAAATAAATAATGAATGTATGTCAGAAGGCAATGGTAAAATACAGGGTTTGGGATCACGTTATCGTTACTAGATGGGACACTAGATAGGCGGTGCAGAGATATAGATCCTAGTACAACAAGGAAATAGCGAAGCGGCGAAAGTATTAGAGCGTATCCAGTTTATCTTATCTTAGCATATCTTGTGACTACCTTGTCTAATCTTGTTGACCCTATCGTCATGGTGTAATCTTGTATTCAATTAATTCATGTCGTTTTGTTTTCCAAGTTCACATGCTAGAAGTTACTGAACTTACTCAGGCTTTATGTCTGACTCAGTTTTCCTTTCGTCTTCTTTTCTTCCGTCCCCCCCCCCCCCTAGTTAGTAAAGGAGGGAATGGCATAGCCCAGATTTAGTTGGACCGTCACTCTTTCCAGCTTGAAGAATTGTCGAAGCTTGCTTGGATTCTCTTTTCAGATGCTATGGCTGGCTTTTGCTAAATCGGGGAATATAAATGTTGTTTTTATGCTTCTTTATTTTGTAAGACAGAAGATACTCTGATATTGTAAAGAAACCATTATACAAATCACTTTATCAATAAAGCAAAGTTTTATTTTCCGCTGTTTAATTTCTGTCTGTCTTGTAATTTATCTGCATCTTTTATCTTAAAATGCTCCACAGAACTTAGTGCATTCCCTTTGTGAGTGACACTAACGGACGTGGGGTTTTACAATGGTTGATTATTTGTCATTATTGATATATAAATGCGTTGTATGGAATCCATAGAAATAAAATCTATGGTAATTGATTGGGCCTCATTCCAGTTTTGAAATAGAATATTTGAAAATAGAAATATTTGAATAGATATATTTGAAAAAGAAATATTTGAAATAGAATACTTGAAAATAGAAATATATGAAGCCGTGTTGATTAAATTGACGCCATTTTGACGTGAACGATATTTATTTCGATTTTATTCATTTTTCAATGAATATTGAAATAGATTTGAAATTCAAATTAAATTGAATAAATTTGAAATCAAATAGATTTAAATTCGAATTATATTGAAATGAATTGAAATTCGAATTATATTTAAAATGAATTGAAATTCGAATTATATTTAAAATGAATTGAAATTCGAATTAAACTGAATTGATTTTTAATTCGAAATACACTGAAATGATTTGAAATTCGAATAGAATTGAAATCCGAATTAAATTGAATCCGAATTGAAATCGAAAGAAATTGAATTCAAATTGAAATTGAAAAGAAATTCGAATTAAATTGAAATTGAATTGAAATCGATTTGAAATGAATTTAAAACGAAATTATATTTGAATATTCAATTTTGATTTGAAATTGAATATGAAGTTGAAATCTTTTTGAAAATGAATTTAAAATGAATTTATATTGGAATATTCAATTTTGATTTGAAATTGAATATGAAGTTGAAACCATTTTGAAAATGAATTTAAAACGATTTATAAAGCACGTTTTGTATTGAAATCGACGAAGTATATATTATATATATATTATATATATATATAATATAATGGCCTGAATAGAACGCTCCGCGCCGCGGTAGTTCGCGAATTTCGACCATTGACTTCGAACGGATATTACGGGAGATCCGACCGTCGGATTCTCCTAAAATCGGAATCGTTGGGTTCGTATCGAAAAGAGCTTTCTAACGAATATTAGAAATTTGAAATCTAATGGTTGGATTTGGAGTTATGTCCAAATCAAATTTGGAAAAGGTCGCTATAAGTGCAGTTCGATCGCCGTTGATGGAAATCGACTGTACGGACCTTGATAAAATTATTAAAAATAGTAATAATTTGTGTAAAATCATAAGAAATGATTTGGGAAGAATTAGGATGAAAAACTCCATATTTGAAAAGGTAAAAATAGATTTTTATCGAAATGAACTAGTTTTGAACTAGAATTATAATTCTATTTATTTTTAAATAAATAAATTGGGTTTGAAATGGTTTTGAAAATAACCAGAATTTCCAATAATTATATTGGAATGGATTTAATCGAAATTGTCTTCGGAATATTTTGATGTTGGATTTCGTGATGGTACAGATATTGTTATGGGAATTTGAAAGAGATATATATATATATATATATATATCATTATTTCCAATACGATATTTGTTGGTCGTAGAATTTGATATTGAATATAAGCCGGTATATTTTCTATTCAAAGCCTTGTATTTAATATCAAATGTGATTTGGGTTTGTCGTGAATGGTGTCTTTATTAACATTATTCTTGAACCCAGTTGAGAAAAGATTAAATCTTTTTATTTAGATTTAATGAAGTGTACCAATTAAATAATATTTAATTGGAATTGAATTGGTATTGATTTTTGGGTTTATCGTGAACAGTGTTTTAAATAACACTTGTTCTTTAACCCGATAATTAATGGAAGGTGATTTTGGGTTGTTGTAACGACAGGGAATTTCGCTCGAACTGAATCGATCGTTAAACCGACTAAGATCGTTCGAAACCCCTAATCGTTTTGAGAAAAGGACAAATTGGAACGCAGACGGAAGAACATTTCATTCTATATTACAACAATTCCATCAGATACAAGAATATACAGAGTATAAATAAATAAATTACATTCAACAAATATCAGAGATTTAAATTACATTTAAATACATCGCAGCGAAAAATAATACAAAAGCACAACTAGAAATAATGCACGGATACAGAGCTTTCCGAGCATCGTTGCAGCTGTAAATCAGGACCCTGTGGATATAAATCTGCAACTAGCTGCCCGTGTGGAAAATAGGGGCACCCAGAGTTTAGGTTAAAACAATAAACTCCAAGTCAGTCATGTGACTGGTGTGAGAACTAAAACAGTCATTTAAAACTTTAAAAGAGAGTAATTCAAGGGACCACGCCGTAAAACACGGAACGAGTTTCCTCCCAAGAATACTAGTGCATATAACAAAACAGCGCAATGCTCTTTGGAAAAATGAAGCTATTATAAGACCCAGGTCCCATCACACAATGCAACGCAAGCCAGAGGATAGGGTTTTCCCTTATAATAGCCAAACATGCTTGGTACGTTTAAAACAAATCATTTGATACTATAATAAGTGTATAGTGTCAAAACAATTCAAATCATAAATATCAATCATAGGCGGCATGGGTACCATCTATCATGTCGCCATACTAGTTCTACAATTAAAACCGCAATATCACGTATTGGAAATTGGATTCCATCATGAGTCGAGGCAAGGGGAAAGCTCCTCTCTGATTCAAAACACTCTAGCAAATGCCTCGGGACCGCACACAGCAATCCCTGGATCCTCCAAGGCTGGTCCTCTCTATCTTTTGAGGATTGGCAATTCCTGAACACACGTTTCCCGGTCCTTACAGACCTATATCTGAGGCGCCTTGTATCCAACAACCACACAGGTGAAAAGTATATAAATGTCAGGGCTGGTAGGTCACTGACACCACCCTAGCTAGAAAGAAATGTCGTGCACTCCTTGGGTCCGTATCCCGTTTTTGACTCATACCGAGGTGTGAGACTCGCGAATTCACGTTATACACAAAGCTACGCCACACAAGCCGTGCTTTGATCATCAACCACAAGACTTTGCTTTTCAACAGAAGCCTTGATCAATTGCCACTTACGCGTGCCACACTGGCAATTCACTCCATGCGACTGATGTCCATTGATATACAACCTCTGAGCTCGTACGTCTCAGAGAAGGGCGTTAAGCAAGAGAATAAATTCTCTGCCGCCAAACAGATGTATATTTAATAGAGATCAATCAACACAGAATAAAATCCAATGTCAGACACACAATCCATTTACAAGTTCGTTCTGGGTCTGAACGAAACCGGAGGCACTTTCCTCGCATATCCATCCATCTCCAAGTACGTCTAGACGATCACTAACTGTTTCCCTCATCTTGGGTGTACAGCCCAATCGAGATCATCAGCAATCACCCAAACGATGTGAAGACTTCCGGTCTTCAACCACCGTGTTCATCTTCGACATCTCGTCGAATCGGTTATTCAGAATGGGTATAACCGAGCCTTTCTGAATAACCCACGTATATGATAAACAAATGTTACACAAACACAACAAATGCCTCATTCCAATTCAGAATATTCTTTTATTCACAGAATCACATTCTTAGGGAAAGGTTCCCATTAATTTTATCCAAGATAAATTCTTCTAAATTTATTTTTTAATCTTCCTTTGGATATCATTTCAAACCATATCATGGTTTTCCAAACTAGTCGGGATTAGCGAACCACACCGAAGTAATTATTTATTTTATTTCCCAATCCCAACCAATATATCCCATGGAGCCAAAACTGGTGATACTCCGTTCCTAACACCATGGTGTTATCGGTAAAACTAATTACCATTTCACGTTCAAATCTAATTAAAGATTTAACTATCGCTTTGGAGAAAAACTGGTGGTACTCCATTATCGATCACCTTTCAGATTTGATAATTTAAATTGTCAATTCACATTTCAATCTAATTAAAGATTCATTAAAACTCCACTTAGTTTTAATCTTTTCAAAAATCAATCCTGCCTTTAACTGGGTTAAAGAACCAATGTCATCTAAAACACGATTCACGATAAACCCAAATCATATTTGATATTTAACACAAGGCTCTGAATAGAAAATATATCGGCTTATATTCAATATCAAATTCTGAAACCAACAAATATCGTATTGGAAATAACGATATAAAATACATCTTTCAAATCCCCATAACAATATTTGTATAGTAACGAAATCCAACATCGAAATATTCTGAAGATAATTTCGATTCAACTCCAGTCCAATTCACGTATTGGAAATATTGATTATTTCTAAAATCACTTTCAAATTCAATTTATTTATTTCAAAAATAAATTGATTTTAATTCTAGTTCAAAACTAGTTCATTTCGACAAAAATCTATTTTTATCATTTCAAATGTGGAGTTTTTCATCCCAGTTCTTTCCAATTCACATATTATGATTTTACACAAATTATCAATAATTTTAATAATTTTATCAAGGCCCGTACAGTCGATTTCCATCAACGTCCATCGAACTGCACTTACAGCGACCTTTTTCAAATTTGATTTGGACATAATTCCAAATCCAACCGTTAGATTTCAAATTTCTAATATTCATTGGAAAGCTCTTTTCGATACGAATCCAACGGTTCCAATTTTAGGAGAATCCGACGGTCGGATCTCCCGCAACGTCAATTCGAAGTCAATGGTCCAAATTCACGAACTGCCGCGGCGCGGCGCCTTCTTATTCAGGCCATTATATATATATATATATATAATATAATATATATTTCATCAATTTCCTTTTAAAACGTATTTTATAAATCGTTTTAAATTCGTTTTCGAAACGATTTCAACTTCCCTTTCAATTTCAAATCAAAATTGAATTTTCCTTTATAAATTCGTTTTAAATTCATTTCAAATTGATTTCAATTCAAATCGATTTTTAATTCAATTTCAATTCAATTTCAATTCGAATTCATTTCTATTCGATTTCAACTCGAATTCATTTCTATTTGATTTCAATTCAGATTCATTTCTATATATTCGTTTTGAAATCAGTTTTCGATATTCATTAGAAAAATGAATAAAATTGATATAAATATCGTTCATGTTAAAATGGCGCAACTCTAATCAACACGACTTTATATATTTCAAAAACTTCATTATTTTATTCAACGAATGAATATTTATTCCATTCAACACATGAATCTTCTTTTATAATATTCATTATTTTCCCAATTGGAATGAGGCCCAATCAATCACCATATAATGTTAATTATATGGATTCCATACAACACATGTATATAATAGCAACGATAAACATTCAACCATCATCCAAAGTGCACCACACAACTTCATAAGCATCAAAAATAAATAATTAACGCTTACACAGCCTGTCGACCAATCGATCAATATACAATTAAATAATTTGGATTAGTGTACGCCAAATATCATCCCAACACCCGTGCGGGGTTTCAAATAAACAAACACATATTTTTATTTGTGCAGTTGGGTGATGTGTAAAATTTATCGACCCAATCAATATCAGTCAAATCAGTGTATATAAACAAATCGGCTGATTTGTTTATAAATATTCATTTATTCACATTCACGTTAAAAATTATATTTTTAACGATAAAATATTTTTAACTATATAATTATTTTATTTCTTTTCAACACAAGAATATTTTATTATTCAATCATTCCACAACACAATCAATTAAACAAACAAGCCATCCATGGTCTGTGGATGACGGGTGTCGGGTGCTGCTAAGCATCGTCTGCATCCTAGTATATATATATAACTAGAAAAAAAAATTGAGTGAGAAGTTCTCACCAATAGCTATCCCAACTCCACGACACTTCATTTATAGAAATCTTCGTCGTTCTCGCCTTTTTGTCACTTTCGTTGCCCGTATTCTCTACATATATAAAAATCACAATTTTATATTGTTGCTATGTATATAAAAATCATATTTTTGTAATCACTCCATATGGATAAAAATTCTATTTTTACAACGATGTTCATATAATAAAGATTATATTTTTATCTCGCTATTTTTCACATAAAGATTTCGCCTTTCTAATATAAAGACTTCGCCTGTTCAAATATAAATATTTTATTTTTATATTCTCTATTATATAGAAATTTTATTTTCAATACACTACTTATATAAAAATAGTATTTTTATATCTTCTACTATATAAAGGTCATATTTTTAATACTCTACACAAGTAAAAATTATATTTTGAATCTTCCTATGATATAAAAATCTTGTCTTTATCCTTTCTATGATATAAAAATCATATCTTTAACCTCATAAAGATTACATTTTTATCGACTCTAAACACATTAAAAAATGAAATTAAAGTAAAACAAATGTAAATAAATATAAAAACTCACTTCTTTACGGATCTAGGTGTCGGAGGAGAGTCGTCGGGTGCTGTTGGTGTCGAGGAAGTCGCGGTGGTGGTCGGTGGAGGTGTTAATTGCAAAACAAACATTCGAAATCGGGTTTTTAACAAGGAGGGGGACCCACGGGGTTTGTGGGTTGTCGCTGGAGATGCGGGGAGGTCGAGGAAGGGGGTGGCTGTCAGTGGTGGATGGCCATTGGCCGGAGGTGGGCGGATTTGGGGTTTTCTGGAAGAGGGGGAGGGCGAGAGGGAGGATCGGAGAAGGAGACAACGGCAGGGGGAGGATGGGGAGTCTCGCCTGACCAACGGCGGGAAGAGGGGGGGGGCGACGATCGGTGGTGGTGGGTTTGGGTGACGCGACGGCCACGGCTTTTAAATAAATAAAAAAACTGTTATCTCGTGAACGATAAGGAAGAGAGGGAGAGGGAGTGTTATAATATATATTATTTAATTAATTATTTATTTATTTCAAAAAGGTACTTTTTTATTCTGACCTCGAAATGAGACCAACCGCCTATTGTCCCTAGCTAATTACCCCCATTCCGAACACAATGGGATATGTATCGTAGGCTGATTCGATCGTTTCGATCAGTTTTCGTCAAAATCAACATATAAATCTATATATTGAATTTGAACGCGCATTTCAATTTACCGGGGTCACATACGAACTATAAAAATTCTCGAAAAATATTTTCTAGCTTCGTATTGACGATACGGTCCTAACAAAACTAGTTTCGTCGAATTCTGAGACCGTTGGAAAAACGGCCAATTTCCAGTCGATTAAAATCAACTGAAAATGGTCAAACACGTTTTCCTTTGCCATGCTCACATATTGATTCGAAAAATTATGAAATTTGGAATCTAGCAATAACTTGACATCACGGAGCCAACAAAAGAGGTTTCGTCGAAATCCGAGGTCGTTTGCAAAATTTCCATTTTTAAGGGCCTGAATTCCGTAACGACTATTCAGAATTTTCAACTGGACATATCTTTTGATTCCTGCTATGAAATTTCGATTTTTCTGATTCGTTGGAAAGATATTCCCAAGTAGATCCTATTATTTTTGGTTTCACTAAAATCCGGTTTGTTTTGCACCCGGTATATTCAATTGAAGTTTGAAATCGAATTATCGAACTACCGTGCCATTTTCAATTCTATTTATAATTATACATAATTATTTATATTCTAACGACGACGTATATAATATATACGTTCGAATCCCATACAAAATAAATTTCTCGTCCTTATTGTTTAAAATAATCTATTTTAAATATGCAAAATTCATTAAAATTGCCAAAATAAAAATTTTAAACTGGCCCAGATTTTCGGGTTGTTACAATCTCCCCCACTTAAAACTTTTCGTCCTCGAAAAGGAAGAAAGTCGAAAGTGGTTTGATCAACAACTCTACGTTCGATCTGGCTTCCATTCTCCAACTTTTCAGTTTCTGAGAATTTTCAAATTCTTCAAAAATTTGGCTGACACCCTAAATTTTCGAAAAATTTCGCCATAACCTCCCCTGCACCGGGAGCCACGGGAAAATCCCGAAATTGCCATATAGGCCTTCTGATCTCAAAAAGAAAAAGAAAAAGCCAAGCGGCTAGCCAATAGGCTCATAAAATCATCATCACCCAAACGAAACAGTAAATTATAGTAAACATGTACCTATTTGTTGGGCAAACAAATTTTATTCTCTGCTCTAGCCTCCTTGCTATGACCTGTTCAATGTAAGTACATGTATATGCAAGCAAATGTGACCAATTTTCAATACAATTCAATATTCGGTTCAATTAGGCTAAATGGCTAAAAATTAGCAAACAAATAAACAAACAACACAAACATCAATCAATTAGTGAATTAGAGTTTCAAATTTATAATTTTGATATATATATATATACAGAAAATCATGTTTTTGATGCCAATTCATAACAATGTATTCTAGCTATATTGTTTTGGTTCTCACACCAGTCTAATGGAAATATATAGATATCACACCTTCGAAACACGAACATAAATATTGGTGATGGAGCTCCATCATCAAAATCATCTCCGAGCGACTAGAGTGTGATTCTATATCTATCCAGTATATTAAAACTTTGAATATACGTTCATGACGCGTATACGCGAAATCTATATATACTCGATTGTCCAAATTCAAAATAAAAATATATTCATATACGTATAAAGCGATTTAAATTTTCAAAACAAAATTGTTTTCATTTGAAAAATATACTCTTCACACTCGTTCTAGGATACTACTGATCCTATCTCTAATGAGTCATTCTAATTGGATATTACTAATCCAATATCTGATGAATTCTTTTGTATGGTTCTAATGTCTCTTGTTCTCGAGCTCTGTAAACCAAAGCTCTGATACCAACTGTAACGGCAGGGAATTTCGCTCGATCTGAATCGATCGTTAAACCGACTAAGATCGTTCGAAACCCCTGATCGTTTTGAGAACAGGACAAATTGGAACGCAGATGGAAGAACAGTTCATTGTATATTACAACAATTCCATCAGATACAAGAATATACAGAGTATAAATGAATAAATTACATTCAACAAATATCAGAGATTTAAATTACATTTAAATACATCGCAGCGGAAAATAATACAAAAGTACAACTAGAAATAATGCACGGATACAGAGCTTTCCGAGCATCGTTGCAGCTGTAAATCAGGACCTTGTGGATATAAATCTGCAAAACCAAAACTACTAGCTGCCCGTGTGGAAAATAGGGGCACCTAGAGTTTAGGTTAAAACAATAAACTCCAGGTCAGTCATGTGACTGGTGTGAGAACTAAACAGTTATTTAAAACTTTAAAAGAGAGTAATTAAAGGGACCACGCCGTAAAACACAGAACGAGTTTCCTCCCAAGAATACTAGTGCATATAACAAAATAACGCAATGCTCTTTGGAAAATTGAAGTTATTATAAGACCCAGGTCCCATCACACAATGCAACGCAAGCCGGAAGATAGGGTTTTCCCTTATAATAGCCAAACATGCTTGGCACGTTTAAAACAAATCATTTGATACTATAATAAGTGTATAGTGTCAAAACAATTCAAATCATAAATATCAATCATAGGCGGCATGGGTACCATCTATCATGTCGCCATACTAGTTCTACAATTAAAACCGCAATATCATGTATTGGAAATTGGATTCCATCATGAGTCGAGGCAAGGGACAAGCTCCTCTCCGATTCGAGACACTCTAGCAAATGCCTCGAGACCGCACACAGCAATCCCTGGATCCTCCAAGGCCGGTCCTCTCTTACTTTTGAGGATTAGCAATTCCTGAACACACGTTTCCCGGTCCTTACAGACCTATATCTGAGGCACCTCATATCCAACAACCACATAGGTGAAAAGTATATAAATGTCAGGGCTGGTAGGTCACTGACACCACCCTAGCTAGAAAGAAACGTCGTGCACTCCTTGGGTCCGTATCCCGTTTTTGACTCATACCGAGGTGCGAGGCTCGCGAATTCACGTTATACACAAAGCTACGCCACACAGATCGTGCTTTGATCATCAACCACAAGACTTTGCTTTTCAACAGAAGCCTTGATCAATTGCCACTTACGCGTGCCACACTGGCAATTCACTCCATGCGACTGATGTCCATCTATATACAACCTCAGAGCTCCTACATCTCAGAGAAGGGCGTTAAGCGAGAGAATAAATTCTCTGCCGCCAAACAGATGTATATTTAATAGAGATCAATCAACACAGAATAAAATCCAATGTTAGACACACAATCTGTAACAACCCGAAAATCTGGGCCAGTTTAAAATTTTTATTTTGGCAATTTTAGCGAGTTTGAACATTTAAAATGAATTATTTTAAATAATATCGACGGGGAAATTTATTTTGAATATAATTCGACGTATATATATACGTCGTCATTAGAATATAAATAATTATATATAATTATAAATAGAATTGAAAATGGCGTGGTAGTTCGATAATTCGATTTCAAGCTTCAATTGAACGTACTGGGTGCAAAACAATCCGGGTTTTAGTGAAACCAAAAATAATAGGATCTATTTGATGATATCTTTCCAACGAATCCGAAAAATCAAAATTTCATAGCGGGAATCAAAAGATATGTCCAGTTGAAAATTCTGAATAGTCGCTATGGAATCCAGTCCCTGAAAAATAACTATTTTGCAAACGACCTCGGATTTCGATGAAACCACTTTTGTTGGATCCATGATGTCAAATTATTGCTAGATTCCAAATTTCGTAATTTTTCGAATCAATATGTGAGCGTGGCAAGGGAAAACGCGTTTGACCAGTTTCAGTTGATTTTAATCGACTGGAAATTGGCCAATTTTCAAACGGTCTCAGAATCTGACGAAACTAGTTTTGTTAGTACCGTATCGTCAATACGAAGCTAGAAAATATTTTTCTGGAATTTTCCGAGTTAGTATGTGGCACCGGTAAATTGAAATGCGCGTTCAAATTCAATATATAGAGTTATATGTTGATTTTGACGAAAACTGATCGAATCAGCCTACGATACATATCCCATTGTGTTCGGAATGGGGTAAAACGCTATGGGCGACTGGCGGTGGGTCTTGTTTCGAGGTCGAATAGGAAAGTCAACCTTTTTGAAATAAATTAATTAAATAATATATTATTATATAACTCCTAAACCCCCCTATTCTCCTTCTCTCTCCTCAGAATCGATTTTAATAAAAAGAAAGAAGGGCATCGTGCCCTAGCCCGACGCAACGCCTCCAAAAGGCACCACCACCGCCGCCGCCAGAGGCTGGCGCACCCCCCTCTCCGGCCCCTCCTTCTCTCTTCTTCCTCTCCCCTCACGCGCGAGCTCCCCTGTCGCGCAACCAACCCTAGCCGCCGCCCTCTTCTGGCGCCGCCACCGCCGGCGCGAGGCGCATCCACCTCCAGTCCTCTCGCGACTCTCTCTTCTCCCTCGCCCAAACCCCCACTCCCTCGCACCCAGACCCGAACCCGCACCCCCTGTCGTGAGACCACCACCCTCTGACGAATTGCAGTAGCTTCCCCCCCTCCTTAGAGTGCCACTGCCCGACGTTCACTCACCCCCATCCCTCTCCGCTGTAAATCAATGTAAACTTTTACCTTTTGTTTTAATTTTCAGTTTTGTTTTTTTAATTGAAAAAGGTAGGATTTTTAAAAGGATAACAAGAATATATATAAATAAATATATGATTTTTAGAAATAAAAATCATATTTTTATAAATATTGTATATAAATATATAATAGGGTTGTTTAGAAAAATATAAAGTCCCGATTTTTCTTTGTTGAATCAAAGATTAAAAATATGATTTTTATATTATAGAAAGAAAAAAAATATAATCTTTTATATTGTTGAAGGATAAAAATATGATGTTTACATTATAGAAGTGTTAAAATTTAGATTTTTATATATGTAGTGAATCAAAAATATGACCTTTATATTGTAGAAAATTTAAAAATACTATTTTTATGTAAGTAGTGTATTGAAAATATAATTTCTATAAAATAGAGAATAAAATGCGAAATATTTATTTTAGAAAAGGCGAAATCTTTGTATAAAGAATAGCGTGATAAAAATAGAATTTTTATCTATATAGTAGCGGTGTAAAAATAGAATTTTTATCTATATAGTAGCGGTGTAAAAATAGAATTTTTATCTATATAGTAGAGGTGTAAAAATAGGATTTTTATATATTGAATAGCGAAGTAAAAATTTGATTTTTATATGTTGAATAGCGAAGTAAAAATTCGATTTTTATATATTGAATAGGGAAGTAAAAATTTGATTTTTATATATTGAATAGCGAAGTAAAAATTAGATTTTTATATATTGAATAGCGAATAAAAATTCGACTTTTATATATTGAATAGCGAAAAGATTTGATCTTTATAAATATAGCAGAGTGATAAAAATGTGATTTTTAATGTGAACAGCGTGACAAAGTTCATGTTGGAAGTGCGGGCAAATCCTGATGTTTAGAAATTCAGAAATATAACTGGAGGAGTGGATCCCTCGGTGAGAATTTCTCACTCTTCAATTTCTTTTCTAGTTATATATATATATATATATATATATATATATATATATATATATACACTAGGATGCAGACGGTGTTTAGTAGCACCCGATACCCATCGTCCACAGACCATGGACGGCTTGTTTGTTTGATTGATGTGTTGTGAAAATTGATTGTGTTGTGAAATGATTGAATAATAAAATATTCTTGTGTTGAAAGGAAATAAAATATTTATATAGTTAAAAATATTTTATCGTTAAAAATATAATTTTTAACGCGAATGTGAATAAAATAAATATTCATTTACAAACCGGACGGTTTTTTTATGTACACCTATTTGAAGGACATTGAATGGGATGATAAATTTTACACATCGCCCAACTGCACAAATAAAAATCTGTGTTTGTTGATTTGAAACCCCACACGGGTATTGGGATAAAATACGACATACACTAATCCCAATAATTAGTTGTATGTCGATCGATTGATTGACAGGCTGTTATAAGCGTTAGATATCTATATTTGATGCTTATACAGTGTAGTGCAATTTGGACGATGGTTGATTATTTATCGTTGCTATTATATACATGTGTTGTATGGAATCCATGTAGTTAACGCTATATGGTGATTGATTGGGCCTCATTCCAATTGGGAAAATAAAGAATATAATAAAATAAAGGTTCATGTGTTGACTGTACTCATCCGTTGAGATTAGTCATGTGTTGAACGAAATATTTTAACAATAAAATTTACATCTTTATCATTATAAAATAAAGGTACATGTGTTGACCTTACTCATCCGTTGAGATTAGTCATGTGTTGAACGAAATATTTTAACAATAAAATTTACATCTTTATCATTATAAAATAAAGGTTCATGTGTTGACTGTACTCATCCGTTGAGATTAGTCATGTGTTGAACGAAATATTTTAACAATAAAATTTACATCTTTATCATATAGAAAATAAGAAACTAACTGGAAAATAGATAAGATGAGTGGTCTCCTTGATGTTGATCTGATGTTGGTTTCGGCCTTCGGGGTTAATATTCAGGGAATCGTTCTCTTACTAATTTACGGTTGGAGTCTGATTTGAAATCAAATGATAGATACCTTAATTTTTATAAAATATATTAAATAACAAAAATAGTCACACGTGGACAGTACTCATTCGTTGAGATTAGTCGTGTGTTGAAAAAAAATATAGATTCACGTATTGAATAGGATAAATATTCATTTGTTGAATAGAATAATAGGATTATTGAAAGATATAAAGCCGTGTTGATTAGAGATGCGCTATTTTGACGCGAACGATATTTATATCGATTATATTCGTTTTTGAATTGAATTAAACATATAACGAATTTTACTTGAATTGAATATATAACGAATTTGATTTGCATTGAATATATAACGAATTTGATTTGAATTGAATATATAACGAATTTGATTTGAACTGAATATACAACGAATTTGATTTGAATTGAATATATAACGAATTTGATTTGAATTTAATAGAAAACGAATTTGAATCGAATTGAATTGAATAGAAAACGAATTTGAATCGAATTGAATTGAATAGAAAACGAATTTGAATTGATTTGAATTAAATAGAAAACGAATTCGAACTGAATTGAATATAAAACGAATTCAAACTGAATTGAATAGAAAACGAATTCGAACTGAATTGAATAGAAAAAGAATTTGATCTGAATTGAATAGAAAACGAATTTGAATTGAATTGAAATGAATTTTGAAACGAATTTATAAGGAAAAATTCAATTTTGATTTGAATTTGAAATAGAAGTAGAAATCGTTTTTAAAATGAATTTAAAACTATTTATAAAGTTTGTTTTAAATAGAAATCGACGAAATATATATTATATATATATTATATATATAATATAATGGCCTGAATAGAACGCGCCGCGGTAGTTCGTGAATTTCAACCATTAATTTCAAATGGACATTACGGGAGATCCGACCATCGGATTCTCCTAAAACCAGAACCATTGGGTTCGTATCGAAAAGATCTTTCTAACGAATAATAGAAATTTGAAATCTAACGGTTGGATTTGGAGATACATCCAAATCAAATTTGGAAAAAGGTCGGGGTAAGTACAGTTCGGTGGCCGTTGATGGAAATCGACTGTACGGGCCTTGATAAAATTATTGAAAATATCAATAATTTGTATAAAATCATAAGAAATGATTTGGGAAAAATTGGGATGAAAAACTCCACATTTAAAAAGATAAAAATAGATTTTTATCGAAATGAACTAGTTGTGAACTAAAATTAAACCCGTTTATTTTTAAATAAATAAAATGGATTTGAAATGAGTTTTTAATAGAATTGATTTGTGGTTTTATCGTGAACTGTGTTTTAAATGACCCGGTAAAAGGAGTTTTAATGAATCTGCAATTAGATTGAAACGCGAATTGATAATTTAAATTATCAAATTTAGAAAATGAGCGAGAATGGAGTATTACCAGTTTTGCTCCAAAGCGATAGTTAAATCTTTAATTAGATTTGAACGTGAAATGGTAATTAATTTTACCGATAACACCGTGGTGTTAGATATGGAGTATTACCAGTTTCGCTTCATGGGATGAATAGGTTGGGATTGGTAAATAAAAAAAATAATTACTCCGGTGTGGTTCGCTAATCTCTACTAGTTGGAAAACCATAATCTGGTTTGAAATGACATCCAAAGGAAGATTAAAGGATAAATTTTAAAGAATTTATCTTGGATAAAATTAATGGGAATCTTTCCCTAAGAATATGAAATTTAGAAACTAGTTGTAGATTAGTTAAGAAGAATCGTCTCCTGGATATTGATCTGATGTTGTTTTCGGCCTTCGGGGTTAATATTTGGGGAATTGTTCTCTTGCTAATTTACGGTTAGTGACTAATGAATTGGAATGATGCGTATGTTGGGTTTGTGTAACATTTTTTTTTAATATACGCAGATTGTTCGGAAAGGCCGGGTTTATACCCATACTGAATAACCGATTCGACGATAAGTCGAAGATGAAGACGGTGGTTGAAGACCGGAAGTCTTCACATCGTTTGGGTGATTACTGATGATCTTGATTGGGCTGTACACCCAAGATGAGGGAATCAGTTGGTTGTAGTCCAGACGTACTTGGAGATGGATGGATATGCGAGGAAAGTGCCTCCGGTTTCGTTCAGACCCAGAACGAACTTGTAAATGGATTATGTGTCTGACATTGGATTTTATTCTGTGTTGATTGATTTCTGTTAAATATATATCTGTTTGGCGGCGGAGAATTTATTCTCTTGCTTAACGCCCTTCTCTGAGACGTACAAGCTTAGAGGTTATATATCATTAGATATCAATCGCATGACATGAATTGCCTGTGTGGCACGATGAGTTGCATAGATCAAGGCTTCTGTTGAAAAGAAAAGTCTTGTGGTTGATGATCAAAGCACGGCCTTCGTGGCGTAGCTTTGTGTATAACGTGAATTCGCGAGCCTCACACCTTGGTATGAGTCAAAAACGGGATAAGGACTGTAGGGAGAGCACGACGTTTCTTTCTAGCTTTGGTGGTGTCAGTGACTTACCAGCCCTGACATTTATATACTTTTCACCTATGTGGTTGTTGGATGAGGCGCCTCGATTTTAGGTCTGTAAGGACCAGGAAACGTGTGTTCAGGAATTGCCAATCCTCAAACGTAAGAGAGGACCGGCCCTGAAGCATCCAGGGGTTACCCAGAGTGTGTAGTCCCGAGGCATGTGCTAGAGTGTCTCGAAGCGGAGAGGAGCTTGCCCCTTGCCTCGACTCATGACGGAAATCCAATTTCCAATACGAGATATTTCGGTTTTAATTGTAGAACTAGTATGGCAACATGATATATGGTACCCATGCCGTCTATGATTTATATTTATGATTGAAATTGTTTTGACACTATACACTTATTATAGTATCAAATGATTTGTTTTAAACATACCAAGCATGTTTGGCTATTATAAGGGAAAACCCTATCCTCCGGCTTGCGTTGCATTGTGTGATTGGACCTGGGTCTTATAATAGCTTCATTTTTCGAAAAAGCATTGCATTTTCTTCTCTATGCACTGGTATTCTTGGGAGGAAACCCGTTCCGTGTTATACGGCGTGGTCCCTTGAATTACTCTCTTTTATAGTAAAGTTTTAAATAACTGTTTTAGTTCTTACACCAGTCACATGACTGACTTGGAGTTTATTGTTTTAACCTAAACTCTGGGTGCCCCTATTTTCCGCACGGGCAGTTAGTAGTTTTGGTTCTTGCAGATTTATATTCACAGGATCCTGGTTTATAGCTGGAATGATATTCGAAAAGCTCCGTATCCGTGTATCACCTTTGGTTGTGCTTTGTATTATTTTCCGTTGCTATGTAATTTATTGTAATCTCTGATATTTATCGAATGTATAATATTCATTTATACTCTGTATATTCTTGTATCTGATGGAATTGTTGTAATAACAATGAAATGTTCTTCTGTTTGTGTTCTAATTTGTCTTGTCCTCACAGTAATTCGTTCTTTCTCATCTCTTCGGAGACCGGGGAAGTTCGGGTCGCTTCATTTGGTATCATAGCTTTGGTTTATAGAGCTCGAGAACAAGATACATTAGAACCAATTGAAAGAATTCATCAGATATTGGATTAGTAATATCCAATTAGAATGACTCGTTAGAGATAGGATCGGTAGTATCCTAGAACGAGTGTGAAGAGTATATTTTTCAAATGAAAACAATTTTGTTTTGAAAATTTAAATCAATTCTACGTATTTGAGTATTTATTTATTTTGAATTTGGACAATCCGATATATAAAGATTTTGCATATACGCGTCATGAACGTATATTCGAAGTTTTAATATACCGGATAGATATAGAACCGCACTCTAGTAGCCCAGAGATGTTCTGATGGTGGTTCAAAACATCATCAGCATTTATTTTCGAGTGACGAAGGTGTGATATCAATATATTTCCATTAGACTGGTGTGAGAACCAAAACTTATATAGATAGATTTATTGTTGTGATTTGGCATCAAAACATGATTTTTTGTATATGTATCAAAGTTATGAATTTGAAACTCTAATTCACTAATTGATTGATGTTTGTGTTGTTTGTTTATTTGTTTGATAATTTTGAACCATTATGCCTAATTGAACCAAACATTGAATTATATTGAAATTGGTCACATTTGCTTGCATATACATATACTTACATTGAACAGGTCATAGCAAGGAGGCTAGAGCAGAGAATAAATTTTGTTTGCCCGACAAAAAGGTACATGTTTACTATAATTTACGGTTTTGTTTGGGTGATGATGATTTTATGAGCCTATTGGCTAGCCGCTTGGCTTTTTCTTTTTCTTTTTGAGATCAGAAGGCCTGTATGGCAATTTTGAGATTTTCCCGTGGCTCCCGATGCAGGGGAGGTTATGGCGAAATTTTTCGAAAATTTAGGGTGTTAGCCAAGTTTTTGAAGAATTTGAAAATTCTCAGAAACTGAAAAGTTGGAGAATGGAAGCCAGATCGAACGTAGAGTTGATTGATCAAACCACTTTCGACTTTGTTCCTTTTCGGGGACGAAAAGTTTTAAGTGGGGGAGATTGTGACAAGCCGAAAATCTGGGCCAGTTTACAATTTTTATTTTGGCAATTTTAGCGCGTTTGAACATTTAAAATGAATTATTTTAAATAATATCGACGGGGAAATTTATTTTGAATATAATTCGACGTGTATATATATATATATATACACACACGTCGCCGTTAGAATATAAATAATTATATATAATTATAAATAGAATTGAAAATGGCGCGGTAGTTCGATAATTCGATTTCAAACTTCAATTGAACGTACCGGGTGCAAAACAATCCGGATTTTAGTGAAACCAAAAATAATAGGATCTATTTGATGATATCTTTCCAACGAATCCGAAAAATCGAAATTCCATAGCGGGAATAAAAAATATGTCCAGTTGAAAATTCTGAATAGTCGCTATGGAATCCAGGCCCTGAAAAATAACTATTTTGCAAACGACCTCGGATTTCGACGAAACTACTTTTGTTGGATCCGTGATGTCAAATTATTGCTAGATTCCAAATTTCGTAATTTTTCAAATCAATATGTGAGCGTGGCAAAGGAAAACGCGTTTGACCAGTTTCAGTTGATTTTAATCGACTGGAAATTGGCCATTTTTCAAATGGTCTCAGAATCTGACGAAACTGGTTTTGTTAGGACCGTATCGTCAATACAAAGCTAGAAAATATTTTTCTGGAATTTTCCGAGTTAGTATGTGGCCCCGGTAAATTGAAATGCGCGTTCAAATTCAATATATAGAGTTATATGTTGATTTTGACGAAAACTGATCGAAATGATCGAATCAGCCTACGATACATATCCCATTGTGTTCGGAATGGGGGTAAAACGCTATAAGCGATTGGCGGTGGGTCTTGTTTCGAGGTCGAATAAGAAAGTCAACCTTTTTGAAATAAATTAATTAAATAATATATTATTATATAACTCCTATACCCCCCCATTCTCCTTCTCTCTCCTCAGAAATCGATTTTAATAAAAAAAGAGAAAGAAGGGCATCGTGCCCTAGCCCGACGCAACGCCTCCAGGGGGCACCACCGCCGCCGCCGCCAGAGGCTGGCACATCCCCCTCTCCGGCCCCTCCTTCACTCTTCTTCCTCTCCCCTTAAGCGCGAGCTCCCCTGTCGCGCAACCAACCCTAGCCGCTGCCCTCTTCTGGCGCCGCCACCGCCGGCGCGAGGCGCATCCTCCTCCAGTCCTCTCGCGACTCTCTCTTCTCCCTCAACCAAACCCCCACGCGCTCGCACCCAGACCCGCACCCCATGTCGTGAGACCACCACCCTCCAACGAATTGCAACAGCTTCCCCCCTCCTTAGAGCGCCACCGCTCAACGTTCACTCACCCCAATCCCTCTCCACTGTAAATCAATGTAATCTTTTACCTTTTGTTTTAATTTTCAGTTTTGTTTTTTTAACTGAACAAGGTAGGATTTTTAAAAGGATAACAAGAAAATATATATATAAATATATGATTTTTAGAAATAAAAATCATATTTTTATAAATATTGTATATAAATATATAATAGGGTTGTTTAGAAAAATATAAAGACCCGATTTTTCTCTGTTGAATCGAAGATTAAAAATATGATTTTTATATTATAGAAAGAATAAAAATATAATCTTTTATATTGTAGAAGGATAAAAATATGATGTTTACATTATAGAAGTGTTAAAAATTGGATTTTTATATATGTAGTGAATCAAAAATATGACCTTTATATTGTAGAAGATATAAAAATACTATTTTTATGTTAGTAGTGTATTGAAAATATAATTTCTATAACATAGAGAATAAAAGGCGAAATATTTATTTTAGAAAAGGCGAAATCTTTGTATAAAGAATAGCGTGATAAAAATAGAATTTTTATCTATATAGTAGCGGTGTAAAAATAGAATTTTTATCTATAAAGTAGCGGTGTAAAAATAGAATTTTTATCTATATAGTAGCGGTGTAAAAATATGATTTTTTTATATTGAATAGCGAAGTAAAAATTCGATTTTTATATATTGAATAGCAAAGTAAAAATTCGATTTTTATATATTGAATAGCGAAGTAAAAATTCGATTTTTATATATCGAATAGCGAAAAGATTTGATCTTTATAAATATAGGGGAGTGATAAAAATGTGATTTTTAATGTGAACAGCGTGACAAAGTTCATGTTGGAAGTGCGGGCAAATCCAGATGTTCAGAAATTCAGAAATATAACTGAAGGAGTGGATCCCTCGGTGAGAATTTCTTACTCTTCAATTTCTTTTCTAGTTATATATATATATATATATATATATATATATATATATATATATATACTAGGATGCAGACGGTGTTTAGTACCACCCGACACCCGTCGTCCACAGACCATGGACGGCTTGTTTGTTTGATTGATGTGTTGTGAAAATTGATTGTGTTGTGGAATGATTGAATAATAAAATATTCTTGTGTTGAAAGGAAATAAAATATATATATATAGTTAAAAAAAATTATCGTTAAAAATATAATTTTTAACGCGAATGTGAATAAAATAAATATTCATTTACAAACCGGACGGTTTGTTTATGTACACCTATTTGAAGGACATTGAATAGGACGATAAATTTTACACATCGCCCAACTGCACAAATAAAAATCTGTGTTTGTTGATTTGAATCCCCACACGGGTATTGGGATAAAATACGGTATACACTTATCCCAATAATTAGTTGTATGTTGATCGATTGATTGAAAGGCTGTTATAAGCGTTAGATATCTATATTTGATGCTTATATAGTGTAGTGCACTTTGGATGATGGTTGATTATTTATCGTTGCTATTATATACATGTGTTGTATGGAATCCATGTAGTTAACGCTATATGGTTATTGATTGGGCCTCATTCCAATTGGGAAAATAAAGAATATAATAAAATAAAGGTTCATGTGTTGACTGTACTCATCCGTTGAGATTAGTCATGTGTTGAATGAAATATTTTAACAATAAAATTTACATCTTTGTCATTATAAAATAAAGGTTCATGTGTTGACTGTACTCATCCATTGAGATTAGTCATGTGTTGAACGAAATATTTTAACAATAAAATTTACATCTTTATCATTATAAAATAAAGGTTCATGTGTTGACTGTACTCATCCATTGAGATTAGTCATGTGTTGAACGAAATATTTTAACAATAAAATTTACATCTTTATCGTATAGAAAATTAGAAACTAACTGGAAATAGATAAGATGAGTGGTCTCCTTGATGTTGATCTGATGTTGGTTTCGGCCTTCGGGGTTAATATTCATGTAATTGTTCTCTTACTAATTTACGGTTGGAGTCTGATTTGAAATCAAACGATAGATACCTTAATTTTTATAAAATATATTAAATAACAAAAATAGTCACATGTGGACAGTACTCATTCGTTGAGATTAGTCGTGTGTTGAAAAAAAAAATATAGATTCACATATTGAATAGGATAAATATTCATTTGTTGAATAGAATAACAGGAATATTGAAAGATATAAAGCCGTGTTGATTAGAGATGCGCTATTTTGACGCGAACGATATTTATATCGATTATATTCGTTTTTGAATTGAATATATAACGAATTTGACTTGAATTGAATATATAACGAATTTGATTTGAATTGAATATAAAACGAATTTGATTTGAATTGAATATATAACGAATTTGATTTGAATTGAATATACAACGAATTTGATTTGAATTGAATATATAACGAATTTGATTTGAATTGAATAGAAAACGAATTTGAATCGAATTGAATTGAATAGAAAACGAATTTGAATCGAATTGAATTGAATAGAAAACGAATTTGAATTGATTTGAATTAAATAGAAAACGAATTCGAACTGAATTGAATATAAAACGAATTCAAACTGAATTGAATAGAAAATGAATTCGAACTGAATTGAATAGAAAACGAATTCGAACTGAATTGAATAGAAAACGAATTTGAATTGAATTGAAATTTGTAACGAATTTATAAGGAAAAATTCAATTTTGATTTGAATTTGAAATGGAAGTAGAAATCGTTTTTAAAACGAATTTAAAACTATTTATAAAGTTTGTTTTAAATAGAAATCGACGAAATATATATTATATATATTATATATATAATTTAATGGCCTGAATAGAACGCGCAGCGCCGCGGTAGTTCGTGAATTTCGACCATTAATTTCAAACGGACAATACGGGAGATCTGACCGTCGGATTCTCCTAAAACCGGAACCGTTGGGTTCGTATCGAAAAGATCTTTCTAATGAATAATAGAAATTTGAATTCTAACGATTGGATTTGGAGACACGTCCAAATCAAATTTGGAAAAAGGTCGGGGTAAGTGCAGTTCGGTGGCCGTTGATGGAAATCGACTGTACGGGCCTTGATAAATTTATTAAAAATATCAATAATTTGTATAAAATCATAAGAAATGATTTGGGAAAAATTGGGATGAAAAACTCAACATTTGAAAAGATAAAAATAGATTTTTATCGAAATGAACTAGTTGTGAACTAAAATTAAACCCGTTTATTTTTAAATAAATAAATTGGATTTGAAACGGGTTTTTAATAGAATTGATTTGTGGGTTTATCGTGAACTGTGTTTTAAATGACATTAGTTCTTTAACCCGGTAAAAGGAGTTTTAATGAATCTACAATTAGATTGAAACGTGAATTGATAATTTAAATTATCAAATTTGGAAAATGAGCGAGAATGGAGTATTACCAGTTTTGCTCCAAAGCGATAGTTAAATCTTTAATTAGATTTGAACGCGAAATGGTAATTAATTTTACCGATAACACCGTGGTGTTAGATATGGAGTATTACCAGTTTTGCTTCATGGGATGAATAGGTTGGGATTGGGAAATAAAATAAATAATTACTCCGGTGTGGTTCGCTAATCTCGACTTGTTGGAAAACCATAATCTGGTTTGAAATGACATCCAAAGGAAGATTAAAGGATAAATTTTAAAGAATCTATCTTGGATAAAATTAATGGGAATCTTTCCCTAAGAATATGAAATTTAGAAACTAGCTGTAGGTTAGTTAAGAAGAATCGTCTCCTGGATATTGATCTGATGTTGGTTTAGGCCTTCGGGGTTAATATTTGGGGAATTGTTCTCTTGCTAATTTACGGTTAGTGATAATGAATTGGAATGAGGCATATGTTGGGTTTGTGTAACATTTGTTTTTAATATACACTGATTGTTCGGAAAGGCTGGGTTTATACCCATTCTGAATAATCGATTCGACGATAAGTCGAAGATGAAGACGGTGGTTGAAGACCGGAAGTCTTCACATCGTTTGGGTGATTACTGATGATCATGATTGGGATGTACACCTAAGATGAGGGAATCAGTTGGTTGTCGTCCAGACGTACTTGGAGATGGATGGATATGCGAGGAAAGTGCCTCCGGTTTCGTTCAGACCCAGAACGAACTTGTAAATGGATCGTGTGTCTGACATTGGATTTTATTCTGTGTTGATTGATTTCTGTTAAATATATATCTGATTGGCGGCGGAGAACTTATTCTCTTGCTTAACGCCCTTCTCTGAGACGTACGAGCTTAGAGGTTATATATCGATAGATATCAATCGCATGGCATGAATTGCCTGTGTGGCACGTTGAGTTGCATAGATCAAGGCATCTGTTGAAAATCAAAGTCTTGTGGTTGATGATCAAAGCACGGCCTTCGTGGCGTTGCTTTGTGTATAACGTGAATTCGCGAGCCTCACACCTCGGTATGAGTCAAAAACGGGATAAGGACTGCAGGGAGAGCACGACGTTTCGTTCTAGCCTTGGTGGTGTCAGTGACTTACCAGCCCTGACGTTTATATACTTTTCACCTATGTGGTTGTTGGATGAGGCGCCTCGATTTTAGGTCTGTAAGGACCGGGAAACGTGGGTTCAGGAATTGCCAATCCTCAAACGTAAGAGAGGACCGACCCTGAAGCATCCAGGGGTTACCCAGAGTGTGTAGTCCCGAGGCATTTGCTAGAGTGTCTCGAAGCGGAGAGGAGCTTGCCCCTTGCCTCGACTCATGATGGAAATCCAATTTCCAATATGAGATATTTCGGTTTTAATTGTAGAACTAGTATGGCGACATGACATATGGTACCCATGTCGTCTATGATTTATATTTATGATTGAAATTGTTTTGACACTATACACTTATTATAGTATCAAATGATTTGTTTTAAACGTACCAAGCATGTTTGGCTATTATAAGGGAAAACCCTATCCTCCGGCTTGTGTTGCATTGTGTGATGGGACCTGGGTCTTATAATAGCTTCATTTTTCGAAAAAGAATTGCGTTGTCTTCTCTATGCACTGGTATTCTTGGGAGGAAACCCGTTCCGTGTTATACGGCGTGGTCCCTTGAATTACTCTCTTTTAAAGTAAAGTTTTAAATAACTGTTTTAGTTCTCACACCAGTCACATGACTGAGCTGGAGTTTATTGTTTTAACCTAAACTCTGGGTGCCCCTATTTTCCGCACAGGCAGCTAGTAGTTTTGGTTCTTGCAGATTTATATTCACAGAATCCTGGTTTACAGCTGGAATGATATTGGGAAAGCTCTATATCCGTGTATCACCTTCAGTTGTGCTTTGTATTGTTTTCCGCTGCTATGTAGTTTATTGTAATCTCTGATATTTATCGAATGTATAATATTCATTTATACTCTGTATATTCTTGTATCTGATGGAATTGTTGTAATAACAGTGAAATGTTCTTTTGTTTGTGTTCTGATTTGTCTTGTCCTCACAGTAATTCGTTCTTTCTCATCTCTTCGGAGACTGGGGAAGTTCGGGTCGCTTCACAATCCACTTACAAGTTCGTTCTGGGTCTGAACGAAACCGGAGGCACTTTCCTCGCATATCCATCCATCTCCAAGTACGTCTAGACGATCACCAACTGTTTCCCTCATCTTGGGTGTACAGCCCAATCGAGATCATCTGTAATCACCCAAACGATGTGAAGACTTCCAGTCTTCAACCACCGTCTTCATCTTCGACATCTCGTCGAATCAGTTATTCAGAATGGGTATAACCCGGCCTTTATGAATAACCCACGTATATGATAAACAAATGTTACACAAACAAAACAAATGCCTCATTCCAATTCAGAATATTCTTTTATTCACAGAATCACATTCTTAGGGAAAGGTTCCCATTAATTTTATCCAAGATAAATTCTTCTAAATTTATTCTTTAATCTTCCTTTGGATATCATTTCAAACCATATCATGGTTTTCCAAACTAGTCGGGATTAGCGAACCACACCAAAGTAATTATTATTTTATTTCCCAATCCCAACCTATATATCCCATGGAGCCAAAACTGGTGATACTCCATTCCTAACACCACGGTGTTATCGGTAAAATTAATTACCATTTCACGTTCAAATCTAATTAAAGATTTAACTATCGCTTTGGAGAAAAACTGGTGGTACACCATTATCGATCACCTTTCAGATTTGATAATTTAAATTATCAATTCACATTTCAATCTAATTAAAGATTCATTAAAACTCCACTTAGTTTTAATCTTTTCAAAAATCAATCCTGCCTTTAACTGGGTTAAAGAACCAATGTCATCTAAAACATGATTCACGATAAACCCAAATCATATTTGATATTTAACACAAGGCTCTGAATAGAAAATATATCGGCTTATATTCAATATCAAATTCTGAAAAAAACAAATATCGTATTGGAAATGACGATATAAAATACATCTTTCAGATCCCCATAACAATATTTGTATAGTCACGAAATCCAACATCGAAATATTCCGAAGATAATTTCGATTCAACTCCAGTCCAATTCACGTATTGGAAATATTGATTATTTCTAAAATCACTTTCAAATTCAATTTATTTATTTCAAAAATAAATTGATTTTAATTCTAGTTCAAAACTAGTTCATTTCGACAAAAATCTATTTTTGTCATTTCAAATGTGGAGTTTTTCATCCCAGTTCTTTCCAATTCACATATTATGATTTTACACAAATTATCAATATTTTTAATAATTTTATCAAGGCCCGTACAGTCGATTTCCATCAACGGCCATCGAACTGCACTTACAACGACCTTTTTCAAATTTGATTTGGACATAATTCCAATTCCAACCGTTAGATTTCAAATTTCTAACATTCATTGGAAAGCTCTTTTCGATACGAACCCAACGGTTCCGTTTTTAGGAGAATCCGACGGTCGGATCTCCCGCAACGTCAATTCGAAGTCAATGGTCCAAATTCACGAACTGCTGCGGCGCGGCGCGTTCTATTCAGGCCTTTATATTATACGTATATATATATATAATATATATTTCGCCGATTTCCTTTTAAAACGTATTTTATAAATCGTTTTAAATTCGTTTTCGAAACGATTTCAACTTCCCTTTCAATTTCAAATCAAAATTGAATTTTCCTTTATAAATTCGTTTTAAATTCATTTCAAATTGATTTCAATTCAAATCGATTTTTAATTCAATTTCAATTCAATTTCAATTCGAATTCATTTCTATTCAATTTCAATTCGAATTCATTTCTATTTGATTTCAATTTGGATTCATTTCTATATATTCGTTTTGAAATCTGTTTTCGATATTCATAAGAAAAATGAATAAAATCGATATAAATATCGTTCACGTCAAAATAGCGCAACTCTAATCAACACGACTTTATATATTTCAAAAACTTCGTTATTCTATTCAACGAATGAATATTTAATCCATTCAACACATGAATCTTCTTTTATAATATTCATTATTTTCCCAATTGGAATGAGGCCCAATCAATCACCATATAATGTTAATTATATGGATTCCATACAACACATGTATATAATAGCAACGATAAACATTCAACCATCATCCAAAGTGCACCACACAACTGCATAAGCATCAAATATAAATAATTAACGCTTACATAGCCTGTCGACCAATCGATCGACATACAATTAAATAATTGGGATTAGTGTACGCCAAATATCATCCCAACACCCGTGTGGGGTTTCAAATCAACAAACACATATTTTTATTTGTGCAGTTGGGTGATGTGTAAAATTTATCGACCCAATCAATATCAGTCAAATCAGTGTATATAAACAAATCGGCCGATTTGTTTATAAATATTCATTTATTCACATTCACGTTAAAAATTATATTTTTAACGATAAAATATATTTAATAGTATAATTATTTTATTTCTTTTCAACACAAGAATATTTTATTATTCATTCATTCCACAACACAATCAATTAAACAAACAAGCCATCCATGGTCTGTGGAGGACGGGTGTCGGGTGCTGCTAAGAACCGTCTGCATCCTAGTATATATATATATATAACTAGAAAAAGAGATTTCGAGTGAGAAGTTCTCAACAATAGCTATCCCAACTCCACGACACTTCATTTATAGAAATCTTCGTCGTTCTCGCGTTTTTGTCACTTTCGTTGCCCGTATTCTCTACATATATAAAAATCACATTTTTATATTGTTGCCATGTATATAAAAATCATATTTTTATAATCACGCCATATGGATAAAAATTCTATTTTTACAACGATGTTCATATAATAAAGATTATATTTTTATCTCGTTATTTTACACATAAAGATTTTGCCTTTCATAACATAAAGATTTCGCCTTTCTAATATAAAGATTTCGCCTTTTCAAATATAAATATTTTATTTTTATATTCTCTATTATATAGAAATTTTATTTTCAATACACTACTTATATAAAAATAGTATTTTTATATCTTCTACTGTAAAAAAGTCATATTTTTAATACTCTACACAAGTAAAAATCATATTTTTAATCTTCCTATGATATAAAAATCTTATCTTTATCCTTTCTATGATATAAAAATCATATCTTTAACCTCACAAAGATTACATTTTTATCGACTCTAAACACATTCAAAACTGATATTAAAGTAAAACAAATGTAAATAAATATAAAAACTCACTTCTTTACGGATCTAGGTGTCGGAGGAAAGTCGTCGGGTGCTGTTGGTGTCGAGGAAGTTGCGGTGGTGGTCGGTGGAGGTGTTAATTGCAAAACAAACATTCGAAATCGGGTTTTTAACAAGGAGGGGGACCCACGTGGTTTGTGGGTTGTCGCTGGAGATGCGGGGAGGTCGAGGAAGGGGGTGGCTGTCGGCGGTGGATGGCCATTGGCCGAAGGTGGGCGGATTTGGGGTTTTCTGGAAGATGGGGAGGGTGAGAGGGAGGATCGGAGAAGGAGACAACGGCAGGGGGAGGAGGGGGAGTCTCGCCTGACCAACGGCGGCAAGAGGGGGGGGGCGACGATCGGTGGTGGTGGATTTGGGTGACGCGGCGGCTAGGGCTTTTAAATAAA
The DNA here is from genome assembly GCA_030737875.1 of Allium sativum. Taxonomy (NCBI): domain Eukaryota; kingdom Viridiplantae; phylum Streptophyta; class Magnoliopsida; order Asparagales; family Amaryllidaceae; genus Allium; species Allium sativum. The sequence goes on along the minus strand of CM060913.1, from coordinate 182,096,944 downwards.
AATAAAACTGTTATCACGTGAATGATAAGGAAGAGAGGGAGAGGGAGTGTTATAATATATATTATTTAATTATTTATTTATTTCAAAAAGGTACTTTTTTTATTCTGACCTCAAAATGAGACCCACCGCCTGTCGTCCCTAGCTAGTTACCCCCATTCCGAACACAATGGGATAGGTATCATAGGCTGATTCGATCGTTTCGATCAGTTTTCGTCAAAATCAACATATAACTCTATATATTGAATTTTAACGCGCATTTCAATTTATCGGGGTCACATACGAACTATAAAAATTCTCGAAAAATATTTTCTAGCTTCGTATTGACGATACGGTCCTAACAAAACTAGATTCGTCGAATTCTGAGACCATTGGAAAAACGGCCAATTTCCAGTCGATTAAAAATCAACTGAAAATGGTCAAACACGTTTTCCTTTGCCATGCTCACATATTGATTCGAAAAATTATGAAATTTGGAATCTAGCAATAACTTGACATCACGGACCCAACAAAAGTGGTTTCGTCGAAACCCGAGGTCGTTTGCAAAATTTCCATTTTTAAGGGCCTGAATTCCATAGCGACTATTCAGAATTTTCAACTGGACATATCTTTTGATTCCCGCTATGAAATTTCGATTTTTCGGATTCGTTGGAAAGATATTCCCAATTAGATCCTATTATTTTTGGTTTAACTAAAATCCGGTTGGTTTTGCACCCGGTATATTCAATTGAAGTTTGAAATCGAATTATCGAACTACCGCGCCATTTTCAATTCTATTTATAATTATATATAATTATTAATATTCTAACGACGACGTATATAATATATACGTTCGAATCCCATTCAAAATAAATTTCTCGTCCTCATTATTTAAAATAATCTATTTTAAATATGCAAAATTCATTAAAATTGCCAAAATAAAAATTTTAAACTGGCCCAGATTTTCGGGTTGTTACAGTTGTCTTGAACGGTATCTTCAACAATACTGTTCTTAGACCTAAAGGAGTTAAGAAAATCAGAAACTAACTGACGATTAGTTAAGTTGAATGGTTTCAGAGGTATTGATCTGATGTTGGTTTCGGCCTTCGGGATTAATACTTAGGGAATTGCTCACTTGCTATTTTACGGTTAGGGACTGATTGAAATGTAATTTTGGGGTTTATCGTGAACCGTGCTTTAAAGGACACAGATTCTTTAACCCAGTTAAAGATTAAAACTAAGTGGAGTTTTGATGAATCTTTAATTAGATTGAAAAGATCGAGAATGGAGTATCACCAGTTTTGCTCCAGGCGATAGTTAAATCTTTAATTAGATTTTAACGTGAAATGGTAATTGAATTTACCGATAACACCGTGGTGTTAGATATGAAGTATTAACAGTTTTACTTCATGGGATAAATAGGTGGGGATTGGGAAATTAAAACCAATGATTACTTCGGTAAGGTTCGCTAATCCCGTCTAGTTTGGATTGATATTCAAAAGTAGATTAAAGAATAAATTTAAAAGAATTATTTATCATTGATAAAATTAATGGGAACCTTTCCCTAAGAATGTGAAATTTAGAAACTAACTTCCGGTTAGCTAAGCAGAATGATTTTCTAGATATTGATCTGATGTTGGTTTCGGCCTTCGGGGTTAATATTTGGGGAATTATTCTCTTGTTAATTTACGGTTAGTGACTAATGAATTGGAATGAGACGTATGTTGTGTCTGTGTGACACTTGTTTATTATATACGGGAGTTATTAGGAAAGACCGGGTTTATCCCATTTTGAATAACTGATACGACGATAAGTCGAAGGTAAAGACGGTGGTTGAAGACCGGAGGTCTTCACGTCGTTTGGATAGTTACTGATGATCTTGATTGGGTCGTACACCCAAGAAGATGGAAATAGTTGGTGATCGTCCAAACGTACTTGGAGATCGATGGATATGCGGGGTACTAGGTGCCTCCCGTTTCGTTCAGACCCAGAACGAACTTGTAAATGGACTGTGTGTCTGACATTGGATTTCTGTCTGTGTGATTGATTTCTATTAAATATATATCTGTTTGGCAGCGGAGAATTTATTCTCTTGCTTAACGCCCTTCTCTTAGACGTACGAGCTCAGGGGTTATATATTGATGGATATCCATCGCATGGAATGATTTGCCTGTGTGGCATGCCTAAGTGGAAAAAGATCAAGGCTTCTGTTGAAAAGCAAAGTCTTGTGGTCGATGATCAAAGCACCGCCTGTGTGGCATAGCTTTGTGTAACGTGAATTCGCGAGCCTCACGCCCCGGTAGTGGACCAGAAACAGGAGAGGACCTCAGGGAGGACATGAGTTTCTTTCTAGCTAGAAGTGGCGTCAGTGGTTTTACACGCCCTGACGAGTTTGACTTATGTGGTTGTTGTTGTTGTGAGGCGCCTCGGTTTGATCGGACGATACGGGTCCGATGGAGTCATTTGTTGGCTCATTTACGCCGCATAGGGCGGAGAGACATATTGTTCAGGCATTTTAATCCACATCGGTGGACCGGCCATGTCGCTCCAAGGGCCCACCGGAGTCTGGGTCCTGAGACACGGGCTAGAGCGTCTCGAATCGGTAGAGGACGATCCCTGGCCTCGGTTCATAGATGGAAAACCGATTTCCAAATACGTGACTTTGCAGTTTTATTTGTAAACCTATATATGGCGACATAGTGGCATGGGACGCTAATGTCGCCTATGATTGATACTTATGATTTGAAGTTGTTTTATACAATATGCACTTATAATAGTATCAAATGATCTATTTTAAACGTATCAAGCATTCTTGGCTATTATAAGGTAAAAACCCTATCCTTCGGCTTGCGTTGTATTGTGTGATGGGAACTGGGTCTTATAATAGCTTCATTTTTCTTTATTTAGCATTGCGATGTTTGTTTATGCACTGGTATTCTTGGGAGGAAACCCTTTCCGTGTTATACGGCATGGTCCCTTGATTTGCCTAACTTTAAAAATAAAGATTAATAACTGTTTTAGTTCTCACACCAGTCCCATGACTGACCTGGAGTTTATTGTTTTAACCTAAACTCTGGGTGCCCTTATTCTGACACAAGCAGCTAGCAGTTTTTGTTTTGCAGATTTATATTCACAAGATCCTGGTTTACAGCTGGAATGATATCCGGAGAGCATTGTATCCGTATATCTCTTCTAGTTGTGTATTGTATTATTTTCCGCTGCTATGTATTTAAATGTAATTTAAATCTCTGATATTTTTCCATGTAATATTGATTCCTACTCTGTATATTCTTGTATTCTGATGGAATTGTTGTAATGTACAATGAAATGTTCTCCCGTCTGCGTTATTCTGCGGCTTGTTCTCGACTCTATCTGGGCTTTCCTCACCGGGGAAGTTCAGGTCGTTTTAGGATCCCTCCAACCAATTTCCCTGCAGATGTTAAATAATATAATTAACATCAATTTCATTTCAACATGAAATATTCTAATCAATAGAATCAATATTTAATTAACGATATATATTTATATATAACTATATCGGTATTTTTAACTAATCAATTAGCAGTTCAACCAACCAATCAACCACAGCAATCAACCAATATTTATCAGTTCTAAAAATACGTTATGAAAATATAAACTGAGTAGAATTAAGTGAGATTTACTCACATTGGACGACCACCGTTAATAATGATAACCATCGCTTGATTCAAACGGACAATTTATTTTGCTATAAATTGTAACGGGCTCCAATTCACTCCCAGTCAGTTCCATTGTGTAGTGTCCATCCATACGATCCCAACGGATCTTGTTTCGCTGTAAACCAATATCGTATGATAAAGTTATTCCATTTTGAAGTTTATAAACATTTGAATTAAATAAAAAAAACTTGGAAATTTTTATAATCGGGCCTCACTTAATTTAAACGGCCCATACCATACCTTTAAAAACCCGGCCCACCAATAAGTCTTCTTCCAAAATAGACGTCCGCTCTCCAGTTTTAGCCGAACCTGAATCCACCATTAACGCCACTTCTCTCCTCCACCATTCCCTCTACACTTCACTGATTCGAAATTCGGTTTCACCACCAAACTCCTCTTCGAAAACTACCTCACCGTAAACCAAAATCATTGAACTCAATCAACAATTTCCAGGAGCGACTTCCTGGCGCTCACGCTACATTCAATACCCATATCGACCTGTTTCAGTGTCGAATCCCCCCCAAACTTTGAACGCAAGCTATAAATCTTTCCCCGAACCCAAAAATAACACCAAAACTTGGAATTGTTACACCAAATCACCAAAGCGATGAACCTTAGAACCGCTGTTCTAACTTGGAGCCGAACGAAACTCCATCGCACCCATAAATAAGAACACGAACTTGAAGCTCTTCGCTGAACAATTCTAACCATATACGTTTTACCATTTATAGAATTTTATCCGATTTGTTTTGGATTTTTGAAATTTGATTTTCCATGTTTTAGTTTTTCTCTGTGGCGGCTTGGAGTATTTGACCCTGAGAAAAAGAGTTTAATGTTAGAATGAGGTAAGGGTATTATATAGGAAGATTATAATATTATAATATTTAATTATTTTATTTGTTTTTAATACAACGCTGTTAATATTTGTCTTTAAAAATCTCTATGATCACACACAATATTCCAAAATCATGAAAATGGACATGCAGCTATATTTCGACATTACGGACCCAATGAAACTGGTTTTGTCGAATTTTGAAACGACCCGAATTCCCATACCCTTTGGATCGACTAATAACACCACACTTCCAACCCAAATTGCACAAAAATATGAATCATTTTTAGAAAGAAGTTTGAGGATGAGAAATAGAAAGAAAGAAATATTAGAATAGAAGAAGAACGAAGATCACAAAACCACAGCGAAACGAATAAAATATATTAGATAACATAAACTTTGAAACATAAACCAATAACTTTATATACATACCATCATCAGAGCACAACATCTATATCTGTAACAGTTATAAATACCTGTTTCCAGATACAATATAGTACACAGCGGAAAATATGATAGTCTATAGCTAACTGATGAAGCCTCCTACTTCGAGCCCTTCCAAGTGAATCTGAAAAACCCCGACTACTTGACTGCCCGTAAAAATTTGGGCACCCAAGAGTTTAGGGAAAGCAAACAAAATAAACTCTGGGTCAGTCATGGGACTAGTGTGAGTAAACTCCAACCATTTGTTTAACTTTCAAAATCCTTTCGAAAGAAAGGATAATCGTAAGACTGATCCACACATAAACACGGACGGTTTTTACCTGACGATAACCAAAATATTTTTGATACCAAATCCAGTGATATTATAATAATGTCTACATTAAATAAATAGAATCTAGTGGAACGCTTGCATCTCACGCTCCATATATAAAATTAAAAACCGCAGGGCGCTTATTGGACATTGGATTTCCAACATGACAAGGTATGGGACCACCTACCGATAGTGTATCTCTAGAGGCAAATATACTGGGTTCACAAGAACGTCTTGCAACCCGGCCCACACAAGACCGACCACTCATTTCACTTGAGTGTATCGAATGTATATCACCAACAGTTGGGATCAGCAACCGTTTCCCGAAAGGGACAGCATCGATAGATTAAAGAAACAAATGGAATTTCTCTAGATAGGTGATTATACATCCTAATGGGTGCGACCCACATAGCCATGCTACTTGCTCGATTTTTGTCAATTCCCCGTTGTGAGGCTTGAGGCTTAAATTATCTTCCAGAACATCTGGCCATCATTGACTTTGAATGCCACATCGTCAGATCCATCGGAAATCACTAATTTATTCCCACAAAAATACTCAGATTGTTAGGCTAAAGAAGTTCCCCTTATATGCTACCAACTTAGTACGTTTGAAGGAATCAACGTACGTAACCCCTTTGGAAATACTCTGTCAGACACTCGTCCTTACAAGTTTTCCTGGGTCTGGACAAACCGAAGGCACCATTATATTAATCCATCTTGGGCAATTTCCACCTAGGATTAACAGAACAGTCCTTGCACTTTACTCCGTCTTCATAATCTCTGCAACATAAGTTGATTCGTAACGCTTATACCAATACAGAGTGGTTTTCAGATATTAAATCTGATCCCGGTCTCTCCATATTGACAACGTATGTATAAAATAAATCAAAACTTTGATAGTCGGTGATTTAACTATCAAAGAAATACCCATACAATCAACTGTCCTATTTCCAATTGGAAATTTCTACCGATCAAGCATCAAACAACACTGGGCCTTTTTTTTAATTTCTTATTTAATTATTATTTCCAATTCCCTTTTCTTAATTCCTCATTAACAGTTCATTTCATTTTCTATGTGTAGAAAATATCTCTCTTTTTATTTGGGAAAACATTTCAAATTAACGCGATGTTATAAAACATCGTTATTATAACTCAACCCATTAATCATTTATTAGCTAACCATATTGCTTAACCAAATTCCACCATCGAACCTTAACCATTCCTCCATCGATCATGGAGTCAATCAAGTTGGGGTATATTTACCTCTCAGACCTTAATTGAACCACATTCTCAACTTTGAAATAGTCAAAGCTCACAATTTTAAACAACCCATCGCTTACTCGACTTTCGGACTCGATCTAAGAACACACCTCCTTTACATAAAAATATTGATTATAATGGTAGCGTTATAATCGTTGTCTCCAAATATTTGATTTATAAAACATTGCTTTTAACAACAGCATTACAACCGCTGTCTAGAATTATATAACATTTATTATAGCAATAGCTTTAAGATCACTGTTAAGATTTACAAAACATCTTTTATAACAGTAGCGTTAAAATCGTTGTCTAGAATTTACCAACATTTATTATAACGGTAGCGTTAAAATCGCTATCTAGAATTTACAAAACATTTATTACAGTTTATATTCCAAATGTTGGAATAAAACTCGTCGTTTTCATTTTAAACGATTATCCATTTCCCTTATTCAACTTCCAATTCGATTTCATATTTCAAATCTAAATTTCTTTTAGTTATCTTGTTTGCAACATATATGCTTTAGCCATTATTCACTTTAACCGGTAATACATCAAATCCATTTGATTTTATCATTTCAAATCCAATTTCATTTATAACTTCTATTAAAATTTGTCCGTAGAAAATCTCATTTCTAGGTTCTAAATATTTATAATATCGTTAACAATTTCTTTTATAACTACAAAGATTAAAACTAATTTACAAATAACGGTTTCAAAACCTTTACCACTTTTCAATTTATCCCAGTATAAATACTTCATTAAATTTTAAAACGTTGAATCATAATTTGATCCTCTCAATTAATTGGTAAAAACAAATTTCTATTTAAAATCTCTTCTTAAAACCTTATAGCGATTTTACATTAAATAAATAAATACTGATTTCATGTCAAATACTAGTTTCCAACAATAAATTTTTCCCTTCTTCCATAATTATCGTTCATAACTTTAACAAGTTTTCTACCTTCAAATCTATTTGAAATTCTATTTCTAATTTCGAAAATAAATTTTCTTTTTTAAATTTCTTTCCTACATTTGAAAATACTTCATGGTATTAAACACCAAAATTATAAGGCCAGTGTAATTCATCACAACAAAATCAATCACAGTATATGTGTATCACAACATATATCATGATAAAGAATAAACAGTAATATAAATGTTGAGGAATCCAGTTGGATTCCTCCAACCTGTTTCCCTACATCCACAGATGTTAACCACATCAATAATATTATTTCACATTAATATGAAATATCAGAACTAATAATCGATCAACGATGTAATCCTCCCAACCAATTTTATCGACTATCCAACCAAGCAACCATCACACAGTATAAAATTACTGTAAATAAATTTCAAAACTCGTTTATATAAAAATATAAACGAGGCAAAGTTAGTGAGTTTACTCACTTTGGTTTGCAGTCGATGTTTCTGCTTTTGACTTCGTTTAAAATCAAATGAGCATTTGATTTCATCACGAAATTCCAGTAGCTTTTAGCCTCGGCCAAATTAGTTCCCCAACTTGGATTTCATTGTTATGAAAGTCAACATGACCAATTCCGTCCAGTTCTGGTAATATATATATCTTACGATCATTACAAATTTAAATATAATTTGATATTACGGATCCCTTAATCCTTGTTTAAATCATTTTATATTATCCTAATTCTTTTATATAAAATAACGTTCTTATTCCATTTGGTTTATACTGTCCTTTTTAACATCACAAGTGTAAGTACAAGATAATTATTTCAATTGATTATTACCTTAATTATTTCGTTTTAAACAAATTTTCAGATCTTAGACACTTAATTGGATAGTGTCCTGTACCTGACCTGCCATAGGATACCCCTTAAGGAAACAGTATAAAATGAATTTATTTGACTTTTTCTATATCATTATCCTAGCGGTGATAAATTACGGTTTTCTTTCAAAGATAGATTACTTTGTTTGAACTCATGTTTTCATGTTTAGCTAATATATTGTTAAACCATTCAGCTCATCGCTGAATATAACATATATGGTTATTCCAAATACCTTCCAGTAGCCAATCGCGTCAACACAAACAGTCGTGCTCACCATCTCTTTTTCTTTTTCACACAGTAATTCAACCGCCACCTTGAACCTTCCCAGTCCCAATCCCAATCCCTTTTTTTTTCTTTTAAGAAAGAATTACTGTAAAAATAACTGGCCCATTTTCATGCGAGAAGAGATTTATTCTTCCCCGATGGTACTTTACTGCTCCTATACCCAGTATTTCCGTGACTAGTCTTGCCCCTTCCTGCTAATGAACACAACCGAATACTCTCTTCCCTTTGCTGTGCATTCTTTCCCCCACATCATTCATTTTCCCTTTCACCTAAACATCGCATTCTCCATACCATTACCAACCGCGTTCCAGCTTATAACATCACTCAGACTCTCCAACAATCCACTTCTTTCATGTGCTGCATATTCACGTCCACTTTCCCCTTACATGCATTCCATCCATCTCTCATTTCACGTCCATTTCTTTGGATTACTAAACCATTGGCTTTACACTTCTTCCGCAAACTAAAATATGAATTCACCAACCCATCTTCTTCAGCAAACAAGGCTCCTCATATCTCCTTACAGTACAACAATATCCACTCCACTTTGTATCATCGCCACCCAATCCGCAATTCACCAGAGCCTTCCCTTCTAAGCCTTCCATCAACTAATATCCAAACTAAGGTCACTAATTTCAATCCACCGCAACTCCTCTCCAATCTCCACTCACCCATGACGGATCCGACCACGAGTTCGCCACTGTCCATCTCTCTCCCAGCTCTTATAAAAACACACTCAAATCCCATAATAACCTCATAGCAACAAACCCGAACCCATCTTCAAGAGATTCAAAGGAATCACCACCATCAATCTCTCTTCCGCAGCCTCTCCCGATTCGTCACCTCGTACACTTCTTCACCATGATCGCAACCACGCCCTCGGAACCGCTTCTAGCTCCGGCGAACCCAAACCGAAGTCGACGTGGCCAATATTGGGTGCGACAACACCATAGGGTCGTTGCCCTCTATTTTGAACTCAGGAAACTAATTCGCAAATGGAAGGAAGTGCGTAGAGTTGAAGCTATTGTTCTCAAAAATCCAACCGATCAAAGAGTTTGCGTTTTGATTTAACTAAAAATTTTGAAGCTTCAAGTTTGATGGTTCAGATCTCAGAAAAATGAGGAACGAAAAGAACACCTGTATTTAAAAGGACAAAAGGCATGGCAGTCATGAAATGTGTAGTAGCTTGATGGGAACGAGGTGGATAGCTTAAAGGGTACGCTATTGGGAACCTTGGTACACACGGTATCGAAGAAACGTGAGAAGCAGGACGTGAAAACTTGAAAAACACGGTGGATGTTGGCTTGGTACTCAAGGCTTCGAAGGACTTGAGAGTCACGGTTGAACTAAAATGGTATGAGAGTAAGGCTTGCTGAAGTGTAAATGGTGTCAAATGAATTTCCACGCACAGGCAACGCTGCAGACATGCTGGTTTCGTAGTGTACTTGAGTATGAACGAATAATCATATGAATGAACAGTCTGTTTACTGATAACAAAGCTAATCTTGGTGTAAAAAGGTATTCTGAATCCAATGGGACAAGTTTCGTCGAATTCCGACATCATTTGAAAAAATTTCCCTTATAAAACCAGAAATAAACACGCGTTTAAATTTTTCACGATCACCAGATAAATCGAAACAACTTGAAACTTTGAAATCTAGCAAAAATTCTTCGAAACGAACCCAACGGCACCAGTTTCGTCGCATTCTGAGATTGTTTCCCCGGTAGGCTATTTTTACGCATACCACAATGCCATTCGGAACACCAAATTTGTCGGTCTCTAAAAATAACAAACTATATACCTATCCTGACTCTAATCGACGATACGAACTCAATGGGACTGGTTTCATGGCCTAATTCGATCGTCTGCTCAAGTTATACCCAAATAACCCTTTATTAAATTAAATACGCGCTATAGAAAATGAACGGACATTTGTGGCTACTGTGGTCACATACGACATCGAATTGCAACGCAATTCAACACCATACAATAATTTAATGCTACGGTCCCAATGAAACTAATTTCGTCGAAATCTGAGTCCATTTGCAAAACGGCTATTTTAAAGGCCTATATTTTAATAACGATTTCCATAGCGATTTTTTCAAATTTTGTTTTGGCCATAACTTACTATTTATAACACGAAATCTGAAAATTTTCTCTTTCATATGAAAATTATCGTCAATACGGTTCCATTATTTCATAGAAATTCGATTTATATCGGATCTTGTATTCTCAGTTAAAGTTCAAATCGTAAATTACGAACCACCGCGACTATTTCGAGCTCGTTTTAAATTATATTATAAATTATACGTTCAAATATCGTTTTATTAAATAAATTCCTATATATCATTCAAATAAAATACTTAAAACAAATTTAAATATTCAGAATTCAACGGCTAAAAATCCGGGTCGTTACAAATTCCGACTTCGTTTGCTCACACAGCGTATTTTTAAAGTTAAATTATCGACTGTTTTTCACATTAAAAATCTGTACGGCCACACACTAACTTCAAAAATCATGGAAATTGAAATCTAACAATAATTTGATATTACGGAACCAACAAAATTAGTTTCATCGAAAACTGAGGTCATTTGCAAAACTGGCTATTCTTAAAGCTCTAAATAACCCATTTAAATATATAAATATATTTTAAAATAATTAAACTAAATATTTAAAAATAAATATTATCGTATATATTCACATAGAATATCACTCAGCTCCATATCGGGATTTATAACTCGATATTCCAAATTCAGCGTTACATCGACATTCGATTTATATTTAAAATTCCATTTAAAATATAAATAAATTGATATAAATTATAAAGGAATTCCATGGCAACTATTTTAAAATTTGATTTGGACATAACTTTCAATCTACACGACAAAATCTCGATTTTTCTCGTTCATTTGAAAAATACCGTTCAACAGCTCCGAATGTTTCTTATTTCACAGAAATCCAAGTTAAAACGGATTCTGTATATTCGTTTAAAGTTCGAATCACCAAATTACGAACTGCCGCACCATTTCGAGCTCGATTATAATTATAATATAATTATACGTTCAAACAACATTTATTATATATATTCTTTATTATAGTTCAACTTTAAAATGAATTATATCTTATAAATAATCCAATTCACACAATATTGTGAATTCTGTTATTTCCGATTATTTCAGAATTAAATATATTATTCTATTATTTATATTAATTAAATATTCAATATTATTTAATTAAACAAACATTTAAATCTCTAAATCACTATTTATATAATTAAATTAATTAATTATTATATCATAAAAATACGGGACATTACATTGGTTTAATTAATTAAAATTTTGTACCAGTATGCTAAATTTAATCAAAATATTGAACTGAATTGAAAATTTATTGGAAATACATGCATGTACATATATATGTGTGTGAACAAGTCATAGCAAGGAGGCTAGAGAAGAGGAATAAAATTGTATGCCCGACAAATAGGTACATGTTTACTAATTTCTTGGGTGATGATGATTTTATGAGCCGATTGGCTTGTCGCTTGGCTTTTTCTTTTCTTTTTTTGAGATGAGAGGGCCTGTGTGGCGGTTTGGGGATTTTCCTGGTGCTCCCCGTATAAAGGAGGTTATGGCGAAATTTTTCAAAAATTTAGGGTGTTAGCCAAATTTTTGAAGAATTTGAAAATTCTTAGAAACTGAAAAGTTGAAGAATGAAAGCCAAACTGAAATTTAAGTTGATTAGTTAAACAACTTTCAGCTCCGTTTCTTTTCGAGGACGAAAAGATTTTAAGTGGGGGAGATTGTAACAACCAGAAAAATCAGAACCAATTTAAAATTTTTATTTTGGCAATTTTAATGAATTTTGAATATTTAAAATGAATTATTTTAAATAATAACGGCTAGAAATTTATTTTCAATAGAATTAGAACGTATATATTTATTTAAATCGAAGTTGGAATATAAATATTTATTTTAATTATAAAAGGAATTAGAAATGGCGCGGTAGTTTGAAAATTCGATTTCAAATTTCAAATGAATGTACATGATTCAAAAAAAACCGGATTTTAGTGAAACCAAAAATATTAGAATCTATTTGAAAATATCTTTCCAACGAATCTAAAAAATCCAAATTCCATAGCGGGAATAAAAAGTTGTCCAATTGAAAATTCAGAATAGTCACTATAGAAATATAGCCCAAAAAGTCACATTTTGCATAAGAATGAATTTGGACACGAAACCACTTCCATTGAGTTCAAAATGCCGTTTGTGACTCCGAAAAGTATAAGCTTTGATATATTCCGAGATCCGGAATAGTGAGAATAGAATGGGGTTTTCGGTTAGCAATAATACATAGCCCTTAAAAAGTGAAATTTTGCGCATGAGCTCAGGATCCGACGAGATAAATTTTTCTGGATTCATAATGACAAATCATTGTTGAGTTCCAAAATGTGCATCGAACAGAGTTAGTATGTGGCCATGCGAGCTAAAACAGTTCAAGATAAAACAAGTAGTCATTTTACAAAGGAACATTATTGATATGACCTCGGAATTCAATTATACTTTTTTTCTGGATTCATATCTCCAAATAATGATTAAATCCTAAAGGCCATGATTTTTGGAGTAGCCTTTTGGGCATGCAAGAAGAAAAGATGCGCTAAAATTGCATTTTTGAACAATATCTGAGCATCTTTGACAATTTTAACGGATGGTCAAACGGACTCGAAATTCGATGAAACTTGTCTCGTTGGACTCGTCTTGACGTCTACTATCTCATGTCCAAAATATGCGGCAATTGAAGATCGTTGGCATTCGAATGATATGCGAGAAACTAGCATATAATCACTTTTCCTTCTTTTCTATTTCATTGTTTCCTCCTTCCTCTTTCTTTTAAAAAACTCAAAAATGGCCTCCTCCTCCACCGTGCCGCTGCCGCCCCTCCTCCATCAGTCATCCGCTGCCCCGCGCCCCCTCCATCTCCTCCTCCTCTCTCCTCCTCCTTCCTCCTCTCTCTCTCCTTACTCCACTACGAGAAACCCTAGCCCTAAACACCACCACCACTACCGGCCCCACTACCGCTACCCACAGGCTCCCCCACCCCTGTCAGGTCCCTGCACCGCCACCAACCACCTAGCACCGGCCGTGGGCCCCCCGTCACCAAAAACTCATTTTTCACAAATTTCCCGTTTTGCAAATAACATCCTGTCACTATTTCGCCAGTGACTCCCAACTCGTACATTTATAGCCTAAATTCGACATTACCAAAGTCGTAGAGCATGATTTTCTCTTCGATTTGGTATATGGAAGTCCTATTTTGGATTGTGGAGCTCTCCGGAAATCGCGTCGGAAGACAACGGACCTGCTGTAGTTTTTCGCGATTTCTCGCAAATTGGTGCAGTTTTGGAAGAAAGTCCACTAGGAAAAAGTTATCCGGAATGGCGCGTTTAGGCTAGTGACAAAGTTTGGTGAAGATTGGAGGCCATATGCACATTCTGGAGCTAAAGAGGCGAATTCAAGTGCGAAGGCAACAAAACGGAGCGCGACGACAAAATCCGCCAATTAAAGAATGACGGAATGGATCCCAAAGGTGAGAACTCCTCACTATAATTTTCTTTATACAGTTATTTATTTTATAACTGCATATATAAATTGTTCCCCGTCGTCCACAGACCACAGACGACTTGTTTGTTGGGTTGTGTGGTTGATTGGATTATTTGTTTAAATTTGGTAGTTTGGGAGAAATGAATTTATTAGAATTGATATGTGTATGGCGCGAGCCAATATCATGAGAGGGGTAATGCTAGACATTACCCGATTTCAATATCGCACGTTATAGTGCCGAAATTTTCTGAAATAAAATGTGTTAATTAAAAATAACATTTTTTTATTGAATGTATGAACTGTTAAAAATAGCAAAGTGTTAAAATAAATATTTTAATGTTAAAAATATAATTTTTTACGTATAAATGAACGGTATGAAATTCTCCTGAAAAGAATTGAACATTCATTTACAAATCGGACGATTTGTTTATGTATACACATTTATCTGACATTGATTGGGACGATAAAATTTTACACATCGCCCAACTGCATAAATAAAATCTGTGTTTGATTGATTGAAAACCCACATGGGTATTGGGATGATATTTGGCGTACACTAATCCCAATTGCTTAGTAGTATGTCGATCGATTGGTTGACGGACTGTTGTAAGCATTAATTATTTATTTTAATGCTTATGCAGTTGTATAGTGCACTTTGGATGATGGTTAATTGTGTATCATTATTACTGTATACATATATTGTATGAAATCCATATAATCAACATTATATAGTGATTGGCTGTGTCTGATTCCAGTTCAGAAAGAATGAATATTTTAAAATAAAGAATATTTTAACATAATGAATATTCTAAAATAATATTCAGTTAAAGATCAGAATATGATTTTGATGTCCAATATGGGATGAACATGAAAATATTTAAATATATAAAGCCGTGTTAATTAGATTAACGTCATTTGGACGTGAACGATATTTATATCGATTTTATTCTTTTTTATAATGAATATGGAAAGGAAGTGATTTCAAAATCTAATGTTTTGAAAATACTATCATTTATATATTGATGATAAGGAATATTCAATTTTGATTTGAAATTGAATATGAAGTTGAAATCGTTTTGAAAACGAATTTAAAACAATTTATAAAATAAGTTTTAAATGGAAACCAGCGAAATATATATAATATATATTATATATATATATATATATATAATGGCCTTAATAGAACGCACCGCGCAGCGGCAGTTCGCGAATTTCGACCATTGACTTCGAACGGACATTACGGGAGATCCAACAGTCGGATTCTCCTAAAACCAGAATCGTTGGGTTCGTATCGAAAAGAGCTTTCCAATGAATATAAAAGATTTGAAATATAACGGTTGGATTTGGAATTATGTCCAAATCAAATTAGGAAAAGGTCGTTGTAAGTGCAGTTCGATGACCGTTTATGGAAATCGACTGTACGGGCCTTGATAAAATTATTAAAAATATCAATAATTTGTGTAAAATCATAATAAATGATTTGGAAAGAATTGGGATGAAAATTCCATATTTGAAAAGGTGAAAATATTTTTTTTTTTCAAAATGAACTAGAATTATAATCCAATATTTTTAAATAAATAGATTGGATTTGAAATTGTTTTAAAAATAACCATAAATTTCCAATATAAGAATTGGAAATGGATTTGAATCAAAGTATCTTCGGAATATTTCGATATTGGATTCCGTGATTATACGGATATTGTGGAGGAATTTGGAAGATATATATATATATATATATCGTTATTCCAATACGATATTTGTTGGTTTCAGAATTTGATATTGAATATAAGCCGATATATTTTCTATTCAGAGCCTTGTATTTAATATCAAATGGAATTTTGGGTTTGTCGTAAACGGTGTCTTCACTAACACTGTTCTTAAATCCAGTTGAAAAAAAAAAATTATTTTTATTAAGATTTAATGAAGTTTACCAATTAATTAACATTTAATTGGAATTAAACTGAAATTGGTTTTTGGGTTTATCGTGAACGGTGTTTTAAATAACACTTGTTCTTTAACCCAATTAACAATGGAATGATGTAAGTAGAAACTAACTGGAGATTAGCTAAGTTGAATAGTTTCCTGGGTATTGATCTGATGTTGGTTTCGGCTTTCAGGATTAATACTTAGGGAATTGTTCTTGTAACACCCCACGTCCATTAATGTCACTCACGAAGGGAATGCATTAACTTCCATGGAGGTTATAAGTGAATATAGAACAGAAAAATTACAACAAGACAAATAGTAAATAGTACTTGGAAATCTAAAACTTCATTTTATTGCAGCGGAAATTAAACATGTCTGTTAAATCATAAAACCATAGATCATAACCAAGTACAATATCCATCTTCATAAAAACAAAATACATAATCCCATTACATAAATAGCCATTAAAAAGATAACAAGCTGGACTTTACTTCAACGGTCCAAGCTTTCCAAAGAGAGATGAAGCAATTCAATCAAACTCCACTAGAACTGGGCCCAACCTGAGGACCTGGAGGGGGAAAAAGGATCGAAATAGAGGGGGTCAGACATAAAGTCTGGCGAGTATGATAATTCTAACAATACTATTATCAAAATAACTACACTAAGGCATAAGCTGGAAGACAAGTAAATGTCTATGAACTCTTAGGAAGATAAAGATAGTGTTTAAGATAACGTTAAAGATAACGGTAAAGGCACACCTAATTACTAACGAATGATTAGTACACTGCACCGCACATTACTACACTGCACCACACCAGTCACCCTATTGTTTGATCTCACTTGCTTCACACAGAAACTTTATAAATAGCCTTACGTACACCTAGTTGACTACATAGGTGCCGTCTGCCCCTATCTCCACTAGGTGTACCCCACTACCCACTTTCTATCGGCTCCCTACTCGTAGATACCCATGTTGGCCCCACAGTGGGGTGTATCACTCCACTAAAGTGGCAACCCGATACAACTTGAGAATGCACGGCTTATACCTACACGATGCAACAACGTCTTACCTACCAGCCCGGGTCCACACACGCATACGAAACCCGTTGGACTTGCGTTGCCACCGCTCCCCGTTTTGGCCTCTTACAGTCGAACCCAGCATGCATGTCCCGTCCTCGACTTGGGTCGAGCCCACAAAGATACGTTTGGGATACTGGTCGAAATTGGCCCCCACAAGCTACCCACCTAAGCTTGTCACTAGTATATCCCACTTAACCCTCTTAATCATGTTCATTTACATGTGTGTTTGGTTAAGTCTTACTAATCGTATTTCACATGCCACTAAGGGCACCCCCTAGATTACTCATGCTACCCAAGGCACCTACTTAACCCCCATGTCCCACCTTGCATGTTTATCTGGTTAAGTATTTCTTAATTCATTCAGGCCATAACCTCATAAAGACCTCTCACATTAGACTGGCATTTATGGCAGCTGGATTTGCCGGGCGGGTCCGGCAAGTCTTACACCATAAAAGAGTCTAACCTCGTGTCTTTACAACCGTTATGCTTTAGTTTAGGCCTAGGACCTCTCACATTGGGCTGACATTTGTGACCACTGAATTTGCCGGGTGGGTCCGGGCAGGTTTACGTCACAAACGAGTCAAACCTCGTGTCCTAAGCATTGATTAACACTTAAAATCTTTTACCCCAGTTTTAATAATTCCCTATTCAAATTATTAATTAAGTCAACTTTTAATGATGTCCATAATTGACTCAATTATGGCCATCCACTTATGGCATGCAAAATCATATCAATTGCACCCCAACTTTTTAATATTAAATCCTTAATATTACCCCTACCCCACGTTTATACGTTCGCTTATTCAACGCATAATATAGGCTAGACTTGTATAGTCTAACACCTAGCACAAAGATAAATTATCACAACATATAGACAATTAAAATAAATCTAATCATAATAGGGGTGAAACTTGCATAAACTACACATGTTAAGGATCAAAAGGTGTCAACTTGTTAAATGTCTCAATTTACATGATATGATCATAGCCCAAATCTATACATAAACTTGCATATGGGGTTTTTAGGCAACATAATGATGGTGTGAACTAGCATAGGATATCACATATGTCATAGCATAACTCTAGATGTCATAATAGATGTCTTGGCATATGTTCATAAGTTTTCTAATCAATCTAACTTGCATATGCGACTTGTCATATAGATCAACATAACCCAAACATGATGATTTAATTAATATGAACTAACTAGCATAGATGGTAACATCATGGCCTTTTTAACATGTATGATTCATCACAACTTAGAATAGAAACTTTCAACATACATAACATCATCATAGCATGATTTACAACATATAAGATATCATCATCACATAACATTGGATTTACAATATACATGATAGCAAAAGGGGTTTACAACAACATATATGATAATTCGCATCATCTACTCATAATCCATTCATAACTCAACCTAATTAAAATGATAATAATATTGTTAAGATCATCATACTCACAATTTAGAGAAGAAAAGAGAGAGTTTTGCTTTGCTTTAGGGTTGAGAGAATTAGAATTGAATTTGCTTTTCTTCTTTCTTAGTTGGCGGCGGCTCCATTGATTTCCATGGCGATGGTAACTATTCTATTTTAATTAGGTTTAGGGTTAGCATTAGGATGTATTTATAGGTGTAGGAAGTTATTTAGGACCATTAGATTAACCCTAAACCAGGAGAACCAATCAAATGCAAAATCTGCCTTTGAGCGAATCGGCCCACGGGTTGACAGCCAAACACCCTGGATTAACCCCTAGTCGACCCAGCGAGGCTCGGGTCGACCTCAAAAATGGGCCGGTTCGGTTATTCCCCCTCCCAATTCGCTGTTTTGAACTTTTTCGCATATTTATTTATTAAATTTTTAATTTATATATATATATATATATCAATATATATATATATATATATATATATATATCAATATATATATATTTCTCTGCGCAACCCGTTTCACTTAATTCTTTTCTAAAAATTAAGTATACTTTAATTTGTGAATTTTAATGTTATAAAATTACGGGGTGTTACATTCTCCCCTCCTTAAAGGATTTCGTCCCCGAAATCTCCAAGTCAAGAAGAATGTATATCCTACCATCTAATCGTCCATCTACTCAACCATCAAACACCAGCATCCATTGTCGTTAAAAGAATTCTAATGCTTTAATGTTTATATGCACAGTGTGTGTATATGTCCATATCTAATGCAAAATTAGGCGGTCTACTGATTCAGTCGACCTCCTTAGTGCAATTCATGATAGTGCCATGCGTCCAATATGTATGCAAAAGATTCCTAATGATACATATTAATTCTATATGCGTGCACAACCATCCACCCGAATGCAGCAACTATATGATAATACAACCATTATACATCCATTTAACTAATTACATCCATATATATGCAATATGCAATATGAAGTGACTGAGCCGATCTGGTGCCTAATAGTGTGTGTATATGCATCCACGAGCAACCACTAGTAAACACTTTCATCCACTTTGCATCCACCATACATAACGTGTCTCAAACACATGTTTCAACCATAGGATTATCTTAACTAAAGGTCAAAGATACCAGCGAGAGGATATACTAAAGATAAGATAAGTACAAGCTAGGCGATAAAGGAGAAATTAAAGGACATACCCTCAAAAAGAAAAGGGAATCGTGAACGCATCTTCTCTTCCGTCTCCCAAGTAGCGTTGCTCTCATCATCTCCCCATTGCACTATGACTAGTTTGACCTCTCGATTCCTCAACCTTTTGATCTGCGACCCAAGAATGCGCGTAGGAGCCCGTCGAATTGTCGCATCATGCTCTATCTCCACCTCTCTAAGCAAGCTCGGCTCTACCACTTCCGCGGTCTCGTGCAAGTACTTCCTCAAATGTGACACATGGAATACGTCATGTACACCACTAAGTCTCTCGGGCAACTCCACTCTATACGCCATCCGTCCAATCCTCTCCTTAATAGGAAACGGCCCTACAAACCTTGGTGCTAATTTCCCAACGGACCCAAAGCGAACAACGTTTCGTAATGGAGGCACTTTGACAAAAACCATGTCCCCAATTTCAAACTCGAGATCTGTCCTCCTCTTATCCGCATAAGATTTCTGCCTATCTTGCGCTGCTTTCATCCTCCTTCGAATCAAGTCGATCTTCTCTGAAGTCTCCCTAATCATATCGGGCCCAAGTAAGATCTTATCCGTAGATTCCCACCAACATGTAGGTGAACGACAAGGTCGTCCATAAAGAGCTTCGAATGGTGCCATACCAATGCTAGACTGAAAGCTATTATTATATGCGAACTCAACCAATGGAAGATTCTCTTCCCATGTACCCCCAAAGTCTAGGATACATAGCCTCAACAGATCATCTATAATGCGATTCACCCTCTCAGTCTGGCCGTCCGTCTGAGGATGATATGCGGTGCTCAAACATAACCGAGTCCCTACCGCCTCTTGTAAGCTTCTCCAAAATTCGCTAGTGAAAATAGGATCGCGGCCGCTCACTATGCTAGAAGGAACACCGTGCAAACGAAATATCTCTCGAACGTATACAGAAGCTAACCATGGAGCAGTCCTCTTACTCTTCACGGGAATGAAATGGGCGCTCTTAGTAAGTCTATCTACTATAACCCAAATCCCCGTATTACCCCTCCTCGATCGCGGTAATCCATCCACAAAATCCATCGAGACACTCTCCCACTTCCATAGTGGAACCTCCAATGGGTGAAGCAACACACCGGGTTTCTTTTGCTCCGCTTTTACTTGTTGGCATACCAAGCATCTAGCGACATACTCGGCCACGTCTTTCTTCATGCCGGCCCAAAAGTAAACTCTCTTCATGTCTTTGTACATCTTGTCACCGCCGGGATGAATGATCATCTTCGAACGATGTGTTTCGTCAAGAATAGTCTTCCTTAGGTCATCGTCTTTTGGTACACAAAGTCTACCGTCCCTACGTAACCAACCCTTATCGTCTAGGGTATACCTACGGAGATGGCTTGATGACTCCCCTCCTTTGAGTTTTTCTACTAACTCAACTAACTGTGGGTCATCTCGCTGTGCATCGCCAATCCATCCCAAAAGCGTAGGTCTGACCTCCAAGGATGCTAGCAAACCGAGTACGAAGTCAATGGAAGGTCTAAAGTCAAACATCGAAATGAATTCTAAACTTCGCCACTCAACAAACAAAGGACTTAAGGATAATCTTTTTCTACCTAAGGCGTCTTCCACCACATTACCCTTGCCAGGGGTATAGGCTATTTCGAAGTCGTAGGACGCTAAGAACTCCATCCACCTTTGCTGCCTTAAGTTCAAGTCCTTTTGAGAGAATAGGTATTTTAAAGACTTGTGGTCAGTGAATAATTCGAATTTCCCGCCAAGAAGATAATGATGCCAAGACTTAAGCGCGAAAACAATAGCGGCCAACTCTAGGTCATGTGTGGGGTAATTCTTCTCATGCGCTCTCAACTGCCTTCCACCATAGGCTATTACCCTGCCCTCTTGCATTAAGACTGCGCCTAGTCCTGTCCCACAAGCGTCAGTATAAACAGTAAATGGCTTACTCCCGTCTGGCAATACTAAGACTGGGGCTAAAGTCAAAGCTCTCTTCAAATGTTGGAACGCATCATCACAATCTACGTCCCATGTGAAAACTAGGTTCTTCTTCGTCAAGCGTGTCAATGGAGCTGATATCTTTGCGAAGTCTTTGATAAACTTCCTATAGTAGCCAGCTAACCCCAAGAAACTTCTCACTTCGGTAGCATTTTTAGGAACCTTCCAATCTTGGATGGCCACCACCTTCGCGGGATCTACAGCTATCCCTTCTTTGGAAACCACGTGTCCTATGAACCGTACTTCCTTCCTCCACAAGTGACACTTAGAAAATTTAGCCTTAAGGCTATGCGCTCGTAGGGTCTCCAACACTTCCCTAAGATGTAGGGCATGCTCTTCTTCATCCTTAGAAAAGATCAAGATGTCATCTACAAAGACTACCACGAATTTGTTAAGGTACTCCCTAAACACCCTACTCATCAAATCAACAAAATATGTTGGGGCGTTTGTCAAACCGTAGGGCATCACTAGCCATTCATAGAAACCGTCCGGAGTCCTAAAGGCAGTCTTGTCTATGCTATCCTCAGCCACTCTCAACTGATGGAACCCAGTGGCTAAGTCCAACTGCGAAAACACTGAGGCGCCAACTAACTGATCGAAGAGATCGTCAATCCTTGGCAGTGGGTGTCTGTTCTTCTTAGTAAGTTTATTAAGTTCTCTATAGTCCACACACAGTTTAAGGGACCCATCCGCCTTCATGGCAAATACCACTGGTGCACCCCACTCCGATATACTTCGTCTTATGAACCCCTTCTCAAGCAACTCCTTCACTTGCTTACCGAGTTCCCTCCTTTCACGTGGAGCCATGTGGCTTACTGGCAAAGATACTGGTTTCGCATTATCCACAAGATATATTCGAAAATCTATCTCCCGCTTTGCAGGCAAGCCTTTCACCTCCTCAAACACATCCGAATATTCTCGGACCACTCTAACAGATCGTAGATTTTCCTCAGACGCGTCAAGCGATTCTAGATAACATAGCATAACCGAATTTATGGGATTACAAAAGATTTCGAGAGTGTTGCCAAGGAGAGTCACGAGCCTAACTACTCTCCTTTCACAATCAAGAACGGCCCCATTTCTGGATAACAAATCCATTCCTAAAATTAGCCGATAGCCCGTGAAGCCCAACACATAAGCATCACATCTAAATTCAACGCTAAGTATGGAAATTTTCAAATCCAAACACATCATAGACAAATAAGCTGAGCCCCCAATTGGATTCGAAAAACCTAAGGGATCCTCTACTAAGCTGGTGTTTAAGTGCAGTGATTCAACTAATGATGTAGAGATAAACGAATGTGATGCGCCCGAATCGAATAAGGTACGGACAGGATGATCAAACAGAAAAACTAAGCTTTCAACAGAAATGGTTCTACCTCGTTCTTGCAGCGGTGGGACCGCGAGAGCCTGAACTTGTCCCCTTGACTACCCTGGTGCCATAAGAGCCTGCACCTGTCCTCCCGAGGTAGCTCCTGCCCTCTGCCCCTTCTTTGGGCAGTCCTTCACTAAATGTCCCGCATCGCCACAATGAAAACAACCTGTCTTCTTTTTCTTTCGGCAATCTTTGCTGAGATGGCCTGGTGTCCCACAGTTAAAACATTTCTTCTTTCCCTTGCCGTTATTGTCTTTACCACCATTCTTGTTTTGCTGTAGTGGTTTCTTCTAATCCCCCTTCTTCTCGGGTGCCTTATCAGCTTTAGCGCTTTTCTCCTCATTCATAAGCGCCATTTCTACTAACTTCTCAAAGGTGGCCCCCAAAGGGATGTGGGTCATAGCCAACCCTTGCAATGTTTCATTCAAGCCATTCACGAACCTCAGCGCCTTCTTCTCCGGCGTGTTCACTAAGTCCAAGCCAAACCTTTCTAACTAATTAAATTTATTGACATATTCTTTCGCTGATGAGCTTCCTTGCTTCAATGTCAAGAACCTTTCCATATATAGATTTTCTTCCGCCCTTGAGAGAAACTTCGCCTCGAACCTACGTCTGAAATCCGCCCAAGAGTCAACAGGACGCTCCCCATTAGTGACCTCCCACCAAAACGAGGCCTCTCCCTTCATCAACCAAGCTGCGAATCGAACTCTCCTCCCTTCTTCTACTTCAAAGATTTCTAGCAATTCTTCCACCTCCTTAAGCCAATCTCTAGCTTCCATAAACGTTTCTGACCCTTGAAATGGTTTTCCACCCATAGCCTTGAATTCCTTACACGTCTTTGCAAAAATATCTACGCGAGGAGGAGGAGGAACGGGTGCAACTGGTGGTGGAGGAACATTGGCTGGACCTGCAGCGGCCCTAGCCTCTAATAACCTCCTATACCATCCTGGTATCGTTACACCGTCGGGTAGATTAAGATCTTCAGCCATGCTGAAACAAAAAAGGAAAGATTCAAAATGGAGAATTCGAAAGATAAAGATATGGGCTATTGGGGATTAAGTTTTTTTTTCTTAAAAACTTTTCTCTTTAAATTTCTCATTAAAACATGTTTTTGAAAACACTTCTTCCAAAAATAACTATTTTTCTAAAGTATTTTTATCTGTTCTGGTAACCTTAAGCTCTGATACCACGTGTAACACCCCACGTCCATTAATGTCACTCACGAAGGGAATGCATTAACTTCCATGAAGGTTATAAGTGAATATATAACAGAAAAATTACAACAAGATAGATAGTAAATAGTACTTGGAAATCTAAAACTTCATTTTACTGCAGCGGAAATTAAACATGTTTGTTACATCATAAAACCATAGATCATAACCAAGTACAATATCCATCTTCATAAAAACAAAATACATAATCCCATTACATAAATAGCCATTAAAAAGATAACAAGCTGGACTTTACTTCAACGGTCCAAGCTTTCCAAAGAGAGATGAAGCAATTCAATCAAACTCCACTAGAGCTGGGCCCAACCTGAGGACCTGGATGGGGAAAAAGGATAGAAATAGTGGGGCTCAGACATAAAGTCTGGCGAGTATGATAATTCTAACAATACTATTATCAAAATAACTAGACTAAGGCATAAGCTGGAAGACAAGTAAATGTCTATGAACCCTTAGGAAGATAAAGATAGCGTTTAAGATAACGTTAAAGATAACGGTAAAGGCACACCCAATTACTAACGAATGATTACTACACTGCACCACACATTACTACACTGCACCACACCAGTCACCCTATTGTTTGATCCCACTTGCTTCACACAGAAACTTTATAAATAGCCTTACGTACCCCTAGCTGACTACATAGGTGCCGTCTGCCCCTATCTCCACTAGGTGTACCCCACTACCCACTTTCGATCGGCTCCCTACTCGTAGATACCCGTGCTGGCCCCACAGTGGGGTGTTTTACTCCCCTAAAGTGGCAACCTGAAACACCCCACCTCCGTTAGGGTCACTCTCAAAGGGAATGCCCTAATTTTGGTGGAGGTTTATAAGTACAAGTCACAGATATACAAGACAGATATAAGAATACATATTTGTAAACAGCGGAAGAACAACAAACTTTTATTTCATAAAGTCAAATACGTGTTACAACAACATTCTTTCCAAAAACATAACATAACACTTTCATAATCTGTCTTGAGTACATGATTTAAAGAAGCATAAATAAAACATAGATAAACTGCAAAAGCCCCATAGTGGATTGTCCAAAGCCATAGTTCAAAACAGGAAAGTCCAAGCAATACATTTCTCTTCTTCAAGCTGGATGTTGAGGCTGATCAAGCTGCTGTGTTCCCTCCCTGAGGACCTGGGGGGGGGGACGGAAGAAAGAAGACGAAAGAAAAATAGAGTCAGACATAAAGCCTGAGTAAGTCTAGTACTACTTTGTCTATGAATAAAGAACTGGGTATGATCAGTATAAACAAGAAGTGGGCATGCACTATAAACTTGGTTAAGTTGTCTAGGGTCGAATATACTATCGTACCCCATGTTAATCTCTGAACCCATATAAACTAGTTCCCAATTTGCACCCCATAATCAGGGTGATGTGATCCATTCTATGATGATCGGCTCCTACTCGCAAAGTTACATGTGTCTTACGGCCCCCGATGTCTGTAGTTACCTATGCTGGTCCCACTATGGGGTGTATCAAGTCCCATAGTGGCAACCCGACACAAACTTAGAGTGCACAGGTATGCTACTGGTGTCCAGTGCCTTATTTTTATGCTCCGGAGTGTGTGCACGCCCGCACTCCGTTAGAACCTACACTGCTACACCACCGCCGTCGCTTTGACCTCTTACAATCAGCCCAGTAATCGTGCCCCACCCTGCCTAGTTTCAGGGTATCCTGATACACCTTTTAGGGTTACTGCTGAAAAGGGTCCCCCGTTACTAGGTTTTCTATCTCTAGCCAACATGCTAAGTTGGTTAAGTGTTTCTAACCTAACCCCCACCAGTCCGTTTAGTTTAGCATGTTCCATTTTGATTAAGTCTTTAGTCCACTTAATCCTAACAATCCTGACTTAGCCTTAATTGTCTTATTAAGGCCCTGACCTCTCACATTAGACAGGTATTGTTGTGGCTGCCTGTTGCCGGTTGGTTCCGGGCAGTCTTACGCCATAACTCAGTCTAACCTCGGGTCTTATTGGGCTCCATGTTTAACCTCTCACATTGGATAGGTATTGTTGTGACTACTGGACAGCCGGGCGGTTCCGGGCAGGTTTACATCACAACTCAATCCAACCTCGGGTTAAACACATCGTATTTTCTACATTTACATATCTTGTCATTCTTCTTTATTTATATGTAAATATTTGCGGCCCATTATTAAGTAAATGGTGTAAAGGTTACACCAATCATGGGCCCAACCCATACTTGAATTTGGGCCCTTTTATTTTATATTTTCATTCATTAATTAATTTTAACCCAACGTTATTTTCCCCCGTTTTACACGTCCGTTCATATATATTGGGCTTAGCCTTTTAAAGCCCAATTTAGCCATGCGAAAGGGGAGGCTTATGGCGTATACACAAAGAGGGGAAGGTGAGCGCATGAACTTACAATACGACGTTGGAAATACAAAATAGAAATTGGTGTACTTGCATAGTGGTAACATAGGTGACATGAATCAAAGCATGTGAACTTGCATAGGTTTAACTACAACATGAACCTATATTCTTATTTAGGCATAATGTCAAACATAAGTATGTCATAAATATTCCTAGCATAAGCATAGCATAATGTCAAACATAAGCATGGCATAAATACCTCTAGCATAAACATGGCATAAGTAAAGTTAACTTTGTTCATGGCATAAACATAAACAAGTCATGTTCATAAGGTTTCTACATGTTTACAAAGGGGATACTTTGTTACTAGCACAAAAGCATAGTTCAACCTAATCATGGTTTAAGTCTAATCATATAACGATGGTATAAATATACTTATGCATAAATATTCCTAACCATGGTGTTTGCTTTAAACTTGCAAAAAGAGGATTTTTGAGTCTAACCTAGCCATGTCTCATATATGTCATCATATAAACAAGATAGACTTAATCATGGATTCCAATTATGCCAAATATCATTCAAGGCCTAGCCATATTCATAAATTTGCAAAAGCATGACTTAATACATGGATTATGGTATCAAAATTCCAACATAGTTTCATATGAACTATAACAACCAAACTTGTTTCAATTACTTGCAAAATGATTTATGCACAAAAATATACATCATGATGGCATAATCACAAAGCCCAAACTTGCATGAATTTCAATCAACTACATACATGTAGCTTCAACATAGATTACATAATTTGCGAAATATTCCAAACGTTTACTTGCATAGAACTACCGCATGTAGTTCTTTATAACATGAATAACATAATCCAAACGTATATAAATTGATAAGAACGCACAAATATGAATTACTTCCATTGCCACAATTCAAGCATACACATCAACACAGTTGTTTATTTATACCAAAGTAATACTCTACTTACAATGGTTGCGGCGAATTCTCTAATATGATTCCTTTGTTGAATTGATTGGCTTTAGGTTTCTTGAATTGCTTTAGGCTTTAGAACTTTCTTCCTAATTCCCTCTCTAGTTGGCGGCTACTCTTTGTCGTTCCTCAGCAACATGGCGGCTATGATCTTATTTTGAATGAATAGATTAGGGTTTAGTCTAGGGTTGTTTATATAGAGGTTAGGAATTGATTAGGACCATTGATGTTGCTAGGTTAGATCGTAGCCATTCATTGGGAAGAGAGACCAATAAAAACCCGCCACCTAGCCTTAATGACAAAGCAGACCACAGAAATTCGACCGCACACCGACCTGGCCAGCCAGGTTGACTGGGCTCGACCAGGTCGATACCCCTGTCGACAGGGCTGTCGACAGCCCTGTCGACATGGGTAGCCCAGGTCGACAGCCCAGTCGACCTGGGTGGCCCAGGCGGGTGTTCTTCCACCCTGGCCCAATGGGCCCGATTTTAAATTATTATTTTATTCTGTTTGAATTTTAAATTTGATTCAAAACTTCCGAAGGCCATATCTTCTTCATACGGACTCCGTTTTTCGAAAACTCGGACTCTATTTCGCGTATTTTTCCGAGACGAACGCAATGGCGTATCCCGTTTCCCTTAGTTCTTTGATTTGAATTTGATTATACTTTAATTTATAAATTTCACAGTTATAGAATTTTCGGGGTGTTACATTCTCCCCCACTTAAAAAGGATTTCGTCCCCGAAATCTTCAAGCTAGGAGGAATGTATATCCTAACATCCAATCATCCATCTACTCATCCATCAAACACGAGCATCCATTGTCCTTAAGAGACTTCTAATGCTTCATGATCACATGCGAAGTGTGTGTGCACATGTACTTATCTAATGCAAAATCAGGCGGTCTACTGATTCAGTTGACCTCCTTAATGCGAGTTATGTAAGTGCCATGAATCCATTATGTATGCAAATTTTCCTATTCTTGATTCTACATGAGTGCTCAATCATTCAATACAAATGCAGCATCCACATGACAACACATTAGAGTTCAACCACATATGAAAGCAAACATATATGCATATGCAATATGAAGTGACTGAGCCGATCTAAAACCTAGATTGTGTATGTATATGCAACCACGAGCAACCACTAGCAATCACTTGCAACCACTTGCAACCATCATCCATAACATGTTTCAACTACATGTTTTCATCCAAAGGTTTTCTACCTAAAAGATACGGTTGAGGAAATATACCTAAAAAAGATAGATAAAAGCGCAACTTAAGGAAAATGAAAGATCAAGGATGTACCCTCGAACAGAAAAGGGTAGGCAGTACGTATTCTAGCTTCAGTTTCCCAAGTCGCGTCTCCCTCGGCGTCGCTCCACTGAACTTTGACGAGCTTGACTTCACGGTTGCGTAGCTTCTTCACTTCCGTTCCTAAGATGCGGGTTGGAACTTTCCTTATGGTCGCTTCGCGTTCCACTTCGGCCTCTTCGAGTATATTTGGCTCTACCACTTCAGCGGACTCATGAAGACATTTTCGGAGATGTGAAACGTGAAAGACGTTGTTGACTCCAGCCAACTTCTCGGGTAGCTCTAACCTATAGGCCATTTTCCCAATCTTCTCGATAATAGGGAATGGCCCTACGAATCTTGGTGCTAGCTTTCCTGTGGTTCCAAAACGAACAACGTTTCTTAGCGGTGATACCTTGAGAAAAACTCTGTCTCCAACTTCGAATTCAAGGTCGGTCCTCCTCTTGTCGGCGTAGGACTTTTGTCTGTCTTGGGCCGTCTTCATCCGTCTTCGTATTAAGTCTACTTTCTCTGTAGTCTCTCGGATCATGTCTGGTCCAAGTATAAGCTTATCCGTGAACTCCCACCAACAAGTGGGCGATCGGCACGGTCTTCCATATAAAGCTTCGAAGGGCGCAATTCCTATGGTTGCTTGATAGCTGTTGTTGTAGGCAAATTCCACCATAGGAAGGTGGTCTTCCCATGTCCCTCCGAAGTCAAGGACGCATAGTCTTAAAAGGTCTTCCAAAACTCTGTTCACTCTCTCTGTTTGGCCGTCGGTTTGGGGATGATAGGCTGTGCTCAAGCATAACTGCATTCCTACTGCTTCTTGCAGACTCCGCCAAAACTCGCTGCTGAAGATGGGGTCTCGGTCACTAACAATGCTAGATGGTATTCCATGGAGTCGAATGATTTCCTTGAGGTAAAGTGATGCTAGGGATGAGGCAGTCCTTTTACTTTTGACAGGTAAAAAGTGGGCGCTTTTAGTAAGCCTATCCACTATTACCCAAATGCTAGTGTTGCCTCTCCTAGACCTAGGCAGCCCATCGATGAAGTCCATTGAGATGCTATCCCACTTCCACTGCGGGACCTCCAGAGGATGTAGTAGTCCGCCAGGCTTTTTCTGTTCCGCCTTAACCTGTTGGCACACCATACACTTAGAAACGAATTCTGCCACGTCCTTTTTCATGCCATTCCAAAAGAAAGTCCTTTTTATGTCTTTGTACATTTTATCCCCGCCTGGGTGTATCGTCATCTTGGAGTGATGTGCTTCCTCGAGAACCTTCTTTATTAAATCGTTTGTCTGTGGGACGCACAGTCTTCCGTCTCGCCTTAGCAAACCCTTATCGTCGATGGAGTATCTGTTGAGGTGACTTGAAGTCTCACCCCTAATTAGCCTATCAATTATTTCCACAAGCTGAGGGTCTTCGCGTTGTGCTGTCCCTACTGAATCTACTAAAGTTGGGCGCACTTCGAGAGATGCTAGCAAGCCTGGTACGAAATCGGAGGAGGGCCTAAAGTCGAAGCTGGCTATAAACTCTAGGCTTTGTCTTTCAACAAACAACGGGCTTAGGGTCAATTTCTTTCGGCTCAACGCGTCTGCCACTACGTTGCCTTTGCCCGGAGTATAGGAGATTTCGAAATCGTACGAGGCAAGAAACTCCATCCATCTTTGTTGCCTCAAGTTAAGATCTTTCTGCGAGAAAAGATATTTCAACGATTTATGGTCAGTGTAAAGTTCGAACTTCTCACCTAGGAGATAGTGTCGCCAAGACTTGAGTGCAAAGACGATGGCGGCTAACTCGAGATCGTGGGTTGGGTAGTTCTTTTCGTGCACCTTCAACTGCCTCCCGCCATAAGCTACTACCCTTCCTTCTTGCATTAAGACGGCGCCTAGCCCTGTCCCACATGCATCCGTATAAACAGTGAACATCTTGCTCCCATCCGGCAGCGTCAAAACTGGGGCTGTTGTGAGAGCCCTTTTTAGTCGTTGGAAAGCAAATTCGCAATCCAAATCCCAATTGAACACTAGATTCTTCTTAGTCAATTTCGTGAGTGGAGCTGAGATTTTCGCAAAATCCCTTATAAATTTTCGATAGAAACCTGCTAGTCCTAGGAAGCTTCGGACCTCAGTTGCATTCCTTGGTGTCTTCCAATCCTGTACCGCCACTACCTTCGCAGGGTCCACCGCTAACCCTTGTTTGGATACTATGTGCCCAAGGAACCTCACTTCTTCTCTCCAAAAGTGGCATTTGGAGAATTTGGCTTTTAGTTGATGGACTCGCAAAGTTTCCATGATTGCCCTTAAGTGCTGAGCATGTTCCTCTTCACTCTTTGAGAAGATAAGGATATCATCTACGAAGACCACTACGAATTTGTTGAGGAAATCTCTGAATACCCTACTCATCAGGTCCACGAAGTAAGCAAGTGCATTTGTCAAGCCGAAAGGCATGACAAGCCATTCAAAGAAACCGTCTGGGGTTCTGAACGCTGTTTTATCGATGCTATCTTCAGCCACCCTTAGCTGATGAAAACCGGTTGCTAAATCGAGTTGGGAGAAAACAGACGCTCCTACAAACTGGTCAAACAAATCGTCAATTCTAGGGAGAGGATGCCTATTCTTTTTCGTTAGCTTGTTGAGCTCCCTATAGTCAACACATAGACGGAGTGAACCATCCGCCTTTGTAGCGAACACCACCGGAGCGCCCCATTCTGAAATGCTTCTCCTAATGAACCCCTTTTCTAGAAGCTCTTTAATCTGTTTAGTGAGCTCTTTCCTTTCTCGTGGAGCCATATGTCTAACGGGCAACGCAACAGGCTTTGCATTATCTACAAGATATATGCGGAAGTCTTTGAAGAGGTGAAGGGCTTACAAGTGAAACACCCCACCTCCGTTAGGGTCACTCTCAAAGGGAATGCCCTAATTTTGGTGGAGGTTTATAAGTACAAGTCACAGATATACAAGACAGATATAAGAACACATATTTGTAAACAGCGGAAGAACAACAAACTTTTATTTCATAAAGTCAAATACGTGTTACAACAACATTCTTTCCAAAAACATAACATAACACTTTCATAATCTGTCTTGAGTACATGATTTAAAGAAGCATAAATAAAACATAGATAAACTGCAAAAGCCCCATAGTGGATTGTCCAAAGCCATAGTTCAAAACAGGAAAGTCCAAGCAATACATTTCTCTTCTTCAAGCTGGATGTTGAGGCTGATCAAGCTGCTGTGTTCCCTCCCTGAGGACCTGGGGGGGGGGGGGGACGGAAGAAAGAAGACGAAAGAAAAATAGAGTCAGACATAAAGCCTGAGTAAGTCTAGTACTACTTTGTCTATGAATAAAGAACTGGGTATGATCAGTATAAACAAGAAGTGGGCATGCACTATAAACTTGGTTAAGTTTTCTAGGGTCGAATATACTATCGTACCCCATGTTAATCTCTGAACCCATATAAACTAGTTCCCAATTTGCACCCCATAATCAGGGTGATGTGATCCATTCTATGATGATCGGCTCCTACTCGCAAAGTTACATGTGTCTTACGGCCCCCGATGTCTGTAGTTACCTATGCTGGTCCCACTATGGGGTGTATCAAGTCCCATAGTGGCAACCCGACACAACCTTAGAGTGCACAGGTATGCTACTGGTGTCCAGTGCCTTATTTTTCTGCTCCGGAGTGTGTGCACGCCCGCACTCCGTTAGAACCTACACTGCTACACCACCGTCGTCGCTTTGACCTCTTACAATCAGCCCAGTAATCGTGCCCCACCCTGCCTAGTTTCAGGGTATCCTGATACACCTTTTAGGGTTACTGCTGAAAAGGGTCCCCCGTTACTAGGTTTTCTATCTCTAGCCAACATGCTAAGTTGGTTAAGTGTTTCTAACCTAACCCCCACCAGTCCGTTTAGTTTAGCATGTTCCATTTTGATTAAGTCTTTAGTCCACTTAATCCTAACAATCCTGACTTAGCCTTAATTGTCTTATTAAGGCCCTGACCTCTCACATTAGACAGGTATTGTTGTGGCTGCCTGTTGCCGGTTGGTTCCGGGAAGTCTTACGCCACAACTCAGTCTAACCTCGGGTCCTTATTGGGCTCCATGTTTAACCTCTCACATTGGATAGGTATTGTTGTGACTACTGTACAGCCGGGCGGTTCCGGGCAGGTTTACATCACAACTCAATCCAACCTCGGGTTAAACACATCGTATTTTCTACATTTACATATCTTGTCATTCTTCTTTATTTATATGTAAATATTTGCGGCCCATTATTAAGTAAATGGTGTAAAGGTTACACCAATCATGGGCCCAACCCATACTTGAATTTGGGCCCTTTTATTTTATATTTTCATTCATTAATTAATTTTAACCCAATGTTATTTTCCCCCGTTTTACACGTCCGTTCATATATATTGGGCTTAGCCTTTTAAAGCCCAATTTAGCCATGCAAAAGGGGAGGCTTATGGCGTATACACAAAGAGGGGAAGGTGAGCGCATGAACTTGCAATACGACGTTGGAAATACAAAATAGAAATTGGTGTACTTGCATAGTGGTAACATAGGTGACATGAATCAAAGCATGTGAACTTGCATAGGTTTAACTACAACATGAACCTATATTCTTATTTAGGCATAATGTCAAAAATAAGTATGTCATAAATATTCCTAGCATAAGCATAGCATAATGTCAAACATAAGCATGGCATAAATACCTCTAGCATAAACATGGCATAAGTAAAGTTAACTTTGTTCATGGCATAAACATAAACAAGTCATGTTCATAAGGTTTCTACATGTTTACAAAGGGGATACTTTGTTACTAGCACAAAAGCATAGTTCAACCTAATCATGGTTTAAGTCTAATCATATAACGATGGTATAAATATACTTATGCATAAATATTCCTAACCATGGTGTTTGCTTTAAACTTGCAAAAAGAGGATTTTTGAGTCTAACCTAGCCATGTCTCATATATGTCATCATATAAACAAGATAGACTTAATCATGGATTCCAATTATGCCAAATATCATTCAAGGCCTAGCCATATTCATAAATTTGCAAAAGCATGACTTAATACATGGATTATGGTATCAAAATTCCAACATAGTTTCATATGAACTATAACAACCAAACTTGTTTCAATTACTTGCAAAATGATTTATGCACAAAAATATACATCATGATGGCATAATCACAAAGCCCAAACTTGCATGAATTTCAATCAACTACATACATGTAGCTTCAACATAGATTACATAATTTGCGAAATATTCCAAACGTTTACTTGCATAGAACTACCGCATGTAGTTCTTTATAACATGAATAACATAATCCAAACGTATATAAATTGATAAGAACGCACAAATATGAATTACTTCCATTGCCACAATTCAAGCATACACATCAACACAGTTGTTTATTTATACCAAAGTAATACTCTACTTACAATGGTTGCGGCGAATTCTCTAATATGATTCCTTTGTTGAATTGATTGGCTTTAGGTTGCTTGAATTGCTTTAGGCTTTAGAACTTTCTTCCTAATTCCCTCTCTAGTTGGCGGCTACTCTTTGTCGTTCCTCAGCAACATGGCGGCTATGATCTTATTTTGAGTGAATAGATTAGGGTTTAGTCTAGGGTTGTTTATATAGAGGTTAGGAATTGATTAGGACCATTGATGTTGCTAGGTTAGATCGTAGCCATTCATTGGGAAGAGAGACCAATAAAAACCCGCCACCTAGCCCTAATGACAAAGCAGACCACAGAAATTCGACCGCACACCGACCTGGCCAGCCAGGTTGACTGGGCTCGACCAGGTCGATATCCCTGTCGACAGGGCTGTCGACAGCCCTGTCGACATGGGTAGCCCAGGTCGACAGCCCAGTCGACCTGGGTGGCCCAGGCGGGTGTTCTTCCACCCTGGCCCAATGGGCCCGATTTTAAATTATTATTTTATTCTGTTTGAATTTTAAATTTGATTCAAAACTTCCGAAGGCCATATCTTCTTCATACGGACTCCGTTTTTCGAAAACTCGGACTCTATTTCGCGTATTTTTCCGAGACGAACGCAATGGCGTATCCCGTTTCCCTTAGTTCTTTGATTTGAATTTGATTATACTTTAATTTATAAATTTCACAGTTATAGAATTTTCGGGGTGTTAC
The DNA here is from genome assembly GCA_030737875.1 of Allium sativum. Lineage (NCBI taxonomy): Eukaryota > Viridiplantae > Streptophyta > Magnoliopsida > Asparagales > Amaryllidaceae > Allium > Allium sativum. The sequence continues at coordinate 182,061,707 of CM060913.1, read as the reverse complement.
ACAACCCGATACAACTTGAGAATGCACGGCTTATACTTACACGATGCAACAACGTCTTACCTACTAGCCCTGGTCCACACACGCATACGAACCCCGTTGGACTTGCGTTTCCACCGCTCCCCATTTTGGCCTCTTACAGTCGAACCCAGCATGCTTGTCTCGTCCTCGACTTGGGTCAAGCCCACAAAGATACGTTTAGGATACTGGTCGAAATGGGCCCCCACAAGCTACCCACCTAAGCTTGTCACTAGTATATCCCACTTAACCCACTTAGTCATGTTCATTTACATGTGTATTTGGTTAAGTCTTACTAATCGTATTTCACAAGCCACTAAAGGCACCCCCTAGATTCCTCATGCCACCCAAGGCACCTACTTAACCCCCATGTCCCACCTTACATGTTTATCTGGTTAAGTATTTCTTAATTCATTCAGGCCATAACCTCGTAAAGACCTCTCACATTAGACTGGCATTTATGGCAGCTGGATTTGCCGGGCGGGTCCGGGCAGTCTTACACCATAAAAGAGTCTATGCTCGTGTCTTTACAACCGTTATGCTTTAGTTTAGGCCTAGGACCTCTCACATTAGGCTGACATTTGTGACCACTGGATTTGCCGGGCGGGTCCGGCAGGTTTACGTCACAAACGAGTCCAACCTCGTGTCCTAAGCATTGATTAACACTTAAAATCTTTTACCCCAGTTTTAATAATTCCCTATTCAAATTATTAATTAAGTCAACTTTTAATTATGTCCATAATTGACTCAATTATGGCCATCCACTTGTGGCATGCAAAATCATATCAATTGCACCCTAACTTTTTAATATTAAATCCTTAATATTACCCCTACCCCACGTTTATACGTTCGCTTATTCAACGCATAATATAGGCTAGACTTGTATATTCTAACACCTAGCACAAAGATAAATTATCACAACATATAGACAATTAAAATAAATCTAATCATAATAGGGGTGAAACTTGCATAAACTACACATGTTAAGGATCAAAAGGTGTCAACTTGTTAAATGTCTCAATTTACATGATATGATCATAGCCCAAATCTATACATAAACTTGCATATGAGGTTTTTAGGCAACATAATGATGGTGTGAACTAGCATAGGATATCACATATGTCATAGCATAATTCTAGATGTCATAATAGATGTCTTGGCATATGTTCATAACTTTTCTAAACAATCTAACTTGCATATGTGACTTGTCATATAGATCAACATAACCCAAACATGATGATTTAATTAATATGAACTAACTAGCATAGATGGTAACATCATGGCCTTTTTAACATGTATGATTCATCACAACTTAGCATAGAAACTTTCAACATACATAACATCATCATAGCATGATTTACAACATATAAAATATCATCATCACATAACATTGGATTTACAATATACATGATAGCAAAAGGGGATTACAACAACATATATGATAATTCACATCATCTACTCATAATCCATTCATAACTCAACCTAATTAAAATGATAATAATCTTGTTAAGATCATCATACTCACAATTTAGAGAAGAAAAGAGAGAGTTTTGCTTTGCTTTAGGGTTGAGAGAATTAGAATTGAATTTGCTTTTCTTCTTTCTTAGTTGGCGGCGGCTCCATTGATTTCCATGGCGACGGTAACTATTCTATTTTAATTAGGTTTAGGGTTAGTATTAGGATGTATTTATAGGTGTAGGAAGTTATTTAGGACCATTAGATTAACCCTGAAACATGAGAACCAATCAAATGCAAAATCTGCCTTTGAGCGAATCGGCCCACGGGTTGACAGCCAAACACCCTGCATTAACCCCTAGTCGACCCAGCGGGGCTTGGGTCGACCTCAAAAATGGGCTGGTTCGGTTATTCCCCCTCCCATTTCGCTGTTTTTAACTTTTCCGCATATTTATTTATTTAATTTTTAATTTATATATATATATATATATATATATCAATATATATATTTCTCTGCGCAACCCATTTCACTTAATTCTTTTCTAAAAATTAAGTATACTTTAATTTGTGAATTTTAATGTTATAAAATTACGGGGTGTTACAGTTCTCTTACTAATTTACGGTTAGAGACTGATGGAATGGTGACTTTATTAACACTGTTGTTAAACCCTATTTGAAAAGAATAAATCTTTTAATTAAGATTTAAATAAGAATTACCAATTAATTAACATTTATTTGGAATTGAAAAAGGAACGTGAATTGGGTTTATTGTGAACTGTGTTTTTAACGACATTCGTTCTTTAACCCGATTTACAGTGAAATGTGATTTGGAATTTACAAATCTTTTTATTAAGATTTGACGAGAATTTTCTAAAGTAAAGTTTTCCAATTTAATATATTAAATTGGAATAGAATGGAATTCGATTTGATAATAACCGAAGTGAACTTCTGTGGAGGAAGACTGTTAATACATATGGAATTTTAAAGGCTTTGTCATTATTCCATTTATATTATAGGTCGGATATGCAAATAGATATCGATTATATATCGATTTGTTTTTCGTGAAGATTCCATAATTAATGGTACGAGATTTAGGTTTATCGTGAACTGTGTTTTAAAAGACATTAGTTCTTTAACTCAGTTAAAGGCAGGATAACATGTCTAACATTGTATTTCGAACTGTATGGTTGATTTCTGATAAATATATATCTGTTTAGTGGCGAAGAATTAATTCTCCTACTTAACACCCTTCTCTGAGATGTACGAGCTCAGAGGTTATATATAGGAAGAAATCAATAATACGGTGTAGATTGTCGATGCGGTGTGTTTGATTTTCCAAAGTGAAATAATCATTAATGTTGATTTTTGGGAAGATTAAAACTAACTGGAGTTTTAATGAATCTTTAAATAGATTGAAAAAGGGAATGTTATAAGTTAAATTATCAAATTCGGGAAATGATCGAGAATGGAGTAGCATTAGTTTTGCTTCAAGCGATAGTTAAATCTTTAATTGGATTTAAACGAGAAATGGTGATTAATTTTACTGATAACACCGTTGTGTTAGTTATGGGGTAATACTAGTTTTGCTCCGTGGGACGAATAGGTTGGGATTAGGAAATTAAATAAATGACTACTTTGTTAAGGTGCGTTAATCCCGACTAGTTTGGAAAACCTTAATATGATTTGAATGATATCCAAAGGAAGATTAAAGAATAAATTTTAAAGAATTTAACTTTGATAAAATTTATGGGAACAAATCCCTAAAGATGAGAATATTTGAATAAAAGAATATTCAGAATTGGAATGAGGCATATGTTTTTTTTATATAGCACTTGTTTATTATATACGCGAGTTATTCGGAAAGGCCGGGTTTATACCCATTCTGAATAACTGATTCGACGATATATCGACGATGAAGACGGTGGTTGAAGACCGGAGGTTGTAACACCCCACGTCCGTTAATGTCACTCACAAAGGGAATGCATTAAGTTTCATGGAGCATTATAAGTTAACAGAACGGAATATTGCAAGAAATAAAAAGTAGTACTTGAAAATTTTGTAATTTTATTGCAGCGGAAACAAAATTAAGTTTGATTACATTTCCAAATACTAAAATCAAGTACATAATATCAGTCTCGTACAAAAACTTCAAAGTACATAATTTTAAAGCCATAATTCCAAACAGAAAAATGCCATACCTAAGATCAAAGTCAAGCAATACACCTTTCAACTTCAAGCTGGAAGAAAGAGATATCTGAACTAAGCTTGAGTATTTCCTCCCTAAGAACCTTAGGGGGGAACAGAAGAGAAGAGGCAAAACAAACTAGGTCAGACATAAGTCTGGTAAGTCCAGTGACTTTAACAATATAATCATTAAAGTATCAGGATAAGAACATAAACTGGAAAGCAAGAAATGACTGTAGAATAAACAGGCATGACAAAGCAGACAAGATGAACAAGATATAATGTTGATTGCGCTTCTAATCACTACAGGATAATTACTACACTGCACCAATGCTAGTAACACCGTACCATTACTAGTTGCACCGCACCCTTACTAGTCCCATACAAAAAATTGATTCCTTTTACTAATCATGATAATGGTAGTATTGTGTACTCCTAGCTGCTATCGTAGGTGCCCCTTTTTGCTCCTACCCATACGAGTTGTACCCACTACCTTCCTCGTTCGATCGGCTCCTTAACTCACTTGTATTTATTACTTGTGTCATTCGACCTCGCTTGTATGTATTCATTACTTGTGTCATTCGACCTCACTTGTATGTATTCATTACTTATGTCATTCGGCCCCGCTTATATGTAGATACCTGTGCTGGCCCCATCATGGGGTGTATCAATTCCCATGATGGCAAACCGACATGATTCAAGATGCACAATGTATTCTACTGATGCCTAGTGCCTACTTTTCCACTCCGGAGCACGTGCACGCCCATACTACGTCAGAACCTACACTGCTGCACAACCCGCCGCTATTTTGACCGTTTATAATCAGCCTAGTAATCGTGCCCCACTCTGCCTAGCTTAGGGTACCATGATACATCTATTTGAGTTACTGCTGAAATAGGTTCCCGTTACTAGGGTTTCCTAATCAACTTGTTATAATGGTTAAGTGTTCTCAATTTAACTTAATCCGACCTATTTGCTTAATTAACATGTTGTACTGGTTAAGTGTTGTCTATTCATATGTTACTTAACCTCCTCACTGATTCACGCATGTTTATTTAACGGTTAAGTTTGTGGGCCTATATATACTAATATTACCCACTTACCAAGATTTACTTAACCCTTCCCTTATCAAGTCCATATGTATTATTGGTTAAGCTTGCCTTAACCCTATCCACTTTGTTCATGCAATATTGGTTAAGTTGTCTTCTTGTCCATGTTAACTTAACCCACCCACCTAACATGTTGTATCGGTTAAGTGTCGCCTATTCATATGTTACTTAACCTTTCCATTCTTAGCATGTCTATTCGTTAGCTTTAATTTATTCATTAATGCACTAACCTCTTACATTAGAACTGTTGTTTGCGGTTGCTGGATGTGCTGGGCGGTTCCGGGCAGACTTCTACCGCAAACTCATTCAAACCTCCGGTTTTTGGACTTAATGCGCTAACCTCTCACATTTGATCTATGTTGTTGCGGTCGATGGATGTGTCGGGCGGTTCCGGGCAATCTTACACCGCAACTCAATCTAACCTCGGGTTAGGCACGTTCATCTTTTAGCCAATTTACATATTTACCATTCATGTCCAAGTTTATATGTAAGTTATCCATAAGTGTGGTTAGTTGTCGTTCGTACGTATAGTTCATATGATACGTTAGGCTCGCAATTAGGCTAACTCATAAAAAAAGGAAAAAGGGAAGAAACACATGACATCATAACTGGCATAAACAATATAGATCGAAGACGGCATAAATCTAGTAAACAGATAAAAATAGATCCAATCAACATATTGAGTGCGAACTAGCATGGATCTAAACATAAACTTGCACGGAATAAACATATGAACATATAGTTCTACACATATGGACTGATATGGATCTAATCATATAAACATGTAGATCTAAACATATGAACATATAGTTCTAAACATACAGACTGATATGGATCTAATCATCTAAACATGTAGATCTAAACATACGAACATATAGTTCTAAACATATGGACTGATATGGATCTAATCATGTAAACATGTAGATTTAAACATATGAACATATAGTTCTAAACATATGGACTGATATGGATCTAATCATATAAACATGTAGATCTGAACATATGAACATATAGTTCAAAACATATGGGCTGATATGGATCTATTCATATAAACATGTAGATCTAAACATGTGAACATATAGTTCTGAACATATGGAATGATATGGATCTAATCATGTAAACATGTAGATCTAAACATATGAACATATAGTTCTAAACATATGGACTGATATGGATCTAATCATATAAACATGTAGATCTAAACATATGAATATATAAAATATGATCTTACATGTATGAACATGACTTGCATATAATATTTCATAACTTGCATAGATCGAGCAAACTTGCATACATAACTTGCATACGTAATTAGGCATATGAATTAACATAGAACATAACTTGCATATAATGAATTAAATCAAGCATAAATCAAAACATAGTTTGCAAAGACATAAACTTTATATGATTTACAAACATTTTCATACAGTCCAACTTATAACTCATCACAATTACGTTTAAACAATTATCTTGTGAAAGTAACTACACTCACAGAAAACGGATCATGAATTCTGGGATCTAATTTCTGAAGTTGCTAAGCTAATCCATTGATGTAGGCGTTGATTCGTTCGTTGTTGTTCTAGAATTCCTTTTCGCAATTCCTAGGCGTTGAATCTTTATCTCTTATCTTTTTATCTTTAATCTAGAATTTGGTTTGTTATGGTGGAGGCTAGGTTAGTTTGGAGATGAACAACATGATGGCATCATAGTTTAGGGTTGTGAGTTCCAGGGTTGAGGTTTGGGGTGATTATATAGAAGTTTAGGATTAATATGGGCCTTTAGATCAACTTATGATTCATCTAAGCCATCCAAATCATCATGACACAAAGACACCTCACCAGACCAATCAAATAAAGCCACATCAGCCCAATTATAAGAAAAATCGTCACCCAACCAACTAGAAAAAGCCACGTTAAAAAAAATTCCTTGACCAACAAAAATGCGCCACGTGTGCCATATGATGCGCAACAGTAGGGTGTTGACACCTACACGTCATATACATACATACATACATACATACATATATATATATATACATATATATTTCTTTTTAGCTATCTTCCCAATTAACCATTTTCACACAAAACCACTTTTTGAACTGCGTTCACACTAAGCCACTTTTTAGCCATTCCCCTAAAACAAAAATATGGCGCTAGCGGGCATCAAACTCTGTATCTCTTGTATGCAAGTCACATGTTCTAACCGAATGAGCTACTAAGTCTTTTGCTTACAAACCTTAGAATAATGATAAACATTATTCTTTTCCCATTCCACTTTTTCATGCTTTGCTGCAATATTTAATTTAAAGATATCTTTTTCATCCAAAATCGGTTTTCTGCAAACCATAGGTCTAAATTGACTAGAAAATCGCCACGAACGCAATGATGCTAATTTCATGACCAAATTCCCGAAGCTCTTCAAATTTTTCTTTTTATTTATTTTTTTCTATTTAATTGTTCGCATGCGTTTCTTCGAATTTCATGTATTGCACTTAATTTTTTTCCTTCATTTCACTGCATGAACTTATTACATAAAATATTTATTTTCATTATTTAATTTTTCTCTTAAATATATCTATGTATATAATATATATACATACTTCCACATTTTTATTTTCATTAAAAAATGGGGTGTTACATTCTCCCCTACTGAAAGGATTTCGTGTCCGAAATCTCTGAGTTAAGAAGAATGTATCCTACCATCCCATCATCAATCGACTCATCCATCATCCACAAGCATCCATTGTGCTTAAAATATTTCTAATGCTTTTCATGAACATATGCATAGTGTGTGTATATGTTCTTACTCTAATGCAAAATCAGGTGGTCTACTAACTCAGTCGACCTCCTTAATGCAATTCATTATAGTGTCATGCGTCCATTATGTATGCAAAAGAATCCTAATGATACATTTCATTTTTACATGCTTGCACAATCATTCATTCAAATGCAACATCCATATGATAACACATTCAATATACATCCATCAAATTAATTATGCACACTTATTCATATGTAGTATGAAAGTGATTGAGCTGATCTAGTGCCTAATGTGTGTGTAAATGCATCCACGAGCAACCACTAGCAAACACTTGCATCCACTTGCATCCACCAAACATAACATGTCTCAAACACATGTTTACAACCATAGGATTTTCCTACCTAAAGATCAAGGATGTAATCGAGAGGACATACTTAACGATAGAAAAAGCATAAACAAAGCAGTAGAAAAAGGAGAAGTTAAGAACATACCCTCAAAAAGGAAAGGGTACGCCGCACGCATCTTGTCTTCCGTCTCCCAAGTCGCGTCTCCATGATCATCTCCCCATTGGACTTTAACTAACTTGACATCTCGGTTGCATAACTACTTGGCCTCCGATCCAAGGATGCATGTAGGAGCTCGTCTAATCGTGGCATCTCGCTCCACTTCCACTTCTCTAAGCAAGCTCGGCTCCACCACCTCTGCGGTATCATGTAAACGCTTCTTCAAGGATTGTCTTCCTCAAGCTCTCTTCTTATGAACCCTTTCTCAAGTAGCTCCACTACTTGCTTAAAGAGTTCCCTCCTCTCTCTCGGAGCCATGTGGCGCACTGGTAATGCAAATGGCTTTGCATTATCTACTAAGTATATACGGAGGTCTATCTCGCGCCTCGGGGGTAAATCCCGAACCTTATCAAATACGTCACCATACTCACGGACTACACGAACAATCTCCAAATCATCGATGGATGCGTCAAGAGATTCTAGGTAGTTAAGTATTCTCGGACCTCTAGGGTCACAAGAAATATCAAGGGTTCTTCCACAACGAGTCAACAATCTAACTACCCTCCTTTCACAGTCTAGGATGGCACCATACCTGGCTAGCCAATCCATCCCTAGAATCAAGCCAAAGCCCATGAAACCAAGAACGTAGGCGTTGCATTCAAACCCAACGCTCGAGAGAGACACTCTCAAATCCCAACAAACCATAGATAAATGAGCCGAACCACGCATAGGATTTGAGACTACAATGGGATCCATAACTAAACTAGTAAGGTGCAGTGTTTCAACTAACGAAGCAGATATAAACGATTGCGAAGTGCAAGAGTCGAAAAGAGTCCTAGGAATAAGAAATAAAATCTTCAACTGAAACTTCCTATCTCTTTCCGATATACTGACCACGAGAACACAATCTGCCCTCCAGAAGATCCTGCCCTCTGTCCTTGCCTTTGCCCTTGCCTCCTCGGGTAATCCTAAATCATATGTCCTGCCTCACTGCAATGGTAACAGCCAGTCTTCTTCTTCTTTCTAACGTATTTCTTTAAGTGGCCAGGTATTCCACAATTGTGGTACTTCCCTTTATTCTTGACCCTTGTTATCCTTACCGCCTTTCTTTCGTTGTTATTGTGCCTTCTTTGGATCCACTTCTGTATCCTGTGTCCTGTCCATGTCTCCCCTGCACATTCTCCATTCGTGACCTCCCACTAAAATGAAGCTTCATCCCTCATTAACCAAGTAGCTAGTTGAACCTTCCACCCATCGTCTATCTCAAAGATACCAACAAGTCCTCCACTTCCTTGAGCTAGTTCTAGCTTCGACAAACGTCTCAGTCCTATGAAATGGTATTCCTCCCATCGCACGAAAGTCCTTACATATCTTAGAAAAACATCTATACGCGGAGGAAGAGATTAAAAAGGGAAAGAGGATGAGATTCGAAACAAAGAATCGAAAGAAAGATATATGGATTTTGGGGATTTTGTTTTTCCATAATAAACATTTCTCTTTAAAAAATGCTATCTTTAAAACATGTTTTTGAAAATACTTCTTTACATAAATGCTATTGAAAACGGTTTTCAATTTTTTTTGTTTTGTTTTGGTAACCTTCAGCCTAATACCACATGTAACACCCCATGTCCGTTAATGTCACTCACAAAGGGAATGCATTAAATTTCGTGGAGCATTATAAGTAAACAGAACAGAATATTACAAGACATAAAAATTAGTACTTGAAAATTTTGTAATTTTATTGCAGTGGAAACAGAAATAAGTTTGATTACATTTCCAAACTAAAATCAAGAACATAATATCAGTCTGGTACAAAACCTTCAGAGTACATAATTTTAAAGCCATAATACCCAACAGAAAAATGCAATACGCAGAATCAAAGCCAAGCAATACACCTTTCAACTTCAAGCTGGAAGAAAGAGATATCTGAACTAAGCTTGAGTATTTACTCCCTAAGAACCTTGGGGAGGGGAACGGAAGAAATGAGGCGAAACAAACTAGGTCAGACATAAGTCTGGTGAGTTCGGTGACTTTAACAATACAATCATTAAAGTAACAGGATAAGAACATAAACTGGAAAGCAAGAAATGACTGTAGGATAAATAGGCATGACAAAGCAGATAAGATAAACAAGATATAACGTTGATTGCACTTCTAATCACTACAGGATAATTACTACACTACACCAATGCTAGTAACACCGTATCATTACTAGTTGCACCGCACCCTTACTAGTCCCATACTAAAAGTTGATCCCTCTTACTAATCATGATAATGGTAGTTTCGTGTACTCCAAGCTGCTATCGTAGGTGCCCCTTTTTGCTCCTACCCCCACGAGTTATACCCACTACCTTCCTCTTTCGATAGGCTCCCTAACTCGCATGTATTTATTACTTGTGTCATTCGACCTCGCTTGTATGTATTCATTATTTTGTCTTTCGACCGCACTTGTATGTATTCATTACTTGTGTCATTCGGCCTCGCTTTTATGTAGATACCTGTGCTGGCCCCATCATAGGGCGTATAAATTCCCATGATGGAAACCCAACACGATTAAAGATGCACAGTGTATACTACTGATGCCCAGTTCCTGATTTTTCCACTCTGGAGCACGTGCACGCCCATACTCCGTCAGAACCTACACTGCTGCACCACCCGCTGCTATTTTGACTGCTTATAATCAGCCCAGTAATGGTGCCCCACCATGCCTAGCTTAGGGTACCATGATACATCTATGTGGGTTACTGCTGAAATGGGTCCCCGTTACTAGGGTTGCCTAATCAACATGTTAAAATGGTTAAGTGTTCTCAATTTAACTTAACCCCACTCATTTGCTTAATTAACATGTTGTACTGGTTAAGTGTTGCCTATTCATATGTTACTTAACCTCCTCACTGATTCACGCATGTTTATTTAACAGTTAAGTTTGCGGGCCTATATATACTAATATTACCCACTTACCCAAGATTTACTTAACCCTTCCCCTTATCATGTCCATATGTATTATTGGTTAAGCTTGCCTTAACCCTATCCACTTTGTTCATGTAATATTGGTTAAGTTGTCTTCTTGTCCATGTTAACTTAACTCACCCACCTAACATGTTGTATTGGTTAAGTGTCGCCTTCTCATATGTTACTTAACCTTTCCATTATTAGCAAGTATGTTCCTTAGCTTTAATTTATTCATTAAAGCACCAACCTCTCACACTAGAACTGTTGTTTGCAGTTGCTGGTTGTGCCGGGCGGTTTCGGGCAGACTTCTACCGCAGACTCATTCTAACCTCGGGTTTTTGGGGTTAATGCGCTAACCTCTCACGTTAGATCTATGTTGTTGCAGTTGCTGGATGTGCCGGGCGGTTCCGGGTAGTCTTACACCACAACTCAATCTAACCTCGGGTTAGGCACGTTCATCTTTTAGCCAATTTACATATTTATCATTCATGTCCAAGTTTATATGTAAATTATCCATAAGTATGGTCAATTCAAGTTATGCCACAATTTCTAGTTATGCCCAAAATTAATTATATGATTACAACCCCTTTTTATGCCAATTACACAATATTCAACCTTTACCTAAACTTTTCCCTAAAGTTCCCATGTCATTCGTACGTATAGTTCATGTGATATGTTAGGCTCGCAATTAAACCAACTCATAAAAAAAGGAAAAAGGGAAGAAACACATGACATCATAACTGGCATAAACAATATAGATCTAAGACGGCATAAATCTAGTAAACATATAAAAATAGATCTAATCAATATATTGAGTGCGAACTAGCATGGATCTAAACATAAACTTGCACGGATTAAACATATGAACATATAGTTCTACACGTGTGGACTGATATGGATCTAATCATATAAACATGTAAATCTAAACATATGAACATATAGTTCTAAACATATGGACTTATACGGATCTAATCATATAAACATGTAGATATAAACATATGAACATATAGTTCTAAATATAAACATGTAGATCTAAACATATGAACATATAGTTCTAAACATATGGACTGATATGGATCTAATCGTATAAACATGTAGATCTAAACATATGAATATATAAAATATGATCTTACATGTATGAACATGACTTGCATATAATCTTTCATAACTTGTGTAGATCAAGCAAACTTGCATACATAACTTGCATACGTAATTAGGCATATGAATTAGCATAGAACATAACTTGCATATAATGAATCGAATCAAGCATAAATCAAAACATAGTTTGTAAAGACATAACTTTATATGATTTACAAACATTTTCATACAGTCCAATTCATAACTCATCACAATTACATTTAAACAATTATCTTGTTAAAGTAACTACACTCATAGAAAACAGATCATGAATCTGGGATCTGATTTCTAAAGTTGCTAAGCTAATCCGTTGATGTAGGCGTTGATTCGTTCGTTGTTGTTCTAGAATTCCTTTTCGCAATTCCTAGGCTTTGAATCTTTATCTCTTATTTTTTTTATCTTTAATCTAGAATTTTATTTGTTATGATGGCGGCTAGGTTAGTTTGTAGATGAACAACATGATGGCATCATAGTTTAGGGTTGTAAGGTCTAGGGTTGAGTATTGGGGTGATTATATAGAAGTTTAGGATTAATATGGGCCTTTAGATCAACTTACGATTCATCGAGGCCATCCAAGTCATCATGACACAAAGACACCTCACTAGACCAATCAAATAAAGCCACATAGGCCCTAATACAAGAAAAATCGTCACCCAACCCACCAGAAAAAGCCACGTTAAAAAAACAATCCTTAACCAACAAAATTGTGCCTCGTGTGCCACATGATGTGCAGCAGCAGGGTGTTGACACATACACGTCATATATATATATATATACACACACACACATATAAATATATATATATATATATATTTCTTTTTATCTATCTTCCTAATTAACCATTTTCACACTAAACCACTTTTTGAACTGCGTTCACACTAAGCCACTTTTTAGCCATTCCCCTAAAACAAAAATATGGCGCTGTCGGGGATCGAACTCTGTATCTTTTGTATGCAAGTCACATGTTTTAACCAAATGAGCTACTAAGTCTTTTCTTACAAACCTTAGAACAATGATAAACATTCTTCTTTTCTCATTCCTCTTTTTCATGTTTTGCTGCAATATTTCATTTAAAGATATCTTTTTCAACCTAAATCGGTTTTCTGCAAACCATAGATCTAAATTGACTAGAAAATCGCCACGAACGCAATGACGCTAATTTCATGACCAAATTCCTGAAGCTTTTCAAATTTCTCTTTTTATTTCTTTTTTTCTATTTAATTGTTCACATGTGTTTCTTCGCATTTCATGTATTGCACTTAATTTTTTCCTTCATTTCACTTCATGAACTTATTACATGAAATATTCATTGTCATTATTTAATTTTTTTCTTAAATATATCTATGTATATAATATATATACATATTTCCACATTTTTAATTTCATTAAAAATGCGGGGTGTTACAGAGGTCTTCACATCGTTTGGATGATTACTGATGTCTTAATTGGGCTGTACACCCAAGACGAGATAATAAGTGGTGATCGTCCAGACATACTTGGAGATCGACAGATATGCGAGGGCCTCTCTCCTGTATTGGACATATGGGACGAAGAATAAGCTGCCTCCTGTTTCGTTCAGACCCAGAACAAACCTGTAAATGGACTGTGTGTCTGACATTGGATTTTATTCTGTGTTGATTGATTTGTATTAAATATATATCTTTTTGGTGGCAGAGAATTTATTCTCTTGCTTAACGCCCTTCTCTGAGATGTACGAGCTCAGGGGTTATATATCGATGGATATCAGTCGCATGGCATGAATTGCCTGTGTGGCATGCTATGTGGCATGAATTGCTTAACGCCCTTCTCTGAGATGCTGGCATGCTGACACCACTTCTGTTGAAAAGCAGTCTTGTGGTTGATGATCAAAGCACGGCTTTAATATAGCATAGCTTTATGTATAGCATTATTTCGCGAGCCTCACACCTCGATATGAGTTAAAAACGGGATAAGGGATCCAAGGAGGACATGACATTTCTTTCTAGCTATGGGTGGTGTCAGCGTTTTGCAAGCCCTGATATATATATATATTTTTACCTTTGTGGTTGTTGGAATGCGAGCCGCCTCAGTTATATCGATCTCTACGGAGCCGATGGATAGGTCCTATAGGGCCGGGAAACGTGTGTTCAGGAATTTCCAATCCACTAACGTAAGTGTAGACCGACCTTGGAGGATCCAGGGGTTGTGTAACGCCCGGCCCCTAGACCCATGCTAACCAAGAGCAACACTAAGTGTTACTGTCGGAAAGCACGGAGAATGGGACTCGATAGGGCTAAAAATTGTTCTCATTCCTTCGAACGAACACTGGCACGAGAATTTAAAACTTCTTAACTTACCATTTGTGCTCAGTATAAGTTCAAAGAAATGGTACAAGAAAATTTCCCAGGTACATAGTGCAAAATATAATAGAATAAAGCACAGCACAATAACAACAGCTGAATACATAATACATATCATAATAGAGATGTCCAGAATACATGGTCCATCATACATAATATCACTTCCCAAAATACATAATAGTATACATACCATAATACTACACGCTACTGATAGTTTGAAGCTGCATGGTCCAAAACCCCAAAACGTGGAAAAAGATAAGAACGCTGCTGCAGTCCACGCAACCTAACCTGCAAACAATCCTCAACCTGACCCGAGGATTGTTTTAACAAAACAAATCACACGGGTCATACTATGTCTAGTGTGAGTGAAGTAAGTATCTATGGACATTAAATAATTTAACAAATAAGGGTGCCACATGTATAAGTCAACATTGGGCGTATGAATGTTACAAAAATGTGAACAATTTAGCATGATCATCACATTAATATGCCATAATCGCAGGCATCGGTATTGTATATAACTCAACACAATATCAAACCAATTATCATATGTAAAGCAATATGATAATATAAAAAGTAAAGTTAAAGAGGCACAGGTATTGTATGTAAAGCAATACAATACCAAAACAGTTATCATATGTAAAGCAATATGATAATGTAATAATTACGATTAAGAAGGCACAGGTATTGTGTGTAAAGCAATTCAATACCGAAACAATTATCATATGTAAAGCAATATGATAATATAATCAAACGTTGGTTAAAATACTGGGTCTCCAAGTTATCTTGGGTAATATCCCATTATTATTCAAACAAATTAGGAGTTAATAAAGAATTATGGGAATTACGGGATAAATATAATATGACTCATAACAGATACCAAATAAACAGACGCTAGTATTGTAAAATCACAGTGGTAGAGCTCTTGCGCGCGTGGAGACATCAGCACCGTAACCTACTTATAACGCCATAACGACACCTGGCGATTAACCCAGGATAACCAAGACGGTCTAAGGCGAAGGCCGTATGCTACCCGTTCACGACACTACACGTGGCACACCCACGCCTCCATCTGATGTAGTCTGTGACCCGCCGATCGGGAATCCCGATCAAACAACAAAATTGCCCAATGTAGCAGACCGTTTGACCTTTGGTGGTAGATGGGCGAAATTTAAAACCACCGCGATTCAGGTAGCGAACCTGAATCAGGTCGACCAAGATGGAGTTTTGGCCCATTGGTACAATAGAGTCCAATCTATCCCAATCCCAAAATTAGAGTATTTTGAAATATTAATTTGTAAATTCATGCTTTGAAAACTCATAGTGTTTATAATGTCAAAACAATATAAAAAAACTCATCATGGCAACTTTCATAAAAGTAAGTTTTATAAACGCAGTATACTTTACAAAAAGGATAACATCACATGTCCATAGATGGTTACACTTCCGTTTCGCTCTAATACACAAGTACCCCATAATACTTATGTATTATAACGAAACATAAGCATTGCTTAGCATGTTTAACTTGTTTGAAATTAATAAAATTATTCGATCATTTAATTTGTATATAACAAAATTTTCTTTTGTAGGAAAGAGGAATTGCTTTCAAAAATTTCAAAGGAAAACGATTTACTACGG
The DNA here is from genome assembly GCA_030737875.1 of Allium sativum. Lineage (NCBI taxonomy): Eukaryota > Viridiplantae > Streptophyta > Magnoliopsida > Asparagales > Amaryllidaceae > Allium > Allium sativum. Next base: position 182,045,615 of record CM060913.1, on the reverse strand, counting down.
TAAAACCTATAATTATTTTTAAAGAAAATCTTATTACAAAAATAATTTTTAATTTTTTTTTTAATATTTTTTTTTTAAAAATAGCTCAAACTGGGCTGCACGCGTAGGCTGCTGGTGCAGCCCGCCTGGACTGCACTACAGCCCTTGTGGGCTGCACCTGCAACCCACGTGGGCTGCTAGTGCAGCCCGTCTGGGCTGCTCCTGCAGCCCTTGTGGGCTGCACCTGCAGCCCACGGAACAGCCAGGCCGTGGGCTGCTAGTGCAGCCCGCCTGGGCTGCTCCTGCAGCCCACGGCTGGGCTGCACCTGCAACCTATGTGGGCTGCTAGTACAGCCTGCGTGGGCTACACAGCAGCCCACACCTGGGCTGCTGATGCAGCCCACGTGGGCTGCACCTGCAACCCACGCCTGGGCTGCTGATGCAGTCCGCGTGGGCTGCACCTGCAGCCCACGCCTGGGCTGCAAGTGCAGCCCGCGTGGCCTGCACCTGCAGCCCGCGTTGGCTGCACCTGCAGCCCGCGTTGGCTGCACCTGCAGCCCAAATGGGCTGCACAGTGCAGTCCGCCTGGGCTGCACAGTGCAGTCCCGCCTGGGCTACAGGCAGCCCAGCTGCAGCTCCTAGCTGCAGCTGCTCCTCCCCTCCCCAAAACTGAAAATTTCAGTTTTTTTTCGCTTTTTTTCCGTTTGAATATAGAGAACCAACAATATAAATTTTTTATTTCTCCTAAAGAATGACAAATTATTCCTCAAAGAAGCATTCAAACATACACTTTGCATGCATTGAAATAACATGCATGCAACAAGTTTTATTGTACAACCCCTTCAACCTTCCAATACTTCAACAAACCGCATTCAAATTCATTTTCAATGACCAAGAATTCAAGAATAAATCATATTTAGGGGAAGGAGCTAATTTATTATCAAAATTTCACCTTTAACCCATCATGGATGCACAATTCATGATTTAAAGAGGAAAAGGCGGAAACTTCACTCACCTTCAACTCCAAAAAGCAATCTTTAAGCTCTGAAACCGCTAGCTTTGATTGCTCTCAAGGCCCTTTTCAGTATCAACAGAAAATCAAAAGCCTAAATAACAATCCATGGAAGAAGAAAAGAAGAAGATATGATAGAATTGATTTAGGGATACTTACTTGAAGAATTGGGAATCTATTTCACTTTTAGATTGCAAATTTCTAATTTTTACTTTGATTGGATGAGAAGATATGATCTTTCTTTTTTTTTCTCTTTTCTTACGATGGAGGAAGTTTCCGAGATAGGAAAATACGTACAGTGGTGATCGGTGGATATAGATGAGAAGGATTGATATTTTATCCCAAGGCCCCTCTCTAGAACTCTCCACCAAGTTCACCCCTATTCTTTATTACTTCCCCCTTCTTTTCTTATGTAACATAATGATAACATTTTGTCTCATATGAGATATTTTATGATTTTCCCTCTTATTTAATTTTTGTTTCTAGAGTTCCTCAAAAATGCATACATAGATATTTCTATTTTTATTTTATTTACATTTTTTTTCTTTTATAATCTTTTCTTTTTATTTTCTTTTTTATGAAAAATGATATAAAATTCTTTTTACCTTATATTACACACATTTTCAACATTATGAAAAATTCTCTTTTTTTTTATAACTTGAAAACAACAAGAAAATATTATTTTAAAATAACACACATAATAATGAACACATTTTACGAAATCAATCAAAATTTTCCATTAAAATTTGCACTTTTCCATTGCATTGAAATTTGTCTTTTTATTTCATGCAAAAGACTGGTTCACAACTATCACTAACTTATAACTACATTTTTTTTTCTTATTAATAAAAATGTACATTTTTTTTCTTTTCAAAAGTACATTTGCTAAAATAAATTACATTATGCAACAAAACTGGTGAAATTCTTCATATTAACCATGCACAAACGATTTATTAATCGTCATCCATTTTTCCTCTCATCCTTTTTAATATGTTATTGTCATTTATTTAATTTTCAAACAATATTTAATATAATTATTACCAATTTATTATTGGATTCCCAATCCAGTATCCCTAAAAAAAGGGGTTGTTGCAGACTTCCCCACTTACAAAAATTGCGTCCTCGCAATTTCTACGTAGGGGATACATCTGTAATAAACTTATAGATTCAACTCAAAACAAAAGGACACACCTTACTCAAGCGCCAAACAATTTAGGATAATGCCTCTGCATCGACTCTTGTGTTTCCCAAGTGCAGTCCTTTGGATTACTTGACCACTGCACCTTGACTAAAGGAACCACTTTGCTACGAAGCTTCTTCGTCTCAGAGGCAATAATACGAATAGGCTCTCGAGTAAAAGTCATGTTGGGAGCGATCTCAAGCTGCTGCAACTGCTTCGGCTCTATGACCTCTTCGGAATCCCTTAAACACTTCCTCAAGTGAGACACATGAAAGACGTTGTGCATACTCGATAAGTGTTCGGGTAAGGCAACCCTGTAGGCAAGTTTTCCAATTCGCTCCACGACAGGATAAGGGCCAATAAATCTCGGAGCAAGCTTACCAGTCTTACTGAACCTCATTATTCCTTTTAAAGGAGTAACCTTCACAAATACATGATCTCCAACACTAAACTCCAAGTCCTTTCTTCGACGATCTGCATAGGACTTTTGTCTATCCTGCGCCTCATTCATCATTCTTCTAATTAGGTCCACCTTCTCAGAAGCTTCACGCACAGTGTCGGGACCAAGCACCAACCTATCCCCAATCTCAAGCCAGCACGAAGGAGATCTACAGGGTCTTCCATACAATGCTTCAAAAGGAGCCATGCCTATACTAGATTGAAAGCTATTGTTATATGCAAACTCGACCAAGTATAGGTGGTCCTCCCAAGACCCGCCAAAATCAAGGATACAAGAGTGCAACAAATCCTCCAATATCTTGTTAACCCGCTCAGTTTGCCCATCGGACTGAGGATGATATGCTGAGCTGATATTCAACTTCATCCCCAAAGCAGACTGCAAGCTTCTCCAAAACCCACTAGTAAATAGTGGATCCCTATCACAAACTATAACACTAGGTACACCATGGAGACGTACAACTTCATTCACATATAGCTTTGCCAAATAAGGAGCGGTTCTTTTTGACTTGACTGGGATAAAATGGGCAGATTTAGTCAAACGATCCACTACTACCCATATGCTATCATGCCCTTGCTTTGATCTCGGCAATCCATCAATGAAGTCCATGGATACCTAAACAAAGCATTTATATTTACAGCATTACGCCGAAGGATCTAAGTATAAATAAACAATTTAGAATTTTAATTCACTTATACCTGATCCCATTTCCATAGCGGAATCTCTAATGGCTGAAGAAGACCGCTGGGCTTTTGGTGCTCGCACTTCACCAATTGGCTGGTAATACACTTCTTTACATACTCGCCTATGTCGTGTTCATTCCTTCCCAGTAATATAGACGTTTCATGTCCATATACATCTTACTGCTACCTGGGTGAATGGTATATCGGGAACTATGGCAATTGCTCATCACCTCATGCCTAAGACCTGCAACATTAGGTACAAAGATCCTGCCCTTCTTCCTTAAATAACCTTGAGCATCCAACTCAAATCCTTTCAAATCATCAGTATTATCTCCATTCTTCAGCCGACGAATACGCTCTAAAGCAGTGGGATCTTCCATCTGAGCATGAGAAATCCTATCCATGAGACTTGGTCTCATAACCATATTGGCCAACATCCTTCCAAAGCTATGAGTGGGCATATTACAATAGATTCCACTGGAAGCCAGCACCTCCAAGTCTCGCCATTCAGCTATCATCATCGATACAACCGCTAGGTGTTTACGACTAAGAGCATCTGCCACTCGATTACCTTTTCCAGGTGTATATTGAATATCAAAATCATATGCTGCCAAAAACTCCAACCATCTCTGCTGGCGCATATTCAGCTCCTTCTGAGTAAAGAGGTATTTCAAGGACTTATGGTCAGTATAAAGAACAAACTTCTCACCCATAAGATAATGACGCCACAGCTTCATAGCAAAAACTACAGCTGCCAGCTCCAAATCATGTACAGCATATCTAACCTCATTGGGTTTTAATTGTCTAGATGCATAAGCCACAACTCGTCCTATCTGCATAAGCACAGCACCCAGTCCAGACCCACAAGCATCAGTATAGACCACAAGATCCTGATTGCCTTCTGGAATCACCAAAACTGGTGCATTAGTGAGCATCTCCTTCAACTTAGAGAAAGCTTCTTCACACTTATCTGTCCACTCAAATCTTATACCCTTCTTTGTCAGCCTTGTCAAAGGAGTGACAATCTTCGAAAAATCCTTAACAAAGCGACGATAGTATCCTGCTAGACCGAGGAAGCTTCGAATCTCCGTAACAGTCTCGGGCCTTTTCCAATTCTGTATTGCTTCTATCTTAGAAGGATCCACAGCTAGACCGGCTTCAGATATAATATGGCCCAAGAACTTTACCTCCTTCTGCCAAAAGTGGCACTTGGAAAACTTTGCTTTCAGCTTATGTTCCCTCAAAGTCTCCAAAACAATCCTCAAATGACCTTCATGCTCTTGCTCAGACATGGAATAAACTAATATATCATCAATGAAGACCAAGACGAATCTATCAAGATAGCTTCTGAACACTCTATTCATCAGGTCTACAAAGTATGCATGGGCATTCGTAAGTCCAAATGGCATTACCAACCATTCATAAGAGCCATATCGAGTGCGAAAGGAAGTGAGAGGGATGCTGTCTTCGGCTACTCGCAACTGATGGAATCCAGTGGCTAAGTCAAGCTGGGAAAAGACTTTTGCTCCACTTAACTGATCAAAAAGATCATCAATACGAGGGAGTGGATACTTATTCTTTACTGTCAGCTCATTAAGCTTTCTATAATCAATGCATAAGCGGAGAGAGCCGTCAGCCTTCTTTACAAAGACTGTAGTGGCTCCCCAAGGAGAGCTACTCGATCGGATGAACTGCTTCCCTTCCAACTCAGTCAACTGCTTCCGAAGCTCCTCCATCTCAACACGAGGCATACGATTATGAGGTCTACTGACTGGTTGGGCTCCAGGGATAAGATCTATGCGAAACTCCACAGCCCTCTTAGGCGGCAAGCCGGCAACAGGCTCAAACACATCACCAAAATCCCTGACAACAGGAACTCTTGCTATCTCCTCATCTTCTCGCAACTCGATGGAATAGAGAGAACCATGAGCATTAGGGCCTTGCATATCAAGTGTTATATTAACAAGCCCTCTGAAAGAGGGGTGTTTCAAAGTAACAACTCTGTCTAAGCAAGAAAGATGAGCCTCATATCGTTCCAACCAATCCATCCCCAAAATAATATCAAAGCCAAGACACTCAAATACATTCAAGTCACATGAGAAAGGAAGTCCTCCTAAGGATAGCTCAAGGTTATTGCACACCATTTCAAGCGTTGCGGACCCGCCAATGGGATTCGCAATCCTTAGAGATGTGACAAGATAAACTACATCCAAAGCATATCTATCAACTAAATCTTTAGATATAAAGGAATGTGATGCACCGGTGTCAAAAAGTATGCAAATAAAAGTATCTCTAAATGGGATTATACCTTCCATTACTTGTTTTCCTTTCCTTCGGCTTGGACCCGGATCTCCCTCCATGGCATGAAGCTTAGCTGCTTGCTTTTTCTTTGATAGTTGCGGACATTCGTTTCTTAGATGACCAATCTGGTGACACTCATAACACTCCCTTTGAGGACAGACATTAGCAAAATGCCCCTTTGCACCACACTTATAGCATTCCACTCCACCCTTTTGTTGCTTTTGTGAGCCTGAAGCTTGACCCTTCTTTTGCTTCTTTTGAGAATTCTGCTTCTTCTTAGGGAAAAATGGAGCTTTCCTCTTAGGTGCATCATCATCTCTTTCACGATATAGGTCCTCGTATCTCAAAGCCAGATCCACAATCTCATCAAAAGTAGAACGAAGCTGAGTCAAGAGCTGTTCCCTCAGCTTCCTACGAAGACCATCTACAAATATCTGATTCTTTTTGAACTGGGTGTTGACCAAATCTGCACCATACTTAGAGTGGGAATTGAAGGTATTGACGTACTCCTGAACTGACATACCCCTCTGCTTAAGCTCAATAAATCTACGAGTAAGGATGGCCTTCTCTGCCTCTGGAACGAACCTCAACTCAAATCGTTCCCTAAATCTTTCCCATGTAAGCTCTTCCTCTCCTCTCTCAGCATTCATAATGTCAAACCAATCAGCGGCATTGCCTTGGAGGAAGCTAGAAGCAATCTCGACCTTTTGATGGTCAGTCACACCCATGTGCCCAAAAACACGCTCACAAGTCTTATGCTAGGCCTGAACTTCAACAACACCTTCTTTCCCAAGAAAAGGCTTCCCTCCAAGGCTCGTAAAGTCCTTACACATACGAGCGAAATCAGCTCTAGGAGCAGCATCAGGAGCGGGTGCGGCTTGAGGCATGTTCCGCATCAACTCCAACCACTGCTCCATCGTCAAACGGGGAGGTCTTCCAGCCATCTTTCTTACTACTTTGCATATAGTGAGATATATCACTCAGCTGGAATTAAAATAATACTCACACTAGAATGCTAAAAATTGTGGTTTTGGTTCAGGTATGTACAACTATTATTATATAATGAGAGTGATACTGTAAAATAAACATACATGTACGATGTTTCTACTGTCTTGTACTAATCCATATTCTAAATATATTTTGTACTATGTCAAACCTGGGCTCTGATACCAACAATGTAACGCCCGGCCCCTAGACCCATGCTAACCAAGAGCAACACTAAGTGTTACTGTAACGACCCGTATTCTACGCACCATAGGACCGTAGGATATTTGTTTCTTTCACATACGAAGTCGTATGGTCATGTAACTTTGGGAGACGACTATTGGGGTCATTTCCCATGTTCATGATTTTTCCCGATTTTTAAATGACCATTTTACCCCTAGTTAGCACTGTTTTGGCCATAACTTTTGACTGGAAAGGAATTTTGACCTGAAACCACTTCCACTGGCTCCGGATGATGGTTTACAATTCCGTAGAGTGGTCACATTAGCCAAACGGACTCACCATTTGGAAGATATGGCTGAAACAAGTTTCAGATGGTGAAAAACAGCTTAGTTGGGCTTAACCGGATGATTAGCATCTAGGCCCAGAGGGGAATTTCAGGTTTAGAGGTATAGGAGGACTGATTAGGGTTTGGAAATCATTTTCATTTCAGTTTTGAGCCGCCACAAATGTAACACCCCACGTCCGTTAGTGTCACTCGCAAAGGGAATGCACTAAGTTCTGTGGAGCATTATGGGTAAAAGATGCAGATAAATTACAAGACAGACAAACAATTAACAGCGGAAAATAAAACTTTGCTTTATTGATAAAATAGATTGTACAAGATTGCTTTACAATATCAGAGTATCATCTGTCTTTACTAGATAAAGAAGCATAAAAATACATTTATATTCCCCAATGTAGCATAAGCCAGCCATAGCATCTGAAAAAGAGAATCCAAGCAAAACTTCGACAAATCTTCAAGCTGGGAAAGAGTGACAGTCCAACTTAACCTGAGCTATACTACTCCCTCCTCTACTACCTGGGGGGGGGGGGGAACGGAAGAAAAGAAGACGAAAGAAAAACAGAGTCAGACATAAAGCCTGAGTAAGTTCAGTAACTTCTAGCATGTGAACATGGAAAAACAAAACGACATGAATTAACTGAATACAAGATTACACCATGACGATAGGGTCAACAAGATTAGTCAAGGTAGTCACAAGATATGCTAAGATGACTGGATACGCTCTAATACTTTCACAGCTTCGCTATTTCCTTGTTATATTGGTTTCTATATCTCTGCACCGCCTAACTAGTGTTTCAACTAGTAACGATAACGTGATCCCAATCCCTGTATTTTCCATCGCCTTCAGGCATCCATTTATTAGTTGTTACCTAGATCTAATCTAGGGTTTTCTATCCACTGCTTTCTAGATTTAACTATAGTTTTACGCTATCTTCTGAACGCTTTTCGAGTTCAGGGTTTATGCCACCTAGTCCAACTAGGGATTACGCTACCTATCGACCAATGCCCCCAAGTCTAGGACACACTACCTAGAGTGGTATATGTTCCTAGGCTTCCCCACGTATGTATCGCGAATCGTTATCGCTTGTCTAGATGCACATGTCCTGTAATGTGCGATCCGAGTCCTGTGATAGGGCAAATCAAGGAATACAGAACTCGGTCGGGAGCTTTCAGATATCTGCCGATGCAGATGCTAAGGTCTGTTTTTATTCCAGTGGCTATGGTCCCACTTGACCCCTCCCTCAGCTAATGAAAGGCACACCTTGTAAAATGAGAACTATACGCCGGCCCCCGGTGCCCCCACTATCCTATGGCCATCCGCAACCATAACTAGATAGCAAGTATATGGTCTTTTGGAGTTCTCCGCCTTTCCGCTTCACGTATCTCGATTGACTCAAGATGGATGGTAGACGACGAGTTGCTATCACAGGGCTACCGTCTTCTCGCCGAATCACGCTGGTCCATCCTAGTCTTTAGGTTGCCACATATATATTGCAACCAAGGCATACCCTCGGTTCTTCTAACGCAGACCTTAACCTCTGTAAGCCCAGGATGATCATCTGCAGCCTCACAGAGGGATACCAAGAGTACCCTCACGTCCCCTCGAAGCCTCGGGCTTCGTAACCCAATTCGTTGGACCCTTCTTAAAACCAGATGGATGTCTGCTCCTTCGTGTTATACTAAGAATTACTACTTAGTTCTACTAACTAAGGTTTACCACTTAGTTTCCAAATTCCTTGTTTTCTTAACTAAGTTTTACTACTTAGTCCCTTTTTCAACTGAGGTTTACTACTTAGTTTTCTTTCTCGCCAGGTTGGGTTGGTTAAGTGTCTTTAGTCGATTCAAGCTATCTTAACCCTCTTCCCTTATCCTATTACACTGGTTAAGTGTTATCCCTTTATGCTTTTTACTTAACCCTATTCATTTATCATATTCTGATGGTTAAGCGTTCAAGTTTACTTAACCCTATGGTCTAGTCCAGCTAACATATTAATTTGGCTAAGTGTATTACTTAACCCCAACCTCTAGTCTAATTAACATGTTAAATTGGCTAAGTGTATTAACTTTACTTAACCCCACCTTCTAGTCAAGTCAACATGTTAATTTGGCTAAGTATTCCCATGGACTTAACCCTCCCATTCTAGCTTTAACTGTGCTAAGTTGGTTAAGTGTTCCTTAACCTTCCCATTCTAGCTTTAATTAATAAATTAAAGCCGCAACCTCTCACATTAGACAGATATTGCTGCGGTTACTGGATGTGCCGGTCGGTTCCGGGCAGGTTTACACCGTAACTCAGTCTAACCTCGGGTTAGGCATATTCATGTTTTCTAAGTTCAAAGGGTTTTTGACTAATTTCCAAATCTGGTTTTGAAAACAACCATCCCGTCCTTCGGATCAGTTAGGGATAGCCAGGGAGGGCAGGAAACTTGTATTTTCCAAACCCAAGCCTAGACACTATCCTCTCTGTCACCCTAGAACCTTCTGGTCTATGTGTTATAAAAAGGGGTGTTATCAAAATACTTTTCTTTTGTTTATAAATTGTTAACAATTTATTTCAAAAGCCCATTTCCCCTTTTTAGACAAATTTGGCCTATATTTATTTGTCAAGCCTACTAGTATACTTATATTCTAGGCCCAAGTCCTAACCCAACATGCAGTTTAGGCTATTTCCTATTTCATTGCCGAAACTAGATTAAATATCCTAGTTTATAAATTATGGCCAAAACTTAACCAAGTTACATATTTTGTGGTAAATGAACAATTTAACATTTATGACGAATTCTATAAGTAAATTACTCCTAATTTACTTATTTCATTACTACTCTTTTAATGTACATTGTCACATTTATTATTATGGCCCATTCTCTCTTATTTATCATATTTATACTTTTTGGTATGTAAATTATACCAAATTTAGTGTCGCTAACCATAATTTATTCTAAACATGACAATTGCTCACAATTATGAATAAATTCAAAATTGTGCTAATATACTTATTCCAAATCAACCTTAATTAACCCAATCTTGGTTTAACATCCTAATTCAAAATTTATGGCAGAACTAGAATTATTTTTCTAGTTTACATTTTATGCCTAAAATTTAGCTTAATTACTAACGCTAAATTTAATATGTCAAAATCACATATTCCCTAATCCATGTCAATTTCCCCTTTTTCATTTTAATATGCATGTCATAATACATATTCCAAATTATGCCAATTTCCAAGTTTACAATTACGTTCATATTCATTTCCATGTTTTTCCCCAAATCGCATTCCCACCGTTCGAATAATCGTGATTCAACCTAGATTATAAATAAATCTAGATTCGTAGATAAAAAGGGAATGAATCAAAATGACAAGAAGGAATAATTGGCATAAAAAGGTTTGGATAACAATGTAGGTTCAAGAATATGGGTAGACCTAACTAAATAGGTAAATTCCCACTGTCTTAAAACCAAAGAATGGGCAAAATAGGTTCAAGAACGTGGGTAGACCTAACTTAATAGGTAAATTCCCACTGTCTTAAAACCAAAGAAAAAAAACCAAGGAACAGGTAGAATAAATAATTGGGTTTAGACCCAATTTCACAATCACCAAACTAAAGCAATATTTTCCTAATCATGAATCATGGGTGTCAAAATCATAATTGTCCTCATTATGTCATAAGCAATAGTTTATGTCCAATTCAAAGGCTTATATTCTTAGTCATAAGTAATGTCCATGGTCATAGGAAATATAGGCGATGTTCATAGTCCAAAAGGGAAAATAATTCCCATAGTCCTAAGTCATTGTCATAGGCAATGTTTGTATGTCCCAAAATCAAAGGCTCATGTCATAGTCCAAAGGCATATGCTTTCAAAGGCCACAGTTCTATAGTCATAGTCACGGTTACAGTTTTATTTGTTCTCGAATCATAACAATTCTTAATTTAGTCCAAGAGTATAAACACAGATTCGAAGAGAGAGAGAGAGAGAGAGAGAGAGAGAGAGATTTGGCATATTCCTTTATTTCTTTAATTTCATGTCACAAATAAAACAAAATATTCAGATCTAGAAATAACCAACTTACAGAAAATAGATCTAGAAAAGAAGGAAAGCGTGGCTATGATTCGTGCGTCGTTGCTTGAAACTTGTTTGAGCTAGCCTTTGAATTCTTCACTTGAAACTTTGATTTGAATCCCTCCTTAAAAGTCTTTTAGCAGCATCTCCTCGTCTTGAATCATATTTTATTTTATTTATTTAAGAAAATTTAGAAGAGGGGAAGAAGCCATGAATCTTAGCGGCATAAGGATAGAAGAGAATTGGTGCAAAGAGAATGAAGACTAGGGCTGTTTATATAGCTGCTCAAGACCTTATCGTACACGCAGCGCTGAGTCAGCATTGAACCTAGTTAAGAAAATAGTCCAGGTACGTAGATGAATCTAGCCAAACCTTATCATACACGCAGTGCTGAGTCAGTATTGGGTCCCACAAGCTATTTTGGCGTAAAAGTTTGATTTTCAAACTTTTGAATTTCTAGAATTTATTTAACTGTTTTATTCACATGAAATATTCTTATATGTATACAATTCCTCTAACGACCATTTTACGCGTATATATATACGCACAACTTTCATTTTATTTTCAAAATTCAAATGATGTTGCCATATTTCATTGACTGTAGCCTTATCTTGAATTTTATCTTTCGTATACATATATTTTTGCATATATATATATATATATATTTCTCATATGTATATATATATTTTTTCTTTATTTCCTTATATGTACGTTCTTATCCTTTCAAATTTTGAATTTGTATACGTACATATATTTGCATGTTCAGTTGGCCCTCTCTAAAACAAAGATAAAAAAAATTATGCCGCCGCCGAGGTTCGAACCCCTGACCTCCATGCTACAAATCCAATGCCTTAACCAACTGAGCTACAGAGGCTTTTGTTAATAAGTATTAGAACAATAATAATTATTGTTCTCTCCTTACTTCTCTTTTTTCATGTTAGTTACAATACTTAAATTAAAAAACTACGTGGATCTTTTTCTTTTAATTTTTCTTTTAAAAATTAATTATACTTTAATTTGAGAATCTTAATGTCACAGAATTACGGGGTGTTACATTCTCCCCCACTTAAAAGGATTTCGTCCCCGAAATCTTCAAGTTAGGAAGAATGTGTCCTACCATCCAATCACCCATCTACTCAACCATTCAATCACAGGCATTCATTGTCCTTAAAAGATTTCTAATGCTTTCATGTTCATATGCATAGTGTGTGTATATGTCTCTATCTAATGCAAAATCAGGCGGTCTACTGATTCAGTTGACCTCCTTAATGCAAATCATGTTAGTGCCATGCATCCAATCATGCATGCAAACATCCCTAGTCATGTAAATACTACATGCGTGCACAGCCATTCAGCCATATGCAACGCCCATATGATGTCATATCAAGTTCAACTTATAAACAAATGCATATATGTAAATGCAATATGAGAGCGTCCGAACTTGATCTAGTGCCTAATACGTATGCATATGCATCCACGAGCAACCATTTGCAACCACTTGCAACCATTCAACCATAACATGTTTCAAATACATGTTTACATCCATTGGCTTCTGCCTAAGGATCGCAGATTCGATCTAGAGGATATACTTTGGAAAGAGAGAAACAACTATGCGTAAAGCTCCTAAACAGAGAAATCAAGGATGCACCCTTAAGGAAAAAGGGCACGTTGCTAGTATCTAGCCTTCTTGAGCTTTACTCCACTGTATCTTAACCAATTTATCTTCACGATTGTGAAGTTCCTAACCTCCATTTCCAAAATAAACAGATGTCAATCACGGTACCAAGTGTATGATTAGAGGTCTCTCCCTTATCCACCATGCCATAACTATAAGGGTTGAAAGATCACTACGCGCTTTTTAGAGCGCCTGTCACAACTATTCATCTCTCACGCAAACCATCCTAGTCGAACTCAACATTCCTCAGGTACAAGCCCCAAAGGCCTAAACCAATATCAGACAAGCATCCAAGGAATATCTCCTCCGAATTTAGACGATCTACGTGATATGATATAAACAAACTCGATAACTATTCTCAAACCCCTACTATCCAAAAATAAACGGGTCGAACCACCCACTGGGTTTGAGACTGATTGGGATCTTCTTACTATACAAGTACTAAGGTGCAGAGACTTAACTATGGAAGCAAATATGAACAGATGCGAAGCGCTAAAACTGAAGGAAAGAGTATGAACAGAAAACTAGATTCTTTCCAACAGAAACTTTTACCACCTATCTCCTAGGTATGCTTAGCATGTACTTGTCCTTCTAAAAATCTTGTCCCTCGTCCTTGCCCTTGTCTTTAATTATATGCCCTATCATACTCTAGTAAGGATACTTCCTCTTTTATAATTTCTTCCTCCTTCGTGAGCTAACCTATCTCCATGCATTCCTCATCCTAGGGTTTTGTCCCTTTTGCCAAACTCCTCATCCCTTTTCATGTATTGTTATGTTGGCAAATCTCTCGAAAACTGCTTCCATCATACAGAAAACCTTATAAACTTGAAAGAAGACTGGCCGTAAGTGAAACGAATACGGCTATAGATGGAGGACGGGCACTACTTTGCCCTTCGATGAGGTTACCTCCCAGAAAGCCAGGAGCCCAAGAGACTAAAGAAAGAAGGAGACAAGAATTCAAACAGAGGAAGAGAAGACAGTGCATATGGCTTTGGGGAATATTCCTTTAAAACAAAACTTTTCTTTTGAAAATGCTTCTTTAAAAACCATTTTGAAAAATAATTTTTCAAATCCTTTATCTGATCCGGTAACCTTCAGCTCTGATACCACGTGTAACACCCCACGTCCGTTAGTGTCACTCGCAAAGGGAATGCACTAAGTTCTGTGGAGCATTATGGGTAAAAGATGCAGATAAATTACAAGACAGACAAACAATTAACAGTGGAAAATAAAACTTTGCTTTATTGATAAAATAGATTGTACAAGATTGCTTTACAATATCAGAGTATCATCTGTCTTTACTAGATAAAGAAGCATAAAAATAAATTTATATTCCCCAATGTTGCATAAGCCAGCCATAGCATCTGAAAAAGAGAATCCAAGCAAAACTTCGACAAATCTTCAAGCTGGGAAAGAGTGACGGTCCAACTTAACCTGAGCTATACTACTCCCTCCTCTACTACCTTGGGGGAGGGGGGAACGGAAGAAAAGAAGACGAAAGAAAAACAGAGTCAGACATAAAGGCTGAGTAAGTTCAGTAACTTCTAGCATGTGAACATGGAAAAACAAAACGACATGAATTAACTGAATACAAGATTACACCATGACGATAGGGTCAACAAGATTAGTCAAGGTAGTCACAAGATATGCTAAGATGACTGGATACGCTCTAATACTTTCACAGCTTCGCTATTTCCTTGTTATATTGGTTTCTATATCTCTGCACCGCCTAACTAGTGTTTCAACTAGTAACGATATAGTGATCCCAATCCCTGTATTTTCCATCGCCTTCAGGCATCCATTTATTAGTTGTTACCTAGATCTAATTTAGGGTTTTCTATCCACTGCTTTCTAGATTTAACTATAGTTTTACGCTATCTGCTGAACGCTTTTCGAGTTCAGGGTTTATGCCACCTAGTCCAACTAGGGATTACGCTACCTGTCGAACAATGCCCCCAAGTCTAGGACACACTACCTAGAGTGGTATATGTTCCTAGGCTTCCCCACGTATGTATCGCGAATCGTTATCGCTTGTCTAGATGCACATGTCCTGTAATGTGCGATCCGAGTCCTGTGACAGGGCAAATCAAGGAATACAGAACTCGGTCGGGAGCTTTCAGATATCTGCCGATGCAGATGCTAAGGTCTGTTTTTATTCCAGTGGCTATGGTCCCACTTGATCCCTCCCTCAGCTAATGAAAGGCACACCTTGTAAAATGAGAACTACACGCCGGCCCCCGGTGCCCCACTATCCTATGGCCATCCGCAACCATAACTAGATAGCAAGTATATGGTCTTTTGGAGTTCTCCGCCTTTCCGCTTCACGTATCTCGATTGACTCAAGATGGATGGTAGACGACGAGTTGCTATCACAGGGCTACCGTCTTCTCGCCGAATCACGCTGGTCCATCCTAGTCTTTAGGTTGCCACATATATATTGCAACCAAGGCATACCCTCGGTTCTTCTAACGCAGACCTTAACCTCTGTAAGCCCAGGATGATCATCTGCAGCCTCACAGAGGGATACCAAGAGTACCCTCACGTCCCCTCGAAGCCTCGGGCTTCGTAACCCAATTCGTTGGACCCTTCTTAAAACCAGATGGATGTCTGCTCCTTCGTGTTATACTAAGAATTACTACTTAGTTCTACTAACTAAGGTTTACCACTTAGTTTCCAAATTCCTTGTTTTCTTAACTAAGTTTTACTACTTAGTCCCTTTTTCAACTGATGTTTACTACATAGTTTTCTTTCTCGCCAGGTTGGGTTGGTTAAGTGTCTTTAGTCGATTCAAGCTATCTTAACCCTCTTCCCTTATCCTATTACACTGGTTAAGTGTTATCCCTTTATGCTTTTTACTTAACCCTATTCATTTATCATATTCTGATGGTTAAGCGTTCAAGTTTACTTAACCCTATGGTCTAGTCCAGCTAACGTATTAATTTGGCTAAGTGTATTACTTAACCCCAACCTCTAGTCTAATTAACATGTTAAATTGGCTAAGTGTATTAACTTTACTTAACCCCACCTTCTAGTCTAGTCAACATGTTAATTTGGCTAAGTATTCCCATGGACTTAACCCTCCCATTCTAGCTTTAACTGTGCTAAGTTGGTTAAGTGTTCCTTAACCTTCCCATTCTAGCTTTAATTAATAAATTAAAGCCGCAACCTCTCACATTAGACAGATATTGCTGCGGTTACTGGATGTGCCGGTCGGTTCCGGGCAGGTTTACACCGCAACTCAGTCTAACCTCGGGTTAGGCATATTCATGTTTTCTAAGTTCAAAGGGTTTTTGATTAATTTCCAAATCTGGTTTTGAAAACAACCATCCCGTCCTTCGGATCAGTTAGGGATAGCCAGGGAGGGTAGGAAACTTGTATTTTCCAAACCCAGGCCTAGACACTATCCTCTCTGTCACCCTAGAACCTTCTGGTCTATGTGTTATAAAAAGGGGTGTTATCAAAATACTTTTCTTTTGTTTATAAATTGTTAACAATTTATTTCAAAAGCCCATTTCCCCTTTTTAGACAAATTTGGCCTATATTTATTTGTCAAGCCTACTAGTATACTTATATTCTAGGCCCAAGTCCTAACCCAACATGCAGTTTAGGCCATTTCCTATTTCATTGCCGAAACTAGATTAAATATCCTAGTTTATAAATTATGGCCAAAACTTAACCAAGTTACATATTTTATGGTAAATGAACAATTTAACATTTATGACGAATTCTATAAGTAAAGTACTCCTAATTTACTTATTTCATTACTACTCTTTTAATGTACATTGTCACATTTATTATTATGGCCCATTCTCTCTTATTTATCATATTTATACTTTTTGGTATGTAAATTACACCAAATTTAGTGTCGCTAACCATAATTTATTCTAAACATGACAATTGCTCACAATTATGAATAAATTCAAAATTGTGCTAATATACTTATTCCAAATCAACCTTAATTAACCCAATCTTGGTTTAACATCCTAATTCAAAATTTATGGCAAAACTAGAATTATTTTTCTAGTTTACATTTTATGCCTAAAATTTAGCTTACTTACTAACGCTAAATTTAATATGTCAAAATCACATATTCCCTAATCCATGTCAATTTCCCCTTTTTCATTTTAATATGCATGTCATAATACATATTCCAAATTATGCCAATTTCCAAGTTTACAATTACGTTCATATTCATTTCCATGTTTTTCCCCAAATCGCATTCCCACCGTTCGAATAATCGTGATTCAACCTAGATTATAAATAAATCTAGATTCGTAGATAAAAAGGGAATGAATCAAAATGACAAGAAGGAATAATTGGCATAAAAAGGTTTGGATAACAATGTAGGTTCAAGAATATGGGTAGACCTAACTAAATAGGTAAATTTCCACTGTCTTAAAACCAAAGAATGGGCAAAATAGGTTCAAGAACGTGGGTAGACCTAACTTAGTAGGTAAATTCCCACTGTCTTAAAACCAAAGAAAAAAAACCAAGGAACAGGTAGAATAAATAATTGGGTTTAGACTCAATTTCACAATCACCAAACTAAAGCAATATTTTCCTAATCATGAATCATGGGTGTCAAAATCACAATTGTCCTCATTATGTCATAAGCAATAGTTTATGTCCAATTCAAAGGCTTATATTCTTAGTCATAAGTAATGTCCATGGTCATAGGAAATATAGGCAATGTTCATAGTCCAAAAGGGAAAATAATTCCCATAGTCCTAAGTCATTGTCATAGGCAATGTTTGTATGTCCCAAAATCAAAGGCTCATGTCATAGTCCAAAGGCATATGCTTTCAAAGGCCACAGTTCTATAGTCATAGTCACGGTTACAGTTTTATTTGTTCTCGAATCATAACAGTTCTTAATTCAGTCCAAGAGTATAAACACAGATTCGAAGAGAGAGAGAGAGAGAGAGAGATTTGGCATATTCCTTTAATTTCATGTCACAAATAAAACAAAATATTCAGATCTAGAAATAACCAACTTACAGAAAATAGATCTAGAAAAGAAGGAAAGCGTGGCTATGATTCGTGCGTCGTTGCTTGAAACTTGTTTGAGCTAGCCTTTGAATTCTTCACTTGAAACTTTGATTTGAATCCCTCCTTAAAAGTCTTTTAGCAGCATCTCCTCGTCTTGAATCATATTTTATTTTATTTATTTAAGAAAATTTAGAAGAGGGGAAGAAGCCATGAATCTTAGCGGCATAAGGATAGAAGAGAATTGGTGCAATGAGAATGAAGACTAGGGCTGTTTATATAGCTGCTCAAGACCTTATCGTACACGCAGCGCTGAGTCAGCATTGAACCTAGTTAAGAAAATAGTCCAGGTACGTAGATGAATCTAGCCAAACCTTATCATACACGCAGTGCTGAGTCAGCATTGGGTCCCACAAGCTATTTTGGCGTAAAAGTTTGATTTTCAAACTTTTGAATTTCTGGAATTTATTTAACTGTTTTATTCACATGAAATATTCTTATATGTATACAATTCCTCTAACGACCATTTTACGCGTATATATATACGCACAACTTTCATTTTATTTTCAAAATTCAAATGATGTTGCCATATTTCATTGACTGTAGCCTTATCTTGAATTTTATCTTTCGTATACATATATTTTTGCATATATATATATATATTTCTCATATGTATATATATATTTTCTTTATTTCCTTATATGTACGTTCTTATCCTTTCAAATTTTGAATTTGTATACGTACATATATTTGCATGTTCAGTTGGCCCTCTCTAAAACAAAGATAAAAAAAATTATGTCGCCGCCGAGGTTCGAACCCCCGACCTCCATGCTACAAATCCAATACCTTAACCAACTGAGCTACAGAGGCTTTTGTTAATAAGTCTTAGAACAATAATAATTATTGTTTTCTCCTTACTTCTCTTTTTTCATGTTAGTTACAATACTTAAATTAAACAACTACGTGGATCTTTTTCTTTTAATTTTTCTTTTAAAAATTAATTATACTTTAATTTGAGAATCTTAATGTCACAGAATTACGGGGTGTTACAACAAACCTTCTTGAGACCTTAGTAATGGCTTCCATCCTCTAAAACCACTCCAAAACACATTTTTAGTGAAGATTAAGCCTAAACTACATCAAAACAAGGCCAAATAGCAACAAAGCAAGGTTGGAGCTGTTGGTATACATAGGAATTCGACCCAAACAGAGAGTATTTCAGATTTGGTGTTTCATTTGTGGACAAGGTGAGTGATTTGCATAGTTTTTGCACTAATTACGGTAATTAAGGGTAATTAGTGAGGATTAGCAGATTTATACACTAATAAATTCTGGAAAAATGTTTAGAAATTCTTAAATAATATTTTATGCCTCTGGTAGAAATTTGGT
The DNA here is from genome assembly GCA_030737875.1 of Allium sativum. Taxonomy (NCBI): domain Eukaryota; kingdom Viridiplantae; phylum Streptophyta; class Magnoliopsida; order Asparagales; family Amaryllidaceae; genus Allium; species Allium sativum. The sequence continues at coordinate 182,026,385 of CM060913.1, read as the reverse complement.
TTAATTTGATTGAGTTTTGTTAACCCTGTGATTAGATTTACTTAAACATGCTTAAGGGAAAATAAGGGGTTTTGGGCACATTTGATCCATTTTGACATGTAAAGTCATTGTTTTGGTATTTGTGGTTAGTTTGCTATGTTGTTATGACTATTTGACATGATTTGTGATTGATTAGAATAGTTAGATTTGTCAAAAACGTCGTCGAACGGCGTACACAAGTTATTGGAAAAGTTGCAGAAAGTTGTGCAGGGCTTCGGATCAGATCGGATGAGGGCTCGGATCGGATATTTGAACTGGGCAAGAAAACCCGACCCGAACTGGAGTTTGGCACATAAGAGACTTGGCAAAAAGGAAGGCCGTTTACTTAGAGTTGGAGTGGACAAGGGGATCAGATCGGAAGGATAATGGAGGCCGGATCGGATCGACTTAAGAATGGAAGGCTATGACTGGAGTAGGGTGAAGGGATCGGATCGGATGAACTGGAAGACAGCAACCCGACCTGACCCGGAGGAGGACACCGACCCGACCCGAAGTGGAGTACCCGACCCGACGAGGGTGATGACTACTGAACCGAACCGACGAGGGTGATGACTACCGAACCGAACCGAATTCTAGGACTGTTACTGCGCGACAACTGTAACACCCCACCTCCGCCAGGGTGGCTCTTGCAAGCACTCTGACTTTGGAGGGGCGTTTGTACCGGGTAAACATGCATAATGATATATCAAGGCAGAACAAGAACATATGTATATATGTAAAAAGAGTAAATAAGATAAGTAAAACAGCGGAAGATTTCAAACTATTTCAAAACAAGTCTGGTACAACATAATGTCAACTTTCCAAATACACAAGTCTAGATAAAAACAACATCACTGGAAAACTGAAATACATAAGTACTATCCCCAAAATAAGTGATAACCATAGCTAGCTTCATGTCAAGACCGTACATGAGCTAAAATCCCACAAGCAAGTGATCAGAAATCCAAGCTAAGCTCCAATATTCCCACCCTGAGAACCTGGGGGGGGGGGGACGGAAGAAAAGAGGCGAAAGAAAAACAGGTCAGTCAAAAAGACTGAGTAAGCCCTACTACAATCAATGTAAACTGATAAAGTTAACTGGCATGAGAAGCAGGGATGAACATAAGGATAACAACATACTAGCATGATGATTAACCAACAAGGTAGATAAAGGTGTCATCGCATAATCAGGTTTAAGGTTTTTGCACCACAGGTGTACCAGCATTCTAACATGTCATGTATAAACAAGAATTTATCCCTTGGCCTAAACTTGGCCCAGTATCAGGTGTTTGACTTAAATCAAGATCCAACTTCTTGGTACCAATTCTAGTATAAAAGGATTAGGTGTTACCCCAATGTTTACATCGAAACAGGACGGAACAGAATGGTCCATATAGAGATAGAGTTTGGGAAAAATGGGCTTTTACCACCCTAACAGAACGGTACCACGCAGAAACAGACGGGTGTTACCACCCAACAAAACAGACGGTACCAACAGAATCAGACAGAGCTAAGTGTGCCCTAAATCCTACCCAAGCGATCAGCTCCCTAATACATAAATACCCTATGTCGGTCTCACGATAGGGTGTATCACTCCCTAAAGTGGCAACCAATTGGCACAGGCATATTTACAGATGTCACGGCGTCTTACATCCTCAGAGGCAGACCGGGATCCATGCACGCACATGACCCGGTTGGAACGCACCATCAACACCCATCGCCATTATCAGAATGAACCACTTATAATTAGTTCAGTAAGCGTGCACAGACCGTACCTACAGTTGGGTCAAAGTTTTGATACCAGAAAGGGTTACTGACTAATATGGGTCCCAAACAACAAATGACACAAGTATTCCCCCTTGTGTCCCCAGACTATCAGATTCAGATTAACTTATTAACAGAGTTCAGACATACAAAGTTCAGACGATCAGTTTTCAGACTAACGGATCAGATAACAGATTTACAAACTTGCCTAACTTGGTGTGGGTCCTACAGATCCGCAAAACAGGTTCGTTTAATTTATCAATCAGGTTAGTTTATCCAGACCAGGTATCAAATCGGTTCTCAGCCTTATCAAATTACTGAGTTGGATTGGTTAACTATAGTTCAACTTAACCCCGTTAAATTACCGAGTTCAGATTGGCTAAGTGTAGGTTAACTTAACCCTTTTACTAATCATGGATTAACTTGGTTAAGTGTAACGATGGGTTCACAACTTAACCCCGATTAATCCACCAAGTCCAAATTGGTTAAGTATTAAGTGGACCATGACTTAACCCTAACCATGAGGCATTAATTAATTAATGTGCCTTAACCTCTCACATTAGACTTTGTTGCGGTTACTAGTTAAGCCGGTCGGTTCCGGGTAGCTTTACACCACAACTTGGTCTAACCTCGGGTTCAGGGTACAACATGACCAACTTCTCACATTGGGTCCTATTGTTTGTAGCAACTAGTTAAGCCGGTCGGTTCCGGGTAGTTTTACGCTACAAACTCAACCCAACCTCGAGTTGGTCACACTTATATTTTCTAAGTGTCATGTCCATTATGTTTACCAAACATATTACAAGTTTTCAAGCATTTGGGTAGACCTAACTTAATAGGTAAATTCCCAACGGGTAGACCTAACTTAATAGGTAAATTCTCATTCTCATGTTTTTATGTCTTTTAAGTTTACCCAACCCCAAACGCAGTCCCATCGCTTACATATCGCAATAGCGCATAAAGGATAGAAAGAGGGACCTTGGCATAATCACAACATAAAGGTGTTGAAGCCACAAGTTTAACATGGTGGCATATGAAATGTACATATGTTCATATACTTGCATATTACATTTTTAGGCCTCAAAAGCATGCATAAAACCAAACTTAACATATTGGTGATACATGGTGATAAATGACATGTAGAAATGGCCATAAGTTCGCATTTAGCCTCACATGCAAGTTGTCATAAGAGATATGATAACTTACATGTTGCCAAAATGCAACCTTTAGCATAAAGCTTGAAGCTTTATGTTCATATACTCAAGGTAAGCTTGCATAACATGATAACATGAGTAAAATGATCCACCCAAACTTGCATACATAACATGACAACTTGCATATCATAACATGGCAAACTTGCATAACATAACATGGCAAACTTGCATATCATAACATATCAAACTTGCATAACATAACATGGCAACTTGCATATCATAACATATCAAACTTGCATAACATGACATAGTAAACTTGCATATCATGGTAAACTTGCATATCATAATGATCAACCAAACTTGCATCATTCATTTAACTTTAGAGTTTAAATATGAAAGTAGAAAAGGGCTTACAATGCTTATGAAGACACCAATATATATATATATATATATATATATATATATATATATATATATATCGAGACAAAGCCCTTATGCAATCAAATAAACCCAAAATGCAAGCTCCACTAGAAAAACCCTTGAGCAAAAATGATCAAAACCCTTGCTTTATGACGTAAATATGGAAATTTGACTTGAATGCAAGCTAATGGCACTCATACAAGCTTGAAAACACTTGTATGCATGGAAAATCCTTCATAGAAATAACTTAGAATTTTATGAAGAGAGTGGAGGCCATGAGAGGAATGATTTTGCCATAGTTTAGTTACTTGAATGAATAATGATGATTTAGGGTTAGGTTAGGGGCTTATTTATAGAGATTAGGATTAGTTTCAACCGTAGGATTAAACCCTAATTCCAATCTCAGCCCTTAAAACCGAATCTGACCCCAAAACCTAACCAAAACCCCGAAATGGTGCACCAGGCAAAACTGCCCGGCTGAACCAAGTCGACAGCCAAGCCGACAGGGCTGTCGACTTGGGTCCAACAAAGTCGACTCCCAAGTCGACAGGGCTGTCGACTTGGGTGCTCTGGTGGGAATTTTCCCGCCTGGCCCAATCTGACCCTTTTTCGAATTTTGAACCCGAAGTTCAAAATCTGTTTTGAACTTGAAATTTTCTGAAAACTTCATTGGGCCTTAATTGGGTCATACGGACTCCGATTTTCGAAAACTCGGACTCTATTTTGCTTATTTTTCCGAGACGAACGCAATGGCCCAGCCCGTTTCCCTTGTTTCAGATTTATAAATTAAATTCTGCCTCGATTTACGTTATAACAGGTTATCAGAAATACGGGTTGTTACAACAACTCTTCTGAAGACCCACTCCAATTCGACCAAACCCGAGATGCAAAGGAAGTCCAAATGAGAAGTTAGAGCTCAAGATCTAGAAGGGAATCAACGAGTTCGCTTCATGGTTGGGCCTTGCTGCGGGACGCGTGCTAAGGGGTTTACGTTGTCTGTAGCTTTGGACCACTATGGTAGGAGGTACGGAGGCGGATTCAGGGCCATTATGGCATTAGTAGAACCAAGGGCTACGATCAATTAAATGGGTCATTGAAATGTTTGGTCATGACCCCATATGTTTAGCTTGATCACAACAGGGTTTCTACAAGTCGGGATTCGTCGTTACCTTAATTTGTCTAGTGTTCCAAGGTGGTAGATGTCGTATGCTTTATGCACTGAGTGAGAGATGTGAGGATGGTTGCTATGGATGGTTTGTTTGCTATCATTATGACATACACACCCCACCCCCGTATTCTTTACATTATTCATTATGGCACCTTAGAGCATTGTACGGTATGTGGTACTAACTCTTTGGTTGCAGGTTCAGGTATGTTTTAGTATACCTGTTATTATTCTGTTTAGATGCTTATCGCTCATACCAGGCCTTATGTCTGACCGAGAGTTTTATGTCACCTCTTATTACTCTGGGTGCTCACACGAGCAGACTAGAGACAGGTTAGCTGGTGATACACGAGTAGATGATCCAGAGACGAGCAGGAGGCTTCCACGTAATATATATAGTATTCTCCCTGTGTTATTGAAGATCGCTGCTTGGGCATTGGTGGTGCATCTTCTACTTTAGCTTTCTTTTGTTAGAGACAGTAAATTTGAAAAGTTGTAATAAGCTGTATTTGGATTTCCGCTGCTCTGATGATTGATGTTGATTTTAGTTATCAGCTTATGCACTGTCTCACCTGTTTTATGTCAAGTATGTTATTATTATATTTTATTCCATGCGCTGTGAGACATTCTACAGGTCCCTCGTTTAGTTAATTCCCTTCTTTCCTTTCTTCTGACGACCGTCCCTTGCTAGTCGGGCATGTGTACAATGCACCTTCGGAGGAAATGCAGGCTGGTGCGGGGCGGGCCGTCACACTTGGTATCAGAGCTCTAGGTTGCGTAGTTAACCTAGGGAAGTTATCAGGGAGAGATAATATATGTATACGAGAGAGCGTATTTGTGATTACTTTGGTTTTTAAAAGCTATATATATATATATACTATTACTATTATAAGGATGAAGTCGTACTGCACTAGCACCACTATGGAGTCGTTAATCGTTTCCTTTTTCAGATTGACGATGAGCCGATATACTAGAGGTGCTGGTAGGGGAGCCAATAATGGGAATGCTGCTGACATGAGGACGATGTTTACTGACCTCATGAGAGAGATGCTCAGAGATGTACAGAGGGCAGCTCCCAATGGTAGAAATGGTGGTGGTCCAATAGTGCAGGCGCCAAGAGTCGACTTCGCCAAGCTGAATAAGGATTATACTAGCCTTGGTGGGAAGCCGTTCCATGGAACGGAGTCGGCCACGGACGTTCAGGATTGGTTGGATAGTTGCGAACGTATCTTCGAGGATTTGGGTATCGAGGATGCGATGAAGAGAAAGCTAGCGTCCCGTCAGCGGCAAGGGCGGGCAATGAATTGGTGGAATGCTATAAAGGCAACTACTCCCGAAGATCGGATTACTTGGGAGCAGTTTAAGGCTCGCTTTAGCGAGAAGTTCATTCCAGCTGCTCAGAAGTCAGTGCTGTTTAAGAAATTCTTGGAGCTCAAAAAAAATGGCAGGGCTGTCTCGGAGTATATTGCTGAATTCGACACTTTGTCAAAGTATGGGTTATCTCTTATTGATACTGCCGAGAAGAAGAATGAGAAATTCATAACTGGTTTGGATCGGTACTTGGGGGAAAAGCTTATTAAGCACATCGGTGAGATGTTTGAGTCGATTGTGGGAAAATCATTGAGGTCGGAGAGTCTCTACCCTAAGCCAAAGACTGAGGTTGCATCTGCAGAAGAGCCAAAACCACCCGCAAGTGGTGGAGGCAAAGGTGGTTCCCAGAATAAGAGAAAGCAGAATCAGACTAAGGATGGCCAGAAGAAAAAGAATAAGCAAGATGTTGAGTGCTTCAGCTGTGGTAAGAAGGGCCATTATGCTAGTAATTATCGGGCCAAGCCAGCGGATAGGAAGTGCTTCAATTGTGGCCAAATGGGACATTACAAGGACAAGTGTCCGCAACCCCATAAAGAAAAGCAAATGGTGAAAGCCTACGCCCTTAATGCTATTCCTTCTTCGTCGAATGCCCCAACTGCGGCGAAGAAAGGAAAGAATGTCGTCATCCAAGGTATGCTTTCTGTTTACGATGTTCCTGTTAGAGTTTTGTTTGATACCGGAGCCTCCAGTTCTTTCGTATCTAGTGACCTGGTAGATAGGTTGTGATTGGAGCCCGAGATTGTCGATAGACCTTTAGTAGTGACAAACCCGATCGGTGGTTCAACTAGCCTTAGCATGATTTGTCGTAATGTGGTCTTATCGAGTCATGGATGCATGTTTGTTTGTGATTGCTTTGTTTTGGGCTTTACTGGGTTTGGCATTATTTTGGGAGTAGATTGGCTCCTAAGATATGGGGTGGTGGTAGACTGTGAGGGCTTTTTGGTGACAGCTAGAGCGGATGATGGGCGGAGGATAGTGTTTGGTGGTCTACCCAGTGAGGGGGTATTGGCTAGTTTTCTAAACTCCCTCGAAATTCCGCATAGTGAGTTGTCAGGTTTGCCCGTGGTTGGCCAGTATCCGGATGTTTTCGAGGAAGTGACCGGGCTTCCACCACACCGAGAGATTGAGTTCTGTATTGATTTGGTAAAAGATGCCAGGCCTATAGTGATGCCACTTCGTCGTATGGCACCAAGGGAGCAGCGAGAGCTCGAGGTGCAAGTCAGCGATCTTTTGAAGAAGGGATTTATCAGAAGGATTGTTTCTGAATGGGGAGCACCAGTTGTGTTTGCTACCAAGGCGGATGGTTCCCTTCGTTTGTGTGTAGACTACCGCGAGTTGAATAAAGTGACGAGGAAGAATAAGTATCCTCTACCGCGGATAGATGATTTGTTCGATCAGTTGAGTGGCACGAGAATATTTTCTCAATTGGATCTCGCGACAGGTTTTCATCAGCTTAGAGTGGAAGCTGAGAGTATAGCTAAAACGGCATTTCGGACGCCGTCTGGATTTTATGAGTGGTTGGTCATGCCATTCGGGCTGACCAATGCCCCAACATATTTTGTGGATCTTATGAATAGGGTATTCAGGGATCAGTTGAATAAGTTTGTCCTTGTGTTCGTTGATGATATTTTGGTCTATTCGAGGACAGAGGAAGAACACAAGGAACATTTAAGAATAGTGATGGAGGTGTTGAGAAAACACCAATTGAAAGCAAAGTTTTCTAAGTGTCACTTCTGGAAGAGGGAAGTGAGGTTCTTGGGCCATGTTGTATCAGAGAGTGGTATTGCCGTGGACCCGGCAAAGGTGGCTACGGTACAGGATTGGCCTACGCCCAAGAATGCAACAGATGTAAGAAGTTTCTTGGGATTAGCTGGATATTATCGTAAGTTTATCCAAGGTTTCTCCAAGATAGCAGCACCATTGACCCAGTTGACCAAGAAGAATCAAGCTTTTGTTTGGGATGAAAGGTGCGATAATGCATTCAAGAGTCTAAAGGACAAGTTGTCAAGCGCACCAGTGTTAGTCATTCCTAAAGAGAATGAAGAGATGACGGTATACACGGATGCCTGTGGTACCGGACTGGGTGTTGTATTGATGCAAGGCGGTAAGGTTGTAGCTTATGCAAGTCGGCAATTGAAACCACACGAGAAAAGATACCCTACCCATGACTTGGAATTGGCAGCGATCGTGTTCGCGTTAAAGATTTGGAGACACTATCTCTTGGGAGAAAGATTTGAGCTGTTTATAGATCATAAGTCGTTGAAGTATCTCTTCTCCCAGAAGGATCTAAATCTCCGGCAACAAAGGTGGTTAGAATTCTTGGCTTCCTATGATTTTGACATCGCATATACACCGGGAAAGGGCAATGCGGTGGCTGATGCATTAAGTAGGAGACATGCCAGTTTAGGGGCTATGTTTCTAGAATGGAAGCAACTGGAGTATATCGCGGGGTTTGATTTCAGACCAAAGTGCGAATTGGATCCAGAAATGTTAGCAAGTTTGACGATCAGACCCACTTTAATTGAGCGGATCGGCTCTAGTCAGAGGGACGATCCTAACCTATTGGAAATCATCTCCAAGTTAAAGATGGATATCGATGAGGGGATGAACAAGTATGGGCTTGATCGAGATGGATGGCTTAGAAAGAATGGAAAGCTTGTTGTACCCAATGTCAATGGATTGAGAGATGAAGTGCTTAGAGAATGTCATCACTCAAAGCTGACTATACACCCCGGTGGTAACAAGATGTATCGAGACATGAAGCAGACCTACTACTGGGAAGGGATGAAAAGAGACATTGGGAGGTTTATATCCAAATGCATGAATTGTCAGCTAGTTAAAGCTGAGCAAAAGAAGCCTAGTGGTTTGTTGCAACCATTAGAAATTCCCGAATGGAAATGGGAGCAAGTCTTGATGGATTTCATCGATGGTTTACCAAGGACTAGATCGGGACATGATAGCATTTGGGTGATTGTGGACCGATTGACTAAAAGTGCAAGATTTATACCAGTCAAATCGACCAGAACGGCGGCTAAGTTAGCAGAATTGTATATGAAGTGGGTAGTGAGATTTCATGGAGTACCCAAAAGCATTGTGAGCGACCGAGACCCGTTGTTCACTAGTGGGTTTTGGAAGAGCTTGCAAGAGGCTCTAGGGTCAGAGTTACATCTCAGTACCGCATATCATCCTCAGACCGACGGTCAGACGGAGAGGGTGAATCGTATTTTGGAAGATCTCTTGAGAGCATGTATATTGGATTTTGGTGGATCATGGGATGACCATTTGCATCTAGTAGAGTTTGCATATAATAATAGCTACCAATCCAGTATCGGTATGGCTCCATATGAAGCTTTGTACGGAAGACCGTGCAACTCACCATCATGTTGGATAGAGACTGGCGAGAAGTTTGTGCTTGGACCAGATGTGGTGAAGGAAACTTTAGATAAGATTAAGGTCATTCAACAACGAATGAAAGCTGCTCAAGATAGGCAGAAGAGTTATGCCGATAAGGGGAGAAGAGACTTGAAATTCTCCGTTGGTGACTTGGTGTTTGTCAAGATCTCTCCGTTGAAGAGCGTGATACGATTTGGCAGGAGAGGCAAATTAGCATCAAGATTTGTTGGCCCATTCCCTGTTCTTGAGTTTGTCGGGAATTTGGCATATAGAGTTGGCTTACCAGGGAAAATGGCGGGAGTTCACAATGTATTTCATGTTTCCCAACTAAGGAAGTTCGTTCACGACTCAGATGTGACTATTTCACCTGATCAATTAGAGGACTTCGAAGTAGAACCCAAGGCGGTTGGGAACCGCAAGCCGATTCGTATTGTGGGGCACGATATGAAACAACTTCGAAGGAAGGCGGTGAAGCTAGTCAAGGTCCAGTGGGGCGAGAACGAGAGTGATTGTACTTGGGAGACAGAGGAGAGCATTAGGAAGGCATATCCAGAACTCTTTGCCTCGTAAGATTTACTTTGTAATTTAGTTTTCCGCATGCTAGGGTAGACTTGTTTTGCTTGTTTGCATGTTTGATTGTTGTTTTATGATTAATAGGCATGCGGGACCTTTGTGTATGTTCTGATTAGGGAATTTCGGGGGCGAAATTTCTTAAGGGGGGGAGAGTGTAACGACCCGTATTCTACGCACCATAGGACCGTAGGATATTTGTTTCTTTCACATACGAAGTCGTATGGTCATGTATCTTTGGGAGACGACTATTGGGGTCATTTCCCATGTTCATGATTTTCTCGATTTTTAAATGACCATTTTACCCCTAGTTGGCACTGTTTTGGCCATAACTTTTGACTGGAAAGGAATTTTGACCTGAAACCACTTCCATTGGGTCCGGATGATGGTTTACAATTCCGTAGAGTGGTCACATTAGCCAAACAGACTCACCATTTGGGAGATATGGCTGAAACAAGTTTCAGATGGTGAAAAACAACTTAGTTGGGCTTAACCTGGTGATTAGCAGCTAGGCCCAGAGGGGAATTTCGGGTTTAGAGGTATTGGAGGACTGATTAGGGTTAGGAAATCACTTTCATTTCAGTTTTGAGCCGCCACAAACCTTCTTGAGACCTTAGTAATGGCTTCCATCCTCTAGAACCACTCCAAAACACATTTTTAGTGAAGATTAAGCCTAAACTACATCAAAACAAGGCCAAATAGCAACAAAGCAAGGTTGGAGCTGCTGCTATACATAGGAGTACGACCGAAACAGAGAGTATTTCAGATTTGGTGTTTCATTTGTGGCCAAGGTCAGTGATTTGCATAGTTTTTGCACTAATTACGGTAATTAAGGGTAATCAGTGAGGATTAGCGGATTTATACACTAATAAATTCTGGGAAAATGTTTAGAAATTCTTAAATAATATTTTATGCCTCTGGTAGAAATTTGGTTTAATTTGATTGAGTTTTGTTAACCCTGTGATTAGATTTACTTAAACATGCTTAAGGGACACATTTGATCCATTTTGACATGTAAATTCATTGTTTTGGTGTTTGTGGTTAGTTTGCTATGTTGTTATGACTATTTGACATGATTTGTGATTGATTAGAATAGTTAGATTTGTCAAAAACGTCGTCGAACGGCGTAAACAAGTTGCTGGAAAAGTTGCAGAAAGTTGTGCAGGGCTTCGGATCGGATCGGATGAGGGCTCGGATCGGATATGTGAACTGGGCAAGAAAACCCGACCCGAACTGGAGTTTGGCACATAAGAGACTTGGCAAAAAGGAAGGCCGTTTACTTAGAGTTGGAGTGGACAAGGGGATCGGATCAGAAAGATAATGGAGGCCAGATCGGATCGACTTAAGAATGGAAGGCTATGACTGGAGTAGGGTGAAGGGATCAGATCGGATGAACTGGAAGACAGCAACCCGACCCGACCCGGAGGAGGACACCGACCCGACCCGAAGTGGAGTACCCGACCCGACGAGGGTGATGACTACCGAACCGACCCGACGAGGGTGATGACTACCGAACCGAACCGACGAGGGTGATGACTACCGAACCGAAACGACGAGGGTGATGACTACCGAACCGAACCGACGAGGGTGATGACTACCGAACCGAACCGAATTCTAGGACTCTTACTGCGCGACAACTCTTCTGAAGACCCACTCCAATTCGACCAAACCCGAGATGCAAAGGAAGTCCAAATGAGAAGTTAGAGCTCAAGATCCAGATGGGAATCAACGAGTTCGCTTCATGGTTGGGCTTTGCTGCGGGACGCGTGCTAAGGGTTTTACGATGTCTGTAGCTTTGGACCACTATGGTAGGAGGTACGGAGGCGGATTCAGGGCCATTATGGCATTGGTAGAACCAAGGGCTACGATCAATGAAATGGGTCATTGAAATGTTTGGTCATGACCCCATATGTTTAGCTTGATCACAGCAGGGTTTCTACAAGTCGGGATTCGTCGTTACCTCAATTTGTCTAGTGTTCCAAGGTGGTAGATGTCGTATGCTTTATGCACTGAGTGAGAGATGTGAGGATGGTTGCTATGGATGGTTTGTTTGCTATCATTATGACATACACACCCCACCTCCGTATTCTTTACACTATTCATTATGGCACCTTAGAGCACTGTACGGTATGTGGTACTAACTCTTTGGTTGCAGGTCCAGGTTCAGGTATGGTTTAGTATACCTGTTATTATTCTGTTTAGATGCTTATCGCTCATACCAGGCTTTATGTCTGACCCAGAGTTTTATGTATCCTCTTATTACTCTGGGTGCCCACACGAGCAGACTAGAGACATGTTAGCTGGTGATGCACGAGTAGATGATCCGGAGACGAGCAGGAGGCTTCCACGTAATATATATAGTATTCTCCCTGTGTTGTTGAAGATCACTGCTTGGGCATTGGTGGTGCATCTTCTACTTTAGCTTTCTTTTGTTAGAGACAGTAAATTTGAAAAGTTGTAATAAGCTGTATTTGGATTTCCGCTGCTCTGATGATTGATGTTGATTTTAGTTATCAGCTTATGCACTGTCTCACCTGTTTTATGTCAAGTATGTTATTATTATATTTTATTCCATGCATTGTGAGACATTCTATAGGTCCCTCGTTTAGTTAATTCCCTTCTTTCCTTTCTTCTGACGACCGTCTCGTGCTAGTCGGGCATGTGTACAGCGCACCTTCGGAGGAAATGCAGGCTGGTGCGGGGCGGGCCGTCACAGTTACTGTCGGAAAGCACGGAGAATGGGACTCGTTAGGGCTAAAAATTGTTCTCATTCCTTCGAACGAACACTGGCACGAGAATTTAAAACTTCTTAACTTACCATTTGTGCTCAATATAAGTTCAAAGAAATGGTACAAGAAAATTTCCCAGGTACATAGTGCAAAATATAATAGAATCAAGCGCAGCACAATAACAACAGCAGAATACATAATACATATCATAATAGAGATGTCCAGAATACATGGTCCATCATACATAATATCACTTCCCAAAATACATAATAGTATACATACCATAATACTACACGCTACTGATAGTTTGAAGCTGCATAGTCCAAAACCCCAAAACGTGGAAAAAGATAAGAACGCTGCTGCAGTCCATGCAACCTAACCTGCAAACAATCCTCAACCTGACCCGAGGATTGTCTTAACAAAACAAATCACACGGGTCAGACTATGTCTAGTGTGAGTGAAGTAAGTATCTATGGACATTAAATAATTTAACAAATAAGGGTGCCACATGTATAAGTCAACATTGGGCGTATGAATGTTACAAAAATGTGAACAATTTAGCATGATCATCACATTAATATGCCATAATCGCAGGCATCGGTATTGTATATAACTCAACACAATACCAAACCAATTATCATATGTAAAGCAATATGATAATATAAAAAGTAAAGTTAAAGAGGCACAGGTATTGTATGTAAAGCAATACAATACCAAAACAGTTATCATATGTAAAGCAATATGATAATGTAATAATTACGATTAAGAAGGCACAAGTATTGTATGTAAAGCAATTCAATACCGAAACAATTATCATATGTAAAGCAATATGATAATATAATCAAACGTTGGTTAAAATACTGGGTCTCCAAGTTATCTTGGGTAATATCCCATTATTATTCAAACAAATTAGGAGTTAATAAAGAATTATGGGAATTACGGGATAAATATAATATGACTCATAACAGATATCAAATAAACAGACGCTAGTATTGTAAAATCACAGTGGTAGAGCTCTTGCGTGCGCGGAGACATCAGCACCGTAACCTACTCATAACGCCATAACGACACCTGGCGATCAACCCAGGATAACCAAGACGGTCTAAGGCGAAGGCCGTATGCTACCAGTTCACAGCACTACACGTGGCACACCCACGCCTCTATCTGATGTAGTCCGTGACCCGCCGATCGGGAATCCCGATCAAACAACAAAATTGCCCAATGTAGCAGACCGTTTGACCTTTGGTGGTAGATAGGCGAAATTTAAAACCACCGCGATTCAGGTAGCGAACCTGAATCAGGTCGACCAAGATGGAGTTTTGGCCCATTGGTACAACAGAGTCCAATCTATCCCAATCCCAAAATTAGAGTATTTTGAAATATTAATTTGTAAATTCATGCTTTGAAAACTCATAGTGTTTATAATGTCAAAACACTATAAAAAAACTCATCATGGCAACCTTCATAAAAGTAAGTTTTATAAACCCAGTATACTTTACAAAAAGGATAACATCACATGTCCATAGATGGTTACACTTCCGTTTTGCTCTAATACACAAGTACCCCATAATACTTATGTATTATAACGAAACATAAGCATTGCTTAGCATGTTTAACTTGTTTGAAATTAATAAAATTATTCGATCATTTAATTTGTATATAACAAAATTTTCTTTTGTAGGAAAGAGGAATTGCTTTCAAACATTTCAAAGAAAAACGATTTACTACGGTAAAACCTATAATTATTTTTAAAGAAAATCTTATTACAAAAACAATTTTTAATTTTTTTTTAAATTTTTTTTTTTGAAAAAAAAAACAGCTCAAACTGGGCTGCACGCGTAGGCTGCTGGTGCAGTCCGCCTGGACTACACTACAGCCCTTGTGGGCTGCACCTGCAGCCCATGTGGGCTGCTAGTGCAGCCCGTCTGGGCTGCTCCTACAGCCCTTGTGGGCTGCACCTGCAGCCCACGGAACAGCCCGGCCGTGGGCTGCTCCTGCAGCCCACGGCAGGGCTGCACCTGCAGCCTATGTGGGCTGCTAGTACAGCCCGCGTGGGCTACACAGCAGCCCACGCCTGGGCAACTGATGCAGCCCGCGTGGGCTGCACCTGCAGCCCACGCCTGGGCTGCAAGTGCAGCCCGCGTGGCCTGCACCTGCAGCCCGCGTTGGCTGCACCTACAGCCCAAATGGGCTGCACAGTGCAGTCCGCCTGGGCTGCACAGTGCAGTCCCGCCTGGGCTACAGGCAGCCCAGCTGCAGCTCCTAGCTGCAGCTGCTCCTCCCCTCCCCAAAACTGAAAATTTCAGTTTTTTTTTTCACTTTTTTTCCGTTTGAATATAGAGAACCAACAATATAAATTTTTTATTTCTCCTAAAGAATGACAAATTATTCCCCAAAGAAGCATTCAAACATACATTTTGCATGCATTGAAATAACATGCATGCAACAAGTTTTATTGTACAACCCCTTCAACCTTCCAATACTTCAACAAACCGCATTCAAATTCATTTTCAATGACCAAGAATTCAAGAGTAAATCATATTTAAGGGAAGGAGCTAATTTATTATCAAAATTTCACCTTTAACCCATCATGGATGCACAATTCATGATTTAAAGAGGAAAAGGCGGAAACTTCACTCACCTTCAACTCCAAAAAGCAATCTTTAAGCTCTGAAACCGCTAGCTTTGATTGCTCTCAAGGCCCTTTTCATTTATCAACAGAAAATCAAAAGCCTAAATAACAATCCATGGAAGAAGAAAAGAAGAAGATATGATAGAATTGATTTAGGGATACTTACTTGAAGAATTGGGAATCTATTTCACTTTTAGATTGCAAATTTCTAATTTTTACTTTGATTGGATGAGAAGATATGATCTCTCTTTTTCTTTTTCTTTTTTTTCTCTTTTCTTACGGTGGAGGAAGTTTCGGAGATAGGAAAGTACGTACAGTTGTGATCGGTGGATATAGATGAGAAGGATTGATATTTTATCCCAAGGCCCCTCTCTAGAACCCTCCACCAAGTTCCCCCCTATTCTTTATTATTTCCCCCTTCTTTTCTTATGTAACATAATGATAACATTTTGTCTCATATGAGATATTTTATGATTTTCCCTCTTATTTAATTTTTGTTTCTAGAGTTTCCTCAAAAATGCATACATACATATTTCTATTTTTATTTTATTTACATTTTTTTTTCTTTTATAATCTTTTCTTTTTTATGAAAAATGATATAAAATTCTTTTTACCTTATATTACACACATTTTCAACATTATGAAAAATTCTCTTTTTTTTCCATAACTTGAAAACAACAAGAAAACATTATTTTAAAATAACACACATAATAATGAACACATTTTACGAAATCAATCAAAATTTTCCATTAAAATTTGCACTTTTCCATTGCATTGAAATTTGTCTTTTTATTTCATGCAAAAGGCTGGTTCACAACTATCACTAACTTATAACTACATTTTTTTCTTATTAACAAAAATGTACATTTTTTTTTCTTTCCAAAAGTACATTTGTTAAAATAAATTACATTATGCAAAAAAAACTGGTGAAATTCTTCATATTGACCATGCACAAACGATTTATTAATCGTCATCCATTTTTCCTCTCATCCATTTTAATATTTTATTGTCATTTATTTAATTTTCAAACAATATTTAATATAATTATTACCAATTTATTTTTGGATTCCTAATCCAGTATCCCTAAAAAAAGGGGTTGTTAAAGGTTGCCCAGAGTGCGTCGTCCCGAGGCATTTGCTAGAGTGTCTCGAAGCGGAAAGGATTACATCCCTTGCCTAGATTCATGACAGAAATCCAATTTCCAGTACGTGACATTCAGTTTTATTTGTAGAGCCCAGTATGGCGACATAGTGGGATGGTGCACTATGCCGTCTATGATTGATACATTTATATTTGAAGTTGTTTTCATACACTTTACACTATAATAGTATCAAAATGATTTGTTTTGGACGTACTAAGCATGATTGGCTATTATAAGGTGAAGCTCAATTCTCCGGCTTGCGTTGCATTGTGTGATGGGACCTGAGTATTATAATAGCTTCATTTTTCCAAAAAACATTGCGTTGTTTTGTTATATGCACTGGTATTCCTGGGATCAAACTGTTCCGTGTTATACGACGTGGTCCCTTGATATACTACATTTTAAAGTAAAGTTTTAAATAACTGTTTTAGTTCTCACACCAGTCACTTGACTGACCTGAAGTTTATTGTTTGTAATAACCCGGAAATCCGAACCAATTTAAATTTTTTATTTTGGAAATTTTAGCGAATTTTGAATATTTAAAATGAATTATTTTAAATAATAATGACGAGAAATTTAATTTGAATAGAATTAGAACGTATATATTTTTATATACGTCATCGTTAGAATATAAATAATTATTTATATTTATAAAAGGAATTGAAAATGGCGTGGTAGTTCGATAATTCGATTTCAAATTTCAAATGAATGTACAGGATTCAAAATAAACCGAATTTTAGCGAAACCAAAAATATTTGAATCTAATAGAGAATATCTTTCCAATGAATCCGAAAAATTGAAATATCATAGCGGAAATCAAAAGATATGGCCAAATGAATTTGCAGAATAGTCGCTATGGGATTCTGGCCCTTAAAAATGGGAATTGTGCAAACGACCTCGGATTTTGACGAAACCACTTTTGTTGGATCCGTAGTGTCAAGTTATTGTTAGATTCCAATTTTCATAATTTTTCGATTCAATATGTGAGTGTGGCAAAGGAAAACGTGTTTTGACAGTTTCAGTTAATTTCGATCGACCTGAAAATGGCCATTTTTCAAACGGTCTCAGAATTCAATGAAATTAGTTTTGTTAGGAACGTATCGTTATTACGAAGCTAGAAAACATTTTTTCGGGAATTTTTAGAGCCCGTATGTGGCCTCGGTAAATTGAAATGTGCGTTCAAATTCAATATATAGATTTATAGTTTGATTTTGACGGAAACTAGTCGAAACGATGGAATTGGCCTGCGAAACATATCCTATTGTGTTCAGAATAGGGGTGTTTAGCTAGGGGCGATGGTCGTTGGGTCTCGTTCTGATTTGGAATAAAAAGTCAGCGTTTAAGGGTTTTAAAGAAAATAATAATAATAATAAAATAATATATATATCACCCTCTTTTTACACTTAGCGCCAAATCCTTTTTCCCTTTTCCTCAGACTGAATTCATCGATCAAAATGGCGGCCTCTCTCAAAGACCGAACCGCCGCTCCATCCTCCACGGCACCAGGCGCCGCCGCCCACGCCTGGGCCACCGCTAGCGAGGCCGTCCCCCTCCATAGCACCGCCTGCGAGCACCCCACTTCCGATGCAAGCACAGGCACTGTGCAAGGAAGGAAGCCGCGCCCAAACACCCTCCTCCGCCCTCCGTCGATGCTGTGCCTCCCTCCTCCACCATCTCGACCCCAGCACCCCGTTCCTCGATTTCCGCGAACCCCTTCAGCCTGCCGCCACCGATCACCCCTGCTCCTCTTAGAAATCCTATAAGTTATTTTTCTATTATCATTTATTTAACAAAATCAGATTTTGTGTAGATTATAACATAGGGAAAAATCAGATTTTCACATATATTATAGCATGAGAAAATTTGGATTTTTATACATATAACATCGTGTTAAAAATTCGATTTTTATAAATGTGGTTTTGAAATAAAAGTATGATTTTTCATATGAACAGCATAATGAAAATAGGTTAAAAATATAATTTTTATAATATAGAAAGGTTGAAAATATAATTTTTATACTAGTGGCATATTAAAAATACGATCTTTCTTATGAAGTGAACAATATAAAAATATGATTTTTATTAGGTGTATAGAATAAAAATACAATTTTTATATTATATAACTAGTAAAAATTTGATCTTTATATAGTAGTGAGAATAAAAATATGATTTTTATTATATGTATGTTGAAATAAAAATGTGATTTTTATAGCATTGAAATAAAAATCCGATCTTTATATAAGAAGTAGAAATATAGCAATATAATTTTTATATTGAAATAAGCGTTGTAAAAATATATGATGTAGAAAATAAAAATATGATTTTTATTTATTAGAATGAAGTGATAAAAATATAATTTTTATTTGAACAGCGTGAAAAGAACTGCACAGAAATTTCAAGCTAATTCAGACAGTTCTGCAGTTCAAAAGAAAAGCACGGCGGAGTGGAACCCTTTGTGAGAACTTCTCACTTTTTAATTTAATTTTCTAGTTAAAAATATATACTAGGATGCAGACGGTGTTTAGTAGCACCCGACACCCGTCGTCCACAGACCATGGACAGCTTGTATGCTTGTTTGTTTGATTTTGATGTGTAGTTGATGGTGTGATGTGATGTGAAGTGAAATAAAATATTTATATAGTTAAAAATATTTTATAGTTGAAAATAGAATTTTTAACGTGCATATAGAATAAATTTTTATAAACAAATCGGAGATTTTTTTATATACACTAATTTGATTGATATTGATTGGGACAATAAATTTTACACATCGCCCAACTGCACAAATAAAATCTGTGTTTGATTGTTTGAAACCCCACACGGGTACTGGGATGATATATGACATACACTAATCCCAATAATTAGTTGTATGTCGATCGATCGATTGACAGACTGTTATAAGCGTTAAATATTTATATTTGATGCTTATACAGTGTAGAATGCACTTTGGATGATGGTTGATTATTTGTCATTGGTGATATATACATGTGTTGTAGAAAACCCATATAATCAACATTATATGGTAATTGATTGGGCCTCATTCCAGTTTTGAAATAGAAATATTTGAAAAGAAATATTTGAAATAGAAATATTTGAATAGAAATATTTGAAATAGAATATTTGAAAATAGAAATATATGAAGCCGTGTTGATTAGATTGATGCCATTTTGACGTGAACGATATTTATATCGATTTTATTCATTTTACAATGAATATCGAAAGTGATTTCAAAATCTGATATTTTGAAATGAATTGAAATTCGAATTGAATTGAAATTGAATAGAAATGAAATCGAATTGAAATTGAATAGAAATGAATTCGAATTGAAATTGAATAGAAATGAATTCGAATTGAAATTCAAATAGAAATGAATTCGAATTGAAATTGAATTGAATTGAAAACGAACTGAAATTGACTTAAAAATCGATTTGAATTGAAATCAATTTGAAATGAATTTAAAATGAATTTATAAGGAAAAATTCAATTTTGATTTGAATTTGAAATAGAAGTTGAAATCGTTTCGAAAACGAATTTAAAACGATTTATAAAATATGTTTTGAAAGGAAATTGACGAAATATATATAATATATATATATTGTATATGTATATATATAATGGCCTGAATAGAATGCGCCGCGCCGCGGTAGTTCGTGAATTTCGACCATTGACTTCGAATGGATATTGCGGGAGATCCGACCCTCGGATTCTCCTAAAACCGAAACCGTTGGGTTCGTATCGAAAAGAGCTTTCTAATGAATATTAGAGATTTGAAATCTTACGGTTGGATTTGGAATTATGTCCAAATCAAATTTGGAAAAGGTCGCTGTAAGTGCAGTTCGATGGCCGTTGATGGAAATCGACCGTACGGGCTTTAATAAAATTATTAAAAATATTAATAATTGGTGTAAAATCATAAGAAATGATTTGCGAAGAATTGGGATGAAAAACTCCATATTTGAAAAGATAAAAATAGACTTTTATCGAAAGGAGCTAGTTTTGAACTAGAATTATACTTCTATTTATTTTTAAATAAATAAATTGAATTTGAAAATGGTTTTAAAAGTAACCAAATTTTCCAATAATTGAATTGGAATGGATTTGAGTCGAAATTGGCCATGAAATATTTCAATGTTGGATTTCGTGATTATACAGATGTTGTTATGGAAATTTGAAAGACATATAGATATATTGTTATTTCCAATACGATATTTGTTAGTCGTAGAATTTGATATGGAATATAAGCCGATATATTTTCTATTCAGAGCCTCGTATTTAATATCAAATGTGATTTGGGTTTGTCGTGAATGGTGTCTTCATTAACAAAGTTCTTAAGCCCAGTTGAGAAAAAGATTAAATCTTTTTATTTAGATTTAATGAGGTGTACCAATTAAATAATATTTAATTGGAATTGAACTGGTATTGATTTTTGGGTTTATAGTGAACAGTGTTTTAAATAACACTTGTTCTTTAACCCGATAATTAATGAATGTGATTTTGGGTTTATTGTGGGTCGTGTTTTAAATGACATTGGTTCTTTAACCCAGTTAAAGACAGGATATTGATTTCTGTGAAGATTAAAACTAAGTCGAGTTTCAATGAATCTTTAATTAGATTGAAATGATCGAGAATGGAGTATCACCAGTTTTGCTCCAGTCGATAGTTAAATCTTTAATTAGATTTGAACGGGAAATGGTAATTAAATTTACCGATAACACCGTGGTGTTAGATATGAAGTATGACCAATTTTACTTCATGGGATGAATAGGTTGGGATTGGGAAATAAAATAAATGATTACTTCGGTGTGGTTCGCTAATCCCGACTAGTTTGAATTGATATTCAAAGAAGATTAAAGAATAAATTTAAAGAATTTATCTTTAATAAAATTAATGGGAACTTTTCCCAAAGTATAAGAATATATAAATAAAAGAATATTCTGAATTGGAATGAGGAGTATGTTGTGTTTGTGTAACACTTATTCATTATATACGCGAGTTATTCAGAATGACCGGGTTTATCCCATTCCGAATAACTAATTCGACGTGGTGTCGGAGATGAAGACGGTGGTTGAAGACCGGAAGTCTTCAAGTCGTTTGGATAATTATTGATGATCTTGATTGGGCCGCCCACCCAAGAGGAGAGAATCAGTTGGTGATCGTCCAGACGTACTTGGAGATCGATGGATATGCGGGGTACTAGGTGCCTCCGGTTTTGTTCAGACCCAGATCGAACTTGTAAATGGACTGTGTGTCTGACATTGGATTTTAGTCTGTGTGATTGATTTCTATTAAATATATATCTGTTTGGCGCCAGAGAATTTATTCTCTTGCTTAATGCCCTTCTCTGAGACGTACGAGCTCAGGGGTTATATATTGATGGATATCAAATGCATGGAGTGAATTGCCTGTGTGGCATGCCTAAGTGGCAATATGATCAAGGCTTCTGTTGAAAAGCAGAGTCTTGTGGTTGATGATCAAAGCACAGCCTGTGTGGCATAGCTTTGTGTAGCATGGATTCGCGAGCCTCACACCCCGGTGTGAACCAAAAACGGGCGAAGCACCTCAGGGAGGACATGCGTTTCTTTCTAGTTAGAAGTGGCGTCAGTGGTTTTACACGCCCTTACGAGTTTGACTTATGTGGTTGTTGCTGTTGCGAGGCGCCTCGGTTTGATCGGACAATCCGGGTCTGATGGAGTCATTCGTTGGCTCATTTACGCCCCATAGGGCCGGGAAACGTAGTGTTCAGGAATTTTAATCCACATCGATGGACCGGCCCTGTCTCTCCAAAGGCTTGATTGAGTACTTGCCTGAGGCTCGGCTAGACAGTCTCGAATCGGTAGAGGACTATCTTTTGCCTCGGTTCACAGATGGAAATCCAAGTTCCAATACGTGACGTTTGGATTTTAGTTGTAATCCTATATATGGCGACAAAGTGGGATGGGGCGCTTATGCCGTCTATGATTGATACTTATGATTTGAAGTTGTTTTATACACTATGCAATTATAATAGTATCAAATGATTTGTTTTAAACGTATCAAGCATTCTTGGCTATTATAAGGTAAAAACCCTATCCTCCGGCTTGCGTTGCATTGTGTGATGGGACCTGGGTCTTATAATAGCTTCATTTTTCTTTATTTAGCATTGCGCTGTTTGTTTTATGTACTGGTTTCTTGGGAGGAAATCCGTTCCTCGTTAGCGGCGTGCTCCCTTGATTTACCTAACTTTAAAAATAAAGATTAATAACTGTTTTAGTTCTCACACCAGTCCCATGACTGACCTGGAGTTTATTGTTTTAACCTAAACTGTGGGTGCCCTTATTTTGACACGGGCAGCTAGTAGTTTTGGTTTTGCAGATTTATATTCACAGGAACCTGGTTTACAGCTGGAACGATATCCAGAAAGCTTTGTATCCGTGTATCTTCTTCAGTTGTATTTTGTATTATTTTTCGTTGCTATGTAATATAGGGTAATATTTGATATTTATCGAATGTATTTTATTCAGTTATACTCTGTATATTCTTGTACTCTGATGGAATTGTTGTAATAACAATGAAATGTTCTTCCGTCTGGGTTCTAATTTGTCGTGTTCTCAAAACAATCAGGCGTTTCGAACGGTCTTGATCGGTTTAGCGACTGATTCGGATCGAGCAGAATTCTCGGTCGTTACATTGTTTTAACCTAAACTCTGGGTGCCCCTATTTTCCATACGAGTAGCTAGTAGTTTTGGCTTTGTAGATTTATATTCACAAGATCCTGGTTTACAGCTGGAATGATATTCGGAAAGCTCTGTATCCGTATATTCCTTTCAGTTGTGTTATATATATTTTCCGCTGCATTGTAATTTGTAAATCTTTGATATTTATTGAATGTATATTATTTATTCATACTCTGTATATTCTTGTACTCTGATGTAAATTGTTGTAATAAGCAATGAAATGTTCAACTCAATCCAGGCTTTCCTTTAAGGGGAAGTTTGGGTCGTGTTAGGAGGGTGGCACAAGGAAGGGGACCCGCGTTGATCAGTTCGATCTGACCAAGGAGAGGCGGCGGTGGTCGAAACAGTGGGTCTTCGGGGCCTCGGTACGAGCGAAATACTCCACTAATGGTACTAATGTTCATATGGATGTGGAGAGGAGAGGAATCTCTACGATAATGTTAAAAGAAGTGGGAGATTTCGGTGAGTGGATCGAGAGAATTAGAGGAGGGAAGGTTCGAGCGTTTCAGACCCTTCAGAAGAGATGGCGGTGGCTCTGTAGTGTTAGGGTTTTCATTTGTTTAAGGATATTTATAATATAATAATATAAAACCTATTAGTTATTGGGTTTAAGCCCGTTAATCCCTTTCAGCTCTAATTTCAGCCCCACGAAAGTCGTTCCTACCCAATTGCCCCCGTTCCGGACACAATGGGCTAGGTCCCGTCAGCCCAATCGATTGTTTTCAACATGTTTTCTTTAATTTTAAATTTAAATCATTTATTTATTTAATTCGATCATAAATTTAAATTTAGAGGGCCACATACGGACTCCGAAAGTTCCCAAAAAATAAATCTAGCTAGGTTTTGATGATACGGTCCTAACAAAATTAATTTCGTTGAATTTAGAGACCGCTTTAAAAATGACCCTTTTAACGGTCGATTGAATTCAATAAAAATTATCGAACACAGTTTAATTTACCACGCTCACATATTAATTCCAAAAATTCTGGAAAATTAAACTTAGTAATAATTTGACATTCAAGATCCGACAAAAATGGTTTCGTTGGAAACGGAGGTCGTTTGTATAATGGCCATTTATACGGGCTATATATTACATTATATTATATTCCATAGAGACTATTCTGAATATTCAACTGGCCATAACTTTTTATTTCTGCTATGAAATTTCGATTTTTTGGATTACTTGGAATCAAATTTAAATATTTTTGGTTTCACTAAAATCCGATTTATTTTGAATCCTGTACATTTAGTCAAAGTCCATATTCAAATTTTCAAACTGCCGTGCTATTTCTAACTCCTTTTAAAATTTAAAATAAATATATTCGTTCTAACTTCGATTTAAATAAATTTTAAATCATTATTATTTAAAATAAATTAATTTAACTATATAAAATTTACTGAAATAGCCAAAATAAAACAAATTAAATTGGTCTTGATTTTCTGGGTTTTTACAGAATTATTAAAATGAATTTGACTTATGCATAAGCAAGTTGAGTATATATTGGATGTTGTTATTTATTGGAATAAAATTTGAACTCAAGCAGAATAATGGATTGATTTTTAAAATAGATATTAAGTTTGAATTGTAGAATGGAAGTGAACTAATCAAGAAGTTGATTAGTGAATTAAAAATTAAAAGCTAGATTGATTTGAAATCAATTGGAACAGAATATACGTTAAATCGGTATGGAATGAAGAGAATGAAGAAAATAAATTGTATGCTCGACAAAAGGTAAACATTTAATTCAGTATGAGATTTATGAGCCTATTGGGCAAGCCGCTAGGCTTTCTGATTTTCTTTTTGATTGGAAAGGGCCTAGAGAGGCATGTTGTAGTTGTACCAATTGAGCTGTGCAAAGGAGATGCTGGCGAAATTTTCTGAAAATTTATAGAGCTAGAAAATTTATAAGAAAATTTTGATAATTAGAAATCAACTTGTTGACTGTTAGAGATTAGAAAACCAGATGTTGTAAATAAAAATTTAGAGTAAACAATAAAGTTGATAAATTGATTTAAAATTAATTTGAATAGATGTAGAAATATGAAGAAGAACATATGTATTAAAGGTAAGAATGTGATGATGGATTGTCCAAAAATAGTGGACAGGTCATTTGAGATGAATCATGGAAAATTGAGTATGGGCATGAGAATTAAAGGTTCTGTTTAAGAACTAAGTTGGGGAAATATGAAGTGTAGGCTTTCAACCAAGTGGGTTGTAAGGAGTAAAAAGATTTATAGCATCTTTCCTACTTAGTAATTTCAGGGGCAAAATTATTTTAAGGGGGGGGAGGAATGTAACGTCCCAGATTTTTAGTGGTTAAATAATTAGTTCATTCAATTATTTAAATATTGATTTGGCAATTTAAATGACTTGAATTCAAATAATATGAATATTTAATTAATACAAATAGTGAAACAATAAATTTAATTTCTGAAATAGTCGAAAATAAATTGAATTTACAATATTGTGCGAAGTAGATAATTTAAGAGATCTTATTAAATTTAGATTCGAGTTATAATAACGAATTTATTATTTAAAACCAAGTTTGAATGCACTAATTTTAATATAAATTTAAAACAAGCTCACAACGTCGTGGTAGTTCGTAATTTGACGTTTTGAACTTCAATTGGATTTATGTAACGACCCAGGGATTTTCGACCCTGAAAATCAACACAACACACCATGTTGACTATTTAAATATCGGAAATACCGGACCATTAATAGAAAGAAGTTAGAGGGTGAGAAATAGAAAGAAAGAAAGTTAGAATAGAAGAAGAATAAGATCCAAACAGAGCAGAATCAGAGTAACCACGAATCTCATAGCGGAAAGAACAAATATATTATATAACAACTTTTGAAACACAAAACTATAACTGTATACATACCAATATAACACATAACGTCTCAGTGGAAATAAACTCTCTCTATATATATATAACTATGAAGCTTCCTACTCTGAGCTCCACAATTGTAACTGAAAAATCCCGACTACTTGACTGCCCATACAAATTTAGGCACCCAAGAGTTTAGGGGAAAAAAATAAAATAAACTATAGGTCAGTCATATGACTAGTGTAAGTAAACTATAATCACTTGGTTTTAACTTTTAGAACATTTTTAAAAGAAATGATAATCATAAGACTGATCCAAACAAAAACAAAGACGTTTTTACCTTACAATAACCCAAAATATTCTTTTCTAAAACAATAATTTTCTGATGTTATAATAATGTCTAAATCAAGTAAATAACAATCTAGCAGAACGCTTTCATCTCATGTTCTACATATATAATATACAATCAAAACCGCGGGCTCTTATTGGGTAATGGATTTCCAACTACGACAAGGTATGGAATCACCTTCTAATCAGTGTACTTTAGAAGCGATACACTAGAGTTCAACAAGAACATCTTGTAACTCAGGCATACATGACCGGCCATTCATTTCGCTAGAATGTTTCGAATATATTTTCACCTTACTATTGGTATACCAAAATAACCGTTCCTGCGAGATACATAATTGAAAGTAGTAACAAATATTAATATTCTCTAGATGGTGACAATATACCCTAATTGGGTGTGACCCACTTAGCCATTTCCCAATTGATGAGGCTTAAGGTCATAACGTAACTTTTTACTCTTCATCTACTTTGAATGCCACATCATCATACCCGCCAAATCACAAATTGATTTCTCAAAAATATCACGGGTATAAAGCTAGGAGAAACAAATTTCTCTGCCACCAACGTAAATACTTTTGAAGCGATCAACTTACGTGATCTATTAGATATATTCTGTTAGGCATTCGTCCATACATGTTGTCCTGGGACTGGACAAACCCAAGGCACTATTCCAGAACAGCCCTTACATAAACTCCATCTTCAATTTTCTTTATCATATTTGATTTGCAACGCTAATGCCCATATGGAGTGGTTTTCAGATAATAAATCTAATCCCGGTCTCTCCGTATTGACAACGGTAATGGTCAAAACTTTGATAGTCGGTTATTTAACTATCAAAGGAAAAACATGTGTACAAACAATGGTCGTATTCCCAAATGGAAATTTTACCGATCAATCATCATTTCATTCCCTAATTCCCTTTAATATCTTTACCTAAATGTCTCTCTAACTCGTTTGGCTTCTCCCGATCCTTAGAAAACGGTCTACCTGTTTTAAACTATTTTATTTTCTAAATTCCAGAAAATACTTCATATTAACTTCGGAAAAACATTTCCATTCCTTATTTACAAATCACAATCTCTCCACATCCATCAGTCCCTAACCGTAAATTAGTAAGAGACCAACTCCCTAAGTATTAACCCTGAAGGCCGAAACCAACATCAGATCAATACCCAGGAAGCCGATCAACTTAACTAGTCTCTAGTCAGTTTTTAATTTCCTTAACTCCAATTTAAATTTGGAAAACGTTTGCTTTTACATCGTTATTCACTTTACAATGTGAATATTATTTCTTCACAGAAATCCCGACTCATTTTATCCAATCAAATCTTATTTGGATCTACTGATACTATTACAGGTTCACATATTGTTTATCGAGTTATTTTATAAATTCATATTTATATTTCACTTCATATACTCCATTTATAAATCAACTTCTTATTATGTATTAAGTTTATTACTTAATTTTGATTACCTATCCAAATATAAATCAAATATTAACTTTCTTGTCCAATTCTGGATTATAAAATATATAATTTCTAAAAATAATTTATTTTACTAATATCCGACTTAGTCGAATTCTCGTTATAAATTCTTATGGATTTGTTTCCATTATATTTACATTTCGAACCTCGAAATATTTTCATCGCTTTCTTATGCAAACAATTTCCATGTTCCCTTTATATTCATTCCTGAATTTATAATCCAAATAATTTAAAAATATTTCCTTTTTATTTCATTTATAAATTCGTTTATAAATCTAAATACTTGTTTTAATATAAATAAAACAAGTAATTATATTATCATCCATTAGAAATTCAATTTCTACTTAAAAAATAGATTATTCTTTTTAAAACCCCAATTTCATTTCAAATATATTCGATTATATTTTATGGTATTTAAATACCAATTATTTCAGGTCAATGTTTTTCAAATATCCCAATCCCACAATAATCAATCGGAGGTTATTTATCACATCACATATTACAATATATGAAGAATATCAATATAATTGTTGAGGAATCCAGTTGGATCCCTCCAACTTGTTTCCCTACATCCACAGATGTTAATCAACATGAATAATACCAATTTTAGATAAATCTAAAATCTAAAAATAAATATGATTAATATTAAATTAACGACACATATGTATTATTGTAATAACCCGGAAATCCGAATCAATTTAAAAAAAAATTATTTTGGCAATTTTGATGAATTTTGAATATTTAAAATGATTTATTTTAAATATTAACGATAAGAAATTCATTTTGAATAGATTTAGAACTTATAGATTTATATAGATCGACGTTAGAATATAATTATTTATTTTTAATTATAAAAGGAATTGAAAATGGCGCGGTAGTATGAAAATTCGATTTCAAATTTCAAATGAATGTACAGGTTTCAAAATAAACCGCATTTTGGCGAAACCAAAAATATTATAATCTATTTGAAAATATCCTTCTAACGTATCCGAAAAATTGAAATTTCATAGCGGGAATAAAAAGTTAGGTCCAATTGAAAATTCAAAATAGTCACTATGGTATTTTGGCCCTTAAAAATGGAAATTTTACAAATGACCTCGATTTTCGATGAAACCACTTTTGTTGGATCCGAGATGTCGAATTATTGCTTGATTCCAAAATTCATAATTTTCTGAATCAATATGTGAGTGTGGCGAAAGAAAACGTGTTTTAACAGTTTCAGTCAATTTGGATCAACCAAAAAATGACCATTTTTCAAACGGTCTTCAAATTTGACAAAATTAGTTTTGTTAGGACCGTATCGTCAATACGAAGCTAGAATTATTTTTCTGGAATTTTTGGAGTTAGTATGTGGTCTCGGTAAATTAAAATGTGTGTTCAAATTCAATTATATTGATCTATATTTTGAATTTGATAAAAACTGATAGAAATGGTCGAATTGGCTAGCGGGACATATCTAATTGTGTTCGGAATAGAGGTATTACGCTAGGGGCGACAGTCGTTGGGTTCGATTTGGAGTTCGAAATAAAAGGTCACTTTATGGAATTAATTAAACAAATAAGCAATTAACATATATATATATATATATATTATAAAAACCCTTACCTCCCCTTCTCTCCTTCTGGTCAAAGTATAATTAAAAAAAGGAAGAAACCGCGATGCCCCTTTAAAACCCGTCGCTCCCCCCACATCGATCAGCCACCGCGCCATTTCAGCGCAGACTCCCCTACCTCCGGCTACCCCTCCCCCTTCTCTCTCCTCTCCCATCCTCTCTCTAAAGACCTCAAACAACAAACCCTAGCTTTAAAACAAGCCGTTGCCACCTGAGAGACCCATCACCGTCGTCAGAACCCATTGCCGCCGCCACCCTACAGTCCGGCGCCGCTACTCCCCCACTCCCCAATCCCAACAGTGAGTTATTTACATATTTAATTACATTTAATTTATTTTCGGTTTTAATATATGAATAACAATGTGAAAAAAAAATTAAAAATAGATTTTTATATATATATGAATAACATGCAAAGATTTGATTTTTATTTATATGAATAACATAAAAAAAGATGAATTTTCCTTATGTAAAAAGATGATTTTTCCTTATGTAAAAAGATGACGTTTCCTCATGTAAAAATATGATTTTTCCTCATGTAAAGATATGATTTTTCCTTATGTAAAGATGTAATTTTTCCTTATGTAAAGATATGATTTTTCTTATGTGTATAGCGAAGAAAAAATTAGTTTTTTTCTTATGTATATAGTGAAGTAAAAATTAGATTTTTCTTATGTGTATAGCGAAGAAAAAAATTAGTTTTTCTCTTATGTGTATAGCGAAGAAAAAATTAGTTTTTTTCTTATGCATATAGCGAATTAAAAATTAGATTTTTTTTATGTATGTAGAGAATATAAAATTATGATTTTTATGTATGTAAAGAATATAAAAATATGATTTTCAAGGTATACATAGCACTGTAAAAATATGATTTTAAATGTATACATAGCACTGTAAAAATATGATTTTTAATGTATACATAGCACTGTAAAAATATGATTTTTAACGTATACATAGCATTATAAACATGAGATTTTTATCTTTATAACATTAAAATAAAAATGAGATTTTTAATATATATACCGCGTGAAACAGATTGCTTTGCAATCATAACAGCGAATCTGAGTGACAATAAGGACTAGTGGAGTGGAACCCATGGTGAGAACTCCTCACTAAATTTTTCTGTTCAGTTATTTATTTTATAACTGCATATATAAACTGCTCCCCGTCGTCCATAGACCATGGACGACTTGTTTGTTTGGTTGTGTGTTTGGATAGATTTATTTGTTTGAATGTGGTTTGGAATGTGAATTAAATTGATTATTGGGTATGGCGCAAGCCAGTAAATGAGAGGGATAATGCTAGACATTACCCGATTTCAATATCGGGCCGTTATGCTGCCAAAATTTTCGAAAATAGAAAGTGTTAGTTAAAAATTACATTTTTATTGAATGTATGAACTGTCAAAAATAGTAAAGTGTTGAAATAAATATTTTAACGTTAAAATTATAATTTTAAACGTGTAAATGAATGGCGTGAAATTCTCCTGAAATGAAATTGAATATTCATTAACAAATCGGGTGATTTGTTTATGTACACACATTTGACTGATATTGATTGGGAAGTTAAATTTTACACTCGCCCAACTGCACAAATAAAACCTGTGTTTGATTGCTTGAAACCCCACATGGGTATTGGGATGATATATGACATACACTAATCCCAATAATTAGTTGTATGTTGATCGATTGATTTACATACTGTGTAAGCGTTGAATATTTTTATTTAATGCTTATATAGTGTAGAATGCACTCTAGATGATGGATTGTTGTTTTCATTGTTGTTATACACATTGGTAGTGTGAAATCCATATAGTCAAATTATATGGTAATTGACTATATCTGATTCCAGTTCAGAAAGAATGAATATTTTAAAATAACGATTATTTTAAAATAACGAATATTTTCAAATAATATTTAGTAAAAGATCAAAATTTGATTTTGACGCCCGATTTCGGATGGACACGATTATATTTAAATATATAAAGCCGTGTTGATTAGATTGACGCCATTTTCACGTGAACGATATTTATATCGATTTTATTCATTTTAATAATGAATATCGAAAAGGAATTGATTTCAAAATATAATGTTTTGAAAATATTTTCATTTAGGTATCGATGATATGAAATATTCAATTTTGATTTGAAATTGAATATGAAGTTGAAATCGTTTTGAAAACGAATTTAACACGATCTATAAAATACGTTTTAAAAGGAAATCGACGAAATATATATATATATATATATATATATTATATATATATATATTATATGGCCTGAATAGAACGCGTCGCGTAGCGACCGTTCACGAATTTCGACCATTGACTTCGAATTGACGTTATGCGAGATCCGACCATTGGATTCTCCTAAAACTGGAACCGTTGGGTTCGTATTAAAAGAGCTTTCCAACGAATATTAGAGATTTGAAATCTAACAGTTGGATTTGGAATTATGTCCAAATAAAAATAGGAAAAAGTCGCTGTAAGTGCAGTTCGATGACCGTTTATGGACATCGACTGTACGGGCCTTTATAAAATTATTAAAAATATTAATAATTTGTGTAAAATCAAAAGAAATGATTTGAAAAGAATTGGGATGAAAAATTCCATATTTGAAAAGATGAAAAAATATTTTTATCGAAATGAACTAGTTATTAACTCGAATTATAATCCAATTATTTTTAAATAAATAAATTGGATTGAGAAATGGTTTTAAATAACCAGAATTTTCCAATGAATAAATTGGAATGGTTTGGAATGGAAATAATCTTCGGAATATTTCGATATTGGATTCCGTGATTATACGGATATTGCGATTGGAATTTGGAAGATATCGATATCGTTATTCCCGATATGATATATGTTGGTTTCAGGATTTGATGTTTAATATAATATGATACTCTTTCATTTTTTAGAATTATGCTCCATGTGTGGGAGGTGCATATATATATCGAGTTGCTTAGGTACGTGCCCTTTGCCTTGTCTGAGGGGTGCCCGATATTTGGTTGCATACTTGTTTGTATGCATTTGTTTTGGAATTTATATTTCCAAATGATTTGATTTGAGATCCCAAAGTGTAAGCTACTTTGATATAAAAGCTAGATATGTATTTCCAAATGATTTGAATAAGAAATCAGGAATAAATTCCAAAGGAATAATTTCAAT
Source organism: Allium sativum (assembly GCA_030737875.1). NCBI lineage: Eukaryota > Viridiplantae > Streptophyta > Magnoliopsida > Asparagales > Amaryllidaceae > Allium > Allium sativum. Next base: position 181,993,878 of record CM060913.1, on the reverse strand, counting down.
AAATTGAATTGGATTCAGGAGACCTAAGTGTGGTGATTAATCTAAATGGGTAGATTGGGATATTGCATGTTGGTTGATGCATAGTAGATCCATCTCTCTATTACTGATTGTAGTTTATACACTGGCATTCATGGGGGTAAACCCGTTCCGCGTTAGCGGCATGGTCCTGTGATTTTCCTTATCATTTTGATAAGTTAATTTTAACTGTAGAGTTTCTCACACCAGTTTCATGACTGACTCGTAGTTTGTTTCACTTTGCAAACTCGGGTGCCCCTATTTTCCACATGGGCAGTCGAGTAGTTTGTTTTGCAGATACTTATTTTGAGCAGGATTCTGGATTGAAGCTTAAAGCTGTGTCCAGTGCATTTATCGTCTTCTGTTGTGCATTGTATTACATTTATTGTAAAATCATCTTCCGCTGTATTGATTATATTTCGATATACTCTGATATTTTGTACTCTGATGTAACATTATTATGATGTTTATAAAAGTCTACTGTTATTTGTTCTGATGTGTTGTATGCCCAGAGTTAGCGTATGCGGGATTCGAACGGTCTTGGTCAATTTAGCGATCGATTAGGTCCGAGCGAAATCGTATCGTTACAGTTTGGTATCAGAGCTTTGGTTTACAGAGCTCGGAGAACAAGGCACATTAGAACCATACGAAAGAATTCATCAGAGATTGGAATTTGGACAATCCAGTATATAAAGATTTCACATATACGTCTGATCCATGGGTATTCGAAGTTTTAATATACTGGATAGATATAGAATCACACTCTAGTCGCCCGAGGATGAAACTATTGATGACTATATAGCATCAGTAGTTTGTGTTCGAGTTTCGAAAGTGGGATTTTTATATATTTCCTGTAACGACCCGGAAAATCTGAACCAATTTAAATTTTTTTAAATTGGCTATTTTAGTGGATTTTAAATATTTAAAATAAATATTTTAAATAATAACGATGAAAAGTAAGTTTGAATCGACATTGAAAATGAATTTAATTATTTCTAATTATAAACAAGGCCTGAAATGGCGCGGCAGTTTCAAAATTTGAATTCAAACTTTGACTGACTGTACTGGGTGCAAAACAAAATGGATTTGAGCGAAACCAAAAATATTTAAATCTGTTAGTGAATATCTTTCTAACGAATCTGAAAAATCGAAGTTTCATAGCGGGAAGCAAAAGTTATGGCCAAATGAATTTTCAGAAAGGTCGCTATAGAATATATATAGCACGTGAAAATGGCCATTTTGCAAACGACCACGGAATTCGAAGAAACTACTTTTGTTGGATCTGGGATGTTAAACTATTGCTAGGTTTCAATTTTCATAATTTTTGAAGTTAATATGTGAGCGTGGCAAAGGAAAACGTGTTTTGGTCAATTACAGTTAAATTGGATCGACCAAAAATGGGCCATTTTTCATACGGTCTCAGAATTCGACGAAACTAGTTTTGTTGGGACCGTATCGTCAAAACATAGCTAGATTTATTTTTCTGGAATTTTTGGGATCAGTATGTGGCCCCGGCAAATTGAAATGTACGTTGAAATTAAATATTGAATGTTTTATATTTTAATTTGAAGAGAAACTGACTGAAACAGTCAAATGGGTCTTCGAAACATATCGCATTGTGTTCGGAATTGAGGTATTTAGCTAGGGACGACAGTCGTTGGGTCTGGATTGGGGGTCGCGTGTGGAAGAGAGTATTTTTGAGATTTTAAAATTTATAAATAAAAAAAAATCATTGGTCAAAAACATCTTCTCTCCCCCCGCTCCCTCTCTCCTCTCGACGGAAACCGCATTCGAAACTTCCCGGCCATTTCCCTGTCGATCCACGCAACGATACACCTCAACCCATAGCAAATTTTGAAGCTCTCCCCTCCCTCTTCAAATCCATACTAGTAGCACCCCCATCATAGCCTGTGCCTCGCGAATCATGCCCCCAAACCTCCGGGTTTTCTAGCGCCGCCACCCCTTAACCACGCCACCGAACTGAGAGCCACCACCACGCATGAGGTGCCCCTTCCAAGCTCTTCGACGCTGCGTAGTCCGATCGTCAAGACACTAAACGGATTTGAAGTTATTGCAAAACCTAGTTTTGAACGAAACTGAGTGGTAACAGCTATTTTAAAATAAAATATTCTATAGCACTTTAAAGCGCTACGGTTTTTTTGATTTCACTGTAAAAATCATACCTTTTTCGTTTCTTGACGAAATTTAGTGAAACAAGAGACAGTGGACTCGTGTGGACGTCTTCTACATTCTAGAAGAGGCCGCATATTTTTCTGAGCCTTCTGCTATTTTTGGTGGAGTGGAACCCAATGTGAGGTTTCTAAATTATAAATGATATGGAAAACGACGATGTATAAATTATATAGTCGATGTATGAGTTATATAAGCGTTGTACACCTCTTGTATAAGCGTTGTATAAGTTGTACGTTCGATATATAAGTTATATATGTGTTGTAAAAATTATATAAGTGTTGAATAGAAGTGAAATGCTTTTATATATATATATATATATATATATATATATATATATATATATATATATATATACGCCCCTCGTCCACAAACCATGGACGATATTTATTGGTTGTGATCGGTGTGAAAATTGGTTGATTACTAATGGTTGATTAGAATTGTTTGTGATTGAAATTGATTGATTGTGGTTGAAAAATACCCGTTTGTGGTTGAGAAATATTTGGTTGAAACCACATAGGATTAGTTTGTGGAAATGAAAAAAAATATGCATGCCGCCTGCGTGCGAACTAGATGCATGAAATCCCCATTGTCAAAAATTGCGAGTCTTTAAGGTAGAGCTAGGAGTCGTACTAGGGACGGCCCCGGTTTTAACTACCCTGCCGTTATGCTGCCGAAAATTTCTGAAATATTCATGTGTTAGAATTATTTTCATTTGTTGAAATTATTTTCATATGTTGAAACCGTTCATGTGTTAAATAGAAATTCATTCGTTGAATAGAAATTCATGTGTTGAATGGTATTTGTGTTTTAAAAGAAATTGTTTTATAATAAAAATCATATTTTTATCATCTATATGAACTATATAAAATAGTAGTGTTTAGAAATGAACCGTTTTGCAATAAAAAGCACATTTTTATTATATACATGAGTTGATAAAAATAGTGAAGTGTCGAAGTGAATGTCTGTTGGATAGAAATATCATTTTTATCAAATGTATGAAAAGCATATAGTTTTGATATCGAAGAATCGATTATATATATATAATTAAAATATATCGAATAACGAAGCTGCAGTTCGTGTTTTGAAACCGTGATTTCAAACGATTAGTGTGGGAGAGTCGACCATCGGATTTTCCCGAAACCGAATCCGTTGGGTTCTCTTTGGAAATATCTTTCCAACGACACCAACTTTGTAAAGATCCAACGGTTGGATTGTCTGGAATGTTTAATTCAAATCTGAAGAAAAAGAGCGCCAGAATCGATTATATTTATATATATATATAAACATAATTAAATTAAATCGAATAACGACGCTGCAGTTTGTATTTTGAAATTGAAACTTCAAACGATTATACCGGGAGACCCGACCGTCGGATTTTCCCGAAACTGGAACCGTTGGATTCGTTTTGAAAAGATATTTCTAATGATATAAATTTTGTGAAGATCCAACAGTTAGATTTTCAGATATGTGTAAATCAAATCTGAAGAAAAATAGCGCCACGGCCGCGTTATGGCCCGAAGCGTCGTTTGAATAAATTGGCTATTTTAAAATATAAAAAAAATAGCGATAAATCGTTATAAAATATTATAAACGATATGGATGTGAAGTTTAGAAACTAACTGAAGGTTGGCTAAGTCGAAGGGTTTCCTGGGTTTTGATCTGATGTTGGTTTCGGCCTTCGGGGTTAATATTTGGGAAATCGTTCTCTTACTGATTTACGGTTAGTGACTAATGAATTGGAATATGGCGTATGTGTGTTTGTGTTGCAATTGTTCATTATATACGTGAGTTGCTTAGAAAGACCGAGTTTATCCCATTCTGAATAACTGAATCGACGATAAGAAATCGAAGATGAAGACGGTGGTCGAAGACCGGAGATCTTCACCTCGTTTGGATGGTAACTGATGTCCTGATTGGGAGGCATCCCGAAATATGGATAATGAGTGGTGATCGTCCAGACATACGTGGAGATCGATGGGTTTGCGAGGTATATAGTGCCTCCGGTTTCGTTCAGACCCAGAACAGAATAATAAATGGATTGTGTGTCTGACATTGGAATTTATTCTATGTGATTGATAGCCATCAGTTGCATGGTGTGAATTGCCTGTGTGGCATGCTAAGATGCAGTGATCAGGGCTTCTGTTGAAAAGCAAAGTCTTGTGGTTGATGATCAAAGCCCGGCCTATGTGGCAGAGCTTTGTGTATAACGTTAATTCGCGAGCCTCACACCCCGGTATGAACCAGAAACGGGACTGGACATCAGGGAGGGCCTGCGTTTCTTTCTAGCTAGAGGTGGTGTCGGTGTTTAAACTGGCTGACATTTATATTATTTTCACCTATGTGGTTGTTGCTGTTGCGAGGCGCCTCAGATATACCGGTGAAAATGTGAAGCCGAAGGAGCCATTCGTTGGCTCATTTACACCCTAGTGGGCGGGGGAACGCAGTGTTCAGGCATAATAATCCACATCGGTGGACCGGCCCAGACGATCCAAGGCTTGCCTGCGTGCTTGCCTGAGGGGCGGGCTAGAGCGTCTCGAATTCGGTGAGGACGATCCCTTGCCATGGTTCATGACGGAAATCCAATTTCCAAATCCGTGACTGTGCGGTTTTGATTGTATACCTATATATGGCGACATAGTGGTATGGGGGCATTAATGCCTTCTATGATTGATACTTATGATTCGAAATTATTTTTGAAACATATAAACACTAGTAATAATATCAAAGGCTTTTGTTTTATTCGTATCAAGCATATTTTGGTCGTTATAAGGTAAAAACTCTATCCTTCGGTTTGCTTTGCATTGTGTGATGGGAACTGAGTCTTATAATGGCTTCATTTTTATAAAAAGCTTTGCGATGTTTAAAAGAATTATTCGTTTTAAAGCACTGGCAATCCAATGGAGTAAACCCATTCCATGAAAGTGGTGTGGTCCTGTGATTAACCATATTATAAATGTGTTAAGTAGATTTCTCATACCAGTCCCATGACTGACTTGTAGTTTGTTTCACTTGCAAACTTGGGTGCCCCTTTTTCAACACGGGCAACCTTGTATTCAGGTTAGCAGACTCTTTCTGGATAGCAGGAGCTGAAGATGGATTCTATCATTTATCTCTTTTTATGCTGTTCAGCTCCTATTGTACATTATATTTTGTTTTCCGCTGTAGACATTTATGTATAGCTGAACTGTATTTGTACTAAGTATGATCCTGTATACTGTGTAACTCTGATGATTATGTTTATCCAGTATATTCTATTGAGCATTATCTGGTGTATTTATTTATTTCTGTGCTGCTATTATCTGTTTCTGTGTTATATTCCAAAGATTACCCTTAACACCGTCAGTACGGGTTTTGGGGTCGTCACTTTTTCATTAGACTGGTGTGAGAACCAAAATATAGTTAGAATATATTGTTGTGACTTGGCATCAAAAATGGATATATATATATATATATATAATTATAAAATTGAAATGTTAATCAACTAATTGATTGATGGCTGTGTTGTTTGATTATTAGTTTAACAAATGAGAATATTGAAACAAATATGTATATGAAAGGCAAATTTAGGCCAAATGGTACAAAATATTGAACTGTATTGAAAATTGTTTGAAAATGCATGCATGTACATATATATGTGTGAACAGGTCATCGCAAAGAGGCTAAAACAGAGGAATAAAATTGTTTGCCCGACAAAAAGGTACATGTTTATGTATTTCATGGGGTTTTTGATGATTTCATGAGCCGATTGGCTGGCCTTGTAATAACCCGGAAATCAAGGCCAATTTAAAATTTTTATTTTGGCAATTTTAGCGAATTTTGATCATTTAAAATGAATTATTTTAAATAATATCAACGAGAAATTTATTTTGAATATAATTAGAACGTATATATTTATATACGTTGTCGTTAGAATATAAATATTTATTTATATATATAAAAGGAATTGAAAATGGCGTGGTAGTTCGATAATTCGATTTCGAAATTCAAATGAATGTACCGGGTGCAAAATAAACCGGATTTTAGTGAAACCTAAAATATTTGAATCTATTTGAGAATATCTTTCCAATGAATCCGAAAAATCAAAATTTCATAGCGGGAATCAAAAGATATGTCCAGTTGAAAATTCCGAATAGTCGCTATGGAATTATGGCCCTTAAAAATGAGAATTTTGCAAACGACCTCGGTTTTCGACGAAACCAATTTTGTTGGATCCGTGATGTCAAATTATTGCTAGGTTTCAAATTTTATAATTTTTCGAATCAATATGTGAGCGTGGCAAAGGAAAACGAGTTTGACCAGTTTTAGTTGATTTTAATCGACTGGAAAATGGCCATTTTTCAAATGGTCTCAGAATTCGATGAAATTAGTTTGTTAGGACCGTATCGTCAATACGAATCTAGAAAATATTTTTCTGGAATTTTTTGAGTTAGTATGTGGCCCCGGTAAATTGAAATGTGCGTTCAAATTCAATATACAGAGTTATATTTTGATTTTGACGAAAACTGATCGAAACGATTGAATCAGCCTGCGATACATATCCCATTATGTTCGGAATGGAGGTAATTAGCTATGGATGACAGGCAGTGCGTTAGATTTCGAGTTCAAAAATAAAAGTTGCTTTTTGAAATTAAATAATTAAATAAATTAAAAATAAAATACCACTCTCTCCTCCTGATTTACTCTCAAGCCCCCCTTTTATCGTTGAAATCTTTTTCTGAAATAAAGAAAAGAGAGAGAAGAACGGAGCCCCCTCCTCCCCCCCCCCTCCGTCGATGCTCCGCGCCGCGCCGCCCAGGGTGGCCGCCGCCACCGAAGCCTCCGACCCACCCGTCCTTCTCGCGACGCTCCCCCTAAAACCATTCCCCCCAAAAGCCCTAGCCCCGAAAATAACTAAAGCGCCACCCCCTCTGGGCCCTACCGATGCCGTGACCACCTGAAGCTCTTCCACCTGCGACCCCTGGCTTCAGCGACGTCCCCTTTCCCCCCTCTGACGGAGATCAACGTCCAAACAAATAAAGGTGTGTTTATATTAATTAACTGGCTTTATTTAAAATTAAAAACACAGTTTAAAAATCAGTTTTAATGTAATAGAAATAGGATTTATATATATAACTTTGTTTAGAAATGATTTTTCATATATAAAAGAAATGATTTTCAAAAGGAAAAAGGAAAAAGGAAAAGAATGTTGTGATTTTTATAGAAAAGGTATGATTTTTACTTTAGAAGAGATGCGATTTTTAAGTAGGAAAAAGGTAGGAAATTTATGAAGGAAAAATATGATGTTTAGTTATATAAAAATAGAATTTTTAGTTAGAAGAAAGATTGGAGTTTTATATTTATTCGTGACATGAAAAGATTATATTTTTTATAGGAAAGCGAAGTAAAAATGTGATTTTTCTTTAAAGGAAAGCGATTAGAAAATGTGATTTTTCTTTATATGATAGCGAAGTAAAAATATATTTTTTAGTGAAGATAAAAATTCGATTTTTATATATTGAATAGCGAAATAAAAATTCGATTTTTATATATTGGATAGCAAAGTAAAAATTCGATTTTTATATGTTGAATAGCAAAGTAAAAATTCGATTTTTATATATGTAGTGAATACGGATGACGAAAGTGACGAAAGAAGAAACGACGAAAGATTTTCTACATAAGAAGAGTCGTGGCGTTGGTTTAGCTATTCGGTGAGAACTTCTCACCTTTTTATTTTGTTTTCTAGTTAATAATATATACTAGGATGCAGACGGTGTTTAGTAGCACCCGACACCCGTCGTCCACAGACCATGGACGACTTGTATGCTTGTTTGTTTGATTTTGATGTGTAGTTGATTGTGTGATGTGATGTGAAATAAAATAAAATATTTATGTGGTTAAAAATATTTTATAGTTGAAAATATAATTTTTAACATGAATGTGAATAAATAAATATAAACAAACCGGGCAATTTATTTATATACACACATTTGATTGATATTTATTGGGACGATAAATTTTACACATCGACCAACTGCACAAATAAAATCTGTGTTTGATTGTTTGAAACCCCACACAGGTATTGGGGTTATATATGACATACACTAATCCCAATAATTAGTTGTATGTCGATCGATTGATTGACAGGCTGTTATAAGCGTTAAATATTTATATTTGATGCTTATATAGTGTAGAACGCACTCTGGATGATGGTTGATTATTTATCGTTGTTATTTTGTACATGCGTTGTAGAAAATCCATATAATTAACATTATATGGTAATTGATTGGGCCTCATTCCGGTCTGGAAATAGAAATATTTGAAAAAGAAATATTTGAAATAGAATATTTGAAAATAGAAATATATGAAGCCGTGTTGATTAGATTGACGCCATTTTGATGTAAACGATATTTATATCGATTTTATTCAATTTTCAGTGTATATTGAAAGTGTTTTCGAAATTTGAATTATATTGAAAGTGATATCGAAATTTGAATTAAATTGAATAGAACTGAATTCGAATTGAAATTAAAAGAAATTGAATAGAAATGAATTCGAATTGAAATTGAATAGAAATGAATTTGAATTGAAATTGAAAGAAATTAAATAGAAATGAATTCGAATTGAAATTGAATGGAATTGAAGACGAACTGAAATTGAATTAAAAATCAATTTGAAATGAATTTAAATCGAATTTATAAGGAAAAATTCAATTTTGATTTGAATTTGAAAAGAAGTTGAAATCGTTTTGAAAATGAATTTAAAACGATTTATATAATGCGTTTTAAAAAGAAATCGATGAAGTATATATTATATATATAATATAATGGCCTGAAAAGAACGCGCCGCGCTGCGGCAGTTCGTGAATTTCGACCATTGACTTCGAATTGACGTTGCAGGAGATCTGACCGTCGGATTCTCCTCAAACCGGAACCGTTGGGTTCGTATCGAAAAGAGCTTTCTAATGAATATTAGAAATTAGAAATCTAACAGTTAGATTTGGAATTATGTCCAAATCAAATTTGGAAAAGGTCGTTGTAAGTGTAGTTCGATGGCCATTGATGGAAATCGACTGTACGGGCCTTGATAAAATTATTAAAAATAACAATAATTTGTGTAAAATCATAAGAAATGATTTGTGAAGAATTGGGATGAAAAATTCCATATTTGAAAAGATAAAAATAGATTTTTATCAAAATGAACTAGTTTGAACTAGAATTAAAATCAATTTATTTTTGAAATAAATAAATTGGATTTGAAATGGTTTTAAAAATAACCAGAATTTCCAATAATTGAATTGGAGTGGATTTGAATCGAAATTGCCTTCGGAATATTTCGATGTTGGATTTCGTGATGATACAGATATTGTTATGGGAATATGAAAGATATATTAATATCATCATTTCCAATACGATATTTTTTGGTCGTAGAATTTGATATTGAATATAAGCCGATACATTTTCTATTTAGAGCCTTGTATTTAATATCAAATGTGATTTGGGTTTGTCGTGAATGGTGTCTTCATTAACACTGTCCTTAAACCCAGTTGAGAAAAATGATTAAATCTTTTTATTTAGATTTAATGAAGTGTACCAATTAAATAATATTTAATTGGAATTGAACTGGTATTGATTTTTGGGTTTATTGTGAACAGTGTTTTAAATAACACTTGTTCTTTAACCCGATAATTAATGAATGTGATTTTGGGTTTATTGTGGGCCGTGTTTTAAATGACATTGGTTCTTTAACCCAATTAAAGACAGGATATTGATTTCTGTGAAGATTAAAACTAAGTGGAGATTTGATGAATCTTTAATTAGATTGAAATGATCGAGAATGGAGTATCACCAGTTTTGCTCCAGGCGATAGTTAAATCTTTAATTAGATTTGAACGGGAAATGGTAATTGAATTTACCGATAACACCGTGGTGTTAGATATGAAGTATGACCAGTTTTACTTCATGGGATGAATAGGTTGGGATTGGGAAATAAAATAAATGATTACTTCGGTGTGGTTCGCTAATCCCGACTAGTTTGAATTGATATTCAAAGAAGATTAAAGAATAAATTTAAAGAATTTATCTTTGATAAAAATAATGGGAACTTTTCCCAAAGTATAAGTATATTTGAATAAAAGAATATTCTGAATTGGAATGAGGCGTATGTGGTGTTTGTGTAACACTTGTTTATTATATACGCGAGTTATTCAGAAAGACCGGGTTTATCCCATTCTGAATAACTAATTCGACGTGGTGTCGAGGATGAAGATGGTGGTCGAAGACCGGAGTTCTTCATGTCGTTTGGATAATTACTGATGATCCTGATTGGGCCGTACACCCAACAGGAGGGAATCAGTTGGTGATCGTCCAAACGTACTTGGAGATCGATGGATATGCGGGGTACTAGGTGCCTCCGGTTTCGTTCAGACCCAGAACGAACTTGTAAATGGACTGTGTGTCTGACATTGGATTTTAGTCTGTGTGATTGATTTCTATTAAATATACATCTGTTTGGTGGCGGAGAATATATTCTCTTGCTTAACGCCCTTCCCTGAGACGTACGAGCTCAAGGGTTATATATTGATGGATATCAATCACATGGAGTGAATTGCCTGTGTGGCATGCCTAAGTGGCAATTGATCAAGGCTTCTGTTGAAAAGAAAAGTATTGTGGTGATGATCAAAGCACGGCCTGTGTGGCATAGCTTTGTGTAGCGTGGATTTGCGAGCCTCACATCCCGGTTGTGAACAAGAAACGGGAGAGGACCTCAGGGAGGACATGCGTTTCTTTCTAGCTAGAAGTGGCGTTAGTGGTTTTACACGCCCTGACGAGTTTGACTTATGTGGTTGTTACTGTTGCGAGGCGCCTCGGATATATCGGTCGTTCTCGAACCGATGAAGTCATTCGTTGGCTCATTTGCGCCCCATAGGGCGGGGAGACGTATTGTCCAGGATTTAAGTTTAATCCACATCGAGTGGACCGGCCCTTACGATTTAAGGTGCACTCGAGCCCTGTATCCTGAGACATGGTAGGCCAGATTGTCTCGAATTCGGTGAGGACTATCTTTTGCCTCGGTTCACAGATGGAAATCCAATTTCTAAATACGTGATTTTGCGGTTTTAATTGTAGAACTAGTATGGCGACATGATATATGGTACCTATGCCGTCTATGATTGATACTTATGATTTGAAGTTGTTTTATACACTATGCACCTTAATAGTATCAAAGGATTTGTTTTAAACTTAATAAGCATGTTTGGCTATTATAAGGGAAAACCCTATCCCCCAGCTTGTGTTGCATTGTGTGATAGGATCTGGGTCTTATAATAGCTTCATTTTTTCAAAAAGCATTGCGCTGTTTTGTTATATGCACTGGTATTCTTGGGAGGAAACCCATTCCGTGTTATACGGCGTGGTCCCTTGATATATCTGATTTAAAGTAAAGTTTTAAATAACTGTTTTAGTTCTCACACCAGTCCCATGACTGACCTGGAGTTTATTGTTTTAACCTTAACTCTGGGTGCCCTTATTTTGACATGGGCAGCTAGTTGTTTTGGTTTTGTAGATTTATATTCACAGGACCCTGGTTTACAGCTGGAATGATATCCGAAAAGCTTTGTATCCGTATATCTCTTCTAGTTGTGTATTGTATTATTTTCCGCTGCTATGTAATGTATTGTATTCTCTGATATGTTTCGAATGTGTAATATTTATTCATACTCTGTATATTCTTGTATTCTGATGGAATTGTTGTAATTAACAATGAAAGGTTCTTCCGTCTGCGTTCTATTTTGTCGTGTTCTCAAAACAATCAGACGTTTCGAACGGTCTTGGTCGGTTTAGCGACTGATTCGGATCGAGTGGAATTCCCGGTCGTTACAGCGTGGTATCAGAGCTTTGGTTTACAAAGCTTAGAGAACAAGGCACATCAGAACCATACGAAAGAATTCATCAGAAATTGGATCAGTAATATCAAATGGGAATGACTCGTTAGAGATGAGATCAGTAGTATCCTAGAATGAGTGTGAAGAGTGTATTTTTAAAGTGAAAACAAATTTTGTTTTGAAAATTTAAATTATGAATTTGATTATTTATTTGTATTGATTTGGACAGTCCAGTATATAAAGATTTTGTATATACGTCTGATCCGCGTATATTCGAAGTTTTAATATACTGGATAGATATAGAATTACACTATAGTCGCCCGGAGAAGGCACTGAAGATAGCACGTGCATCATCAGTATTTATATTCGAGTTTCGAAAGTGTGATGTCTATATATTTCCATTAGACTGGTGTGAGAACCAAAACTAGATAGGGCCTATTGTTGTGATTTGGCATCAAAAATCTGATTTTTGACGATATATCAAAATTATGAATTTGAAAAGCTGATCAACTAATTGATTGCTGGTTGTGTTGTTTGATTATAGATTAATTAGTTAAAATTTGGGCCATTTAGCCAAATTGAACCAAATATTGAGTTGTATTGAAAATTAGTCGTATTTGCAAGCATGTACATATACTTACATTGAACAGGTCATAGCAAGGAGGCTAGAGCGGAAGAATAAAATTGTTTGCCCGACAAATAGGTACATGTTTACCATAATTTCCTTTTTTGTTTAGGTGATAATGATTTTATGAGCCGATTGGCTTTTTCTTTTTCTTTTTGATTGAAGAAGGCCATGGGAGGCTATATAAAATATCCCGAAGTCCCCGGTACAGGGGAGGTTATGGCGAAATTTTTCGAAAATTTTGGGTGTTAGCCAAATTTTTGAAAAATTCGAAAAGTTCTTAGAAACTGAACAGTTGAAGAACTTAAGCCGTAATGAAAATATGGAAAGTTGAGTTGATTTGTGAAAAAACTTTCGGCTTCATTCCTTTTCGGGGACGAAAAGTTTTAAGTGGGGGAGATTGTAATAACCCGGAAATCTGGGCCAATTTAAAATTTTTATTTTAGCAATTTTAGGGAATTTTGATCATTTAAACTGAATTATTTTAAATAATATCGACGAGAAATTTATTTTGAATATAATTAGAACGTATATATTTATATACGTCGTCATTAGAATATAAATATTTATTTATATATATAAAAGGAATTGAAAATGGCGCGGTAGTTCGATAATTCGATTTTGAAATTCAAATGAATGTACCGGGTGCAAAATAAACTGGATTTTAGTGAAACCAAAAATATTTGAATCTATTTGAGAATATCTTTCCAACGAAAGCGAAAAATCAAAATTTCATAGCGGGAATCAAAAGATATGTCCAGTTGAAAATTCCGAATAGTCGCTATGGAATTCTAGCCCTTAAAAATGGGAATTTTGCAAACGACCTCGGTTTTCGACGAAACCACTTTTGTTGGATCTATGATGTCAAATTATTGCTGGGTTTCAAATTTTATAATTTTTCGAATCAATATGTGAGCGTGGCAAAGGAAAACGCGTTTGACCAGTTTTAGTTGATTTTAATCGACTGGAAAATGGCCATTTTTCAAACGGTCTCAGAATTCGATGAAATTAGTTTTGTTAGGACCGTATCGTCAATACGAAGCTAGAAAATATTTTTCTGGAATTTTTCGAGTTAGTAGGTGGCCCCGATAAATTGAAATGTGCGTTCAAATTCAATATATAGAGTTATATATTGATTTTGACGAAAACCGATCGAAACGATCGAATCAGCCTGCGATACATATCCCATTGTGTTTGGAATGGGGTAATTAGCTATGGACGACAGCCGGTGGGTTCGATTTCGAGTTCGAAAATAAAAGTTGCTTTTTGAAATTAAATAATTAAATAAATTAAAAATAAAATACCCCTCACTCCTCCTTATTTACTCTAAGCCCCCCTTTTATCGTTGAAATCGATTTCTGAAATAAAAAAATAAGAGAGAGAAGAACGAAGCCACCCCCCTCCCCCCGTCGATGCTCATCGCCGCGCCGCCCAGGGTGGCCGCCGCCACCGAAGCCTCCGACCCCCCTTCCTTCTCGCGACGCTCCCCCTAAAACCTTTCCCCCCAAAAGCCCTAGCCCCGAAAATAACTGACGCGCCACCCCCTTTGGGCCCCACCGATGCCATGACCACCTGAAGCTCTTCCGCCTGCGACCCCTGGCTTCAGCGACGTCCCCTCCCCCCCTCTGACGGAGATCAACGTCCAGACAAAAAAAGGTGCGTTTTTATTAATTAACTGGTTTTATTTAAAATTAAAAACACAGTTTAAAAATCAGTTTTAATGTAATAGAAATAGGATTTATATATATAACTTTGTTTAGAAATGATTTTTCATATATTAAAGAAATGATTTTCAAAAGGAAAAAGGAAAATAAAGTTGTGATTTTTATAGAAAAGGTATGATTTTTACTTTAGAAGAGATGCGATTTTTAAGTAGGTAAAAGGTAGGATTTTTATGAAGGAAAAATATGATGTTTAGTTATATAAAAATAGAATTTTTAGTTAGAAGAAAGATTGGAGTTTTATATTTATTCGTGAAATGAAAAGATTATATTTTTTATAGGAAAGCGAAGTAAAAATGTGATTTTTCTTTAAATGAAAGCGATTGGAAAATGTGATTTTTCTTTAAAGGAAAGCGATTAGAAAATGTGATTTTTCTTTATATGATAGCGAAGTAAAAATATAATTTTTATTGAAGATAAAAATTCGATTTTTATATATTGAAAAGCAAAATAAAAATTCGATTTTTATATATTGGATAGCAAAGTAAAAATTCGATTTTTATATGTTGAATAGCAAAGTAAAAATTCGATTTTTATATATGTAGTGAATACGGATGACGAAAGTGACGAAAGAAGAAATGGCGGAGATTTTCTACATAAGAAGAGTCGTGGCATTAGTTTAGCTATTCGGTGAGAACTTCTCACCTTTTTATTTTGTTTTCTAGTTAATAATATATACTAGGATGCAGACGTTGTTTAGTAGCACCCGACACCCGTCGTCCACAGACCATGGACGGCTTGTATGCTTGTTTGTTTAATTTTGATGTTTAGTTGATTGTGTGATGTGAAATGAAATAAAATATTTATGTGGTTAAAAATATTTTATAGTTGAAACTATAATTTTTAACAGAATGTGAATAAATAAATATAAACAAACCGGACGATTTGTTTATTTGCACACATTTGACTGATATTGAATGGGACGATAAATTTTACACATCGCCCAACTGCACAAATAAAATCTGTGTTTGATTGTTTGAAACCCCACACGGGTATTGGGGTTATATATGACATACACTAATCCCAATAATTAGTTGTATGTCGATAGATTGATTGGCAGGCTGTTATAAGCGTTAAATATTTATATTTGATGCTTATAAAGTGTAGAACGCACTCTGGATGATGGTTGATTATTTATCGTTGTTATTTTGTACATGTGTTGTAGAAAATCCATATAATTAACATTATATGGTAATTGATTGGGCCTCATTCCGGTCTGGAAATAGAAATATTTGAAAAAGAAATATTTGAAATAGAAAATTTGAAAATAAAAATATATGAAGCCGTGTTGATTAGATTGACGCCATTTTGACATGAACGATATTTATATTGATTTTATTCAATTTTCAATGTATATTGAAAGTGTTTTCGAAATTTGAATTATATTGAAAGTGATATCGAAATTCGAATTAAATAGAATAGAACTGAATTCGAATTGAAATTGAAAGAAATTGAATAGAAATGAATTCGAATTGAAATTGAATAGAAATGAATTCGAATTGAAATTGAAAGAAATTGAATAGAAATGAATTCGAATTGAAATTGAATGGAATTTGTAACGACCCAGAAAATCTGAACCAATTTAAAATTTTTAAATTGGCTAAAATAATGGTTTTTAAATATTTAAAATAAATATTTTAAATAATGGCAATGAAAAGTGAGTTGAATCGACAATTGAAAATGAATATAATTTATTATAATTATAAACAAGGCTTGAAAAGGCGCTGCAGTTTCAAAAATTGAATTCAAACTTTGTCGGACTGTACCGGGTGCAAAACAATCCGGATTTTAGTGAAACCAAAAATATTTAAATCTGTTAGTGAATACCTTTCGAACGAATCTGAATAATCGAATTTTCATAGCGGAAAGTAAAAGTTATGGCCGAATGAATTTTCGGAAGGGTCGATATGGAATTTATATAGCCCGTGAAAATGACCATTTTGCATACGACCTCGGAATTCGAAGAAACCACTTTTGTTGGATCCGGGATGAGAAGTTATTACTAGGTTTCAAATTTCATAATTTTTGAAGCTAATTTGTGAGCGTGGGAAAAGAAAATGTGTTTTGGTCAATTACAGCTAAATTGGATCGACCAAAAATTGGCCTTTTTGCAAACGATCTCAAAATTCCACGAAACTAGTTTTGTTGGAACCGTATCGTCAAAACATAGCTAGATTTATTTGTCTGGAATTTTTCGAATCAGTTTGTGGCCCTGGCAAATTGAAATGCACGTTCAAATCAAATATTGAATGTTTTATATTTTAATTTGAAGGAAAACTGGCTGAAACTGTCGAATGGGCCTACGAAACATATCCCATTGTGTTTGGAATGGGGGTAAAATGCTAGGGATGATAGGCGTTGGGTTTAGGTTGGTGGTCGCGTCAGAAAACCCCTTTAAAACTTCCCCGACCAATCAGATTTTTTATAAAAAAAAAATTCCTTTTCTCTCTCCCCGATCGAAGGCGGAAAACGTTCATAACCTTCCCGACCATTTTCTGATCAATCCACTCAATAATTTCAAGAGCTCCAGTTGAAGATTTTGAAGAGCTCGAGACAAGCTTCAAATCCATCACTGGTTTGAATTTTTTCGTGGAGTATTGGGGGAGAACGGACGTCGAGAAGTCGCGACGTTCAAGTCGCTGCCAACGCCACCTCAGGCGATCGAACGCCACCGCACCCCCCTGCGCTGGAAGCTCTCTCCTCCCTCTTCGACATGGCGTAGCCCGATTGAGCTATCGATTCACGGATTGCACGAAAAATTCAAACCTAGTTTTGAAGATTTCAGAAAGGTAACGGCTGTTTAAATGGAAAACTGATTTTAACATTTTAAAACCGTTGCAAACTTTGAAAAATCATATCTTTTTGCTATGTTAACGAAATTCGATGAAACAGGAAATATCGTGACCGTATGGACGTCTTCTACATTTTAGAAGAGACCGCATATTTTTCTGGGCCTTCTGCTATTTTTGGTGGAGTGGAACCCAAGGTGAGATTTCTAAATTATAAACGATATGGAAAACGACGATGTATAAATTATATAGTCGATGTATGAGTTATATAAGCGTTGTACACCTCATGTATAAGCATTGTATAAGTTGTATATTCGATGTATAAGTTATATATGCGTTGTAAAATTTATATATGTGTTGAAATAAAAGTGAATTGATATATATATATATATATATATATATATATATATATATATATATATATATATATATACGCCCCTCGTCCACAAACCATGGACGATATTTGTTGGTTGTGATTGGTGTGAGAATTGATAGATAGCGAATGGTTGTTTGGGATTGTTTGCGCTTGATATTGATTGATTGTGGTTGAAAAATACCCGTTTGTGGTTGAGAAATATTTGGTTGAAACCACATAGGATTAGTTTGTGGAAATGAAATAAATATATACATGCCGCCTGCGTGCGAACTAGATGCATGATCCCCATTGTCAAAAACCGTGAGGTTTTAAGGTAGAGCGAGGAGCCGTACTAGGGACGGTCCCGGTTTTAACTACCCTGCCGTTATGCTGCCGAAATTTTGAATAATATTCATGTGTTTGAATTATTTTCATTTGCTAAAACTATATTTATTCATTGAATAGAAAACCTTCATGTGTTGAATCGATATTCATTCGTTGATTAGAAATTCGTTGAATGGTATTCGCGTTTTAAATATAAAAATCACATTTTTATCTATATATAGAAACTATATAAAACCTTCATGTGTTGAATCGATATTCATTCGTTGATTAGAAATTCATGTGTTGAATGGTATTCGCGTTTTAAATATAAAAATCACATTTTTATCTATTATAGAAAACCTTCATGTGTTGAATCGATATTCATTCGTTGATTAGAAATTCATGTGTTGAATGGTATTCATATTTTGAAATAAATTGTTTGATAATAAAAATCACCTTTTATCAACTATATGGAATATGAAAAATAATCTCGTTTTTAAAAGAAATTGTTTTGTAAGGAAAATCCTATTTTTATCACCTATATACACTATATAAAATAATAGTTTTTTGAAATGAATTGTTTAACAATAAAAATCACATTTTTATTATATACACGAATTGTTGAAATGTGAAGTGTTAAAAATAGCCACTAGCTCAAATAAACATATATGAGTTGAAATATTCATTAATTAGCTAATGATATGATTTTGCCTATACATGCAACATTAGAATGAATGGTGTTTTTAAACCAAAAGGAATCAAATACGAAGTTGAATGGAAAGTGATAAACGATAAAGAACTGTATATATGTACATGCATATTTATTAAACAGGTTATAGCAAAGGGGCTAGAGAAGAGGAGTAAAATTTTGTGCCCGACAAATAGGTACACATTTACTGTTTTGTTTGGGTGATGATTTTATGAGCCTATTGGCTAGCCGCTTGGCCTTTTCTTTTTCTTTTCGACATGAGATGCCCGTGTGGCTATTTGGGAATTTTCCCAGCCCTCCCGTACAAAGGAGGTTATGGCGAAATTTTCCAAAATTTTAAGGCGTTAGTGAAATGTTTGAAGTGAAAACGATATTGAAATTGTTGAATGAACTATATTTATATAAATATATAAATATAAATAAAATTAAAACGAAACGAGGCCGTGCAGTTCGTATTTTGAAACCGTGATTTCAAAGAACTAGTGCGGGAAATCCGACCATTGGATTTTCCCGAAACCGCAACCGTCTAGTTCTCCTTGGAAAAATCTTTCCAACGACACCAACCTTGTAAAAATCCAACGGTTGTATTATCTGGAATGTTTAATTCAAATCTAAAGAAAAACAGCGCCGGAAACGATTATATTTATATATATATAAATATAATTATATATATATATATATATATATATATAAATTCAACTATATTTAAATCGAATAACGACGCTGCAGTTCGTATTTTGAAATCGAAACTTCAAACGATTGTACCGGGAGATCCGACCGTCGGATTTTCCCGATACTGGAACCGTTGGATTCGTTTTGAAAAGACCTTTCTAATGATGTAAATTTTGTGAGGATCCAACTGTTAGATTTTCAGATATGTGTAAATCAAATCTGAAGAAAAACAGCGCCACGACCGCATTATGGCCCGAAGCATCGTTTTGAATAAATTGGCTATTTTAAAATAAATAAAAATAGCGATAAATCATTATAAAATACCATAAACGATATGGAATGGAAATAAACTGAATTTGCTCGTTTTATGTGGTATTTGATGGTTGAATGTGTTTGGTGTGAAAATTTCATTAAAGAACAAAATTGGTGTTGTCGAATAATTTAACCATTGAAATAAATTGATTTGAAATTCTAAATACACGTGAATTATTTGAAAGGGCCGAGTTAATTCTCATTTCAAAAAATTGACCGACGATTGAAAGTCGAAGATGAAGACGGTGGTCGAAGACCGGAGATCTTCACCTCGTTTGGATGGTAACCGAGGTCCTGATTGGGAGGCATCCCGAAATATGGATAATGAGTGGTGATCGTCCAGACGTACGTGGTGATCGATGGGTTTCCGAGGAATTTAGTGCCCCCGGTTTCGTTCAGACCCAGAACGGACTTGTAAATGGACTGTGTGTCTGACATTGGGATTTTGTTCCGTGTTGATTGATCTCTGTTAAATATACATCTGTTTGGCGGCGGAGAATTTATTCTTTTGCTTAACGCCCTTCTTTGAAACGCACGAGCTCAGAGGTTGTATACCGATGGACATCAGTCGCTTGGCATGAATTGCCTGTGTGGCATGTTAAGATGCAGTGATCAGGGTTTCTGTTGAAAAGCAAAGTCTTGTGGTGATGATCAAAGCACCGCCTGTGTGGCATAACTTTGTGTATAACGTGAATTCGCGAGCCTCACACCCCGGTATGAACCAGAAACGGGAGAAGGACCTCAGGGAGGGCATGCGTTTCTTTCTAGCTAGGGTGGTGTCAGTGACCTACCAGCCCTGACATTTATATACTTTTCATCTGTGTGGTGGTTGCTGTTGTGAGGCGCCTCGGTTAGATCGGACGATCCGGGTCTGATGGAGCCATTCGTTGGCTCATTTACACCCCAAAGGGTGAGGAAACGCAGTGTTCAGGAATTTTAATCCACATCGGTGGACCGGCCCAAACGATCCTAGGGCCCACCTGAGTCTGGGTCCTGAGGGGCGGGCTAGAGCGTCTCGAATTCGGTAAGGACTATCTTTTGCCTTGGTTCATGACGGAAATCCAATTTCCAAATACGTGACGATGCGGTTTCAATTGTATATATATAGTTGGCGACATAGTGGCATGGGACGCTCATGTCGCCTATGATTGATAGTTATGATTTGAAATTGTTTCAAAACATATAGACACTAGCAATAATATCAAATGATTTTGTTTTATTCGTATCAATCATATTTTGGCCGTTATAAGGTAAAAACTCTATCCTCCGGTTTGCGTTGCATTGTGTGATGGGAACTGAGTCTTATAACGGCTTCATTTTTATAAAAAGCATAGCGATGTTTAAAAGAAAGATTTGTTTTAAAGCACTGGCAATCCAATGGAGTAAACCCGTTCCACGAAAGTGGCGTGGTCCTGTTATTAGCCATATTATATATGTGTTGAATAGATTTTTCATACCAGTCCCATGACTGACTCGTAGTTTGTTTCACTTTCAAACTCGGGTGCCCCTTTTTCTACACGGGCAGCCTTGTATTCAGGTTTAGCTGGTTGTTTCTGGATAGCTGGAGCTGAAGATGGATTCTATCATTTATCTCTTTTTATGCAATTCAGCTCCTATTATACATATTTTGTTTATTTCCGCTGTAGACATTTATGTATAGATGAACTGTATTTGTACTAAGTATGATCCAGTATACTGTGTAACTCTGATGATTACTTTTATCCAGTATATTCTATTGTTCATTCTGGTGTATTTATTTAATTCTGTTCTGCTTTTATCTGTTTCTGTGTTATATTCCAAAGATAACCCTTGCCGCCGTCAGTACGGGATTTGGGGTCGTCTCAACGTGGTATCAGAGCTTTGGTTAAGCTTAGTTCTAGAATATAACATTTGAACGAACTCGTCAGAAATAGAACCAGTAGTGTTCTAGGACGGGTAACTCTATACAGACAGGATCAGCAATATCCTAGTATGAGTAAAGCAGAATGAAATTACACCTCGATAGACACATATACATTTGAAGTATGTGTTTCTATATTTTAAATTATCTTTTCTGTGACCTGACACTTGATCTGCTATTTGCAGAAGTACTAGAAAAATGAGTGCCAGAAACAGGAGAAATTCAGAACCCGATCTAGAGGCTCTATTAAAGAGATATCGAAATCTGAACGGAGCACAGTTCTCGGGCAATGAATCTATAATTCAAACTCAAGCTTGGATGAGTTCTGTCGAAAGAATTTTTGAGCGTATCCAGCTGAGGGATGACCAGAAAAGGTTAGTAGCATCTTGGGCGCTCAAAGAAGAAGCTTTAATCTGGTGGGAAACGATCATCAAAGATAATCCAGAAGGTGATATCACCTGGGACAGATTCAAAGTGATTTTCCTAGAAAGATTTACTCCTCCCGAAGAGACGGAGCGATTATGTGATGAATTTTCTTATCTAATACAAGGTGATATGACCATCCCAGAATATCATAAGAAATTCAACGAACTTGCTCACTTTGCTCCTCATCTGATTCAAGACCCAAAGAGGAAAAATCTGGGATTTATTCATGGCCTACAAAGGAGATATCAGAATAGTGCAATGAGGAATGTGAAGCTTCCTTTTTCTGAAATGATATACATGGCTTATCAGTATGAAGATCTCCACAAGGAAGGAATGTTACGCGACGAAGAAGAAGTCTGTTCTAGTGACAAAGGAGAGTCGGAAACTGATATTCCTGAAGCCAGTACAAGGTCGGAGGTCAATAAGAAACCCAGTGCCAAGAGAAAAAGGGCTAGATTAGGGAGAGAACCAACAACGACCGCCACGTGCTCAAGCTGCAATAGAAAGGGACATTTGGCGATAAGTTGAAAATCTTGGAACAAACGAAGAAAGAGTGGATTTGAACCCAGTAAGAAGGTTCCTGAGGGCAGAGGATGCCATAAGTGCCATCAGGCTGGGCATATTGCAAAAACTTCCCGCTATCTCAGAAATCTGAAACAGTTCAGGTAAATGATGTAGCAGAAACTTCCGAGCCCTCAGCTAGTCAAGAAAGGGCGGATGTTTTAGAAGGAACGCTTACTGTCAAAAACATTCCAGTCAAAGTACTGTTTGACACAGGCGCGTCACGAAGTTTCATTGCCAAAAATGCAGCTAAGAAACTGGATTTGAATTTGAAAAAGCTGAAGGAACCAATGACTGTCCAAAATCCGGTTGGGGGTCCCATAGAACTCAGTTGGATTTGCGGAGTGCCGGTTTCTTTCTCTCGTTATCGGTTTCCTACCATCGCAGTCGTCATGAATTTTAAAGAGTTTGATCTTATTTTGGGGTTAGACTGGTTGACCAAATATGAAGCTGAAGTCAAATGCGCCGACAGAGTCGTAAAGGCGAAGATAAAATCAGGTGATTATATAACTATCCCCTGTGAAGGTCAGAATGCTAATAGAAAAGACTTCTGGGCAGCTTTAAATGTTTCTCCAACCCAAATAGAAAATATCCCTGAAATCACAGAGAATATTCCCGATCTAGTGAAAGACATCCCTATCGTCAAAAATTATACGGATGTGTTCGATGAAGTTGTTCGCTTACCTCCGTAGAGAGAAATAGATTTCAAGATTGCTTTAATTCCCAATGCAAGGCCGGTAGTTCATGCTATTCGAAGAATTTCCTTGAAAGAGAAGGAGGAATTAGACAATCAAACAAGACAGCTAGTATGGAAAGGTCTGATCAGGCCTAGTTTCTCTGATTGGGGTGTAGCAGTGGTATTTGTCCCAAAATCTGACAGTACTCTACGGCTATGCGTGGATTATCGTGATCTGAACAAGCAGACAATAAAGAACAAGTATCCATTGCCGCGGATTGATGATTTGTTGGATCGATTAAATGGAACACAAGTATTCTCAAGAATGGACCTAACTACAGGCTTCCATCAACTTCGAATTGCTGAAGAGTGTGTTCCAATGACAGCGTTTAGAGGCCCCGACTTATTCTACGAGTGGTTAGTAATGCCGTTCGGCTTATGTAACGCTCCCGCTTACTTCGTCGATCTAATGAACAGAGTATTTAGAGGAGTATTGAATAAATTTGTTCTGGTTTTTATTGACGATATTTTAATCTTCTCTAAATCAAAAGCCGAACATGAAAAGCATCTGGAACAGGTTCTAGAAATTCTGAGGCGAAATGTATTAAAAGCCAAATTTTCCAAATGTATTTTCTGGCAAGATGAAGTAAAATTTCTAGGCCATGTCGTATCGAAAGAAGGAATTGTTGTGGATCCAAGCAAAATCACAGCTATTCAGAATTGGAAACAGCCTAGCACCCCCACTGAAGTCCGCAGTTTTCTCGGATTGGCTAGCTATTACCGGAAGTTCGTTAAAAACTTTTCGAAGATATCTGGTCATTTAACAAAGCTTACAAAGAAGCATTCTAAATTCAAATGGACTCCAGAGAGTGAGGAGGCTTTTGAAGAGCTAAAGCTGAGACTAACGACAGGTCCAGTGTTAACCATCATCGATGGCAACCAGGATTTAAAGGTCTGGACTGATGCTTCCAAAGAAGGCCTTGGCGCATTGTTAATGCAAAGATGCCAAGTGATTGCTTATGCTGGCCGTCAACTGAAGCCGCACGAGAAAAACTATGTCACTCATGATCTTGAGTTATTGGCTATAGTATTCGCTTTGAAAATCTGGAGACACTATCTTCTGGGCGAGAAATTTGAACTGTTTACAGATCACCAGTCGTTAAAGTATCTGTTCACTCAGAAAGACTTGAATTTGAGGCAGCAACGTTAGCTGGAGTTTCTTGCAGCATATGATTTTGAAATATTATACACTCCAGGGAAAGCAAATGTCGTGGCCGATGCGTTAAGCCGAAAAAATGAGATGATCGCCAGTTTCATCATTGCGACTTCGTTGATTGATAAGATATCGACTCTCCAAGAAGACGACCAATTTATCAAAGGAACGAGTCAGTGAATTCGTGAAGGCAATGCTTCGGATTTTCTGCTAGACAACGAAGGGATTCTGAGGTTAGAAGGGCGAATTTGCGTTCCAGAGATTCCTGAACTCAGAAGAGATGTGCTTGATGAATGTCACAAATCTAAGCTCAGTATCCACCCAGGTGTGAATAAAATGTATAACGATATCAAACGCACATTCTGGTGGAAGTCGTTAAAAAGAGACATCTCGATATATGTTAGCCGATGCCCTACTTGCCAGCTAGTCAAAAGCGACCAACAAAAACTGGCTGGATTGTTGCAACCGCTAGAAGTTCCTGGTTGGAAGTGGGAACATATTTCTACGGATTTCATAGATGGTCTGCCCAGAACCAGAAAAGGAAATGACAGCATTTGGGTGATCGTAGATCGCTTCACGAAGACCGCCCATTTCATACCTGTCAGATCAAACAGAACTGCTCAGAGTCTGGCGCAGATATACTTCAGGGAAATAGTTAGACTACATGAAGTGCCGCTCAGCATAGTCGGTGATAGGGATACAATATTCACTAGCAAATTCTGGGAAGCATTTCAAGTCGAGCTGGGAACGAAGTTGAACTTGAGCACCGCTTATCATCCTCAGACAGACGGTCAGACTGAGAGGGTAAATCGTATTTTAGAAGATCTATTGCGGGCTTGTGTTATAGATTTCGGTGGATCCTGGGAAGACAATCTGCATTTGGATGAATTCTCTTATAACAATAGCTACCAGGCAAGTCTGACAATGTCGCCATTCGAAGCATTGTACGGTAGACCGTGCCGATCTCCTGCTTGTTGGGTCGAGCCTGGAAATAGACTTGTGTTGGGTCCTGATATGATCCGAGAAGCTGCCGACAAAGTCAATTTTATCAAGAAGCGATTACTCGCCGCTCAAAACCGACAAAAGAGCTATGCCGATAGGAGGAGGAGAGATATATCCTTTGCTGTTGGCGACTATGTATATTTGAAAGTATCGCCGATGAGAGGAGTTATCCGGTTCGGTAAAACTGGAAAGTTGGCGCCCAAATTCATTGGTCCGTTTCCAATTCTAGAACGGATCGGAACTCTCGCTTATAAAGTCAAATTGCCTGACTGGTTGCCTGGAGTTCATGATGTATTTCATATATCTCAACTTCAAAAACACGTTCATGATCCAGACTTGATCGTGGAAAAAGCAGCTCAACAGGACATTGAAATTACTCCAGAATTAGCTATGAGGCGAGAGCTGCTAAAGATTATCGGCAAAGAAACCAAAGAGCCGAGGAACAAGAAGGTTCACTTAGTCAAAGTGCAATGGAGTGGAGATCCGCGAGATTGTACTTGGGAAACTGAGGAGAGCATTCAGAAAGCCTTTCCTAGATGTCGAGTAGATATCTCTGATTGACTCCGGTGCAAGGTATATTTACCCTACTTTGCATTACCATTTAATTCTCTACTCTGCTGTTATTTTCTTTCCATGGATGTGAACTTTTATATTCTATAATCTGAATGATTTTAAAAGAGTATAGAAGTGGATCGGTATATTTTTTAGAAGTTAAAACAATTGGATTGTTGATTGTGTTGTGTGATTGTAGATTTATCAAACCACTTTCGACTTGGTTCCTTTTCGGGGACGAAAAGTTTTAAGTGGGGGAGATTGTAACGACCCAGAAAATCTGAACCAATTTAAATTTTTTAAATTGGCTAAAATAATGGTTTTTAAATATTTAAAATAAATATTTTAAATAATGGCAATGAAAAGTGAGTTGAATCGACAATTGAAAACGAATATAATTTATTATAATTATAAACAAGACTTGAAAAGGCGCTGCAGTTTCAAAATTTGAATTCAAACTTTGTCGGACTGTACCGGGTGCAAAACAATCTGGATTTTAGTGAAACCAAAAATATTTAAATCTGTTAGTGAATACCTTTCTAACGAATTTGAAAAATCGAATTTTCATAGCGGAAAGCAAAAGTTATGGCCGAATGAATTTTCGGAAGGGTCGATATGGAATTTATATAGCCCGTGAAAATGGCCATTTTGCATACGACCTCAGAATTCGACGAAACCACTTTTGTTGGATCTGGGATGAGAAGTTATTGCTAGGTTTCAAATTTCATAATTTTGAAGCTAATGTGTGAGCGTGGGAAAAGAAAATGTGTTTTGGTCAATTACAGTTAAATTGGATCGACCAAAAATGGGCCTTTTTCCAAACGGTCTCAGAATTCGACGAAACTAGTTTTGTTGGAACCGTATCGTCAAAACATAGCTAGATTTATTTTTCTGGAATTTTTCGAATCAGTTTGTGGCCCTGGCAAATTGAAATGTACGTTCAAATCAAATATTGAATGTTATTTATTTTAATTTGAAGGAAAACTGGCTGAAACTGTCGAATGGGCCTACCAAACATATCCTATTGTGTTCGGAATGGGGGTAAAATGCTACGGACGACAGTCGTTGGGTTTAGATTGGTGGCCGCGTCAGAAAACCCCTTTAAAACTTCCCCGACCAATCAGAATTTTTATAAAAAAAAAAAAGAAAATTCCTTTTCTCTCTCCCCGATCGAAGACGGAAAACGTTCATAACCTTCCCGACCATTTTCTGATCAATCCACTCAATAATTTCAAGAGCTCCAGTTGAAGATTTTGAAGAGCTCGAGACAAGCTTCAAATCCATCACTGGTTTGGATTTTTTCGTGTAGTATTGGGGGAGAACAAACGTCGAGAAGTCGCGACGTTCAAGTCGCCGCCGCCGCCACCTCAGGCGATCGAACGCCACCGCACCCCCTGCGCTGGAAGCTCTCTCCTCCCTCTTCGACACGGCGTAACCCGATCGAGCTATCGATTCACGGATTGCACGAAAACTTCAAACCTTGTTTTGAAGATTTCAGAAAGGTAACGGCTGTTTAAATGGAAAACTGATTTTAACAGTTTAAAACCGTTGCAAACTTTGAAAAATCATATCTTGTTGCTATGTTAACGAAATTCGATGAAACAGGAAACATCGTGACCGTGTGGACATCTTCTACATTTTAGAAGAGACCGCATAGTTTTCTGGGCCTTCTGCTATTTTTGGTGGAGTGGAACCCAAGGTGAGATTTCTAAATTATAAACGATATGGAAAACGACGATGTATAAATTATATAGTCGATGTATGAGTTATATAAGCATTGTACACCTCATTTATAAGCGTTGTATAAGTTGTATGTTCGATGTATAAGTTATATCTGCGTTGTAAAATTTATATATGTGTTGAAATAAAAGTGAATTGCTATATATAAATATATGTAAATATATAAATATATATATATATATATATACGCCCCTCGTCCACAAACCATGAAAGATATTTATTGGTTGTGATTGGTGTGAGAATTGATTGATAGTGAATGGTTGTTTGGGATTGTTTGTGGTTGATATTGATTGATTGTGGTTGAAAAATACACGTTTGTAGTTGAGAAATATTTGGTTGAAACCACATAGGATTAGTTTGTGGAAATGAATTAAATATATACATGCCGCCTGCGTGCGAACTAGAAGCATGATCCCCATTGTCAAAAACCGCGAGGTTTTAAGGTAGAGCGAGGAGTCGTACTAGGGACGGTCCCGGTTTTAACTACCCTGCCGTTATGCTGCCGAAAGTTTGAATAATATTCATGTGTTTGAATTATTTTCATTTGCTAAAACTATATTTATTCATTGAATAGAAAACCTTCAAGTGTTTGAATTATTTTCATTTGCTAAAACTATATTTATTCATTGAATAGAAAACCTTCATGTGTTGAATCGATATTCATTCGTTGATTAGAAATTCATGTGTTGAATGGTATTCGCGTTTTAAATATAAAAATCACATTTTTATCTTTATATAGAAACTATAGAAAACCTTCATGTGTTGAATCGATATTCATTCGTTGATTAGAAATTCATGTGTTGAATGGTATTCGTGTTTTAAATATAAAAATCACATTTTTATCAATATATAGAAACTATAGAAAACCTTCATGTGTTGAATCGATATTCATTCGTTGATTAGAAATTCATGTGTTGAATGGTATTCATATTTTGAAATAAATTGTTTGATAATAAAAATCACCTTTTATCAACTATATGGAATATGAAAAATAATCTCGTTTTTAAAAGAAATTGTTTTGTAAGGAAAATCCTATTTTTATCACCTATATACACTATATAAAATAATAGTGTTTTGAAATGAATTGTTTAACAATAAAAATCACATTTTTATTATATACACGAATTGTTGAAATGTGAAGTGTTAAAAATAGCCACTCGCTCAAATAAACATATATGAGTTGAAATATTCATTAATTAGCTAATGATATGATTTTGCCTATACATGCAACATTAGAATGAATGGTGTTTCTAAACCAAAAGGAATCAAATATGAAGTTGAATGGAAAGTGATAAACGATAAAGAACTGTATATATGTACATGCATATTTATTGAACAGGTTATAGCAAAGGGGCTAGAGAAGAGGAATAAAATTTTGTGCCCGACAAATAGGTACACATTTACTGTTTTGTTTGGGTGATGATTTTATGAGCCTGTTGGCTAGCCGCTTGGCTTTTTCTTTTTCTTTTCGACATGAGACGCCCATGTGGCTATTTGGGAATTTTCCCAGCCCTCCCGTACAAAGGAGGTTATGGCGAAATTTTCCAAAATTTTAAGGCGTTAGTGAAATGTTTGAAGTGAAAACGATATTGAAATTGTTGAATGAACTATATTTATATAAATATATAAATATAAATAAAATTAAAACGAAACGAGGCCGTGCAGTTCGTATTTTGAAACCGTGATTTCAAAGAACTAGTGCGGGAAATCCGACCATTGGATTTTCCCGAAACCGCAACAGTCGGGTTCGCCTTGGAAAAATCTTTCCAACGGCACCAACCTTGTAAAAATCCAACGGTTGGATTGTCTGGAATGTTTAATTCAAATCTAAAGAAAAACAGCACCAGAAACGATTATATATATATATATATATATATATATAATTATATTTAAATCGAATAACGACGCTGTAGTTCATATTTTGAAATCGAAACTTCAAACGATTGTACCGGGAGATCTGACCGTCGGATTTTCCCGATACTGGAACCATTGGATTCGTTTTGAAAAGACCTTTCTAATGATGTAAATTTTGTGAGGATCCAACGGATAGATTTTCAGATATGTGTAAATCAAATCTGAAGAGAAACAGCCCCACGGCCGCATTATGGCCCGAAGCGTCATTTTGAATAAATTGGCTATTTTAAAATAAATAAAAATAGCGATAAATCATTATAAAATACCATAAACGATATGGAATGGAAATAAACTGAATTTGCTCTATTTATGTGGTATTTGATGGTTGAATGTGTTTGGTGTGAAAATTTCATTAAAGAACAAAATTGGTGTTGTCGAATAATTTAACCATTGAAATAAATTGATTTTAAATTCTAAATACACATGAATTATTTGAAAGGGCCGAGTTAATTCTCATTTCAAATAATTGACCGACGATTGAAAGTCGAAGATGAAGACGGTGGTCGAAGACCGGAGATCTTCACCTCGTTTGGATGGTAACCGAGGTCCTGATTGGGAGGCATCCCGAAATATGGATAATGAGTGGTGATCGTCCAGATGTACGTGGTGATCGATGGGTTTGCGAGGTATTTAGTGCCTCCGGTTTCGTTCAGACCTAGAACGAACTTGTAAATGGACTGTGTGTCTGACATTGGATTTTATTCTGTGTTGATTGATCTCTGTTAAATATACATCTGTTTGGCGGCGGAGAATTTATTCTTTTGCTTAACGCCCTTCTCTGAAACGCACGAGCTCATAGGTTGTATACCGATGGACATCAGTCGCATGGCATGAATTGCCTGTGTGGCATGCTAAGATGCAGTGATCAGGGCTTCTGTTGAAAAGCAAAGTCTTGTGGTGATGATCAAAGCACCGCCTGTGTGGCATAGCTTTGTGTATAACGTGAATTCGCGAGCCTCACACCCTGGTATGAACCAGAAACGGGAGAAGGACCCCAGGGAGGGCATGCGTTTCTTTCTAGCTAGGGTGGTGTCAGTGACCTACCAGCCCTGACATTTATATACTTTTCACCTGTGTGGTTGTTGCTGTTGCGAGGCGCCTCGGTTAGATCGGACGATCCGGGTCCGATGGAGCCATTCGTTGGCTCATTTACACCCCAAAGTGTGGGGAAACGCAGTGTTCAGGAATTTTAATCCACATCGGTGGACCGGCCCTGACGATCCTAGGGCCCACCTGAGTCTGGGTCCTGAGGGGCGGGCTAGAGCGTCTCGAATTTGGTAAGGACTATCTTTTGCCTTGGTTAATGACAGAAATCCAATTTCCAAATACGTGACGATGCGGTTTCAATTGTGTATATATAGTTGGCGACATAGTGGCATGGGTCGCTCATGTCGCCTATGATTGATAGTTATGATTTGAAATTGTTTCAAAACATATAGACACTAGCAATAATATCAAATGCCTTTGTTTTATTCGTATCAATCATATTTTGGCCGTTATAAGGTAAAAACTCTATCCTCCGGTTCGCATAGCATTGTGTGATGGGAACTGAGTCTTATAACGGCTTCATTTTTATAAAAAGCATAGCGATGTTTAAAAGAAAGATTTGTTTTAAAGCACTGGCAATCCAATGGAGTAAACCCGTTCCACGAAAGTGGCATGGTCCTGTGATTAGCCATATTATATATGTGTTGAATAGATTTTTCATACCAGTCCCATGACTGACTCGTAGTTTGTTTCACTTTCAAACTCGGGTGCCCCCTTTTCTACACGGGCAGCCTTGTATTCAGGTTTAGCTGGTTGTTTATGGATAGCTGGAGTTGAAGATGGATTCTATCATTTATCTCTTTTTATGCTATTCAGCTCCTATTATACATATTTTGTTTATTTCCGCTGTAGACATTTATGTATAGCTGAACTGTATTTGTACTAAGTATGATCCAGTATACTGTGTAACTCTGATGATTACTTTTATCCAGTATATTCTATTGTTCATTCTGGTATTTTTATTTAATTCTGTTCTGCTTTTATCTATTTCTGTGTTATATTCCAAAGATAACCCTTGCCGCCATCAGTACGGGATTTGGGGTCGTCTCAGAATTGAAGGCGAACTGAAATTGAATTAAAAATCGATTTGAATTGAAATCATTTTGAAATGAATTTAAATCGAATTTATAAGGAAAATTTCAATTTTGATTTGAATTTGAAAAGAAGTTGAAATCGTTTTGAAAACGAATTTAAAACGATTTATATAATACGTTTTAAAAGGAAATCGATGAAGTATATATTATATATATAATATAATGGCCTGAATAGAATGCGTCGCGCTGCGGTATTTTGTGAATTTCAACCATTGACTTCGAATTGACGTTGCGGGAGATCTGACCATCGGATTCTCCTCAAACCGGAACCGTTGGGTTTGTATCGAAAAGAGCTTTCTAACGAATATTAGAAATTAGAAATCTAACAGTTAGATTTGGAATAATGTCCAAATCAAATTTGGAAAAGGTCGTTGTGAGTGCAGTTCGATGGCCATTGATGGAAATCGACTGTACGGGCCTTGATAAAATTATTAAAAATATCTATAATTTGTGTAAAATCATAAGAAATGATTTATGAAGAATTAGGATGAAAAATTCCATATTTGAAAAGATAAAAATAGATTTTTATCGAAATGAACTAGTTTGAACTAGAATTAAAATCAATTTATTTTTGAAATAAATAAATTGGATTCGAAATGGTTTTAAAAATAACCAGAATTTCCAATAATTGAATTGGAGTGGATTTGAATCAAAATTGCTTTCGGAATATTTCGATGTTGGATTTCGTGATGATACAGATATTGTTATGGGAATTTGAAAGATATATAAATATCGTTATTTCCCATACGATATTTGTTGGTCATAGAATTTGATATTGAATATAAGCCGATATATTTTCTATTCAGAGCCTTGTATTTAATATCAAATGTGATTTGGGTTTGTCGTGAATGGTGCCTTCATTAACACTGTTCTTAAATCCAGTTGAGAAAAATGATTAAATCTTTTTATTTAGATTTAATGAAGTATACCAATTAAATAATATTTAATTGGAATTGAACTGGTATTGATTTTTGGGTTTATTGTGAATAGTGTTTTAACTAACACTTGTTCTTTAACCCGATAATTAATGAATGTGATTTCGGGTTTATTGTGGGCCGTGTTTTAAATGACATTGGTTCTTTAACCTAGTTAAAGATAGAATATTGATTTCTGTGAAGATTAAAACTAAGTGGAGTTTTAATGAATCTTTAATTAGATGGAAATGATCGAGAATGGAGTATCACCAGTTTTGCTCCAGGCGATAGTTAAATCTTTAACTAGATTTGAACGGGAAATGGTGATTGAATTTACTGATTACACCGTGGTGTTAGATATGAAGTATGACCAGTTTTACTTTATGGGATGAATAGGTTGGGATTGGGAAATAAAATAAATGATTACTTCGGTGCGGTTCGCTAATCCCGACTAGTTTGAATTGATATTCAAAGAAGATTAAAGAATAAATTTAAAGAATTTATCTTTTATAAAATTAATGAGAACTTTTCCCAAAGTGTAAGAATATTGGAATAAAAGAATATTCTGAATTGGAATGAGGCGTATGGGGTGTTTGTGTAACACTTGTTTATTATATACGCGAGTTATTCAGAAAGACCGGGTTTATCCCATTCTGAATAACTAATTCGACGTGGTGTCGAGGATGAAGACGGTGGTCGAAGACCGGAGGTCTTCATGTCGTTTGGATAATTACTGATAATCCTGATTGGGCCATACACCCAATAGGAGGGAATCTGTTGGTGATCGTCCAGACGTACTTGGAGATCGATGGATATGCGGGGAACTAGGTGTCTCCGGTTTCGTTCAGACCCAGAACGAACTGGTAAATGGACTGTGTGTCTGACATTGGATTTTAGTCTGTGTGATTGATTTCTATTAAATATACATCTATTTTGCGGCGGAGAATTTATTCTCTCGCCCTTCTCTGAGACGTACGAGGTCAGGGGTTATATATTGATGGATATCAATCGCACGGAGTGAATTTCCTGTGTGGCATGCCTAAGTGGCAGTTGATCAAGGCTTCTGTTGAAAAGCAAAATCTTGTGGTGATGATCAAATCACGACCTGTGTGGCATAGCTTTGTGTAGCGTGTATTCGCGAGCCTCACACCCCGGTTGTGAACCAGAAACGGGAGAGGACCTCAGGGAGGACATGCGTTTCTTTCTAGCTAGAAGAGGTGTCAGTGGTTTTACACGCCCTAACGAGTTTGACTTTTGTGGTTGTTGCTATTGCGAGGCTCCTCGGATATATCGGTCGTTCTCGAAACGATGGAGTCATTCGTTGGCTCATTTGCGCCCCATAGGGCGGGGAGACGTATTGTCCAGGGTTTAAGTTTAATCCACATCGAGTGGACCGACCCTGACGATCCAAGGTGCACTCGAGCTCTGTATCCTGAGACATGGTAGGCTAGATTGTCTCGAATTCGGTGAGGACTATCTTTTGCCTCGGTTCACAGATGGAAATCCAATTTCCAAATACGTGATTTTGCGGTTTTAATTGTAGAACTAGTATGGCGACATGATATATGGTACCCATGCCGTCTATGATTGATACTTATGATTTGAAGTTGTTTTATACACTATGCACCTTAATAGTATCAAAGAATTTGTTTTAAACGTACTAAGCATGTTTGGCTATTATAAGGGAAAACCCTATCCCCCGGCTTGCATTGCATTGTGTGATAGGACCTGGGTCTTATAATAGCTTCATTTTTCCAAAAAGCATTGCGCTGTTTTGTTATATACACTGGTATTCTTGGGAGGAAACCCGTTCCGCGTTATACGGCGTGGTCCCTTGATATATCTGATTTAAAGTAAAGTTTTAAATAACTGTTTTAGTTCTCACACCGGTCCCATGACTGACCTGGAGTTTATTGTTTTAACCTAAACTCTGGGTGCCCTTATTTTGACACGGGCAGCTAGTAGTTTTGGTTTTGCAGATTTATATTCACAGGACCCTGGTTTACAGCTGGAATGATATCCGGAAAGCTTTGTATCCGTATATCTCTTCTAATTGTGTATTGTACTATTTTCCGCTGCTATGTAATGTATTGTAATCTCTGATATTTTTCGAATGTGTAATATTTCTTCATACTCTGTATATTCTTGTATTCTGATGGAATTGTTGTAATTAACAATGAAAGGTTCTTCCGTCTGCGTTCTATTTTGTCGTTTTCTCAAAACAATCAGGCGTTTCGAACGGTCTTGGTCGGTTTAGCGACCGATTCAGATCGAGCGAAATTCCTTGTTGTCACAAGCCGCTTGGCTGTTTATTTTTCTTTTTTGATTGGACAGGCCTGTATGGCAATTTCGGGATTTTCCTGGTGCTCCCGTGCAGGGGAAGTTATGGCGAAACTTTTCTAAAATTTTGGGTGTTAGCCAAATTTTTGAAAAATTGAAAAGTTTTCAGAAACTGAAAAGTTGAAGAACTTAAGCCATAATGAAAATATTGAAAGTTGAGTTGGTTTGTAAAACAACTTTCAGCTTTGTTCCTTTTCGGGGACGAAAAGTTTCAAGTGGGGGAGATTGTAATAATCCGGAAAATCCGAACCAATTTAATTTTTTTTATTTTGATGAATTTTGAATATTTAAAATGATTTATTTTAAATAATAACGACGATAAACTCATTTTGAATAGAATTAGAACGTATAGATTTATATAGATTGACGTTAGAATATAAATATTTATTTTTAATTATAAAAGGAATTGAAAATGGCGCGGTAGTTTGAAAATTCGATTTCAAATTTCAAATGAACGTACAGGATTCAAAATAAACCGGATTTTGGAGAAACCAAAAATACTAGAATCTATTTGAAAATAACTTTCTAACGAATCCGAAAAATTGAAATTTCATAGCGGGAATAAAAAGTTATGTCCAATTGAAAATTCAAAATAGTCGCTATGGAATTTTGGCCTTTAAAAATGGAAATTTTGCAAACGGCCTCTATTTTCGATGAAACCACTTTTGTTGGATTCGAGATGTCGAATTATTGCTAGATTCCAAAATTCATAATTTTCTGAATCAATATGTGAGCATGGCGAAAGAAAACGTGTTTTAACAATTTTAGTCAATTTCGATCGACCAGAAAATGACCGTTTTTCAACGGTCTTCAAATTTGACAAAATTAGTTTTGGTAGGACCATATCGTCAATACGAAGCTATAATTATTTTTCTGGAATTTTTGGAGTCAGTATGTGGTCCGGTAAATTAAAATATGTGTTCAATTTCAATATATATTGATTTATATTTTGAATTTGACAAAACTGATCGAAACGGTCGAATTGGCTAGCGGGACATAACTCATTGTGTTTGAAATAGGGATATTACGCTAGGGGTGATAGTCGTTGGGTTCGATTTGGAGTTCGAAATAAAATGTTACTTTATGGAATTAATTAAACAAATAAATAATTAATATATATATATTATAAAAACCCTTACCTCCCCTTCTCTCCTTCTTGTCAACGTATAATTAATAAAATGGAGAAACCGCGATGCCCCTTCAAAACCCGTAGCTCCCCCCAATGATCAGCCACAGCGCCATTTCAGCGCAGCCTCCCCTACCTCCGGCGACCCCTCCCCTTCTCTCTCCTCTCCCCCCTCTCTCTAAAGACCCCAAACAGCAAACCCAAGCTTTAAAATAAGCCGCCGCCACCTGAGAGACCCATCACCGCCGTTGGAGCCCATTGTCGCCGCCCCCTGCAGTCTGGCGCCGCTACTCTGAAACGACCCGAACTCCCCCGGTCTACGAAGAGAAGAGAAAGAACGAATTGTTTTGAGAACACGATAAAATAGAACGCAGACGGAAGAACATTTCATTGTATATTACAACAATTCCATCAGAATACAAGAATACAGAGTATAAATGAATATTACACAGAAATATCAAAGATTTAAATTACATTTAAGTACATAGTAGCGGAAAATTATACAATACACAAGTAGAAGAGATATACGGATACAAAGCTTTCCGGATATCATTCCAGCTGTAAACCAGGATCCTGTGAATATAAATCTGCAAAAACCAAAACTACTAACTGCCCGTGTCAAAATAATGGCACCCAGAGTTTAGGTTAAAACAATAAACTCCGGGTCAGTCATGGGACTGGTGTGAGAACTAAAACAATTATTAATCTTTATTTTAAAGTTACGTAAATCAAAGGACCACGCCGTATAACACGGAACGGGTTTCCTCCCAAGAATACCAGTGCATAAAAAAAACAGCGCAATGCTAAATAAAGAAAAATGAAGCTGTTATAAGACCCAGGTCCTATCACACAATGCAACGCAAGCCGGAGGATAGGGTTTTTACCTTATAATAGCCAAGAATGCTTGATACGTTTAAAACAAATCATTTGATACTGTTATAAGTGCATAGTGTATAAAACAATTTCAATCATAAATATCAATCATAGACGGCATGGGTACCATATATCATGTCGCCATACTAGGCTCTACAATCAAAACC
The DNA here is from genome assembly GCA_030737875.1 of Allium sativum. Classification (NCBI taxonomy): domain Eukaryota; kingdom Viridiplantae; phylum Streptophyta; class Magnoliopsida; order Asparagales; family Amaryllidaceae; genus Allium; species Allium sativum. The sequence goes on along the minus strand of CM060913.1, from coordinate 181,956,759 downwards.
GCAAATGTCACGTATTTTGGAAGTTGGATTTCCATATATGAACCGAGGCAAAAGATAGTCCTCAACCGATTCGAGACTGTCTAGCCCGAGTCTTAGGCACAGCCGCAACCGTACCTTGGATCGTCAGGGTCGGTCCACCGATGTGGATTATAATGCCTAAACAATGCGTTTCTCCGCCCTTTGGGGGCGTAAATGAGCCAACAAATGACTCCATCGGACCCGGATCGTCCGATCAAACCGAGGCGCCTCGCAACAGCAACAACCACATAAGTCAAACTCGTCAGGGCGTGTAAAACCACTGACGCCACTTCTAGCTAGAAAGAAAACGCATGTCCCCCCTGATGTCCGTCTCCCGTTTTGGTTCACCACTGGGGTGTGAGGCTCGCGAATCAACGCTACACAAAGCTACGCCACACAGGCTGTGCTTTGATCATCAACCACAAGACTCTGCTTTTCAACAAAAGCCTTGATCATTTGCATCTTAGCATGCCACACAGGCAAACCACTCTATGCAACCGATATCAGTCCCACAGAATGAAATCCGATGTTAGACACACAGTCCATTTACAAGTCCGTTCTGGGTCTGAACGAAACCGGAGGCACCTAGTACCCCGCATATCCATCGATCTCCAAGTACGTCTGGACGATCACCAACTGTTTCCATCTTCTTGGGTGTACATCCCAATCAAGATCATCAGTAATCACCCAAACGACGTGAAGACCTCCGGTCTTCGACCACCGTCTTCATCTTCGACTTATCGTCGTATCAGTTATTCAGAATGGGATAAACCCGGACTTTTTGAATAACTCGCGTATATAATAAATAAGTGTTACACAAACACAACATACGCCTCATTCCAATTCATCAATCACTAACCGTAAATTAATCAAGAGAATAATTCCCCAAATACTAACCCCGAAGGCCGAAACCAACATCAGATCAATATCCAGAAAACCATTCTGCTTAGCTAACCGACAGTTAGTTTCTAAATTTCACATTCATAGGGAAAGGTTCCCATTAATTTTATCAAAGATAAATTCCTTGTATTTATTCTTTAATCTTCTTTTGAATTTCGATTCAACTAGTCGAGATTAACGAACCTTACCGAAGTAATCATTTATTTTAATTTCCCAATCCCAACCTATTCATCCCATGAAGTAAAACTGGTAATACTTCACATCTAACACCACAGTGTTATCGGTAAATTCAATTACCATTTCACGTTCCAATCTAATTAAAGATTTAACTATCGCCTAGAGCAAAACTGGTGATACTCCATTCTCGATTATTTCAATCTTATTAAAGATTCATTAAAACTCCACTTAGTTTTAATCTGTGACTGGGTAAAAGAATCAGTGTCATTTAAAACACGGTTCATGATAAACCCAAAATCACATTACATTTCAATCAGTCCCTAACCGTAAATTAGCAAGTGAGCAGTTCCATAAGTATTAACCCCGAAGGCCGAAACCAACATCAGATCAATACCCTAGAAACCATTCAACTAAACTAATCTCCGGTTAGTTTCTGATTTTCTTAACTTCTTTGGATCTAAGGGAAGTATTATTGAAGATACCGTTCACGACAACCCAAAATCACATTCTATTAATTATCGGGTTAAAGAACAAGTGTTATTTAAAATATTGTTCACGATAAACCCAAAAATCAATATCAATTCAATTCCAATTAAATATCATTTAATTGGTACACTTCATTAAATCTAAAAAAAAAAGATTTAATCTTTTCTCAACTGGGTTCAAGAACAATGTTAATGAAGACACCATTCACGACAAAACCCAAATCGCATTTGATATTAAATACAAGGCTCTGAATAGAAAATATATCGGCTTATATTCAATATCAAATTCTACGACCAACAAATATCGTATTGGAAATAAAGATATATATATATATATATCTTTCAAATTCCCATAACAATATTTGTATCATCACGAAATCCAACATCGAAATATTCCGAAGACAATTTCGATTCAAATCCATTCCAATATAATTATTGGAAATTCTGGTTACTTTTAAAACCCTTTTCAAATTCAATTTATTTATTTAAAAATAAATAGAATTATAGTTCTAGTTCAAAACTAGTTCATTTCGATAAAAATCTATTTTTATCATTTCAAATATAGAGTTTTTCATCCCAATTCTTCCCAAATCATTTCTTATGATTTTACACAAATTATTACTATTTTTAATAATTTTATCAAGGCCCGTACACTCGATTTCCATCAACGGCCATCGAACTGCACTTATAGCGACCTTTTCCAAATTTGATTTGGACATAATTCCAAATCCAACCGTTAGATTTCTAATTCCTAATATTCGTTAGAAAGCTTTTTTCGATACGAACTCAACGGTTCCGGTTTTAGGAGAATCCGACGGTCGAATCTCCCGTAATGTCCGTTCGAAGTCAATGGTTGAAATTCGCGAACTACCGCGGCGCGGCGCGTTCTATTCAGGTCATTATATTATATATATAATATATAATATATACTTCGCCGATTTCCTTTCGAAACGAATTTTATAAATCGTTTTAAATTCATTTTCAGAACGGTTTCAATTCAAATTGATTTCTAATTCAATTTCAGTTTGTTTTCAATTCAATTCCAATTCGAATTCATTTGTATTCAATTTCAATTCGAATTCATTTCTATTCAATTTAATTCGAATTCATTTCTATTCAATTTAATTCGAATTTATTTCTATTCAATTTAATTTAATTCGAATTTCAATTCTTTTCAAAATATCAGATTTTGAAATCACTTTCGATATTCATTATAAAATGAATAAAATCGATATAAATATCGTTCATATCAAAATGGCGTAAATCTAATCAACGCGGCTTCATATATTCATAATTTCAAATGTTCTATTTCGAATATTTCTATTTCAAATATTTCTATTCAAATATTTCTTTTTCAAAAATTTCTATTTCAAATATTTCTATTTCAAATATTCTATTTCAAATATTTCTACTTCTAAACTGTGTTGAGGCCCAATCAATTACCATATAATGTTAATTATATGGGTTTTCTGCAACACATTTTACAACAACAACGATGAATAATCAACCATCATCCAAAGTGTATTCTACCCTGTATAAGCGTCAAATATAAATATTCAACGTTTATAACAGCCTGTCAATCAATCGATCGACATACAACTAATTATTGGGATTAGTGTATGTCATATATCATCCCAATACCCGTGTGGGGTTTCAAATAATCAAACACAGATTTTAATTGTGCAGTTGGGCGATGTGTAAAATTTATCATCCCAATCAATACCAGTCAAATGTGTGTTTAAAAACAAATCGTTCGATTTGTTTATTTTTATTTCATTTCATATACACATTAAACATTCTATTTTTAACTACAAAATATTTTATTTCATTTCACATCACATCACACAATCAACTACACATCAAAATCAAACAAACAAGCATACAAGCCGTCCATGGTCTGTGGACGACGGGTGTCGGGTGCTACTAAACACCGTCTGCATCCTAGTATATATTTATATAACTAGAAAATAAAATTAAAAGGTGAAAAGTTCTCACAGAATTGCTAATCCAACGCCACGACTCTTCTTAGGTAGAAATCTTCGTCGTTCTTGCCTCTTGTCACTTTTCACTGCTCGTATTCTCTACATATATAAAAATCACATTTTTACTTCGCTATTCAAGATATAAAAATTGAATTTTTTACTTCGCTATTCAATATATAAAAATCGAATTTTTACTATGCTATTCAATATATAATAATCGAATTTTTACTATGCTATTCAATATATAAAAATCGAATTTTTACTATGCTATTCAATATATAAAAATCGAATTTTTACTTCGCTATTCAATATATAAAAATAGAATTTTTACTTCGCTATTCAATATATAAAAATCGAATTTTTACTTTGCTATTCAATATATAAAAATCGAATTTTTACTTTGCTTTGAAATCAAACACTTTATCATTAAAAATTATAACTGAAAATATAAATATAAATAATAAAAGACTTACGGTTTTTTTTCTAGAAGAGGGCGCGTCATCGTCGAGAGGGGGGGGGGGTCTTCAGTCGGCAGCAGGAGGAAGGGGGGTCTTCAATTGCGGCAGCAGGAGGACAGGGGGGTCTTCGATCGCGGCAGCAGAAGGATAGGGGGTCTTCGATCGCGGCAGCAGGAGGATGGGGGGGTCTTCGATCGCGGCAGCAGGAGGATAGGGGGGTCTTCGATCGCGGCAGCAGGAGGATGGGGGGGTCTTCGATCGTGGCAGCAGGAGGATAGAGGGGGTCTCGCGGTGGCGCGCCGCCTGGGGGGGGGGGGGGTATCGCGGTAGTTTAGGTTTTTTTTCTTTTTTTTCTTCTGAAATGATTTGGGGGAGAACAAAAGAGGGGGCCTATATATATTTTATATTTAATTCATTTTATTTTTCAAAAAGCAACTCTTTATTTTGACCTCGAAACGAGACCCGCCGCTTGTCGTCCATAGCTAATTACCCCCATTCCGAACACAATGGGATGTGCCACGTAAGCTAATTTGATCATTTCGATCAGTTTTCGTCAAAATCAAAATATAACTCTATATATTGAATTTGAACACTCATTTCAATTCACCGGGGTCACATACTAACCCGAAAAATTCCCAAAAAATATTTTCTAGCTTCGTATTGACGATACGGTCCTAACAAAACTAGTTTCGTCGAATTCTGAGACCGTTTGAAAAATGGCCATTTTCTAGTCGATTAAAATCAACTAAAACTGGTCAAACGCGTTTTCCTTTGCCACGCTCACATATTGATTCGAAAAATTATGAAAATTGGAATCTAGCAATAACTTGACATCACAGATCCAAAAAAAGTGGTTTCGTCAAAATCCGAGGTCGTTTGCAAAATTTCCATTTTTAAGGGCTTGAATTCAATAACGACTATTCAGATTTTTTAACTGGACATATCTTTTGATTCCCGCTATGAAATTTTAATTTTTCGGATTCGTTGGAAAGATATTATCAATTAGATTCAACTATTTTTGGTTTCACTAAAATCCGGTTTATTTTGCACCCGGTACATTCATTTGAAATCAAATTATCGAACTACCGCGCCATTTTCAATTCCTTTTATATATATAATAAATATTTACATTATAACGACGATCTATATAATATACACGTTCGAATTCTATTCAAAATAAATTTTTCATCGATATTATTTAAAATAATTCATTTTAAATAATCAAAATTCACTAAAATTGCCAAAATAAAAATTTTAAACTGGCCCAGATTTCCGGGTTGTTACAATCTCCCCCACTTAATACTTTTCATCCCCGAAAAGGAACAAAGCCGAAAGTGGTTTGATCATTCAACTCTACGTTCAATCCGGCATCCATTCTCTAACTTTTCAGTTTCTGAGAATTTTCAAATTCTTCAAAAATTTGGCTAACACCCGGAATTTTCGAAAAATTCCGCTATTACCTCCCCTGCACCGGGAGCCTCGGGAAAATCCCAAAATTGCCATATAGGCCTTCTGATCTCAAAAAGAAAAAGCCAAGCGGCCAGCCAATAGGCTCATAAAATCGTCATCACCAAAACAAAACAGTAAATTATAGTAAACATGTACCTATTTGTCGGGCAAACAAATTTTATTCTCGGCTCTAGCCTCCTTGCTATGACCTGTTCAATGTAAGTACAAGTATATGCGAACAAATGCGACCAAATTTCAATACAATTCACTATTTTATACAATTAGGCGCAATGGTTCAAAATTTTAATTAATCAACCAATAATCAAACAACACAATCATCAATCAATTAGTTGATTAGCTTTTGAAATTCATAACTTTGATATCTAGTCAAAAATCAGGTTTTTGATGTCAAATCACAACAATAAGCCCTATCTAGTTTCGGTTCTCACACCAGTCTATTGGAAATATATAGAAATCTCACTTTCGAAACTCGAAAATAAATACTGAAGATGGTGCCCCGTCACCAGAACTATCCCCGGGCACTAGAGTGCGATTCTATAACTATCTAATACATTAAAATTTCGAATACACGTTTGCAAGACGCATATGCAAAATCTTTACATATCGGATTGTCCAAATCAATTTAAATAAATAATCAAATACGAATAATTGATTTAAATTTTCAAAACAAAACTGTTTTCATTTTCAAATTTACTCTTCACACTCGTTCTAGGATACTACTGATCCCATCTCGAACGAGTCATTCTAATTGGATATTACTAATCCAATATCTGATGAATTCTTTCGTATGGTTCTAATGTGTCTTGTTCTCTAAGCTTTGTAAACCAAAGCTCTGATACCACGCTGAAACAACCCGAACTCCCCCGGTATCCGAAGAGAAGAGAAAGAACGAATTGTTTTGAGAACACGAAAAAATAGAACGCAGACGGAAGAACATTTCATTGTATATTACAACAATTCCATCAGAATACAAGAATATACAGAGTATAAATGAATATTACACAGAAATATCAGAGATTTAAATTACATTTAAGTACATAGCAGCGGAAAATTATACAATAAACAACTAGAAGAGATATACGGATACAAAGCTTTCCGGATATCATTCCAGCTGTAAACCAGGATCCTGTGAATATAAATCTGCAAAAACCAAAACTACTAGCTGCCCGTGTCAAAATAAGGGCACCCAGAGTTTAGGTTAAAACAATAAACTCCAGGTCGGTCATGGGACTGGTGTGAGAACTAAAACAATTATTAATCTTTATTTTAAAGTTAGGTAAATCAAGGGACCACGCCGTATAACATGGAACGGGTTTCCTCCCAAGAATACTAGTGCATAAAACAAACAACGCAATGCTAAATAAAGAAAAATGAAGCTGTTATAAGACCCAGGTCCTATCACACAATGCAACGCAAGCCGGAGGATAGGGTTTTTACCTTATAATAGCCAAGAATGCTTGATATGTTTAAAACAAATCATTTGATACTATTATAAGTGTATAGTGTATAAAACAATTTCAATCATAAATATCAATCATAGACGACATGGTTACCATATATCATGTCGCCATACTAGTCTCTACAATCAAAACCGCAAATTTCACGTATTTTGGAAGTTGGATTTCCATCTATGAACCGAGGCAAAAGACAGTCCTCAACCGATTCGAGACTGTCCAGCCCGAGTCTCAGGCACAACCGCAACCGTACCTTGGATCGTCAGGGCCAGTCCACCGATGTGGATTATAATGCCTGAACAATGCGTTTCACCGCCCTTTGGGGCGTAAATGAGCCAACGAATGACTCCATCGGACCCGGATCGTCCGATCAAACCGAGGCACCCCGCAATAGCAACAACCACATAAGTCAAACTCGTCAGGGCGTGTAAAACCACTGATGCCACTTCTAGCTAGAAAGAAAACGCATGTCCCCCCTGATGTCCGTCTCCCGTTTGGTTCACCACCGGGGTGTGAGGCTCGCGAATCAACGCTACACAAAGCTACGCCACACAGGTCGTGCTTTGATCATCAACCACAAGACTCTGGTTTTCAACAGAAGCCTTAATCATTTGGATCTTAACATGCCACACAGGCAAACCACTATATGCAACCGATATCAGTCCCACAGAATGAAATCCGATGTCAGACATACAGTCCATTTACAAGTCCGTTCTGGGTCTGAACGAAACCGGAGGCACCTAGTACCCCGCATATCCATCGATCTCCAAGTACGTCTGGACGATCACCAACTGTTTCCATCTTCTTAGGTGTACATCCCAATCAAGATCATCAGTGAGAAGTTCTCACAGAATTGCTAATCCAACGCCACGACTCTTCTTAGGTAGAAATCTTCGTCGTTCTTGCCTCTTGTCACTTTTCACTGCCCGTATTCTCTACATACGTAAAAATCACATTTTTACTTCGCTATTCAAGATATAAAAATCGAATTTTTACTTCGCTATTCAATATATAAAAATCGAATTTTTACTATGCTATTCAATATATAAAAATCGAATTTTTACTATGCTATTCAATATATAAAAATCGAATTTTTACTATGCTATTCAATATATAAAAATCGAATTTTTACTTTGCTATTCAATATACAAAAATCGAATTTTTACTTTGCTATTCAATATATAAAAATCGAATTTTTACTTTGCTTTGAAATCAAACACTTTATCATTAAAAATTATAAATGAAAATATAAATAAAAATAATAAAAAACTTACGGTTTTTTTTTTCTGAAGAGGGCGCGCCATCGTCGAGAGGGGGGGGTCTTCAGTCGGCAGCAGGAGGAAGGGGGGAGTCTTCAATCGCGGCAGCAGGAGGATAGGAGTGTCTTCGATCGCGACAGCAGGAGGATAGGGGGGTCTTCGATCGCAGCATCAAGAGGATGGGGGGGTCTTCGATCGCGGCAGCAGGAGGATGGGGGGGTCTTCGATCGCGGCAGCAGGAGGATAGGGGGGTCTCGCGGTGGCGCGCCGCCTGGGGGGGCATCGCGGTAGTTTAGGTTTTTTTTTCTTTTTTTCTTTTTTTCTTTTGAAATGATTTGGGGGAGAACAAAGGAGGGGGGCCTATATATATTTTATATTTAATTCATTTTATTTTTCAAAAAGCAACTTTTTATTTTGACCTCGAAACGAGACCCACCGCTTGTCGTCCATAGCTAATTACCCCCATTCCGAACACAATGGGATATGCCACGTAAGCTGATTTGATCATTTCGATCAGTTTTCGTCAAAATCAAAATATAACTCTATATATTGAATTTGAACGCTCATTTCAATTCATCGGGGTCACATACTAACCCGAAAAATCCCCGAAAAATATTTTCTAGCTTCGTATTGACGATACGGTTCTAACAAAACTAGTTTCGTCGAATTCTGAGACCGTTTGAAAAATGGCCATTTTCCAGTCGATTAAAATCAACTGAAACTGGTCAAACGCGTTTTCCTTTGCCACGCTCACATATTAATTCGAAAAATTATGAAACTTGGAATCTAGCAATAACTTGACATCACGGATCCAACAAAAGTGGTTTCGTCAAAATCCGAGGTCGTTTGCAAAATTTCCAGTTTTAAGGGCCTGAATTCTATAGCGACTATTCAAAATTTTCAACTGGACATATCTTCTGATTCCCGCTATGAAATTTTAATTTTTTGGATTCGTTGGAAAGATACTATCAATTAGATTCAACTATTTTTGGTTTCACTAAAATCCGGTTTATTTTGCACCCGGTAAATTCATTTGAAATCAAATTATCGAACTACCGCGCCATTTTCAATTCCTTTTATATATATAATAAATATTTACATTCTAACGACGATCTATATAATATACACGTTCGAATTCTATTCAAAATAAATTTTTCGTCGATATTATTTAAAATAATTCATTTTAAATAATCAAAATTCGCTAAAATTGCCAAAATAAAAATTTTAAACTGGCCCAGATTTCCGGGTTGTTACATACTCCCCCACTCCCCATTCCCAACATTGAGTTATTTACTTATTTATTTACAATTAATTTATTTTTAGTTTTAATATATGAATAACTATGTGAAAATAATTAAAAAAAATTGTTTTTTTATATATATGAATAACATGCAAAGATTTGATTTTTATTTATATGAATAACATATAAAAAGATGATTTTTCCTTATGTAAAAAGATGATTTTTCCTCATGTAAAAGGATGATTTTTCCTTATGTAAAAAGATGATTTTTTCTCATATAAAGATATGATTTTACCTTATGTAAAGATATGATTTTTCCTTATGTAAAGATGTGATTTTTCCTTATGTAAAGATATGATTTTTCTTATGTGTATATCGAAGAAAAATTAGTTTTTTTTTATGTATATAGTGAAGTAAAAATTAGATTTTTCTTTTGTGTATATCGAAGAAAAAATTAGTTTTTTTCTTATGTATATAGTGAAGTAAAAAGTAGATTTTTCATATGTGTATAGCGAAGAAAAAAATAGTTTTTTTCTTATGTATATAGCAAAGTAAAAATTAGATTTTTTTATGTATTTAGAGAATATAAAAATATGATTTTTTACGTATGTAAATAATATAAAAATATGATTTTTAAGGTATACATAGCACTGTAAAAATATGGTTTTAAATGTATACATAGCTCTATAAAAATATGATTTTAAATGTATACATAGCACTGTAAAAATATAATTTTTAATGTATATATAGCACTGTAAAAATACGATTTTTAATGTATACATAGCATTATAAAAATGAGATTTTTATCTTTATAGCATTGAAATAAAAATGAGATTTTTAATATATATACCGTGTGAAACAGATTGCTTTGGAATCAGAATAGTGAATCTTAGTGACAATAAGGACTGGTGGAGTGGAACCCACGGTGAGAACTCCTCACTAAATTTTTCTGTTTATTTATTTATTTTATAACTGCATATATAAACTGCTCCCCGTCATCCACAGACCATGGACGACTTGTTTGTTTGGTTGTGCGTTTGGATAGATTTATTTGTTTTAATGTGGTTTGGAATGTGAATTAAACTGATTATTGGGTATGGCGCGAGCCAGTAAAGGAGAGGGGTAATGGTAGACATTACCCAATTTCAATATCACACCGTTATGCTACCGAAATTTTCTAAAATAGAAAGTGTTAGTTAAAAATAACATTTTTATTGAATGTATGAACTGTTAAAAATAGTAAAAAGTTGAAATAAATATTTTAACGTTAAAAAAATAATTTTTAACGTGTAAATGAACGACGTGAAATTCTCCTGAAATGAAAATGAATATTCATTAACAAATCAGATGATTTGTTTATGTACACACATTTGATTGATATTGATTGGGAAGCTAAATTTTACACATCACCCAACTTCACAAATAAAACCTGTGTTCGATTGCTTGAAACCCCACACTAGTATTGGGATGATATATGACATACACTAATCCCAATAATTAGTTGTATGTCGATCGATTGATTGACAGACTGTGTAAGCGTTGAATATTTATATTTAATGCTTATATAGTGTTGAATGCACTCTGGATGATGGATTGTTGTTTTCGTTGTTGTTATACACATTGGTAGTGTGAAATCCATATAGTTAAATTATATGGTAATTGACTGTGTCTGATTCTAGTTCAGAAAGAATGAATATTTTAAAATAACGATTATTTTAAAATAATGAATATTTTCAAATAATATCCAGTAAAAGATCAAAATTTGATTTTGATGTCCGATTTGGGATGGACACGATTATATTTAAATATAGCCGTGTTGATTAGATTGATGCCATTTTCACGTGAATGATATTTATATCGATTTTATTCATTTTCATAATGAATATCGAAAAGGAATTGATTTTAAAATATAATGTTTTGAAAATATTTGCATTTAGATATCGATGATATGGAATATTCATTTTTGATTGGAAATTGAATATGAAGTTGAAATCGTTTAGAAAACGAATTTAACACGATCTATAAAATACGTTTTAAAAGAAAATCGACGAAATATATATATATAATATATATATATATATATATATATATATATATATTATATGGCCTGAATAGAACGCGTCGCACAGCGACCATTCACGAATTTCGACCATTGACTTTGAATTGACATTATGCGAGATCCGACCGTCGGATTCTCCTAAAACCAGAACCGTTGGGTTCGTATCGAAAAGTGCTTTCCAACGAATATTTGAGATTTGAAATCTAATGGTTGAATTTGGAATTATGTCCAAATCAAACTAGGAAAAGGTCGCTGTAAGTGCAGTTCGAAGACCGTTTATGGAAATCGACCGTACGGGCCTTGATAAAATTGTTAAAAATACTAATAATTTGTGTAAAATCAAAAGAAATGATTTGAAAAGAATTGGGATGAAAAATTCCATATTTGAAAAGATAAAAATATATTTTTATCAAAATGAACTAGTTATTAACTCGAATTATAATCCGATTATTTTTAAATAAATAAATTGGATTGAGAAATGGTTTTAAATAACAAGAATTTTCAAACGAATAAATTGGAATGGTTTGGAATGGAAATAATCTTCGGACTATTTCAATATTGGATTCCGTGATTATACGGATATTGTGATGGGAATTTGAAAGATATCGATATTGTTATTCCCGATATGATATTTGTTGGTTTCAGGTTTTGATGTTTAATATAAGTCGATACTATCTCTATTCAAAACCTTATATTTAATGTCAAATTGGATTGATTGATTGTTTGGATTGTGCTTAACCAGTTTACGAGCAAATATGCTTTTACATTTAGCAATGGGTTGGGTAGAAATATCTGTGTGCTAACGCCTTGTCAAACACTTCACGATTTGACGATAAGGTGTTTAGCGATGTGTTCATTTCAAATATAATGAATGATTTTGAAATGATGTTTTTCTTAAGTGAAAAGAAATATATTCCCAATTTTGGATAAGGAATTTTTTATAAAAATGTTTTATAAAACAGAAAGGATTTCGAGGCCTAAAACCCGATGATTTCTAAAATGATTTAGAAATGTATTATGGTTTTACATTATGGTTCATCGCATATCTGATTAGTTGCTATTGATGATGTATCTGTTTGGTGGCGGAGAATTTATTCTCTTGCTTAACACCCTTCTTTAAGACGTACGAGCTCAAAGGTTATGTGATTAATAGTGACTAATCATATGAGTGAATTGCTGATGTGAAGTACTATATTATGAAAGTACTTGTGATTATTATGTTGTGAAATGATTTTCCCTACTTCGGGATATGAAATGATTTGGTATGTGGCTAAAATTTTTGTAACCCGGTCTACTAAAAGTATAGGTGGGATCCAGTGCCTTAGGGTGAGTGGTCAGTGTGTAGCCTGCTCCATGTGTAGGAGGTGCATATATATATCGAGTTGCTTAGGTACGTGCCCTTTGCCTTGTCTGAGGGTAGCCCGATATTTGGTTGCATACTTGTTTGTATGCATTTGTTTTGGAAATCATATTTCCAAATGATTTGATTTGAGATCCCGAAGTGAAAGCTACTTTGATATAAAAGCTAGATATGTATTTTAAAAGGATTTGAACAAGAAATCGGGAATAAAATCCAAAGGAATAATTTCTGTAAATTGAATTGGATTTGGAAGATCTAAGTGTAGTGATTAATCTAAATGGGTAGATTGGGATATTGCATGTTGGTTGATGCATAGTAGATCCATCTCTCTTTTACTGATTGTTGTTTATACACTGGCATTCATGGGGTAAACCCTTACCGCGTTAGCGGCATGGTCCTGTCATTTGCCTTATCATTTTGATAAGTTAATTTTAATTGTAGAGTTTCTCACACCAGTCCCATGACTGACTCGTAGTTTGTTTCACTTTGCAAACTCGGGAGCCCCTATTTTCCATATGGGCAGTCGAGTAGTTTGTCTTGCAGATACTTATTTTGAGCAGGATTCTGGATTGAAGCTTAAAGCTGTGTCCAGTGCATTTATCGCCTTCCGCTGTGCATTGTATTACATTTATTGTAAAATCGTCTTTCGCTGTATTGATTATATTTCGATACACTTTGATATTCTGTACTCTGATGTAACATTATTATGATATTTATAAAAGTCTCATGTTATCTGTTCTGATGTGTTGTATGCTCAGAGTTAGCGTATGCGGGATTCGAACGGTCTTGGTCGATTTAGCGATCGATTAGGTCCGGGCGAAATTCGTATCGTTGCAGTTTGGTATCAGAGCTTTGGTTTACAGAGCTCGGAGAACAAGGCACATTAGAACCATACGAAAGAATTCATCGGAGATTGGATTAGTAATATCCAATAAGAATGACTCGTTAGGGATGGGATCGGTAGTATCCTAGAATGAGTGTGAAGAGTATATTTTTAAAATGAAAACGAAATTTGTTTTGAAAATTTAAACCTTATTTTAACGTATTTGAATATTTATTTGTATTGAATTTGGACAATCCAAGATATAAAGATTTTGCATATACGTCTGATCCACGGGTATTCGAAGTTTTAATATACTGGATAGATGTAGAATCACACTCTAGTCACCCGTGGATGAAACTATTGATGACTATATAGCATCAGTAGTTTGTGTTCGAGTTTTTAAAGTGGGATTTTTATATATTTCCATTAGACTGTTGCGAGAACCAAAATATAGTTAGAATATATTGTTGTGACTTGGCATCAAAAATGGATTTATATTTATATATATATATATATATATATATATATATAATTACGAATTCGAAACGTTAATCAACTAATTGATTGATGGCTATGTTGTTTGATTATTAGTTTGACTAATGAGATTGTTGAAACTAATATGTATATGAAAGGCAAATTTAGGCCAAATGGTATCAAATATTGAACTGTATTGAAAATTGTTTGAAAATGCATGCATGTACATGTGTGAACAGGTCATTGCAAAGAGGCTAGAGTAGAGGAATAAAATTGTTTGCCCGAAAAATAGGTACATGTTTATTGTATTTCTTTGGGTTTTTGATGATTTCATGACCCAATTGGCTGTTTCTTTTTCTTTTTGGATTGGAGAGGCTTGTATGGCAGTTTCGGGATTTTCCCGGTGCTCCCGTGCAGGGGAGGTTATGGCGAAATTTTTCGAAAATTTTGTGTGTTAGCCAAATTTCTGAAAAAATTGAAAAGTTTTCAGAAACTGAAAAGTTGAAGAACTTAAGCCATAATGAAAATAATGAAAGTTGAGTTGGTTTGTAAAACAACTTTCAGCTTCTTTCCTTTTCGGGGACGAAAAGTTTTAAGTGGGGGAGATTGTAATAACCCGGAAAATCCGAACCAATAAAAAAAAATTATTTTGGCAATTTTGATGAATTTTGAATATTTAAAATGATTAATTTTAAATAATAACGACGAGAAATTCATTTTGAATAGAATTAGAACGTATAGATTTATATAGATCGAAGTTAGAATATAAATATTTATTTTTAATTATAAAAGGAATTGAAAATGTCGCGATAGTTTGAAAATTTGATTTCAAATTTCAAATAAATGTACAGGATTCAAAATAAACCCGATTTTGGTGAAACCAAACATATTATAATCTATTTGAAAATATCTTTCTAACGAATCCGAAAAATTGAAATTTCATAGTGGGAATAAAAAGTTATGTCTAATTGAAAATTCAAAATAATCGCCATGGAATTTTGGCCCTTAAAAATGGAAATTTTGCAAACGATAGTCGCTATGGAATTTATATTCACAAGATCCTGGTTTACAGCTGGAATGATATTCGGAAAGCTCTGTATCCGTTTATCTCTTTCAGTTGTGTATTGTATTATTTTTCCACTGCTATGTAATGTAATTTAAATCTCGGATATTTCTCTGATGTATAATATTTATTCATACTCTGTATATTCTTGTATTCTGATGGAATTGTTGTAATAAACAATGAAATGTTCTTCTGTTTGTGTTCTGATTCGTCTTGTCCTCAAAGCAATCTGGGCTTTCCTTTATGGGGAAATTCGAGTCGTCTCAATTACTGTGGATATTATTTCAACCAAATAATTTAGAAAATCATCCAAACAATAATCACACACAACATTCAATCATTTTTAACAATATATATATATATATATATATATAATAATTCCCACTAATCTTACCTTTGGTCCAACGTTGAAATACCAAAATTGCCCTTCACTTTATAAATATCACATAATACTCACTACTTTTGGTTGCGTATAATTATTTCCCTAAAACTTTGCATGCAACCTTTCATAAATAATTTGACTGTTATCTAATCCTTTCCACATTCCATTTCCTTTTACTATTGTGTTCTACAGCAAGTTTTAACCTATGATATTGACGCACCTTATTAAATGTTAACTTTTATTACTTTCTATGATGTTAGGTAACATGTAAGATAGAATGAAATGTAAGGTTTTCCGTTTTTAATTTTCCGAAATATTAAACTAAAAATAAGATAGTTACCAGTAAAATCGAGGATAGTTATATTTATCATGAACTAAATGTTGATTGCATATTTCACAAACTAATGAATAGGCAGTACATTATGTTATAGAATTCTGTAACAATTGATGATTAGGCTTTACCATAAATCATGTCCATTTCGAATTGCTATAGTTGCGTATTATCAAAATAAATTGACCAATATGCAAATTTATTTAGGTAATTTGGATGGAAAATAAATCTAAGCATACTGCTTGGTCCACTGCTTTTCTACCATTGAATTTTTTCATAGAAGATTTGTACTTTACTGGTAGAATAATCTTGATTTCTATTCCATCATATATGCACCCAAAAATTAAACTGCCTTTTATAAACGAACTAAGTATGGATGATTTCTATTCTATCCATAATAATATATTTATTTACCATATTAGGTGAATATTTTAATTCTTATTATAGCTACAAAGATTCAAATGGAATTGTATATGGCATGGTATATGATTTGAATTATAAATTGTATTACTGCCATAGTTTAAAATTTTCCAAATTCATGATTGAAAATTATATTAAAAACATATCTATTAGTTAGCATGGTTGAAATCTATTTTTGTTATTTTCTTTTTAACTTTTCAATTATAGAATAGACAACCAAGTTTTTGACCATATATTCCATAAGGGAATGAATCTTACTTTTTACAATGCTATTTTTTTAATTTATAGATGTATATGTGTCATGATGAGATTTTAGAAAGAAATCAACTAATTTCGTCTAGATTACCTTTCGATTAACTTTTTCCATATAGGAAATACTATTTGCAATATGATTTTTCTAATTTCCTTAGATGTTGCAATGGATTTTTATTAGCTATATCTTAGCATATATGTGGATTCAATATATTCGTAATGTACACTGATAATTTACTTATTACTTTTGTTTTCTTGCGCTTTCTATTTCCGTTTAGTGGTTTTATTTTACGTGTTTGGCTTATATGGTAAATATGTTATTTTTCAATTTTTTTATATAATAAGAAGCCGCCTTTTAAATTTCTACAATACTAACATTTTTTTATAGATATTCATACATATGGAAAGATTGAATTTCTTATAAAAGTTAATTAACTATGTATAATTTACATAATGATTGATTTATTCATAAGAACATTAAATATGTATTGCTTAGGCAATAATTTGAAATTCTTTTACAATTTTGTCTTATTTTGTTTTTGTGTAATTTTTAATTTTATCTTTTTGTGTTGATATGGCAGGTGATAAATTTTTGGATTACAAATAGCAAGAGTTCCAAATTTAGAAGTCAATGACCATAACATAGCTGGTGATAAAAAAATATTTATATGAAAGTAGCACAAATAAAAGAAAATTATCAATGAAATAATCGATTTGCACTGATATGTCATAGCTAACTGCCATGAATTGACCATTACAGGTGATGTATCTTACACTGGAATAGCTGCCAAAATTAACTGCCATAATTTTGCACTGGCTTATCCAGTGTAATTAATTATCTGCCACAGTTTTGCGCAATTATGGTAGGTAATTTATGGCAGATGAAATTTCTATGTAAAATGAATATTTTCCATGTTTAATTTTCACTAAAGAATGTGTACCATAAATAATCAGTGTAACTTTTATTTCGTGCATAGTTATAATTTTTAAAACATGTATATTTTTTATTTTTATTTTTTATTTCTTAGACCTGCTCGTAATAACCATGCGTAATTTTATTTCCACTTTTTCTTTTCTTTCACCGATGCAAAATTATAATTATAAGAATATCCATTTATTTTCGTTTCTAAGTATCCTAAAATTATTTTCCATACTAAAAGCAATTCTTTTTACAAGTTTTAGTCATGAAACAGAGAAAATTAGGGTTGGTTTTCAAATGTTTTTGTTTTCAACCGTGTAACGTCCCGTATTTTTCGACGGTTAACGCATAACGATTAAAACGGTTAAATATTTGATTTGAATTAAGTTGAAGATTTATATAGAGTTTATTTATTTAATTTATTAAATAAGAATAATTAAATTGAATTTAATTGTAAATCGTCGGTTTAATTTAATATCTTTTCTATACAATCAAATAGGACTTCGAAGCTTGTTCTAATGAGTTCAGATTAGTGGTACAACCCTAGAAATGCCATTTGTTGCGTTCAAATCGGAGTTCAAAATCAACGCGATATTTTAATCAAATTTACACCTGTTCAAAATAAAGTAGGGTAGCCTAACAATATATATATTCCCAACGAGTACACCCCTATTCCTTTCAAGTGAAGGTATTTCAGAAGCCTAATCTAACATAGCTGCCTCGTTCTTTCAAAATCACAACGTCATTTTCCTTTCAAACTTTTTCTGCAAACCTACTTTGAGTAGCTGCTTCGTTCCATCACTTCTACCATCCCTCAAGGATGCTGAGAACCTACTCCATAAGGTCAATGGCTATGCCTATTGAAATGGGCATCATTCTTATCCCCAAATCGTTCGTGTATTTAAACCCATGGTGTAATAACCCGGAAATCCGAGCCAATTTAAATTTTTATTTTGGCAATTTTAGCGAATTTTGAATATATAAAATGGATTATTTTAAATAATATCGATGAGAAATTTATTTTGAATAGAATTAGAAAGTATATATTTATATACGACGTCGTTAGAATATAAAAATTTATTTATATATATAAAAGGAATTGGTAATGGCGCGGTAGTTCGATAATTCGATTTCAAAATTCAAATGAATGTACTGGTGCAAAATAAACCGGATTTTAGCGAAACTAAAAACATTAGAATCTTTTTGAGAATATCTTTCCAGCAAATCCGAAAAATCAAAATTTCATAGCGGGAATCAAAAGATATGCCCAGTTGAAAATTCAGAATAGTCGCTATGGAATTCTGGCCCTTAAAAATGGAAATTTTGCAAATGACCTCGGATTTCAACAAAACCACTTTTGCTGGATCCGTGATGTCAATTTATTGCTAGGTTTCAAATTTCATAATTTTTCGAATCAATATGTGAGCGTGGCAAAGGAAAACGGATTTGGCCAATTTCTGTTGATTTTAATCGACTGGAAAATGGCCAATTTTCAGACGGTCTCGGAATTTAACGAAACTAGTTTTGTTAGGACCGTATCATCAATACGAGGCTAGAAAATATTTTTCTGGAATTTTTCGAGTTAGTATGTGATCCCGGTAAATTGAAATGTGCGTTCAAATTCAATATATAGAGTTATATGTTGATTTTGACGAAAACTGATCGAAACGATCGAATCAGCTTACGATACATATCCCATTGTGTTTGGAATGGGGGTAATTAGCTATGGACGACAAGCGATGGGCCTCGTTTAGAGGTCGAATGAAAAAGTCAATTTTTTTGAAATTAAATAATATAAAAATAATATAAATATCTCATATACCCCCCCGTTTCTATTTCATTCAGAAGAAAAAATAAAGAGAGAAAAAAAATCGATCCATCGCGCCCCCCTAGGCGGCGCCGCACACCGCCAGACCCCCCCCCCCCCCCGACTCAACCACCTCCTTCCCCTCGACAATCTTCTCCCGCTCCTTCCTTCTCCCCCCTCAGCTGTTTGCCCGAAACGCGACCGCCCCTTGAAACCCTAACCGCCTACACCCTCCCCACCCGCCACCCCCCCCCCCCCCCCCCGAGCCACTGCGACCACTTCCATCAGCCGCCACCACTTGCGCACCCCCATCTGACTATCTCCGACACTGCAGGCCCAACAACGCCCTCTTCCAATCGAACCACTTCTTCTTCGATAGGAAAAGGTGAGTTCTATTTTGTAAACCTAGATTTTAATTCAGTTTTATTTTTGTATATTAGCCTAGTTTAAGTCAACTTTGATTTATATAAAATACTATTTAAAAAGTCAGTTTTATTGATAGAAAACTTTTCTTTTTATTTAAATAACGAACCATAGAAATATGATTTGTACAATAGAAAGCTATGATTTTTATATTATAGAGGTAATAAAAATTCAATCTTTATTGTGTAGGAGATATAAAAATATGATTTTTACTCATGTAGAGGAATAAAAATATAATTTTTATTATATTACTAGCGATGTAAAAATAGAATTTTTATCTATATAGTAGTGGTATAAAAATGTGATTTTTATATATTGAATAACGAAATAAAAATTCGATTTTTATATATTGAATAGCAAAGTAAAAATTCGATTTTTATATATTGAATAGCAAAGTAAAAATTCGATTTTTATATATTGAATAGCGAAGTAAAAATGTGATTTTTATATATGTAGTGAATACGGATGACGAAAGTGATGAAAGAAGAAACGACGAAGACTTCTACATTTGAAGTGTCATGGAGTTGGGATAGATTTAGTGAGAACTTCTCACCTTTTAATTTTGTTTTCTAGTTAATAATATATACTAGGATGCAGATGGTGTTTAGTAGCACCCGACACCCGTCGTCCGTAGACCATGGACGGATTGTATGCTTGTTTGTTTGATTTTAATGTGTAGTTGATTGTGTGATGTGATGTGAAATGAAATAAAATATTTATATAGATAAAAATATTTTATAGTTGGAAATAGAATTTTAAACGGGTATATAAAATAAATATTTATAAACAAATCGGAGATTTGTTTATACACACTGATTTGATTGATATTGATTGGGACGATAAATTTTACACATCGCCCAACTTCACCAATAAAATCTGTGTTTGATTGTTTGAAACCCCACACAGGTATTGGGATGAGATTTGATGTACACTAATCTCGATTGTTTAGTTGTATGTCAATCGATGGATTGACAGACTGTGTAAGCGTTAATTATTTATATTTAATGCTTATGCAGTTGTGTGGTGCACTCTGGATGATGGTTGATTATTTATCATTGTTATTATTTACATGTGTTGTAGAAAATCCATATAATTAACATTATACGGTAATTGATTGGGCCTCATTCCAGTTTTGAAATAGAAATATTTGAAATAGAATATTTGAAAATAGAAATATATGAAGCCGTGTTGATTAGATTGACGCCATTTTGACGTGAACGATATTTATATCGATTTTATTCAATTTTCAATGTATGTTGAAAGTGTTTTCGAAATTTAAATTATATTGATAGTGATTTCGAAATTTTAATTATATTGAAAATAATCGAAATTCGAATTAAATTGAAAAGAATTGAATTCAAATTGAAATTGAATTCAAATTAAAATTGAATTCAAATTGAAATTGAATAGAATTGAACTCGATTTAAATAGAAATAAATTGAAATTCGAATTAAATTGAAATTGAATTGAAATCGATTTGAAATGAATTTAAAACGAATTTATATTGGAATATTCAATTTTGATTTGAAATTGAATATGAAGTTGAAACCGTTTTGAAAATGAATTTAAAACGATTTATAAAGGACATTTTGAATTGAAATCGATGAAGGATATATTATATATATTATATATATAATATAATGGCCTGAATAGAACTCGCCGTGTTGTAGCAGTTCGCGAATTTCGACCGTTGACTTCGAATGGACATTGCAGGAGATCCGACCGTCGGATTCTCCTAAAACCAGAACCGTTGAGTTCTTTTCGAAAAGAGATTTCTAATGAATATTAGAAATTAAAAATCTAACTGTTGGATTTGGAATTATGTCCAAATCAAATTTGGAAAAGGTCGTTGTAAGTGCAGTTTAATGGCCGTTGATGGAAATCGACTGTACGGGCCTTGATAAAATTATTAAAAATAGTAATAATTTGTGTAAAATCATAAGGAATGATTTGGGAAAATTTGGGATGAAAAACTCCATATTTGAAAAGATAAAAATAGATTTTTATCGAAATGAACTAGTTGTGAACTAGAATTATAATTCTATTTATTTTTAAAATAAATAGATTGAATTCGAAATGGTTTTAAAAGTAACCAGAAGTTCCAATAATTGAATTGGAATGGATTTGAATCGAAATTGTCTTCGTAATATTTCGATGTTGGATTTCGTGATGATATAGGTACTGTTATGGGAATTTGAAAGATATTTATATCGTTATTTCCAATACGATATTTGTTGGTCTTAGAATTTGATATTGAATATAAGCGGATATATTTTCTATTCAGAGCCTTGTATTTAATATCAAATGTAATTTGGGTTTGTCGTGAATGGTGTCTTCATTAACACTGTTCTTAAGCCCAGTTGAGAAAAAGATTAAATCTTTTTATTTAGATTTAATGAAGTGTACCAATTAAATAATATTTAATTGGAATTGAATTGGTGTGGATTTTTGGGTTTATCGTGAACAATGTTTTAAATAACACTTGTTCTTTAACCCGATAATTAATGGAATGTGATTTTGGGTTTATCGTGAACCGTGTTTTAAATGACACTGATTCTTTAACCCAGTTAAAGATTAAAACTAAGTGGAGTTTTAATGAATCTTTAATTAGATTGAAAAGATCGAGAATGGAGTATCACCAGTTTTACTCCAGGCGTTAGTTAAATCTTTAATTAGATTTGAACGTGAAATGGTAATTAAATTTACCGATAACACCGTGGTGTTAGATATGAAGTATTACCAGTTTTACTTCATAGGGTGAATAAGTTGGGATGGGAAATAAAATAAATGATTACTTTGGTGTGGTTCGCTAATCCCGACTAGTTTGAATTGATATTCAAAAAAGTGATTAAAGAATAAATTTAAAGAATTTATCTTTGATAAAATTAATGGGAACCCTTCCCATAGTATAAGAATATTTGAATAAAAAGAATATTCTGAATTGGAATGAGGCGTATGTTGTGTTTGTGTAACACTTGTTTATTATATATGCGAGTTATTCAGAAAGACCGGGTTTATCCCATTCTGAATAACTGATTCGACGTGGTGTCGAAGATAAAGACGCTGGTTGAAGACCGGAGGTCTTCACGTCGTTTGGATAATTACCGATGATCTTGATTGGGCCGTACACCCAAGAGGAGGGAATCTGTGGGTGATCGTCCAGACGTACATGGAGATCGATGGATATGCGGGGTACTAGGTGCCTCCAGTTTCGTTCAGACCCAGAACAAACTTGTAAATGGACTGTGTGTCTGACATTGGATTTTAGTCTGTGTGATTGATTTCTATTAAATATATATCTGTTTGGCAGCGGAGAATTTATTCTCTTGCTTAACGCCCTTCTCTGAGACGTACGAGCTCAGAGGTTATATATTGATGGATATCAAAAGCATGGAGTGAATTTCCTGTGTGGCATGCCTATGTAGTAATTGATCAAGGCTTCTGTTGAAAAGCAAAGTCTTGTGGTGATGATCAAAACATGGCCTGTGTGGCATAGCTTTGTGTAACGTGAATTCGCGAGCCTCACACCCCGGTTGTGAACCAGAAACGTGAGAGGACCTTAGGGAGGGCATGCGTTTCCTTCTAGCTAGAAGTGGCGTCAGTGGTTTTACACGCCCTGACGAGTTTGACTTATGTGGTTGTTGTTGTTGCGAGGCGCCTCGGTTAGATTGAACGATCTGGGTCCGATGGAGTCATTTGTTGGTTCATTTACGGCCCATAGGGCAGGGAGACGTAGTGTTCAGGCATTTAAATCCACATCGGTGGACCGGCCCTGACGATCCACAGGTCACTCGAGCTCTGACCTGAGATGTGGGCTAGATTGTCTCGAATCAGTAGAGGACTATCTTTTGCCTCGGTTCACAGATGGAAACCCAATTTCCAAATACGTGACAGTGCGGTTTTGATTGTAGAGCCTAGTATGGCGACATGATATATGGTACCCATGCCGTCTATGATTGATTCTTATGATTTGAAGTTGTCTCATGCACTATGCTCTTATAATAGTATCAAATGATTTTTTTTAAAAGTACTAAGCATGTTTGGCTATTATAAGGGAAAACCCTATCCCCCGGCTTGCGTTGCAATGTGTGATAGGAACTGGGTCTTATAATAGCTTCATTTTTCCAAAGAGCATTGCGCTGTTTTATACGGCGTGGTCCCTTCATTTACCTAACTTTAAAATAAAGATTAATAACTGTTTTAGTTCTCACACCATTCCCATGACTGACCTGGAGTTTATTGTTTTAACCTAAACTCTGGGTGCCCTTATTTTGACACGGGCAGCTAGTAGTTTTGGTTTTGCAGATTCATATTCACAGGATCCTGATGTACAGTAGGAATGATATCCGGAAAGCTTTATATCTGTATATCTCCTTCTAGTTGTATTTTGTATTATTTTCCGCTGCTATGTAATGTATTGTAATCTCTGATATTTTTCTGTTGTATAATATTTGTTTATACTCTGTTATTCTTGTATTCTGATGAATTGTTGTAATTAACATTGAAATGTTCTTCCGTCTGCGTTCTGATTTGTCGTGTTCTCAAAGCGATCAGGGGTTTTGAACGGTCTTGGTCGGTTTAGTGATCAATCAGGATCGAGCGAAATTCCCGGTCGTTACATCGTGGTATCAGAGCTTTGGTTTACAAAGCTCAGAAAACAAGGCACATTAGAACCATACGAAAGAATTCATCAGAAATTGGATTAGTAATATCCAATGAGGATGACTCTTAGAGATGGGATCAGCAGTATCCTAGAATCGGTGTAAAGAGTATATTTTTAAATTGAAAACAATTTTTGTTTTGAAAATTTAAATCAATTATTCGTATTTGATTATTTATTTATATTGATTTGGACAATCCAGTATATATAAAGATTTTGCGTATACGTCTGATCCGCGTGTATTCGAAGTTTTAATATATTTGATGGATATAGAATTACACTCTTTTCGCCCGTGGATGTTCTGATGGTGGTTCGAAACATCATCAGAATTTATTTTCGAGTGACGAAAGTGAGATTTCTATATATTTCCAATTGACTGGTGTGAGAACCAAAATTAGATAGCGCATATTGTTGTGATTTGGCATCAAAAATGTGATTTTTGACTATGTATCAAAATTATGGATATGAAACGTTAATCAACTAATTGATTGCTGGTTGTGTTGTTTGATTATTGTTTGATTAATTAAATGTTGAACCTTTAGCCAAATTGAATCAAATAGTGAATTGTATTGAAAATTCGGTCGATTAGCTTGCATATACATGTACTTTCATTGAACTGGTCATACCAAGGAGGCTAGAGCAGAAGAATAAAATTGTTTACCCGACAAATAGGTACATGTTTACCATAAATTACTGTTTTTTTGGGTGATGATGATTTTATGAGCCGATTGGCTAGCCGCTTGGCTTTTACCTTTTCTTTTGGATTGAAGAAGGCCATGGGAGGCTATATGAAATATCCTGAAGTCCCAGGTGCAGGGGAGGTTATGGCGAAATTTTTCGAAAATTTAGGGTGTTAGACAAATTTTTGAAAAATTTGAAAAGTTCTTAGAAACTGAAAAGTTGAAGAACTTAAGCCGTAATGAAAATACTGGAAGTTGAGTTAATTTGTGAAACAACTTTCGGCTTCGTTCCTTTTCGGGGACGAAAAGTTTAAAGTGGGGGAGATTGTAATAACCCGGAAATCCGAGCCAATTTTTTTTTTTTTTTTTTTGGCAATTTTAGCGAATTTTGAATATTTAAAATGAATTATTTTAAATAATATCTACGAGAAATTTATTTTGAATAGAATTAGAACATATATATTTATATACGTTGTCGTTAGAATATAAAAATTTATTTATATATATAAAAGGAATTGGTAATGGCGCGGTAGTTCAATAATTCGATTTCAAAATTCAAATGAATGTACCGGGTTCAAAATAAACCGGATTTTAGCGAAACCAAAAACATTAGAATTTATTTGAGAATATCTTTCCAGCGAATCCGAAAAATCAAAATTTCATAGCAGGAATCAAAAGATATGCCCAGTTGAAAATTCAGAATAGTCGCTATGGAATTCTGGCCCTTAAAATTGGAAATTTTGCAAATGACCTCGGATTTCGACGAAACTACTTTTGTTGGATCCGTGATGTCAAGTTATTGCTAGGTTTCAAATTTCATAATTTTTCGAATCAATATGTGAGCGTGGCAAAGGAAAACGCATTTGACCAATTTTAGTTGATTTTAATCGACTGGAAAATGGCCATTTTTCAGACGATCTCAGAATTTTACGAAACTAGTTTTGTTAGGACCGTATCGTCAATACAAGGCTAGAAAATATTTTTCTGGAATTTTTCAAGTTAGTATGTGACCCCGGTAAATTGAAATGTGCGTTCAAATTCAATATATAGAGTTATATGTTGATTTTGACGAAAACTGATCGAAACGATCGAATCAGCTTATGATACATATCCCACTGTGTTTGGAATGGGGGTAATTAGCTATGGACGACATGCGATGGGCCTCGTTTAGAGGTCGAATGAAAAAGTTAATTTTTTTGAAATTAAATAATATAAAAATAATATAAATACCTCATATACCCCCCACCCCCGTTTCTGTTTCATTCAGAAGAAAAAATAAAGAGAGAAAAAAAACAAAATCGATCCATCGCGCCCCCTTGGCGGCGCATCCCACCGCCAGACCCCCCCGACTCGACCACCTCCTTCACCTCGACCCTCTTCTCCCGCTCCTTCCTTCTCCCCTCCCCCTCAGCTGTTAGCCCGAAACGCGACCGCCCCTTGAAACCCTAACCGCCTGCACCCCCCCCCCCCGAGCCACCGCGACCACTTCCATCAGCCGCCACCACTTGCACACCCCCATCTGACTATCTCCGACGCTGCAGGCCCAACAACGCCCTCTTCTTGTCGAACCACTTCTTCTTCGATAGGAAAAGGTGAGTTCTATTTTGTAAACCTAGATTTTAATTCAGTTTTATTTTTGTATAATAGCCTAGTTTAAATCAACTTTGATTTATATAAAATATTATTTAAAAAGTCAGTTTTATTGATAGAAAACTTTTCTTTTTATTTAAATAACGAACCATAGAAATATGATTTGTACAATAGAAAGCTATGATTTTTATATTATATAGATAATAAAAATTTGATTTTTATTGTGTAGGAGATATAAAAATATGATTTTTACTCATGTAGAGTAATAAAAATATAATTTTTATTATATTACTAGCGATGTAAAAATAGAATTTTTATCTATATAGTAGTGGTATAAAAATGTGATTTTTATATATTGAATAACGAAATAAAAATTCGATTTTTATATATTGAGTAGCAAAGAAAAAATTTGATTTTTATATATTGAATAGCAAAGTAAAAATTCGATTTTTATATATTGAATAGCGAAGTAAAAATGTGATTTTTATATATGTAGTGAATACGGATGACGAAAGTGATGAAAGAAGAAACGGCGAAGACTTCTACATTTGAAGTGTCGTGGAGTTGGGATAGCTTTAGTGAGAACTTCTCACCTTTTAATTTTGTTTTCTAGTTAATAGTATATACTAGGATGCAGACGGTATTTCGTAGCACCCGACACCCGTCGTCCACAGACCATGGACGGCTTGTATGCTTGTTTGTTTGATTTTGATGTGTAGTTGATTGTGTGATGTGATGTGAAATGAAATAAAATATTTATATAGATAAAAATATTTTATAGTTGGAAATAGAATTTTTAACGGGTATATAAAATAAATATTTTTAAACAAATCGGAGATTTGTTTATATACACTGATTTGATTGATATTGATTAGGACGATAAATTTTACACATTGCCCAACTGCACAAATAAAATCTGTGTTTGATTGTTTGAAACCCCACACGGGTATTGGGATGAGATTTGACGTAGACTAATCCCGATTGTTTAGTTGTATGTCAATCAATGGATTGACAGACTATGTAAGCATTAATTATTTATATTTAATGCTTATGCAGTTGTGTGGTGCACTCTGGATGATGGTTGATTATTTATCGTTGTTATTATTTACATGTGTTGTTGAAAATCCATATAATTAACATTATATGGTAATTGATTGGGCCTCATTCCAGAAATATTTGAAAAAGAAATATTTGAAATAGAATATTTGAAAATAGAAATATATGAAGCTGTGTTGATTAGATTGACCCCATTTTGACGTGAACGATATTTATATCGATTTTATTCAATTTTCAATGTATGTTGAAAATGTTTTCGAAATTTGAATTATATTGAAAGTGATTTCGAAATTTGAATTATATTGAAAAAATTCGAAATTCGAATTAAATTGAAAAGAGTTGAATTTAAATTGAAATTGAATTCAAATTGAAACTGAATAGAATTGAATTCAAATTAAATTGAAATAAATTGAAATTCGAATTAAATTGAGTAGAATTGAAATTCGAATTTGAGACGACCCGATTTCCCGTTCTCACGGAAACAAGGTTATCTTTGGAATATAACACAGAAACATATAATAGCAGAACAGAATTAAATAAATACACCAGAATGAACAACAAAATATACTGGATAAAAGTAATCATCAGAGTTACACAGTATACAGGATCTTACTTAGTACAAATACAGTTCAGCTATACATAAATGTCTACAGCGGAAATAAACAAAATATGTACAATAGGAGCTGAACAGCATAAAAAGAATAAATGATAGAATCCATCTTCAGCTCCAGCTATCCAGAAAAGAACCAGCTAAACCTGAATACAAGGCTGCCCGTGTGGAAAAAGGGGCACCCGAGTTTGAAAGTGAAACAAACTACGAGTCAGTCATGGGACTGGTATGAGAAATCCACTCAACACATATATAATTGGCTAATCACAGGACCACGCCACTTTCGTGGAACGGGTTTACTCCATTGGATCGCCAGTGCTTTAAAACAAATCTTTCTTTTTAACATCGATATGCTTTTTATAAAAATGAAACTGTTATAGGACTCAGTTCCCATCACACAATGCAACGCAAGCCGGAGGATAGAGTTTTACCTTATAACGGTCAAAATATGATTGATACGAATAAAACAAAGGCATTTGATATTATTACTAGTGTTTATATGTTTTGAAACCAATTTCAAATCATAACTATCAATAATAGACGGCATGGGTACCATATATCATGTCGCCATATATAGGTATACAATCAAAACCGCACGATGTCGTATTTGGAAATTGGATTTCCGTCATGAACCGAGGCAAAAGATAGTCCTCGCCGAATTCGTGACTCTCTAGCCCGAGCCACCGGATCAGAGCTCGAGTGACCCTAGGAGCGACAGGGCCGGTCCACCGATGTGGATTAAAATGCCTGAACACTGCGTTTCCCCGCCCTTTGGGGCGTAAACGAGCCAACGAATGACTCCATCGGACCCGGATCGTCCGATCAAACCGAGGCGCCTCGCAACAGCAACAACCACATAGGTGAAAAGTATATAAATGTCAGGGCTGGTAGGTCACTGACACCACCCTAGCTAGAAAGAAACGCATGTCCTCCCTGAGGTCCTTCCTCCCGTTTCTGGTTCATACCGGGGTGTGAGGCTCGCGAATTCACGTTATACACAAAGCTACGTCACACAGACTATGCTTTGATCATCAACCACAAGACTTTGCTTTGCAACAGAAGCCTTGATCATATGCCACTTAGGCGTGCCACACAGGCACTCCACTCCATGCGACTGATTTCTGTCAATACATAACCTCTAAGCTCGTACGTCTCAGAGAAGGGCGTTAAGCAAGAGAATAATTTCTCCGCCGCCAAACAGATATATATTTAACAGAGATCAATCAACACAGAACAAAATCCAATGTCAGACACACAGTCCATTTACAAGTCCGTTCTGGGTCTGAACGAAACCGGAGGCACCAATTCCTCGCATATCCGTACAATCAACACTATGTTTGGACGGCTACTACTTCAATTCCTTCATGGTAGCTACTCCAATCACGAGCATCAGTAGCGCCCATCCATCCAACGTGGAGATCGTCGGTCTTCAGTCGTCTTCGACTCTTCGACTTCTCAACGTCGATCGATTATTTGAAATGAGATAAACTCGGCCTTTTCAAATAACCCACGTATATTTAGATTTTCAAACCAATTAATCACAGGGTTGAACTATTCAACATTCACATTTCAGTTGTTTAGTTATAATTTTCACGTCAAATACATTCAACCATCACATATCAAGCAAACACAACAAAATTGGTTTATTTTCACTCTATATCGTCTATAGCACTTAATAACGATATATCGCCATTTTTATTTAATTTAAAACGGCCATATTTAATTAAACGACGTTTCAGGTCGTGTCGATGCACTGGCGCTGCTTTCCACTAATTTTGTTTTACACATATAGGAAAATCTAACCGTTGGATCTTCACAAATTTTACAGCATTAGGAAGGACTTTTTAAAACGAACCCAACGGTTCCAGTTTTAGGAAAATCCGACGGTCGGATCTTCCACACTAACCATTTGAAGTTACGATTTCAATTTACGAACTGCAGCGTCGTTATTCGATTTAATTTAATTATATTTATATATATATAAATATAATCGTTTCTGGCGCTGTTTTTCACTAATTTTGAATTAAACATTCCAGACAATCCAACCGTCGGATCTTCACAAAGTTGGTGCCGTTGGAAAGATATTTCCAAGGCGAACCCAACGGTTGAGGTTTCGGGAAAATCCAATGGTCGGATCTTCCGCACTAGTCGTTTGAAATCACGGTTTCAAAATATGAACTGCACGGCCACGTTTCGTTTTAATTATATTTATATTTATATATATAAAATATAGTTCATTCAATAATTTCTATATCGATTTCACTTCAAATATTTTTCTAACACCCTAAAATTTTGGAAAATTTCGCCATAACCTCCCCTGTACCGGGGGCATCGGGAAATCGCAAATAGCGTTCCCGGTCCTTCTAATCTCAAAAAGAAAAAGAAAAAGCCAAGCGGCTAGCCAACAGGCTCATAAAATCATCACCCAAACAAACAGTAAATGTGTACCTATTTGTCGGGCACAAAATTTTATTCCTCTTCTCTAGCCCCTTTTTGCTTTAACCTGTTCAATAGATATGCATGCATATATATACAATTTCTAACATTTATCATTTTCTATTCAACTTCATATTTGATTTGCTTTGGTTTAAAAACACCACTCATTCTAATATCGCATGCATAGGCTAAAATCATATCATTAGCTAGTTAATGTATATTTCAACTCATGCACGTTTATTCGAACCAGTGGCTATTTTTAACACTTCACATTTCAAAGATGATAATTTTGGCGAACTAAAATAGATTTCAACACATGACTATTTTATTTAGTTCATATGCATGTTAGAAATAATATTTCTATCACAAATATTTGTTTCAACGTCTGCATATCTTTAGCATATCACACATATGATAAAAAATCAAATTTTTATCATTTAAAATATTTATTCAACCAACGTATGGTTTCAACACTTCATAGTTTCAATAAAAAGGTAATTTTTATCGTTCAATCTTTTTATTCAACACATGCACCTTTCCACTACACAAATTTCTCAACAAATGAGTATTTCCACACATGGCCAATTTATTTATGTTGTTCATATTAGAAAGATGGGATTTTTATGATTGAAATTATTTATATAAGGCGAATATTTTTCATACTTCATATATATATAAAAATTTGATTTTTATTGTTTATACACTTCATTCATTCACAAATGAATTTTATTTTCACACAACACTTTTCAACACATGAATATTTCCACACATGGACATAGTTTCAATATATGACTTTAATTTCAATGCATGTAAAATAATTTCAACATATGAAAATAATTCTAACATACAAAGATTATTCAAAATTTCGGCAGCATAACGGCAGGGTAGTTAAACCGGCACCGTCCCTAGTACGGCTCCTCGCTCTACCTTAAAACCTCGCGGTTTTTGACAATGGGGATCATGCATCTAATTCGCACGCAGGCGGCATGTTTATATTTATTTCATTACCACAAACTAATCCTATGTGGTTTCAACCAAATATTTTCCAATCACAAACGGGTATTTTTCAACCTCAATCAATTCAATACCAACCACAAACAATCCCAAACAACAATTTGCCGTCAACCAATTTTCACAACAATTTCAACCAATAAATATCGTCCATGGTTTGTGGACGAGGGGGCGTATATATATATATATATATATATATATATATATATATAAATATTTATATATAGCAATTCACTTTTATTTTCCACACACACATATATATATATAAAAAGAAATTGAAGAGTGAGAATTTCTCACCAATAGCTATCCAATAACACGACTCTTCCTTTATGGAAATCTTCGCCTATTTCGTCTTCTGGTCGCTTTCGTTTCCCGTATTCTCTACATAGGTAAAAATCGAATTTTTACTATGTTATTCAATATATAAAGATCATGTTCTAAAAACAAAGATTATATTTTTAATATTCCTATGATGTAAAATTTATATTTTTATTGCTTTAAAAATATAAGAATTATATCTTACTTCTTCTACTTAACAAAAATTTCGTCTTTTTCTCTTTTTAAAAATATGATCTTTATTTTTGCAAGTTCAAATCTTTTTCTTTTAAAAGATTAAACTTTTTTTTTCTTTTTTAAAGTTTAAACCCCTTTTTTTCAAACCTTAAAATAAACTCAGTTTTTACTTTCTTTTTTTTCAAATCAGTTTTCAAAATTCTTTTCAAATCAGTTTTTATTTTTCATAAAAATCAGTTTTTATTTTTCATAAAAATCAGTTTTTATTTTTCATAAAAAATCAGTTTATAATTCTTTTCAAAAATAAAATCCAGTTTTTATTTACTTTAAAAATTCTTGTTTTTAAATCTTTTTAAAAAAATCTGTTTTTACATTCTAAAAAAAAACAGTTTATATTTTCTTTAAAAATTCTGTTTTCAAATCTTTTAAAAAATTTGTTTTAAATCTAAAGAAAATAATACAGTTTTAAATCTAAAGAAAATAATACAGTTTCAAATAAATAAAAAAAAAAAAAAATGGCTCACCGATCTTGCAAAGGGAAGGAGGGAAGAAGAGGCGTCGGCAGCAGGGTTGGCGGTCGGTGGTTCAGGGAGGTGTCGCGTCGAGGTTCGGAGGGAGGAGGTCTTGCGGTGGGGCTTCGGGGAGGTCCTCGTCGGCGGGTTCGTGGGTCAGGCGGCGGCGGGTTCGTGGGTCAGGCGGCGGCGGGTTCGTGGGTCAGGCGGTGGCTTCCAGGTCAGTGGGCGGCGCGATTTAGGATTAGGTTTTTTTTTTTCCTTTCTGGTAAATGAATCGGGGGGGGGGGGGCAAGGAAGAAGAAAAAGGGGGAAAGTATGTTTTTTTTTATTATTTTATTTTATTATTTTATTATTTAATTTTGCACAAGGGTTGACTTTTACATACGACCTCGAAACGAGGCCCACCGCCTATCGTCCATAGCGTTTTACACCCATTTCGAACACAATGGGATATGTATCGTAAGCTGGTTTGATCGTTAAAATCAGTTTCCATTGAAATTTACATTTAAATCCTTATATTGAATTTTAAACGTACATTTCAAATTACCGGGGTTACATACTAACTAGAAAAATTCCAGAAAAATATTTTCTAGTTTCGTATTGACGTTACGGTCCTAACAAAACTAGTTTCGTCGAATTCTGAGACCGTTTGAAAAATGGCCAATTTCCTGTCAATTAAATTCAACAGGAACTGGTCAAACGCGTTTTCTTTTGCCACGCTCGCATATTGATTCGAAAAATTATGAAATTTGAAACCTAGCAATAGTTTGACATCCCGGACCCGACAAAAGTGGTTTCGTCGAATTCCGAGGCCGTTTGCAAAATATCAATTTTCCACCCTGCATAGTTGGTCAAAGTTCGAATTCAAATTTTCAAACTGACTTACTATTTCTAATTCACTAATTTATTGAAATATTCTATTTCAATGGTTCAAATTTCTTTGAAATAATCAATTTAAAAATTTTAAATTGGCTCGTATTTTCCGGGTTATTACAATCTCCCCTACTTAAAACTTTTCGTCCTCGAAAAGGAAACAACAGTAAAGTAGGAAATAAAATGTAAATGCAAAGTATGGTAAATGTACCTTGCACCAGAGTCAATCAGAGATATCTACTCGGCATCTAGGATAAGCTTTCTGAATGCTCTCCTCAGTTTCCCAAGTACAATCTCGCGGATCTCCACTCCATTGCACTTTGACTAAGTGAACCTTTTTGTTTCTCAGCTCTTTGGTTTCTTTGCCGATGATCTTCAGCGGCTCTCGCCTCACGGCTAATTCTGGAGTAATTTCAATGTCCTGTTGAGTTGCTTCTTCCACGATCAAGTCTGGATCATGAACGTGCTTTCGAAGTTGAGATATATGAAATACATCATGCACTCCAGGCAACCAGTCAGGTAGTTTGACCCTATAAGCGAGAGTCCCAATCCGTTCCAGAATAGGAAACGGACCAATGAATTTGGGTGCCAACTTTCCAGTTTTACCGAACCGGATAACTCCTCTCATCGGCGATACTTTCAAATATACATAGTCGCCAACTTCAAAGGATATATCTCTTCTTCTTCTATCGGCATAGCTCTTTTGTCGGCTTTGAGCGGCGAGTAATTGCTTCTTAATAAAATCAACTTTGTCGGCAGCTTCCCGAATCATATCAGGACCCAACACAAGTCTATTTCCAGGCTCGACCCAACAAGCAGGAGATCGGCACGGTCTACCATACAATGCTTCGAATGGCGACATTGTCAGACTCGCCTGATAGCTTTTGTTATAAGAGAATTCAGCCAAATGCAGATGGTCTTCCCATGATCCCCCGAAATCTAGAACACAAGCCCGCAATAGGTCTTCTAAAATTCGATTCACCCTCTCAGTCTGACCGTCTGTCTGAGGATGATAAGCGGTGCTCAAGTTTAACTTCGTTCCGAGCTCGACTTGAAATGCTTCCCAGAATTTGTTAGTGAATATTGTATCTCTATCACTTACTATACTGAGCGGCACTCCATGTAGTCTAACTATTTCCCTGACGTAAATCTGCGCCAGACTCTGAGCAGTTCTATTTGATTTGATAGGTATGAAATGGGCGGTCTTCGTGAAACGATCTACGATCACCCAAATACTGTCATTTCCTTTTCTTGTTCTAGGCAGACCATCAATGAAATCCATGGAGATATGCTCCCACTTCCAACCAGGAACTTCCAGCGGTTGTAACAATCCAACCAATTTCTGTTGGTCACTTTTAATTAGCTGGCAGGTGGGGCATCGGCTTACGTATAAAGAAATGTCCCTTTTCATCGACTTCCACCAGAAAGTACGTTTGATGTCATTATACATTTTGCTTACTCCCGGATGGATACTGATTTTTGACTTGTGGCATTCATCCAGTACTTCCTTTCGAAGTTCAGGAATGTTAGGAACGCATATTCGGCCTTTGAGCCTTAGAATCCCATCATTGTCTACTTGAAAACTCGAGGGTTCGCCTTGTTGAATTATCCCTCTGATCTTCAGAATGAAGTGATCATCCTCCTGAAGAGCAGATATTTTATCTAGCAATGAAGTCGTGATAATAAAACTGGCGATCATTACATTCTTTCTGCTTAGCGCATCGGCCACGACATTGGCTTTCCCTGGAGTATATATAATTTCGAAGTCATATGCCGCAAGAAACTCCAGCCAACGTTGCTGTCTCAGATTTAAGTCCTTCTGAGTGAACAGATACTTTAACGACTGGTGATCTGTAAACAGTTCAAATCTCTCGCCTAGAAGATAGTGTCTCCAGATTTTCAAAGAGAATATGATAGCCAATAACTCAAGATCATGAGTTACATAGTTTTTCTCGTGTGGTTTCAGTTGACGGCTAGCATAAGCAATTACTTGGCCTCTTTGCATTAACACTGCGCCAAGGCCTTCTCTAGAAGCATCAGTCCATACTTTTAAATCTTGGTTGCCATCGATGATGGTTAACACTGGAGCAGTCGTTAATCTCAACTTCAGCTCTTCGAAAGCCTCCTCACTCTCTTGAGTCCATTTGAACTTAGAATGCTTCTTTGTAAGCTTCGTTAAGTGACCAGATATCTTCGAAAAGTCTTTAACGAATTTCCGGTAATAACTAGCCAATCCGAGAAAACTGCGAACTTCAGTTGGGGTACTGGGCTGTTTCCAATTCTGAATAGCCGTGATTTTACTTGGATCCACAGCGATCCCTTCCTTCGATACGACGTGGCCCAGAAATTTTACTTCATCTTGCCAGAAGATACACTTGGAAAATTTGGCTTTTAGTACATTCCGTCTGAGGATTTCTAGAACCTGTTCCAGATGCTTTTCATGCTTAGACTTTGATTTAGAGAAGATTAGAATATCATCAATAAAAACCAGAACAAATTTATTCAAAATCCTCTGAATACTCTGTTTATTAGATCGACGAAATAAGCTGGAGCGTTACATAAGCCGAACGGCATTACTAACCACTCGTAGAATAAGTCGGGGCCTCTGAACGCTGTCATTGGAACACACTCTTCGGCAATTCGAAGTTGATGGAAACCTGTAGCTAGGTCCATTCTTGAGAATACTTGTGCTCCATTTAATCGATCCAACAAATCATCTATTCGCGGCAATGGATATTTATTCTTTATGGTCTGTTTGTTCAGATCACGATAATCCACGCATAGTCGTAGAGTACCGTCAGATTTTGGGACAAATACCACTGCTGCACTCCAATTAGAGAAACTAGGCCTGATCAGACCTTTCCATACTAGTTGTCTTGTTTGATTGTCTAATTCCTACTTCTCTTTCAAGGACATTCTTCGAATAGCGTGAACTACCGGCCTTGCATTCGGAATTAAAGCAATTTTGAAATCTATTTCCCTTTGCGGAGGTAAGCGAACAACTTCCTCGAACACATCCGCATAGTTCTTGACGACAGGAATATCTTTGATGAGGTCAGGAATATTCTCTGTGACTTCAGGGACATTTCCAATTTGGGCTGGAGAAACATCCAAAGCTGCCCAGTAGTCTTTTCTATTCGAAGTTGGGCCTTCACATGGTATGGTTATATAGTTTTCCAATTGTGCTTTTGCCTTTACAACTCTCTCGGCGCATTTAACTTCAGCTTCATATTTGGTTAACCAATCCAATCCCAAAATAAGATCGAATTCATCAAAATTCATGACGATACAGATAATAGGGAATTTATAGCAAGAAAAAGAGACAGGTACTGCACAAACCCAACTGAGATTGATGGAACCTCCAACTGGATTTTGGACAGTTATTGGCTCTTTGAGCTTTTTCAAATTCAAATCCAACTTCTTGACTGCACTCTTTGCAATAAAGCTTCGTGATGCTCCAGTATCAAACAGTACTTTAACTGGAATGTTCTTGACATTGAGCGTGCCTTCTAAAACATCAGACCTTTCCTGAGCAGATGAGGATGCAGGTACTTCTACCACCTCATTTACTTGTACTGCTTTAGGTTTTCTGAGTAGCGGCCAGGCCTTTGAAAGATGACCGGACTGATGGCATTGACTGCACTTTCTCTTCTCTTGGAACTTCTTACCGGATTTAGTTTCATCTTTCCTCAGCTTCTTAAGAGATCGGCAACTTATCGAGAGATGTCCTTGCTTATTGCAGTTAGAGCATACAGTTGTCGTTACTGGTTTCTCCTCTGACTTGGCCCTTTTTCTCTTGGCACTGAGCTTCTTACTGACCTCAGACATTGTACTTGCCTCAGGAATATCAGTTTCCGAATCTTCTTTGTCACTACAACAAACTTCTTCTTCGTCGCACAACATTCCTTTCTTGTCTAGATCTTCGTATTGATAAGCCATATAAATCATTTCTGAGAAAGGAAGCTTCACATGCCCCAATACTTTATTCTGGTATTTCCTTTGAAGCCCATGAATGAATCTCAGATTTTTCCTCTTTGGATTTTGAATTAGATGAGGAGCAAAGTGAGCAAGTTCGTTGAATTTCTTATGATATTCAGGAATGGTCATATCACCTTGTATTAGATAAGAAAATTCATCACATAATCTCTCGGTCGCTTCGGGAGGAGTAAATCTTTCTAAGAAAATCACTTTAAATCTATCCCAGGTGATATCACCTTCTGGATTATTCTTAACAACAGAATCCCACCAGAACAAAGCTTCATCTTTGAGAGCCCAGGAGGCCAGTAATCTTTTCTGGTCATCTCTAAGCTTTAATGCTTCGAAGATTTTCTCAGCTGAACGAATCCAAGCTTGCGTTCTCATAATAGATTCTTCGCCCGAGAACGACTTTCCACCCAGATTTCTATACTTCATGAATAGAGCTTCTATATCCGGGTCAGTATTACTTCTTCTGTTTCTGGCACTCATTTTCTAGTTCTTCTGCAAATAGCAGATCAAGTGTCAGGTCAACAGAAAAGATATTTCAAAATATAGAGACAAATACTTGAATGTAAATGTGTCTATCAAGGTGTAATTTCATTCTGCTACTCATACTAGGATATTACTGATCCTATCTGTATAGAGTTACCCGTCCTAGAACACTACTGGTTCTATTTTTGACGAGTTCGTTCAATTGTTATATTCCAGAACTAAGCTTAACCAAAGCTCTGATACCACGATGAGACGACCCGATTTCCCGTTCTCACGGAAACAAGGTTATCTTTGGAATATAACACAGAAACATATAATAGCAGAACAGAATTAAATAAATACACCAGAATGAACAACAAAATATACTGGATAAAAGTAATCATCAGAGTTACACAGTATACAGGATCTTACTTAGTACAAATACAGTTCAGCTATACATAAATGTCTACAGCGGAAATAAACAAAATATGTACAATAGGAGCTGAACAGCATAAAAAGAATAAATGATAGAATCCATCTTCAGCTCCAGCTATCCAGAAAAGAACCAGCTAAACCTGAATACAAGGCTGCCCGTGTGGAAAAAGGGGCACCCGAGTTTGAAAGTGAAACAAACTACGAGTCAGTCATGGGACTGGTATGAGAAATCCACTCAACACATATATAATTGGCTAATCACAGGACCACGCCACTTTCGTGGAACGGGTTTACTCCATTGGATCGCCAGTGCTTTAAAACAAATCTTTCTTTTTAACATCGATATGCTTTTTATAAAAATGAAACCGTTATAAGACTCAGTTCCCATCACACAATGCAACGCAAGCCGGAGGATAGAGTTTTACCTTATAACGGTCAAAATACGATTGATACGAATAAAACAAAGGCATTTGATATTATTACTAGTGTTTATATGTTTTGAAACCAATTTCAAATCGTAACTATCAATCATAGACGGCATGGGTACCATATATCATGTCGCCATATATAGGTATACAATCAAAACCGCACGATGTCGTATTTGGAAATTGGATTTCCGTCATGAACCGAGGCAAAAGATAGTCCTCACCGAATTCGTGACTCTCTAGCCCGAGCCACAGGATCAGAGCTCGAGTGACCCTAGGAGCGACAGGGCCGGTCCACCGATGTGGATTAAAATGCCTGAACACTGCGTTTCCCCGCCCTTTGGGGCGTAAACGAGCCAACGAATGACTCCATCGGACCCGGATCGTCCGATCAAACCGAGGCGCCTCGCAACAGCAACAACCACATAGGTGAAAAGTATATAAATGTCAGGGCTGGTAGGTCACTGACACCACCCTAGCTAGAAAGAAACGCATGTCCTCCCTGAGGTCCTTCCTCCCGTTTCTGGTTCATACCGGGGTGTGAGGCTCGCGAATTCACCTTATACACAAAGCTACGTCACACAGACTATGCTTTGATCATCAACCACAAGACTTTGCTTTGCAACAGAAGCCTTGATCATATGCCACTTAGGCGTGCCACACAGGCACTCCACTCCATGCGACTGATTTCTGTCAATACATAACCTCTAAGCTCGTACGTCTCAGAGAAGGGCGTTAAGCAAGAGAATAATTTCTCCGCCGCCAAACAGATATATATTTAACAGAGATCAATCAACACAGAACAAAATCCAATGTCAGACACACAGTCCATTTACAAGTCCGTTCTGGGTCTGAACGAAACCGGAGGCACCAATTCCTCGCATATCCGTACAATCAACACTATGTTTGGACGGCTACTACTTCAATTCCTTCATGGTAGCTACTCCAATCACGAGCATCAGTAGCGCCCATCCATCCAACGTGGAGATCGTCGGTCTTCAGTCGTCTTCGACTCTTCGACTTCTCAACGTCGATCGATTATTTGAAATGAGATAAACTCGGCCTTTTCAAATAACCCACGTATATTTAGATTTTCAAACCAATTAATCACAGGGTTGAACTATTCAACATTCACATTTCAGTTGTTTAGTTATAATTTTCACGTCAAATACATTCAACCATCACATATCAAGCAAACACAACAAAATTGGTTTATTTTCACTCTATATCGTCTATAGCACTTAATAACGATATATCGCCATTTTTATTTAATTTAAAACGGCCATATTTAATTAAACGACGTTTCAGGTCGTGTCGATGCACTGGCGCTGCTTTCCACTAATTTTGTTTTACACATATAGGAAAATCTAACCGTTGGATCTTCACAAATTTTACAGCATTAGGAAGGTCTTTTTAAAACGAACCCAACGGTTCCAGTTTTAGGAAAATCCGACGGTCGGATCTTCCACACTAACCATTTGAAGTTACGATTTCAATTTACGAACTGCAGCGTCGTTATTCGATTTAATTTAATTATATTTATATATATATAAATATAATCATTTCTGGCGCTGTTTTTCACTAATTTTGAATTAAACATTCCAGACAATCCAACCGTCGGATCTTCACAAAGTTGGTGCCGTTGGAAAGATATTTCCAAGGCGAACCCAACGGTTGAGGTTTCGGGAAAATCCAATGGTCGGATCTTCCGCACTAGTCGTTTGAAATCACGGTTTCAAAATATGAACTGCACGGCCACGTTTCGTTTTAATTATATTTATATTTATATATATATATAAATATAGTTCATTCAATAATTTCTATATCGATTTCACTTCAAATATTTTTCTAACACCCTAAAATTTTGGAAAATTTCGCCATAACCTCCCCTGTACCGGGGGCATCGGGAAATCGCAAATAGCGTTCCCGGTCCTTCTAATCTCAAAAAGAAAAAGAAAAAGCCAAGCGGCTAGCCAACAGGCTCATAAAATCATCACCCAAACAAACAGTAAATGTGTACCTATTTGTCGGGAACAAAATTTTATTCCTCTTCTCTAGCCCCTTTTTGCTTTAACCTGTTCAATAGATATGCATGCACATATATACAATTTCTAACATTTATCATTTTCTATTCAAATTCATATTTGATTTGCTTTGGTTTAAAAACACCACTCATTCTAATATCGCATGCATAGGCTAAAATCATATCATTAGCTAGTTAATGTATATTTCAACTCATGCACGTTTATTCGAACCAGTGGCTATTTTTAACACTTCACATTTCAAAGATGATAATTTTGGCGAACTAAAATAGATTTCAACACATGACTATTTTATTTAGTTCCTATGCATGTTAGAAATAATATTTCTATCACAAATATTTGTTTCAACGTCTGCATATCTTTAGCATATCACACATATGATAAAAAATCATATTTTTATCATTTAAAATATTTATTCAACCAACGTATGGTTTCAACACTTCATAGTTTCAATAAAAAGGTAATTTTTATCGTTCAATCTTTTTATTCAACACATGCACCTTTCCACGACACACATTTCTCAACAAATGAGTATTTCCACACATGGACATTTTATTTATGTTGTTCATATTAGAAAGATGGGATTTTTATGATTGAAATTATTTATATAAGGCGAATATTTTTCATACTTCATATATATATAAAAATGTGATTTTTATTGTTTATACACTTCATTCATTCACAAATGAATTTTATTTTCACACAACACTTTTCAACACATGAATATTTCCACACATGGACATAGTTTCAATATATGACTTTAATTTCAATGCATGTAAAATAATTTCAACATATGAAAATAATTCTAACATACAAAGATTATTCAAAATTTCGGCAGCATAACGGCAGGGTAGTTAAACCGGCACCGTCCCTAGTACGGCTCCTCGCTCTACCTTAAAACCTCGCGGTTTTTGACAATGGGGATCATGCATCTAATTCGCACGCAGGTGGCATGTTTATATTTATTTCATTACCACAAACTAATCCTATGTGGT
Source organism: Allium sativum (assembly GCA_030737875.1). NCBI lineage: Eukaryota > Viridiplantae > Streptophyta > Magnoliopsida > Asparagales > Amaryllidaceae > Allium > Allium sativum. The sequence continues at coordinate 181,914,713 of CM060913.1, read as the reverse complement.
TTCAACCAAATATTTTCCAATCACAAACGGGTATTTTTCAACCTCAATCAATTCAATACCAACCACAAACAATCCCAAACAACAATTTCCCGTCAACCAATTTTCACAACAATTTCAACCAATAAATATCGTCCATGGTTTGTGGACGAGGGGGCGTATATATATATATATATAAATATTTATATATAGCAATTCACTTTTATTTTCCACACATATATATATATAAAAAGAAATTGAAGAGTGAGAATTTCTCACCAATAGCTATCCAATAACACGACTCTTCCTTTATGGAAATCTTCGCCTATTTCGTCTTCTGGTCGCTTTCGTTTCCCGTATTCTCTACATAGGTAAAAAACGAATTTTTACTATGTTATTCAATATATAAAGATTATGTTCTAAAAACAAAGATTATATTTTTAATATTCCTATGATGTAAAATTTATATTTTTATTGCTTTAAAAATATAAGAATTATATCTTACTTCTTCTACTTAACAAAAATTTCGTCTTTTCTCTTTTTAAAAAATATGATCTTTATTTTTGCAAGTTCAAATCTTTTTCTTTTAAAAGATTAAACTTTTTTTTTCTTTTTCAGAGTTTAAACCCCTTTTTTCAAACCTTAAAATAAACTCAGTTTTTACTTTCTTTTTTTTCAAATCAGTTTTCAAAATTCTTTTCAAATCAGTTTTTATTTTTCATAAAAATCAGTTTTTATTTTTCATAAAAATCAGTTTTTATTTTTCATAAAAAATCAGTTTATAATTCTTTTCAAAAAAAAAATCCAGTTTTTATTTACTTTAAAAATTCTTGTTTTTAAATCTTTTTTAAAAAATCTGTTTTTACATTCTAAAAAAAAACAGTTTATATTTTCTTTAAAAATTCTGTTTTCAAATCTTTTAAAAAATCTGTTTTAAATCTAAAGAAAATAATACAGTTTTAAATCTAAAGAAAATAATACAGTTTCAAATAAATAAAAAAAACAAATAAAATAAAATGGCTCACCGATCTTGCGAAGGGAAGGAGGGAAGAAGAGGCGTCGGCAGCAGGGTTGGCGGTCGGTGGTTCAGGGAGGTGTCGCGTCGAGGTTCGGAGGGAGGAGGTCTTGCGGTGGGGCTTCGGCGAGGTCCTCGTCGGCGGGTTCGTGGGTTAGGCGACGGCGGGTTCGTGGGTCAGGCGGCGGCGGGTTCGTGGGTCAGGCGGTGGCTTCCAGGTCAGGGGGGCGGCGCGATTTAGGATTAGGTTTTTCTTTGTTTTCTTTTTTTTTCTTTCTGGTAAATGAATCGGGGGGGGGGGGGGGGGGCAAGGAAGAAGAAAAAGGGGGAAAGTATGTTTTTTTTATTATCTTATTTTATTATTTAATTATTTAATTTTGCACAAGGGTTGACTTTTACATACGACCTCGAAACGAGGCCCACCGCCTGTCGTCCATAGCGTTTTACCCCCATTCCGAACACAATGGGATATGTATCGTAAGCTGGTTTGATCGTTACAATCAGTTTCCGTTGAAATTTACATTTAAATCCTTATATTGAATTTTAAACGTACATTTCAAATTACCGGGGTTACATACTAACTAGAAAAATTCCAGAAAAATATTTTCTAGTTTCGTATTGACGTTACGGTCCTAACAAAACTAGTTTCATCGAATTCTGAAACCGTTTGAAAAGTGGAAAGTAGGGAGAAGGACAAACTTAACACAAATTTTGGTGAAAAGTATGCAAAGTTTAGAATTCAGTGGTAAGGACAAATGTTAGTGTAAATGAAGATAGGATAGTGGGCCCCCTGAATTCCACCTTTAGTGTAAATGTGTCCTTCTCCCTGATTTTGAAACTTGCTACACTTTTCACCAATTTTTTTGCAAAATTTGTCCTTTAAAAGAAAATCCTCGTTTGAAAAATGGCCAATTTCCTGTCGATTAAATTCAACAGGAACTGGTCAAACGCGTTTTCTTTTGCCACGCTCACATATTGATTCGAAAAATTATGAAATTTGAAACCTAGCAATAGTTTGACATCCCGGACCCGACAAAAGTGGTTTCGTCGAATTCCGAGGCCGTTTGCAAAATATCAATTTTCCACCCTGCATAGTCGGTCAAAGTTCGAATTCAAATTTTCAAACTGGCTTACTATTTCTAATTCACTAATTTATTGAAATATTCTATTTCAATGGTTCAAATTGCTTTGAAATAATCAATTTAAAAATTTTAAATTGGCTCGTATTTTCCGGGTTATTACAGAATTAAATTGAAATGAATTGAAATTCGAATTAAATTGAAATTGAATTGAAATCGATTTGAAATGAATTTAAAACGAATTTATATTGGAATATTCAATTTTGATTTGAAATTGAATATGAAGTTGAAACCGTTTTGAAAATGAATTTAAAACGATTTATAAAGCATGTTTTGAATTGAAATCGACGAAGGATATATTATATATATAATATAATGGCCTGAATAGAACGCGTCGCGTTGCGGCAGTTCGCGAATTTCGACCGTTGACTTTGAATGGACATTGCAGGAGATCCGACCGTCGGATTCTCCTAAAACCGGAACCGTTGAGTTCTTATCGAAAAGAGATTTCTAATGAATATTAGAAATTAAAAATCTAACGGTTAGATTTGGAATTAATGCCAAATCAAATTTGGAAAAGGTCGCTGTAAGTGTAGTTCAATGGCCGTTGATGGAAATCGACTGTTCGGGCCTTGATAAAATTATTAAAAATAGTAATAATTTGTGTAAAATCATAAGGAATGATTTGGGAAAAATTGGGTTGAAAAACTCCATATTTGAAAAGATAAAAATAGATTTTTATCGAAATGAACTAGTTGTGAACTAGAATTATAATTCTATTTATTTTTAAAATAAATAGATTGAATTCGAAATGGTTTTAAAAGTAACCAGAAGTTCCAATAATTGAATTGGAATGGATTTGAAACGAAATTGTCTTCGGAATATTTCGATGTTGGATTTCGTGATGATATAGGTACTGTTATGGGAATTTGAAAGATATTTATATCGTTATTTCCAATACGATATTTGTTGGTCTTAGAATTTGATATTGAATATAAGCGGATATATTTTCTATTCAGAGCCTTGTATTTAATATCAAATGTGATTTGGGTTTGTCGTGAATGGTGTCTTCATTAACACTGTTCGTAAGCCCAGTTGAGAAAAAGATTAAATCTTTTTATTTAGATTTAATGAAGTGTACCAATTAAATAATATTTAATTGGAATTGAATTGGTGTTGATTTTTGGGTTTATCGTGAACAGTGTTTTAAATAACACTTGTTCTTTAACCCGATAATTAATGGAATGTGATTTTGGGTTTATCGTGAACCGTGTTTTAAATGACACTGATTCTTTAACCCAATTAAAGATTAAAACTAAGTGGAGTTTTAATGAATCTTTAATTAGATTGAAAAGATCGAGAATGGAGTATCACCAGTTTTACTCCAGGCGATAGTTAAATTTTTAATTAGATTTGAACATGAAATGGTAATTAAATTTACCGATAACACCGTGGTGTTAGATATGAAGTATTACCAGTTTTACTTCATAGCGTGAATAGGTTGGGATGGAAAATAAAATAAATGATTACTTCGGTGTGGTTCGCTAATCCTGACTAGTTTGAATTGATATTCAATAAGGTGATTAAAGAATAAATTTAAAGAATTTATCTTTGATAAAATTAATGGGAACCCTTCCCATAGTATAAGAATATTTGAATAAAAAGAATATTCTGAATTGGAATGAGGCGTAAGTTGTGTTTGTATAACACCTGTTTATTATATACGCGAGTTATTCAGAAAGACCGGGTTTATCCCATTCTGAATAACTGATTCGACGTGGTGTCGAAGTTGAAGACGGTGGGTGAAAACCGGAGTTCTTCACGTCGTTTGGATAATTACTGATGATCTTGATTGGGCCGTACACCCAAGAGGAGGGAATCAGTTGGTGATCGTCCAGACGTACTTGGAGATCGATGGATATGCGGGGTACTAGGTGCCTCCGGTTTCGTTCAGTCCCAGAACGAACTTGTAAATGGACTGTGTGTCTGACATTGGATTTAGTCTGTGTGATTGATTTCTATTAAATATATATCTGTTTGGCGGCTGAGAATTTATTCTCTTGCTTAACGCCCTTCTCTGAGACGTACGAGCTCAGAGGTTATATATTGATGGATATCAAACGCATGGAGTGAATTGCCTGTGTGGCATGCCTAAGTAGTAGTTAATCAAGGCTTCTGTTGAAAAGCAAAGTCTTGTGGTGATGATCAAAACACAGCCTGTGTGGCATAGCTTTGTGTAACGTGAATTCGCGAGCCTCACACCCCGGTTGTGAACCAGAAACGGGAGAGGACCTCAGGGAGGGCATGCGTTTCCTTCTAGCTAGAAGTGGCGTCAGTGGTTTTACACACCCTGACGAGTTTGACTTATGTGGTTGTTACTGTTGCGAGGCGCCTCGGTTAGATCGGACGATCCGAGTCCGATGGAGTCATTCGTTGTCTCATTTATGGCCCATAGGGCGGGGAGACGTAGTGTTCAGGCATTTTAATCCACATCGGTGGACCGGCCCTGACGATCCAAAGGTCACTCGAGCTCTGACCTGAGACATGGGCTAGATGGTCTCGAATCGGTAGAGGACTATCTTTTGCCTTGGTTCACAGATGGAAACTCAATTTCCAAATACGTGACAGTGAGGTTTTGATTGTAGAGCCTAGTATGGCGACATGATATATGGTACCCATGCCGGCTATGATTGATACTTATGATTTGAAGTTGTTTTATGCACTATGCACTTATAATAGTATCAAATGATTTGTTTTAAACGTACTAAGCATATTTGGCTATTATAAGGGAAAACCCTATCCCCCGGCTTGCGTTGCATTGTGTGATAGGACCTGGGTCTTATAATAGTTTCATTTTTCCAAAGAGCATTGCGCTGTTTTGTCATATGCACTGGTATTTTTGGGAGGAAACCCGTTCCGTGTTATACGGCGTGGTCCCTTGATTTACCTAACTTTAAAATAAAGATTAATAACTATTTTAGTTCTCACACCAGTCCCATGACTGACCTGGACTTTATTGTTTTAACCTAAACTCTGGGTGCCCTTGTTTTGACACAGGAATCTAGTAGTTTTGGTTCCGCAGATTCATATTCACAGGATCCTGATGTGCAGCTGGAACGATATCCGGAAAGCTTTGTATCCGTATATCTCCTTCTAGTTGTATTTTGTATTATTTTCCGCTGCTATGTAATGTATTGTAATCTCTGATATTTTTCTGCTATATACTATTTGTTTATACTCTGTTATTCTTGTATTCTGATGAATTGTTGTAATTAACATTGAAATGTTCTTCCGTATGCGTTCTGATTTGTCGTGTTCTCAAAGCGATCAGGGGTTTTGAATGGTCTTGGTCGGTTTAGCGATCAATCAAGATCGAGCGAAATTCCCGGTCGTTAAACATGGCCTTCATTAATCTGGCATCCTCAAATCCACCAAACAGTTCAAGTTCTACTCCTTTTATTTTTCCTCCATTCATTTTATTCTTCGCGGTCAAAAACAAATCGATCCCCAAATTAAAAGAAAAATAATCAAAACAAATATCACTGGAATTGAAATCGAAATAAGGTATCGCGTTACAAGAGATCGACGCAATACAAGAACCGCTCGCAGGAAGAAGATGAGCTCGACGTCAGCAGGAAGTGCACTTGTGAATTAGGAATCGCAATCGGATCTGTGTCCTTGAAACTCGAACGAGCTCGACTGGGTGATTGAAGGGTCTCGCGATTTCAAGGAAAATGGTATCAACGTTTGTAACACCCCGTATATTCTATAACAGTGACATTCACAAATTAAAATATAATTAATTTCAAATCAAAGAATTAAGGGAAACGGGATACGCCATTGCGTTCATCTCGGAATTCTACTTGAAATAGAGTCCGAGTTTGCATAAAACGAACTCGGTATGAGGGAGATATGACCTCCGGAAGTTTCAGAATTCAGTTTAAAATTCAAAAAGATAGAAACATTTCAGAAACAGGTTCATAATTCAAAAATCGGACCCAGATTGGGCTGGGCGGGAATTTTCCGACCCAAGGCACCTAGGTCGACTGGGTAGTCGACCTGGGGCACCCAGTTCGACTGGGTAGTCGACCTGTGGCACCCAAGTTGACTAGGTAGTCGACCTGGGGGTCGACTGGGTAGTCGACCTGGCCGCTGAGCCAGGTCGTACCCAGCCCATCCTGGCTGGCCTGGTCTGTGCTTGGCCGAATTTCTGAGCTTCGTCTTGTCACTAGGGCTAGGTGTCAGCTCCTGATTGGTTTCTCTTTAAAACGAACGGCTAATATTAACCTAAGCTCCATCGACGGCTCGAATCAATTCACAAACTCTATATAAAGGACCTAAGACTCCACCTAATTCACACAAATAAAAATGAGAATGAGACTGTCATGCTGCTGAAGAAAGACTAGGAGTAATCGTCAAAATTGAGAGACGATTAGGAGTCGATTCAAAAGCTTAAAGCAAATGACAATTAAATCAAAACAACGCCTACAACAAAGGATAGCATCTCCAAATTCAGAATTCAGAATTCAGAATCCTGAATTGGAGATTCGTCATACGTTGTAAGTAGAGTGCTATTCCAATGTGAATGAATAATTGAGTTTTGATTTGTGTAAAATGAGAAATGGAATTGTACTTAATTTGTGGTGATGATAATTCATAATTGTATGTTGGTATGATTCTAATTATGAATAGATTTGGGATGTTGTGGTATAATGATGTTAGACCTATTGGATATTTGCAAGTATATGATTCATGTTGAAAGTTAACAACTATATGTTTGTGGTAGTTTATTTCAACCATGTTAAGATTCATGCAAGTATATGTTTCACTATTATGCCAACATGATTTACGATCCTTCTATGTATGTTTTTATGATCATTTTTAGTGTAGTTGGATCCAATTGGGTATTATGATTCATATGAATTTATGTTGGAATAGGCATCATTGATTCAAGTGTAAAACCATACTTTTGTATTAGTGACAAAAGCAAGCATCTTTGTGAACTTGTATTGACTCTATGAACATGACTAGATTACGTTTGGTGTTATGCCTAATTGGAAATATGTTTTAGGCCTATGTTGTTACCAAATCATATGATATATATATGTGACACCTAATTAAGTTAGATTCACATTTTAAATGCAAGTTTACATGACTAGCTTAAAACCATGATTCATGTTTAGGTATGCTTTATGTCAAGATTATGTGCTATTACAATGCAAGTTCCTAATTTATGTTAATTTGACCGCTATGTTGCAAGTTCACAAGTGCCTAATTTATGTTAATTAGATCGCTATGTTGCAAGTTCATGCGTTTACACACCCCTTTTTGATGCTACTTAGAATATATATACATCATGTTCTAAGCCTCCCCTTTTTATGTGGCTAAGTTGGGCTAAAATGTTGAAGCCCAACATATGTTATATTATTACGTACAAACGGGGGAATACGTTGGGGATAATTAAAATATATGTGTTGGCATGTTTGGCACATGCCAACGATTCATGACATTTTAAATGGTATAAATTACTATACCCAAGAATAATGGATTTGAATAATGGGCCGCAAATATTTACATATAAAAAGAAAAGAGACAAAATATGTAAACTTAGAAAATACGATGTGTTTAACCCGAGGTTGGATTGCGTTGTGACATAAACCTCTCCGGAACCGTCCGGCTGTCCAGTAGTCACAACAATACCTATCCAATGTGGGTGGTTAAACATTGAGCCCAATAAAGACCCGAGGTTAGACTGAGTTGTGACGTAAGACTGCCCGGACCCAACCGGCAACAGGCAGTCACAACAATACCTGTCTAATGTGAGTGGTTGAGGCTTTAATAAGACAATTAAGGCCGAGTCAGGATTAATAGGATTAAGTAAATTGAATTAATACTTAATCAAATTGAACATGCTAAACTATACAGACTGATTGGGGGTTAGGTTTATAAAGAACACTTAACCAACTTAGCATGTTGGCTAGAAATAGAAAACCTAGTAGCGGGGGACCCTTTTCAGCAGTAACCCTACAAGGTGTATCAGGATACCCTGAACTAGGCAGGGTGGGGCACGATTACTGGGCTTACTGTAAGAGGTCAAATCGACGGCGTTGGTGCAGCAGTGTAGGTTCTAACGGGGTGCGGGCGTGCACACACTCCGGCGCAGAAAAATTAGGCACTGGGCACCAGTAGTATACCAGTGCATTCTAGAATTGTGTCGGGCCGCCACCATGGGACTTGATACACCCCATGGTGGGACCAGCATAGGTAGCTACAACGTCGGGGGCCGTAAGACACATGTAACTATGCGAGTAGGAGCCGATCATTAAAAAGGATCACTTCACCCTAATTTTGGGGTGCCAGTTGGGAACTAGTTTACAGGGCGTGCAGAGATTAATATGGGGTACGATAGTGTATTCGACTCTAGACAACTTAACTTAGTTTATGGTGTTTTCCCATTTCCAGTTTGTACTTATCATGCTCATTTCCTTATTCATAGACTGAATAGTCCTAGACGTACTCAGGCTTTATGTCTGACTCTACTTTTCTTTCATCCCCCCCCCCCCAGGTCCACAAGGAGGGAATACCGTAGCTTGAACAGTTTTCACATCCATCTTGAAGAGAAAAGAATGTATTGCTTGGACCTCTTTCGTTTTGGACTATGGCTTTGGATAGCAATTATGGGGACTTATGCAGTTTACTTATGTTTTTATGCTTCTTTAAGTTATGAAATCAAGACAGTTATGAAAATGTAATGTTTTTGGAAGTATTGTAAGACAATTATGGCATGGTTTGTGTAACACGTATTTTGATGAAATAAAAGTTGCTGTTGTTTTCCGCTGTTCAAAAATATGTGTATTTATATCTGTCTTGTGTATCCGTGACTTATACTTATAAACCTCCACCAAAATTAGGGCATTCCCTTTGAGAGTGACCCTAACGGAGGTGGGGTGTTTCACTTGGTATCAGAGCATAGGTTTACCAGATTAGATAAAAAATTTGAAAATTTATTTTCAAAAAAAATTTAAAGAAGCATTTTTAAAGATAAAATGTTATTTTATTTTTTATTTAAAAAAAGGCATAGTCCCCCAAAGCCATAGGTACTATCTTTTATCCTTCGATTTGAATCTATCCTTTTTATTTCAGCATGTCCGAAGAACTTAACTTGCGAGAGGGTGTACCAATATCTGGTTGGTTCAGACGATTCTTAGAAGCAAGGGCCAATCAGCCAGGTCCCACTATTCCTCCTCCCCCAGCTGTAGGATATCATCCAGCTACAGAAAATCATCCAGCTGCAGCAGCACCTCCTCCTCCACCTCCTCCGTGTGGTAATGCTTTTGCTAAGATATGTAAAGATTTCAAAGCTATAGGAGGGAAGGACTTTCATGGAACCGAGTCCTTCGTAGCAGCCAGGAACTGGCTGAAGGAAACCGAGGACTTATTCATCATCTTTGAGGTAGAAGATAGGCAGAAGGTACAACTGGCAGTATGGCTACTTAAAGGCGAGGCTTCCTACTGGTGGGAAGTTACCAATGCAGAATGACCAGTGGAAACATGGGAGGACTTTAGGGCAAGGTTTGAGGCTAAATTTCTCTCAGAAGCTGAAATGAGTCTTCGATTGGAGAAATTCTTATTTCTTAAGCAAGGGAATATGACAGTCAAGGAGTACGTTAATCAGTTCGATCAGCTGGCTAGGTTCGGACTGGACCTAGTCAACACTCCTCACAAGAAGGCTGTCCGTTTTGTCAAAGGGTTGAATGAGCCATTACACAGTTTGGCAATAACCCACATACCCATGGGAGCTACGTATGAAAGGTTGGTGTAGATGGCATTGCTGAACGAAGAGGATAAGGGCAAGAAGGAGAAAAAGGCAGAAGGCTCTCAAGGGAAGAAAGAGGGTTTACAGCCTAAGAAGACAGACTTTAAGAAGGGCGGGAAAGACAACAAGTCCCAAGAGAAGAGGAAGTGTAATTTCTATGGCAATGTGGGGGCACTTAGTGAAAGACTGCCGGAAAAAGAAGGCCAAATTGAATGGTGGGTGCTTTTCTTGTGGGGAGATAGGCCACATGGCTAAGGATTGCCCAAAGAAGCAAGGGCAGGGGCAGAAGGCTGGAGCCACCTCAGGGGCATAGGTTCACGCGCTAGAAGCACCACCTCTACAACAGCGAGGTATAAATACTTCTGTAGAAAGTGTAGTTTATCTTTACGATCACCCAGTTCGCACTTTATTTGACTCTGGCGCATCACATTCCTTTATTTCATCTGCTTTAGTAGAGTCTCTGCACCTTGAAACTAGTATGGTAGAGGACCCCTTAATTGTTTCAAATCCAATCGGGGCCCCAGCTCATTTGTCTATGATATGTGTGTGATTGAAAATTTCTATTATAAGCGTAGAATTTAGATGTAGTGCCTTTGTTTTGGGCTTCTCGGGATATGGTTTGATTTTAGGCATGGATTGGCTATCCAGTAATGGTGCCATCCTTGATTGTGAGAAAAGGGTGGTTAGGCTTCTGACCCAACTCGGTAACACTCTGGAAATTACTTGTAATCCCTCGTATGCGGTTATGCTTAGTTATCTTGAATCGCTAGATGCTTCTGTTGAGAGCTTGCAATCGGTTAGTGTGGTCCGTGAATATCCGGATGTCTTCGAAGAGGTGAAGGGCTTACCTCCGAAGCGGGAGATAGACTTCCGCATATATCTTGTAGATAATGCAAAGCCCGTTGCGTTGCCCATTAGACACATGGCTCCACGGGAAAGGAAAGAGCTCAGCAAACAGGTTAAAGAGCTTCTAGAGAAGGGGTTCATTAGAAGGAGTATTTCAGAATGGGGCGCTCCAGTGGTGTTCGCTACAAAGGCGGATGGTTCACTCCGTCTATGTGTTGACTATAGGGAGCTCAACAAGCTAACAAAAAAGAATAGGCACCCACTCCCCAGAATTGACGATCTGTTTGATCAGCTTGTAGGAGCGTCAGTTTTCTCCCAACTCGATTTAGCGACCGGATTTCATCACCTAAGGGTGGCTGAAGATAGCATCGATAAGACATCATTCAGAACCCCAGACGGCTTCTTTGAATGGCTTGTCATGCCTTTCGGCTTGACAAACGCACCCGCTTACTTCGTGGACCTGATGAGTAGGGTGTTCAGAGAATTCCTCAACAAGTTCGTAGTGGTCTTTGTAGACGATATCTTGATCTTCTCAAGGAGTGAGGAAGAACATGCTCAGCATCTAAGGGCAATCATGGAAACTCTGCGAGTCCATCAGCTAAAAGCCGAATTCTCCGAATGCCACTTTTGGAGAGAGGAAGTAAGGTTTCTTGGGCATGTAGTATCCAAAGAGGGGTTAGCTGTGGACCCTGCTAAAGTAGTAGCGGTACAGGATTAGAAGACACCTAGGAACGCAACAGAAGTCCGAAGCTTTCTCGGGCTAGCAGGTTTCTACCGAAAATTCATAAGGGATTTTGCGAAAATCTCAGCTCCACTCACAAGGCTGACAAAGAAGAATCTAGTATTCAATTGGGACTTGGATTACGAGTTGGCTTTCCAACGCCTAAAGAGGGCTCTTACAACAGCCCCAGTCCTGACTCTGTCGGACGGAAGCAAGATGTTCACAGTTTATACAGATGCATGTGGGACAGGGCTAGGCGCTGTCTTGATGCAAGAAGGGAGGGTAGTAGCTTATGGTGGAAGACAGTTGAAAGTGCACGAAAAGAACTACCCAACCCATGATCTCGAGTTGGCCGCCATCGTCTTTGCACTTAAGTCTTGGCGACACTATCTCCTAGGTGAGAAGTTCGAACTTTACACTGACCATAAATCGTTGAAATATCTTTTCTCACAGAAGGACCTTAACTTGAGGCAACAGAGATGGATGGAGTTTCTTGCCTTGTACGATTTCGAGATCTCCTACACTCCGGGCAAAGGCAACGTAGTGGCAGACGCGTTGAGCCGAAAGAAGCTAACATTAAGCCCGCTGTTTGTTGAAAGGCAAAGCCTAGAGTATATAGCCAGTTTTAACTTTAGGCCCTCCTCTGATTTCGTACCAGGCTTATTAGCATCTCTTGAGGTGCGCCCTACTCTTTTGGACTCAATAGGGACAACACAACGCGAAGACCCTCAGCTTGTGGAGACGATCGATAGGCTAATTAGGGGTGAGACTTCAAGTCACCTTAACAGATACTCCATTGATGATAGGGGTTGGTTAAGGCGAGACGGAAGACAATGCGTCCCGCGGACGGGGGATTTAGTAAAGATGGTTCTCAAAGAAGCACATCACTCCAAGATGACGATACATCCAGGCGGAGATAAAATATACAAGGACATAATGAGAACTTTCTTTTGGAGCGGTATGAAGAAGGACGTGGCAGATTTTGTTTCTAAGTGCATGAATTACCAACAGGTTAAGGCGGAGCAGAAGAAGCCTAGCTGTCTGCTCCATCCTCTAGAGGTCCTGTAGTGGAAGTGGGATAACATTTCAATGGACTTCATTGATGGGCTGCCCAAATTTTGAAGGGGCAACACTAGCATTTGGGTAATAGTGGATAGGCTTACTAAAAGTGCCCACTTTTTACCTATCAAGAGTAAAAGGACCGCATCATCCCGAGCATCTCTTTATCTCAAGGAAATTATTCGACTCCATGGAATACCCTACAGCATTGTTAGTGACCGAGACCCTAGCTTCACAAGTGAGTTTTGGCGGAGTCTGCAAGAAGCGGTAGGCACATAGTTATGCTTGAGTACAACTTATCACCCCCTAACTGACGGCCAGACAGAAAGAGTGAACAGAGTTTTGGAGGACCTTTGAAGACTGTGCGTCCTTGACTTCGGAGGAACGTGGGAAGACCATCTTCCTTTAGTGGAATTGGCCTACAACAACAGCTACCAAGCCACCATCGGAATGGCGCCCTTCGAAGCTTTATATGGAAGGCCGTGCCGATCGCCCACTTGTTGGTGGGAGTCTACTGACAAGCTCATACTTGGACCAGATATGATCCGAGAGACTTCAGAGAAAGTAGACTTAATACGGAGAAGAATGAAGACAGGCCAAGACAGACAAAAATCCTACGCAGACAGGAGGAGGACCGACCTTGAGTTTGACGTTGGGGACAGAGTTTTCCTTAAGGTATCTCCTTTAAGGAATGTCGTTCGTTTTGGAACCACAGGGAAGCTAGCGCCAAGGTTCGTAGGGTCGTTTCCTATTATCGAGAAAATTGGAAAAATGGCCTATAGATTAGAGCTACCCGAAAAACTGGCCGGAGTTCACAACGTCTTTCATGTTTCTCACCTCCGGAAGTGTTTACACGAGTCTGCTAAAATAGTAGAGCCTAGCATTCTAGAAGAAGCCGAAGTGGAATGTGAAGCAACTGTGAGAAGGGTTCCAACACGCATCTTAGGAACTGAAGTGAAAAAGCTACGCAACCGCGAAGTCAAGCTCGTCAAAGTTCAGTGGAGCGACGCCTAGGAAGACGCGACTTGGGAAACTGAGGCTAGAATACGCACAGCCTACCCTTTTCTTTTTGAGGGTACATCTTTTGATCTCTCTTTTTCCTTAAGTTGTGCTTTTATCTATCTTTTAGGGTATATCTCCTCGACCTTATCTTTTAGGTAGAAACCCTTTGGATGAAAACATGTAATTGAAACATGTTATGGATGATGGTTGCAAGTGATTTCTAGTGGTCGCTCGTGGTTGCATTTACACACACAATCTAGGTTTTAGATCGGCTCAGTCACTTCATATTGCATATGCATATATGTATTTATACTCGTATATGGTTGAAGTTTAAATATGTTGTCATATGGATGTTGCATTTATATGAATGGTTGTGCACTCATGTAGAATCATGAATAGGAAGGTTTGCATACATAATGGATTCATGACACTTACATAATTTGCATCAAGGAGGTCAACTGAATCAGTAGACCGACTGATTTTTCATTAGATAAGTACATGTACACACACTTTGCATATGATCATGAAGCATTAGAAGTCTTTTAAGAACAATGGACGCTCGTGTTTGATGGATGAATAGATGGACGTTTGGATGTTAGGATATACATTCTTCCTAAACTTGAAGATTTCGGGGACGAAATCCTTTTAAGTGGGGGAGAATGTAACACCCCGTATATTCTATAACAGTGACATTCACAAATTAAAATATAATTAATTTCAAATCAAAGAATTAAGGGAAACAGGATATGCCATTGCGTTCGTCTCGGAATTCTGCTTGAAATAGAGTCCGAGTTTGCATAAAAAGTACTCCGTATGAGGGAGATATGACCTCCGGAAGTTTCAGAATTCAGTTTAAAATTCAAACAGACAGAAACAGTTCAGAAACGGGTTCATAATTCAAAAATCGGACCCAGATTGAGTTGGGTGGGAATTTTCCCACCCAAGGCACCCAGGTCGACTGGGTAGTCGACCTGCGGGTCGACTGGGTAGTCGACCTGGCCCTTGAGCCAGGTCGAACGCAGCCCCTCCTGGCCGGCCTGGTCTGTGCTTGGCCGAATTTCTGAGCTTCGTCTTGTCACTAGGGCTAGGTGTCAGCTCCTGATCGGTTTCTCTTTAAAACGAACGGCTAATATTAATCTAAGCTCCATCGATGGCTCGAATCAATTCAAAAACTCTATATAAAGGACCTAAGACTCCACCTAATTCACACAAATAAAAATGAGAACGAGACCGTCATGCTGCTGAAGAAAGACTACGAGTAGTCGTCAGAATTGAGAGACGATTAGGAGTCGATTCAAATGCTTAAATCAAACGACAATTAAATCAAAACAACGCCTACAACAAAGGATAGCATCTCCAAATTCAGAATTCAGAATCCTAAATTGAAGATTCGTCATACATTGTAAGTAGAGTGCTATTCCGATGTGAATGAATAATTAAGTTTTGATTTGTGTAAAATGAGAAATGGAATTGTACTTAATTTGTGGTGATGATAATTCAAAATTGTATGTTGCTATGATTCTAATTATGAATAGATTTGGGATGTTGTGGTATAATGATGTTAGACCTATTGGATATTTGCAAGTATATGATTCATGTTGAAAGTTAATAACTATATGTTTGTGGTAGTTTATTTCAACCAAGTTAAGATTCATGCAAGTATATGTTTCACTATTATGCCAACATGATTTACGATCCTTCTATGTATGTTTTTATGATCATTTTTAGTGCAGTTGGATCCATTTGGTATTATGATTCATATGAATT
The DNA here is from genome assembly GCA_030737875.1 of Allium sativum. Lineage (NCBI taxonomy): Eukaryota > Viridiplantae > Streptophyta > Magnoliopsida > Asparagales > Amaryllidaceae > Allium > Allium sativum. The sequence continues at coordinate 181,899,432 of CM060913.1, read as the reverse complement.
TATGTTGGAATAGGCATCATTGATTCAAGTGTAAAACCATACTTTTGTATTAGTGACAAAAGCAAGCATCTTTGTGAACTTGTGTTGACTCTATGAACATGACTAGATTACGTTTGGTGTTATGCCTAATTGGAAATATGTTTTAGGCCTATGTTGTTATCAAAATCATATGATATATATATGTGACACATAATTAAGTCAGATTCACATTTTAAATGCAAGTTTACATGACTAGCTTAAAACCATGATTCATGTTTAGGTATGCTTTATGTCAAGATTATGTGCTATTACAATGCAAGTGCCTAATTTATGTTAATTAGACCGCTATGTTGCATGTTCACAAGTGCCTAATTTATGTTAATTAGACCGCTATGTTGCATGTTCACAAGTGCCTAATTTATGTTAATTAGATCGCTATGTTGCAAGTTCATGCGTTTACACACCCCTTTTTGATGTTACTTAGAATATATATACATCATGTTCTAAGCCTCCCTTTTTATGTGGCTAAGTTGGGCTAAAATGTTGAAGCCCAACATATGTTATATTATTACGTACAAACGGGGGGATACGTTGGGGATAATTAAAATATATGTGTTGGCATGTTTGGCACATGCCAACGATTCATGACATTTTAAATGGTATAAATTACTATACCCAAGAATAATGGATTTGAATAATGGGCCGCAAATATTTACATATAAAAAGAAAAGAGACAAAATATGTAAACTTAGAAAATACGATGTGTTTAACCCGAGGTTGGATTGCGTTGTGACATAAACCTGCCCGGAACCGCCAGGCTGTCCAATAGTCACAACAATACCTATCCAATGTGGGTGGTTAAACATTGAGCCCAATAAAGACCCGAGGTTAGACTGAGTTGTGAAGTAAGACTGCCCGGACCCAACCGGCAACAGGCAGTCACAACAATACCTGTCTAATGTGAGTGGTTGAGGCTTTAATAAGACAATTAAGGCTGAGTCAGGATTAATAGGATTAAGTAAATTGAATTAATACTTAATCAAATTGAACATGCTAAACTATACAGACTGGATCGGGGGTTAGGATTATACGGAACACTTAACCAACTTAGCATGTTGGCTAGAAATAGAAAACCTAGTAGCGGGGGACCCTTTTCAGCAGTAACCCTACAAGGTGTATCAGGATACTCTGAACTAGGCAGGGTGGGGCACGATTACTGGGCTGACTGTAAGAGGTCAAATCGACGGCGGTGGTGCAGCAGTGTAGGTTCTAACGGGGTGCGGGCGTGCACACACTCCAGCGCAGAAAAATTAGGCACTTGGCACCAGTAGTATACCTGTGCATTCTAGAATTAAGTCGGGCCGCCACTATGGGACTTGATACACCCCATGGTGGGACCAGCATAGGTAGCTACAACATCGGGTATGACGATCCCAAAACCCCATGACACGGTGTTAAGGATAATCATTGGAATATAACACATAAATCATCATTAGCAGATAACAGATAATAGCATAAACAGAAAATAGAATAATTTACACACATATGACAGCGGAATCATATTATCATCACATCAGAGAAGCACAGTACAGGATACAACTTAGTGCATAATGATACATAATCAGTCACCATCGCCTGCGGGGGTATCATACATAAAGAGTACACAAAAGGAATATCAGTCTACATCGCCAATGGCAGAATCATAATATAGATACAATAATGGCGGAGAAAATCCAAGTCAGCATAGTGTAGTCAAGCCTCGCCATGAGCCAAAAGGTACGTCAGAAACCTGTAACTAGGCTGCCCGTGTGAAAATGAGGGCACCCGAGTTTGCAAGGTGAAACAAACTACGAGTCAGTCATGGGACTGGTATGAGAGATCTACTCAACTTATTAACAACAATAATAAGGCAAATCAAAGGACCACGCCACTTTCACGGAACGGGTTTACTCCAATGAGTGCTAGTGCATGAAATGAAGTAAATGATTAAATCAACGCAATGCTTTTTATAAAATGAAGCCATTATAAGACTCAGGTCCCATCACACAATGCAACGCAAGCCGGAGGATAGAGTTTTCCCTTATAATGGCCAAAGATGCTTCATACGAATAAAACATAAGTGTTTGGTATTATTACTAGTGCATATAAGTTTCAAAAGCAAATTCAATCATAAATATCAATCCTAGGCGGCATGGGTACCATATATCATGTCGCCATACTAGTAATACAATCACATCCGCATATCTTGTATTGGAAATTGGATTCCTTCATGAGTCGAGGCAAGGGGCAAGCTCCTCTCCGATTTGAGACACTCTAGCAAATGTCCCAGGACCCCACTATGATCCTTGGAATCGGCTGGGCCGGTCCTCTCTTACTTTTGAGGATTAGTTATTCCTGAACACACGTTTCCCGGTCCTTACAGACCTATAATCGAGGCGCCTCGCATCCCAACAACCACACAGGTGAAACGTATATATAATGTCAGGGCTGGTAGGTCACTGACACCACCATAGCTAGAAAGAAACGTCGTGCACTCCCAGCGGTCCGTCTCCCGTTTTTGACTCATACCGAGGTGTGAGGCTCGCGAATTCACGTTATACACAAAGCTACGTCACACAGACCATGCTTTGATCATCAACCACAAGACTTTGCTTTGCAACAGAAGCCTTGATCATATGCCACTTAGGCGTGCCACACAGGCAATCCACTCCATGCGACTGATTTCTGTCAATACGTAACCTCTGAGCTCGTACGTCTCAGAGAAGTGCGTTAAGAAAGAGAATAAATTCTCCGCCGCCAAACAGATATATATTTAACAGAGATCAATCAACATAGAACAAAATCCAATGTCAGACACACAGTCCATTTACAAGTCCGTTCTGGGTCTGAACGAAACCGGAAGCACCAATTCCTCGCATATCCGTACAATCAACAGTATGTGTGGACGACTACTACTTCAATTCCTTCATGGTAGCTACTCCAATCACGAGCATCAGTAGCGCCCATCCATCCAATGTGGAGATCGTCGGTCTTCAGTCTTCTTCGACTCTTCGAATTCTCAACGTCGATCGATTATTTGAAATGAGTTAAACTCGGCCTTTTCAAATAACCCACGTATATTTAGATTTTCAAATCAATTAATCACATGGTTGGACTATTCAACATTCACATTTCAGTTATTTAGTTATAATTTTCATGTCAAATACATTCAACCATCACATATCAAGCAAACACAACAAAATTGGTTTATTTTCACTCTATATCGTCTATAGTACTTTATAACGATATATCGCCATTTTTATTTAATTTAAAACGGCCATATTTAATTAAACGACGTTTCAGGTCGTGTCGATGCACTGGCGCTGCTTTTCATTAATTTTGTTTTACACATATATGAAAATCTAACCGTTGGATCTTCACAAATTTTACATCATTAGGAAGGTCATTTCAAAACGAATCCAACGGTTTCAGTTTTGGGAAAATCCGACGGTCGGATCTTCCACACTAACCATTTGAAGTTACGATTACAATTTACGAACTGCAGCGTCATTATTCGATTTAATTTAATTATATTTATATATATATATATATATAAATATAATCGTTTCTGGCGCTGTTTTTCTTCAGTTTTGAATTAAACATTCCAGACAATCCAACCATCAGATCTTCACAAAGTTGGTGCCGTTGGAAAGGTATTTCCAAGGCGAACCGAACGGTTGCGGTTTCGGGAAAATCCAATGGTCGGATTTCCCGCATTAGTCGTTTGAAATCACGGTTTCAAAACATGAACTGCACGGCCACGTTTCGTTTTAATTCTATTTATATTTATATATTTATATAAATATAGTTCATTCAAAAATTCCTATATCGTTTCCACTTCAATTATTTCACTAACGCCTTTAAATTTTGGAAAATTTCGCCATAACCTCCTTTGTACGGGAGGGTCTGGGAAAATTCCCAAATAGCCACACGAGCGTCTCATATCAAAAAGAAAAAGCCAAGCGGCTAGCCATCAGGCTCATAAAATCATCACCCAAACAAAGCGGTAAATGTGTACCTATTTGTCGGGCACAAAATTTTATTTCTCTTCTCTAGCCCCTTTTGCTTTAACCTGTTCAATAGATATGCATGTACATATATACAATTTCTAACATTCATCAATTTCCATTCAATTTGATATTTGATTTGCTTTGGTTTAAAAACACCATTCATTCTAATGTTGCATGCATAGGCTAAAATCATATCATTAGCTAGTTAATGTATATTTCAACTCATGCACGTTTATTTGAACAAGTGGCTATTTTTAACACTTCACATTTCAAAGATGATAATCTTAGCGAACTAAAATATATTTCAATACATGACTATTTTATTCGGTTCTTATGCATGTTAAAAAGAATATTTCTTTCACAAATATTTATTTCAACGTCCGCATATCTCTAGCATATCACACATATGATAAAAATGATATTTTTATCACTTAACATATTTATTCGATAAATAGATGTTTCAACACTTCATAGTTTCAATAAAAATGTAATTTTTATTGTTCGATCTTTTTATTCAACACATGAACTTTTCCACTACACACACTTCTCAACAAATGAGTATCTCCACACATGGACATTTTATTTATGTTGTTCATATTAGAAAGATAGGACTTTTATTGTTGAAACTATTTATATAAGGCGAATATTTTTCAGACTTCATATATATATAAAAATGTGATTTTTATTGTTTAAACACTTCATTCATTCACAAATGAATTTAATTTTCATACAACACTTTTCAACACATGAATATTTCCACACATGGACATAGTTTCAATATATGACTTTAATTTCTATGCATGAAAATAATTTCAACATATGAAAATAATTCTAACAAACAAAGATTATTCAAAATTTCGGCAGCATAACGGTAGGCTAGTTAAAACCGGCACCGTCCCTAGTACGGCTCCTCGCTCTACCTTAAAACCTCGCGGTTTTTGTAACAACCCGCATTTCGATAACATGATTAAGACGAGAATCAAGGCAGAATTTAATTTTAAATTCTGAATCAAGCAAAATGGGCTATGCCATTACGTTCGTCTCGGAAAAATACGCGAAATAGAGTCCGAGTTTTCGAAAATCGGAGTCCGTATGACCCGGTTAAGGCCCAAAGAAGTTTTCAGGAAATTTGAATTTCGAAACATGCAGAAATGCGGCCAGCGGGAAAATTCCCGCCCAGACAAGTCGACTGGGCTGTCGACAGGGCTGTCGACTTGCAAGTCGACAGGCATGTCGACAGGCAAGTCGACAGGGCTGTCGACTTGCCCTGTCGGCTGATTCTAGCCTAGGGCACCTATTTTCTATCTTGGCTAGGTTTTTGGGCCTGGTTTGAAATCTGACGGTTCAGGTTGGTCCTAGGGTTAATCTAAGGGCCTAAAACTATCATAATCTCTATAAAAAGACCCTAAACCTACCCCTAAACCCTCATTATTCACTCATGTAACTAAACTATGGCCAAATTTCTACTCTCATGGCCTCCATCTCAAATCCCTAGAGCCTATGCATTCAAATCGGGTTCAAATCAAAAGGTGCAAGCTTGCTACACCATATGAGGCCAAATCAACATTGCTATGCGAGTTTCATGAAGGTTCTTCTTCAAAGGAGCCACCTTTCTTCGTCAAGATGATGCATGACCCTTTTTCTAAGCCTTGCCTAAGTAAGTTCTAGCTACTTTTGGATCAAAACGGTATTTTTAATGTTGACATGGGATAAAATGAGATAAAACATAAGTATGCATGTATGTGAACCTAACTTTGTCCCTTTTCTATGATCTATGACCTTAGACTAAGATGTAGCAACTTAATCATGTCACTCATGTTATGTTTAGCCTAGTTTATCTTACAAGTTTGGATCTTTGTCTATGGAAGATTTGCATGAACCTTTGGGAACCATTTGACTTGTGAAACATAGGCAAATACTTGACCTTGGGGCTTATGCATGCATATGAACACAAACCCCTTATGTTTCATGCATGTTTGTGGCAAAACCTCCTTATGATATTATGCAAGTTTGTGGCCAAATCCTATATGATAGTATGCATGCTTATGGTCAATCCTTATATGAATCTATCATGCATGTTTTAAGGCCAAACCCCCTTATGACGCCATGCATGTTTGGAGCCAATCCCTTTTGTGGCATCGTGCATGTTTAGGGGTCTACATGTAGCCATAGTATACCTACTATGTTGACTCGCTTTGCTTGCGTTGGGAAAACACGATTTTGGGTAGTTAGATAACATGAACATGTCGCGAAACCTTAACTTGATTATGACATGTGTTTATACTTGAAAATATGACTTGAAAGATAACATGGAAGTTGGCACGTAAGTATGCATAAAAACATGAGCTTGGGAATTTACCTATTAAGTTAGGTCTACCCTTTGGGAATTTACCTATTAAGTTAGGTCTATCCAAATGCTTGAAAACTTGTAACATGTTTTGGAAACATGATGAACTTAGATAATATAAGTTTGGCCAACTCGAGGTTGGGTTGAGTTTGCAACGTAAAACTACCCGGAACCGACCGGCCTAACTAGTAGTTGCAAAAAATAGGACCCAATGTGAGAAGTTGGTCATGTCGCGCTTAAGACCCGAGGTTAGACTAGGTTGTGGTGTAAATCTACCCGGACCCGCCCGGCTTAACTAGTAACCACAACAAGGTCTAATGTGAGAGGTTAAGAGTGCATTAATTAAATTAATGCCACATGATAAGGTTAAGTAAATTTGACAAGTGACACTTAACCGATATGACACGAATGGATAGGTTAAGTAACTTGATTTGCCTAACGACACTTGACCATTTTTATACGACGAGGGGACGGGATTAAGTTAACCAACACTTAATCAATCCAACAAGATAACTTGATAAGGTTAAGTAAATTTTCTTAGTAACACTTAACCGTTTAATACAGTTAATGGATGGGGTTAAGTCAACTCAGACCTAACTAATCTAAACATGGTAATTGGACGGGGTTAAGTTAATTTACACTTAACTAATCCAACTCGTTAGTTTGATGTGGTTAAGTGACCTATGCTTAACCAATCTAACGTGAAAACAAGATAAGGCTAAGTCACGAATCACTTGAATACGCTTGACCGATTTGACTCGGTAATTTGACAAGGTCAAGTTAATTTATATAATTAACCAATCTAAAATGATAATTAGACGAGGTTAAGTTATGGATTGCTTAATATACTTAGCCAACTTGACACATGGTTTGTAGGGTTAAGTCTTGGACTTGGATACTTAGCCAATTTTGACATGGTTTGTAGATGGGCTAAGTTATGAACTTAAGTGACACTTAACCCATTAGATAAACCCTAATTCGGAGGATTAGGTAAATAACCATAGTTAACAAGGATTATGGAAATAAGGCTAAGTGGTAAACCTTAGTTAAGGGAAACTAAGTAATAATTCTTAGTCAAGGAAATTTGGACCATTTCTTAGATAGATTAGTAACCCGATACGTTAGGTCAACGTTTAAGTATGCGTGTAGGAGCAGGCTATCTGATTTAGATAAAGGCTCCAACGAACTGGGTAACGAAGCAGCGGCTTCGGGGAACGTGAGGATATTCTTGGGATCCCTCTGTGAGCTGCCAGGTCATTATACTAGGCTCACGAGAGGTTGAGGTCTGCGGTAGAAGAACCAAGAATATGCCTTGGTTGCTATGCGAGCGACCTAAAGACTGGGGTGGATAGCAGTGAGTCGACGAATACATAAGGTGCCCGAGATAGCAAGTTCGTCGATCATCTACCATCTTGAGTCAAGCGTGTACGTACGGAAAGGCAGGGAACACCCAACAGACCATAATTGCTATCTAATTATGGGTGAGGTAGGCCGTAGGATGTGGGCTGGCCGGAGTGTAGTTCTCATGCAAGATTTTCTCTTGTGTTGCCTTTCACTAGTTGAGGGAGGGGTCTCGTGGGACCATAGCCACGTGTAGAAAAGCAGACCTTAGTATCTGCATCGGCAGATAAATCTAAAGCTCCCGACCGAGTCCTGTATTTCTTGTTTTGCCCTGTGACAGGACTCGGATGGCACGATGTGATACATGTGCATACAGTTATAGAAAAACGATTCACGATGAATGCGTGGGAAAAAAGGGCGCGGTCGAGGGTTAGCATAATCCCTAGTGGCCTAGGTGGTTTAACCCAAACCGAAATACGAAAGCGTGCAATAGGTAAGCGTAATCCCTAGTGGTGCTATGTGGCGTAAGTCCTAGTAGTTCAAACGATGATTCATATGGAAGAGCCCAGCTAGAACAAGGGTGACAGTCCAAATGATTTCAAGGATAATACGACATGAGGAAGCCCGTACGAGGTACGGCAAAGGACTGAACTTATATACATGGAAAGAAACATATGATTTGAGTAACCTATATATGCGATATATTAGGTTGACATGGACCATTACACGACTTTGAGTAAGGGACATTCATGGTTAACACATAACAAGGCTGGGATACTAGTACGGAGGGTGCATAGCAGATATACATGTTAGAACCAGGAAAAATATACATAATAGATACCGTGGGATATTAGACGGGGTAGATACCTTGGGATAGTATACTTGATTGAAACCTGACGATGTGATACCTTGATTTATCATGACATCGGGGTTTATCACGATACCTTAGTTTAGCTTGCTACAGTAGTTCAGCCTGTTACCCTGGTTTAGTTTACCTATCTTGTAGTCATCCTTATGTTTACTTTCAGTTTATGCATGTCATGTTACCTTTACCTGTTTTTATACTGGAAGTAGATAGGACTTACCAGTCTTTATGACTGACCCCGTTTTCTTTCGCCTCTTTGTCTTCCGTTTCCCCCCCCCCCCCCCAGGTTTCAGGGAGGAAATGATGTTGTTTAGTTCGGACTTCTTCTGTTGAAGGTCATCATGTATGGCTTGATGTATAGCTTGGTCTTCTCTTGGCTATGGCTGCCTCACCGCTTTACTTTGGGGAATAATTTATGAAAAGGTTTTTATGCTTCTTTATTATTGCAAGACAGGTTTTGATGTACTCTGATGTAAAAGGCTTTAGACCTTAATTATTAATGTTTATGAAAGTTCGATTTTACTTCCGCTATTTTATATGTTCTGTCTTGTGATATTTCTGTGCATGTTTACCAATAATGCCCCTCTAAAGCTAGTGCATTCCTTTGCGAGTGACCCTAGCGAAGGCGGGGTGTTACATTTGGTATCAGAGCAGAAGGTTACTAGACTGGGCAAAAGTTTTTAAAGACCTTCTGAAAATTATTTGAAAAACTGTTTACAAAGAAGCATTTTTCAAGAAAATTTTCTTTTAAAAAGAAAAAGTATATTCCCCAAAGGCCATTAGCATTATCCTTGTTTCCTTGATTGAATCTCTTTTCCTTTCTTTCCTCCATCTGTAGTCACAGTGGTTTTGACTGCGACTAGTCTTTCTAGCTGCGTAAGTGCTTCCCGTACGATGGAGGTGGTTCTCGAGAGACCATTGTAGAGTTATGCATGAAAGGATAGTAAGAACAAGGATAAAGGATACGAGCTCAGGGATAAGCAACATGTTGGTATGGCTGAGTCCTAAAAGGAGGGAGAAAGATGAACAATGAAACCCATGACGAGAGAGTACCTTTGGCATGGTGAAACGGGACGGATAGTTAAGTATCATGGAACAGGGACAAGATCATTCGGAGGGCAATAGTATGCTCTCATTTCTAGGGTACCTCAGAAGGAGGGTAACGATCTTGTTAAAGGTTTAGCTTTTCTTCTCTATCATCCTGTCGGGACTTTGTTTTGATCACCGCATCTTTTAAGTCCACTTCGATAGTTGAGTCTCTGCACCTTAGTACTAGCGTAGTAGAGGATCCCGTTTTTGTCTCAAGTCCTATTGGAAGATCGGTCCATTTACTCATGGCTTGTTTGGATTTGAGAATGTCTATATCAAGTGTTGAGCTTGGAAATAATGCTTATGTTTATAAGTTGTGGATGGATTCTAGGGATGAAGTGGTTATCCAGTAAGTGGTGCCACTCTCGGTTTTAGAAGGAGGGTAGTTAGACTCTTGGCTTGCTTTGGTAATACCCTTGAAGTATCGCGTAACCTTTTGGGTTCTATCATGATTAGTTACTTAGAATCCCTAGATGCCTTTGTTGGAAATTAAAAACCCGATCGAATGGTGTTCGCTAATAAGACGGATGGTTTACTTCGATTATGTATGGGTTATGGGAATTACCCTAGTAAGTGCGCACGGTAACTTGTTTACTTTCAAGAGAAAGTTTTTCTACGTGGAATACCTTATGGTACAAGGTCCAGGATTCACTAGTGAATTTTGAGGGCTCGCATGGAATAATGTGTACGCAGTCCTGTTTGCGCCAAGTATTCTAGAAGGAGAATAAGTGCAAGTGGAACGAGAGGCGACGAGGAAATGAGTTCCAACTCATGTTATGGAAACAGGAAATAAGAAGCTGCGAAATCGTGAAGAAAAAGGGGCGGTCAAGGCACGATTGAACTAAGCTCAAGGTAATGCGACTCAGGAGACTGAAGACTAAATACGTGCATGATATCTCTTTTGGGAATATATCCTCGATCCCTGTTTTTCTGTTGAGCTTGCTTGTAGGCTATCTTTTATGGATATCCTCTCGGTCCTGTCTCTGTCAAACCCCGTACGGAGTTTGTTTTGTTTATCTTCTCGACCCTGTTTCAGGGAATCTTAGGTAGAACCCTATGGATGTAAACATGTATTTGAGACATGTTATGATTGATATGGTTGCAAGTGGTTGCAAGTGGTTGCTCGTGGATGCGCGAATACACGTTAGATACTAGATTGACGCGATCACGTTTCATGTTGCATATGCACGAGTATTTATACTTGTTTACGGATGAAATCGAATGTGTTATCATGCGGTTGTTGCATATAAATGAATGATTTTGCACGCATATAGTATCTATATGACTAGGACTATTTGCATACATGTTGGATTCATGGCACTATACATATTTTTGCATTAGAAAAATTATTCAGGCCTGATCATTAGCATTAGCTAAGGAACATGTACACACACGTTTTGCATATATTCATACAGCATTAGAAATCATCTAAGGACAATGGTTGCTTGTGGATGATGTTTTGAGTAGATGGATGATGGATGGTAGGATATGTTCTTCCTAACTTAGAGATTTCGGGGACGAAATCCTAAAAGGTGGGGAGAATGTAACAACTCGCATTTCGATAACATGATTAAGACGAGAATCAAGGCAGAATTTAATTTTAAATTCTGAATCAAGCGAAATGGGCTACGCCATTGCGTTCGTCTCGGAAAAATACGCGAAATAGAGTCCGGGTTTTCGAAAATCGGAGTCCGTATGACCCGGTTAAGGCCCAAAGAAGTTTTCAGGAAATTTGAATTTCGAAACATGCAGAAATGGGGCCAGCGGGGAAACTCCCGCCCAGACAAGTCGACTGGGCTGTCGACAGGGCTGTCGACTTGCAAGTCGACAGGCAAGTCGACAGGGCTGTCGACTTGCCCTGTCGGCTGATTCTGGCCTGGTGCACCTATTTTCTATCTTGGCTAGGTTTTTGGGCCTGGTTTGAAATCTGACGGTTCAGGTTGGTCCTAGGGTTAATCTAAGGGCCTAAAACTACCCTAATCTCTATAAAAAGACCCTAAACCTACCCCTAGACCCTCATTATTCACTCATGTAACTAAACTATGGCCAAATTTCTACTCTCATGGCCTCCATCTCAAATCCCTAGAGCCTATGCATTCAAATCGGGTTCAAATCAAAAGGTGCAAGCTTGCTACACCAAATAGAGGCCAAATCAACATTGCTATGCGAGTTTCATGAAGGTTCTTCTTCAAAGGAGCCACCTTTCTTCGTCAAGATGATGCATGACCCCTTTACTAAGCCTTCCCTAAGTAAGTTCTAGCTACTTTTGGATCAAAACGGTATTTTTAATGTTGACATGGGATAAAATGAGATAAAACAAAAGTATGCATGTATGTGAACCTAACTTTGTCCCTTTTCTATGATCTATGACCTTAGACTAAGATGTAGCAACTTAATCATGTCACTCATGTTATGTTTAGCCTAGTTTATCTTGCAAGTTTGGATCTTTGTCTATGGAAGATTTGCATGAACCTTTGGGAACCATTTGACTTGTGAAACATAGGCAAATACTTGACCTTGGGGCTTATGCATGCATATGAACACAAACCCCTTATGTTTCATGCATGTTTGTGGCAAAACCTCCTTATGATATTATGCAAGTTTGTGGCCAAATCATATATGATAGTATGCATGCTTATGGTCAATCCCTATATGACTCTATCATGCATGTTTTAAGGCCAAACCCCCTTATGACGCCATGCATGTTTGGAGCCAATCCCTTTTGTGGCATCGTGCATGTTTAGGGGTCTACATGTAGCCATAGTATACCTACTATGTTGACTCGCTTTGCTTGCGTTGGGAAAACACGATTTTGGGTAGTTAGATAAACATGAACATGTCGCGAAACCTTAACTTGATTATGACATGTGTTTATACTTGAAAATATGACTTGAAAGATAACATGGAAGTTGTCATGTAAGTATGCATAAAAACATGAGCTTGGGAATTTACCTATTAAGTTAGGTCTACCCTTTTGGAATTTACCTATTAAGTTAGGTCTATCCAAATGCTTGAAAACTTGTAACATGTTTTGGAAACATGATGAACTTAGATAATATAAGTTTGGCCAACTCGAGGTTGGGTTGAGTTTGCAACGTAAAACTACCCTGAACCGACCGACCTAACTAGTAGTTGCAAACAATAGGACCCAATGTGAGAAGTTGGTCATGTCGCGCTTAAGACCCGAGGTTAGACTAGGTTGTGGTGTAAATCTACCCGGACCCGCCCGGCTTAACTAGTAACCACAACAAGGTCTAATGTGAGAGGTTAAGAGTGCATTAATTAAATTAATGCCACATGATAAGGTTAAGTAAATTTGACTAATGACACTTAACCGATATGACACGAATGGATAGGTTAAGTAACTTGATTTGCCTAACGACACTTGACCATTTTTATACGACGAGGGGACGGGATTATGTTAACCAACACTTAATCAATCCAACACGATAACTTGATAAGGTTAAGTAAATTTTCTTAGTAACACTTAACCGTTTAATACAGTTAATGGATGGGGTTAAGTCAACTCAGACCTAACTAATCTAAACATGGTAATTGGACGGGGTTAAGTTAATTTACACTTAACTAATCCAACTCGTTAGTTTGATGTGGTTAAGTGACCTATACTTAACCAATCTAACGTGAAAACATGATAAGGCTAAGTCACGAATCACTTGAATACGCTTGACCGATTTGACTCGGTAATTTGACAAGGTCAAGTTAATTTACATAATTAACCAATCTAAAATGATAATTAGACGAGGTTAAGTTATGGATTGCTTAATATACTTAGCCAACTTGACACATGGTTTGTAGGGTTAAGTCTTGGACTTGGATACTTAGCCAATTTTGACATGGTTTGTAGATGGGCTAAGTTATGAACTTAAGTGACACTTAACCCATTAGATAAACCCTAATTCGGAGGATTAGGTAAATAACCATAGTTAACAAGGATTATGGAAATAAGGCTAAGTGGTAAACCTTAGTTAAGGGAAACTAAGTAATAATTCTTAGTCAAGGAAATTTGGACCATTTCTTAGATAGATTAGTAACCCGATACGTTAGGTCAACGTTTAAGTATGCGTGTAGGAGCAGGCTATCTGATTTAGATAAAGGCTCCAACGAACTGGGTAACGAAGCAGCGGCTTCGGGGAACGTGAGGATATTCTTGGGATCCCTCTGTGAGCTGCCAGGTCATTATACTAGGCTCACGAGAGGTTGAGGTCTGCGGTAGAAGAACCAAGAATATGCCTTGGTTGCTATGCGAGCGACCTAAAGACTGGGGTGGATAGCAGTGAGTCGACGAATACATAAGGTGCCCGAGATAGCAAGTTCGTCGATCATCTACCATCTTGAGTCAAGCGTGTACGTACGGAAAGGCAGGGAACACCCAACAGACCATAATTGCTATCTAATTATGGGTGAGGTAGGCCGTAGGATGTGGGCTGGCCGGAGTGTAGTTCTCATGCAAGATTTTCTCTTGTGTTGCCTTTCACTAGTTGAGGGAGGGGTCTCGTGGGACCATAGCCACGTGTAGAAAAGCAGACCTTAGTATCTGCATCGGCAGATAAATCTAAAGCTCCCGACCGAGTCCTGTATTTCTTGTTTTGCCCTGTGACAGGACTCGGATGGCACGATGTGATACATGTGCATACAGTTATAGAAAAACGATTCACGATGAATGCGTGGGAAAAAAGGGCGCGGTTGAGGGTTAGCATAATCCCTAGTGGCCTAGGTGGTTTAACCCAAACCGAAATACGAAAGCGTGCAATAGGTAAGCGTAATCCCTAGTGGTTCTAGGTGGCGTAAGTCCTAGTAGTTCAAACGATGATTTATATGGAAGAGCCTAGCTAGAACAAGGGTGACAGTCCAAACGATTTCAAGGATAATACGACATGAGGAAGCCCGTACGAGGTACGGCAAAGGACTGAACTTATATACATGGAAAGAAACATATGATTTGAGTAACCTATATATGCGATATATTAGGTTGACATGGACCATTACACGACTTTGAGTAAGGGACATTCATGGTTAACACATAACAAGGCTGGGATACTAGTACGGAGGGTGCAGAGCAGATATACATGTTAGAACCAGGAAAAATATACATAATAGATACCGTGGGATATTAGACGGGGTAGATACCTTGGGATAGTATACTTGATAGAAACCTGACGATGTGATACCTTGATTTATCATGACACCGGTGTTTATCACGATACCTTAGTTTAGCTTGCTACAGTAGTTCAGCCTGTTACCCTGGTTTAGTTTACCTATCTTGTAGTCATCCTTATGTTTACTTTCAGTTTATGCATGTCATGTTACCTTTACCTGTTTTTATACTGGAAGTAGATAGGACTTACCAGTCTTTATGACTGACCCCGTTTTCTTTCGCCTCTTTGTCTTCCGTTTCCCCCCCCCCCCCCAAGGTTTCAGGGAGGAAATGATGTTGTTTAGTTCGGACTTCTTCTGTTGAAGGTCATCATGTATGGCTTGATGTATAGCTTGGTCTTCTCTTGGCTATGGCTGCCTCACCGCTTTACTTTGGGGAATAATTTATGAAAAGGTTTTTATGCTTCTTTATTATTGCAAGACAGGTTTTGATGTACTCTGATGTAAAAGGCTTTAGACCTTAATTATTAATGTCTATGAAAGTTCGATTTTACTTCCGCTATTTTATATGTTCTGTCTTGTGATATTTCTGTGCATGTTTACCAATAATGCCCCTCTAAAGCTAGTGCATTCCTTTGCGAGTGACCCTAGCGGAGGCGGGGTGTTACAGTTTTTGACAATGGGGATTCATGCATCTAATTCGCACGCAGGCGGCATGTTTATTTTTATTTCCACAAATATTTCCAATTCATTTCAATCACCAATGGGTATTTTTCAACCACAACCAAACAATATCAACCACAAACAATTATCCAACCATTCGTATTTTTCATCCAATATTCCACACCAATTCACCACAATAAATATCGTCCATGGTTTGTGGACGAGGGGAGTATATATATATATATATATATATATATATATATATATATATATATGCTATATTTCACTAGCATTTCAACACATATGTCAATAATTCAATGCATGTAAAATTCATACTTCGCTTATATAGCTTACACTACGCATGTACATGAGATATACAACACGTATGTAATTTATATTTCACTTATATAAATTATACACGACATTTTCCATTCAATTTCATATTAATTTAGATTTCTCACCTTGGTTTTCTGAGCGCTAAAAATCGATACGATGTCAGAAAAATCCGCGGCTTCTTCTATTGGGTAGAGAGCTTCCTTGCGGTCTCGATGTTTCCTGTTTCATCGAATTTCGTCAAAACACCAAAAAGATATGATTTTTCAAAGTGTAAAGATCAAAGAAAAACTCACTTTCACGAAGCTTCAAAACTAGGTTTACAGTTTTCGCGAAATCAGTGGCACGTGGGGACGATCGGGGAGTTGGACGTGGAAGAGGGAAGAGAGGGCTTTAAATCGGTGGTGGTTTTGTGGTGTTCGGTGGCGTTCAGTGCGGCGGCGGGAAGTGCTCGACTTCCTGGCGTCGATACGGGCGGAGGAGGCGACTGTGGCGGCAGCACTGGGGTCGGATTTGAAGAGGAGGAGGAGGCGCGTCGAGGTAGGGGGGTGGCGCAGGCGGAAATCGCCTGAGGCAGCGGCGGTTTGGGGGAGAAGGTAGGGAGCGGTTTTCGCCGTTGAACGGGGGGGGGGGGTTTCTTTTTTTTTATTTTTTAAAATTTATGAAAGGAAAATTCTGATTGGCCTAGGATTATATTAAATTTTTAAATAGTGTTTTCTCAAACGAACTCCTTTTTAAACCCAACGACTGTCGCCCCTAGCTAAATACCCCCATTCCGGACACAATGGGATATGTTTCGTAGGCCAATTCGACTGTTACAGTCAGTTATTTTTCAAATTAAAGTATAAAACATTTAATTTTTAACTTTGAACGCACATTTCAATTTGCCAGGGCCACAAACTGATTCGAAAAATTCCAGAAAAATAAATCTAGCTATGTTTTGACGCTACGGTCCCAACAAAACTAGTTTCGTCGAATTCTGAGGTCGTTTGAAAAATGGCCATTTTCTGGTCGATCCAATTTAACAGAAATCGACCAAACACATTTTCTTTTGCCATGCTCACATACTAGCTTCAAAAATTATGAAATTTGAAACCTAGCAATAGTTTGACATCCTGGACCCAACAAAAGTGGTTTCGTCGAATTCCGAGGTCGTATGCAAAATATCAATTTTCCAGGGCTATATATTCTATATACCGACCCTTCCGAAAATTCATTCGGCCATAACTTTTAATTCCCGTTATGAAACTTCGATTTTTCAGATTCGTTAGAAAGGTATTGACTAACAGATTTAAATATTTTTGGTTTCGCTAAAATCCGTTATATTTTCCACCCTGCACAGTCAGTCAAAGTTCGAATTCAAATTTTCAAACTGACTCACTATTCCTAATTCACTATTTTATTGAAATATTCTATTTCAATTGTTCAAATTCCTTTGAAATAACCAATTTAAAAATGTTAAATTGGCTCGTATTTTCCGGGTTATTACATCGGGGGCCGTAAGACACAAGTAACTATGCGAGTAGGAGCCGATCGTTAAAAAGGATCACTTCACCCTGATTTTGCGGCGCCAGTTGGGAACTAGTTTACAGAGGGTGCAGAGATTAATATGGGGTACGATAGTGTATTCGACTCTAGACAACTTAACTGAGTTTATGGTGTTTTCCCATTTCCAGTTTGTACTTATCATGCTCATTTCCTTATTCATAGACTGAATAGTCCTAGACTTACTCAGGCTTTATGTCTGACTCTACTTTTCTTTCGTCTCCCCCCAAGGTCCATAGGGAGGGAATACCGCAGCTTGACCAGTTTTCACATCCAGCTTGAAGAGAAAAGAATGTATTGCTTGGACCTCTTTCGTTTTGGACTATGGCTTTGGATAACAATTATGGGGACTTATGTAGTTTACTTATGTTTTTATGCTTCTTTAAGTTATGAAATCAAGACAGTTATGAAAATGTAAAGTTTTTGGAAGTATTGTAAGACAATTATGGCATGGTTTGTGTAACACGTATTTTGATGAAATAAAAGTTGTTGTTGTTTTCCGCTGTTCAAATATATGTGTTTTTATATCTGTCTTGTGTATCTGTGACTTATACTTATAAACCTCCACCAAAATTAGGGCATTTCCTTTGAGAGTGACCCTAACGGAGGTGGGGCGTTTCAACGTTTGTTTGAGTAGCACATAGAAGAGGTCGACCATTTATTAAGGTATGCGATCTAAATTTAAATACTGCGAATTCGTGTGGATCGATGTTGAACAATGTAAGGGCTAACAATGGTGTTTGGGGGAGCTCGATTTCCATTATTTGGGGATGGTGCATTTTCTAAGGGTTTGTGGTATAACTGGGTATGGGAGGGATCTGGAGTTGTTGGACAGTTGAATTGTTCTGGGGATTCTTGAGTTGCAGTATGTAATTGAGGAATAAGGTGGGCAACTTCTGGAAGGCAGTGTTATACGAGATAAATTGAGTGATGGCAGTACCTTTTTGGGAAGTGCGAAACTGTTTTTGGGTGAATGGTAGAGTAATTAAGGGTCTGTTGGAGGAGGAGGAATGTCAGTGTGATGGAGATGAAGTTGAAAGGGGAAGTTAGATTTATACAGTGAATTCAATCCTTGTTTTTCCTTTTTCTTTGGGAAAAAACGGATGGGCTGATGCTGAACAGTATGGTGAATGAGGAGATCAATGTTGGTTTTTGGGTCTTAACTGTAACAGGAAATAGAGGAGCATAGCTTGACGGTGGCAATGGAGTGGTGGTGAAGTTGGAATGTCTAATGTGGAGGTGTGTGGCTCTGTGAATCCGGAGTTTGGATGTACCGATGATGGAGTCTAGTTTGTGTGCTGTAGGAGGAGACCAGTCTGTGATCTTTGAGATGGGCAAGGCAAGCATTGGCTGTCAGTTTGGAGGAGGGGATCTAGATACTGTAGGAGATGATGTTGGTGGCATTACAGTGGAAGTAGAGGCTACCGGAAGTTGGTTCAATGTTGATAGTGGAAGTCGTGATAATAAGGACTGGAAATAGACAACAAGTTATACATTTAAGCAATTTAATTGCACAGAAAATACAATTTATTTATATTATAGTTAGATTAAATTAACAATCATTTAATCATTTAACTTAAATTAAATAATCGTAGGTTCAAATAAATTTATTCGAGATGATTCACAGATGCGGCAATTTGGAATTTAAACAGGATATTCAACAAAGGAAAAATCGAGGTGAGTTATACTCACTTTGTTAAATTATTGGGAACTATTTTTAATAGTTCAAATTTTATTGCTTGCTTATTGGATGATAATTTCTTGATATAAAGTGATAATATTATATAATAATATTATATAATAATAATATTGGAGATTGGATAATGCCCGCAGTACCATTAGCAGATGCCCGCAGTACCAATAGCGGATGATTTCCCTATACGTCCCACAATATATATAGTGGATGACCTTCTATACCGCGATATCCTGCCTCGAAGCAGGATGGGTATTATTATTGTTGACTAACATCTGTGGATGCAAGAAAAACAGGTTGGAGTGATCCAACTGGATTCCTCAACATTTATTTTATTATGTTTTCATATATATGCTGATATATGAGATGATTTATCACCAGTGACATTTGATGATTTGTTTGGATGTGCATAAACCTTGGACTTTGATTTTTGATATTTTTGAATGTCAAAATAAAATAAATGGATTTTAACTAGAAACTGAAAATATAAAGGTATATAAAGGAAATTTATTTCCAAATATAAATATTTATTTAAAAACCGAATCTATAAATAAAATGTAAAAGTAAAGATTTATTTTTATAAATGGAAAAGAGAAGTAGATTTTATAAACGTCGTATATAAAGAAGTGAAAATATTTGAGGATTTGGAAAAATATATTTTTATGTAAATTCAGAAGAAAATAGAGCAGATGTAAAACCAATATTTTGAATCGATTGAATTTCCATCGAAATTGTAATTGAGATTATATGACGTAACCAGAAGTTATAAATTGGTAATTAAAATCGGAGATTTCAAATATGAAACCAAGTTGGCCGAATAGGCCAATAATGAATTTTATTTATGGGTGAAGTGAATAGAGGATTATTGCAAATGGTTTACAAGTGTAAATTGGTTAAAAAGGGGATGTTAGGAAGAGTTCTTAAATTTTAATTGAATTTGACAAGAACTAATTTGAAAATGTAATATAGATTATATTTGAGAATTTTACATATGCTTTTAAAATAAATTAATATTATTATTTGCAAACGATAGTTATATTCAAATATTTTAGAACAGAAATTATAATAGAATTGTATGGTAAAGGTTTATTTTAACAAATTAAACAAGAAATGATTTATAAGCGATGTTTATAAAAGTGAAATTATTATTATTATAAGAGAATTCAGAGAATATAATTGGAGTATCAATTTGGAGGCTAAATTGAAATTGATTTTCTTTTAAAAATCGATGTTTGAAATAGATTTGCATTTTTTCAACTGCAAATGGAAATGATAATTTAGACTATATGAAATAGATCTAATAATAGAAGTAATAATAGAATTGGAAATTGAAATTTCAGATTTGGAATCAAATCGACAAATTTAGTCAAGAATATATGTGTATTAAATGTTATTTGTGAAAACCCGTAACTTCCCCGGTAAGGAAAGCCCGGATGCTTCGAGAACAACACACAAAAGAACGCAGACAGAATAACATTTCATTGTTAATTACAACAATTCCATCAGATACAAGAATATACAGAGCATAAATGAATAAATATTACATAGAAAATATCAGAGATTACAATAAATTTAAATACATCAAAGCGGAAAATAATACAAAACACAACTGAAAGAGATATACGGATACAGAGCTTTCCGGATATCGTTCCAGCTGTAAGTCAGGATCCTGTGAATATAAATCTGCAAAACCAAAACTACTAGCTGCCCGTGTCAAAATAGGGGCACCCAGAGTTTAGGTTAAAACAATAAACTCCAGGACAGTCATGGGACTGGTGTGAGAACTAAAACAGTTATTAATCTTTATTTTAAAGTTCGGTAAATCAAGGGACCACGCTGTATAACACGGAACAGGTTTCCTCCCAAGAATACCAGTGCATAAAACAATAGTGCAATGCTAAATAAAGAAAAAGGAAGCTATTATAAGACCCAGGTCCCATCACACAATGCAACGCAAGCCGGAGGATAGGGTTTTTACCTTATAATAGCCAAAGAATGCTTGATACGCTAAATTTCATTTGATACTATTAAAACCGCAAAGTCACGTATTGGAAGTTGGATTATCATTTATGATATGAACCGAGGCTAGGGATCGTCCTCATCGATTCGATAGCCTCTAGTCCGCCCCTCAGGAACAGAACGCATCGTCCCTTGGATTCAGGGCCGATCCACCGATGTGGATTATAATTCCTGAACATTGCGTTTCCCTGCCCTATGGGGCGTAAATGAGCCAACAAATGACTCCATCGGCTCCACATAGTCACCGATATATCCGAGGCACCTTGCAACAACAACAACCACATAAGTCAAACTCGTCAGGGCGTGTAAAACCACCGACGCCACTTCTAACTAGAAGGAAACGCATGGCCCCTGATATCCGTCACCCGTTTTTGGTTCATACCTGGTGTGAAACTCGCGAATTAAACGCTACACAAAGCTATGCCACAAAGGCCGTGCTTTGCTAATCAACCACAAGACTTTGCTTTTCAACAAAAGCCCTGATCATTTGCATCTTAGCATGCCACACAGGCAATTCACTCCATGCGATTGATATCCACCAATATATAGCCTCTAAGCTCGTACGTCTCAAAGAAGGGCGTTAAGCAAGAGAATAAATTCTCCGCCGCCAAACAGATATATATTTAATAGAAATCGATCACACAGAATAAAATCCAATGTCAGACACATATTCTATTTACAAGTTCGCTCTGGCTCTGAACGAAACCGGAGGCACCTTGTTCCTCGCATATCCATCGATCTCCAAGTACGTCTGGACGATCACCAACTGATTCCCTCCTCTTGGGTGTACGACCCAATCAAGATCATCAGTAACTATCCAAACGACGTGAAGACCTCCGGTCTTCAACCACCTTCTTCACCTTCGACTTATCGTCGTATCAGTTATTCAAAATGGGATAAACCCGGTCATTCCGAATAACTCGCGTATATAGTAAACAAGTGTTACACAAACACAACATACGCCTCATTCCAATTCATCAGTCACTAACCGTAAATTAGTAAGGGAACAATTCCCCAAATATTAACCCCGAAGGCCGATCAATACCCAGGAAACCATTCATCTTAACTAATCTTCAGTTAATTGCTAAATTTCACATTCTTATGGATAGGTTCCCATTAATTTTATCAAAGATAAATTCCTCAAATTTATTCTTTAATCTTCTTTTGAATATCAATTCAAACCAAATTATGGTTTATCAGAACTAGTCGGGATTAGCGAACCACACCGAAGTAATTATTTATTTTATTTCCCAATCCCAACCTATATATCCCATGGATCCAAAACTGGTGATACTCCATTCCTAACACCACGGTGTTATCGGTAAATTCAATTACCATTTCACGTTCAAATCTAATTAAAGATTTAACTATCGCCTGGAGCAAAACTGGTGATACTCCAATCTCGATCTTTTCAATCTAATTAAAGATTCATTAAAACTCCACTTAGTCTTAATCCTTAACTGGGTTAAAGAATCAATGTCATTTAAAACACGGTTCACGATAAACACAAAATCACATTCCATTCTATCCGCCTTTAACTGTAAAATAGCAAGTGAGCAATTCCTTAAGTATTAACCCCGAAGGCTGAAACCAACATTAGATCAATACCCAAGGAACCATTCTACTTAACTAATCTCCAATTAGTTTCTGATTTTATTAACTCGGTTCGGTCTAAGAACAGTATTATTGGAGATACCATTCACGACAACCCAAAATTACATTCCGTTAAGTATCGGGTTAAAGAACAAGTGTTATTTAAAACGACGTTCACGATAAACCCATAAATCAATTCAAATTCAATTCTAATTAAATACCATTAAATTGGTACACTTAATTAAATCTAAATAAAAAGATTTAATCTTTTTCTCAACTGGGTTTAAGAACAGTGTTAATGAAGACACCATTCACGACAAACCCAAATCATATTTGATATTAAATACACGGCTCTGAATAGAAAATATATCGGCTTATATTGAATATCAAATTCTACGACCAACAAATATCGTATTGGAAATAACAATATCAATATATCTTTCAAATTTCCATAAAAATATCTGTATAATCAAGAAATCCGACATCGAAATATTCCAAAAACAATTTCGATTCAAATCCATTCCAATTCGATTATTGGAAATTCTGGTTATTTTTAAAACCATTTCAAATTCATTTTATTTATTTCAAAGATAAATTGATTTTAATTCTAGTTCAAAACTAGTTCATTTCGATAAATTTATTTATATCATTCCAAATACAGATTTTTTCATCCCAATTCTTCACAAATCATTTCTTATGATTTTACACAAATTATTACTATTTTTAATAATTTTATTAAGGCCCATACAGTCGATTTCCATCAACGGCCATCGAACTGCACTTACAACGACCTTTTCCAAATTTGATTTGGACATAATTCCAAATCCAACCATTAGATTTCTAATTTCTGATATTCGTTAGAAAGCTCTTTTCGATACGAACCTAGTGGTTCCGGTTTTAGGAGAATCCGACGGTCGGATCTCCGGCAATGTCAATTCGAAGTCAATGGTCGAAATTCGCGAACTGCCACAGCGCAACGTGTTCTATTCAGGCCATTACATATATAATATAATTATTATATATATATAATATATATATTATATATATTTTGTCGATCTCCTTTTAAAACGTATTTTATAAATCGTTTTAAATTCGTTTTCGAAACGATTTCAACTTCATATTCAATTTCTAATCAAAATTGAATATTCCACATCATCGATATACAAATGATAATATTTTCAAAACGTTATATTTTGAAATCACTTTCTTTTCTATATTCATTTTAAAAATGAATAAAATCGATATAAATATCGTTCACGTCAAAGTGGCGTCAATCTAATCAACTTGGCTTTTATTCAACACATGAATGTTATTCTATTCAACACATGAATATTTATTCTATTCATTACATGAATTTATTTTCTAAACTGGAATGAGGCCCAATCAATTAATATATAATGTTAATTATATGGATTTTCTACAACACATGTATATAATAGCAACGATAAATAATCAACCATCATCTAGAGTGCACCACCCAACTGCATAAGCATTAAATATAAATTATTAACGCTTACACAGTCTGTCGACCAATCGATCGACATACAGCTAAATAATTGGGATTAGTGTACGCCAGATATCATCCCAATACCAGTGTGGGGTTTTCAAATCAACAAACACATATTTTTATTTGTGCAGTTAGGCGATGTGTAAAATTTATCGTCCCAATCAATATCAGTCAAATCAGTGTATATAAACAAATCGTCCGATTTGTTTATAAATATTTATTTTATACACACGTTAAAAATTATATTTTTAACTATAAAATATTTTATTTCATTCCAC
This sequence comes from Allium sativum, assembly GCA_030737875.1. Taxonomy (NCBI): domain Eukaryota; kingdom Viridiplantae; phylum Streptophyta; class Magnoliopsida; order Asparagales; family Amaryllidaceae; genus Allium; species Allium sativum. Next base: position 181,875,016 of record CM060913.1, on the reverse strand, counting down.
ATCACACAATCAAATTTTACAACACACCAATTAAACAAACAAGTCATCCATGGTCTGTGGACGACGGGTGTCGGGTGCTACTAAGCACCGTCTGCATCCTAGTATATATTTCAAACTAGAAATAAAAATAAAAGTGAGGATTTCTCACCGACTAGCTAAACCAAACGCCACGACTCTTCATATGTAGGTAATCTCCGTCGTGCTCGCCTTTCGTCAATTTCATTTCCCGTAGCCACTACATATATAAAAATCACATTTTTTAATGGCACTTTATATATGGAAATCATATATTTTTCCTTATGTAAAAATTATATTTTTACTTCGCTACCACATTATAAAATTTATATTTTTATAGCGCTTCATATAAAATAAAAAAATTATTTTTACATCGCCTTTGCAACAATAAAGATCATATTTTTATTCTTTCTATAATATAAAAATCATTTTTTATTCTTTCTATAAAATAAAAATCATATTTTTATTCTTTCTATAATATAAAAATCATATTTTCATTCTTTCTATAATATAAAAATCATATTTTTATTCTTCTTCATATATTTTTACAATGCTTCTTCCTATATAAAAATTATATTTTTATATTTCTACTTCTTATATAAAGATCGAATTTTTATATCATGTCTATAAAAATCACATTCTTACCAAGTCATAAAAATCGTATCTTAACACTATGAAAAATCCGTCCTTTTCATAAATAAAATCCTTATCTTTTCATTTTAAAAATCAAAACTTTTATTTATTATATATATATAAAACAGAGAAGAAAATTAAACAAACAAAACAAAAATAAATAAACTAACATAAAAAAGATTTACCTTTAAAATGTAAAAAGGGGAGAAAAGTGGTTCGTCGGCGTCAAAGGGAGGCGGTGGAGGCTTTACAGTCGGAGGCGGCGTCGGGGTCCCTGCAGCTCGGCGGCGGTGCTGTGGATGATGGGCGCGACTGAAAAGGAGGGAGGCTCGCGATATTCTCGAAGGAGGGGGGCGGTTTCCTCGATCGAGGATCGATCTGCTAGGGGAGGGAGGAAGAGGATCGCCGCGGGGGGGGAGTGGCATGTGGGATTTCCGTGGCGGTGCGGCGCCTCAGGTGGGCGATGATCTGGGTAGGGCTACAGGGGGGCGCGTGGTTTTTTCTTCTTCTTTTGACTTTGACTGTAAGGGGGGGGGGGGTAAGAGAATTTATTAATATATATATTTATTTAATTATTTAACGTCAAAAAGCAACTTTTAATTTCGAACTCGAAATCGAACCCACCGACTGTCGTCCATCGCTAATTACCCCCATTTCGAACACAATGGGATATGTATCGCAGGCTGATTCAATCGTTTCGATCAGTTTTCGTCAAAATCAAAATATAACTTTATATATTGATTTGAACGCGCATTTCAATTCACTGGGGCCACATATGGACTCAACAAATTCCCGAAAAATATTTTCTAACTTCGTATTGACGATACGGTCCTAACAAATCTAGTTTCGTCGAATTCTGAGGCCGTTTGAAAAATGGCCATTTTCCAGTCAATTAAAATCAACTAAAACTGGTCAAAGGCGTTTTCCTTTGCCACGCTCACGTATTGATTCGAAAAATTACAAATTTTGGAATCTAGCAATAACTTGACATCACGGATCCAACAAAAGTGGTTTCGTCGAAAACCGAGGTCGTTTGCAAAATTCTCATTTTTAAGGGCCAGAATTCCATAGCGACTATTCTGAATTTTCAACTCGGCATAACTTTTTATCCCCGCTATGAAATTTCGATTCTTCGGATTCGTTGGAAAGATATTCCCAATTAGATTCTAATATTTTTGGTTTCGCCAAAATCCGGTTTATTTTGAATCTTGTACATCCATTTGAACTTTGAAATCGAATTTTCGAACTACCGTGCCATTTTCAATTTCTTTTATATATACAAATAAATATTTATATTCTAACGACGATTCGAATAAATATATTCGTTCGAATTCTATTCAAAATAAATTTATCGTCGTTATTATTTAAAATAATTCATTTTAAATATTCAAAATTCATTAAAATTGCCAAAATAAAAAATTTAAATTGGCTCAGATTTCCTGGTTATTACATTACTATTCACGGGTGAGACGAATAGGGGTTGAAACAAATATTTTGCAACCGAGAATTTTGAAGGAAGTTAGAGAAGTATTTTAAATTATAAATTATAATTGAATTCGAGTGAACTAAGTTAAGCAATATAATATGGATTATATTAAGGGATTTTATATACGATTTACAAATAATAAGTATTATTAGCAAGGATTTGCAAAAGGTTATATACGAATATTTTGAATAGAAGTTAGAATAGAAATAAATGAAGTTTATTGAAATAAAACTGGAATAGGTATATAAATATTTTTTAAAAAGATATTTGGAATCGAGACCTTATTTACAACTTGGGTTACAAAGATTGAATGAAATGGAATTGGCTAATGAAAATATATCGTTACAAGAAAATCTTGTTTCAGTATAGAAATAAATATTTTGCAAATCAAATCCTTAAGGGAATATTTTATAAAGGTTATGGCAATGTTTGTAAATGTTATTTATAAGAAAATTTAATTGGTCATAAATTTGAGATAAACATCAAAAAGGGTAATCAATATTTAGAAATTCTATTTCGTTTAGAAGTTAAGAAAATGAAGTTAATGGAATTAGGAAGTAACTGAAGATTAGTTGAGATGAATAATTTTCTGAGTATCGACCTGATATTGGTTTCGGCCTTCGCGGTTGATACTTAGGGAATTATTCTCTTACTAGTGTACGGTTAGGGATTAATGACCAAAATGAGAAGAATGTTTATAAAGTGTTTTAAAGATAATATGGTTTGAATATTCTTATATATTAATATAAGAACCAAAGCTGAATATTTCTAAGTGTTATGAAAATTGAGGAGTTGGATTAATGAATGATTAAATCAGGAGGCAAATATTGAATCAATAAGTTAAATTTTCTTTTATGCATGAATGGTTGTTTTATTGATAGTTAAATAACCGACTATCAAATCTGGCCTATACGATTGTTGGTACAGAAAGACCGGGATCGAATTTATATTCGAGAACCATTCCAACCAACAAATACGTAAACGCTAAACATATCAGTCGCCGATTGAGATAGAGTATTCGAAGACCGTAGATCTTCATAAAACGGAAGAACTGCTTAAAATCTCTGGTTTAGCGGCCAAAGATATACTGTGGTTCTGTCCTAGTTGGAATTTACGGATTGCAAGGACTTCTCGTTGCTGATTTATAGGGTGATTCCTAGGATGCGGTAGGAGAGTGCCTTCGGTTTGTACAATCCCTGGACAACTTGTATGGACGAAATGTATAACGACCGCAGATTTTCGCTCGATCTGAATCAGTCGCTAAACCGACCAAGACCGTTCGAAACGCCAGATTGTTTTGAGAACACGACAAATTAGAACGCAGACAGAAGAACATTTCATTGTTTATTACAACAACTCCATCAGAATACAAGAATATACAGAGTATGAATAAATATTACACATTCGATAAATATCAGAGATTACAATACATTACATAGCAGCAGAAAAATAATACAATACACAACTGAAAGAGATACGGATACAGAGCTTTGCGGATATCATTCCAGCTGTAAACCAGGATCCTGTGAATATAAATATGCAAAACCAAAACTACTAGCTACCCGTGTCAAAATAAGGGCACCCAGAGTTTAGGTTAAAACAATAAACTACAGGTCAGTCATGTGACTGGTGTGAGAACTAAAATAGTTATTTGTCTTTATTTTAAAGTCAGGTCGATCAAGGGACCACGCCGTATAACATGGAATGGGTTTCCTCCCAAGAATACCAGTGCATAAAAAATAGCGCAATGCTAAATAAAGAAAAATGAAGGTATTATAAGACCCAGGTCCCATCACATAATGCAACACAAGCCGGAGGATAGGGTTTTTACCTTATAATAGCCAAAGAATGCTTGATATGCTAAAAACAAATCATTTGATACCATTATAAGTGCATATTGTATAAAACAATTTCAATCATAAGTATCAATCTTAGATGGCATAAGTGCCCTATCCCACTATGTCGCCATACTAGGCTCTACAAATAAAACCGCAAAGTCACGTATTGGAAGTTGGATTTCCTTTTGTGAACCGAGGCAAGGGATCGTCCTTAACCGATTTCGAGACAATCTACCCCATGTCTTACGCAAACGCGCAGACAAGTCTTGGATCGTCAGGGCCAGTCCACTGATGTGGATTATTATGCCAGAACACTACGTTTCCCCGCCTTTCGGGGCGTAAATGAGCCATATGACACCATCGGCTCCACACAGTCACCGATATATCCGAGGCGCCTCGCAACATCAACAACAACATAAGTCAAACTCGTCAGGGCGTGTAGAACCAGTGACGCCTCTTCTAGCTAGAAGGAAACGCATGCCCTCCTTGAGGTCCTCTCCCGTTTCTGGTCCACTACCGGGGTGTGAGGCTCACGAGTCAACGCTACACAAAGCTATGCCCCACAGGCCGTGCTTTGATCACCAACCACAAGACTTTGCTTTTCAACAGAAGCCTTGATTATATTGCCACTTAGGCATGCCACACAGGCAATTCACTCCATGCGTTTGATATCCATCAATATATAACCTCTGAGCTCATACGTCTCAGAGAAAGGCGTTAAGAAAGAGAATAAATTCTCCGTCGCCAAACAGATATATATTTAATAGAAATCAATCACACAGAATAAAATCCAATGTCAGACACACAGTCCATTTACAAGTTCGTTCTGGGTCTGAACAAAACCGGAAACACCTAGTACCCCGCATATCCATCGATCTCCAAGTACGTCTGGACGATCATTAACTGATTCCCTCCTCTTGGGTGTACGGCCCAATCAAGATCATCAGTAATTATCCAAACGACGTGAAGACCTCCGGTCTTCAACCACCGTCTTCATCTTCGATACCACGTCGAATCAGTTATTCAGAATGGGATAAACCCGGTCTTCCTGAATAACTCGCGTATATAATAAACAAGTGTTACACAAACACAACATACGCCTCATTCCAATTCAGAATATTCTTTTATTCAAATATTCTTATACTTTGGGAAAGGTTCCCATTAATTTTATTAAAGATAAATTCCTTAAATTTATTCTTTAATCTTCTTTGAATATCAATTCAAACTAGTCAGGATTAGCGAACCACACCGAAGTAATCATTTATTTTAATTTCCCAATCCCAACCTATTTATCCCATGAAGTAAAACTGGTCATACGTCATATCTAACATCACGGTGTTATCAGTAAATTCAATTACCATTTCACGTTAAAATCTAATTAAAGATTTAACTATCGCCTGGTGCAAAACTGGTGATACTCCATTCTCGACCATTTCAATCTAATTAAAGATTAATTAAAATCCCACTTAGTTTTAATCTTTACAGAAATCAATATCCTATCTTTAACTGGGTTAAAGAACCAATGTCATTTAAAACACGGTTCACGATAACCCCAAAATCACATTCCATTAATAATCGGGTTAAAAAACCAGTGTTATTTAAAACACGGTTCACGATAAACCCAAAAATCAATCTTAATTCAATTCCAATTAAATATTATTTAATTGGCACACTTCATTAAATCTAAATAAAAAGATTTAATCTTTTTCTCAACTGGGTTTAAGAACAGTGTTAATGAAGACACCATTCACGACAAATCAAAATCACATTTGATATTTAATACAAGGCTCTGAATAGAAAATATATCGGCTTATATTCAATATCAAATTCTTCGATCAACAAATATCGTATTGGAAATAACGACATAAAATATCTTTCAAATTTCCATAACAATATCTGTATAATCACGAAATCAAACAACGAAATATTCCAAAGACAATTTCGATTCAAATCCATTCCAATTCAATTATTGGAAATTATGGTTATTTTCAAAACCATTTCAAATCCACTTTATTTATTTAAAAATAAATAAATTATTATTCTAGTTCAAAACTAGTTCATTTCAACAAAAATCTAATTTTATCTTTTCAAATATGGAAATTTTCATCCCAATTCTTCACAAATCATTTCTTATGATTTTACACAAATTATTACTATTTTCAATAATTTATCAAGGCCCGTACAGTCGATTTCTATCAACGGCCATCAAACTGCACTTACAACGACCTTTTTCAAATTTGATTTGGACATAATTCCAAATCAACCCGTTAGATTTCAAATCCCTAATATTCAATAGAAAGCTCTTTTCGATACGAACCCAACGGTTCCGATTTTAGGAGAATCCGACGGTCGGATCTCCCGTAACGTCAATTCGAAGTCAATGGTCGAAATTCGCGAACTACCGCAGCGCAGTGCGTTCTATTTAGGCCATTATATATATAATATATATATTATTTAAATTTCATCGATTTCCTTTTAAAATGTATTATATAAATCGTTTTAAATTCGTTTTCAAAACGATTTCAACTACATATTCAATTTCTAATCAAAATCGAATTTTTCAATATAAATTCATTTCAATTCGATTTCAATTCAATTTCAGTTTAATTTGAATTTCAATTCATTTCAATTTAATTCGAATTTCAATTCATTTCAATTTAATTTGAATTTCAAATCTATTCAATTTAATTCGAATTTCAATTCATTTCGATTTAATTTGAATTTCAATTCATTTAAATTTAATTCGAATTTCAAATCTATTCAATTTAATTCGAATTTCAATTCATTTCAATTTAATTCGAATTTCAATTCATTTCAATTTAATTCGAATTTCAATTCATTTCAATTTAATTCGAATTTCAAATCTATTCAATTTAATTCGAATTTTGAAATCACTTTCAATATTCATTGAAAAATGAATAAAATCAATATAAATATCGTTCACGTCAAAATGGCGCCAATCTAATCAACACGGCTTTTATTCAACACATGAATGTTTATTCTATTCAACACATGAATATTTTTCAATTCAACACATGAATTTATTTTCTATTCAACACATGAATTTATTTTCTATTCAACACATGATTATTTTTTCTTTTCAAATCATGATTTTATTTTCTATATTGGAATGGGGCCCAATCAATTACCATATAATGTTAATTATATGGTTTCCATACAACACATGTATATAATAACAACGATAAATAATCAACCATTATCCAAAGTGCACCACACAACTGCATAAGCATTAAATATAAATAATTAACACTTACACAGTCTGTCGACCAATCGATCGACATACAACTAAATAATCGGGATTAGTGTACGCTAATTATCATCCCAACACCCGTGTGGGGTTTCAATCCCCAAACAGTGAATATTATTTGTGCAGTTGGGCGATGTGTAAAATTTATCACCCCAATCAATATTCTTCAAATAGGTGTACATAAACAAACCGTCTGGTTTGTAAATGAATATTTATTTATTCACATTCACGTTAAAAATTATATTTTTATCGATAATTAATTTATTTCAACACGTGAATTTTTATTATCCATTTCACATCAATCATCACAAACAAACTTCACAACACATCAAACAAGCATACAAGTCGTCCATTGTCTGTGGATGACGGGTGTCAGGTGCTGCTAAGCACCGTCTGCATCCTAGTATATATTTTAACTAGAAAACAAGATTTTAAAGTGAGAAGTTCTCACCCAATCTAAACCAAACGCCATGACTCTTCATATGTAGAAGTCTTTGTCGTGCTCGCCTTTCGTCAATTTCATTGTCCGTAGCCACAACATATATAAAAATCACATTTTTTTTATTGTTGCTATGCATATAAAAATCACATTTTTATAATCGCTATATATGGATAAAAATTCTATTTTTATACCGCTATTATATAGATAAAAATTCTATTTTTACACCGCTACACTATAGATAAAAATTCTATTTTTACACCGCTACTATATAGCTAAAATTTTTTATTTTTACACCGCACTATATAGGTAAAAATTCTATTTTTACACCGCTACTATATAGATAAAAATTCTATTTTTACACCGCTACTATATAGCTAATTTTTTTTTATTTTTACACCGCACTATATAGGTAAAAATTCTATTTTTACCTTGCTAGTAATAAAATAAAAATTATATTTTTATTACTCTACATGAATAAAAATCATATCTTTATTATTTCTACTATATAAAAATTATATTTTTATTCTTCACATTATATAAAAATTATATTTTTATGATCTCCATGATATAAAAATCATATTTTTATTTTGCTACATACATGGAAAAATTATATTTTTCTTCGCTACTTCATACGATTAAAATTCCCACCTTTTCACGATTAAAAATTGAATCTTTTTAATGATAAAAATCGAATCTTCACTTCGTTTCAAGACGATAAAAATCTCGCTTTTAACTAATTAAAAATCTTACCTTTTTATAATCAAACATCTCAACTCTCTATAAAAATCAAACCTTTCATTATATAAAAATCGAACCTTTCTTTTATATAAAAATTATATTTTTATTTTCTCAAAATCAAATCTTTATTTTAAAATCATACGCATAGTAATCTTATTTTTATACTTGCTACACATAAATAAAAGCTTAAAATAAAATTTATGTTTGAATTTATTTACCTCGATTCGTAGAAAAAGGGATTTTTGTTGCATCGGTGGATCGAAGAAAGAGGTTCGTCGGAGGAGCTGAAGGGGAGGGGTGCGAGGCTCGCGCCGTCGCTGGCAGTAGCGGATCTCGACAAGGGGGGCGCGTGGCAATTTGGGGGTTCATGAAAGGGGTTTGGTCTCGCATGGAGGAGGAGGTCGGTTTCAAATTAGAGAAGAGGAGAGGAGGCGCACGCCAGGGGAGGCGATGGCGAGCCCCCCTGCGATCGTCGATCGCGATTGCCCCCCCCCCCCCTTTTTCTTATTGTTTTTATTACTGTAATTCGGGTTGACCGATTATAGGAGAATATAAGGGGGGTTTTACATATACTTAATTATTTATTGACTTCAAAAAGCAACTTTTTATTTCGAACTCGAAATCGAACCCACCAACTGTCGTCCATAGCTAATTACCCCCATTTCGAACACAATGGGATATGTATCGTAAGCTGATTCGATAGTTTCAATCAGTTTCCGTCCAAATCAAAATATAACTCTATATATTGAATTTGAACGCACATTTCATTTACTGGGGTCACATACAGACTCTAAAAATTCCAGAAAAATATTTTCTAGCTTCGTATCGACGATACAGTTCTAAAAAAACTAATTTCATCAAATTCCGAGACCGTTTGAAAAATGGCCATTTTCCAGTCGATTAAAATCAACTAAAACTGGTCAAACACATTTTCCTTTCCCACGCTCGCATATTGATTCGAAAAATTACGAATTTTGGAATCTAGCAATAACATGACATCGCGGATCCAACAAAAGTGGTTTCGTCGAAAATCGAGGTCGTTTGCCAAATTTCCATTTTTAAGGGCTAGAATTCCATAGCGACTATTCTGGATTTTCAACTGGGCATAACTTTTTATCCCCGCTACGAAATTTCGATTTTTCGGGTTCGTTGGAAATATATTCTCAATTAGATTCTAATATTATTGGTTTCGCCAAAATCCGGTTTATTTTAAATCCTGTACATTCATTTTAACTATGAAATCGAATTTTCAAACTACCACGCCATTTTCAATTCCTTTTATAATTAAAGTAAAATATTTATATTCTAACGACGATTCAAATTAATATATACGTTCTATCTCTATTCAAAATAAATTTCTCGTCGTTATTATTTAAAATAATTCATTTTAAATATCCAAAATTCATTAAAATTGCCAAAATAAAAAAATTTAATTGGCTCGGATTTCCGGGTTATTACAAAATGTCTGACATAGTATATCCTAAGGGATCACGTACGTTGATATTTTACAAACGTATTCCTGTTGATGGCGGAGAATGGTCGTTCTCTTAGCTTCAATATTTTATGTGAATGTCAATTAGTGATATCTGACGGATCTGACGATGTGACATTCAAAGTGAATGATGGCCAGATGATCTAGAAATAGGATTATAACCTCAAGCCTCACAACCGGGAAATGACAGAAATCGGGCAGGCAGCATGGCTATGTGGGTCGCACCCATTAGGGTGTATTGTCACCATTTAGAGAATATTCATATTTGTTACTTCTTTTCACTTTTGTATCTCCCGGGAATGGTTATGTTGCTAGCAACCGTAAGGTGACAATATACTCGATACAGTCAAGAGAAATGAGTGGTCGGTCATGTGTGGGCCGGGATGCAAGACATTCTTGTTGAACCCAGTGTATTCCTTTCTAGGGATACATTATCAGAAGGTGGTTCCATACCTTGTCATAGTCGGAAATCCAATCTCTGATAAACGTCCCCGGTTTTGATTATGTACTATATATGTAGAGCGTGAGATGCAAGCGTTCTGCTAGATTCTAATTATTTGTATTTAGACACTAATATAATATCACAACAAGATATTGGTTCCAAAAATATTTTGGGTTATCGTAAGATAAAAACCGTCCTTGTTTATGTGTGGATTGGTCTTACGATTATCATTTTTTTTCGAAGTGATTTTTTTACTTTAAAATCAAGTTGGATGCTACCAATAATTTAGTGGGTTTTTCTCACGCTGGTTCACCAAACTGGCCTGTGCGTTTGTAATGCTCGGGTTAGCCCGAGTACAGGTTCAGGATAAGATGATGTGAATTCCAGAAGACGAGCTAGAGGAGTTCAGACGTATGACTCATATATAGAAATTATTCCGCTATGTGTTGTGAATGAGGACAGGATATTATAACTGTCCAGATATGATGAATGTCCACTGTACTCTGATAAATTGTAGGTATTATTTCAAGTTTCAAATAAAGATTTATTTTTGTATTATATTTTATTCCGTTGCGACGTGAGACTGTGTATTGTTCTTCTTCTTTCTTCTATTCTTAATTTTCTTTCTTTCTATTTCTCGTCCTCTTACATCTTTCTATTAGCTTTCTGGGATTTCGATACTTAAATTTGGACATGGAGAGTATAAATGTTGGATTCGAGAGTTGAAATTTGCGGGACGCTATAGTTGGTATCAGAGCAATGGTTTAGGAATAACCTTGGCTCTGTGGTATAACTCGATAGAGATGGGGTTAGTAATACCCTAGATTGAGTTTGAGTGTATATACGTATATATGAGAGCGAATTTGTAAATTTTATTAAAATGTTTTGTATTGTGTTATTTGATCGTTTCAATTTTGAACTGGTGTTTGACGCAATATTGTTTTGTAAAAATGATAAATGAAATAATTTTACCCAAATTATATTTGTATAGAAAAGAAATAATTTTCTTAAATTATGTTGATATTTGATTGTTTGATTGTTTGAATAAAATTCAAATAGGATTATGGGATTGGATTGGTTTAATATAACCAAAACAGGATATAGTAAATGATTTTTGGAAATGAAAATATAATTGAATACTAATGGTGATAAGAATTAATATTGGATTGGAAATCAATTTGATAGTAACAGATGATAAAATGATATGTTGGGCCTCAAACAAAGAAATATTAAAATTGAATATGAATTCAATTGGATTGGTTAAGTTGATTATGTGTTGTTTGATTGTTAGATTAATTAGATAGGAATCCACCAACAATTGATCAAGTTAAATGAATAAGTGGAAGCTAAGGAATAAATTCCAATATAATGAGTGGAGTGAATCAGAACTTGACTTAAAAACAAGTTAAAAGGGATTTGGATTGAAATTGAAATTTTATTTAATTAAAACGAATTTGCCGCATCACGGTAGTTCGTAATTTGATGAGTCGAACATCAATTGAGTATATAAGATACAAAATGAGTCGAAATTCTTTAAAACAAGAATTGTTCGGATCTATTGGATTATGATTTTCTAATGAAATAGAAAAATTGAAATTATATATTATAAATTTTGAGTTATGTCAAAATTAAATTTTCAGAAAGTCTCTATGAATCATTTATAAATTAAAACGATATGTGAATTTAAATAGAAAGAATAAAAATTAGATTTCCATTAAAATTTGGATTTGAGTTATTAAATTAAACAAGAATTCAGGAGAATTAAATAAAAAGGGATTTTTGCAATAAAAATCAAATTTTGAATTATGGAATGAGGATAACTAATGTAAGAAATCAATTGGTTATGGATAAATATAACTTGGTTAAAGTGGATCGATGGATTAATTCTTGGAAATTTATAAGGAATGAAGATTCTTGGATTCAAGTTGAAATGATAATAAATTGACGTAGATAATATAAATAGGGGTTAATACATACAATTGGAATGTGTCAAGTGGACTAAGAACAGAATCGAAATAAATCCAGTTGGCTCTTTCATGTATGGCTTGGATTTCTCTTGGCTATGGCTTGCTTTGCTTTATTGGGGAATACTACAATTTGTTTTTATGCTTCTTTGTTTTTGAGCAAGACAGATATTTTAACTATGAAATTGGGTATACAGGTTGATGGGCTTTTCTTGTAAACATTTATATTTAATAAATGATTTGAAGTACTTCCACTTTATTTTCCGCTGTTTTATATATGTCTGTCTTGTAATATTTCTATTCCAGTACCCATAATACTCCATTGAAGTTAAGGAATTCCCTTTGTGAGTGACCTTAACAGATGTGGGGTGTTACATCCTCAGAGTTGAAGCACTCAACATTGACTAGGATTTCCTGTAGCAGCTTGGACTTGACTTGGACTTCTTGCAATGTATCGTTTTGACTTTCTCTCTACTTTGGTTTGGCTTGTGACATAGGATTTGACTTTATGTACTTCAGTATTTTATTTTATGAGTTAGCTTGAAAGACAGATTTATGACAGTTTGTTAGTTGTAACTGGTTTTGACGTATTTCTTAGAATATGCTTTATTCCATTTATTTTAAAAAAAAATCGCTGCTTATTTTATCTGTCTTGTATATTCTCTGTAATGATTGCATGTTGCTCTTCACGGAACTAAATGCATTATATTATGAGTGACATTAACGGACGTGGCGTGTCACATTTGATATCAGAGCTGAAGGATACGAGATCAGAGAAAAAGTTTTCAAAACTGTTTTCAAAAAGCAAAGTATTTTTAAAGAAAAATCTGTTTTTGTAAAACATATCCCCCTCAAGCCATAGTCAAAATTTTCTCGATCACTTGTTGAATCCTTTTTCCTTTTTTTCGACATGTTTGGGGAACTAAATCTTCCCGAGGGTGTTCGGATACTGGCATGGTTACGTAGATATTTCGAGGCTGCAACACCCGCCGAAGAACAAGGAAAAGCCCCTCCCCGAGATGCATCCGTTGTTCGTCCACCTTCTCGAGTAGATAACTTCTCTAAGATATGCAAAAACTTCTACACTATTGGGGGAAAACCATTATGTGGAACCAAAAGCTTTGTGGAAGCACGAAATTGGATACCAGAGATGGAGAACTTGTTTGGACTTTTTGAGGTCGACGACCGAAGGAAAATACAACTGGCTGCATGGCAACTTAAGGACGAGGCTTCCTGCTGGTGGGAAGTAACACAAGTTGGACAACCGGTGGTGACTTGGGAGGACTTTAGGCAAAAGTTCGAGGTGAAATTCTTATCTCAAGCAGAAGAGGGACTACAAATGGAAAGGTTCTTGGCTTTAAAATAAGGAGACATGTCGATTAAGGAATACGTAACATCCCATAAAATTTATAAGTATCAATAATAAATTAAATAATTAAAAATAATCAATTAAAACATATGGATGGAAGTGAGATTTTGCAGCTTCAGGAATATGGCTACGAAATTCTTTTATTTGGATTCGTGAATTTTGAATTGTTTACATATATAATATGTTGAAAATAGATAATGAATGAAGAAGTTATAAACAAGTGAATTTAGACAGTGTATGCAATATATATACATATATATAATTATGTGAATATTATATATAATGTCCAAATAATAATTTAAAATAAAAAAGAGGGAAATTCAAAATTTGAAATTGGAGATAAGGTTTAGGGGACAAGGTATATTGAATATATGGAAAAGAATGAAGAAACTGAAGAACGTAATTAATAAAATTAACAGCTCATCAATAGAGTAAAATTAGGCGTTCCACCATTAGGGGGGTCGACCGCTCCCTCTTAAGGGGGGTCGACCGCTAGTCAGCTAGCTGGCCCAATTCTGTCAACGTGTATTAAGGTTTTCTAAGAGGATATGTTTATATGTAAGGCCTACGATAAATTTTATTAATCCGACGACTCATGCTCACACGAGCAAGTATAAATAACCCTTCAAATCCCACACTAGAAACCCTAATTATTCTACACCTCTGCCTGCATGCTGCTGAATTCCATAGAAAACTAATGAGAATAGGGTGAAGGTTTCTTCAACTTCTCAAATCATTTTCTATATCTTTCTATTTCAACCTATATAAGTTTAGTAATTTTGAATTTAGCATAAACGATATATATGAATCTAATTATACGTTTCTTATATTTATATTGTTAGGAGATTAATCAAATCTCGCTTAAATGTTCAGAATCGTTGTTGATCTTGAATTTCTAACACATCTCCACCTAATTAGTTAGTGGAATATAGTTTTGCTTAAAGACATTCATATTATTAACAGCTTGACATATGAATTTGTTATGCCTATGAAGATTTGGTTATGCGATAATATAGCATGAAAAGTCCCCAAATCTTCTATATTGTAATTACATAGGAAATTTTCATGCTGAATTGGTTTTATGGAATTGTGCTTTTTGTATTGAGTTAAAGGTGAACATGAGTGTCGTATTACTATTTATATTTTATGCAATTCACTGTTATCGTTTGATTTAAGCCTAAAAAGCTTTGAATTTGAATTGTTTCATAATTGAATTGGGTTTGGATCCTAATTTGGGTGTAAACGCAATCATAAATTGGAATGAGTCAAATGTAAACATATTTGGGTGTATAACACCACAAAAAGGGTGAACTGAGTGAAATATAGATTGTAAACATACACGTGAATGTAAGAAAAACTTTACTTTTAATTTAATATTGATACATTTCTTCATGCCTGGGATACAAGTTGTATTATGTATGTGTATGTTTTCCATTACTGCTATTTATTATATGTTCATTATGCCATCATGATATGTTGCACCGGTAAAATATGGAAAAACCTAAACATGTATGCCTTAATTTGGATAAATGACAATTGCCATCTCGATTAGAACGTTTCCCCGTTTATACGAATGCTACATTAATTAGTCGATATTATTATATTGCTTATTTAAATGTAGTTAACATTATATTAACGTAATAAATGCAATTAGATTAGAGTTTGAATTTGAAATGCCTCTTTAACAAATATACATATACATATATTTGTTTGCTTATGTGTGTATATCTAGAATGGCTTATATATATAAATAAATGGCACATAGACATAAGTTTAGTTGCCATTTGTGGTAGAAGCCTGCCCGGAACCGACCAGCATATCCAACAACCACAAGTGGGCCCAACTAATGTGAGATGTCCAAGTGCCATTGGCCACTCATAAACTCAATACACTAGACATGAGGTTAAACCGACTTCCGAAACCGATCGACATATCCAACATCTACAAGTATATATTTTAATGTGAGAGGTCTAGAGAGTGTGTGTGTGTGTATATATGTTGATGCGTGAAAACAAATAGGCTTACTACGCCTTAAGAAGGTCTTAAGTGGCTGATTCACCTTTTTATCTAATTTGGGTCTTAAGTGGTTAGGACTAGGATCCCTCCAAAGGGTTTATTCCTTGGAGAGGAACCCAAGTCTTGGGACCCACCCTTATTAGTATTAACGTAAGTCCTTGGGTCCTCCTCCTTTAAAAAACTGGTTAGGCATAAAACGGTTAATGGAGTTGGGTAGTTCACGGGGATGTTCACTTCCTCTAGAAGCTTGTAAGGGATCAACTAGGGATAAACTGGTAATTGTATAAATATGTGGCCATTGCATGCTCACCAATTGTCTAAGGGAAGTCTTAAGCGACATAGGTGTCCTACCGGGTAATATTAGTAAAGTAGTAACGTTCGCAATACTACTTCTCATATTACAAATTAGAGAATAGACTTAAGAAAATTAATGTACTCGGATGGGGTTCTTAAAGGGCTAGGGTCCACCTCAGTGTCATAAGAGATTGTATGAATCCACCTTTAATATGGCCATAGTGACCGAGTATGCCACCTCGTTGGGTCTTTACCCTAAAAACACTAATGGGCGATTGACTTGGATATCCACCCGATTGGTTAGAAATTTGGTGTTTGTTGTGTGCTACGTAGACATACCTTGACACATTTAACCTGCTAAAAATATAGGGTATGGACATTAAGTAACACTATATTTCAGTCATACAGAACTATATGTTTTGACCCCCTCTCCTTAACGTCCAACATGTTAGTAGATGGGGTAAAGCCATAGATGAGGTCATGATTGAAGCTGATGGAGAAGATGAAGTTAATGTGATATTATTAGCAGTTATTGCATTGCTTCTTTTGGAATCTTATGAGATTTCACTATTTGATGTAGCTATTTAATAAATGTAACTGTGACTATGTATTGCTGGGATTTTTGAAATATTGGTACATCTTATTTGAATATTATATTTTCTCTTTCCTTTGTGTGAGATTTCCATTCGAAGTATATGTTATTGTTATCTATACAAATGTAATCCTTATAGGAACCAACGACGCGTTTAGAATGGCTTTAAGTTTCGATGGGCCTTTTCTGTGTTGAAATTTAGGCCCATTCTGGGTGGGTTGTTGCATTTGAAATCATAGCATAGGTTATCCGATTATAAGGGAAATATATGTATGAGAGGCGTATTTGTGATTTGAAAAGATTTTTCAAACTATATATATATAACGTATGTTTACCCCCAATAAGCATACGTACTTATCCTAAGCACCTTTATCGTTTCTTCCTTTTTCAGCTTAAATACCATCTCAGGAGTATCCATTAAGGGATTCTTCCTTTTCTTTTTAGATAGTAGAATGGCTCAAAATCCTAATGAGTAGGGTAACTCGGCAAGACCCCCTATTTGCCAAAATGGTTCCAGTGGTACCTCCATACTTTGGAGCAGGTCCCTGTAGCTAATCCTATCCCTGCGTCTCCTGCCGCTGATGTGGCCTTTGATTTTTATCGCTTTTGTAAGGTCTTTACGAACTTTGGAGAAACCGTTTTCTGGGAAGGAAGGCTTTGCTAGTGCCCAATCTTGGGTTATGGACTTTGAAAGAATCTTTGAGGCTACTGCCCGACCCGATGAAGTAAAAAGAAGGTAGCGGCCTGGCATTTGAAGGATGAAGCCCTAGAGTGGTGGAACTTAATATAAATGGAGAACGAGGGTCGGATCTTCACATGGAGCGAATTCAAGACCCGTTTTGAAGCGAAATTTTTACCAAGAGCAGAAATGACTATTCAACTAGAGAAATTCATCCACCTCTAGCAAGGAAGCTTGAGTCTGCAAGAATACGTATCCAAATTCACTTATTTATGTAAGTTTGGTAGAGGATTGGTAGACACCCCCATGAACAAAGCCCTTGGGTTTTTGAAAGGACTGAACTCCACGTTGAAGGAAACCTTATTAGCCCAAGTAGCATTTAGGGAAATTTTGACACTCTATTTGAGACAGCTACCCTTTGCATCGCTGAAAGCTCCAAGGAGGATAAGGATGGTGAGAAAGTAGAAAGATCCAATAGAAACAAGAAGAAGGAATGGTGGAAAAATAAGAAGAAGGAATGGTGGAAAAATAAAAAGAAGAACTTCAAAAAGGACGCAAAGACTTGCAAGAGGTGCAATCACAAGGGCCATGAGGCCA
Organism: Allium sativum; assembly: GCA_030737875.1. Taxonomy (NCBI): domain Eukaryota; kingdom Viridiplantae; phylum Streptophyta; class Magnoliopsida; order Asparagales; family Amaryllidaceae; genus Allium; species Allium sativum. The sequence goes on along the minus strand of CM060913.1, from coordinate 181,857,151 downwards.
AAGATTGTAGGACCTCGTTGGCAAAGAAGGAGTTTAAGGGAAAATATTACAACTGCCACGAAGAAGGACACATGACCAAAGACTTCCCAAAGCTACCATAAGTGGCTAGAACTACGCAATTGAAGCAAATCCAATTCAAAAGCCGACCCCTCACAGATCAATGGCAGCCCGCACTTGAAGGTATAATCTCTATTTTAGGAAATTCAGCATACGCCTTGTTTGATTCTGGAGCGACCCATTCTTTTATCTCCAAGCGATTAGTAAATCTATTGAACCTTTCCATATCTATCTTAGATAGTCCGATTGAGGTGGCCAACCATATCGGAGGATCTAAGTATCTTGGTTTGTTGTGTAAAGACCTAGTATTGGAGGCCCATTGCAAAGAGTATGCATTGGATTTTATAGAGTATGACCTTATCTTAGGTATGGACTGGCTATCGTTTGATGGGGCCGTCCTAGATTGTGATAAAAGACTCGTTCGTCTTAGGAGTTGAGGACACAGCCTAAATATTCATTTTAATGTTATAAAAAAGGACAAACCTTTTTATATTCCTTGTCTCTTAGTTATTAAGGACCATCTTCGGTTCTTATAGTTTGTGAGTTCTTGGACGTGTTTGATGAAGTCGCGGGTCTTCCACCCCACAGAGAAATCTCCTTTCGCATTAACCTAGAGAAGGACGCTAAACCTGTAGCACTACCCTTGGGGCATATGGCGCCTAAGGAAAGAAGGGAGTTAGATAAGCATATTTCAGAGTCGTTACGAAAAGGTTTTATTCGTCGAAGTACCTCAGAATGGGGTGTACCCGTTGTATTTTCCACTAAAACAGATGGATCTTTGAGACTTTGTATGGACTATAAAGAACTTAATAAATTGTCCAAAAAGAACAGGTACCTTTTACCAAGAATCGATGACCTTTTTGACCACTCGGTAGGAGCCTGAATATTTTCCCAACTAGACCTTGTTACTAGATTTCACCAGTTAAAAATTGCGGAGGACAACAAGGAAAAAACTGCGTTTGGGACACCAGACGGTTTGTTCCAATGGCAGGTTATGCCCTTCGGATTAAGAAGTGCACGCGCCTTCTTTGTAGACCTCATTAGTAGAGTGTTTAGTGGTACTCTAAATAAAAATGTGGTTGTTTTCTTACATGATATCCTTATATTTTCGAAAGATCGTGAAGAGCATTAAAAACACTTGAGACAAGCATTAGGGATATTAGGAAAGAACCAACTGAAAGCAAAATTTTCGGAGTTCCATTTCTGGAGGGAAGAAGTACGATTTTTAGGACATATTGTGTCAAGTAAAGGCTTGGTCGTAGATCTCGCGAAGATCGAGGCAATCACTGAATGGAGGATACCTCGAAATGCTACAGAGGTAAAAAGTTTTCTTGTGTTCGCCGGGTATTATAGGAAATTCGTTAAAGACTTCGCAAAGATTGCTACTCCATTAACCCAATTGACCAGAAAGAATTGGTGTTCACTTGGAGTAATAAATGTGAAATAGCCTTAAGGAAATTAAAGGAAGCATTAACTAGTGCACCAGTCCTAATTATACCAGACGTATCGAAATCATTTACCGTTTACACTGAAGCATGTGGGACCGGTTTAGGAGTAGTCCTTATGCATGAAGGAAGTGTAGTTGCCTATGCTAGTAGACAACTTAAGGATCCAAAGAAAAGGTATCCAGCAAATGACCTTGAGTTAGCCAACTGTAGTGTTCACCCTTAAGATGTAGAGGCATTATCTCTTAGGGGAGAAGTTTGAATTATTTACCGACCATAAATCCCTTAAGTATTTATTTTCTCAATGTGTCTTGAACTTGAGAAAACAAAGGTTGATGTAATATATTGCCTCATTTGAATTCACGATTCTGTATACCCCGAGCAAGGGGAATGTTGTGGCGGATGCTTTAAGTAGGAAACATGCAACATTGAATGCGATGATAGAATAGAAACAATTAGAGTTCCTACCAAATTTCAATTTGCGCCCCTCACCGACCACTTCCAATGGTTTTCTTGGGGCTATGATAATTAGACCTACCCTAAGAGAAAGAGTCCAAAGTACACAAGACCTTGACAAAGAGTTAAGAGGAGTAAAGGAGAAACTGGTAAAGAGGGAGACCTTTCCTTATTCGGTTAGGTATTCGATTAGCGATTGTTGGATCTAGATTAACCCTAGAGGAGGGGAGGATGAATAAGGTTTATTGAAAATTAAGCGAGATATAAAAAATATCAGATTACAAAATGCAACAGAAAATAAATGCAGAAAAGTAAGTGACAAAAGATATACCCAGCTTTGGCAAAATCCTACCTACTAGGTGATAGAACAGATCCCGCTTACAAGACCATGTAAACTCGTGAACCCCTTGCTCCTATTATAACCCTACGCTCAAAACCCTAGACTGATCTAATCCCTAGATCATATTTCCCCGAATTACAAGCCCATAGCCCGTAAACCTAGTTTTTACAAACTCTAGTAAACTGCCAGTTAACACCTTAACTGGATTCCTAGAATTTTACAGACTCTAGTAATTGTTTGGATCGGTTTCAAAAATAAAAATACAACAAAGAGTATATAAAAACCCTTAAAAAACTTAGGCAAATTTAAATCCTCCCATTTTATAAAAAATATAGGCTAGGTCAAATTAAAGCCCGGTCCATTTGCTTTCACTGCTTCAATACTTCTGTCCGATATTCACTATAAATGAAAATGGCGGCTTTATCAATTTGGGGATAAGGGTTTTTCTCTTCCTCTACCAAATCGCTGCTTTAATAAATGATGCAAATTGGTTCTCCATTGCTCAAATATTCAACTTCTCCCATTCAACGATTTGGGAATTGTTTGATTGAATCCCATTAAAATTATGAGTTCCTCTGATTTTATTCTATGCTTGAAATTGTTGCTTTTGGATTCGATGGATCTAAAAGCTAGCGGTGAATGGTGTTAAATAGGATTATATAAAACCTTAATTCTCTCTGATTTCCCTATATGGCTTGACTGAATTTTGCTGTGTGATTTCCCTTATTGGTCTCCATGGCTTTTTTGTCCTGTTTTAGGCTTTGATGAATTCTTGAAATATCCCTTGCGTGAAATCTGGAAAGATATAAAATGAATAGGAATTGTTGCCAAATATATTCTCTCTGATTTTTGGAAAAAAAAACATTTGTTGCCTTGAATTGATAACCGATTGGTTCAGTCTTTGAATTCCTGAATTCATTGATAAAATTCTGGAAATGTTAGTGTGTTTGTTGTCCCCTTTAAAAAATTGCCAAACAAAGTATTTTTGGTCATCAATAAGAATTGAGTGCTTTCCAAAAATGATATCACAGTTGTCCCTTGGAATGATAGATTTGCTAGTTTCCTTAATCATTCCTAAAAATGTTCACTGCAATTTTTGGAAGCTTTATTAGTGTATATTCATTAAGGAAATTTGAGATATTCTAGCCTCTTCAATTCTGTGCATAAACAATTTCCTGTTACGATGATTTTGGCACATGAATTCTCTGACTTGTCATGCTCATTTCAGTATATCCATTAAACTCATATATATGTATATATACATACAACTATGTACATATATACATATCAATACTGCAGCCTTTATCCCTGAACATGAGTACTCTCCCCTGTTTCATCATATATGTGTATATTCCCATGTTTGGATCCATGAATAGATGCATGCTGCTGAATATGTCCACATGCTCATTCACTTGCCTTGATTTAAAAAAAAAACTGTGTACACTGACTTGTCATGTAGGCCTGCACTTGGAATATGTTGTTGAACCACCATGCATTTCTCTTAGTTCAGTTACTGCACTATGCATATCATTTTATACTGCTTGATCACTTTGTAGACCATGTAACCTGTCTTTGTACGTACTTCTGATGTACACTATTCTTCCATGCAATATGCAATGCACCATTCATGTACATGCTGTGTACAATATATTTGAAATCACCATGCATTGCTATGAATTGTTGCACCTAGTAACTTCATGTTGGTTGCACCAATGTGTGTGGACGTTCTCTGATCCATGTATGCTTGTACACTTGTATATGCTGATCTACCACATCACTATCCATTGCTGACTTGTTGACCAAAATTTGATGTTGCACTATCTCATCCACTTCCATCTGACCATTGGTTCATGCTCACTTCAATACGTTAATTTTTTCACCTTAACTAGCCTTGTACATGTTGGCTTGGTGCTTTGACACAATTCTGGGCTGACTTGAAAACTTGTTGCACCACTTTGTTAAACCATGAGCTTGTATTTGTATGTGACTTTGCTGCACCATTCAGTGTGTACCTTTCACCACTATTGTGTTCAAACTTGCACATGGCTTGCATGATTTCTTGTTGCGTAGGCCATATTACTTTGTGACTCTGACCCTATGCTTGAAACACTTGCAATTGTCACTTTTGCTTAGATGCTTGCCATCACTTTATTTTACTCGTCCATATATGCACTGAGTCGAGTTGGTCCACAAGGCCTCTCCTCAGTTGCTACACTGCATTTTAATTGGCGAGGCAGTGCACGCGTGTATATTTATACATGTGTGTATATGCAGCCATTCAGAAAATTTTCTTGTCCCAGCACTGAAATCTTTTGTATATACACTGACTGCCTTGTGGTATTTACAGTGTATCACTGTGAATATCACAAACGGTCTAGACACAGATTGATTAATTAATAAATCAGATCGAGTCATGAAAAATGATGAGAAAACACACCAAAAAACTGAGGCAAATATAACTTTTAAAATAAAAATTATACCTGCAAGAGTTTGAATTTATTTCTATTCCATATACTGTGTTGTGTGTTTCTGTATACGACAGGTGTAGATGATTGGACTGACTGAAGGCTGTGAAGACAAAAACTGAAGAAAACAGAGTGTCAGTGTGTCTATATATATAAATGTAAAATGAGTGAAAAGACAATATAATCGAGTGTAAGAGTGAATCTCTAATAAGGAGATCAATATAGAATGAAATTGAAATGTATAAATCATGGAGTTGTAAATCTATACTGTTTGAAAGTTGAAATAAAATATTATATTTAATAAAATACTATTTGAATATTTAATTCTTGTCCAGTAGTATTTTATATAAATATAAATATTATATTTCTGTCTGTGATATAGAATAAAAGTACAGTAACAAACACATTTAAAATAATATTTATTTGGTTGTTATCATCAAACAAAAATCATATAATTGTGTATACAACTACGTCATATACAACAATCTCATCCTTTTGATGATGACAAACAAATAAAAGATTTTGAGCACAATAAATGTATTCGATAGTGAATATTTAACTACCCCTATTTTTTAGCTCCCCCTAAAACAGAAAACTCCCCATATAACTATGCATTACTGAAATGAATGAATTTTCAAAATTAAGAATATTTATAAAATATTCACTCATAAATCAAAATCTCAACCCATTCTCCCCCTTTTGTTATTATCAAAAGGATTCAGAACTTAAAATATGGATGAAAAAATGACTAAAAAATATAATTTCAACTTAAGAGGAAGAACGGTCATCATAAATCTCAATTAGCCAAACAAAAATCATAATATTCTAAGAACTTGTGCCATATTTCGCATTGTAGAGAATGACGGATTCACGATGAAATTTATAAAAATGGAGAGAGTTTTTAAAATAGTGATTTCCAATTATTTTCAAATAATATTTTCAAAATGAGTATAAAAACAGTGATGGATTTGGATATAATTAATAATTCAATTTAAGTGACAAAATCGAATAATCTCAAATCCCAATAGCTATCAATCAACAAATCATAATACATCATAAAACATTAACACATTTCACTGATTAGAAAGTGGATTGATAGGCTGGTTTTTTAACACCAAGGAGAATTTCAAATTAATTTCTATTTATAACACATTATTTAATTTTCTTTTCTTTTTCTTCTAATTTAAGAGCACACTGACCACGCATAACCAGATCTTGGATTTTTAAATGAGATCAGGTGCAACTTAAATATAAGTAATCTCATAACCATGCATAACCAGAGCTTGGATTTTTAAATGAGGTTAGAGAAACACATATGAATATTATATTTTTATTATTTTTAGTTTTAAAATGAAAAACTCCTTAGCATATAAAACTAATTTGGATGATAGAAATGTGGTAGGTACAGAAATGGTTGTAAAATAAATTTCTAAGTTAATCATATTATGAAATATGCTCAACTGTACCAGGATCATTGAAAATTTTCAATTATCACGAATTCTGAAAAATAACATAGTCACATTTTGTAATAACCCGGAAAATACGAGCCAATTTAAAAATTTTAAATTGGTGATTTCAAAGGAATTTGAACAATTGAAATTGAATATTTCAATAAAAGAGTGAATTAGAAATAGTGAGTCACTTTGAAATTTTGAATTCAAACTTTGACTGACCGTGTAGGGTGGAAAATATAACAGATTTTAGCGAAACCAAAAATATCTAAATCTGTTAGTCAATACCTTTCTAACGAATCTGAAAAATCGAAGTTTCATAACGGGAATCAAAAGTTATGGCCGAATGAATTTTCAAAATGGCCGATATATAGAATATATAGCCCTGGAAAATTGATATTTTGCATACGACCTCGGAATTTGACGAAACCACTTTTGTTGGCTCCGGGATGTCAAACTATTGCTAAGTTTCAAATTTCATAATTTTTGAAGCTAGTATGTGAGCGTGGCAAAAGAAAATGCATTTGGTCAATTTCTGTTAAATTGGATCGACCGGAAAATGGCCATTTTTCAAACGATCTCAGAATTCGACGAAACTAGTTTTGTTGGGACCGTAGAATCAAAATATAGCTAGATTTATTTTTATGGAATTTTTCAAATCAGTTTGTGGCCCTGGCAAATTGAAATGTACGTTCAAAGTTAAAAATTAAATGTTTTATACTTTAATTTGAAAAATAACTGACTGTAACAGTCGAATTGGCCTACGAAACATATCCCATTGTGTCCGGAATGGGGGTATTTAGCTAGGGGCGACAGTCGTTGATTTTGAAAAGGAGTTCGTATGAGAAAACACTATTTAAAAATTTAATAAAGTCCTCGGCCAATCAGAATTCTCCATTAATTATTTTTAAAAAAAAAAAACCAAAACCAACGGCGAAACCCGCTTCCCCCCTTCCAGGCCCGATCGCCGCCGCTGCCGCCGCTTCCAGCCTCTGCCACCACCGCCGCTCGAACCGCCTTCGCCTCCCCGTCAGATCCGACCCCAGTTCGACGCCGACCAACCCCTCCTCCGCCTGAATCGAGGCTCCAAAGCCCCGACCTTCCTAGCGCCGCCGCCGACGATCCTGACCACCGAACGCCACCAAACCACCACCGACAGGAAGCCCTCTCTTCCCTCTTCCACGTCCAACCCGCCGATCATCCCCTCGTCCCTCGATTTTCGCGAAAACCGTAAACCTAGTTTTGAAACTTCGTGAAAGGTGAGTTTTTTTATGTTTACACTTTGGAAAATCATATCTTTTTAGTGTGTTGACGAAATTCGATGAAACAGGAAACATTAGGACCGCAAGGAAGCTCTCTACCCAATAGAAGAAGCCGCGGATTTTTCTGACATCGTATCTATCTTTAGCGAAGCAACAAACCAATGTGAGAAATCTAAATTAAATAAATTTGAATGGAAAATGTCGTGTATAATTTATATTAGCGAAATATAAATTACATACGTGTTGTTTACCTCATGTACAGGCGTAGTGTAAGCTATATAAGCGAAGTATGAATTTTACATGCATAGAAAAATTGATATATGTGTTGAAATGCAAGTGAAATATAGCAGTTAAATATATATATATATATATATATATATATATATATATATGTATGTATGTATATACTCCCCTCGTCCACAAACCATGGACGATATTTATTGTTGTGAATTGATGTGAAATATTAGATGAAAAATACGAATGGTTAAATAATTGTTTGTGGTTGATATTGTTTGGTTGTGGTTGAGAAATACCCATTGGTGATTGAAATGAATTGGAAATATTTGTGGAAATAAAAATAAAACATGCCGCCTGCGTGCGAATTAGATGCATGAATCCCCATTGTCAAAAACCGCGAGGTTTTAAGGTAGAGCGAGGAGCCGTACTAGGGACGGTGCCGGTTTTAACTACCCTGCCGTTATGCTGCCGAAATTTTGAATAATATTCATGTGTTAGAATTATTTTCATATGTTGAAATTATTTTCATGCGTTGAAATTAAAGTCATATGTTGAAACTATATCCATATGTGGAAATGTTCATGTGTTGAAAAGTGTTGTGTGAAAATAAAATTCATTTGTGAATGAATGAAGTGTTTAAACAATAAAAATCACATTTATATATATATATATATATATATATATATATATGAAGTATGAAAAATATTCGCCTTATATAAATAGTTTCAACAATAAAAATTTCATCTTTCTAATATGAACAACATAAATAAAATATCCATGTGTGGAAATGCTCATGTGTTGAGAAGTGTGTGTAGTGGAAAAATTCATGTGTTGAATAAAAAGATCGAACAATAAAAATTACATTTTTATTGAAACTATGAAGTGTTGAAATTATCCATTTGTCGAACAAATATTTTAAATGATAAAAATATCATTTTTATCATATATGTGATATGCTAAAGATATGCGGACGTTGAAATAAATATTTGTGAAGAAATATTATTTTTAACATGCATAGGAACTAAATAAAATAGTCATGTGTTGAAATCTATTTTAGTTCGCCAAAATTATCATCTTTGAAATGTGAAGTGTTAAAAATAGCCACTTGTTCAAATAAAATATGCATGAGTTGAAATATACATTAATTAGCTAATGATATGATTTTAGCCTATGCATGCAACATTAGAATGAATGGTGTTTTTAAACCAAAGTAAATCAAATATGAAGTTGAATGGAAAAAGATAAGTGATAGAAATTATATATGTACATGCATATCTATTGAGCAGGTTATAGCAAAGGGGCTAGAGAAGAGAAATAAAATTTTGTGCCTGACAAATAGGTACACATTTACTGTTTTGTTTGGGTGATGATTTTATGAGCCTGTTGGCTAGCCGCTTGGCTTTTTCTTTTTCTTTTTGATATGAGACGCCCGTGTGGCTATTTGGGAATTTTCCCAGACCCTCCCGTACAAAGGAGGTTATGGCGAAATTTTCCGAAATTTAAAGGCGTTAGTGAAATAATTGAAGTGGAAACGATATCGGAATTTTTGAATGAACTATATTTATATAAATATATAAATATAAATAAAATTAAAACGAAACGTGGCCATGCAGTTCGTGTTTTGAAACCGTGATTTCAAACGACTAGTGCGGGAAATCCGACCATCGGATTTTCCCAAAACCGCAACCGTTGGGTTCGCCTTGGAAATATCTTTCCAACGGCACCAGCTTTGTGAAGATCCGACGGTTGGATTGTTTGGAATGTTTAATTCAAATCTGAAGAAAAACAGCGCCAGAAACGAGTATATTCATATATATATAAATATAATTAAATTAAATCGATTAACGACGCTGCAGTTCGTAAATTGAAATCGTAACTTCAAATAACTAGTGCGGGAAATCCGACTGTCGGATTTTCCCAAAACTGAAACCGTTGGATTCGTTTTGAAAAGACCTTCCTAATGATATAAAATTTGTGAAGATCCCACGGTTAGATTTCCAGATATGTGTAAAACAAAATTAGTGAAAAGCAGCGCTAGTGCATCGACATGACCCGAAACGTCGTTTAATTAAATATGGTCGTTTTAAATTAAATAAAAATGGCGATATATCGTTATAAAATACTATAGACGATATAGAGTGGAAATAAACCAATTTTGTTGTGTTTGCTTGATATGTGATGGTTGAATGTATTTGACATGAAAATTATAACTAAATAACTGAAATGTGGATGTTGAATAGTCCAACCATGTGAATAATTGATTTGAAATCTAAATATACATGGGTTATTTGAAAAGGCCGAGGTTATCTCATTTCAAATAATCGATCGACGTTGAGAAGTCGAAGAGTGGAAGACGGTTGAAGACCGACGATCTTCGCATTGGATGGATGGGCGCTACTGATGCTCGTGATTGGAGTAGCTACCATGAAGGAACTGAAGTAGTAGCCGTCCAAACATACTGTTGATTGTACAGATATGCGAGTAATTGGTGCCTCCGGTTTCGTTCAGACCCAGAACGGACTTGTAAATGGACTGTGTGTCTGACATTGGATTTTGTTCTATGTTGATTGATCTCTGTTAAATATATATCTGTTTGGTGGCGGAGAATTTATTCTCTTGCTTAACGCCCTTCTCTGAGACGTACGAGCTCAGAGGTTATGTATTGATAGAAAGCAGTCGGATGGAGTGGATTGCCTGTGTGGCACGCCTGAGTGGCATATGATCAAGGTTTCTGTTGTAAAGCAAAGTCTTGTGGTTGATGATCAAAGCATGGTCTGTGTGACGTAGCTTTGTGTATAACGTCAATTCGCGAGCCTCACACCTCGGTATGAGTCAAAAACGGGAGAGTGACTGCAGGGAGAGCACGACGTTTCTTTCTAGCTAAGGTGGTGTCAGTGACCTACCAGCCCTGACATTATATATACTTTTCATCTGTGTGGTTGTGGGAATATGAGGCGCCTCGATATAGGTCTGTAAGGACCGGGAAACGTGTGTTCAGGAATTGCCAATCCTCAAAAGTAAGAGAGGACCGGCCCTGAAGATCCAAGGATCATAGTGGGGTCTTGGGACATTTTCTAGAGTGTCTCGAATCAGAGACGAGCTTGCCCCTTTCCTCGACTCATGAAGGAATCCAATTTCCAATATGAAATATGCGGACGTGATTGTATTACTAGTATGGCGACATAGTAGAAGGTAGCTATGCCGCCTAGGATTGATATTTATGATTGAATTTGCTTTGAAACATATATACACTAGTAATAATATCAAGCACATTTGTTTTATTCGTATGAAGCATTTTTGGCCATTATAAGGTAAAAACTCTATCCTCCGGCTTGCGTTGCATTATGTGATGGGACCTGAGTCTTATAATGGCTTCATTTTATAAAATGCATTGCGATGATTTAATCATTTACTTTACTTCATGCACTAGCACTCATTGGAGTAAACCCGTTCCACGAAAGTGGCGTGGTCCTTTGATTTGCCTTATTATTGTTGTTAATAAGTTAAGAAGATTTCTCATACCTGTCCCATGACTGACTCGTAGTTTGTTTCACCTTGCAAACTCGGGTGCCCTCATTTTCACACGGGCAGCCTAGTTGCAGGTTTCTGATGCACCTTTTGGCTCATGGTGAGGCTTGACTACACCGTGCTGACTTGGATTTTCTCCGCCATTATTGTATCTATATTATGATTCCGCCATTGGCGATGTAGACTGATATTTATTTTGTGTACTCTTTATGTATGATTCTGCCTTAGGCGATGGTGACTGATTATGTATCATTATGCACTAAGTTGTATCCTGTACTGTGCTTCTCTGATGTGATGATATCTATATGATTCCACTGTCATATGTGTGTAAATTATTCTATTTTCTATTTTATTCTATTATCTGTGATCTTCTAATGATGATTAATGGGTTATATTCCAATGATTATCCTTAACACCGTGTCACGGGGTTTTGGGATCGTCACAGCTGGTATCAGATGTTTGGTTAACCTTAGTTCTGGAGTCTAACACATTAAACACTTCGTCAAAATAGAATCAGTAGTATTCGAAGGTGAGTCGCTCATTAGAGATAGGACTAGTAAAGTCCTAGAATGAGCCGAGCAGAATAGCAAAAACTATTTGATCAGTCCTTCATTATCTTTCCGTAAATTTTCTGCTTAACTATGCAATAGACTATCATTTTTGTTAGCTGACTTTTTCGTTGCTTATACAGAATTTGACAAATGGCTACCAGAGCAGCCGCCGCTAGAGGAGGCCGTGCCAGCGGAGGCCGAGGAAGGAGAGAAGTCCCAGCTCAGGAAGGACCTTTGATACAACCTCCGGTCGCTCAATACTTCGAGCTAGACCGCGTAGCCAAGAGATATAAAAACTTAGGAGGCAAGACATTCTCAGGAACTGGCACAGTAATAAAGGCCCTTGCATAGCTCAAAACATGCGAGAAAATTCTTGAAGGCCTAAGGCTTGGAGACGAAGACAAAGCTATTATGGGCGCCTGGCTTATGCAGGAACAAGCTGAACTATGGTGGGAATCTCTCACTGCAGGGAATAGAGAAGCTGGAAGAACATGGGATGGATTCAAAGAACTCTTCAAGGAGAAATATGTCCCAGAACAAGCTTTAGAACGAATGCACGATGACCTCGCCAATCTCCAGCAGGGGGATCTTTCCATACAAGATTATCTGAATAAATTTACACTGTTGTCGTGTAACACCCCGAAAATTCTATAACTGTGTAGTTAACAAATTAAAATATAATTAATTTGAAATCAAAGAACTAAGGGAAACGAGATACGCCATTGCGTTCGTCTCGAAAAAATACGCGAAATAGAGTCCGAGTTTTCGAAAAACGGAGTCCGTATGAAGAAGATATGGCCTTCGGAAGTTTTGAATTAAATTTAAAATTCAAACAGAATAAAATAATTAAAAATCGGGCCCGGTGGGCCAGGGCAGATAAACACCCGCCTAGGCCACCCAGGTCGACTGGGCTGTCGACCTGGGCTACCCATGTCGACAGGGCTGTCGACAGCCCTGTCGACAGGGGTGTCGACCTGGTCGAGCCCAGTCAACCTGGCTGGCCAGGTCTGTGTTTGGTCGAATTTCTGTGGTTTGCTTTGTCATTAGGGCTAGGTGGCGGGTTCTAATTGGTCTCTCTATCTAATGAATGGCTATGATCAATCCAAGCAACATCAAGGGTTCTATTCAGTTCCTAACCTCTATATAAACAACCCTAGACTAAACCCTAATCTATTCATTCAAATTAAGAACATAGCCGCCATGTTGCTGAGGAACGACTAAGAGTAGCCGCCAACTAGAGAGAGAATTAGGAAGAAAGTTCTAAAGCCTAAAGCAATTCAAGCAACCTAAAGCCAATCAATTCAACAAAAGAATCATATCTCTTAATTAGAGAATTCGCCGTAACCATTGTAAGTAGAGTATTACTTTGGTATGAATAAACAACTGTGTTGGTTTGTATGCTTGAATTGGGATAATAAAGTAGTTCATATTTGTGCAAAATTATGTTATTCGTTATAAAGAACTACATGCGGTAGTTCTATGCAAGTATACGTTTGGAATATTGCGCAAATTATGCAATTTATGTTGAAGCTACATGTATGTAGTTGATTGAAATTCATGCAAGTTTGTGGCTTTGTTATTATGCCATCATGATGTATGTTTTTGTGCATAAATCATTTTGCAAGTAATTGAAACAAGTTTGGTTGTTATAGTTCATAAGAAACTATGTTGGAATTTTGACACCATAATCCATGTATTAAGTCATGCTTTTGCAAACTTATGAATATGGCTAGGCTATGAATGATATTTGGCATAATTGAAATCCATGATTAAGTCTATCTTGTTTACAAGAATTATATGATGACATATGTGAGACATGGCTAGGTTAGACTCAAAAATCCCTTTTTGCAAGTTTTAAAGCAAACACCATGTTTAGGAATATTTATGCATAAGTATGTTTATACCATCGTTATGTGATTAGACTTAAACCATAATTAAGTTGATCTATGCTTCTGTGTTAGTAACAAAGTATCCCCTTTGTAAACATGTAGAAACCTTATGAACATGACTTGTTTATGTTTATGCCATGAACAAATTTAACTTTACTTATGCCATGCTTATGTTTGACATAATGCCATGATTATGCTAAAAGTATTTATGCCATGCTTATGTTTTCCATTATGCTATGCTTATGCTAGAAATATTTATGACATGCTTATGTTTGACATTATGCCTAAATAAGAATATAGGTTCATGTTGTAGTTAAACCTATGCAAGTTCACATGCTTTGATTCATGTCACCTATGTTACCACTATACAAGTACACCAATTTCTATTTTATTTCCAACGTCGTATTGCAAGTTCATGCGCTCACCTTCCCCTTTTTGTGTATGTAATCACGCCATAAGCCTCCCCTTTTCGCATGGCTAAATTGGGCTTTAAAAGGCTAAGCCCAATATATATATAAACGGACGTGTAAAACGGGGGAAAATAACGTTGGGTAAAAATTAATTAATGAATGAAAATATAAAATAGAAGGGCCCAAGTTCAAGTATGGGTTGGGCCCATGATTGGTGTAACCTTTACACCATTAACTTAATAATGGGCCGCAAATATTTACATATAAGAAATAAAGAAGAATGACAAAATATGTAAAATGTAGAACATACGATGTGTTTGACCCGAGGTTGGATTGAGTTGTGATGTAAACCTGCCCGGAACCGCCCGGCTGTCCAGTAGTCACAACAATACCTATCCAATGTGGGAGGTTAAACATGGAGCCCAATAAGGACCCGAGGTTAGACTGAGTTGTGGCGTAAGACTGCCCGGAACCAACCGGCAACAGGCAGCCACAACAATACCTGTCTAATGTGAGAGGTCAGGGCCTTAATAAGACAATTAAGGCTGAGTCAGGATTGATAGGATTAAGTAAACTAAAGACTTAATCAAAATGGAACATGCTAAACTAAACGGACTGGTGGGGGTTAGGTAGGAAACACTTAACCAACTTAGCATGTTGGCTAGAGATAGAAAACCTAGTAACGGGGGACCCTTTTCAGCAGTAACCCTAAAAGGTGTATCAGGATACCCTGAAACTAGGCAGGGTGGGGCACGATTACTGGGCTGATTGTAAGAGGTCAAATCGACGGCGGTGGTGTAGCAGTGTAGGTTCTAACGGAGTGCGGGCGTGCACACACTCCGGCACAGAAAAATAAGGCACTGGACACCAGTAGCACACCTGTGCACTCTAAGGTTGTGTCGGGTTGCCACTATGGGACTTGATACACCCCATGGTGGGACCAGCATAGGTAACTACAAACATCGGGGGCCGTAAGACACATGTAACTATGCGAGTAGGAGCCGATCATCATTGAATGGATCACATCACCCTGATTATGGGGTGCAAATTGGAAACTAGTTTATATGGGTTCAGAGATTAACATGGGGTACGATAGTATATTCGACCCTAGACAACTTAACCAAGTTTACTGTGCTTGCCCACTTCTTGTTTATACTTATCATACCCAGTTCTTTATTCATAGACAAAATAGTACTAGACTTACTCAGGCTTTATGTCTGACTCTATTTTTCTTTCGTCTTCTTTCTTCCGTTCCCCCCCCCCCCCCAGGTCCTCAGGGAGGGAACACAGCAGCTTGATCAGCCTTGACATCCAGCTGAAGTAGAGAAATGTATTGCTTGGACTTTCCTGTTTTGAACTATGGCTTTGGACAATCCACTCTGGGGCTTTTGCAGTTTATCTATGTTTTATTTATGCTTCTTTAATAATGTACTCAAGACAGATTATGAAAGTGTTATGTTATGTTTTTGGAAAGGATGTTGTTGTAACACGTATTTGACTTTATGAAATAAAAAAAAAAGTTGTTGTTCTTCCGCTGTTTACAAATATGTGTTCTTATATCTGTCTTGTATATCTGTGACTTGTACTTATAAACCTCCACCAAAATTAGGGCATTCCCTTTGAGAGTGACTCTAACGGAGGTGGGGTGTTTCACTTGGTATCAGAGCATAGGTTTACCAGATAAGATAAAAAGTTTTGAAAATTTATTTTCAAAAAGGAAATTTAAAGAAGCATTTTTAAAAGAAAAATATTATTTTATTTTAAAAAGGCAAAGTCCACTCCCCAAAGCCATAGGTACTATCTCTTATCCTTCGTTTTGAATCTATCCTTTTTGTTTCAGCATGTCCCAAGAACTTAACTTGCCGGAAGGGGTGCCAATACCTGGTTGGTTTAGACGGTTCTTAGAAGCAAGGGCCACTCAGCCAGGTCCTACCATTCCTCCTCCCCCAGCGGAAGGAAATCATCCAGCTGCAGCAGCACCTTTTCCTCCACCTCCTCCTCGGGGAAGCACATTCGCTAAGATATGCAAAGATTTTAAAGCTATGGGAGGAAGGGATTTTCCATGGAACTGAGTCCTTCGTAGCAGCTAGAAATTGGCTGAAAGAAACGGAGGACCTATTCATCATCTTTGAGGTAGAAGATAGACAAAAAGTACAGTTGGCAGTGTGGCTATTGAAGGGTTAGGCTTCCTACTGGTGGGAAGTCACTAACGCTGAAAGACCAGTGGAGACATGGGAGGACTTTAGGGCAAGGTTTGAGACTAAATTTCTCTCAGATGCAGAAAGAAGTTTGCAGTTAGAGAAATTCTTATTTCTTAAGCAAGGGGATAAGACGGCCAGAGAGTATGTGAATCAGTTCGATGAGCTGGCTAGGTTTGGGCTTGACCTAGTCAATACCCCGCACAAGAAGGATCTCTGTTTCGTCAAAGGGTTGAATGAGCCATTACACAGTCTGGCCATGACCCATATACCCATGGGAGCCACGTATGAAAGATTGGTGCAAATGGCATTGCTGAATGAAGGGGATAAGGGCAAGAAGAAAGAGGGTTTGCAGCCCAAGAAGACAGACTTAAAGAAAGGCGGGAAAGGCAACAAAGAGAAGAGGAAGTGCAATTTCTGTGGCAAAGTGGGGCACTTAGTAAAGGACTGCCGGAAAAAGAAGGCCAAGGAGAATGGTGGGTGCTTTTCTTGCGGTGAGACGGGCCATAGGGCTAAGGACTGCCCAAAGAAACGAGGACAGGGGCAGAGGGCTGGATCCACCCCAGGGGCACAGGTCCATGTGCTAGAAGCGCCACCTCTGCAACAGCGAGGTATAAATACTTCTGTAGAAAGTGTAGTTTATCTTTATGATCACCCCGTTCGCACTTTATTTGATTCTGGCGCGTCACACTCCTTTATCTCGTCTGCTTTAGTAGAATCTCTGCACCTAAAAACTAGTATGGTAGAGGACCCCTTAATTGTTTCAAACCCAATTGGGGGCCCAGCTCATTTGTCTATGATCTGTGTGGGATTGAAAATTTCTATTCTAAGTGTAGAATTTCAATGTAGTGCCTTTGTTTTGGGCTTTTCGGGGTATGGTTTGATTTTGGGTATGGATTGGCTATCCAGTAATGGGGCCATCCTTGATTGTGAGAAAAGGGTTGTTAGGCTCCTAACCCGACTCGGTAATACTTTGGAAATTTCTTGTAATCCCTCGTATGCGGTTATGCTTAGTTATCTTGAATCGCTAGATGCCTCTGTTGAAAATTTGCAATCAGTTAGAGTAGTCCGGGAATATCCGGATGTCTTCGAAGAGGTGAAGGGCTTGCCTCCGAAGCGGGAAATAGACTTCCGCATATATCTTGTAGATAATGCAAAGCCCGTTGCGTTGCCCGTTAGACATATGGCTCCACGAGAAAGGAAAGAGCTCAGTAAACAGATTAAAGAGCTTCTAGAAAAGGGGTTCATTAGGAGAAGCATTTCAGAATGGGGCGCTCCGGTGGTGTTCGCTACAAAGGCGGATGGTTCACTCCGTCTATGTGTTGACTATAGGGAGCTCAACAAGCTAACGAAAAAGAATAGGCACCCTCTCCCTAGAATTGATGATTTATTTGACCAGCTTGTAGGAGCGTCTGTTTTCTCCCAACTCGATTTAGCAACCGGTTTTCATCAGCTAAGGGTGGCTGAAGATAGCATTGATAAAACGGCATTCAGAACCCCAGATGGTTTCTTTGAATGGCTTGTCATGCCTTTCGGCTTGACAAATGCACCTGCTTACTTCGTGGACCTAATGAGTAGGGTATTTAGAGATTTCCTCAACAAATTCGTAGTGGTCTTCGTAGACGATATCCTTATCTTCTCAAAGAGTGAAGAGGAACATGCTCAGCACTTAAGGGCAATCATGGAAACTTTGCGAGTCCATCAACTAAAAGCCAAGTTCTCCAAATGCCACTTTTGGAGAGAAGAGGTGAGGTTCCTTGGGCACATAGTATCCAAACAAGGGTTAGCAGTGGACCTTGCTAAAGTAGTGGTGGTACAGGACTGGAAGACACCAAGGAATGCAACTGAGGTCCGAAGCTTTCTAGGACTAGCAGGTTTCTATCGAAAATTTATAAGGGATTTTGCGAAAATCTCAGCTCCGCTCACGAAATTGACTAAGAAGAATCTAGTGTTTAATTGGGACTTGGATTGCGAGTTTGCTTTCCAACGACTAAAAAGGGCTCTCACAACAGCCCCAGTTTTGACGCTGCCGGATGGGAGCAAAATGTTCACTGTTTATACGGATGCATGTGGGACAGGGCTAGGCGCCGTCTTAATGCAAGAAGGAAGGGTAGTAGCTTATGGCGGGAGGCAGTTGAAGGTGCACGAAAAGAACTACCCAACCCACGATCTTGAGTTAGCCGCCATCGTCTTTGCACTCAAGTCTTGGCGACACTATCTCCTAGGTGAGAAGTTCGAACTTTACACTGACCATAAATCGTTGAAATATTTTTTCTCGCAGAAGGATCTTAACTTGAGGCAACAAAGATGGATGGAGTTTCTTGCCTCGTACGATTTCGAAATCTCCTACACTCCGGGCAAAGGCAACGTAGTGGCAGACGCGTTGAGCCGAAAGAAATTGACCCTAAGCCCGTTGTTTGTTGAAAGACAAAGCCTAGAGTTTATAGCCAGCTTCGACTTTAGGCCTTCCTCCGATTTCGTACCGGGCTTGCTAGCATCTCTCGAAGTGCGCCCAACTTTGGTGGATTCGGTAGGGGCAGCACAACGCGAAGACCCTCAGCTTGTGGAAATAATTGATAGGCTAATTAGGGGTGAGACTTCAAGTCACCTCAACCGATACTCCAACGACGATAAGAGGTTGCTAAGGCGAGACGGAAGACTATGCGTCCCACAGACGAAAGATTTAGTAAAGAAGGTTCTAGAGGAAGCACATCACTCCAAGATGACGATACACCCAGGCGGAGTTAAATGTACAAAGATATAAAAAGGACTTTCTTTTGGAACGGCATGAAAAAGGATGTGGCAGAGTTCGTTTCTAAGTGTATGGTGTGCCAACAGGTTAAGGCAGAACAGAAAAAGCCTGGCGGACTGCTACATCCTCTGGAGGTCCCGCAGTGGAAGTGGGATAGCATCTCAATGGACTTCATCGATGGGCTGCCTAGGTCTAGGAGAGGCAACACTAGCATTTGGGTAATAGTGGATAGGCTTACTAAAAGCGCCCACTTTTTACCTGTCAAAAGTAAAAGAACTGCCTCATCCCTAGCATCACTTTACCTCAAGGAAATCGTTCGACTTCATGGAATACCGTCTAGCATCGTTAGTGAACGAAACCCCATCTTCACCAGTGAGTTTTGGCGGAGTCTGCAAGAAGCAGTAGGAACGCAGTTATGCTTGAGCACAGCCTATCATCCCCAAACCGACGGCCAAACGGAGAGAGTGAACAGAGTTTTGGAAGACCTCTTAAGGCTATGCGTCCTTGACTTCGGAGGGACATGGGAAGACCACCTTCCTTTGGTGGAATTTGCCTACAACAACAGCTATCAAGCAACCATCGGAATGGCGCCCTTCGAAGCTTTATATGGAAGACCGTGCCGATCGCCCACTTGTTGGTGGGAGTCCACGGATAAGCTCATACTTGGACCAGATATGATCCGAGAGACCTCAGAGAAAGTAGACTTAATACGAAGAAGGATGAAGACGGCCCAAGACAGACAAAAGTCCTACGCCGACAAGAGAAGGACCGAACTTGAATTCGAAGTTGGAGACAGAGTTTTTCTCAAGGTATCACCGCTAAGAAACGTTGTTCGTTTTGGAACCACAGGAAAGCTAGCACCAAGGTTCGTAGGGCCATTCCCTATTATCGAGAAAATTGGGAAAATGGCCTATAGATTAGAGCTACCCGAGAAGTTGGCTGGAGTCCACAACGTTTTTCACGTTTCACATCTCCGAAAATGTCTTCATGAGTCCGCTGAAGTGGTAGAGCCAAATATCCTCGAAGAAGCCGAAGTGGAACGCGAAGCAACCATAAGAAAAGTTCCAACCCGCATATTAGGAACGGAAGTGAAGAAGCTACGCAACCGCGAAGTCAAGCTCGTCAAAGTCCAGTGGAGCGACACCGAGGGAGACGCGACTTGGGAGACTGAAGCTAAAATCCGTACAGCCTACCCTTTTCTGTTCGAGGGTACATCCTTGATCTTTCATTTTCCTTAAGTTGCGCTTTTATCTATCTTTTTATGTATATTTCCTCGACCGTATCTTTTAGATAGAATCTTTTTGGATGGAAACATGTAGTTGAAACATGTTATGGATGATGGTTGCAAGTGGTTGCAAGTGATTGCTAGTGGTTGCTCGTGGTTGCATATACACACACAATCTAGGTTTTAGATCGGCTCAGTCACTTCATATTGCATATGCATATATGTTTGCATTCGTATATGGTTGAACATTAATGTGTTGTCATATGGATGTTGCATTTGTATTGAATGATTGTGCACTCATGTAGATTCAAGAATAGGAAAATTTGCATACATAATGGATTCATGGCACTTACATAACTCGCATTAAGGAGGTCAACTGAATCAGTAGACCGCCTGATTTTGCATTAGATAAGTACATGTACACACACACTTCGCATATGATCATGAAGCATTAGAAATCTTTTAAGGACAATGGATGCTCGTGTTTGATGGATGAGTAGATGGATGATTGGATGTTAGGATATACATTCCTCCTAACTTGAAGATTTCGGGGACGAAATCCTTTTAAGTGGGGGAGAATGTAACACCCCGAAAATTCTATAACTGTGTAGTTAACAAATTAAAATATAATTAATTTGAAATCAAAGAACTAAGGGAAACGGGATACGCCATTGCGTTCGTCTCGGAAAAATACGCGAAATAGAGTCCGAGTTTTCGAAAAACGGAGTCCGTATGAAGAAGATATGGCCTTCGGAAGTTTTGAATTAAATTTAAAATTCAAACAGAATAAAATAATTAAAAATCGGGCCCAGTGGGCCAGGGCAGATAAACACCCGCCTAGGCCACCCAGGTCGACTGGGCTGTCGACCTGGGCTACCCATGTCGACAGGGCTGTCGACAGCCCTGTCGACAGGGGTGTCGACCTGGTCGAGCCCAGTCAACCTGGCTGGCCAGGTCTGTGTTTGGTCGTATTTCTGTGGTCTGCTTTGTCATTAGGGCTAGGTGGCGGGTTCTAATTGGTCTCTCTCTCTAATGAATGGCTATGATCAATCCAAGCAACATCAAGGGTTCTAATCAGTTCCTAACCTCTATATAAACAACCCTGGACTAAACCCTAATTTATTCATTCAAATAAAGAACATAGCCGCCATGTTGCTGAGGAACGACTAAGAGTAGCCGCCAACTAGAGAGAGAATTAGGAAGAAAGTTCTAAAGCCTAAAGCAATTCAAGCAACCTAAAGCCAATCAATTCAACAAAAGAATCATATCTCTTAATTAGAGAATTCGCCGCAACCATTGTAAGTAGAGTATTACTTTGGTATGAATAAACAACTGTGTTGGTTTGTATGCTTGAATTGGGATAATAAAGTAGTTCATATTTGTGCAAAATTATGTTATTCGTTATAAAGAACTACATGCGGTAGTTCTATGCAAGTATACGTTTGGAATATTGCGCAAATTATGCAATTTATGTTGCAGCTACATGTATGTAGTTGATTGAAATTCATGCAAGTTTAGGGCTTTGTTATTATGCCATCATGATGTATGTTTTTGTGCATAAATCATTTTGCAAGTAATTGAAACAAGTATGGTTGTTATAGTTCATAAGAAACTATGTTGGAATTTTGACACCATAATCCATGTATTAAGTCATGCTTTTGCAAACTTATGAATATGGCTAGGCTATGAATGATATTTGGCATAATTGAAATCCATGATTAAGTCTATCTTGTTTACAAGAATTATATGATGACATATGTGAGACATGGCTAGGTTAGACTCAAAAATCCCTTTTTGCAAGTTTTAAAGCAAACACCATGTTTAGGAATATTTATGCATAAGTATGTTTATACCATCGTTATGTGATTAGACTTAAACCATAATTAAGTTGATCTATGCTTCTGTGTTAGTAACAAAGTATCCCCTTTGTAAACATGTAGAAAGCTTATGAACATGACTTGTTTATGTTTATGCCATGAACAAATTTAACTTTACTTATGCCATGCTTATGTTTGACATTATGCCATGATTATGCTAAAAGTATTTATGCCATGCTTATGTTTGCCATTATGCTATGCTTATGCTAGAAATATTTATGACATGCTTATGTTTGACATTATGCCTAAATAAGAATATAGGTTCATGTTGTAGTTAAACCTATGCAAGTTCACATGCTTTGATTCATGTCACCTATGTTACCACTATACAAGTACACCAATTTCTATTTTATTTCCAATGTCGTATTGCAAGTTCATGCGCTCACCTTCCCCTTTTTGTGTATGTAATCACGCCATAAGCCTCCCCTTTTCGCATGGCTAAATTGGGCTTTAAAAGGCTAAGCCCAATATATATATAAACGGACGTGTAAAACGAGGGAAAATAACGTTGGGTAAAAATTAATTAATGAATGAAAATATAAAATAGAAGGGCCCAAGTTCAAGTATGGGTTGGGCCCATGATTGGTGTAACCTTTACACCATTAACTTAATAATGGGCCGCAAATATTTACATATAAGAAATAAAGAAGAATGACAAAATATGTAAAATGTAGAACATACGATGTGTTTAACCCGAGGTTGGATTGAGTTGTGATGTAAACCTGCCCGGAACCGCCCGGCTGTCCAGTAGTCACAACAATACCTATCCAATGTGGGAGGTTAAACATGGAGCCCAATAAGGACCCGAGGTTAGACTGAGTTGTGGCGTAAGACTGCCCGGAACCAACCGGCAACAGGCAGCCACAACAATACCTGTCTAATGTGAGAGGTCAGGGCCTTAATAAGACAATTAAGGCTGAGTCAGGATTGATAGGATTAAGTAAACTAAAGACTTAATCAAAATGGAACATGCTAAACTAAACGGACTGGTGGGGGTTAGGTAGGAAACACTTAACCAACTTAGCATGTTGGCTAGAGATAGAAAACCTAGTAACGGGGGACCCTTTTCAGCAGTAACCCTAAAAGGTGTATCAGGATACCCTGAAACTAGGCAGGGTGGGGCACGATTACTGTGCTGATTGTAAGAGGTCAAATCGACGGCGGTGGTGTAGCAGTGTAGGTTCTAACGGAGTGCGGGCGTGCACACACTCCGGCGCAGAAAAATAAGGCACTGGACACCAGTAGCATACCTGTGCACTCTAAGGTTGTGTTGGGTTGCCACTATGGGACTTGATACACCCCATGGTGGGACCAGCATAGGTAACTACAGACATCGGGGGCCGTAAGACACATGTAACTATGCGAGTAGGAGCCGATCATCATTGAATGGATCACATCACCCTGATTATGGGGTGCAAATTGGAAATTAGTTTATATGGGTTCAGAGATTAACATGGGGTACGATAGTATATTCGACCCTAGACAACTTAACCAAGTTTACTGTGCTTGCCCACTTCTTGTTTATACTTATCATACCCAGTTCTTTATTCATAGACAAAATAGTACTAGACTTACTCAGGCTTTATGTCTGACTCTATTTTTCTTTCGTCTTCTTTCTTCCGTTTCCCCCCCCCCCGGTCCTCAGGGAGGGAACACAGCAGCTTGATCAGCCTTGACATCCAGCTGAAGTACAGAAATGTATTGCTTGGACTTTCTTGTTTTGAACTATGGCTTTGGACAATCCACTCTGGGGCTTTTGCAGTTTATCTATGTTTTATTTATGCTTCTTTAATAATGTACTCAAGACAGATTATGAAAGTGTTATGTTATGTTTTTGGAAAGGATGTTGTTGTAACACGTATTTGACTTTATGAAATAAAAAAAAAGTTGTTGTTCTTCCGCTGTTTACAAATATGTGTTCTTATATCTGTCTTGTATATCTGTGACTTGTACTTATAAACCTCCACCAAAATTAGGGCATTCCCTTTGAGAGTGACCCTAACGGAGGTGGGGTGTTTCATGTCGCCCTATGCTCCGGAGCTCGTCGCCACTGCGAAATCCAAAAATAAGAGGTTTATCCTTGGGCTAAGACGACAATATCATGATAGAGCCATGGCCCATGTCAAGCTGGAATTCAACGAACTGGTGGAAATGACATGCAACTACGAAGACCTTGATCAAAGGCATCTGGGTCAGGATCGCGCTAGAAGCCAAGCCGGAAACAAGCGCAAGCCTGCTGTAAATCAAGGCGAGTCAAGCCAAGCAGCATCTTCAAAACCTCAGACTGGCAAGCCGCCAAGAGGAAACTGCTTTAATTGTGGTAAGCCGGGGCACTACTCAAACGTCTGCACAGCTCCGAAGAGGCAGAAGACAAATTCTCAAGGCTTGAGCCAAGGCTCCCAGAACCCTCGCTCGTGCTTCAACTGTCGCAAGACCGATCATCTGGTCAAAGATTGTTCTTTGCTGAAGAAAGCTATAGTAGCTCACGTCTATGACGGGTCGAGCCCGCCACCTGCTTCCGACGGAGCAGGTAAACCTGATGTTTTGGGAGGTACCCTTACATCTAAAAATATTCCTGTTTCTGTATTGTTTGACACGAGTGCGTCGCGTAGTTTTATTGCTAAAAACACAGTGCACACATTAAAGTTAAAACAGCGAAAGCTCAAGGAATCAGTGGAAGTTCATAACCCGATAGGGGGTCCTATTACTCTTGGTTCATATTGTAGAGTGCCAGTTTCTTATTCTTCCTATAAGTTTCCCTTTGATTTAATTGTTATTGATTTTCCCGAATTCGATATCATTCTCGGGCTAGATTGGTTAACGAAATAAGAAGCCGAAGTGAATTGTGCGGAAAGAATCGTTAAAATTCGAACGAA
The DNA here is from genome assembly GCA_030737875.1 of Allium sativum. Lineage (NCBI taxonomy): Eukaryota > Viridiplantae > Streptophyta > Magnoliopsida > Asparagales > Amaryllidaceae > Allium > Allium sativum. The sequence continues at coordinate 181,832,132 of CM060913.1, read as the reverse complement.
GCTTGGATATATTACGGTACCCTGTCATGGTTCAAATCCAGATAGGGAAGAATTTTGGTCGGCGTTAGAAGTTATCCCCACTTCCTTGGAAAAGATTCCGATTGTTAGAAACTATGCGGATGTGTTTGAAGAAGTTGAAAACTTACCTCCGCAAAGAGAAATAGAATTCCGGATCGATCTAATTCCCAATGCCAGACCAGTGGTACATCCAGTTCGCAGGATGACACCGAAGGAAAAAGAAGAATTAGGCGATCAAACTCGTCAACTGTTGTGGAAGGGTCTAATCAGACCTAGTTTTTCTAATTGGGGTGCAGCTGTTGTGTTTGTCCCAAAGTCAGACGGTACTCTTCGATTATGCGTTGATTACCGAGACCTCAACAAACAGACGCTCAAAAATAAGTATCCATTACCCTGCATCGATGATTTGCTATACCAATTGAATGGGGGGAAAGTATTTTCCCGAATGGACCTAGCTACAGGTTTTCACCAATTGAGAATAGCAGAAGAGTGTGTTTCTTTGACAGCTTTCAGAGGTCCAGACATATTTTATGAATGGTTAGTAATGTCGTTTGGCCTATGCAATGCTCCAGCATACTTTGTCGATCTAACGAATAGAGTGTTCAGGGGAGTGCTGAATAAATTTGTCCTCGTATTCATCGATGATATTTTAATCTACTCCAAATCAAAACCCGAGCATGAAAAACACTTAGAACAAGTATTGGAGATTCTAAGAAAGAACGTCTTCAAAGCCAAATTCCCTAAATGTGTCTTCTGGCAAGAAGAAGTGAAATTTCTTGGCCATGTCGTGTCAGAGAAAGGAATTTCTGTTGACCCAAGCAAAATAACAGCGATTCAAGACTGGAAACAACCCACTACTCGCACGGAGGTTAGAAGTTTTATGGGGTTGGCTGTTATTATCAAAAGTTCGTTAAGGATTTTTCGAAGATATCCGGTCCGTTAACGAAGCTCACAAAGAAACATGAGAAATTTAAGTGAACTTCTGACTGTGAAGAAGCTTTCCAGGAATTGAAATCGAAACTAACCACTGCTCCAGTGTTAACTATTATTGATGGCAATCAGGATTTAACGGTTTGGACGGATGCTTCTATTAGAGGTCTTGGTGCAGTGTTAATGCAAAGAGGCCAAGTAGTCGCTTATGCAAGTCGCCAACTGAAACCGCATGAGAAGAATTATGTGACTCATGATCTTGAGTTGCTAGCCATCGTTTTTGCCTTGAAAATCTGGAGGCATTATTTATTGGGCGAGAAATTTATACTCTACACAGATCATCAATCATTGAAGTATTTATACACCCAGAAAGATCTGAATTTGAGACAGCAGCGTTGGCTAGAATTTCTTGCAGCGTACGATCTTGATATCCTGTATATGCCAGGGAAGGCTAATGTTGTAGCGGATGCACTTAGTAGGAAAACTGCAATCATTGCCAATCTTATAATTACACCAGGATTGATTGATAGGATTTCAGCCCTTTAAAAAGACGATGAACTCATCCAGAGAATCAGTCAAAGGATCAAGGAAGGTGAAACCACGAGTTTTCGTATCGACAATAAGGGGGTTCTTAGGTTAAATAATAGGATTTGCATTCCAAATATTCCAGGCCTTCGAAGAGAAGTGTTAGACGAATGCCATAAATCCAAATTTTGCATCCATCCTGGGGTGAGTAAAATGTACAACGATATCAAACGCACTTTCTGGTGGAGAGCAATGAGAAGGGATATTTCTTTGTATGTTAGTAGATGTCCTACTTGTCAATTGGTCAAGAGCGACCAACAGAAACTAGCTGGATTGTTGCAACCGTTGGAAGTCCCATGTTGGAAATGGGAACAGATTTCCATGGATTTCATAGATGGTTTGCCGCGAACCAGGAAAGGTAATGACAGCATTTGGGTAATCGTAGATCGCTTCACGAAGACTGCCCATTTTATACCTGTCAGATCCAATAGAACCGCTCAAAGTCTAGCACAAATATATTTCAAAGAAATTGTTAAGCTGCATGGAATTCCCATCAGCATAGTCAGTGATAGAGATCCCCTATTTACTAGCAAATTCTGGGAGGCTTTCCAGACAGAATTGGGAACGAAACTGAATATGAGCACCGCTTATCACCCTCAAACAGATGGCCAAACTGAGCGGGTGAATAGAATTCTAGAAGATTTATTGCGGGCTTGTATAATTGATTTTGGGGGGTCATGGGAAGATCATTTGCATTTGGCAGAATTCTCATACAACAATAGCTATCAAGCAAGTTTGGGAATGTCGCCATTTGAAGTATTATATGGCAGACCCTGCAGATCTCCAGCATGTTGGGTAGAACCTGGCAACAGACTTGTGTTAGGACCCGATATGATTAGAGAAGCATCTGATAAAGTCGACTTCATCAAAAAGCGTTTGAGAACCGCCCAAAGCCGACAGAAAAGTTATGCAGACTCTGGAAGGAGAGATTTGACATTTGCTGTTGGTGATCGTGTTTATTTGAAGGTTTCTCCGACGAGAGGAGTAATCAAATTTGGCAAAACTGGGATGTTGGCACCGAGATTTATTGGGCATTTTCCTATACTTGAACGAATTGGAACTCTTGCTTATATTGTTCAATTACCAGATTGGTTGCCTGGAGTGCATGATGTATTTCACATATCTCAACTTAGAAGACATGTGCATGATCCAGATCTTGTTGTAGAAGAAGCAACGCAACAGGATGTAGACATAACTCCAGAATTAGCACTCAGAAGAGAGCCATTAAAGATTGTTGGCAAAGAAACTAGAGAACTCAGAAGCAAAAAGGTTCATTTAGTTAAAGTGCAGTGGAGCAGTGATCCTAGAGATTGTACTTGGGAGACTGAGGAAAGCATTAAGCAAGCTTACTCCAAATGCAGAGTGGATATCTTTGACTGACTCCGGTGCAAGGTACCTTTACAATACCTTGCATTTACATTTTGTTTCCTACTTTACTGTTGTTTCCTTTTCGAGGACGAAAAGATTTAAGTGGGGGAGATTGTAATAACCCGGAAAATACGAGCCAATTTAAAAATTTTAAATTGGTGATTTCAAAGGAATTTGAACAATTGAAATTGAATATTTCAATAAAAGAGTGAATTAGAAATAGCGAGTCAGTTTGAAAATTTGAATTCAAACTTTGACTGACCGTGCAGGGTGGAAAATATAACGGATTTTAGCGAAACCAAAAATATCTAAATCTGTTAGTCAATACCTTTCTAATGAATCTGAAAAATCGAAGTTTCATAACGGGAATCAAAAGTTATGGCCGAATGAATTTTCAGAATGGCCGCTATATAGAATATATAGCCCTGGAAAATTGATATTTTGCATACGACCTCGGAATTCGACGAAACCACTTTTGTTGGGTCCGGGATGTCAAACTTTTGCTAGGTTTCAAATTTCATAATTTTTGAAGCTAGTATGTGAGCGTGGGAAAAGAAAATGCATTTGGTCAATTTCTGTTAAATTGGATCGACCAGAAAATGGCCATTTTTCAAACGATCTCAGAATTCGACGAAACTAGTTTTGTTGGGACCGTAGCGTCAAAACATAGCTATATTTATTTTTATGGAATTTTTCAAATCAGTTTGTGGCCCTGGCAAATTGAAATGTACGTTCAAAGTTAAAAATTAAATGTTTTATACTTTAATTTGAAAAATAACTGACTGTAATAGTCGAATTGGCCTACGAAACATATCTCATTGTGTCCGGAATGGGGGTATTCAGCTAGGGGAGACAGTCGTTGGGTTTGAAAAGGAGTTCGTTTGAGAAAACACTATTTAAAAATTTAATAAAGTCCTCGGCCAATCAGAATTCTCTATTCATTATTTTAAAAAAATAAAAAAAAAGAAAAACCCCAAAACCAATGGCGAAACCCGCTTCCCCCCTTTCAGGCCCGATCGCCGCCGCTGCCGCCACTTCAGCCTCTGCCACCACCGCCGCTCAAACCGCCTTCGCCTCCCCGTCAGATCCGACCCCAGTTCGACGCCGACCAACCCCTCCTCCGCTTGAATCGAGGCTCCAAAGCTCCGAACTTCCCAGCGCCACCGCCGACGATCCTGACCACCGAACGCCACCAAACCACCACCGACAGGAAGCCCTCTCTTCCCACTTCCACGTCCAACCCGTCGATCATCCCCTCGTCCCTCGATTTTCGCGAAAACCGTAAACCTAGTTTTGAACCTTCGTGAAAGGTGAGTTTTCTTTATGTTTACACTTTGAAAAATCATATCTTTTTAGTGTGTTGATGAAATTCGATGAAACAGGAAACATCAGGACCGCAAGGAAGCTCTCTACCCAATAGAAGAAGCCGCAGACTTTTCTGACATCGTATCTATCTTTAGCGAAGCAACAAACCAATGTGAGAAATCTAAATTAAATAAATTTGAATGGAAAATGTCGTGTATAATTTATATTCGCGAAATATAAATTACATACGTGTTGTATACCTCATGTACAGGCGTAGTGTAAGCTATATAAGCGAAGTATGAATTTTACATGCATAGAAAAAATGATATATGTGTTGAAATGCAAGTGAAATATAGCAGTTAAATATATATATATATATATATATATATATATACACACACACACACTCCCCTCGTCCACAAACCATGGACGATATTTATTGTTGTGAATTGGTGTGAAATATTGGATGAAAAATACGAATGGTTGAATAATTGTTTTTGGTTGATATTGTTTGGTTGTGGTTGAGAAATACCCATTGGTGATTGAAATGAATTGGAAATATTTGTGGAAATAAAAATAAAACATGCCGCCTGCGTTCGAATTAGATGCATGAATCCCCATTGTCAAAAACCGCGAGGTTTTAAGGTAGAGCGAGGAGCCGTACTAGGGACGGTGCCGGTTTTAACTACCCTGTCATTATGCTGCCGAAATTTTGAATAATATTCATGTGTTAGAATTATTTTCATATGCTGAAATTATTTTCATGCGTTGAAATTAATGTCATATGTTGAAACTGTATCAATGTGTGGAAATGTTCATGTGTTGAAAAGTGTTGTGTGAAAATTAAATTCATTTGTGAATGAATGAAGTGTTTAAACAATAAAAATCACATTTATATATATATATGAAGTATGAAAAATATTCGCCTTATATAAATAGTTTCAACAATAAAAATTCCATCTTTCTAATATGAACAACATAAATAAAATATCCATGTGTGGAAATGCTCATGTGTTGAGAAGTGTGTGTAGTGGAAAAATTCATGTGTTGAATAAAAAGATCGAACAATAAAAATTACATTTTTATTGAAACTATGAAGTGTTGAAATTATCCATTTGTCGAATAAATATTTTAAATGATAAAAATATCATTTTTATCATATATGTGATATGCTAAAGATATGCGGACGTTGAAATAAATATTTGTGAAGAAATATTATTTTTAACATGCATAGGAACTAAATAAAATAGTCATGTGTTGAAATCTATTTTAGTTCGCCAAAATTATCATCTTTGAAATGTGAAGTGTTAAAAATAGCCACTTGTTCAAATAAAATATGCATGAGTTGAAATATACATTAATTAGCTAATGATATGATTTTAGCCTATGCATGCAACATTAGAATGAATGGTGTTTTTAAACCAAAGTAAATCAAATATGAAGTTGAATGGAAAAAGATAAGTGATAGAAATTATATATGTACATGCATATCTATTGAACAGGTTATAGCAAAGGGGCTAGAGAAGAGGAATAAAATTTTGTGCCCGACAAATAGTTACACATTTACTGTTTTGTTTGGGTGATGATTTTATGAGCCTGTTGGCTAGCCGCTTGGCTTTTTCTTTTTCTTTTTGATATGAGACGCCCGTGTGGCTATTTGGGAATTTTCCCAGACCCTCCCGTACAAAGGAGGTTATGGCGAAATTTTCCGAAATTTAAAGGCGTTAGTGAAATAATTGAAGTGGAAACGATATAGGATTTTTGAATGAACTATATTTATATAAATATATAAATATAAATAAAATTAAAACGAAACGTGGCCGTGCAGTTCGTGTTTTGAAACCGTGATTTCAAATGACTAGTGCGGGAAATCTGACCATCGGATTTTCCCAAAACCACAACCGTTGGGTTCGCCTTGGAAATATCTTTCCAACAGCACCAGCTTTGTGAAGATCCGACGGTTGGATTGTCTGGAATGATTAATTCAAATCTGAAGAAAAACAGCGCCAGAAACGAGTATATTTATATATAAATATAAATATAATTAAATTAAATCGATTAACGACGCTGAAGTTCGTAAATTGAAATCGTAACTTCAAATAATTAGTGCGGGAAATCCGACTGTCGGATTTTCCCAAAACTGAAACCATTGGATTCGATTTGAAAAGACCTTCCTAATGATATAAAATTTGTGAAGATCCAACGGTTAAATTTCCAGATATGTGTAAAACAAAATTAGTGAAAAGTAGCGCCAGTGCATCGACACGACCCGAAACGTCGTTTAATTAAATATGGCCGTTTTAAATTAAATAAAAATGGCGATATATCGTTATAAAATACTATAGACGATATAGAGTGGAAATAAACCAATTTTGTTGTGTTTGCTTGATATGTGATGGTTGAATGTATTTGACATGAAAATTATAACTAAATAACTGAAATGTGAATGTTGAATAGTCCAACCATGTGAATAATTGATTTGAAATCTAAATATACGTGGGTTATTTGAAAAGGCCGAGGTTATCTCATTTCAAATTATCGATCGACGTTGAGAAGCCGAAGAGTGGAAGACGGTTGAAGACCGACGATCTTCACATTGGATGGATGGGCGCTACTGATGCTCGTGATTGGAGTAGCTACCATGAAGGAACTGAAGTAGTAGCCATCCAAACATACTGTTGATTGTACGGATATGCGAGGAATTGGTGCCTCCGATTTCGTTCAGACCCAGAACGGACTTGTAAATGGACTGTGTGTCTGACATTGGATTTTGTTCTGTGATGATTGATCTCTGTTAAATATATATTTGTTTGGCGGCGGAGAATTTATTCTCTTGCTTAACGCCCTTCTCTGAGACGTACGAGCTCAGAGGTTATGTATTGATAGAAATCAGTCGCATGGAGTGGATTGCCTGTGTGGCACGCCTTTAGTGGCATATGATCAAGGCTTCTGTTGCAAAGCAAATTCTTGTGGTTGATGATCAAAGCATGGTCTGTGTGACGTAGCTTTGTGTATAACGTGAATTCGCGAGCCTCACACCTCGGTATGAGTCAAAAACGGGAGAGTGACTGCAGGGAGAGCACGACGTTTCTTTCTAGCTAAGGTGGTTTTAGTGACCTACCAGCCCTGACATTATATATACTTTTCACCTGTGTGGTTGTTGGAATATGAGGCGCCTCGATATAGGTCTGTAAGGACCGGGAAACTTGTGTTCAAGAATTGCCAATCCTCAAAAGTAAGAGAGGACCGGCCCTTAAGATCCAAGGATCATAGTGGGGTCCTGGGACATTTGCTAGAGTGTCTCGAATCGGAGAGGAGCTTGCCCCTTGCCTCGACTCATGAAGGAATCCAATTTCCAATACAAAATATGCGAACGTGATTGTATTACTAGTATGGCGACATAGTAGATGGTAGCTATGCCGCCTAGGATTGATATTTATGATTGAATTTGCTTTTGAAACATATACACACTAGTAATAATATCAAGCACATTTGTTTTATTCGTATGAAGCATTTTTGGCCATTATAAGGTAAAAACTCTATCCACCGGCTTGCGTTGCATTGTGTGATGGGACCTGAGTCTTATAATGGCATAATTTTATAAAAAGCATTGCGATGATTTAATCATTTACTTTACTTCATGCACTAGCACTCATTGGAGTAAACCCGTTCCGCGAATGTGGCGTGGTCCTTTGATTTGCCTTATTATTGTTGTTAATAAGTTAAGTAGATTTCTCATACCAGTCCCATGACTGACTCGTAGTTTGTTTCACCTTGCAAACTCGGGTGCCCTCATTTTCACACAGGTCGCCTAGTTACAGGTTTCTGACGCACCTTTTGGCTCATGGCGAGGCTTGACTACACCGTGCTGACTTGGATTTTCTCCGCCATTATTGTATCTATATTATGATTCCGCCATTGACGATGTAGACTGATATTTATTTTGTGTACTCTTTATGTATGATTCCGCCTCAGGCGATGGTAAATGATTATGTATCATTATGCACTAAGTTGTACCCTATACTGTGCTTCTCTGATGTGATGATATCTATATGATTCCACTGTCATATGTGTGTAAATTATTCTATTTTCTTTTTTATGCTATTATCTGTGATCTGCTAATGATGATTAATGTGTTATATTCCAATGATTATCCTTAACACCGTGTCACGGGGTTTTGGGATCGTCACACATTTCCATCACAAATATCTCCACTGTTTATTCAAGATGATTTCTAAAAATATTAAACTCTCCACATCAATCTAAAATCATGATGGATGGCAGAATGAAGATAGATAAAGGAGATGGTCGTGAAATAATTGCCTATTCAAAGGTAATATAATAACTGTTCAATCATCATGAAAACTCTAAATAATATCCCCTCTTGTTATGAAATATACTGCAGTCACAATTCGTTACAATTTCAAAATATGATAATAATTTTTATGAATTATAAATACAGTTCAATTTGGCTATTGATTTCAATTTCTGAATGAATAATCAATAAATAATTTAAAAATTGAAAATCAATTACAAGAGGGACATGAAGATCTATACAAGACATGGGGAATAAACTATATATATATATATATATATATATATACAGTGAGAAAAAAATTCAATACTTCTAAACTGATACCACTTGATGTCTCTATTAATGAGGATTTTTGAAATGACACTAGAGACGAACAAGGTATCTCAGAAAATAGAATTTTAATTACAAAGCAAGCAACTTAAGCACACATATTCCATCTATCAGAGCATGGTAAACCTTTGGTACCAAATCAAGAAATCATCAAAAATATTTTCAAATCAAGATCTTATAATCAGAGCAGCATGATAACCAATTTTAAAGCAGACTTGTCAAGATATTTCTGATGGTCTCAAAAGATGATTCATGATTCATGATTCAAGATAAAAAATAGTTTATTTGAAATCATTTGAGGAATATGAAAATCTCAAGATTCAATGAATCAATCACACCAGATTATAAATTTTAGATCCAAGATAAGTGTAAGATTCAATAAATCAATAATTTCAAATGATTTTAAACAAACAATTATTCAAGTCAAATCATCATGAGATAGCAATGAGTTTTAAGACCTGTATTTTAAAAGATTTTTTCACAATTTTCTCTGACAAGCATAAGAGAAATTTCAGACCATTTACATCAAGTTTGAGAGATATTCATGATCCATAAAATTTAAAATAATTTATTTGAAATCACTTGAGTCGATGTCAAGTTTTGAGATATAATGAATCAGTCACACAAGATTAATAAATTCAAATTTAAGAAGTGTGTGAGATTCAAAATATCAAGATTTCAGATGATTTCAAACAAACAAATTTCAACCATAATGATCATGAATAAAGATGAATTTCAAGATTTACCACCGTGATTTAAGACAAGGCAGAATATCCAAGCCAATCTGAAAATCAATGAAATTATCACAACTGAAAAGTAGTAGTGTGCTGTGAGTATAATATTTCAAGCTTTTCTAAAATTAATTAGAAGAAACTCAAAACAACATAGGTGTGTGAAATTCCATTAAACATTCAGATCTTCAAAAATTTAGAATTCAAATCAATAGTGTTCAAGATATGACAATAATACAGCAACACTTTTATGAATTCAGAAAACAGAAAATAAACCTCAAAACAATTACAAAAATTTACAAGTTTAAATTGAAGATCTGGAAATGATTAAAACATTAGATTTTTATTCAAATGAAGTTAATTTCCAAAATATATGAATTTTACAATTGGAAGTTTAAGGAATCACAAAATAAAAGAAAAATAATATGGTAGTGTCAAATTAAAAACAAAAAAAGAAGGGATAGAAGAAGGAATAAACAAAAACAAGGAATATTTACAAAGATGAGTTCAGAGATCATACCTGAAATCGATGTAAGCAAAAGAATCTCTGACTCAACAGACTTGGCTAAGGAACTATGGATGATACAGAAATATAGACCAGCATGGTTTCAAATCTCTTTTACACAGAAGTTCCTCAGCCACCTTCAGTACGTAAGTGTTTAGGGGATTAAGTGGTCTAACACAATTAGTAAAACCACTCACAGTTTTGCTAACGTCTTTCGGTACCCAAATTTGTTTTTATAATAACCCATTTGTACCAACTAGTTTACCTTTAGGGACCCAAATCTGTTTGAATTTAACGAAGTTTGTTTTATTTCTTTTTGGGATCTAGGATTGTTCAAATGGATTATTATAAAACACATTCACATCACGTTTATGATTCAAAAATCCTTTGAGATTATCAAAGTTTGAATTTTCAAATTGATTCTTTCTAAAGCAGTTTGAAGGATTTTTAAAATCATTAGAATTCTATCTTTCAAAAACATTATTTTTCCTAAAGCCAAGACCGTTTTTATTTCTTGAAGAAAATTGGTTTTTTAACAACATATTCAAAGATTTTTTACTATTAGAAAATTTTGCCAATGCTGTTTCAAGTTGTTGAATTTTCAATTTAAGATCACTATTTTCTTTCATTAATTCCGAATAATGGTTTTTGATGATCTTACTCTTTTCAAAATCGATTTTAAAACCAAATTTTCAGATTCAAGTAATTTAATTCTTGCTTAGGAATCTGAAATCTCAGATTCAAATCATTTTTGTTTTTCAAGCTCAAGTTTTTCAAAATTTCCAATTTCTTTTTCAAAGTTGATATTTTTGCTCAAAAATGATTTTGTTTTCATCTTTAGTTTCTCATAAAATTTATGTTTGGAACTTTGGATTGTCGTAAAATTATCCCATTTTTTTGTTAAAAATTATTTGTACTTTCTAGCTCAATCTTGTTCTCTTTTAAGATCTGAATTTCATTTTCATGCTTTTGAATATTTTTATTAAGATAAACAAGATTATTTTCTAAATTCAAACAATTTTCACATTCAGAATTTTCCAATTTCAAGACATTTTCAAGTTTTGATTCCAGACAATCAATTTTGCATTGTAACTCGGATTTTTCAGATTTCAGAAGTTTATTTTTCCGTTAGAGGTGATTTACAGATTTAGTTAAATCATTACAATGAGAAATCAATTCTTCATACGAAAAATCTCCATTGTCTAAATCATCATTAATGGCTCCAGTTAGCACACATCTGAAACTGAGTAGGCTATTGATGGTTTTAAGCAGCTATCATATTTTCCATACAGCGTGTTGAGAGTTTTTCAAATGTCCTGCGTAGTTAAACAATGAGAGATAAATTTTAATTGATCATTATCAAGATAGGATTAAATAATATGCATAACACGAGCATTCAAAACCTGATTCTTCTTGTCTAACATATCTCCCAAATTTTCAATAATATTCCAATATTAAAAATTAACAAATTTTAAATATAATTCGAAATTTGATTTCGATATTAAAAAATCTGTTCCATTGAAAATAATTGGAATATCACTGGACTGACTCTCAGAAGACTAACAACTAGGATAGATGATTCTAGGGTTAATAAAATTACCTAGTCCAATACCAGTTGTTGGATCTGGATTAACCCTAGAGGGGGGGTGAATAAGGTTTAGTGAAAATTAAGCGAGATATAAAAAATATCAGATTATAGAATGCAGCAGAAAATAAATGCAGAAAAGTAAATGACACAAGATATACCCAGCTTCGGCAAAATCCTACCAACTATTGCATTCCTAAGGTTTCTACAAGGTGATAGAATAGATCCCGCTTATAAGACCATGTAAACTCGCGAACCGCTCTCTCCTATTCTAACCCTACGCTTAAAAACCTAGACTGATCTAATCCCCTAGATCAGATTTCCCCAGATTACAACCCTGTAACCCATAAACCTAGTTTTTACAGACTCTAGTAAACTGCCAGTTAACACCCTTACTGGATTCCTAGAATTTTACAGACTCTAGTAACTGTATGGATCGGTTACAAAAATAAAAATACAACAAAGAGTAAAAAAAAAACTTAAAAAAACTTAGGCAAAATTAAATCCTCCCCTTTTATAAAAATGTAGGCTAGGTCAAATTAAAGCCCAATCCATTTGCTTTCATTGCTTCCATACTTCTGCCCGATATCCACTAGGAAATGAAAATGGCGGCTTTATCAATTTGGGGATTAGGGTTTTTCTCTTCCTGAGACGACCCCAAACCCCGTACTGACGGCGGCAAGGGTTATCTTTTGAATATAACACAGAAATAGATAATAGCAGGACAAAATTAAATAAATACACCAGATAATGAACAATAGAATATACTGGATAAAAGTAATCATCAGAGCTACACAGTATACAGGATCTTACTTAGCACAAATACAGTTCAGCTATACATAAATGTCTACAGCGGAAAACAAACAAAATATGTACAATAGGAGCTGAACAGCGTAAAAAGAGATAAATGATAGAATCCATCTTCAGCTCCAGCTATCCAGAAAGAACCAACTAAACTTGAATACAAGGCTGCCCGTGTAGAAAAAAAAGGGCACCCGAGTTTGAAAGTGAAACAAACTACGAGTCAGTCACGGGACTGGTATGAGAAATCTATTCAACACATATATAATATGGCTAATCATAGGACCACACCACTTTCGTGGAACGGGTTTACTCCATCGGATTGCCAGTGCTTTAAAACAAATCATTATTTTAACCATCGCAATGCTATTTATAAAAATGAAGCCATTATAAGACCCAGTTCCCATCACACAATGCAACGCAAACCGGAGGATAGAGTTTTTACCTTATAACGGCCAAAATATGCTTGATACGAATAAAACAAAGGCATTTGATATTATTGCTAGTGTTTATATGTTTTGAAAACAATCTCAAATCATAACTATCAATCATAGACGGCATTAATGCCCCATACCACTAAGTCACCATATATATAGGTATATAATCAAAACCGCACAGTCACGTATTTGGAAATTGGATTTCCGTCATGAACCAAGGCAAAAGATAGTCCTTACCGAATTCGAGACGCTCTAGCCTGCCCCTCAGGATCAGAGCTCGAGTGACCCTTGGATCGTCAGGGCCGGTCCACCGATGTGGATTAAAATTCCTGAACACTGCGTTTCCCCACCCTTTGGGGTGTAAATGATCCAACGAATGGCTCCATCGGACCCGGATCGGCCGATCTAACCGAGGCGCCTCGCAACAGCAACAACCACATAGGTGAAAAGTATATAAATGTCAGGGCTGGTAGGTCACTGACACCACCCTAGCTAGAAAGAAACGCAGGCCCTCCCTGATGTCCTCTCCCGTTTCTGGTTCATACCGGGGTGTGAGGCTCGCGATTTTACGTTATACACAAAGCTATGCCACACAGGCGGTGCTTTGATCATCACCACAAGACTTTGCTTTTCAACAGAAGCCCTGATCACTACATCTTAGCATGCCACATAGGCAATTCATGCCATGCGACTGATGTCCATCGATATACACCCTCTGAGCTCGTGCGTTTCAGAGAAGGGCGTTAAGCAAAAGAATAAATTCTCCGCCGCCAAACAGATGTATATTTAATAGAGATCAATCAACACAGAATAAAATCCAATGTCAGACACACAGTCAATTTACAAGTCCGTTCTGGGTCTGAACGAAACCGGAGGCACTAAATACCTCGTAAACCATTCGATCACCACGTACGTCTGAACGATCACCACTCATTATCCATATTTCGGGATGCCTCCCAATCAGGACCTCGGTTACCATCCGAACGAGGTGAAGATCTCCGGTCTTCGACCACCGTCTTCATCTTCGACTTTCAATCGTCGGTCAATTATTTTGAAATGAGAATTAACTCGGGCTTTTCAAATAATTCACGTATATTTAAAATTTCAAATCAATTTATTTCAATGGTTAAATCATTCGACAACACCAATTTTGTTCTTTAATGTAATTTTCACACCAAACACATTCAACCATCAAAAGCCACATAAATTGAGCAAATTCAGTCTATTTCCATTTCATATCGTTTATGATATTTTATAACGATTTATCGCTATTTTTATTTATTTTAAAATAGGTAATTTATTCAAAACGACGCTTCGGGCCATAACGCGGCCGTGGCGCTGTTTTTCTTCAGATTTGATTTCCAGACAATCCAACCGTTGGATTTTTACAAAGTTGGTGCCATTGGAAAGATATTTCCAAGGCGAACCCAACGGTTGCAGTTTCGCGAAAATCCAATGGTCGGATCTCCCGCACTAGTTGTTTGAAATCACAGTTTCAAAACACGAACTGCACGGCCGCGTTTCGTTTTAATTTTATTTATATTTATATAATTATATAAATATAGTTCATTCAAAAATTCCTATATCGTTTTCGCTTCAAATATTTCACTAACGCCTTTAAATTTCAGAAAATTTCGCCATAACCTCCTTTGTACGGGAGGGGCTGGGAAAATTCCCAAATAGCCACACGGGCATCTCATGTCAAAAAGAAAAAGAAAAAGCCAAGCGGCTAGCCAACAGGCTCATAAAATCATCACCCAAACAAAACAGTAAATGTGTACCTATTTGTCGGGCACAAAATTTTATTCCTCTTCTCTAGCCACTTTGCTATAACCTGTTCAATAAATATGCATGTGCATATATATAGTTCTTATCACTTATCATTTTCTATTCAACTTCATATTTGATTCCATTTGGTTTAGAAACACCGTTCATTCTAATGTTGCATGTAAAGGCAAAAATCATATCATTAGCTAATTAATGAATATTTCAACTCGTATATATATTTTTGAACGTGTGGCTATTTTTAACACTTCACATTTCAACAATTCATGTATATAATAAAAATCTGATTTTTTATTGTAAAACAATTCATTTCAAAACAGGATTATTTTATATATTTCATATTGATGTTAAAATTGGGATTTTTATTATAAAACAATTCTTTCAAAATATGGATACCATTCAACACATGAATTTCAATTCAACGAATGAATATCGATTCAACATATGAAGGTTTTCTATAGTTTCTATATGTAGATAAAAATGTGACTTTTATATTTAAAACATGAATACCATTCAACACAAGAATTTTTATTCAACGAATGAATATCGATTCAACACATGAAGGTTTTCTATAGTTTCTATATATAGATAAAAAATGTGATTTTTGTATTTAAAACACGAATACCATTCAACACAAGAATTTTTATTCAATGAATGAATATCGATTCAACACATGAAGGTTTTCTATTCAATGAATAAATATAGTTGCAGCAAATGAAAATAATTCAAACACATGAATATTATTCAAAATTTCCGCAGCATAACGGCAGGGTAGTTAAAACCGGGACCGCACCTAGTACGACTCCTCGCTCTACCTTAAAACCTCGCGGTTTTTGACAATGGGAATCATGCATCTAGTTCGCACGCAGGCGGCATGTATATATTTATTTCATTTCCACCAACTAATCCTATGTGGTTTCAACCAAATATTTTTCAACCACAAATGGGTATTTTTCAACCACAATCAATCAATATCAACCACAAACAATCTCAAACAACCATTCGCTATCAATCAATTTTCACACCAATCACAATCAATAAATATCGTCCATGGTTTGTGGACGAGGAGCGTATATGTGTGTATATATATATATAGCAATTCACTTCTATTTCAACACATATATAATTTTTACAACGCATATATAACTTATACATCGAACATACAACTTATACAACGCTTATACAAGAGGTGTACAACGCTTATATAACTCATACATCAACTATATAATTTATACATCGTCGTTTTCCATATTGTTTATAAATTAGAAATCTCACATTGGGTTCCACTCCACCAAAAATAGCAGAAGGCTCAGAAAAATACGCGGTCTCTTTTAAAATGTAGAAGGCGTCCACACGGTCACGATGTTTCCTGTTTCATCGAATTTCGTTAACGAACGAAAAAGATATGATTTTTCAAAGGTTTGCAACGGTTTAAAGGTGTTAAAATCAAATTAAATAAAATCAGCCGTATACCTTCCTTTTGATTCAAAACTAGGTTTTGAATTATCGCGAAATCCGTGAAGCTAGAGGACGATCGGGTGCTGCAGCGTCGAAGAGCAACGAACGGCGCTCAGATCGGTGGTGGTGGCGGCAATTCCGGTGGTCAGACGGCGGAGAACGACGGTGACAAAGTTGTTGACTTTGCGGGCTTCGTTCTCGAGGTAGGCGGAGGGAGAGAGGGTGGGGCCAGGTCGGATTGAAGGGGGGAGGGAGGCGCTTCGACTGGAGGTGGTGGCGGCGGCTTTGGTGGCCTGTAGCGGCGGCGGCGGAGGAGAGAAGGGGGAAACTTTATCGCCGTCGATCGGGGGGGGGGGGTGGCTGAGGATTTTTCTTCTTCTTTTTTTCCTAAATTCTGATTGGTCGGTGGGTCTTTATAGGGGTTTTCTGACAAGACCACCAATTGAAACCCAACGACTGTCGTCCCTAGCGTTTTACCCCCATTCCGAACACAATGGGATATGTCTCGAAGGCCCATTCGAATGTTTCAGTCAGTTTTCCTTCAAACTAAAATATTCAATATTTAATTTGAACGTACATTTCAATTTGCCAGGGCCACAAACTGATTCGAAAAATTCCAAAAAAATAAATCTTGCTATGTTTTGACGATACGGTCCCAACGAAACTAGTTTCGTCGAATTCTGAGACCGTTTGCAAAAAGGCCATTTTTGGTCGATCCAATTTAACTATAATTGACCAAAACACATTTTCCTTTGCCACGCTCACATACTAGCTTCAAAAATTATGAAATTTGAAACCTAGCAATAACTTCACATCCCGGATCCAACAAAAGTGGTTTCGTCGAATTCCGAGGTCGTATGCAAAATGGCCAATTTCACGGGCTATATAAATTCCATAGCGACCTTTCTGAAAATTCATTCGGCCATAACTTTTGCTTTCCGCTATGAAAATTCGATTTTTCAGATTCGTTAGAAAGGTATTCGTTAACAGATTTAAATATTTTTGGTTTCACTAAAATCCGGATTGTTTTGCACCCGGTATAGTCCGACAAAGTTTGAATTCAATTTTTGAAACTGCAGCGCCTTTTCAAGCCTTGTTTATAATTATAATTAATTATATTCGTTTTCAATTGTCGATTCAAACTCAGTTTTCATTTCCATTATTTAAAATATTTATTTTAAATATTTAAATTCATTATTTTAGCCAATTTAAAAATTTTAAATTGGTTCAGATTTTCTGGGTCGTTACACTTCCTCTACCAAATCGCTGCTTTAATCAATGATGAAAATTGGTTCTCTGTTGCCCAAATATTTAGCCGCTCCACGCGTTCAACGATTTGGGAATTTTTTTATTTAATCCCATAAAAATTGTGAGTTCCTCTGATTTTATTCTATGCTTGGAATTGTTGGTTTTGGACTCGATGGATCTAAAAGCCAGTGATGAATGGTGTTAAATAGGATTACTGAAAACCCTAATTCTCTCTGATTTCCTTATATGGCTTGACCGATTTTTGCTATGTGATTTCCCTTATTGGTTTCCACGACTTTAATTACTTGCTGTAAAATAGCTTGATGAATCTTGTCATGTTTTAGGCTTCAATGAATTCTGGAATTATCCCTTACGTGAAATCTAGAAAGATATAAAATAAATAGAAATTGTTGCCAAATATATTCTCTCTGATTTTTGGAAAAAACCGTTTGTTGCCTTGAATTGATAACTAATTGGTTCGGTCTTTGAATTCCTGAATTCATTGATAAGATTCTGGAAATGTTAGTGTGTTTGTTGTCCCCATTAAAAAATTGCCAAACAAAGTATTTCTGGTCATCAATAAGAATTGATTGCTCACCAAAAATGATATCACAGTTGTCCCCTGGAATGATAGATTTGCTAATTTCCTTAATCATGCCTAAAAATGTTCACTATAATTTTTGGAAGCTTTATTAGTTTATATTCATTAAGGAAATTTGAGATATTCTAGCTTCTTCAATTCTGTGCATAAACAATTTCCTGTTACAATGATTTTGGCACATGAATTCTCTGACTTGTCATGCTCATTTCAGTATATCCATTAAACTCATATATATGTATATATACATATAGCTATGTATGTATATACATATCAATACTGCAGCCTTTATCCCTGAACATTAGTACTCTCCCCTGTTTCATCATATATGTGTATATTCCCATGTTTGGATCCATGAATAGATGCATGCTGCTGTATATGTCGACATGATCATTCACTTGCCTTGATTTAAAAAAGCTGTGTACACTGACTTTTCATATAGACCTGCACTTGGAATATGTTGTTGAACCACCATTCATTTCTCTTAGTTAAACTACTGCACTATGTATATCATCTTATACTGCCTGATCATTTTGTAGATCACGTAGCTTGTCTTTTTATGTACTTGATAATGTATAACATTCTTCCATGCAGTACACAATGCACCATTCATGTACGTGTTGTGTACACAATATATTTGAAATCACCATGCATTGCTCTGAATTGTTGCACCTGTTCACTTCATGTTGGCTGCACCATTGTGTATGCACCCTCTCTGATCCATGTATGCTTGTACACTTGTATATGCTGATCTTCCACATCACTATCCATTGCTAACTTGTTGACCAATATTTGATGCTGCACTTTCTCATTCACTTCCATCTGACCATTGGTTCAAGCCCACTTCAATACATTGTTTTGTTCACCTTAACTAGCCTTGTACATGTTGGCTTGGTGCTTTGACATAATTCTAGGCTGACTTGAAAACTTGTTGCACCACTTTGTTGAACCACGAACTTGTATTTGTATGTGACTTTGCTACACCATTCAGTGTGTACCATTCACCACTGTTGTGTTCAGACTTGCACATGGCTTGCATGATTTTGTGTTGCCTCGACCATATTGCTTTGTGACTCTGACTCTATGCTTGAAACACTTACAATTGTCACTTTTGCTTCGATGCTTTCCATCACTTTATTTTTCTCATCCATATATGCAATGAGTCGAGTTGGTCCACATGGTTGCTCCTTAGTTGTTACACTGCATTTTGATTGGTAAGGCAGTGCACACGTGTATATTTATACGCGTGTGTATATGCAGCCATTCAGATAATTTTCTTGTCCATGCACTGAAATATTTTATATGTACACTGACTGCCTTGTGGTAGTTATATTGTATCACTGTGAATGTCACAAGCTGTCTAGACACAGATTGATGGATTAATAAATCAGATCGAGTCATGAAAAATGATGAGAATACACACCAGAAAACAGAGGCAAATATAATTTTTAAAATAAAAATTATATCTGCAAGAGTTTGAAATTATTTCTATTCCAGATATTTTGTGTGTGTGTGTTTCTGTATATGAAAGGTGTAGATGACTGGACTGACTAAAGGCTGTGAAGACAGAAGATAGAAGAAAACAGAGTGTGAGTGTGTGTTTGTATATATGAAATGTAAAATGAGTGAAAAGACTGTATAATTGAGTGTCAGAGTGAATCTCTAGTGAGGAGATCTATATAAAATGAAATTGATTGTACTGTAATGAATATCAATGAAATGTATAAATAGTGGAGTTCTAAATCTATACTATTTGAAAGTTGAAATAAAATATTATATTTAATAAAATATTATTTGAATATTTAATTCTTGTCCAGTAGTATTTTATATAAATATTATATTTCTGTCTGTGATATAGAATAACATTATAGTAACAAACACATTTAAAATAATATTTATTTGGTTGTTATCATTAAACAAAAATCATATAATTGTGTATACAACTACGTCATATACAACTTCGATGATGAGAGTTTACTTTGGGATGGATGACTTTACGTCCCTAAGGATAAAGGGTCGAGAAGAATTTTTTTAGAAGAGTTCCATAGGTCAAAATTGACCGTACACCCCAGTGGGGATAAAACGTACAAGGATACGAAGAGAAATCTCCATTAGGAAGGAATGAAGCGAGACGTAACTGGGTTCATGGCCAAATGCTCAACATGCCAAAAAGTCAAGGCAGAAAAAGGGAAGCCCAGAGGATTGTTATTACGTTTAGAGATTACCACGAGGAAGTGGGAGCATATTTCCATTGATTTTATATATGGACTTCCTAGAAGCCAAAAAGAGAATGAGGCCATTTGGGTTGTGGTAGACCGTTCAACCAAAAGTGCCCATTTTATACCAGTCAAGAAGAAAAGGACTGCAACCTCGTTAGCTCAATTATATGTCAAAGAGATAGTTAGACTCCGTGGTATTACATTAAATATCGTGAGTGTTAGAGGCCCCTTATTCACAAGCAAGTTTTGGAGAAGCCTGCAAGCAGCATTAGGGACCACCCTTAGAATAAGCACAGCTTACCATCAGCAGATCGATGGACAAATAGAGAGAGTAAACAGAATCTTAGAAGACTTGCTCAGAGCTTGTATCATCGACTTTAGAGGAGTATGGGCGAAGCACCTACCGCTTGTGGAGTTTACATATAAAAATAGTTTTCAAGCGACGATTGGTATGGCCCCTTTCGAAGCGCTATACTGGAGTCCATGAAAATCGCCAACTTGTTGGTGGAAACTACCAATAAGATTATTCTTAGAACAACTTTGTCCGTGAATCCACGGAGAAGATATCTTTGATTAGGGACAGAATGAAGGCATCCCAGGACCGTCAAAAATCGTATGCCAATAAGCGAAGGAGGGAACTAGAATTTAATGTTGAAGACTTAGTCTTCATGAAAGTATCCCCTTTTAAGAAAATTGTTCAGTTTAGAAAGACAAGAAAGTTGGCTACTAGGTTTATTGGGCCTTTTAGTGTCATCGAGAAGATAGGATCTTTGTCTTATCAATTGGATCTCCAAGAGCGTCTATAGGGAATCAATATTTTTTTCATGTATCTCATATAAGGAAATGCCTTCATGAGTTTACTATCACACTCGAGCTTAATGAAATTGGGGACATAGAGAAACTCGAGTTGGAGTCAAGGGTGCCCCGTACAACTGTAAGGATTGTAGAGCACAAAATCAAGAGGCTCCGCGACAAAACTGTTTATCTCATCCGAGTACAATGGGGGAATGACCCTGTACAGAGCACATGAGAAACCGAGGATAAGATGAGACAGACTCACCCCAAAATTTTCGCAGGTAACTTTTCCCTCAAATTTTCCGTTTGTGGATGCATCATGATTGCTAGATTGGAAGTTAGGGAATGGATGCGACACCATCGCACCAGCACTCATATTGAAATATATGCATATTTAGGTTGTTTGCATACATACTACATCACTTAGTACACCTACACGTTAGGATAGAGCTCACTTTAGTGAGTCTGCAGTGAATAATCACTATATGTCATGGATGCTTATGGATGAGTTACAAACAATATGGGGGTACAACATGGATGTTTCGAGTGAGTTGTATTTTTCAGCCATTAAAAAAATTTCGAGATGAAATCAATTTTAAAGGAGGGGGAGAATGTAACACCCTGTAAAATTAGTAAGTATCAACAATAAATTAAATAATTAAAAATAATCAATTAAATCATGTGGCTAGAAAACGAGATTTTGCAGCTTTAGGAATTTGGTACGAAACTCTTTTATTTGGATTCGTGGCAAAATTCTGAATCGTTTTCATATATAATATGTTGAAAACGGTTAACATATATAGAAATTATGAACAAGTGAATTTGGGCAGTGTATGTAGAAAATATATATATACATACAATTGTGTGAATATTATATATATTATCCAAACAATAATTTAAAATAAAAAAGTGGGAAATTCAAAATTTGAAATTGGAAATAAGGTTTAGGGGACAGCTGATATTGACTATGGAAAAGTACGAAGCAAATTAAGAACATAATTAATAAAATTAACAGCTCATCAATAGAGCAAATTGGGTGTTCCAGCCGAAGAGGGGTCATCCACTCCCCATTAAGGAGGGGTCGACCGCCAGTCGATTGCTAGTCGGTTGACAGGCCCAATTCTGCCTATGTGTATTAGGGTTTTCTAAGAGGATATGTTTATATGTAAGGCCCGGATTAAATTTTATTAATATGATGGCTCATGCTCACACGAGCAAGTATAAATAACCCCTCAAACCCCACACTAGAAACCCTAATTATTCTATACCTCTGGCTCCATGCTTCTGGATTCCATAGAAAAATAAAGAGAATAGAGTGAAGGTTTCTTCAACTTCTCTAATCCTTTCCTATATTTTTCTATTTCCATCTATATAAGTTTAGGGATTTGGAACAATATATATATAATAATCTTAAGAGATCAATCAGAGCTCGCTTAAACATTGAGAACCACTGTAGATCTTGAATTTCTACCACATCTCCACCTAATTTGTGAGTGGAATCTAGTTTTGCTTAAAGGCATATTCATATTATTAACAATTTGCAATATGAGTTTGTTATGCCTAAGGAGATTTGGTTATGCGATAAAATAACATGAAAAAACCCTAAATCTTCTATTTTGTGATTATGTAGGAAATTGTCATGTCGAATTGGCTTTGTGGAATTATGGTTTTTGTGTTGAATTAAAGTTGAACGTGAGTGTTGTATTATTATTTATATATGCAATTCAGCGTTAACATTTGATTTAAGTCTAAAAAGGTTTGGATTTGAATTATTTCATAGTTGAATTGGATTTGAATCATAATTTGGTTGTAAATGCATTCATAAATTGGAATGAGTCAAATGTAAACATTTTTGTGTGTATAACACTACAAAAAGGGTGAACTGAGCGAACTATAGATTGTAAACATACATGTGTGAATGTATAAAAAACTCTATTTTAATTTAATATTGAAACCATTTCTACATGACAGGGATACAAGTTGTAATTGTTATTTGTGTGTATGTTTTCCATAACTGCTATTTGCTATACATTCATTATGCCATTATGATATGTTGTAGCAGTAAAATACGGAAAAACCTAAACATATATGCCTTAAATTAGAATTATTGCAATTGCCATCCCGATTAGAACGTTTCCCCATTTATATGAATGTTACGTTATTTAGGGACTATTATTATATTACTTATTTAAACGTAATTAATATTATATTAGTGTATTAAATGAGATTAGGTTTGAGTTTGAATTTGAAATGTCCCCTTAACAAATATATGTTTATATATATGTACGTGCGTGTGTGTGTAACAACCCGGATTTTTAGAACCAATTTAAAAAATTTATTTTAGCAATTTTAATGGATTTTGAATATTTAAAATGATTTATTTCAAATAATGATGACTAAAAATTTATTTAAATCGAAGTTCGAACGAATAAATTTATTTTAATTATAAAACGAGCCTGAAATGGTGTGGTAGTTTGAAAATTTGATTTCAAATTTTAATTGAACGTATAGGATTCAAAATAAACTTGATTTCAGTGAAAAAAGAAATATTTGAATCTGTTTAATTATATCTTTCTAACGAATATGAAAAATCTAGATTTCATAATGGGAATAAAAAGTTATGTCCATTTTAGAATTCAGAATAGTCGTTATGGAATTTATATATATTTTATATAATATATAGCCCTTAAAAATAACTATTTTGCAAACGACCTCTGTTTTCGACGAAACCACTTTGGTTGGATTCGGAATTTCAAATTATTGCTAGATTCCAAATTTCCTAATTTTTGGAATTGATATTTGAGCGTGGAAAAAGAAAACGTGGTTTAACAATTTCGTTTGAATTTAATCGACTAGAAAATAACCGTTTTTCAAAGGATCTCCAAATTTTACGAAATTAGTTTTGTTAAGACCGTATCGTTAAAACATAGCTAGATTTATTTTTCTGGAATTTTTGGGGTCAGTACGTGGCCCCAGTAAATTAAAATGCATGTTGAAATCAATTTTGAACGTTAAATTAATTTATAATTTAAATTTAACGGAAACTGGTCGAAACAGTCGAATTGGCTTGTGAAACTTATCCATTGTGTTTGGAATGGGGGTATTTGGCTTGGGGCGACAGTCGGTGGGTTCGATTTGGAGGTTGAACGGAAAAATAAATTTATGGAATTCAAAAAAATTAAAAAAAATTATAAGTCAACCCCTTGTTTCTCTTTCCCCGAAATCGCTCATATGAAATAAAAAAAACAAAAAAACCCACGAACCCCCGTCGTTGCCTCTCCACGGGCCGCCATCGTCCACTACGCCCCTCCCAACGGCGCCGCCGACCCCTGCACTTCTCCGCCTCTCCTTCCTCCTTCTCCCTGCCTCTCGAACGAGAACCACAGAAGAGCCCTACAAACCCGACCAACCACTTCGCCTGCCGCCACCCCTGCCACCAACGATGCAGCCAACACCGCCGTTCTCCGCCTCCACAACCTCCTATCGCGTAGAAACCCCCCCTCCATTTCTATCCGACTATAAGTTTTATCTTAATTTACTTTACATAATTAATTTAATTAATTTAAAAAGCATTGTTTTAAATTTAAATATAACATAGGTTTAAAAACTGAATTTTTATATATGTAGAGGTTTAAAATTTTAATTTTTATATATGCAGCAAGATAAAAAATTGATTTATATATATATAATAGCAAGATAAAAATGTAATTTTTTATATGTATACCATCGTTATAAAAATGTGATTTTTATGTGTGTAACATCATTATAAAGATTTGATTTTTATTATATGAAAATCATTATAAAAATATGATTTTTATTATCTAGATAGCAAAATTAAAAAAATATGATTTTTATTATCTAGATAGGGGTATAAAAAATATGATTTTTATTATCTGGATTAGCCAAACCAGTATTTATTGTTTGAAAATCCCATATGGGTATTGGAATGATATTTGAAATACAATGATCCCAATAATGAGCGGTTTGTCAATCAATCGGTTGACAGGTTGTGATGAGCGTTAATTATTTATTTTTAACGCTTACACAGTTGTAAATTGCACTATGGATGATGGTTGATTGTGTTTCATTATTGTTATGTACATGTGTTGTATGAAATCCATATAAACAACATTATATGGTAATTGACTTTGTCATATACCAATTCAGAAAGAACGAATATTTTAAAATAACAAATATTTTAAAATAATATTTAGTAAAGGATTAAAATCTGATTTTGATGTCCGTTTTTGGATGGACATGAAAATATTGAAATGTATAGAGCCGTGTTGATTAGATATGCGCCATTTTGACGTGAACGATATTTATATCGATTTTATTCATTTTTATAATGAATATCGAAAAGGAAATGATTTCAAAATCTGACATTTTGAAAATATTATCATTTATATATTAATGATATGGAATATTCAATTTTGGTTTAAAATTGAAAATGAAGTTGAAATCGTTTTTAAAATGAATTTAAAACGATTTATAAAATACATTTTAAATGGAATCGACGAAATATAATATTTATACTATATATATTTTTAATGGCCTGAATAAAACGCGCCGCGCAGCAACAATTCGCGAATTTCGACAATTAACTTCGAATTGACATTGCGGGAGATCCGACCATCGGATTCTCCTAAAACCAGAACCGTTAGGTTCGTATCGAAAAGAGCTTTCAAACTAATATAAGAAATTTTGAAATATAATGGTTGAATTTGGAATTATGTCCAAATCAAATTTGGAAAAGGTCGGTGTAAGTGCAGTTCGATGACCGTTTATGGAAATCGACTGAAAGGGCCTTAATAAAATTATTAAAAATGTTAATAATTTGTGTAAAATCATAATAAATGATTTGAAAAGAATTGGAATGAAAATTCCATATTTGAAAAGATAAAAATATATTTTTATCAAAATGAACTAGTTATTAACTAGAATTATAATCCAATTATTTTTAAATAAATAAATTGGATTGAGAATGTGTTTTAATATAACCAGAATTTCCAATGTACGAATTGGAGTGGATTTGATTGGAAATCATTTTCGGAATATTTCGATGTTGGATTTCGTGATTATGCGGATATTGTTGTGGAAATTTGGAAGATACAGTTATATCACTATTTCCAATACGATATTTGTTGGTTTCAGAATTTGATATTGAATATAATACGATATAATTTATAATCAGGGCCTTGTATTTGATATCGAATTGGATTTAGGGTTTGTCGTGAAAGGTGTCTTAAATAATAGTGTTCTTCAACCCAATTGAGAAAAAGAATAAATCTTTTAATTAAGATTTAGTGAAGTTTTCCAATTAATTAATATTTAATTGGAATTGAATAAAAGGAATAGATTTTGGGTTTGTCGTGAATGGTGTTTTCAGTAACATTGTTCTTGAACCCCGTGTGAGAAGAATAAATCTTTTAATAAAGATTTTAGAGTTTCCAGTTAATTAACATTTAATTGGAATAAAATGGAAAGTGAATTGGGTTTACCGTGAACTGTGTTTCAATGACATTCGTTCTTTAACCCAATTTGCAGTGAAATGAGATTTGAAATTTATAAATCTTTTTATTAAGTTTTAATGGAAATTTTCCAAAGTAAAGTTTTCCAATTTAATAAAATAAATTGGAATTGAATGGAATTCGATTTGATAATAATCGAAGTGAGCTTCTGTGGAAGAAGATTGTTAATATATATGAAATTTAAAAGGCTTTATTGTTATTCCATTTATTTATTTAGTCGGATACGGAAATTGATATCGATTATATATTGATCTGTTTTCCGTGAAGATTCCATAATTAATGGAATGTGATTTGGGTTTATCGCGAACTATGTTTTAAATGACATTAGTTCTTTAACCCAGTTAAAGACATGATTACATGGCCAACATTGTCTTTCGAACTGTATAATTGATCTCTGCTAAATATATATCTGTTTGGTGGCGGAGAATTTATTCTCTTGCTTAACACCCTTTTCTAAGACGTACGAGCTTAGAGGTTATATATTGGCAGAAATCAATAGTACGGTGTCGATTGTCTATGCAGCATGTTTGTGTTTCCAAAGTTAAACAATCATTAATATTGATTTTTGGGAAGATTAAAACTAAGTGGAGTTTTAATGAATCTTTAAATAGATTGAAATGAGAATTTGATAATTTAAATTATCAAATTCGGGGATTGATCGAGAATGGAGTACCACCACTTTTTACTTCAAGCGATAGCTAAATCTTTAATTAGATTTGAACGTGAAATGGTAATTAAATTTACCGACAACACCATGGTGTTAGATATGGAGTATTATTAGTTTTGCTTCATGAGATGAATAGGTTGGGATTGGGAAATAAAACAAATGATTACTTCGGTAAGGTGCGCTAATCCCGACTAGTTTGAATAAACCTTAATTTGGTTTGAATTGATATCTAAAGGAAGATCAAAGAATAAATTTAAAGATTTTATCTTTTATAAAATTAATGGGAAACTTTCCCAAAGGATTTGAATATTTAAATAAAAGAATATTCAGAATTGGAATGAGGCATATGTTGTGTTTTTTGATAGCACTTGATTATAAAATACGCGAGTTATTCGGAAGAGCCGGGTTTATACCCATTCTGAATAACTAATTCGACGATAAGTTGACGATGAAGACGGCGGTTGAAGACCAGAGGTCTTCACATCGTTTGGATGATTACTGATGTCTTAATTGGGCTGTACACCCAATACGAGGTAATAAGTGATGATCGTCCAAACGTTCTTGGAGATCGACTGGATATGCGAGGGCCTCTCTCCTGTATTAGACATATGGGACGAGGAATAAGGTGCCTTAGGTTTCGTTCAGACCCAGAACAAACTTGTAAATGGAAGTGTGTCTGACATTGGATTTTATTCTACGTTGATTGATCTCCGTTAAATATATATATGTTTGGTGGCGGAGAATTTATTCTCTTGCTTAACAACCTTCTCTGAGACGTACGAGCTCAGAGGTTATATATCGATTGACATCAGTTGTATGGCGTGAATTGCCTGTGTGGCATGCTGAGATGCAAATGATCAAGGCTTCTTTCGAAAAGCAAAGTCTTGTGGTTGATGATCAAAGCACGGCTTTAAATAACATAGCTTTGTGTAGCGTTAATTCGCGAGCCTCATACCCCGGTGTGATCCAGAAATAGGAGAAGGACCCCAGGGAGGACATACGTTTCTTTCTAGGTAGGAGTGGTGTCATGGTATGGAGCCCAAACATTTTTACTTATGTGGATGTTGGAAAGCAAGGTACCTCGGATATATTGGTCACTACGGAGCCGATGGATGGATGTGGTCGACATACTGACCAGACTTACGCCCCATAGGGCGTGGAAACGTATTGTTAAGGAATAACCAATCCTCAAACATAAGAGAGGACTGGCCCTGGCGCTCCTAGGTGTAGTTGCGACTGTACCCTGAGACATGGGCTAGAGCGTCTCGAATTCGGTAAGGATGATCCCTTGCCTTGGTTTATGATGGAATCCAATTTCCAATACGTGACATTTCGGTTTTAAATGTAGAACTAGTATGGTGACATTGCAGCATGGGATATACTATGCCGTCTATGATTGATACATTTATATTTGAAGTTGATTCCTTCACTTATAGTAATAATAAAAGAAGAAATTTCTCTTACCAAGCATATTTGGCTATTATAAGGTAAAAACTCTATCCTCCAGCTTGCGTTTCATTGTGTGATGGGACCTGAGTCTTATAATTGCTTCATTGTTCTATAATTAGCATTGCGCTGTTTGTTTTACGCACTGGTATTCTTGGGGATAAATTTGTTCCATGCTATATGACGTGGTCCCCTGATTTACTCTACTTTAAAATCAAGTTTAATAAATGTTTCAGTTCTCACACCAGTTATATTACTGACCTGGAGTTTATTGTTTTAACCAAAACTCTGTTTGCCCATATTTTCCACCCATGCAGCTAGTAGTTTTAGTTTTTGCAGATCTTATTTTACAGGATCCTGGTTTACAGCTAAAGCGATATTCGGAAAGCTCTGTATCCGTGTATTTCTTTCAGTTGTGTTTTGTACTATTTTTCCGCTGCTATGTATTTAAAAGTAATTTAAATCTCTGATATTTATCAAACGTTTATTATTTATTCATACTCTGTTATATTCTTGTACTCTGATGTAAACTGTTGTAATAAGCAATGAATGAAATGTTCTTCTGTTTGGGTTCTGATTTGTCGTGTTCTCAACTCAATTCGGGCTTTCCTGTAAGGGCGAGTTTGGGTTGTTTCATCGTGGTATCGGAGCGTTGGTTATCTCAAATATTTGGGGTACAACTCGTTAGAACAGAATAAAAGCATCATCAGAGGTAGGATTAGTAATATCCTATATATGAATCCTCATTAGAGATAGAATCAGTAGCATTTTAGAATGAGCGACTCATTGGAGGTGGGTTTAGAAATGCCCTAGAATGATAGAGAGTGATATGTTTATAAGTAATGTATTTGTGATTATATTTATATATATAATCCGATTTTAGAAAATATATTTTTAAGTATATATATAAAGTTATATATTTGAAAAGTTAACTAGTTAATTGATGGATGGTTGTGTTGTATGATTACTATTCTTATTAATAAGAATATATTGGAACCATAAAACCAATAAGAAAAATGAAGGTAAATTTAGCTAAATCGAGCGAATGTTGAACTGAATTGAAAATTATTTGAAATTGCATACATATGTGTGTGTGTTTATATAAGAACATGTCATAGCAAGGAGGCTAGAGAAGAGGAATAAAATTGTATGCCCGACAAATAGGTACATGTTTACTAATTTATTTGGGTTTGGATGATTTTATAAGCCGCTTGGCTTTTTCTTTTTCTTTTGGATTGATGAGGGCCCTACGTGGCTAGTTGTGGTTTTAAATGTCTCCCTTTACAAAGGAGGTTATGGCAAAAAAATTCGAAAATTTAGGGTGTTAGCCAAATTTTTGAAAAAAATAGAAATTCTTAGAAACTAAAAAGTTGAAGAACGAATGCCAGAAAGAAAGTTGAGTTGGTTAGCTAAACAACTTTCAGCTCCGTTCCTTTTTGAGGGCGAAAAGATTTTAAGTGGAGGAGATTATAACAACCCAGATTTTCAGAACCAATTTAAAAATTTTATTTCAGCAATTTTAATGGATTTTGAATATTTAAAATGATTTATTTTAAATAATAATGACTGAATTTTTTTTTAAATTGAAGTTAGAACGAATAAATTTATTTTAATTATAAAACGAGCCTGAAATGGCATGGTAGTTTGAAAATTCGATTTCAAATTTCAATTGAATGTAAAGGATTCGGATTTCAGTGAAACAAGAAATATTTGAATCTGTTTAATTATATCTTTCTAACGAATGTGAAAAATCCAGATTTCATAACGGGAATAAAAAGTTATGTCCAGTTTGAAATTCAGAATAATCACTATGGAATTTATATATATTTTATATAATATATAGCTTTAAAAATAGGCATTTTGCAAACGACCTCCGTTTTCGACGAAACCATTTCGGTTGGGTTCAAAATGTCAAATTATTGCTAGATCCTATTTTCCTAAATTTTTTGAATTGATATGTGAGCGTGGCAAAAGAAAACGTGTTTTAACAATTTCGTTTGAATTTAATCGACTGGAAAATGACCGTTTTTCAAACGGTCTCCAAATTCGGCTAAATTAGTTTTGTTAGGACCTTATCGTCAAAACATAGCTAGATTTATTTTTCTGGAATTTTTGGAGTTAGTACGTGACCTCGGTAAATTAAAATGTATGTTGAAATCAATTTTGAATGTTAAATTTAACGGAAACTGATCGAAAGAGTCGAATTTGCTTGCGAAACATATCTCATTGTGTTCGGAATAGAGTACTTAGCTAGGAGCGATAGTCGGTGGGTTCGATTTGGAGCTTGAATGGAAAAGTAACTTTATGGAATTCAGAATTTAAAATAAAATAAAAAAATATAAGTCAACCCCCTTATTTCTCTCTCCCCGAAATCGCTCAGATGAAAAAAAAACCATGAACCCCCGTCGCTGCTCCTCCAGGCACCGCCATTGTCCATCGCGCCCCTCTCAACGGTGCCACCGACCTCCACAGTCCCCCCTCTGCCTATTCTTCCTCCATCTCCCCTCTTCTCGAACGAGAACCACAAACGAGCCCCACAAACCCGACCACCCACTTCGCCTACCGCCACCTCTACCACCAACGACACGGCCAGCGTCGCCGTTCTCCGCCTCCACAAACTCCTGTCACGCAGAAACCCCCCTTCTATCCATTTCTATCTGATTGTAAGTTTTGTTTTAATGAATTTTACGTAATTAGTTCAATTAAATTAAAAATCGTTGTTTTAAATTTAAAAATAACAGAGGTTTAAAAAGTGAATTTTTATATATGTAGCAAGGTAAAAAATTGATTTTTATATATATAATAGCGAGATAAAAATGTGATTTTTATATGTATAACATCGTTATAAAGGTGTCATTTTTATATGTATAACATCATTATAAAGATTTGATTTTTATTATATGAACATTGTTATAAAAATATGGTATTTATTATCTAAATACCGAAATAAAAAAATATGATTTTTATTATCTATATAGCAGTATAAAAATGTGATTTTTATTACCTAGATAGCGGCATAAAAATGTGATTTTTATACATAAAGTAGCAGTATAAAAATGCGATATATATATATATATATATATATATATATATATATATATTAGCGATATAAAAATATGAATTTTATATATATTTTAGCGATATAAAAATAAGACTTTTATTATATGAATAACGATATAAAAATATGACTTTTATGTATGTAGTAGCATTATAAAAATATGATTTTTAATATATACAGAAAGGTTTGGAGTTGCGATATTTAAATATACAAACCTCATATTAAAAATGTGATTTTTACTACGAACAACATGAAAAAGATTACGTTGGAATTTCGGGTAAATTCAGATGATTCAAAAATTCAGAAATAAAACTGGAGGAGTGTATCCCAAAGGTGAGAACTTCTCACCCTAATTTTTTTTCTAGTTAAATATACATACTAGAATGTAGACGGTGCTTAGTAGCACCTGACACCTTTGTCTGAAACCATGGATGTTTGTTTGATTTTTGGATTGAGTGATTTATTTGTTTGATTTTATTTGGGATGTGAATTGAATTGATTCGAATTGGTATGTGTATGGCGCGAGCCAGTATTAGGTGAGGCATAAGGCTAGACCTTATTCCGGTTCTAGTATCGCGCCGTTATGCTGCCAAAATTTTCTAAATATGTTAGAACAATAAAGATATCATTTTTATCGTATAAATGAACTGTATAAAATATTCATGTGTTGAAATAAATATTTTATCGTTAAAAATGTAATTTTTAATGTGTACATGAACGAAAATAAATATTCATTTACAAATCGGACGATTTGTTTATGTACACTTATTTAACTGCCATGGATTGGGACGATAAGTTTTACACATCGCCCGACTGCACAAATAATAACCAATATTTATTGTTTGAAAACCCCACACGGGTATTGGGACGATATTTAACATACACTGATGACAATAATTAGTGGTATGTCAATCTATGGGTTGACAGGCTTTGATGAGCATTAATTATTTATTTTTAACACTCAAACAGTTGTAAATTGCACTCTGGATGATGGTTGATTGTGTATCATTTTTGTTATGTACATGTATTGTATGAAATCCATATAAATAACATTATATGGTAATGACTGTGTCGGATTCCAATTCAGATAGAACGAATATTTTAAAATAATATTCAGTAAAGGATTAAAATATGATTTTGATGTCCGTTTTTGGATGGACACGAAAATACTGAAATGTATGGATCCGTGTTGATTAGATATGTGCCATTTTGACGCGAATAATATTTATATCGATTTTATTCATTTTTATAATCAATATCGAGAAGGAAATGATTACAAAAATCTGACATTTTGAAAATATTATCATTTATATATTAATGATATGGAATATTCAATTTTGGTTTAAAATTGAAAATGAAGTTAAAATCGTTTTTAAAAGAATTTAAAACGATTTATAAAATACGTTTTAAATCGAAATCGATCAAATATATATATATATATATATATATATATATATATATATATATATATATATATTGGCCTGAATAGAATGCGCCGTGCAGCGATTGTTCGCGAATTTCGACCATTAACTTCGAATTGACATTAAAGGAGATCCGACCGTCGGATTCTCCTAAAACCGGAACCGTTGGGTTCGTATCGAAAAGAGCTTACCAACAAATTTTATAAATTTTAAATCTAGCAGTTGGATTTGGAATTATGGTCAAATCAAATTTGGAAAAGGTCGCTGTAAGTACACTTTGATGACCGTTTATGGAAATCGATTGAAAGGGCCTTAATAAAATTATAAAAAATATTAATAATTTGTGTAAAATCATAATGAATGATTTGAAAAGAATTGGAATGAAAAATTCCGTATTTGAAAAGATAAAAATATATTTTTATCAAAATGAACTAGTTATTAACTAGAATTATAATCCAATTATTTTTAAATAAATAAATTGGATTGAGAATGTGTTTTAATATAACCAGAATTTCTAATGTATGAGTTGGAGTGGATTTGAATGGAAATCATCTTCGGAATATTTTGATGTTGGATTTCGTGATCATGCAGATGTTGTTGTGGAAATTTGGAAGATATAGTTATATCGCTATTTCCAATAGGATAATTGTTGGTTTCAAAATTTGATATTGAATATAAGCCGATATAATTTCTATTCAGAGCCTTGTATTTGATACCGATTATATATTATTAGTTGAATACGGAAATTGATATCGATTATATATTGATCTATTTTTCATGAAGATTCCATAATTAATGGAATGTGATTTGGGTTTATCGTTAACTGTGTTTTGAATGACATTAGTTCTTTAATGCAGTTAAAGACAGGATTACATGCCTAACATTGTATTTCGAACTGTATGGTTGATCTCTGCTAAATATATATCTGTTTGGTGGCGGAGAATTTATTCTCTTACTTAACACCCTTCCCTAAGATGCACGAGCTTAGAGGTTATATATATGCAGAAATCAATAGCACGGTGTAGATTGTCGATGCGACATGTTTGTGTTTCCAACGTTAAACAATCATTAATATTGATTTTTGGGAAGATTGAAACTAAGTGGAGTTTAAATGAATCTTTAATTAGATTGAAATGAGAATGCGATAATTTAAATTATCAAATTCGGGGATTGATCGAGAATGGAGTACCACCAATTTTT
Source organism: Allium sativum (assembly GCA_030737875.1). Taxonomy (NCBI): domain Eukaryota; kingdom Viridiplantae; phylum Streptophyta; class Magnoliopsida; order Asparagales; family Amaryllidaceae; genus Allium; species Allium sativum. Next base: position 181,797,796 of record CM060913.1, on the reverse strand, counting down.
ACTCCAAGTGATAGTTAAATCTTTAATTAGATTTGAACGTGAAATGGTAATTAAATTTACCAATAACACCGTGGTATTAGATATGGAGTGTTACCAGTTTTGCTCCATGGGATGAATAGGTTGGGATGGGAAATAAAACAAATGATTACTTCGGTAAGGTGCGCTAATCCCGATTAGTTTGGATAAACCTTAATTTAGTTTGAATTGATATCCAAAGGAAGATCAAAGAATAAATTTAAAGATTTTATCTTTGATAAATTTAATGGGAACCTTTCCTAAAGGATTTGAATATTTAAATAAAAGAATATTCATAATTGGAATGAGGCGTATGTTGTGTTTTTTGATAGCACTTGATTATAAAACACGCGAGTTATTCGGAAAGGTCGGGTTTATATCCATTCTGAATAACTGATTCGACGATAAGTCGATGATGAAGACGGTGGTTGAAGACCGGAGGTCTTCACATCATTTGGATGATTACTGATGTCTTGGTTGGGATGTACACCCAAACGAGGTAATAAGTGGTGATCGTCCAGACGTACTTGGAGATCGACGGAATATGCCAAGTCATCTCTCCTGTATTGGACATATGGGATGAGGAATAAGGTGTCTCTGATTACATTCACGCCTAAAACGAACTTTTAAATGGAGGTGTGTCTGACATTGGATTTTATTGTATGTTGATTGACCTCTATTAAATATATATCTATTTGGTGGCAGAGAATTTATTATTTTCCTTAACACCCTTCTCTGAGACGTACGAGCTCAGAGGTTATATATCGATTGACATCAGTCGCATGGCGTGAATTGCCTGTGTGGCATGCTGAGATGCAAATGAACAAGGCTTCTATTGAAAAGCAGAGTCTTGTGGTTGATGATCAAAGCACGACTTTAAAAAGTATAGCTTTGTGTAGCATTAATTTGCGAGCCTCACACCTCGGTGTGAACTAGAAACGGGAGAAGGACGTCAGGGAGGACATAAGTTTCCTTCTAGCTAGGAGTGGTGTAATGGTGTGGAGCCCAGAAATTTTTACTTAAGTGGATGTTGGAAAGCGAGGTACCTCGGATATATCGGTCACTGCGGGGCTGATGGATGGATATGGTCGACATACTGACAAGACTTACGCCCCACCGGCCAAGGTGGAGAAATGTTCAGGAATAACCAATCCTCAAACATAAGAGTGGACTGGCCCTGGCGCTCCTAGGTGCAGTTGCGAATGTAGCCTGAGACACGGGCTAGAGCGTCTCGAATTCGGCAAGGACGATGACTTGTCTTGGTTCATGATGAAATCCAATTTCCAATACGTGACATTTTGGTTTTAATTGTCGAACTAGTATGGCGACATTGTAGCATGGGATACTATGACGTCTATGATTGATACATTTAAATTTGAAGTTGATGCCTTCACTTATACTAATAATGAAAGATGAAATTTTGCGTACCAAGTATATTTGGCTATTATAAGGTAAAAACTCTATCCCCCGGCTTGCATTGCATTGTGTGATGGGACCTGAGTCTTATAATAGCTTCATTTTTCTTTAATTGGCATTCTGTTCTTTGTTTTATGCACTGGTATTCTTGGGGGTAAATCTGTTCCATGCTGTACGGAGCGGTCCCTTGATTTAATCTACTTTAAAATCAAGATTAATAACTGTTTTAGTTCTCATACAAGTCACATGACTGGCCAGGAGTTTATTGTTTTAATCTAAACTCTGGGTGCCCATATTTTCCAACCAGACAACTAGTAGTTTTGGTTTTTGCATATCTTATTTTACAGGATCCTGGTTTACACCTGAAGCGATATTCAGAAAGCTCTGTATCCGTGTATTTCTTTCAGTTGTGTTTTGTATTATTTTTCCGCTGCTATGTATTTAAAAGTAATTTAAATCTCTGATATTTATCAATTGTATATTATTTATTCATACTCTGTTATATTCTTGTACTGTGATGTAAATTGTTGTAATAAGCAATGAAATGTTCTCCTGTTTGTGTTCTGGTTTGTCGTGTTCTCAACTCAATCTGGGCTATCCCGTAAGGGCTAGTTTGGGTCGTTTCAATATGTTTGCTTGTGTGTGTGTATTTAGAATGGCTTATATATATGTGTGTGTGTGTGTATGATACATAGACATGAGGTTAGTTGCCATTTATGGTAGAAGCCTGCTCAGAACCGACCGACATATCCAACAACCATAAGTGGGCCCAACTAATGTGAGATGTCTAGGTGCCATGGGCTATTCATAAACTTAATACACTAGACACGAGGTTAAACTGACATATAGTAGAAGCCTGCCCGGAACCGACCGGCATATCCAGCATCTACAAGTATATGGTTTAATGTGAGAGATTTTTTTTTTGTGTGTGTGTGTGTATATATATATAGGTTGATGAGTGAAAACAAATAGGCTTACTACGCCTTAAGAAGGTCTTAAGTGGCCGACTCACATTTTTATCTAATTTAGGTCTTAAGTGGTTAGGACTAGGATCCGTCCGAAGGTTTATTCCTTGAAGAGGAACCCAAGTCATGGGACCCACCCTTATTAGTATTAAGGTAAGTCCTTGGGTCCTCCTTCTTTAAAAAAGAGTTTAGGGATAAAATGATTAACGAAGTAGGGTAGTTCACGGGGATGTCCACTTCCTCTAGAAGCTTGTAAGGGCTCAACTAGGGATAGATTGGTAATTAAAGGATATGTGACCATTGCATGCTCACCAACTATCTAAGGGAAGTCCTAAGCGACATAGGTATCCTACCGGGTAATATCAGTTAAGTAGTAATGTTTTCATTACTACTTCTCATATTACAAATGAGAGAATAGACTTAAGAACATTAACATACTAGGACGGGGTTCTTAAAGGGCTAGGGGTCCGCCTCGGGGTCATAAGAGATTGTAAGAATCCACCTTTAATAGGGCCATAAGTGATCAAAAATGCCACCTCATTGGGTCTTTACCTTAAAAACACTAATGGGCAAATTACTTGGATATCCACCCCATTGGTTAGAAATTTGATGTTTGTTGTGTGCTACATAGACATACCTTGACATATGTAACCTGCAAAAAATATAAGGTATGGATATTAAGTAATACTATATTTCAGTCACACAGAACTTTATGTTCTGAACCCCTCTCCTTAACATCCAACTTATCATTAGATGGGCTAAATCCATGGGTGAAGTCATGATTGAAGCAGATGGAGAAGATGAAGTTATTATGATATTATTAGCAGTTAATTCTTTGCTTCTTTTGGAATCTTATGAGATTTCACTATTTGATGTACCTATTGCATAAATGTAACTACGACTATGTATTTCTGAGATTTTTGAAATAATGGTACATCTTACTTGAATATTATATTTTCTCTTTCTGTCATGTGAAATTTCCATTCGAAGTATATGTTATTGTTATTTGTGCAAATGTAATCCTTACAGGAACCAACGACCCGTTTAGAATGACTCTAAGTTTCGATGGGCCTTTTGTGAATGGAAATTTAGGACAATTCCGGGCAGGTTGTTTCAGAATATGTGAATAAGTTTAATCAGCTAGCAAGTTTTGGATTAGAGTTTGTAAACATTCCCCATAAAAAGGCGTTTAGATTTGCGAGAGGATTGAATCAACCTCTCCAACAATTTGCTTTGTCTCACATACCAATGGGGCAACTTTTGAAAGGCTAGTTGATATGGCGCTTACGCATGAGAAAGGTAACGAGGAAAAAAAAAGAAAATAAGACCGATGAGACCCAAGCAAAGGGGTGAAAAGCTGAAATGGTGGCCCAAGAAAGGAAAGCAATAAAAAAAAGGTGGAAAACCTGACAAGGCCCAAATCAAAAAGGAGGTAAAGTGTCATGGACGCGGTGTTATGGGTCATTTTGTAAAAGACCGCAGAAAGACCAAGGGAGCTTGCTTTAATTGTGGACAGATGGGACATTTCACAAAGAAATGCCCTAGCAAGAAAGGGCAAGGGGAAGGAATTTTTGGACAAGTGCATGCTTTGGAAGCAAGTAGACCTGATCGAGGTAGGAAAGTCACGATTGAAGGTTTGATTTCCCTTTTTGACTATCATGTTTGAACCCTGTTTGATTCCGGTGCTTCTCACTCATTTATATCTAGTTCCTTAGTACATAGTCTGCACCTAAATACTAGTATAATCTATGAACCTATATTAGTCTCGAACCCCATATGAGGATCGGCTCATTTATCCATGATGTGTAGGGGTTTGAGAATTTCTATATTGGGCATCAAATTTGAATGCGACGCATATGTATTGGGTTTCATGGGCTATGGGTATTCTAGGCATGGATTGGCTAGCCATGTATGGTGCCATCCTTGATTGCAAAAAGAGCGTGGTTAGACTTCTTTCCTGTCATGGTAGGACCCTCGCAATTTGTTGCGACCCATGAGGATTGGTGATGCCCAGTTTTCTGGAATCACTTGATACTTCTATTGACGACTTCTGATATGTGCCCATAGTTAAAGACTACCCTGATGTGTTTGAGGAGGTTAAGTGACTACCTCCAAAACATGAGATAGACTTCCAGTTTTACTTGGTAGAGAACATGAAACCAGATGCTCTACTAGTGCGCCATATGGCTCCAAGGGAGTGGAGGGAGCTTAGTAAGCAAGTAGGGGAGCTATTTGAAAAAGGTTTTATTAGACGAAGCATTTCATAATGGGGAGCTCCGGTCATCTTCTTAACTAAGGAAGACGGCTCACTTCGTCTATATGTGGATTATAGGGAGCTGAATAAGCTCAATATGAAGAATAAACACCCCATACCAAGAATCGATGACCTGTTTGATCAGCTGGTAGGCGTGTCAGTTTTGTCGTAGATGGATTTGGCCATAGGATTTCATCAGTTAAGAGTAGAAGAAGATAACACTAACTAGACTGCACTCAGGACTCCAGATGGCTACTTCGAATGGTTGGTTATGCCTTATGGGCTAACCAATACACTCGCCTATTTTGTGGACTTGATGAGTAGGGTGTTGAGGGAGTTTCTGAACAAGTTTTTGGTGGTCTTCGTGGATGACATCCTGATCTTCTCAAAGAATGAGGAGGAGCATGCCCAACATTTACGGGAGGTTCTACATACCCTCAAGTCACATCAACTCAAGGTGAAGTTTTCTAAGCGTCACTTATGGAGAAAGGAAGCAAGGTTTCTAGGGCATGTGGTCTCAAAGGACGGGATAGCCGTGGATCCCACGAAAGTCGTTGCGGTTCAAGAATGGAGAGCACCAAAGAATGCAGCGGAGGTGAGAAGTTACATAAGGTTGGCGGGCTACTATAGAAAATTTATCAGAGATTTTGCAAGATTATAAGCCCCGCTTACCTAACTGACAAAAAAGAACTTGGCTTTTTCATAGAGTGTTGATTGTGAGAATGCCTATCAAGGTTAAAGAGGGCTCTGACAACAGCCTCAGTTCTGACTCTCCCAAATTGAAGCAAGGTGTCTATGGTTTACACTGACACTTGTGGCACAGGGCTTGGTGCCACTCTAATGCAAGAGAGAAGGGTTGTGTGCTATGGAAGTTGACAATTGAGGGTTCATGAGCAGAACTACCCAACACATGATCTTGAGTTAGCTGCTACCATGTTCACATTGAAGTCTTGATGGCATTATTTGATTGGAGAAAAATTCGAGCTATATACGGATCATAAATTGCTCAAGTACCTGTTCTTGTAAAAGGATCTCAACCTAAGGCAGCAACGGTGGATGGAGTTCCTAGCTTCCGACGACTTCGAGATAGCTTATACCCCTGGAAAGGGTAATTTAGTTGCGGACGCACCAAGTAAGCAGAAGATGACTTTAAGTCCTCTATTTATAGAAAGGCGGAGCTTGGAGCATATATCAGCCTTTAATTTTAAGCCTTCGATGGATTTCACAATTAGGTTGTTAGCCTCTTTGGAGGTGCAGCCTACTCTATTGTAGCAAGTTGGATCTATGCAACAAGAGGACCATATATTTCAGACATCTTGGACAAGCTTAGTAGAGGAGAGACTTCTAGTCATCTTGCTAGATATACCGTGGATGCTAAGGGGTGGCTAAGGCAAGATGGTAGGCTGTGTGTCCCTAAGATTGGGGAATTTCTTAAAGCAGTACTTGAGGAAGCTCATCATTCTCGGATGACTATCCACCGGGCGGCGACAAAATGTATCGAAACATTAAGAGGGTTTTCTTTTGGGCTGGTATGAAGAACAATGTGGAAGAATTTGTAGCTTGATGCATGGCTTGCCAAAGAGTAAATGCTGAACAAAAGGAACCAGGCGGATTGCTTCAGCCCTTGGATATTCTATAATGGAAGTGGGAGAGCTTCTCTATGGAATTCATCGATGGATTGCCTAGACCAGGAAAGGGCAATACGATCCTTTGGGTGATCATTGACAGACTTACAAAGAGCGCTCATTTTATTCCTGTAAAGACCAAGAGGACGACGTCTTGGATGGCATCAGTTTATCTCCGAGAGATAGTCCAACTACATGGGGTATCTTCCAGTATAGTGAGCGAACGCAACCCCACCTTTACAAGCGAGTTTTGGATGAGCTTGTAGGAGGCGTTAGGTATACAGCTACGCTTAAGCATAGCATATTATCCTCAGACAGATGGAAAGACTGAGAGGGTGAACATAGTTCTTGAGGATCTCCTAAGAGTGTGTATCCTAGACTTTGGAGAGACTTGGGAAGAACATCTTCCTTTGGTGGAGTTTGCATACAACAACAGTTACCAATCCAGCATAGGCATGGCACCCTTCGAAGCATTATATGGACGACCTTGTAGATCGCCGATTTGTTGGTGGGAGTCTACCGATAGACTTCTGCTTGGGCCAGACATGTTTCGAGATACTTCAAAGAAGATGTATCTTATCCACTGAAGGATGAAGGCTGCTTATGATAGAAAAAAATCTTATGCTGATAAGAGGAGGACCGACTTGGAATTTGAAATGGGAGATATGGTCTTCATTAAAGTGACACAGCTAAGGAACATAGTTCGTTTTGGCTCAGTAGGGAAGTTGGCGCCAAGATTTGTAGGACCCTTCCCTATAGTAGAAAGGATATAACAGATGGCTTATAGGATTAAGCTACAAATAGACTAGAGGGCATACACAACGTATTTCAAGTTTACCATTTGTTGAAATGACTCCATGATTCAACATAGGTAGTTGAGCCAAGCACTCTTGAGGTTAGAGAAGTTGAGAAGGAAGCATTAGTAAGACACTTTCCTAATCATATCCTTAGATCGGAAATCAAGAAGCTTCGTAATAAGGAGATTAAATTGGTTAAAATGCAATGGGGAGAAGATCGCGAAGATGTGACATAGGAACCCGAAGATAGGATTTGCACTTTTTATCATTTTCTTTTTTAGAGTACATTTTGACTTCTTTTCCAAGCTTTTACTTTGCATTTGCTTCTACCGTTCAAGTTAATTTATCCTATCGTTCGAACCTTTCGGTCCTTAGGTAAAATCCAATGATTGAAAACATGTGTTTGAAACATGTTATGATTGATGGTTGTAAGTGGATGCAAGTGTTTGCTCGTGGATGCATACACACACACTAGGCACTAGACCAGCTCAATCACTTACATGTTGCATATGGAAGTGTGTGCATTTTAAACTTGCTATGGAAATAGATGTATCATCATATGGATGCGGCATTTAGATGAATGATTGTTCAAAAATATAGAGTTTATATGTTGTGGCGCCCCGCCCTGCACCAGCTGACATTTCCAATGAAAGTGTGTTGTGCCAATGCCCGACTAGCACAGGACGGTCGCCAAAGAAAGAAAAAGAAAGGAATTTGAACTAGCAAGGAACCTGTAGATTGTCTCAAGTGCATGGGATAAAATATAATAATAATATAACTTTGACATAAAACAGGCGAGACAGTACATAAGCTGAAAACTAAACCATCATAGCAGCGGAAATCCAAAATACAGCTTATCATCCAAACCAACATTATTACAACTTTGAAATACTGTCTATAAAGCAAAGAAAGAGGTACATTACTAATACAAAAAGTTGTGACCAGCAACAACACAGGGAGAATATATATTTATATATCATACGTGGAAGCCTCCTGCTCGTCTCCGGTACAGCTACTCATGCATAATCACTTGACCTATCTCTAGTCTTCCCGTTTAAGAGCACCCAGAGTAATAAGAAGAGACATAAAACTCTATGTCAGACAAAAGTCTGGTGTGAGCGATAAGCAGTAAAAAAAGAACAATAACAGGTGTACATAACCATACCTAAACCTGAACCTGGATCTGCAACCAAAGAGTTAGCACAACAAGATGTACAGTACTCTAAGGTGACACTAGCACATGGTGTGAAAATAATAGGGAGGGCGTGTGCATGACATGGTGATAGCAAAACATCAAACATAGCAATCATCCTCACATCTCTCACTCAGTCCGTAAAGCATACGATATCTACCACTTTGATCACCCAATTCTTTGTTATGATCACTCTTCCCCATGGAGTCATGACGGCTCCACTTCACTGTTCTGCATCCACTAATACTTTGCTACGTCCATTCCACCCCATGGAGTCATAACAACTCCACTGCACTGGCCCATAGCCCTGCTACGATCACTTTGCCCCCATGGAGTCGTAACAACCCCATTGCACTGATCCATAGCCACTAATCCGTCTCTCAGTGGTGAGTCAAAGCTATAGACATCGATAACCCCTTTGCACACGTCCCGCAATAAAGTCCAATTCATGAAGTTAACTCGTTGGTTCCCATCTGGATCCTGAGTTCTACTTCCTATTTGGACTACCTTTGCATCTCGGGTTTTGGTCTCCTCCGGATCGATTCAGAAACAAGCTTCCATTCTGATCGGTCCTCATCTCCTCATTCGGATCGGGTCGTGAGTTCCTTCCAGGTCGGGTCGGTTCGTGGCACCTGCTCCAAAGCATCGGATCGGTTCGGGTGTGCAAGCACGGTTCGTGGTCCACCAAGCGGTTCGGATCGTGCTCCCTAGAGTGGTTCGGATCGGTCCGTACTTCTTCCACCAGGTCGGGTCGGAGCTGCATGGTGCTCCATGGTTCAGGGCAAGCGGTTCGGGTCAGAGAACTTCAAGATTCATGGATCCATCAGCGGTTCGTGGGAAGGGGGTGCTTCACGAGCGGGTCGGCTCATACTTCCTCCCTCCGATCCGATCCATTCCGGTTCTTGCACAGTTTTGTGCAACTTTTCCAACGACTGTTTTATGCCATACGATGGCGTTTTCTACCGTTCTAACTTTTCTAATCAATCACAAGCATACCATAAAGTCATAGAAACATGTACAATCAACTATAAACACCAAAACGATGAATAATCATGCCAATATGAATCAAAAATACCCAAAACCCATGGTTTTCCCCTTAATCATGTTTAACTATAACTAATGATAGTATTAGGAAACTCACTTCAAATTAACCTAAATTTTTATTAGAGCCCTAAAATAATATTTTAGAATTTTACAAATTTTTCCAAATTTTTCTGAGTCGTAATTTCTCTAATTAACACTAATCACCCCTAATTAGCCATAATTAGTGAAAAACAATGCAAATCACCCACCTTAGCCACAAATAATTTATAGATCTGAAAGTGTCTCTGATTCGGGTTGAATCTCTATATGTTCTAGCAGCTCTATTCCAAATTCTATGCTAATTTGCCTTGGTTTGATGTAGATTAAGCTAACACTTGATTAAATGGTGATTAGAAGGTGATTTGGGTGTTGGAGGCCATTGTTAGGGTTGAAGAGAGGTAACTGGCGGCTGGAAAATGACAAAGAAAACGTTTCTATAACCCTAATCAGCCCTTATATGGCCCTAATCCCGAAATCACCAATGGGCCTAGCTGCTAATTACCCTATTTAGCCCATTTAAGCTGTTTTTCACCTTCCAAACCTTAATTCAGCCATACCTCCCAAACTTAAGTCCGTTTGGCTAATATGACCACTCTACGTAAAGGTAAACCATCATCTAAATCCAATGGAAGTGGTTTTAGGTCAAAATTCCTTACCAATCAAAAGTTATAGGCGAAACAAGATTCCTAATGGCAAAATGATCATTTAAAAATAAGCACAAATCGTGAACATGGGATATGACCCCAGTAGTCGTTCCTCAAAGTTACACTACTGTACGACCTCATATAAAAATGAAATAAATATTCTATGATCCTCCGTTGCGTAGAATGTGGGTCGTTACACCCTCCCCCTCTAAGAAATTTCGCCCCCGAAATTCCTTTACTAAGAAAACAACAATCCCGCATGCCCATCAACCATTTACAAACAACCAAACACACATAACAACATAACAAGCCTATCCTAGAATGTGGTTTACGAACAAGTAGATAACTAAATGGTCATTAAAACTTTACCAGGTAAAGAGCTCTGGATACAACTTCCTAATGCTCTCCTCTGTTTCCCATGTACAGTCATTCTCGTTTCACCCCACTAGACCTTGACTAGTCACACCGTCTTCCTTCGAAGTTGCATTGTACCGTACTCGACAATACGGATCGGCCTGCGGTTCCCAACTGCCTCGGGTTCTACTTCGATGTCATCCAACTAATCCAGTGAAATAGTCATATCAATGTCGTGTACGAACTTCCTTAACTGAGAAACATGAAATACATTGTGAACTCCTGCCATCTTGTCAGGTAATCCAACCTTGTATGCTAAATTCCCAACTTTGTTCGAGAATTGGGAATGAACTAACAAATCATGGTGTTAACTTGCCTCTCCTACTAAATCGAGTCACATTCTTTAATGGAGAAATCTTGGCAAACACCAAGTTGCCAACGGATAATTTTAAATCTCTTTGCCTCTTATTAGCATAACACTTCTGCCTATCTTGGGCAGCCTTCATTTGCTATTGGATAACCTTAATCTTCTCTGAAGTTTCTCTTATTACATCAGGCCCAAGCATGAATTTCTCACTGGTTTCCAACCAACATGATGGTGAGTTGCGCGCTCTTCCGTACAAAGCTTCAAATGGAGCCATACCTATTGGATTGATAACTACTATTATATGCGAACTCCACTAGATGCAAATGGTCATCCCAAGACCCTTAAAAATAAAATATACAAGCTCTCAAGAGATCCTCCAATATACAATTCACCCTCTCTGTCTGACCGTCGGTTTGAGGATGGTACGCGGTACTGAGATGTAATTTTGATCCTAAAGCCTCTTGTAGGCTCTTCAAAAATCACTAGTAAACAACGAATCTTGGTCGCTCACAATGCCTTTTGGTATTCCATGAAATCTCACTACCCACTTTATATACAGTTTCGCTAACTTAGCTGCCATTCTATTCAACTTGACTGGTATGAACCTTGCACTCTTGGACAATCGGTCCACAATCACCCAAATACTATCATGGCCCGATCTAGTCCTTGGTAACCCATCAATGAAATCCATTAATATTTGTTCCCATTTCCATTTTGGAATTTCTAATGGTTGCAACAAACCATTAGGTTTCTGTTGCTCAGCTTTAACTAGCTGACAGTTCATGCATTTGGATATAAACTTTCCAACATCCCTTTTCATTCCTTCCCAGTAGTAAGTCTGCTTCATGTCTCAATACGTTTTGTTACCACTGGGATGTATAGTTAGTTTTGAATGACGACATTCTCCAAGCACTTCATCTCTCAATCCATTGACAATGGGTACAACCAGTCTACCACTCTTTCGAAGTCATCTTTCTCTATCAAGCCCGTACTTGTTCATCTCCTCACCGTCGATACCCATTTCTAACTTGGAGATGATTTCTAGTAGGTTAGGATCGTCCCTCTGACTGGAACCAATCCGCTCAATCAAAGTGGGTTTGATCGTCAAACTTGCTAACATCTCTGGATCCAATTCGCACTTTGGTCTGAAATCATACCCAGCGATACACTCCAGTAGCTTTCATTCTAGAAACATAGCCCCTAAACTGACATGTCTCCTACTCAATACATCAGCTACCACATTGTCCTTTCCTAGTGTATATGCGATATCGAAATCATAGGAAGCTAAGAATTCTAACCATCTTTGCTGTCGGAGATTTAGATCCTTCTGAGAGAAGCGATACTTTAATGACTTATGATCAGTAAGCAACTCGAATCTTTCTCCCAAGAGATAATGTCTCCACATCTTCAATGTAAACACGATTGCTGCCAATTCCAAATCGTGGGTAGGATATCTTTTCTCATGCGGTTTCAGTTGCTGACAAGCATAAGCTACAACCTTACCTCCTTGCATCAGTACAGCACCTAGTCTGGTACCACATGTATCCGTGTATACTGTCATCTCTTCATTCCCTGGGAATGACTAACTCTGGTGCACACGTCAACTTTTCCTTTAGGCTCTTGAATGCATTTTAACACGTTTCGTCCCAAACACAAGCTTTATTCTTCTTGGTCAACTGAGTTAACGGTGCCGCTATCTTAGAGAAGTCTTGGGTAAACTTTTGATAATATCCAGCTAATCCCAAGAAACTTCTTATGTATGGTGCATTCTTAGGCATAGACTAATCCTTTACTGTGGCCACCTTCGCAGGATCCACGACAATACCATTCTCTGAAACATCATGGCCCAATAATCTCACTTCCCTCCTCTAGAAGTGACACTTAGAAAACTTCTCTTTCTATTGGTTTTTCCTCAACACCTCCATCACTATTCTCAAATGTTCCTTGTGTTCTTCCTTTATCCATGAGTAAACCAAGATATCGTCTACAAACACAAGAACAAACTAATTGAATTGATCCCTGAATACCCTATTCATAAGATCCATAAAATATGTTGGTGCATTGGTCAAGCCGAATGGCATGACCAACCACTCATAGAATCCATACGGCATCCATAATGCCATTTTGGGAATACTCTCAGCTGCTACTCGGAGCTGATGAAATCCTATCGCGAGGTCCAATTGGGAGAACACCCTTGCTCCTTCCAGTTGTTCAAAAAAATCATCTATAATTGATCCCTGAATACCCTATTCATAAGATCCATAAAATATGTTGGTGCATTGGTCAAGCCGAATGGCATGACCAACCACTCATAGAATCCATACGGCGTCCATAATGCCATTTTGGGAATACTCTCAGCTGCTACTCGGAGCTGATGAAATCCTGTCGCGAGGTCCAATTGGGAGAACACCCTTGCTCCTTCCAGTTGATCAAAAAAATCATCTATCCGCAGAAGAGGATACTTATTCTTCCTAGTCACTTTATTCAACTCGCGATAGTCCACATTAATGAAAGGAACCATCTGCCTTAATAGCAAATACAACTGGTGCTCTTCACTCAGAGACACTTCTTCTGATAAATCCCATCTTCAAAAGATCGCTTACTTGCACCCCGAGCTCTCTCTTCTCCCATGGTGCCATATGATGAAGTGGCATCACTATAGGTCTGGCATCTTTCACTAAATCAATACGGAACTCAATCTCTCGATTTAGCGGAAGTCCGGTCGCCTCCTTGAAGATATCCGAATACTGGCCAGCAATGGGAACCCCTGATAACTTGTCCTGCGAGATGTCGAGGGAATTTAGAAAACTAGCCATCACCTCATCACTAGGTAGGCCACCAAACACTACCATCCACCCATCACATGCCCTAATACTCACCGAAAATCCCTCACAGTCTACCACCTCTCCGTACCTTTGGAGCCAATCGACTCCCAAAATAATGCCAAACCTGGTAAAGCCCAAAACAAAGCAATCACAAACAAACATACATCCATGACTCGATAAAATCACATTACGACAAATCATACTAAGGCTAGCCGAACCACTAATCGGGTTCGTCACTGCTAAAGGTTTATCGACTATCTCAGGTTCCAATCCCAACCTATCTACCAGGTCACTAGATATGAAGGAACGGGAAGCCCCAGTATCAAACAATACTCGAACAGGAATATCATGAATAGAAAGCATACCTTGAATGACAACATTCTTTCCTTTCACCGTCGTAGTTGGGGCATTCGACGAAGAAGGAACAACATTAATATCATATGCTTTCACAATCTGCTTCTCTTTAGGGGGTTGCGGACATTTATCCTTGTGATGTCCCACTTGGCCGTGGTTAAAGCACTTCCTGTCCGCTGGATTTGCTCGACATTCTTTGGCATAGTGGCCCTTCTTGCCACAGCTAAAGCACTCAACATATTTTCTGTCTTTCTTTTTCTGACCATCCTTGGTCTGACTCTGCTTCCTTTTATTCTAAGAATTATTCTTTCCTCCACCGCTTGCTTGTGGCTTTGGCCGCTCTGCACATGCAACTGTAACTTCATTCTTGGGATTAGGATAAAGGCTCTCTGACCTCAATGCTTTCCCAATAATCGATTCTAAAGTCTCATCAATAAGGTTTATAAGCATTTCCCCCAAGTACTGATCTAAGCCTGTTATGAACTTCTCATTCTTCTTCTCAGGTGTGTTAATAAGGGATAATCCATACTTCGATAAAGTATCGAACTCAGCAATATATTCCAAGACTGCCCTACCATTCTTTTTAAGCTCCAAGAACTTCCTAAAAAACTCTTACTTCTGGGCAGATGGGTTAAACTTATCACTGAATCGGTCCTTAAAATGATCTCAAGTAACTCGATCCTCTGGAGTAGTTGCCTTAATAGCATTCCACCAATTCATAGCCCGTCCTTGCAATTGACGAGATGCTAGATTCCTCTTCATCACATCATCGATCCCTAAGTCCTCCAAGATGCACTCACAACTATCGAGCCAATCCTGAACTTTTGTAGCCGATTTCGTTCTGTGGAACGGCTTCCCACCAAGACTAGTATAGTCCTTATAGAGCTTTGCAAAATCGGCCCTAGACGGCTGCACCGCTGCACCACCACCATTTGCAACATTAGGAGCTGCCCTCTGAACATCAATAAGCATCTCTCTCATGAAGTCAGTGAACATCGCCCTCATATCAGGAGCAGTCCTATTATTGGCTCCTGAACCAGTATTCCTCGTATATCGGCTCATCGTTCAATCTATAAGGAGAAAATGATTAACCATCTCTTCAGTGGTGCCAATGGAGTACGACTCCATCCTTAGATATATTAATGTATGTATATATAACTTTCGAAAACCAAAATATCACAAATACACACTCTCATATACGTACTTTCTCTCCTTGGTGTCTTTCCCTAGGTTAACTATGCAACCTAGAGCTCTGATACCCAATGTGACGTCTCGCCCCGCACCAGCTGACATTTCCAATGAAAGTGCGATGTGCCAATGCCCGACTAGCAAGGGACGGTCACCAAAGAAAGGAAAAGAAAGGAATTTGAACTAACAAGGAACCTGTAGAATGTCTCACAGTGCATGGGATAAAATATAATAATAATATAACTTTGACATAAAACAGGCAAAAAAGTACATAAGCTGAAAACTTAATCATCATAGCAGCGGAAATCCAAAATACAGCTTACAATCCAAACCAACATTATTACAACTTTGAAGAGGTACACTACTAATGCCCAAAGTAGTGACCAGCAACAACACGGGGAGAATATATATATCATACGTGGAAGCCTCCTGCTCGTCTCCAGTACAACTACCTGTGCATAATCACATGACTGTCTTTAGTTTGCCCGTTTAAGAGCACCCAGAGTAATAAGAAGAGACATAAAACTCTGGGTCAGACAAAAGTCTGGTATGAGCGATAAGCAGTAAAAACAAAACAATAACAAGTATACATAACCATACCTGAACCTGGACCTGCAACCAAAGAGTTAGCACAACATGATGTACAGTACTATAAGGTGACACTTGCACATGGTGTAAAAATAATAGGGAGGGGGTGTGCATGTCTTGGTGATAGAAAAACATAAATCATAGCAACCATCCTCACATCTCTCACTAAGTGCGTAAAGCATACGATATCTACCACTTTAATCACCCAATTCTTTGTTACGATCAATCTGCCCCATGGAGTCATGACGGCTCCACTCCACTGATCCATAACCACTAATACTTTGCTATGTCTAATCTATCCCATGGAGTCATGACAACTCCACTGCACTGGCTCATATCCCTGCTACAATCACTTTGCCCCATGGAGTCATAACAACCCTATTGCACTGATCCATAGCCACTAATCCGTCTCTCCCTGGCGTGTCAAAACTATAGACATCGATAACCCCTTTGCACATGTCCCGCAGCCAAGTCCAATTCATGAAGTTAACTCGTTGGTTCCCATCTGGATCCTGATTTCGACTTCCCATTTGGACTACATTTGCATCTCGGGTTTTGGTCTCCTCCGGATCGGTTCGGAAACAAGCTTCCATTATGATCGGTCCTCTTCTCCTCGTTCATGTCGGGTCGTGAGTTCCGTCCAGGTCGGGTCAGTTCGTGGCACCTTCTCCAAAGCATCAGATTGGTTCAGGTGTGCAAGGACGGTACGTGGTCCACCAAGCGGTTCGAGTCGTGCTCCCTAGAGGGGTTCGGATCGGTCCACACTTTTTCCACCAAGTCGGGTCGGAGCTACATGGTGCTCCATGGTTCGGGGACAGCGGTTCTGGTCGGAGAACTTCAAGCTTCGTGGGTCCACCAGTAGTTCGTGGGAAGGGGGTTTTTCACGAGCGGGTCGGTTCGTACTTCCTCCCTCCGATCCGTTCCGATCCGGTTCCTGCACAGTTTTCTGCAACTTTTTCAGCGATTGTTTTATGCCATACGACGGCATTTTCTACCATTCTAACTTTTCTAATCAATCACAAGCATACCATAAAGTCATAGAAACATGTACAATCAACCATAAACACCAAAACGATGAATAATCATGCCAATATGAATCAAACATACCCCAAACCCATAGTTTTCCCGTTAATCATGTTTAACTATAACTAATGATAGTATTAGCAAACTTACACCAACTTAACCCAAATTTTTATCAGAGCCCTAAAATAATATTTTAGAATTTTCCAAAATTTTCCAAAATTTTCCAGATTTTTCTGAGTCCTAATTTCGCCAATTAACCCTTATCACCCCTAATTAGCCATAGTTAGTGAAAAACAATGCAAATCCCTCACCTTTGCCACAAATAATTTATAAATCTGAAAGTATCTCTGATTTGGGTTGAATCTCTATGTGTTCTAGTAGCTCTATTACAAATTCTGTGCTAATTTGCCTTGGTTTGATGTATATTAAGCTAATACTTGATTAAACGGTGATTAGAAGGTGATTTGTGTGTTGGAGGCTATTGTTAGGGTTAAAGAGAGGTAAGTGGCGACTGTAAAATGACAAAGAAAATTTTCTCTAACCCTGATCAGCCCTTATATGGCCCTAATCGCGAAATCCTCAATGGGTCTAGTTGCTAATTAGCCTAGATTACCCATTTAAGCTGTTTTTCACCTTCCAAACCTTAATCCAGCCATACCTCCCTAACGGTAAGTCCGTTTGGCTAATGTGACCACTCTACGGAAAGTTAAACCATCATCCAAATCCAATGGAGGTGGTTTCAGGTCAAAAATCTTTACTAATCAAAATTTATAGACGAAACAAGATTCGCCAGGGGCAAAACGGTCATTTAAAAATCGGTTAAAATCGTGAACATGGGATATGACCTCAATAGTCGTTCCCCAAAGTTACACGACTATACGACCTCCTAATAAAATGAAATAAATATTTTACGATCCTCCAATGCGTAGAATGTGGGTCGTTACATATGTTATATTAGGGCTAATTGCATCCATTTTGGATTCATGGCACAAACATACATTGTATTAAGGAAGTCAATTGAATCAGTCGACTGCCTGATTTTCACATTAGGGTAGGGACATATACACACATCACTTTGCATAAGTCCATAAAAGCATTAGAAATCTCTTAAGGACAATGGATGCCTATGAATGATGGATGAGTAGATGGTTGTTGGTGGATGTTAGGATAGTAACATTCTCCTAGACTTAGAAATTTCGGGGACGAAATCCTTTCAGTAGCGGAGAATGTAACAACCCAAACTGTGATATACTATAACCATACTAAACATTCAGAATTAGCTAGAACCAGCACTATCTTTGCGTTCGTCTCGGAATTTTGGTTCAGATAGACCCTAAGTTTGCATAAACGATAACGTACGAAGAAGTTATAGGCTCTAAAAGGTTGTATACATATATGAGGTTTATGTATAAATATAATAAACCAAACCATTCAAAATAATTCGTTGAACGAGCCGGAAAATCAAGTGGCATGAAGACCCATTGGGGGTCGACTACACCTGGCTTCGGTCGACCCATGAATCGACCCAATAAGGGTCAGGTCGACCCATAAGTGATGTGGCTGAGTTACGAATTATGAACCTGGATTGCTTTGTGTCTCTATTCATGTTGACTCAACATGACTTGTACGGTTCAGATTTAAAACCTAAATCTAACGGTTGATGTTAGCTCTATAAATCTATAAATAGGTAGCTTCTCTCATTCTGGAATTCACACAAATTCTTTGCATCTTACCCTGCCTCTAAATTATTTTGAAAAATATAAACACATAATGGCGGAATCCTGCTAAAGATTGGATCAACAGAAACAACATCAATCAAGATTTGCATACGTACACCTGGATTGAACTTGAACTTTATGTGGCCTGGTGTTATACATATTTATCTTAAGCAAGACTCACTGTGAGTTACATTTATTTACAAATCTGATTTCTTAGGCCTTGAACATGACAGTAAAATAAAACTGGTTAGGGTCCATAATGTTAGTAAAACAAATATATATGTTTTCACTATTAATACCTGTGATGTTATGCCAAGTTATATTTATACCTGTGATGATATTGGATAAGTTATACATATGCATGTGAATTCATTATAAACTTGTTATGCATATTCATGTGGCGTCATTATAAATCTGTTATACATATACATGTGATGTTATTATAAACCTGTTATACATATGCATGTGATTTCGTTATAAACTTGTTATACATAAGCCTATGATGTTGTTATCTGAACAAGTTATACACATTCCTGTAATGTTGGATAAATAACAAGTTAAATGTATCTATCTTCATTTTCCCATTTTTATATGTTTACTTCCTGTAACACCCCACGTCCATTAATGTCACTCACAAAGGGAATGCATTAACTTCCATGGAGGTTTTAAGTGAATATAGAACAGTAAAATTACAACAAGACAGATATAAAATAGTACTTAGAAATTCAAAAACTTTATTTCATTGTAGCAGAAGTCAAAACATGTTTGATTACATCATAACACCATATTCAATGTCAAGTACAATATCTATCTTGATAAAACAAGTACATAATCCCATTACATGAATAGCCATTAAAAAGAAAGATAACAAGCTGGACTTTACTTCAGCATTCCAAGCTTTCCAGAAGATAAGCGATCCAACTAGACTCCACTAGAACTTGGCCCAACCTGCGGACCTGAAGGGAGAAAAAGGATGGAAAAGAGGGGGTCAGCCATAAAGTCTGGTGAATATGATAATTCTACAATACTATTACCAAAATAACTGGACTAAGGCATAAGCTGGAAAACAAGAAAATGTCTATGAAGAGCAGATTAAGGACATAGACAATCGCTAAAGGCAACGTTATAGGCGCTCCTAAATACTAAAGGATAAACACTATACTGCACCACACCAGTCACCCTAAAGATTCATCCCACTTAGATTCACTTAGAAACTTTCCCAATGGCTTTACGTACCCCTAGCTGACTACATAGGTGCCGCCTGCCCCTATCTCCACTAGGTGTACCCTACTTCCCATTATTCGATTGGCTCCCTAACTCGTAGATACCCGTGCTGGCCCACCAGTGGGGTGTATCACTCCCCTAAAGTGGCAACCTGATACAACGGACATGCACGGCTTATACCTACACGATGCAACAACGTCTTACCTACTAGCCCGGGTCCACACACGCATATGAAACCCGTTGGACTTGCGTTGCCACCGCTCCCTGTTTTGGCCTCTTATAGTCAAACCCAGTATGCGTGTCCCGTCCTCGACTTGGTTCGAGCCCACAAAGATACGTTTTGGGATACTGGTTGAAATGGGCCCCCACTATTTACCACAAGCATTCCACCTAAGCTTGTCCCCATTAGTCCATCCCACTTAACCCACTTAGTCATGTTCATTTACATGTGTGTTTGGTTAAGTCTAATCGTATTTCAAATGCCTCTAAAGGCAACCACCAGATTCCTCATGCCACCCAAGGCACCTACTTAACCCCCATGTCCCACCTTACATGATTATCTGGTTAAGTATTTCTTAGTTCATTAAGGCCATAACCTCATAAAGACCTCTCACATTAGACTGGCATTTATGGCAGCTGGATTTGCCGGGCGGGTCCGGGCAGTCTTACACCATAAAAGAGTCTAACCTCGTGTCTTTACAACTATTATGCTTTAGTTTGGGCCTAGGACCTCTCACATTGGGCCGACATTTGTGACTACTGGATTTGCCGGGCGGGTCCGGGCAGGTTTACATCACAAACGGGTCCAACCTCGTGTCCTAAGCATTGATTATTAATAATAATCCACTTTCCCCCAATTTTAATAATTCCCTACTTGAATTATTAATTACTTCCAATTTTTAACAATGTCCATAATTGACTCAATTATGGACATCCATTCATGGTATGCAAAATCTTACAAAATTGCACCCAATTTATTAATTCCTAATATTACCCCTACCCCACGTTTGAACGTTTATTAGCAAAATATATGTTAGACTCGAATAGCCTAACTCATAGCATAAAAGAGATTATCATAATAACAACATGTATATGTGACCAAATGAATCATAATAAGGGGTGAAACTTGCATATGTCCAACTTGCATAGATTATACATGTCATGGACCTAAAGGTGTCAACTTGTTCAAAATTCACCTAATATAATCTCAATCAATTTTCATAAACTTACATATGAACATGTGTGAATCAACATCATCTAATTTTTTAACAACATGGTTTTATATGGATACACCTAACTCAATAGGAAAATTCCCATAATCAAGTTTTATTTAATTATAGTTTCAAGTTTATGGGTACACCTAACCTAATAGGCAAATTCCCATAAACAAGATCCATTTAAATTAAGAAAAAAAAACATAACTTTAAGCATGATCCAACAACATGATTTTTCAACATAATATAGCATGATTTATAACATGGCATAGTATGATAGTATAACATAGCTTAACATGATTCTCAACATAGCACGACATAGCATAAGAGAATTTACAACATAGCATGACATAGCATATATAATTTACATCATACGACAACATAATAACATAATAAGAGATCCACAATATATAGAATTTACAAGTACAATCACATCACTTTCTTGTGATCCAATTCATAACTGAGTCAAATTAGTTTGTAATAGTCTTGTAAGAATCATCATACTCACCAACAAAAGAAAAGAATTAGAGAAAGAGAGATCTTTTGATTTGATTTGTGTAGATTTAGTTGTAGATGATTAGGCTTCCTCTTCTTAGTTTGTGACGGCTATGCTGAACTCCATGGCAGCAACATGACGGTAGCTTCTCTAATTTTACAAGTGATTTAGGTCTAGGGTCTACCCACTTATTTGTAGATTTTAGAATTCATTTAAGCTATTAGATTTAACCTAGAAATAACCGTAGCCGTTCAGACAAGATGGGGTTTATCTTGTTGACTCAGCAATGAGTCAGAAGTGACTTAGCAAACACTCAGCAAATTAATAAACTTCTATTCATGTCATAAATATATATATATTTTCTACAATGTACATATTAGATACATCCCCCTTTACTTATTATTGTTTTTATATACATATTAGATACATCCCCTCTCTCACACACTTATTAATATTTTTATATTCATATTAGATACATCCCCTCTCTTACACACTTATTAATATTTTTATATTCATATTAGATACATCCCCTCTCTTACACACTTATTAATATTTTAGCAACTTTAGTGTTAATAGAAAATTCGGGGTGTTACATTCTCCCCTCCTTTTAGGATTTCGTCCCCGAAATCTTCAAGTCTGGAAGAATGTATATCCTACCATCCAAACGTCCATCTACTCATCCATCATACACAGGCATCCATTGTCCTTAAAAGACTTCTAATGCTTTATGATCATATGCAAGTGTGTGTACATGTCCTTACCTAATGCAATGCGAAATCAGGCGGTCTACTGATTCAGTTGACCTCCTTAATGCAAATTATGTAAGTGTCATGAATCCATTATGTCTGCAAAAGATCCTAATTGCTTACATACTACTTCTATATGCGTGCACACCCATTCAACCGAATGCAGCATCCATATGATGGTACAACCATTATACATCCATTATACTAAATACATCCATATATATGCAATATGCAATATGAAGTGACTGAGCCGATCTAGTGCCTAAAGTGTGTGTATATATGCATCCACGAGCAACCACTAGCAAACACTTGCATCCATTTTGCATCCATCATACATAACATGTCTCAAACATATGTTTCAACCATAGGATTATCCTAACTAAAGGTCAAAGATACTAATGAGAGGACATACTAAAGATAAGATAAGATAAGCTAAGCGATAAAGGAGAAATTAAAAGACATACCCTCAAAAAGAAAAGGGTACAACGAACGCATCTTCTCTTCTGTCTCCCAAGTTGCGTTGCTCTCATCATCTCCCCATTGCACTTTAACCAGTCTGACCTCTCGATTCCTCAACTTTTTGATCTCCGACCCAAGAATGCATGTAGGAGCTCGTCTAATTGTTGCATCACGCTCTATTTCCACCTATTTAAGCAAGCTCGGCTCTACCACCTCCGCGGTCTTGTGCAAACACTTCCTCAAATGTGATACATGGAATACGTCATGTACTCCACTAAGTTTCTCAGGCAACTCCACCCTATATGCCATCTTCCCAATCCTGCTTTTTACAGGAAACGGCCCTACAAACCTTGGTGCTAATTTCCCCACGGACCCAAAGCGAACAACATTCTGTAACGGAGATACTTTGATAAAAACCATGTCCCCAATGTCAAACTCAAGATCTGTCCTCCTCTTATCAGCATACGATTTCTGCCTATCTTGTGCTGCTTTCATCCTCCTTCGAATCAACTCAATCTTCTCCGAGGTTTCCCTAACCATATCGGGCCCAAGTAGGATTTTATCGGTAAATTCCCACCAATATGTAGGCGAATGGCAAGGCCTTCCATAAAGAGCTTCGAAAGGTGCCATGCCAATACTAGACTGAAAGCTATTATTATATGCGAATTCTACTAACGGAAGGTGCTCTTCCCATGTACCCCCAAAGTCTAGGATACAAAGCCTTAAAAGATCCTCTAGAATGCGATTCACCCTCTCGGTCTGGCCGTCTATCTGAGGATGATATGCGGTGCTCAAACATAGCTGAGTCCCTACCGCCTCATGTAAACTCTTCCAAAATTCGCTAGTAAAGATGGGGTCACGGTCGCTTACTATACTAGAAGGAATACCGTGCAAACGAACTATCTCCTTAATGTATACAGAAGCCAACCACGGAGCAGTCCTCTTACTTTTCACGGGAATAAAATGGGCGCTTTTAGTAAGTCTATCTACTATAACCCAAATCCCCGTGTTACCCTTCCTTGATCTTGGTAATCCATCCACAAAATCCATTGAGATGCTTTCCCATTTCCATAGTGGAACTTCTAATGGGTGAAGCAACCCACCGGGTTTCTTTTGTTCTGCTTTAACTCGTTGGCACACCAAGCATCTAGCGACGTACTCGGCCACATCCTTTTTCATACCGGCCCAAAAGAAAACCCGCTTCATATCTTTGTACATCTTATCCCCGCCGGGATGAATGGTCATTTTTGAGCGATGAGCATCATCAAGAATGGCCTTCCTTAAGTCTTCGTCTTGTGGTACACAAAGTCTATTATCCCTTCGTAACCAACCCTTATCGTCTAGGGTATACCTACGAAGATGGCTTGACGACTCCCCCCCTTTGAGCTTTTCTACTATCTCAACCAACTGTGGGTCGTCTCGCTGTGCCTCACCAACCCGTCCTAGAAGTGTAGGTCTAACCTCCAAGGATGCTAACAGACCGGGTACTAAGTCAACAGAGGGTCTAAAGTCAAACATAGAGATGAATTCTAAGCTTTGTCGTTCAACAAACAACGGACTCAAGGACAACCTTTTCCTACTTAAGGCGTCTGCCACCACGTTACCCTTGCCCGGGGTATATGCTATTTCAAAATCGTAGGAGGCTAAGAATTCCATCCACCGTTGCTGCCTTAAATTCAAATCCTTCTGAGAGAATAAGTATTTTAATGATTTGTGGTCAGTGATCAGTTCGAATTTCTCACCAAGAAGATAGTGACGCCAAGACTTAAGCGCGAAAACAATTGCGGCTAGCTCTAAGTCATGTGTGGGGTAATTCTTTTCATGAACCCTCAACTGCCTTCCACCATGGGCTATTACTCTTCCTTCTTGCATGAGGACCGCGCCAAGTCCCGTCCCACAAGCATCAGTATAGATGGTAAACGGTTTATTCCCGTCTGGCAGCACTAAGACTGGGGCTGAAGTTAAGGCTCTCTTTAAACGTTGGAACGCATCATCGCAATCTTTGTCCCACGTAAAAACCAGGTTCTTCTTCGTTAACCGTGTAAATGGAGCTGATATTTTTGCGAAGTCTTTGATAAACTTCCTATAATAGCCAGCCAACCCCAAGAAACTTCTTACTTCGGTTGCATTTTTAGGGACCTTCCAATCTTGGATGGCCACCACCTTCGCGGGATCCACTGCTATCCCATCTTTGGAAACCACGTGCCCTAAGAACCGTACTTCCTTCCTCCAGAAGTGACACTTAAAAAATTTTGCCTTAAGGTTATGCGCTCGAAGGGTTTCCAACACTTCCCTAAGATGTAGGGAGTGCTCTTCTTTATTCTTAGAAAAGACTAAGATGTCATCCACAAAGACTACCACGAATTTGTTAAGGTATTCCCTAAACACCCTACTCATCAAATCAACAAAATATGCAGGGGCGTTTGTCAAACCAAAGGGCATCACTAGCCATTCATAGAATCCGTCAGGAGTCCTAAAAGCAGTCTTACCTATACTATCCTCAGCCACTCTCAGTTGATGAAATCCAGTGGCTAAGTCCAACTGCGAAAACACTGAGGCGCCAACTAACTGATCAAAGAGATCGTCAATCCTCGGCAGTGGGTGTCGGTTCTTTTTAGTAAGCTTGTTTAGTTCTCTATAGTTCATACAAAGTCTAAGAGACCCATCCGCCTTTGTGGCAAAAACTACTGGAGCACCCCACTCCGATATACTACGTCTTATGAACCCCTTCTCAAGCAACTCCTTTACTTGCTTATTGAGTTCCCTCCTTTCACGAGGAGCCATGTGGCGCACTGGCAAAGATACGGGTTTAGCATTATCCACAAGATAAATTCGAAAGTCTATCTCCCGCTTTGGAGGTAAGCCCTTCACCTCCTCAAACACATCCGGATATTCCCGGTCCACTTCTACCGATCGCAGGTTCTCTACAGACGCGTCAAGCGATTCAAGATAACTTAGCATAACGGAATTTATGGGATTACAAAAGATGTCGAGAGCATTACCAAGGCGAGTCACAAGCCTAACTACTCTCCTTTCACAATCAAGAATGGCCCTATTTCTAGACAACCAATCCATTCCTAAAATTAGCCCATAGCCCGTGAAGCCCAATACATAAGCATCACATCTAAATTCAACGCTAAGTATAGAGATTTTCAAATCCAAACATATCATGGTCAAATGAGCCGAACCCCCAATTGGATTTGAAACGACCAAGGGATCCTCTACTAAACTGGTGTTCAAGTGCAGTGATTCAACTAATGATGCAGAGATAAACGAATGAGATGCGCCAGAATCGAATAAGGTACGGGCAGGATGATCAAACAGAAAAACTAAGCTTTCAACAGAAATTGTTCTACCTCTTTCTTGCAGCGGTGGGGCCGCAAAAGCCTGAACTTGCCCCTTGCCTGCCCTGGTGCCATAAGAGCCTGCACCTGTCCTCGCGAGGTAGACCCTGCCCTCTGCCCCTTCTTTGGACAGTCCTTCACTAAATGTCCCGCATCTCCACAATGAAAACAACCAGTCTTCTTTTTCTTTCTACAATCTTTGCTGAGATGGCCAGGCGTCCCACAATTGAAGCATTTCTTCTTCCCTTTGCCATTATTGTTTTTACCACCCTTCTTATTTTGCTGTTGGGGTTTCTTCTGATCCCCTTTCTTTTCAACTGCCTTATCCTCATGCATAAGTGCCATTTCTACTAGCTTTTCAAAGGTGGCTCCCATAGGGATGTGGGTCATAGCCAACCCTTGCAACGGTTCATTCAAGCCTCTAACGAACCTCAAAGCTTTCTTCTCTGGCGTGTTCACCAACTGCAAGCCAAACCTTGCTAACTGATTAAATTTATTGACATATTCCTTTACTGATGAGCTCCCTTGCTTTAGTGCCAGGAATTTTTCCATATTTAAGTTCTCCTCTGCCCTTGAAAGAAACTTTGCCTCAAACCTTCGTCTGAAATCCGCCCATGAATCAACTGGACGTTCCCCGTTAGTGACCTCCCACCAAAACGAGGCCTCTCCCTTCATTAACCAAGCAGCTAAACGGACTTTCCTCCCATCTTCCACTTCAAAGATATCCAACAATTCCTCAGTCTCCTTAAGCCAATCTCTGGCCTCCACAAACGTCTCAGTCCCTTGAAAAGTTTTTCCTCCCATAGCCTTGAATTCCTTGCACGTCTTTGCAAAAGTGTCAACACGAGGAGGAGGAGGAGGAAGAATGGGTGCAACTAGGGGTGGAGGAGTATCCGCTGGGCCTGCAGTGGTGGCCCTAGCCTCCAAGTATCTCCTAAACCACCCTGGAATCGTCACACCTTCTGGGAGATTAAGATCTTCAGCCATGCTGAAACGAAAAAGAAAAAATTCAAAATGGAGAATTCGAAAGATAAAGATAAGGATGTGGCTATTTGGGATTATGATTTTCATAAAAAACTCTCTTTAAATAACATTTTTTTTTGAAAGCACTTCTTCCAAAAATACTTTAGAAAAAAAATATTTTTCTAAAAAAATTTTATCTGTTCTGGTAACCTTATGCTCTGATACCACGTGTAACACCCCACGTCCATTAATGTCACTCACAAAGGGAATGCATTAACTTCCATGGAGGTTTTAAGTGAATACAGAACAGTAAAATTACAACAAGATAGATATAAAATAGTACTTAGAAATTCAAAAACTTTATTTCATTGTAGCAGAAGTCAAAACATGTTTGATTACATCATAACACCATATTCAATGTCAAGTACAATATCTATCTTGATAAAACAAGTACATAATCCCATTACATGAATAGCCATTAAAAAGAAAGATAACAAGCTGGACTTTACTTCAGCAGTCCAAGCTTTCCAGAAGATAAGCGATCCAACTAGACTCCACTAGAACTTGGCCCAACCTGCGGACCTGAAGGGAGAAAAAGGATGGAAAAGAGGGGGTCAGACATAAAATCTGGTGAATATGATAATTCTACAATACTATTACCAAAATAACTAGACTAAGGCATAAGCTGGAAAACAAGAAAATGTCTATGAAGAGCAGATTAAGGACATAGACAATCGCTAAAGGCAACGTTATAGGCGCTCCTAAATACTAAAGGATAAACACTATACTGCACCACACCAGTCACCCTAAAGATTCATCCCACTTAGCTTCACTTAGAAACTTTCCCAATGGCTTTATGTACCCCTAGCTGACTACATAGGTGCCGCCTGCCCCTATCTCCACTAGGTGTACCCTACTTCCCATTATTCGATTGGCTTCCTACTCGTAGATACCCGTGCTGGCCCACCAGTGGGGTGTATCACTCCCCTAAAGTGGCAACCTGATACAACGGACATGCACGGCTTATACCTACACGATGCAACAATGTCTAACCTACCAGCCCGGGTCCACACACGCATATGAAACCCGTTGGACTTGCGTTGCCACCGCTCCCTGTTTTGGCCTCTTATAGTCAAACCCAGTATGCGTGTCCCGTCCTCGACTTGGGTCGAGCCCACAAAGATACGTTTTGGGATACTGGTTGAAATGGGCCCCTACTATTTACCACAAGCATTCCACCTAAGCTTGTCCCCATTAGTCCATCCCACTTAACCCACTTAGTCATGTTCATTTACATGTGTGTTTGGTTAAGTCTAATCGTATTTCAAATGCCTCTAAAGGCAACCACCAGATTCCTCATGCCACCCAAGGCACCTACTTAACCCCCATGTCCCACCTTACATGATTATCTGGTTAAGTATTTCTTAGTTCATTAAGGCCATAACCTCATAAAGACCTCTCACATTAGACTGGCATTTATGGCAGCTGGATTTGCCGGGCGGGTCCGGGCAGTCTTACACCATAAAAGAGCCTAACCTCGTGTCTTTACAACTGTTATGCTTTAGTTTGGGCCTAGGACCTCTCACATTGGGCCGACATTTGTGACTACTGGATTTGCCGGGCGGGTCCGGGCAGGTTTACATCACAAACGGGTCCAACCTCGTGTCCTAAGCATTGATTATTAATAATAATCCACTTTCCCCCAATTTTAATAATTCCCTACTTGAATTATTAATTACTTCCAATTTTTAACAATGTCCATAATTGACTCAATTATGGACATCCATTCATGGTATGCAAAATCTTACAAAATTGCACCCAATTTATTAATTCCTAATATTACCCCTACCCCACGTTTGAACGTTTATTCGCAAAATATATGTTAGACTCGAATAGCCTAACTCATAGCATAAAAGAGATTATCATAATAACAACATGTATATGTGACCAAATGAATCATAATAAGGGGTGAAACTTGCATATGTCCAACTTGCATAGATTATACATGTCATGGACCTAAAGGTGTCAACTTGTTCAAAATTCACCTAATATAATCTCAATCAATTTTCATAAACTTACATATGAACATGTGTGAATCAACATCATCTAATTTTTTAACAACATGGTTTTATATGGGTACACCTAACTCAATAGGCAAATTCCCATAATCAAGTTTTATTTAATTATAGTTTCAAGTTTATGGGTACACCTAACCTAATAGGAAAATTCCCATAAACAAGATCCATTTAAATTAAGAAAAAAAAACATAACTTTAAGCATGATCCAACAACATGATTTTTCAACATAATATAGCATGATTTATAACATGGCATAGTATGATAGTATAACATAGCTTAACATGATTCTCAACCTAGCACGACATAGCATAAGAGAATTTACAACATAGCATGACATAGCATATATAATTTACATCATACGACAACATAATAACATAATAAGAGATCCACAATATATAGAATTTACAAGTACAATCACATCACTTTCTTGTGATCCAATTCATAACTGAGTCAAATTAGTTTGTAATAGTCTTGTAAGAATCATCATACTCACCTACAAAAGAAAAGAATTAGAGAAAGAGAGATCTTTTGATTTGATTTGTGTAGATTTAGTTGTAGATGATTAGGCTTCCTCTTCTTAGTTTGTGACGGCTATGCTGAACTCCATGGCAGCAGCATGACGGTAGCTTCTCTAATTTTACAAGTGATTTAGGTCTAGGGTCTACCCACTTATTTATAGATTTTAGAATTCATTTAAGCCATTAGATTTAACCTAGAAATAACCGTAGCCGTTCAGACAAGATGGGGTTTATCTTGTTGACTCAGCAATGAGTCAGAAGTGACTTAGCAAACACTCAGCAAATTAATAAACTTCTATTCATGTCATAAATATATATATATTTTCTACAATGTACATATTAGATACATCCCCCTTTACTTATTATTGTTTTTATATACATATTGGATACATCCCCTCTCTCACACACTTATTAATATTTTTATATTCATATTAGACACATCCCCTCTCTTACACACTTATTAATATTTTTATATTCATATTAGATACATCCCCTCTCTTACACACTTATTAATATTTTTATATTCATATTAGATACATCCCCTCTCTTACACACTTATTAATATTTTAGCAACTTTAGTGTTAATAGAAAATTCGGGGTGTTACACTTCCAGTCTTGCCTGTATACATACGTGATTTGATTCTATTTCTCTCCCTCTATTTTCCTTTTTATTTTACGCCATGCCTAGGCCCTTGGAAGCCGAGGCTATACCCAATTAAAATGGGCATGCCTTTGGGGAAGTAATAAATAATATGAAAAAGGAATTCAGGCATGTTATTTACTTGGACTAATTTAGGAAAAATGATAGATATACCTGTTTAGACTTGTTGTAAGACACTTGTTGTATACGAGTATTATGCATACACCTGTAACTTTGGAATGTAGTTGATGGATAATATGCATATGGACTAGACATGTTAAATTCGACTTAAACGGACATTAAGTAAATGATATATTAAGAATAGGGTTGTATACACATAATGACGTTACAACCATGCTTATTACCTTAACCGGATAAGTTGAACATAAATATTATTAAGCAAAGAGGTCTCCCGTGTGCTGTTGTATCGGGTTTTGGGGACTCTTAAATCCTAGGTACTGGGGAACACAAGCTTAGGGGGTTTTGACTTGTTTCAATTTGTTGTTTGGAACCCATATTAGTCGGTATCCCTGTAGGTATTTTATCTGAGGGTCTCATAATAGGTAAGGGCCAAGGCTAGCTTTACTGAACTTGATAATAAGAGGTTCACATAGGGTGGTTACGGGCATGTTCCGGCGGAGTCATGAGCGTGCATGGATCCGACTAG
Source organism: Allium sativum (assembly GCA_030737875.1). Lineage (NCBI taxonomy): Eukaryota > Viridiplantae > Streptophyta > Magnoliopsida > Asparagales > Amaryllidaceae > Allium > Allium sativum. The sequence goes on along the minus strand of CM060913.1, from coordinate 181,767,039 downwards.
GGAAGATAAGACGCTAAAACACCAGTAAATAGGACTGTGTCATATGGTTGCTGGGTTAGGGAGTGATACACCAAACTGTCAGGGATGGCACAAGGTATTAACAAGCGCTTGGGAAGTAATTAGGGTACATCTAATCTTGTTGTTATGTAATTAGGTTAACACCTAATCCTGTTAAGTAATTAGGGTACACCTAATCCTGTTGTTTAATCCTGCTGTCTAACTAGCTGTTTAATCCTGCTATTTATCCCTGTTGTAATCCTATGACATGTAATTAGGGAAAGAACCTAATCCTGCTGAACCTGTGATACTAGTATTGGTGCAGACATCTATGTTCAAACATTACCTGTTTTTAGGATATAAATGTGAAGCATCACCCAATAATAAGTTTATTCATGTTATTCTGTCTACCCTGTTATTCTGTTTAGTTTATCTGTTGTAACATTGTACCTTTCTTATCCAGTCTTATTTACCTATCTTGGCATTCCTATTTTATGCATATTTGTAAGTCACTGGAACTCGCCAGACTTTATATCTGACTCTTTTCTTTCACTTATTTCTTCCTTTGGCCCCTAGATCCTCATAGCAGAAGCACTCAACAGTGACTAGGATTTCCTATAGCAGCTTGGAATTGACTTGGACTTCTTGTAATGTATTTTTTTGACTTGCTCTGTACTTAGGTTTGGCTTGTGACATGGGATATGACTTTATGTACTTCAGTATTTTATTTCCTGAGTAAGACTGAAAGAAAGATTAAGACAGTTTGTTAGTTGTAACTCGTCTTGATGTATTTTCAAGACTATGCTTTATTTCTTTTGTAATAAAGTTTAAAAAAATTCTGCCATTTATCTTATCTGTCTTGTATATTCTCTGTAATGATTGCATGTTGTGCTTCACTAAACATAGTGCATTCTATTATGAATGACATTAACGGACGTGCGTATCACATAAATACTCAAATCAAGGTTTCAGGTGGTCTAATCGATTATGAAATGAAGTTTGTTATCGCCAATTATTTCCAAAGTATTGCGCATAATTAGGGATCTAGAGCAACTACATCTATGGTTGTTATTGTAATGGTTAACTTTACCATTTCACAAATATTGTTACCATATCGTTTTTATTGGTAAACTTAAATTATTTACATTACCGTTATTGGTCTAATGGTATACCGACCACTAGTATACCGATAATCTAGCAATCGTCGCATTGGTGATGGTAAATTATCATTTCCCATACCGTGACATGATTTTTTATATTATAATGCATCTTTTTTATACAATATGCATTGTTAATTAATAAAAGACATAATGAGAATGAAAAGAAGTGTATTGGAAATTATTTCACACTATCATTGAATAAATGTTTGTTGGTGGGTCTTTTGGCCTGCTCATCAAGATTCGATATCATTATGGGTGTTAACCCATAAAATATGTTTCAGAAAATAATAAGCATGTTTGGGTAGTTTTATGATTTTTGATCAATAGGCTCTTTGGGACGTTATGGTTCCTCTAGCTCATTGAGCTCCTTAGCCCACTTAAGTGCTCTAGATAGTTACAGAGTCTTGGGTCGTTCAGGCAATGCGAGATGTTCAGGAAGCTTTAGCTCACTTGGGCATCGAAGATCATTGGGACATTTTAGCTTGTTCATATTCTTTGGGGCGTTAAACTCCTTAGCCCTCTAAAAGCTTCTAGCACATCGGGTCTTCATAGAATGCCAAGTTCTAGCCTGCAAGGTTCTTGGGTCGCCAGCTCCTTAAGTCGCTATCCCGCTAAAGGTTTTAGCCCGCTCCATCAAGGCTCATACTGTTTCGTCCTGGTTTGGCTCATTCTAGGTATGCTTGTGTTGCTCCGCTTTGTACTAGCTTGCACCGCCTTGTCTTAGTCCGTGCCGCCAACTGATAAGAGGAACTTAGCCCGCTCCGCTCTTTTAAGCTCGTGCCGCCACTCCTTAGACCACAAAAACATTCCTCTGACTCCTTTAGCTCGCCCGACGGCCTAAAGGGAGTTCAAGAAAATTACAGAATTTCCACCTGGCCTGAATACCACCTATAAATACCCCTTATATTTCACATTGGAGAGGGGAGGGAATTTCATTCCTAGGAGGAGGTGCCGCCAAATTCAAAGCTTGCCTACAACTTTACTAATGGCTCTCATGGATTTTAGAACTCATCTCCAAATTCATGTGGATCAAATCCATTCCTATGATCATTGAAGCTATCTCCAATTGGATCAAAGCTCTTTGAATCTCAATCATACAACATAAGGAAGCTCTCTAACATCATTCCATGCAATCTGTAACCTTCTCCAAATCTCTCGAAATTCGGATCTAAGTACAAAGTCTCATCAAAACATGGAAGACAACAAAAGCGCTAAAGTGATCAAGGATTGATACATCCACCATCATAGAGCAAGTGATCTCTTCCATCAGTTTGCCAAATTTAAGTGTAGTTAGATCGTAAAGAGAGTGAAAAGGGAGGATAATGAGAAATGAATGTATAGCGAGAGTTCATTCATGTTGTAAACAAAATTTCATAATGGAAATTGAATGTAAAGTGGTTGTAGATTCATTTAGAATCGAAGCACTATAAAAATTCGTTTGTCTTCATTTTATGCATTTTATTATGTAGTAACGCAATTCCATATTATAATCTTACCAAATCGGTGAAGTGCATCTTTTGCACCTTTGGTGCTGATTCCAAAATTTGGAGGAAACAATGGGCCCGTGCTTTGGATGTCCAAAGCAGGTACCCCAAAGTTAAGGAGTGGTCCGACTGATGAGGTCCTTAACTTGAGTTCGTTACTCGCACCAGATGCAGTCCAAGAGACGCCCGTTGTGATCAGGCATACTTAGTCATATCGAATCAAGCTGTGAACCTGATGCACGCCTAAAGAATAGATCACGTCGTCTTTATCTTTCCAAGCCATCCCAATTGAACGGATCGATTGCCACCCATTACCAATAATTCGAGGAGTACTAATTCCGTAGGAGAAAATTACTTCTTCAGACTTAACTACTCTTTTGGATCCTACGAACGTGTCCAAGCTAGCTCAATATTGTATCATCTATAAATACCCCTTCTAGACTCAGAAGAAGGGACCTTTGGAAGTTTGAATACTCTAGCGCTCGAATATTTTGATCTCTTGTACTGCCGTTGTAACTATTCTGTCAAATAGTCTAAAGAGTATATGAGAGATTATAAGGTGGACGTAGGCTCATTAACGCCGAACCACTATAAAATAGTGTGTGATATTCTTTATTTTAAGTTTTTACAATCAATTATCTTCATTTGCTCTCTACACAACCCTTTCTTCGGGTGTTATGCCAATTTTTAGTGTCAACACTTTGGTGCCTTCACCGAGAACTGATATTCTCAGCTTAATATGGATTATTGCACTACTTTCGGATCTCCAAGTCCGAGACGAAAATCTTACCTTTATTCTTGCATTGTTGAGCTATGGATGGAAAAACAGCTCGTAATACTGGAAAACAACCACAGGTTGGAACATCTGCGGAAGCAACCGACGGACTGGCCACACCTGAAACTATTTCGGATCAACCTGCAATGCCCCCCGCAGCAGATTCGGCTCCTTCCTCAGTTTTTTCCACCCAAGATGAATTTATAGCTGTGTTGTATCAGCTCCGGGAAACTATAGATGCCTTAAAAGTTCACGCATGAGGAAATACCACGATGCGACAGATATGACTCGCATGTCGAGGCAATGGTAGGAGTTGAGGAGTCAAGCTTAGGAGGTCAGGGACCGTCAACTCCCTCCTCCCTAATTAGATCGTATTTCGGAAGGTTCTTCATAATCCAGAGGAAGCAAGGATCCACGTCGGTCTCGATGTCTGCTAGAAAGACCCAAAAATGTTCGGCAGTTGCGTCTCGTTGGACATCTAGACCAGTTGGCGGCAGGCGACCAAACTCAGGCAGATTAGGCCGAGGTGGAGGCTGTCAACCGAGTGGCCTGGCAAAACCAAAAAGCCTCTCCTTCTGCCCGTTAGAACGCTGCTCGAGGAGATTGGGCCCCTATTTATCCCCTACGGAATCTTGTGATCGATAGGGATAACCAGGAGAAAGGAGGACTGCTCGAACGGCAAGTCAAACGATGTTACCCGATGAAAGAGCCTGGAGAGGCCGGTTGGTCGAGGAAGCCGACCGAGACACAATCATTCCCCCGAATCTGACCGCCATGGTACGGTAGATCATGAACGACAGTCGAAGACTCAGGAATGTGGAGTGCGGAGTCAATCGAAGCCATACAACCTTCACCGTAAACATCTTACGAGCAGAATTCCCTAAGAGGTTCAATATGCCCCAGATGAACCAGTACGATGGCACCTCCGACCCACAATAGCTTCTAGTGGGGTATTAATGGCACATGGAGGTAGCGATGGCTCCCGACACTATCAAATGCAAAGCCTTTCCAGTCTTTTTGAGTGGAGTAGCACTCAGGTGGTTCGTGCATAACGAGGTGGTTCCAAGCTTTAAAGATTTGCATGAGAAATTCTTGAATCAATTCCGCCTCCACGCCACCAAATCGAAGCATGTCATGGCTCTCTCGATAGTCAAGCAGAGAAGGGGTGAATCCCTAATAAATTATCTTTATCGATTAAACCGGGATGCCACTGAAGTAAGCAACCCCTATCCTGAAACCTTCCTAACGGCCATGGTCGACGGCATCAATAAGTGAACAGAGTTCGAAAAATATATGATTAGGAAGCCGCCCACAACGATTGGAACATTCTATGAGAAGGCCAACATCCGATTGAGGTAGGAGGATGCATAGTTAGAAGGGGAGGATGGGCCGAGAAATGTATCTACCACACCGATTCAGAGCAATGTCGCAGTCAAACAATCTGGGGATAATTCAGGAAAGGTAGATGTGATTGTTGGGAACTGTGGTAAAAGAAATGGCGAAGGATCGAAGGAAGCTAGTGGGAACCCTGGACAAAGGGGAAATGCTAAAATGACCTCGGTTCTAAGTTTTTGTAACTTATATAGCCTTGAACAATACGCTGGAGAATATCTATCCTGATACCTGCAGCACGGTTCAGTATATGAAACCACCCCTACATGAACCTACAGAGAAGGAGCGGGCGACTAGGAATTATTGCTTATTCCATGAAATTTTAAGACATATGACTAACGAGTGTCGACATCTTAGGGACATCGTTGAGAAGCTAATTCGAGAGAGAAAATGATCTTAACTTCATTTTCCATTTTAAATCAAAATTGAATATTCTATATCTTTATCATAATAAAATATTAATATTTTCAAAATATTAGATTTTAAATCACTTTTTTTATATTCATTGTAAAATGAATAAAATCGATCGATAAACCCGTTCGGGTTAAAAACGGCATTTGCTACTTAATTCGGCTTCACATTTTTCTTCTTCACTGAACATTATTTAAAATATTTATTATTTTAAAATATTCTTTATTTTAAAAGATTCTTTATTTTTGAAAATTTTTATATAAAGATAATTCGAATTAGAATGCGACTCAATCAGTTACCATATAATTTCAATTATATGGATTTCATACATCGCATGTATATAACAATAATTATAAATATTCATTACACAATCCATTCACATCCAAAGTGAAATTTATAATTGTGTGATCTTTAAAACAAATAAATAATTAATGCTCATCACAGACTGCCAATCCATCGGTTGACATATAGCTAAATATTGGGACTAGTGTATGTCAAATATCATCATCCCAATACACGTGTGGGGTTTTCAAACAACAACAGTTGCATAAATAAATCATTGGTTAATAAATTTAACCAATTATAATTCAGTTTGAATTATTTTCACTTTAACAAATTTTCACTATTTAAAATTATAAATGACTATTTATAATTTAATTTCCACTACCATATATTTTGACAAGTAATTATTTTTGTCCTTGTCTGACATGTTGACATTTTTATTTCACAAGACATTATCCTAAACAAATGACATATTCATTTAACATGGATGTAATCTAAATAAATGACATATTATTTAACATGACAATATTCTAGCAAAATGACATTTATCTTTAACGTGTTTTTATATTTCTATCTAATAATCATTTTAATCATTTATATATGCGCTTCTAAATAAAATGACATTAACATTCTAACACGGCATTTATAAATAAAATGACATTTATATTCTAACATGGCATTTATAAATAAAATGACATTTTATTCTAATCAAACATTTTATACAAAAATGACATTTCTATCAATAATGTCATTATTATTTCTAATATGACATTTCTAACCAATTGACCTTTTTATTCTAAATACACATTTCTAATAAAGATGATCTTTTTATTCTAAATAATCATTTCTAATAAAGATGATCTTTTTATTCCAAATAATCATTTCTAATGAAGGTGATTATTTTATCTAACATGACATTCTATGACAAAAATGATATTTTTATTTTAATGCAACATTTTTATAACAAAAATGTTATTTTAATTCTAATGCAACATTTTATAACAAAAATGTTATTTTATTCTAACACGACATTTTATAACAAAAATGTTATTTCTTTTCTAATGAAACATTTTATACTAAAAATGTTATTTCTTTTCTAATGTAACATTTTATAACAAGATGTGTTATTTTATTTCTAATGCAATGTATGACGTATTTTACTAAAATGACATTTTTAAACTAAAATAACATTTGTAGTATGATGGCATTCTATCATGACATTATCAAATAAATGACATTTCTAACATGACTTTATTAAATAAATGACATTTTTTATATAATGACATTATCATGGCATTCCTAATAAAATGATATCTTTTTACACATATGACATTTTCTAATAAATAACATTTCTATTAACATGGTATTTCTAATGAAATGATATTTTTATATAAATGACATTTTCTAAACAAAATGATATTTCTATTAACAAGGCATGATTCTAACATGGATGATATTTTTATTTACATGACATGATTCTAACATAAATGATATTTTTAATCTAATATAACCTGTCTTAACAAAATGGACATTTTTAATCTAATATAAAATGTCTTAACAAAATGGGCATTTTTAATCTAATTTAACATTTCTGATAAAAGTGACATTTTTATGCTAAATAGAACATTTCTAATAAAAGTGACATTTTTATGCTAAATAAAACATTTCTAATAAAAGTGACATTTTTATGCTAAATAAAACATTTCTAATAAAAGTGATGTTTTTAATCTGTGACGGCAAGGAATTTCGCTCGGTCCGAACCAGTCGTTAAACCGATCTAGACCATTCGAAACGCCCTATCGTTTGAGAACAGGACAAATCAGAACGCATACAGAAGAACATTTCATTGTATATTACAACAATGCATCAGATTACAAGAATATACAGAGTACGAATAAATATTACACAGAAATATCAGAGATTTAAATTACATTTAAATGCATAGCAGCGGAAAATAATACAATACACAACTAGAAGGGATATACGGATACAAAGCTTTCCGGATATCGTTCCAGCTGTAAACCAGGATCCTGTGAATATAAATCTGCAAAACCAAAACTACTAGCTGCCCGTGTCAAAATAAGGGCACCCATAGTTTAGGTTAAAACAATAAACTCCAGGTCAGTCATGGGACTGGTGTGAGAACTAAAACATTTATTAATCTTTATTTTTAAAGTTAGGTAAATCAAGGGACCACGCCGTATAACACGGAACGGGTTTCCTCCCAAGAATACCGGTGCATAAAACAAACAGCGCAATGCTAAATAAAGAAAAATGAAGCTATTATAAGACCCAGTTCCCATCACACAATGCAACGCAAGCCAGAGGATAGGGTTTTTACCTTATAATAGCCAAGAATGCTTGATACGTTTAAAACAAAATCATTTGATACTATTATAAGTGCATAGTGTATAAAACAACTTCAAATCATAAGTATCAATCATAGGCGGCATGAGCGTCCCATGCCACTATGTCGCCATATATAGGTTTACAAATAAAACCGCAGATGTCACGTATTTGGAAATTGGATTTCCGTCTATGAACCGAGGCAAAAGATAGTCCTCAACCGATTCGTGACTCTCTAGCCCGAGCCATAGGATCAGAACGCATCAACCATTTAGATCGTCAGGGCCGGTCCACCGATGTGGATTATTATGCCTGAACACTCCGTTTCCCCACCCTATGGGGTGTAAGTCTGGTCCGTCTGCCGACCAGAATGCAACGGCCGAAACCGATATAACCGAGGCGCCTCGCAACAGCAACAACCACATAAGTCAAACTCGTCAGGGCGTGTAAAACCACTGACGCCACTTCTAGCTAGAAAGAAACGCAAGTCCTCCCTGATGTCCTCTCCCGTTTTTGGTTCATACCGGGTGTGAAACTCGCGAATTCACGTTACACAAAGCTGTGCCACACAGGCTGTGCTTTGATCATCACCACAAGACTTTGCTTTTCAACAGAAGCCTTGATCAATTGCCACTTAGGCGTGCCACACAGGCAATTCACTCCATGCGTTTGATATGCATCAATATATAACCCCTGAGCTCGTACTTCTCAGAGAAGGGCGTTAAGCAAGAGAATAAATTCTCCGCCGCCAAACAGATATATATTTAATAGAAATCAATCAAACGGACTAAAATCCAATGTCAGACACACAGTCCATTTACAAGTCCGTTCTGGGTCTGAACGAAACCGGAGGCACCTAGTACCCCGCATATCCATCGATCTCCAAGTACGTCTGGACGATCGCTAACTGTTTCCATCTTCTTGGGTGTACAGCCCAATCAAGATCATTAGTAATCACCCAATCGACGTGAAGACTTCCGGTCTTCGACCACCGTCTTCTTCTTCGACACCACGTCGAAACAGTTATTCAGAATGGGATAAACCCGGTCTTTCTGAATAACTCGCGTATATATTATAAAAGTGTTACACAAACACAACATACGCCTCATTCCAATTCAGAATATTCTTTTATTCAAATATTCCTATACTTTGGGAAAAGTTCCCATTAATTTTATCCAAGATAAATTCTTTAAATTTATTCTTTAATCTCCTTTGAATATCAATTCAAACTAGTCGGGATTAGCGAACCACACCGAAGTAATCATTTATTTTATTTCCCAATCCCAACCTATTCATCCCATGAAGTAAAACTGGTAATACTTCATATCTAACACCACAGTGTTATCGGTAAATTCAATTACCATTTCACGTTCAAATCTAATTAAAGATTTAACCATCGCCTGGAGCAAAACTGGTGATACTCCATTTTCGATCATTTCAATCTAATTAAAGATTCATTAAAACTCCACTTAGTTTTAATCTTTAACTGGGTTAAAGAATCAGTGTCATTTAAAACACGGTTCACGATAAACCCAAAATCACATTCCATTAATTATCGGGTTAAAGAACAAGTGTTATTTAAAACACTGTTCACGATAAACCCAAAAATCAATACCAATTCAATTCCAATTAAATATCGTTTAATTGGCACACTTCATTAAATCTAAATAAAAAGATTTAATTTTTTTTTCAACTGGGTTCAAGAACAGTGTTAGTGAAGACACCATTCACGACAAACCCAAATCACATTTGATATTCAATACAAGGCTCTGAATAGAAAATATATCGGCTTATATTCAATATCAAATTCTACGACTAACAAATGTCGTATTGGAAATAACGATATAAATATATATCTTTCAAATTTCCATAACAACATCTGTATAATCACGAATTCCAACATCGAAATATTCCGAAGACAATTTCGATTCAAATCCACTCCAATGCAATCATTGGAAATTTTGGTTATTTTCAAAACCCTTTTCAAATTCAATTTATTTATTTAAAAATAAATAGAATTATAATTCTAGTTCAAAACTAGTTCATTTCGATAAAAATCTATTTTTATCCTTTCAAATATGGAGTTTTTCATCCCAATCCTTTCTAAATCATTTCTTATGATTTTACACAAATTATTACTATTTTTAATAATTTTATCAAGGCCCGTACCGTCGATTTCCATCAATGGCCATCGAACTGCACTTACAGCGACCTTTTTCAAATTTGATTTGGACATAATTCCAAATCCAACCGTTAGATTTCAAATTTCTAATATTCGTTAGAAAGCTCTCTTCGATACGAACCCAACGGTTCCGGTTTTAGGAGAATCCGACGGTCGGATCTCCCGTAATGTCCGTTTGAAATAAATGGTCGAAATTTACGAACTGCCGCGGCGCGGAGCGTTCTATTCAGGCAATTATATTATATATATAATATATATAATATATACTTCGTCGATTTCTATTTAAAATGAATTATATAAATAGTTTTGAATTCGTTTCAAAAACATTTTCAACTTCCATTTCAATTCAAATCAAAATTGAATTCTTCTTTATAAATTCGTTTTAAAATTCATTTCTATTCAATTCAAATTTCAATTCAATTTGAATTCATTTCAATTCGCTTTCAATTCAATTTGAATTCGTTTTCAATTCAATTCATTTCGAAATCGTTTTCAATTCAATTCATTTCGAAATCGTTTTCAATTCAATTCATTTCGAAATCGTTTTTCAATTCAATTCATTTCAAAATATTCGATTTCGAAATCACTTTTCAATATTCATTTTAAAATGAATAAAATCGATATAAATATCGTTCACGTCAAAATGGCGTCAATCTAATCAACACGGCTTCATAAATTTCTATTTTCAAATATTCTATTTCAAATATTTCTTTTTCAAAATAGTTGTTATTATCAAAATATTTCGTTCAACACATGACCAATCTCAATGGATGAGTACTGTCAACACATGAACCTTTATTTTATAATATTCTTTATTTTTCAAATTTGAATGAGGCCCAATCAATAACCATATAAAGTTAATTATATGGATTTTCATACAACACATGTATAATAGCATTGAAAAATAATCAACCATCAACCAAAGTGCACTACACTGTATAAGCATCAAATATAGATATCTAACGCTTATAACAGCCTGTCAATCTATCGATCGACATATTTAATCAATCAGGATGAGTGAACTTCAAATTTCATCCCAACACCCGTGTGGGGTTTCAAACAATCAAACACAGATTTTATTTGTGCAGTTGGGTGATGTGTAAAATTTATCGACCCAATCAATGTCCTTCAAATAGGTGTACATAAACAAACCGTCTGGTTTGTAAATGAATATTTATTTTATTCACTTCACGTTAAAAATCATATTTTTAACGATAAAATATTTTATCTCAACATATGAATTCCTATTCAATTCATTTATTCAATAAAAATGATATTTTTATTTTTCTAACATATTTTAGAAAATTTCGGCGGCATAACGGCACGATACTAGAAACGGGACGAGGCCTAGCCTTATCCTCGGTCTAGTGAAGGCCCACGCCATTCACACATCAATCAAATCACCAAACAACCAAATTCAAATCACATCATATAACTAATCTATGCAACCAAACAAACAAGTCCATGGTCTATGGACGATTATGTCGGGTGCTACTAAGCACCGTCTGCATCCTAGTATATATATATATAACTAGAAAAATAAATTGAAAGGTGAGAAATTCTCACTTATAGCTATCCTAGCTCCACGGCACTTCTTTTAGAGAAGTCTTCGTCGTCATCGCATCCTTTTTCATCTTCGTTGCCCGCTTCCACTAACTATGTAAAAATCGAATTTTTACTTCGCTATTCAATATATAAAAATCATATTTTTATTTCGAAGTTCAATATATAAAAATCATATTTTTATTTCGAAGTTCAATATATAAAAATCATATTTTTCTTTCGACAATATAAAAGATTATATTTTTCTTTCGACAATATAAAAGATTATATTTTTCTTTCGACAATATAAAAGATTATATTTTTATAACCTTACAACATAAATAAAAACCAGTTTTTAAAGTAAATAAAATTCCGTTTTTAAACAAAATAAAATTCAGATTTTAAATAAAATAAAATTCAGTTTTTTTAAACAAAATAAAATTCAGTTTTTTTTCTATTTATATAAAATAAAAATAAAATAAATAAATTAAAAAAAAACTTACAGAGGGGGGGGCTGTCAGGCAGGCGGCCGCTACTGCGAGGGGGGCTCGGGGTTCGTGGCGCTCGACGTGGAGGAGGGCGCAGCAGGGTAGGGGCTCGAGGTCGTCTCGCTGCTGGGGGGGGGGGGTCTTCGCGCTTCGGCGGATGAGGGGAGGTGTGTGTCGCTTCGAGGTGGCGGAGGAGAAGAAGGAGGGGAGGGCGGCGAGCTTGGACGGAGGTGGGCGCCTCCGGTGGCGGCGTCGAGGGCCCTCCGTCGCTCGATTAGGGCTTAGCTCTTTTTTTTTTTTTCTATTCTGTCGATTTGAAAACGAGTAGGGGGGGCCCAGAAGGAATAAAGGGGAAGAGGGAGAATATATTTATTTATTTTTTTTTTATTTTTTTTATTTTAATTTGTAAAAGTTGACTTTTACTTACGACCCCTAAACGAGGCCCACCGCCTGTCGCCCATAGCGTTTTACCCCCATTCCGAACACAATGGGATATGTATCGTAGGTTGATTCGATCGTTTGAATCAGTTTCCGTTGAATTTACATTTAAATCATTATATTGAATTTTAAACGTACATTTCAAATTACCGGGGTCACATACTGTCTCTAAAAATTCAATAAAAATATTTTCTAGCTTCGTATTAACGATACGGTCCTAACAAAACTAGTTTCGTCGAATTCTGAGACCGTTAGAAAAATGGCCAATTTCCAGTCGATTAAAATCAACTGAAACTGGTCAAACGCGTTTTCCTTTGCCACGCTCACATATTGATTCGAAAAATTATGAAATTTGGAATCTAGCAATAACTTGACATTACGGATCCAACAAAACTGGTTTCATCGAAATCCGAGGTCGTTTGCAAAATGTCCATTTTTAAGGGCCTGAATTCCATAGCGACTATTCAGAAATTTCAACTGGACATATCTTTTGATTCCCGCTATGAAAATTTGATTATTCGGATTCGTTGGAAAGATATTATCAATTAGATCCCATTATTTTTGGTTTCACTAAAATCCGGATTGTTTTGCACCCGGTACATTCAATTGAAGTTTGAAATCGAATTATCGAACTACCGCGCCATTTTCAATTCTATTTATAATTATATATAAATATTTATATTCTAACGACGACGCGTATAATATATACGTTCGAATTATATTCAAAATAAATTTCTCGTTGATATTATTTAAAATAATTCATTTTAAATAATCAAAATTCGCTAAAATTGCCAAAATAAAAATTTTTAACTGGCCCAGATTTTCCGGGTTGTTACAATCTCCCCCACTTAAAACTTTTCGTCCCCGAAAAGGAACAAATTCGAAAGTGGTTTGATTAATCAACTCTACGTTCGATCTGGCTTTCATTCTCCAACTCTTTAGTTTCTGAGAATTTTCTAATTCTTCAAAAATTTGGCTAACACCCTAAATTTTCGAAAATTTTTGCCATAACCTCCCCTGCACCGGGAGCATTGGGGAATTTCAAATAGCTTCCCCGGTCCTTCAGATCTCAAAAAGAAAAAGCCAAGCGGCTTGCCAATAGGCTCATAAAATCATCATCACCCAAACAAAATAGTAAATTATGTAGTAAACATGTACCTATTTGTCGGGCAAACAAATTTTATTCTCTGCTCTAGCCTCCTTGCTATGACCTGTTCAATGATATACACGTATATGCAAGAAAATGCGACCAATTTTCAATATAGTTCAATATTTGATTCAGTTAGGCATAATGGTTAAAATTTAGCAAACAAATAAACAAACAACCCAAACATCAATCAATTAGTGAATTAGAGTTTCAAATTCATAATTTTGATATCTATAAAGAAAATCACGTTTTGATGCCAAATCACAACAATGTATTCTAGCTATATTAGTTTTGGTTCTCACACCAGTCTAATGGAAATATATAGAAAATCACACCTTCGAAACTCGAACATAAATGTTGATGATGCGATCGCTATCATCAATATCATCTTCGGGCGACTAGAGTGTGATGCTATATCTATCCAATATATTAAAACTTTGAATATACGTTTGCAAGGCGTATATGCAAATTCTTTATATACCGAATTGTCCAAAATCAATATAAACAAATAATTAAATACGAATAGTTGATTTAAATTTTCAAAACAAAATTTGTTTTCATTTTAAAAATATACTCTTCACACTCGTTCTAGGATACTACTGATCCTATCTCTAACGAGTCATTCTCGTTGGATATTGCTAATCCAGTTTCTGATGAATTCTTTCGTATGGTTCTAATGTGCCTTGTTCTCTGAGCTTTGTAAACCAAAGCTCTGATACCAACTATGACGGCAAGGAATTTCGCTCGGTCCGAACCAGTCGTTAAACCGATCTAGACCGTTCGAAACGCCCTATCGTTTGAGAACAGGACAAATCAGAACGCATACAGAAGAACATTTCATTGTATATTACAACAATGCATCAGATTACAAGAATATACAGAGTACGAATAAATATTACACAGAAATATCAGAGATTTAAATTACATTTAAATACATAGCAGCGGAAATTAATACAATACACAACTAGAAGGGATATACGGATACAAAGCTTTCCGGATATCGTTCCAGTTGTAAACCAGGATCCTGTGAATATAAATCTGCAAAACCAAAACTACTAGCTGCCCGTGTCAAAATAAGGGCACCTAGAGTTTAGGTTAAAACAATAAACTCCAGGTCAGTCATGGGACTGGTGTGAGAACTAAAACAGTTGTTAATCTTTATTTTTAAAGTTAGGTAAATCAAGGGACCACGCCGTATAACACGGAACGGGTTTCCTCCCAAGAATACCGGTGCATAAAAAAAACAGCGCAATGCTAAATAAAGAAAAATGAAGCTATTATAAGACCCAGTTCCCATCACACAATGCAACGCAAGCCGGAGGATAGGGTTTTTACCTTATAATAGCCAAGAATGCTTGATACGTTTAAAACAAAATCATTTGATACTATTATAAGTGCATAGTGTATAAAACAACTTCAAATCATAAGTATCAATCATAGGCGGCATGAGCGTCCCATGCCACTATGTCGCCATATATAGGTTTACAAATAAAACCGCAGATGTCACGTATTTGGAAATTGGATTTCCGTCTATGAACCGAGGCAAAATATAGTCCTCAACCGGTTCGTGACTCTCTAGCCCGAGCCACAGGATCAGAACGCATCAACCCTTTAGATCGTCAGGGCCGGTCCACCGATGTGGATTATTATGCCTGAACACTACGTTTCCCCACCCTATGGGGTGTAAGTCTGGTCCGTCTGCCGACCAGAATGCATCGGCCGAAACCGATATAACCGAGGCGCCTCGCAACAGCAACAACCACATAAGTCAAACTCGTCAGGGCCTGTAAAACCACTGACGCCACTTCTAGCTAGAAAGAAACGCAAGTCCTCCCTGATGTCCTCTCCCATTTTTGGTTCATACCGGGTGTGAAACTCGCGAATTCACGTTACACAAAGCTGTGCCACACAGGCTGTGCTTTGATCATCACCACAAGACATTGCTTTTCAACAGAAGCCTTGATCAATTGCCACTTAGGCGTGCCACACAGGCAATTCACTCCATGCGTTTGATATCCATCAATATATAACCCCTGAGCTCGTACGTCTCAGAGAAGGGCGTTAAGCAAGAGAATAAATTCTCCGCCGCCAAACAGATATATATTTAATAGAAATCAATCACACGGACTAAAATCCAATGTCAGACACATAGTCCATTTACAAGTCCGTTCTGGGTCTGAACGAAACCGGAGGCACCTAGTACCCCGCATATCCATCGATCTCCAAGTACGTCTGGACGATCGCTAACTGTTTCCATCTTCTTGGGTGTACAGCCCAATCAAGATCATCAGTAATCACCCAAACGACGTGAAGACTTCCGATCTTCGACCATCGTCTTCATCTTCGACACCACGTCGAAACAGTTATTCAGAATGGGATAAACCCGGTCTTTCTGAATAACTCGCGTATATATTATAAAAGTGTTACACAAACACAACATACGCCTCATTCCAATTCAGAATATTCTTTTATTCAAATATTCCTATACTTTGGGAAAAGTTCCCATTAATTTTATCCAAGATAAATTCTTTAAATTTATTCTTTAATCTCCTTTGAATATCAATTCAAACTAGTCGGGATTAGCGAACCACACCGAAGTAATCATTTATTTTATTTCCCAATCCCAACCTATTCATCCCATGAATTAAAACTGGTAATACTTCATATCTAACACCACAGTGTTATCGGTAAATTCAATTACCATTTCACGTTCAAATCTAATTAAAGATTTAACCATCGCCTGGAGCAAAACTGGTGATACTCCATTTTCGATCATTTCAATCTAATTAAAGATTCATTAAAACTCCACTTAGTTTTAATCTTTAACTGGGTTAAAGAATCAGTGTCATTTAAAACACGGTTCACGATAAACCCAAAATCACATTCCATTAATTATCGGGTTAAAGAACAAGTGTTATTTAAAACACTGTTCACGATAAACCCAAAAATCAATACCAATTCAATTCCAATTAAATATCGTTTAATTGGCACACTTCATTAAATCTAAATAAAAAGATTTAATTTTTTTCTCAACTGGGTTCAAGAACAGTGTTAGTGAAGACACCATTCACGACAAACCCAAATCACATTTGATATTCAATACAAGGCTCTAAATAGAAAATATATCGGCTTATATTCAATATCAAATTCTACGACTAACAAATGTCGTATTGGAAATAACGATATAAATATATATCTTTCAAATTTCCATAACAACATCTGTATAATCACGAATTCCAACATCGAAATATTCCGAAGACAATTTCGATTCAAATCCACCCCAATGCAATCATTGGAAATTTTGGTTATTTTCAAAACCCTTTTCAAATTCAATTTATTTATTTAAAAATAAATAGAATTATAATTCTAGTTCAAAACTAGTTCATTTCGATAAAAACCTATTTTTATCCTTTCAAATATGGAGTTTTTCATCCCAATCCTTTCTAAATCATTTCTTATGATTTTACACAAATTATTACTATTTTTAATAATTTTATCAAGGCCCGTACAGTCGATTTCCATCAATGGCCATCGAACTGCACTTACAGCGACCTTTTTCAAATTTGATTTGGACATAATTCCAAATCCAACCGTTAGATTTCAAATTTCTAATATTCGTTAGAAAGCTCTCTTCGATACGAACCCAATGGTTCCGGTTTTAGGAGAATCCGACGGTCGGATCTCCCGTAATGTCCGTTTGAAATAAATGGTCGAAATTTACGAACTGCCGCGGCGCGGCGCGTTCTATTCAGGCCATTATATTATATATATAATATATATAATATATACTTCGTCGATTTCTATTTAAAACGAATTATATAAATAGTTTTGAATTCGTTTCAAAAACATTTTCAACTTCCATTTCAATTCAAATCAAAATTGAATTCTTCTTTATAAATTCGTTTTAAAATTCATTTCTATTCAATTCAAATTTCAATTCAATTTGAATTCATTTCAATTCGCTTTCAATTCAATTTGAATTCGTTTTCAATTCAATTCATTTCGAAATCGTTTTCAATTCAATTCATTTCGAAATCGTTTTCAATTCAATTCATTTCGAAATCATTTTTCAATTCAATTCATTTCAAAATATTCGATTTCGAAATCACTTTTCAATATTCATTTTAAAATGAATAAAATCGATATAAATATCGTTCATGTCAAAATGGCGTCAATCTAATCAACACGGTTTCATAAATTTCTATTTTCAAATATTCTATTTCAAATATTTCTTTTTCAAAATAGTTGTTATTATCAAAATATTTCGTTCAACACATGACCAATCTCAATGGATGAGTACTGTCAACACATGAACCTTTATTTTATAATATTCTTTATTTTTCAAATTGGAATGAGGCCCAATCAATAACCATATAAAGTTAATTATATGGATTTTCATACAACACATGTATAATAGCATTGAAAAATAATCAACCATCAACCAAAGTGCACTACACTGTATAAGCATCAAATATAGATATCTAACGCTTATAACAGCCTGTCAATCGATCGATCGACATATTTAATCAATCAGGATGAGTGAACTTCAAATTTCATCCCAACACCCGTGTGGGGTTTCAAACAATCAAACACAGATTTTATTTGTGCAGTTGGGTGATGTGTAAAATTTATCGACCCAATCAATGTCCTTCAAATAGGTGTACATAAACAAACCGTCTGGTTTGTAAATGAATATTTATTTTATTCACTTCACGTTAAAAATCATATTTTTAACGATAAAATATTTTATCTCAACATATGAATTCCTATTCAATTCATTTATTCAATAAAAATGATATTTTTATTTTTCTAACATATTTTAGAAAATTTCGGCGGCATAACGGCACGATACTAGAAACGGGACGAGGCCTAGCCTTATCCTCGGTCTAGTGAAGGCCCACGCCATTCACACATCAATCAAATCACCAAACAACCAAATTCAAATCACATCATATAACTAATCTATGCAACCAAACAAACAAGTCCATGGTCTATGGACGATTGTGTCGGGTGCTACTAAGCACCGTCTGCATCCTAGTATATATATATATAACTAGAAAAATAAATTGAAAGGTGAGAAATTCTCACTTATAGCTATCCTAGCTCCACGGCACTTCTTTTAGAGAAGTCTTCGTCGTCATCGCATCCTTTTTCATCTTGGTTGCCCGCTTTCACTACCTATGTAAAAATCGAATTTTTACTTCGCTATTCAATATATAAAAATCATATTTTTATTTCGAAGTTCAATATATAAAAATCATATTTTTATTTCGAAGTTCAATATATAAAAATCATATTTTTCTTTCGACAATATAAAAGATTATATTTTTCGTTCGACAATATAAAAGATTATATTTTTCTTTCGACAATATAAAAGATTATATTTTTCTTTCGACAATATAAAAGATTATATTTTTCTTTCAACAATATAAAAGATTATATTTTTATAACTTTACAACATAAATAAAAACCAGTTTTTAATGTAAATAAAATTCCGTTTTTAAACAAAATAAAATTCAGATTTTAAATAAAATAAAATTCAGTTTTTTTAAACAAAATAAAATTCAGTTTTTTTTTCTATTTATATAAAATAAAAATAAAATAAATAAATTAAAAAAAAACTTACAGAGGGGGGGCTGTCAGGCCGGCGGCCGCTACTGCGAGGGGGGCTCGGGGTTGGTGGCGCTTGACGTGGAGGAGGGCGCAGCAGGGTAGGTGCTCGAGGTCGTCTCGCTGCTGGGGGGGGGGGGGGTCTTCGCGCTTCGGCGGATGAGGGGAGGGGTGTGTCGCTTCGAGGTGGCGGAGGAGAAGAAGGAGGGGAGGGCGGCGAGCTTGGACGGAGGTGGGCGCCTCCGGTGGCGGCGTCGAGGGCCCTCCGTCGCTCGATTAGGGCTTAGCTCTTTTTTTTTTTCTTCTATTCTGTCGATTTGAAAACGAGTAGGGGGGGCCAGAAGGATTAAAGGGGAAGAGGGAGAATATATTTATTTATTTATTTTTAATTTTTTTATTTTAATTTGTAAAAAGTTGACTTTTACTTACGACCCCTAAACGAGGCCCACCGCCTGTCGCCCATAGCGTTTTACCCCCATTCCGAACACAATGGGATATGTATCGTAGGTTGATTCGATCGTTTGAATCAGTTTCCGTTGAATTTACATTTAAATCATTATATTGAATTTTAAACGTACATTTCAAATTACCGGGGTCACATACTGTCTCTAAAAATTCAATAAAAATATTTTCTAGCTTCGTATTAACGATACGGTCCTAACAAAACTAGTTTCGTCGAATTCTGAGACCGTTAGAAAAATGGCCAATTTCCAGTCGATTAAAATCAACTGAAACTGGTCAAACGCGTTTTCCTTTGCCACGCTCACATATTGATTCGAAAAATTATGAAATTTGGAATCTAGCAATAACTTGACATTACGGATCCAACAAAACTGGTTTCATCGAAATCCGAGGTCGTTTGCAAAATGTCCATTTTTAAGGGCCTGAATTCCATAGCGACTATTCAGAAATTTCAACTGGACATATCTTTTGATTCCCGCTATGAAAATTTGATTATTCGGATTCGTTGGAAAGATATTATCAATTAGGTCCCATTATTTTTGGTTTCACTAAAATCCGGATTGTTTTGCACCTGGTACATTCAATTGAAGTTTGAAATCGAATTATCGAACTACCGCGCCATTTTCAATTCTATTTATAATTATATATAAATATTTATATTCTAACGACGACGCGTATAATATATACGTTAGAATTATATTCAAAATAAATTTCTCGTCGATATTATTTAAAATAATTCATTTTAAATAATCAAAATTCGCTAAAATTGCAAAAATAAAAATTTTAAACTGGCCCAGATTTTCCGGGTGTTACATAATCTAAATAACATTTCTAAACAAAATGATGTTTTTAATCTAAATAAACATTTCTAAACATAGTGATGCTTTTTTTTTCTAAATAAACATTTCTAACTAAAATGTTATGTTTATTCTAATATAACCCTTCTACTAAAAATGACATGTTTCATTCACAAAATATGAATATGACTAAATGACATATTTTGTTTCAAAAATATGATTCTTTTATATACACAATAAAAGGGTGAATTTTGTTATAAACTTATTCCATTTTAAAACAATGAATATTTTTATCTACATGTATATAGTAAAATATTGTTTTAATTGAACAAACAAATTCTTTTAACAAACATGAATATTTTTATATATAGAGTAAAAATGTTATTTTTATATTTTCAGTTCTAATACAACAAAATTGACATTTTTATTTTATCAATTCTAAGACAACAAAATATTCCATCATAACAACATCCACCAATTTAAACCAAATCACATACATGCCACAATTTCTAATCACGATATCAATTCTAATTTAACACAAAAGACAATTATATTTTGTCAATTCTAATTTAACACGAATGATCAAATCTAACAAATTGACAAGTTTATATATTTTAACACAGCATATATTTAGATCCAAACATCACAACCCAGATCAATCAAAATCAGTTTATATATATATATATATTTCTATATATATATATATATATATAATTTTTATTTAAAATTTAAAATGAGAAATCTCACATTGGGTTCTGAATTCTTCAAAATTTTAGATCCCTCAATTTCAGTTCTGGTCTGTCCCATGAGGTAGATCTCATTTTTCTGATTCCAATGGTTCTGAAATCATTGAATTTCGTTTCCATTTGCATAAGTTATGATTCTTCAAACATTAAACAATTAAATAGAAAAATTAGTTTAATAATTAATTACATTTTGTTTTCCTTAATCCTTCATCATTCTCCCCATTCAATTTCTGGAACACACGAACCCAAACACCATGACGAAACCTTCCTCCACGCACGGCAACCATGGTCACAACTGACCGATCTGAATGCTCCACGACCACCGTCTTCACGTCGCCTACCTTCAGCCTCCACCCAGTTGGACTCGACCGCCACCACGAGTCAGGAGATCACCCCGAACACATCGACTTTGAGCATAAAAATCGAGGACCAGACGACCCTGAAATCAATCTCCACCGTTGAGATCAGAGCGCTCAAAGAGCTCTTCGATTTGCTTCTGAAATCATTGCAAACGGTTGTGTGTATGGTGAGAAATTTGAGAGAGAAGGGACGAGCGATTCTGGCCTTCCATCTGAAAACGACGGCGGCCATGTAAATTAGGGTTTAGGATTATTAAAATAATAATATATTTCATTGTTTTATGTGTTATAAAGCCAAAAATGGGCCGGAGTCCAAATCAGGCCTGCTCACTGCCTAACAATAGGTTTTGACGCCTTCTGAATGCAATGGGACTAGTGGCGAAGCCCAATTATGAAGTCTACAGCATGTACTTTCAATAACGTACTATTTTAAAATAAATAGTAAAAATTTCAATATACATTTTAATTTACCAGAGCCACATATGTACTCCAAAAATTCCCGAAAAATAAATCTAGCTATGTTTTGACGATACGGTCCAAACAAAATTAATTTCGTCGAATTGAAGACCGTTTGAAAAATGGTCATTTTCTGGTTGATCCAAATTGACTAAAATTGACAAAACACGTTTTCTTTTGCCACGCTCACATATTAATTCTAAAAATTGTGAAAATTTAAACCTAGCAATAATTTAACATTCCGAATACAACAAAAGTGGTTTCGTCAAAAACGGAGGTCGTTTGCACAATGGCTATTCTTCAGGGCTATATATTGAAACACCCCACCTCCGTTAGGGTCACTCTCAAAGGGAATGCCCTAATTTTGGTGGAGGTTTATAAGTACAAGTCACAGATATACAAGACAGATATAAGAACACATATTTTGTAAACAGCGGAAGAACAACAAACTTTTATTTCATAAAGTCAAATATGTGTTACAACAACAACCTTTCCAAAAACATAACATAATACTTTCATAATCTGTCTTGAGTACATTATTTTTCTAAAGAAGCATAAATAAAACATAGACAAACTGCCAAAGCCCCATAGTGGATTGTCAAAAGCCATAGTTCAAAACAGGAAAGTCCAAGCAATACATTTCTCTTCTTCAAGCTGGATGTTGAGGTAGGTCAAGCTGCTGTGTTCCCTCCCTGAGGACCTGGGGGGGGAAACGGAAGAAAGAAGACGAAAGAAAAATAGAGTCAGACATAAAGCCTGAGTAAGTCTAGTACTACTTTGTCTATGAATAAAGAACTGGGTATGATAAGTAAAACAGGAAGTGGGCAACATTATAAACTTGGTTAAGTTATCTAGGGTCGAATATACTATCGTACCCCATGTTAATCTCTGAACCCATATAAACTAGTTTCCAATTTGCACCCCAAAATCAGGGTGATGTGATCCATACTACGATGATCGGCTCCTACTCGCATAGTTACATGTGTCTTACGGCCCCCGATGTCTGTAGTTACCTATGCTGGTCCCACCATGGGGTGTATCAAGTCCCATAGTGGCAACCCGACACAACCTTAGAGTGCAAAGGTATGCTACTGGTGTCCAGTGCTTTATTTTTCTGCGCCGGAGTGCGTGCACGCCCGCACAACGTTAGAACCTACACTGCTACACCACCGCCGTCGATTTGACCTCTTACAATCAGCCCAGTAATCGTGCCCCACCCTGCCTAGTTTCAGGGTATCCTGATACACCTTCTAGGGTTACTGCTGAAAAGGGTCCCCCGTTACTAGGTTTTCTATCTCTAGCCAACATGCTAAGTTGGTTAAGTGTTTCCTAACCTAACCCCACCAGTCCGTTTAGTTTAGCATGTTCCATTTTGATTAAGTCTTTAGTTCACTTAATCCTAACAATCCTGACTCAGCCTTAATTGTCTTATTAAGGCCCTGACCTCTCACATTAGACAGGTATTGTTGTGGCTGCCTGTTGCCGGTTGGTTCCGGGCAGTCTTACGCCACAACTCAGTCTAACCTCGGGTCCTTGCTGGGCTCCGTGTTTAACCTCCCACATTGGATAGGTATTGTTGTGACTACTGGACAGCCGGGCGGTTCCGGGCAGGTTTACATCACAACTCAATCCAACCTCGGGTTAAACACATCGTCTTTTCTACATTTACATATTTTGTCATTCTTCTTTATTTCTTATATGTAAATATTTGCGGCCCATTATTATGTTAATGGTGTAAAGGTTACACCAACCATGGGCCCAACCCATACTTGACTTTGGGCCCTTCTATTTCATATTTTCATTCATTAATTAATTTTTAACCCAACGTTATTTTCCCCCGTTTTACACGTCCGTTTATACATATTGGGCTTAGCCTTTTAAAGCCCAATTTAGCCATGCGAAAAGGGGAGGCTTATGGCGTATACACAAAGAGGGGAAAGTGAGCGCATGAACTTGCATATGACGTTGGAAAATACATAATAGAAATTGGTGTACTTGCATAGTGGTGACATGTATTTTGGTCATAAAACATAGGTGACATAAACCAAGGCATGTAAACTTGCATAGGTTTAACTACAACATGAACCTATATTCTTATTTAGGCATAATGTCAAACATAAGCACGGCCTAAATACTTCTAGCATAAACATGGCATATTGTCAAACATAAGCATGGCATAAAATACTTCTTGCATAGGCATGGCATATTGTCAAACATAAGCATGGCATAAAATACTTCTAGCATAGGCATGGCATATGGTCAAACATAAGTATGGCATAAATACCTCTAGCATGAACATAACATAATTCAACTTAATCATGATTTAAGCCTAATCATATAACGATGGTATAAACATACTTATGCATAAATATTCCTAAACATGGTGTTTGCTTTAAACTTGCAAAAAGGGATTTTTGAGTCTAACTTAGCCATGTCTCACATATGTAATCATATAATTCTTGTAAACAAGATAGACTTAATCATAGATTTCAATTATGCCAAATATCATTCATAGCCTAGCCATATTCATAAGTTTTGCAAAAGCATGACTTAATATATGGATTATGGTGTCAAAATTCCAACATAGTTTCGTATGAACTATAACAACCAAACTTGTCTCAATTACTTGCAAAATGATTTATGCACAAAAATATACATCATGACGACATAATAACAAAGCCCCAAACTTGCATAAATTTCACTCAACTACATACATGTAGCTTCAACATAGATTACATAATTTGCGCAATATTCCAAACGTATATTTGCATAGAACTACCGCATGTAGTTCTTTATAATGAATAACATAATTTTGCACAAATATGAATTACTTTCATTGCCACAATTCAAGCATACACATCAACACATTTGTTTATTAATACCAAAGTAATACTCTACTTACAATGGTTGCGGCGAATTCTCAAATTAAGAGATAGGGTTCCTTTGTTGAATTGATTGGCTTTAGGTTACTTGAATTGCTTTAGGCTTTAGAACTTCTTCCTAATTCCCTCTCTAGTTGGCGGCTACTCTTTGTCGTTCCTCAGCAACATGGCGGCTATAATCTTATTTTGAATGAATAGATTAGGGTTTAGTCTAGGGTTGTTTATATAGAGGTTAGGAATTGATTAGGACCCTTGATGTTGCTAGGTTAGATCATAGCCATTCATTAGGAAGAGAGACCAATAAAAACCCGCCACCTAGCCCTAATGACAAAGCAGACCACAGAAATTCGACCACACACCGACCTGGCCAGCCAGGTTGACTGGGCTCGACCAGGTCGACACCCCTGTCGACAGGGCTGTCGACAGCCCTGTCGACATGGGTAGCCCAGGTCGACAGCCCAGTCGACCTGGGTGGCCCAGTCGGGTGTTCTTCCACCCTGGCCCAATGGGCCCACTTTTAAATTATTATTTTATTCTGTTTGAATTTTAAATTTAATTCAAAACTTCCGAAGGCCATATCTTCTTCATACGGACTCCGTTTTTCGAAAACTCGGACTCTATTTCGCGTATTTTTCCGAGACGAACGCAATGGCGTATCCCGTTTCCCTTAGTTCTTTGATTTTAATTTGATTATACTTTAATTCATGAATTTTACAGTTATAGAATTTTCGGGGTGTTACATTCTCCCCCACTTAAAAGGATTTCGTCCCCGAAATCTTCAAGTTAGGAGGAATGTATATCCTAACATCCAATCATCCATCTACTCATCCATTAAACACGAGCATCCATTGTCCTTAAAAGACTTCTAATGCTTCATGATCATATGCAAAGTGTGTGTGTACATGTACTTATCTAATGCAAAATCAGGCGGTCTACTGATTCAGTTGACCTCCTTAATGCGAATTATGTAAGTGCCATGATTCCATTATGTATGCAAATTTTCCTATTCTTGATTCTACATGAGTGCACAATCATTCAGTACAAATGCAGCATCCACATGACAACACATTATAGTTCAACCACATACGAAAGCAAACATATATGCATATGCAATATGAAGTGACTGAGCCGATCTAAAACCTAGATTGTGTGTGTATATGCAACCACGAGCAACCACTAGCAATCACTTGCAACCACTTGCAACCATCATACATAACATGTTTCAACTACATGTTTCCACCCAAAAAGATTCTACCTAAAAGATACGGTCGAGGAAATATACCTAAAAAGATAGATAAAAGCGCAACTTAAGGAAAAAGGAAAGATCAAGGATATACCCTCGAACAGAAAAGGGTAGGCAGTACGTATTCTAGCTTCAGTTTCCCAAGTCGCGTCTCCCTCAGCGTCGCTCCACTGAACTTTGACGAGCTTGACTTCGCGGTTGCGTAGCCTCTTCACTTCCGTTCCTAAGATGCGGGTAGGAACTCTCCTTATGGTTGCTTCGTGTTCCACTTCGGCCTCTTCGAGGATGTTTGGCTCTACCACTTCAGCTGACTCATGCAGACATTTTCGGAGATGTGAAACGTGAAAAACGTTGTGGACTCCAGCCAACTTCTCGGGTAGCTCTAATCTATAGGCCATTTTCCCAATCTTCTCGATGATAGGGAATGGCCCTACGAACCTTGGTGCTAGCTTCCCTGTGGTTCCAAAACGAACAATGTTCCTTAGTGGTGATACCTTGAGAAAAACTCTGTCTCCAACTTCAAATTCAAGGTTGGTCCTCCTCTTGTCGGCATAGGACTTTTGTCTGTCTTGGGCCATCTTCATCCTTCTTCGTATTAAGTCTACTTTCTCTGAGGTCTCTCGGATCATGTCTGGTCCAAGTATGAGCTTATCCGTGGACTCCCACCAACAAGTGGGCGATCGGCACGGTCTTCCATATAAAGCTTCGAAGGGCGCCATTCCTATGGTTGCTTGATAGTTGTTGTTGTAGGCAAATTCCACCAAAGGAAGGTGGTCTTCCCATGTCCCTCCGAAGTCGAGGACGCATAACCTTAAAAGGTCTTCCAAAACTCTGTTCACTCTCTCTGTTTGGCCGTCAGTTTGGGGATGATAGGCTGTGCTCAAGCATAACTGCGTTCCTACTGCTTCTTGCAGACTCCGCCAAAACTCGCTGGTGAAGATGGGGTCTCGGTCACTAACGATGCTAGATGGTATTCCATGGAGTCGCACGATTTCCTTAAGGTAAAGTGATGCTAGGGATGAGGCAGTTCTTTTACTTTTGACAGGTAAAAAGTGGGCGCTTTTAGTAAGCCTATCCACTATTACCCAAATACTAGTGTTGCCTCTCCTAGACCTAGGCAGCCCATCGATGAAGTCCATTGAGATGCTATCCCACTTCCACTGCGGGATCTCCAGAGGATGTAGCAGTCCGCCAGGCTTTTTCTGTTCCGCCTTAACCTGTTGGCACACCATACACTTAGAAACGAATTCTGCCACGTCCTTTTTCATGCCATTCCAGAAGAAAGTCCTTTTATTTCTTTGTACATTTTATCTCCGCCTGGGTGTATCGTCATCTTGGAGTGATGTGCTTCCTCGAGAACCTTCTTTATTAAATCGTTTGTCTGTGGGACGCATAGTCTTCCATCTCGCCTTAGTACACCCTTATCGTCAATGGAGTATCTGTTGAGGTGACTTGAAGTCTCACCCCTAATTAGCCTATCAATTATTTCCACAAGCTGAGGGTCTTCGCGTTGTGCTGTCCCTACTGAATCCACTAAAGTTGGGCGCACTTCGAGAGATGCAAGCAAGCCCGGTACGAAATCGGAGGAGGGCCTAAAGTCGAAACTGGCTATAAACTCTAGGCTTTGTCTTTCAACAAACAACGGGCTTAGGGTCAATTTTTTTCGGCTCAACGCGTCTGCCACTACGTTGCCCTTGCCCGGAGTATAGGAGATTTCGAAATCGTACGAGGCAAGAAACTCCATCCATCTTTGTTGCCTCAAGTTAAGATCCTTCTGCGAGAAAAGATATTTCAACGATTTATGGTCAGTGTAAAGTTCGAACTTCTCACCTAGGAGATAGTGTCGCCAAGACTTGAGTGCAAAGACGATGGCGGCTAACTCGAGATCGTGGGTTGGGTAGTTCTTTTCGTGCGCCTTCAACTGCCTCCCGCCATAAGCTACTACCCTTCCTTCTTGCATTAAGACGGCGCCTAGCCCTGTCCCACATGCATCCGTATAAACAGTGAACATCTTGCTCCCATCTGGCAGCGTCAAAACTGGGGCTGTTGTGAGAGCCCTCTTCAGTCGTTGGAAAGCAAACTCGCAATCCAAATCCCAATTGAATACTAGATTCTTCTTGGTCAATTTCGTGAGCGGAGCTGAAATTTTCGCAAAATCCCTTATGAATTTTCGATAGAAACCTGCTAGTCCTAGAAAGCTTCGGACCTCAGTTGCATTCCTTGGTGTCTTCCAATCTTGTACCGCCACTACCTTAGCAGGGTCCACCGCTAACCCTTGTTTGGATACTATGTGCCCAAGGAACCTCACCTCTTCTCTCCAAAAGTGGCATTTGGAGAACTTGGCTTTTAGTTGATGGACTCGCAAAGTTTCCATGATTGCCCTTAAGTGTTGAGCATGTTCCTCTTCACTCTTTGAGAAGATAAAGATATCATCTACGAAGACCACTACGAATTTGTTGAGGAAATCTCTAAATACCCTACTCATCAGGTCCACGAAGTACGCAGGTGCATTCGTCAAGCCGAAAGGCATGACAAGCCATTCAAAGAAGCCGTCTGGGATTCTAAAAGCCGTTTTATCGATGCTATCTTCAGCCACCCTTAGCTGATGAAAACCGGTTGCTAAATCGAGTTGGGAGAAAACAGACGCTCCTACAAGCTGGTCAAACAAATCGTCAATTCTAGGGAGAGGGTGCCTATTCTTTTTCGTTAGCTTGTTGAGCTCCCTATAGTCAACACATAGACGGAGTGAACCATCCGCCTTTGTAGCGAACACCACTGGAGCGCCCCATTCTGAAATGCTCCTCCTAATGAACCCCTTTTCTAGAAGCTCTTTAATCTGTTTACTGAGCTCTTTCCTTTCTCGTGGAGCCATATGTCTAACGGGCAACGCAACGGGCTTTGCATTATCTACAAGATATATGCGGAAGTCTATCTCCCGCTTCGGAGGCAAGCCCTTCACCTCTTCGAAGACATCCGGATTTTCCCGGACCACTCTAACTGAATGCAAATTTTCGACAGAGGCATCTAGCGATTCATGATAACTAAGCATAACCGCATACGAGGGATTACAAGAAATTTCCAAAGTATTACCGAGCTGGGTTAGGAGCCTAACAACCCTTTTCTCACAATCAAGGATGGCCCCATTACTGGATAGCCAATCCATGCCCAAAATCAAACCATACCCCGAAAAGCCCAAAACAAAGGCACTACATTGAAATTCAACACTTAGGATAGAAATTTTCAAATCCAAACAGATCATAGACAAATGAGCTGGGCCCCCAATTGGGTTTGAAACAATTAAGGGGTCCTCTACCATACTAGTTTTTAGGTGCAGAGATTCTACTAAAGCAGACGAGATAAAGGAGTGTGATGCGCCAGAATCAAACAAAGTGCGAACGGGGTGATCATAAAGATAAACTACACTTTCTACGGAAGTATTTGTACCTCGCTGTTGCAATGGTGGTGCTTCTAGCACATGAACCTGTGCCCCTGGGGTGGATCCAGCGCCCTGCCCCTGTCCTCGTTTCCTTGGGCAGTCCTTAGCCCTGTGGCCTGTCTGACCGCACGAAAAGCACCCACCATTCTCCTTAGCCTTCTTCTTCCGGCAGTCCTTTACTAAGTGCCCCACTTTGCCACAGAAATTACACTTCCTCTTCTCTTTGTTGCCTTTTCCGCCCTTCTTAAAGTCTGTCTTCTTAGGCTGCAAACCCTCTTTCTTCCCTTGAGAGCTTTCTGCCTTGGTCTCCTTCTTGCCCTTGTCCTCTTCATTCAGCAATGCCATTTGCACCAATCTTTCATACGTGGCTCCCATGGGTATATGGGTCATGGCCAAACTGTGTAATGGCTCATTCAACCCTTTGACGAAACGGAGAGCCTTCTTGTGCGGGGTGTTGACTAGGTCAAGTCCAAACCTAGCCAGCTCATCAAACTGATTCACATACTCTCTGACAGTCTTGTCTCCTTGCTTAAGAAATAAGAATTTTTCCAACTGCAAACTTCTTTCCGCATCTGAGAGAAATTTGGTCTCAAACCTTGCCCTAAAGTCCTCCCACGTCTCCACTGGTCTTTCAGCATTAGTGACTTCCCACCAGTAGGAAGCCTCGCCCTTCAATAGCCACACCGCCAACTGTACTTTTTGTCTATCCTCTACCTCAAAGATGATGAATAGGTCCTCCGTTTCTTTCAGCCAATTCCTAGCTGCTACGAAGGACTCAGTTCCATGGAAATCCCTTCCTCCCATAGCTTTAAAATCTTTACATATCTTAGCAAAAGTGTTTCCCCGAGGAGGAGGTGGAGGAAAAGGTGCTGCTGTAGGTGGATGATTTCCTTCTGTTGGGGGAGGAGGAACGGTAGGACCTGGCTGAGTGGCCCTTGCTTCTAAGAACCGTCTAAACCAACCAGGTATTGGCACCCCTTCTGGCAAGTTAAGATCTTGGGACATGCTGAAACAAAAAAAAGGATAGATTCAAAACGAAGGATAAGAGATAGTACCTATGGCTTTGGGGAATGGACTTTGCCTTTTAAAAATAAAATAATAATTTTCTTTTAAAAATGCTTCTTTAAATTTCCTTTTTTTTTGAAAATAAATTTTCCAAAACTTTTTATCTTATCTGGTAAACCTATGCTCTGATACCAAGTGAAACACCCCACCTCCGTTAGGGTCACTCTCAAAGGGAATGCCCTAATTTTGTTGGAGGTTTATAAGTACAAGTCACAGATATACAAGACAGATATAAGAACACGTATTTTGTAAACAGCGGAAGAACAACAAACTTTTATTTCATAAAGTCAAATATGTGTTACAACAACAACTTTTCCAAAAACATAACATAATACTTTCATAATCTGTCTTGAGTACATTATTTTTCTAAAGAAGCATAAATAAAACATAGACAAACTGCCAAAGCCCCATAGTGGATTGTCCAAAGCCATAGTTCAAAACAGGAAAGTCCAAGCAATACATTTCTCTTCTTCAAGATGGATGTTGAGGTAGGTCAAGCTGCTGTGTTCCCTCCCTGAGGACCTAGGGGGGGGGAAACGGAAGAAAGAAGACGAAAGAAAAATAGAGTCAGACATAAAGCCTGAGTAAGTCTAGTACTACTTTGTCTATGAATAAAGAACTGGGTATGATAAGTAAAACAGGAAGTGGGCAACATTATAAACTTGGTTAAGTTATCTAGGGTCGAATATACTATCGTACCCCATGTTAATCTCTGAACCCATATAAACTAGTTTCCAATTTGCACCCCAAAATCAGGGTGATGTGATCCATACTACGATGATCGGCTCCTACTCGCATAGTTACATGTGTCTTACGGCCCCCGATGTCTGTAGTTACCTATGCTGGTCCCACCATGTGGTGTATCAAGTCCCATAGTGGCAACCCGACACAACCTTAGAGTGCAAAGGTATGCTACTGGTGTCCAGTGCTTTATTTTTCTGCACCGGAGTGCGTGCACGCCCGCACACCGTTAGAACCTACACTGCTACACCACCGCCGTCGATTTGACCTCTTACAATCAGCCCAGTAATCGTGCCCCACCCTGCCTAGTTTCAGGGTATCCTGATACACCTTCTAGGGTTACTGCTGAAAAGGGTCCCCCGTTACTAGGTTTTCTATCTCTAGCCAACATGCTAAGTTGGTTAAGTGTTTCCTAACCTAACCCCACCAGTCCGTTTAGTTTAGCATGTTCCATTTTGATTAAGTCTTTAGTTCACTTAATCCTAACAATCCTGACTCAGCCTTAATTGTCTTATTAAGGCCCTGACCTCTCACATTAGACAGGTATTGTTGTGGCTGCCTGTTGCCGGTTGGTTCCGGGCAGTCTTACGCCACAACTCAGTCTAACCTCGGGTCCTTGCTGGGCTCCGTGTTTAACCTCCCACATTGGATAGGTATTGTTGTGACTACTGGACAGCCGGGCGGTTCCGGGCAGGTTTACATCACAACTCAATCCAACCTCGGGTTAAACACATCGTCTTTTCTACATTTACATATTTTGTCATTCTTCTTTATTTCTTATATGTAAATATTTGCGGCCCATTATTATGTTAATGGTGTAAAGGTTACACCAACCATGGGCCCAACCCATACTTGACTTTGGGCCCTTCTATTTCATATTTTCATTCATTAATTAATTTTTAACCCAACGTTATTTTCCCCCGTTTTACACGTCCGTTTATACATATTGGGCTTAGCCTTTTAAAGCCCAATTTAGCCATGCGAAAAGGGGAGGCTTATGGCGTATACACAAAGAGGGGAAAGTGAGCGCATGAACTTGCATATGACGTTGGAAAATACACAATAGAAATTGGTGTACTTGCATAGTGGTGACATGTATTTTGGTCATAAAACATAGGTGACATAAACCAAGGCATGTAAACTTGCATAGGTTTAACTACAACATGAACCTATATTCTTATTTAGGCATAATGTCAAACATAAGCACGGCCTAAATACTTCTAGCATAAACATGGCATATTGTCAAACATAAGCATGGCATAAAATACTTCTTGCATAGGCATGGCATATTGTCAAACATAAGCATGGCATAAAATACTTCTAGCATAGGCATGGCATATGGTCAAACATAAGTATGGCATAAATACCTCTAGCATGAACATAGCATAATTCAACTTAATCATGATTTAAGCCTAATCATATAACGATGGTATAAACATACTTATGCATAAATATTCCTAAACATGGTGTTTGCTTTAAACTTGCAAAAAGGGATTTTTGAGTCTAACTTAGCCATGTCTCACATATGTCATCATATAATTCTTGTAAACAAGATAGACTTAATCATAGATTTCAATTATGCCAAATATCATTCATAGCCTAGCCATATTCATAAGTTTTGCAAAAGCATGACTTAATATATGGATTATGGTGTCAAAATTCCAACATAGTTTCGTATGAACTATAACAACCAAACTTGTCTCAATTACTTGCAAAATGATTTATGCACAAAAATATACATCATGACGACATAATAACAAAGCCCCAAACTTGCATAAATTTCACTCAACTACATACATGTAGCTTCAACATAGATTACATAATTTGCGCAATATTCCAAACGTATATTTGCATAGAACTACCGCATGTAGTTCTTTATAATGAATAACATAATTTTGCACAAATATGGATTACTTTCATTGCCACAATTCAAGCATACACATCAACACATTTGTTTATTAATACCAAAGTAATACTCTACTTACAATGGTTGCGGCGAATTCTCAAATTAAGAGATAGGGTTCCTTTGTTGAATTGATTGGATTTAGGTTACTTGAATTGCTTTAGGCTTTAGAACTTCTTCCTAATTCCCTCTCTAGTTGGAGGCTACTCTTTGTCGTTCCTCAGCAACATGGCGGCTATAATCTTATTTTGAATGAATAGATTAGGGTTTAGTCTAGGGTTGTTTATATAGAGGTTAGGAATTGATTAGGACCCTTGATGTTGCTAGGTTAGATCATAGCCATTCATTAGGAAGAGAGACCAATAAAAACCCGCCACCTAGCCCTAATGACAAAGCAGACCACAGAAATTCGACCACACACCGACCTGGCCAGCCAGGTTGACTGGGCTCGACCAGGTCGACACCCCTGTCGACAGGGCTGTCGACAGCCCTGTCGACATGGGTAGCCCAGGTCGACAGCCCAGTCGACCTGGGTGGCCCAGTCGGGTGTTCTTCCACCCTGGCCCAATGGGCCCGCTTTTAAATTATTATTTTATTCTGTTTGAATTTTAAATTTAATTCAAAACTTCCGAAGGCCATATCTTCTTCATACGGACTCCGTTTTTCGAAAACTCGGACTCTATTTCGCGTATTTTTCCGAGACGAACGTAATGGCGTATCCCGTTTCCCTTAGTTCTTTGATTTGAATTTGATTATACTTTAATTCATGAATTTTACAGTTATAGAATTTTCGGGGTGTTACGTATATTTTATAAAAAAATATATAAATTCTACAGTTACTATTCTGAACTTTAAACTGGACATAACTTACAAATTATAAAGTGAAATCTCAGTTTCTTACATTCATTAGAAAGATATTGTTAATCAAACTCTAATATTTCTTATTTCGTTCAATTCCGATTTAAAATGAATTTTGTATATTCAGTTAATGTTTAAAATCAAATTTCAAACTACAACACCATTTCAGGCTTGTTTTATAATTAAATTAAATTTATTCATTTTAACTTCGATTTAAATAAATTTTTAGTCATTACTATTTAAAATAAATCTATTTAAATATTCAAAATCCATTAAAATTTCTAAAATAATATTTTTTAAATTGGTTCAGAAATACCGAGTTGTTACAATATTTGAAACAAAATTGGCCTTTTGTCAAAATATAATTGTTGAAACAAAAATGAACATTTTTGACAAATTTAAATAGTTGAATTAGAAATATACGTTTTTATCAAAATATACATTCTTTTCAAAAAGATTAGTTGAAACAAATACATCATATTTGTTGAAACCAAATGGCTGGGATGAAAAGAACAATTTTTTCAAAATATATTAGTGAAAACAAAAATGTACATTTTTCAAAATAAGATGGCTAAAAACAAAAATTACATTT
Source organism: Allium sativum (assembly GCA_030737875.1). Classification (NCBI taxonomy): domain Eukaryota; kingdom Viridiplantae; phylum Streptophyta; class Magnoliopsida; order Asparagales; family Amaryllidaceae; genus Allium; species Allium sativum. Next base: position 181,732,245 of record CM060913.1, on the reverse strand, counting down.
TTGGTTAAATAAAAGAGTTAAACACAAATAGCATTTTTGTTAAATAGGTTTGGGTTAAGACAAAAATATTCGTTTCGATAAAATAGAATTGTCAGCAAAATGGATGTATCACTTTTTATACATTTTGTTGAAATATAATCTATATGCAAATATAAGAATCCCTTTTATTCGCATAACATACATTAGAATTTATATGCAAATATAACAATCACTTTTATTTGCATAACATACATTAGAATTTATATGCAAATATAAGAATCACTTTTATTTGCATAACGTACATTAGAATTTATATGCAAATATAAGAATCATTTTTATTTGCATAACATACGTTAGAATTTATATGCAAATATAAGAATCATCTTTATTTGCATAACATACGTTAGAATTTATACGCAAATATATCAATCATTTTTATTTGCATATCCTACGTTAGAATATATATGAAAATTTAAGAATCATCTTTATCTGCAAAATATACATTAAAATTTGTATGTGAAATAAAGAATCATTTGTATTGTCACAACACACCTTAGAATTTGTATGTAAGTAAAAGTGGCATTTTTATGTGTTAATGTATACATTAAAATTTGTATGCAATTTAAAATAAACATTTTTATGTGTTAGGTTATACATTAAAACTATACATACAAATAAATACATTTCTTTTATTTGTTAAAGTTTAAAATAGAAATTTGCCTACAAATAAAGGAAAATGAAAATTATCTTTTCATTTGTCATCAACATCAATGCCATGTAGATAACTTACATTTATTAGACACTAGAAAACATGCATAGGGAAATTATACGAGTAAAATACATTTTTATTCGGTACTAGGAATATAATAACATGTTTTGTTCATTATCATCCACATGTTAGCAGAAATTAAAATTTGTTAAATTCATTAACCAATTATTTACTTAGATGAATTGTTGTTGGCTAAAAACCCCACATGGGTATTGGGATGATATTTCACATACACTAGTCCCAATATTTAGTTGTATGTCGATTGATAGATTGACAGGCTGCGATGAGCGTTGCTATTTCATTTTAATGCTCGTAAAGTTGAAAATTTCACTCTGGACGTGAATTGATTGTTTAATGATTATTTATCATTTGTTGTCATATTCATGCTATCTATGAAATCCATATAACCAAAATTATATGGTAACTAATTGAGTCGCATTCCGATTCAGAATGTCTTTTAAAACAAAGAATATTTTAAATAAACAACTTCTTTTAAATGAAGAATATTTTTAAAAGACATTGTAATATAAAGAATATTTTAAAATAAAGAATATTGCAATATAAAGAATATTTTTACATAAAGAATCTTTTTATATAAAGAATATTTTTAAATAACGAATATCTAAAATATTATTCAACAAAGAATAAAATGATGATTTCTATATCCGTTCTGGATGGGCACTAAAGATAAAAATATATTTTTATCGAAATGAACTAGTTATTAACTAGGTTAAATCATTTAAATTAAGATTTAAAGAAGTCTTCTAATTAATTAATATTTAATTGGAATTAAATAAAAAAAATTGATTTTGGGTTGTCGTGGATGGTGTCTTAAATAATATTGTTCTTGAACCCCGCATGAAAGAATAAATCTTTTAATTAAGAATTTTAGAGTTCTAATTATATTTATTAATTGGAATAAAATGATATGTGAATTGGGTTTATTGTGAACTGTGTTTTAAACGACATTTGTTCTTTAACCCAATTAACAGTAAAAATATGATTTAGAATTTACAAATCTTTTTATTAAGATTTAAAAGGCAATTTTCCAAAGTCAAGTTTTCCAATTTAATGTATTAAATTTGAATTAAGTGGAAATTCGATTTGATAATAATCGAGATAGGCTTCTGTAAAAGAAGACTGTTACTATGTATGGAATTTAAAAGGCTTTATCGTTATTCCATTTATATTTATGGTCTGATACGGAGATTTATATCGATTATGTATTGATTTGGTTTCTGTAAAATACCATATTTAATGGAAGTTGATTTTGGGTTTATCGTGAACTGTGTTTTAAATGACATTGGCTCTTTAACCCAGTTAAAGACAAGATTAATTTCTTAAAGGTTGAATAATTATAAAGTAATGATTTTTGATATTAAAACCGAATTGGAGTTTTAATGAATCTTTAAAAGAAAATTAAAGAATAAATATAAAAGAATTTATCTTTGATAAAATTAATGGGAATCTTTCCCCTTTTAATATGAATATTTTATTAAAAGAATATGCTGAAATGGAATAAAGCGCATGATGTGCATTGATAGCACTTGATTTTTTATAAAAATACACGAGTTATTCGGTAAGACCGAGTTTAACCCATTCTGAATAATTACTACGATGGTTAAAGTCAAAGACATTGAATACGCCGATTGAAGACCGGCGATTTTCACATCGAATGGACAACTACTGATGCCTGGCATTGGGTAGCTCCCAGTAGAGGGTTAAAAGTGGTAGTTTGTCCGGACGTACTTGTTGATTGTCCGGATATACGAGAACCTCTCTTCAGTATTGGACATACAGTACGAGGAATAAGGTGTCTTCGGTTTCGTTGAGACCCAGAATGGACTTGTAATTCGATGTGTGTCTGACGTTGAATTTCATTCTATGTGAATCGATTTCTATTTAATATATATCTATGGCGGCGGAGAATTTATCCTCTTTCTTAACACCCTTCTCTGAGCCGCATGAGCTCAGAGGTTATATATTGGTAGTTATCGACCGCATGGCGTGAATTATCAATGTGGCATGCCAAGATGCAAATGATTGAGGCTTTTGTTGAAAAGCAAAGCCTTGCGGTTGATGATCAAAGCAAAGCCTATTTCGGCATAACTTTGTGTATAGCTTTACCTCGCGAGCCTCATACCCTGGTATGAGTCAAAAACGGGACAAGGGAATGCAGGGAGTGCACACGATTCTTTCTAGCTAGAAGCGGTGTCAGCGTTTACAAGCCCTGACATTTTTACTTATGTGGAAGACAGATTTCGAGGCCTCGGATTTATTGGTCAATTGTGACCATTTTATAGGTTCAATAGAATCGAGAAGCGTGTGTTCAGGCATAACTAATCCACTAATGTTATTTGTGGACTGGCTCTACAGTATCCAAGGGTTTCCCATAGGTGTGATCCTAGGACATTGCTAGAGTGTCTCGAATCGTAAGGAGGTCGTTCCTAGCCTTGACTCATGATGGAAATCTAACTTCCCATACGACACCATGCGGTTTTGATTATAGAACTAGTATGGCGACATAGTAGGAAGGGGTACTATGCCGTCTATGATTGATACATTATGATGGAAATGTTTTTGAAACATATATACACTAATAATAAGATCAAATCTGTTTTTATCGTATCAAGCATTTTTGACCATTATAAGGTAAAACTCTATCCTTCGGTTTGCGTTGCATTATGTGATGGGACTTAAATCTCATAATGGTTTCATTTTTCTAAAATGCATTGTGTTGTTTAACGATTTACTTTATTTAAATTATGCACTAGCAATCCTATGGAGTAAACCCGTTCCACGTTATTGGCGTGGACCTGTGATTAGCCTTATCACCAGCTAAGTTAAGTAAAGATTTCTCACACCAGTCCCATGACTGACCCGTAGTTTGTTTCACTTTGCAAACTCGGGTGCCCTCTTTTCCACACGGGGAGTCGAGTAGCTTATTTTGCAGATATATTGAGCATGATTCTGGATCGAAGCTTAAAGCTGTGTCCAGAGCATTGATAGTCTTCCACTATGCTAGTTTATTTATTTCCGCTGCTCTGTATTAAATTCATTGTAAATTATCTTCCGATGTATTATTATTTATTGATGTACTCTGATGTAACATTATTATGATGTTTATAAAAGTCTTATGTTATTTGTTCTGATGTGTTGTATACCCAAAGTTAGCATATTCGGGTTTTGAACGGTCTGGTTCGATTTATCGATCGATTAGGTCTAGGCGAAATCAGAGTTGTTACATATACAATCTTGGTTTATTCATATCTATTCCGCCTTTTTGATATAATTATTCTGTGTTTGGCTGTGATATATATTGTTGTTGTTGTCTATTTTGTACTGCTTTTCGAATTATTTATAGCCATTGTGTAGTTTCCCTATGTGCTGAATGATCATGTCGAAATTTTAATTGGTATCAGAATTCGATGTGCATTCCTCATATGGAGCAATTATACAATCGGTCGCTCTTCACAAACCTCATTCTCCGTTATGGTCTACGACATTTCTTTCAAATGAACTGGACGATAGTGGGTATAGAGGCGGGGCATTGTAGTTGGTTTCAGAGCCACTTTCTGGAACAGTGTAAGATAGTATGACGATGGTATTGTGTAACACCCCGTATTTTCTATAAACGTTAATGTAACAAATCAAAGTATACTTAATTTTTAAGAGAATAATTAAGGGAAACGGGTTATGTCATTGCGTTCGTCTCAGAATTCTGCTTGAGATAGAGTCCGAGTTTGCGTAAATCGGACTACGTATGAAGAAGTTATGGCATTCAGAAGTTTCAGAAATTCAAAATAAAGAAAACAGATCAAAACTGAATTCAAAATTAAAAACAGAACCCAGAAGCGGGCTGGCCGGGAAATTTCCCGCCTAGGACCCAGGTCGACCAAGGGGTCGACCTCCTCAGACAGGTCGACCTCCCCCCATAGGTCGACCTGGGGTTCGACCTGCCCTATTTTTCCAGATCTGGACTGCAACAATTTTGACCTATTCTGGACGGACCGGATGGCTTCTAGGGCGATCTAATGGCTCTAAAACACTCTCTACACCTATAAAAGAATGCCTAGACCTAAGGTTTCTCCAACAAATTCTTTGAGGCGTCTACATGCTGTTTCTCTCTATTTTAGCCTCCACTAAAATAAATCTTATTAAAACAAGTTATAGTTCTTCTTCAAATTGGAGATTCAAATCAAGTTAAAGCTTCAAGTTGGACTATAGGCATTCCGCTTCAAGCAACGTCACTGAATCATAGCAAATCGCCTTTTTCTAAACCGATCAGTGTAAGTTCGGTTATCCTTAGATTTGAACATGTAATTGGACTCGTGAATGTAATAAATTAAAATATAGAACTGTGCCTATTTGCGAGTTAATTATCTTTGATTCATGCTTATGTCAAATCTAACTTTATATATGCCTTTGGGTCTAATTCTCGATTGTGGCCTAGAACTCATTGTGGCTAATATGACGACCCCAAATCCCGTACAGACGGAGACAAGGGTTATCTTTGGAATATAACACAGAAATAGATAATAGCAGGACAAAATTAAACAAATACACCAGATAATGAACAATAGAATATACTAGATAAAAGTAATCATCAGAGTTACACAGTATACAGGATCTTGCTTAGTACAATTACAGTTCAGCTATACATAAATGTCTACAGCGGAAAACAAACAAAATATGTACAATAGGAGCTGAACAGCATAAAAAGAGATAAATGATAGAATCCATCTTCAGCTCCAGCTATCCAGAAAGAACCAGCTAAACCTGAATACAAGGCTGCCCGTGTAGAAAAAGGGGCACCCGAGTTTGAAAGTGAAACAAACTACGAGTCAGTCATGGGACTGGTATGAGAAATCTATTCAACACATATATAATATCGCAAATCACAGGACCACGCCACTTTCGTGGAACGGGTTTACTCCATTGGATTGCCAGTGCTTTAAAACAAATCATTCTTTTAACCATCGCAATGCTTTTTATATAAATGAAGCCATTATAAGACTCAGTTCCCATCACACAATGCAACGCAAACCAGGGGATAGAGTTTTTACCTTATAACGGCCAAAATATGCTTGATACGAATAAAACTAAAGCATTTGATATTATTACTAGTGTTTATATGTTTTGAAAGCAATTTCAAATCATAACTATCAATCATAGACGGCATGGGTACCATATATCATGTCGCCATATATATATATACAATCAAAACCGCACAGTCACGTAATTGGAAATTGGATTTCCGTCATGAACCAAGGCAAAAGATAGTCCTTACTGACAATATAGCCCATGTCTCAGGATCAGAGCTCGAGTGACCCTTGGATCGTTAGGGCCGGTCCACCGATGTGGATTAAAATGCCTGAACAATACGTTTCCCCGCCCTTTGGGGCGTAAACGAGCCAACGAATGACTCCATTGGACCCGGATCGTCTGATCTAACCGAGGCGCCTCGCAACAGCAACAACCACACAGGTGAAAAGTATATAAATGTCAGGGCTGGTAGGTCACTGACAACACCCTAGCTAGAAGGAAACGCATGCCCTCCCTGAGGTCCTTCTCCCGTTTCTGGTTCATACCGGGGTGTGAGGCTCGCGATTTCACGTTATACACAAAGCTACGCTACACAGGCGGTGCTTTGATCATCACCACAAGACTTTGCTTTTCAACAGAAGCCCTGATCACTGCATCTTAGCATGACACATAGGCAATTCACACCGTGCAACTGATGGTTATCAATCTCACAGAATAAATTCCAATGTCAGACACACTGTCCATTTGCAAGTCCGTTCTGGGTCTGAACGAAGCCGGAGGCACTATATTCCTCGCAAACCCATCGATCACCACGTACGTCCGGACGATCACCACTCATTATCCATATTTCGGGATGCCTCCCAATTAGGACCTCGGTTATCATCCAAACGAGGTGAAGATCTCCGGTCTTCGACCACCGTCTTCATCTTCGAATTTCAATCGTCAGTCAATTATTTGAAATGGGAATTTACTCGGCCTTTTCAAATAATTCACGTATATTTAGAATTTCAAATCAATTTATTTCAATGGTTAAATCATTCGACAACACCAATTTTGTTCTTTAATGTAATTTTCACACCAAACACATTCAACCATCAAATACCACATAAATCGAGCAAATTCAGTTTATTTCCATTCCATATCGTTTATGATATTTTATAACGATTTATCGCTATTTTTATTTATTTTAAAATAGCCAATTTATTCAAAACGACGCTTCTGGCCATAACTCGGCCGTGGCGCTGTTTTTCTTCAGATTTGAATTAAACATCTCTGAAAATCTAACAGTTGGATCTTTACAAAATTTACATCATTAGAAAGATCTTTTCAAAACGGATCCAACGGTTCCAGTTTCGGGAAAATCTGACGGTCGGATCTCCCGGTGCAATCGTTTGAATTTTCGATTTCAAAACACGAACTACAGCGTCGTTATTCGATTAAAAATAATTATATTTATATATATAAGTATAATCGTTTCTGACGCTGTTTTTGTTCAGATTTGAATTAAACATTCCAGACAATCCAACCGTTGGATTTTTACAAAGTTGGTGCCGTTGGAAAGATATTTCCAAGGCGAACCCAACGGTTGCAGTTTCGCGAAAATCCAATGGTCGGATCTCCCGCACTAGTTGTTTGAAATCACAGTTTCAAAACACGAACTGCACGGCCGCGTTTCGTTTTAATTTTATTTATATTTATATAATTATATAAATATAGTTCATTCAAAAATTCCTATATCGTTTTCGCTTCAAATATTTCACTAACGCCTTTAAATTTCGGAAAATTTCGCCATAACCTCCTTTGTACGGGAGGGGCTGGGAAAATTCCCAAATAGCCACACGGGCGTCTCATGTCAAAAAGAAAAAGAAAAAGCCAAGCGGCTAGCCAACAGGCTCATAAAATCATCACCCAAACAAAACAGTAAATGTGTACCTATTTGTCGGGCACAAAATTTTATTCCTCTTCTCTAGCCCCTTTGCTATAACCTGTTCAATAAATATGCATGTACATGTATATAGTTCTTATCACTTATCATTTTCTATTCAACTTAATATTTGATTCCATTTGGTTTTAAAACACCATTCATTCTAATGTTGCATGCATAGGTAAAAATCACATCATTAGCTAATTAATGAATATTGCAACTCATGCATATTTATTTGAACGAGTTCCTATTTTTAACACTTCATATTTCAACAATTCATGTATATAATAAAAATGTGATTTTTATTGTAAAACAATTCATTTCAAAACACTACTATTTTATATAGTTTATATAGTTGATAAAAATAAGATTTTTATTATAAAACAATTTCTTTTAAAACGAGATTAGTTCACATAGTCCATATAGTTGATAAAAGGTGATTTTTATTATGAAACAATTTATTTCAAAATATGAATACCATTCAACACATGAATTTCAATTCAACGAATGAATATCGATTCAACACATGAAGGTTTTCTATAGTTTCTATATATAGATAAAAATGCGATTTTTATATTTAAAACACGATTACCATTCAACACATGAATTTCTAATCAACGAATGAATATCGATTCAACACATGAAGGTTTTCTATTCAACGAATAAATATAGTTTCGACAAATGAAAATAATTCAAACACATGAATATTATTCAAAATTTCGGCAGCATAACAGCAGGGTAGTTAAAACTGGGACCGTCCCTAGTACGGCTCCTCGCTCTACCTTAAAACCTCGCGGTTTTTGACAATGGGGATCATGCATCTAGTTCGCACGCAGGCGGCATGTATATATATTTATTTCATTTCCACAAACTAATCCTATGTGGTTTCAACCAAATATTTCTCAGCCACAAATGGGTATTTTTCAACCACAATCAATCAATATCAACCACGAACAATCCCAAACAACCATTAGCTATTAATCAATTTTCACATCAAACACAACCAATAAATATCGTCCATGGTTTGTGGACGAGGGGCGTGTATATATATATACATATATATATATATTTATATTTATATTTATATATAGCAATTCACTTATATTTCAACACATATATAATTTTTGCAACGCATATATAACTTATACATCGAACGTACAACTTATACAACGCTTATACAAGAGATGTACAACGCTTATATAACTCATACATCGACTATATAATTTATACATCGTCGTTTTCCATATTGTTTATAAATTAGAAATCTCACATTGGGTTCCACTCCACCAAAATTAGCAGAAGGCTCAGAAAAATATGCGGTGTCTTCTAGAAGGTAGAAGACATCCCCACGGTCCCGATGTCTCCTGTTTCATCGAATTTCATCAACAAACGAAAAAGATACAATTTTTATTGTAAAATCAATATTCGCAACGGTTTTAAAGTGTTAAAACAGTTTTAAAATCAAATGGCCGATACCTTCAGCAATACCTTCGAAACTAGGTTTCGATTTCCTTCCCAATCCGTTGCACTTTGAAATGATCGGCCAGCACCACCTTCTAGGCCTTGGAGAGGCACAGCGATCGACGCCTGGTGGGCCCCCTGCGATGGCAGATCGGGGGAGCGAGGTGGCGGTGAACGTCTCGACTTCAGGCGCGCGATTCGAGGCACACACGCGATGATAGGATCTCTAACCCGTATGGATTTGAAGGTGGTGAGGAGGGCTTCAAAAAGTTCAACTGGCGGAGGTGCTGAAAGTGGCTGTGGCGATCGGAAACGGGGAGGGAAGCTTTGGAGGCTAGCCGCCGTTCAAATCGGGAGAGAGAAAGTGATTTTTCCTTTTTTTTAATAAAAATTTTGATTGGTCGGGGAGGTTTTAAAGGGGTTTTCTGACACGACCACCAATCGAAACCCAACAACTGTCATCCCTAGCGTTTTACCCCCATTCCGAACACGATGGGATATGTTTCGAAGGCCCATTTGACTATTTCAGTCAGTTTTCCTTCAAATTAAAATATAAAACACTCAATATTCGATTTGAACGTACATTTCAATTTTCCAGGGCCACAAATTGATTCGAAAAATTCCAGAAAAATAAATCTGGCTATATTTTGACGATACGGTCCCAACAAAACTAGTTTCGTCGAATTCTGAGACCGTTTGCAAAAAGGCCCATTTCTGGTCGATCCAATTTAACTATAATTGACCAAAACACGTTTTCCTCTGCCACGCTCACATATTAGCTTCAAAAATTATGAAATTTGAAACCTAGCGATAACTTCACATCCCGGATCCAACAAAAGTGGTTTCGTCGAATTCCGAGGTCGTATGCAAAATGGCCAATTTCACGGGCAATATAAATTCCATAGCGACCTTTCTGAAAATTCATTCGGCCCTAACTTTTGCTTTCCGCTATGAAAATTCGATTTTTCAGATTCGTTAGAAAGGTATTCACTAACAGATTCAAATATTTTTGGTTTCGCTAAAATCCGTTTTGTTTTGCACCCGGTACAGTCCGACAAAGTTTGAATTCAAATTTTGAAACTGCAGCGCCATTTCAGGCCTTGTTTATAATTATAATTAATTATATTCATTTTCAATTGTCGATTCAAACTCGCTTTTCATTGCCATTATTTAAAATATTTATTTTAAATATTTAAAATCCATTATTTTAGCCAATTTAAAAAAAATTTAAATTGGTTCAGATTTTCTGGGTGGTTACAGCTAATTGCAAATGACTATGATTATGGGACTTTTGCCTAGGACTATGACTATGAAACTGTTTCCCATGAAACTATCGCCTATGACTATGATTCATGACAAAGAGACCATTACATATGACTATGACTATAAGACTGTTGCCTATGACTATGACTATGATTCATAATTTTGAAACTATTGCATATGATTCATGACTATGAGACTATTACTAAGATTCATGACTATGAGACTATTGCCTATGACATTGATTGAGAAACTATTGTGATTAGTCGCCCATGACTATTGTGGTCAATTGCATATAACTATTGTAGTCGGTGACTTATGCCTATTCCCATTAACTTACTAGGTTGCACTTCGAACTGGCATTATGTTGGACCAAATCACCTATGCCTATTCCCTTAATTATGTTGGATCTCATTTTCGGGGTGTAACTTGTCTGGTTTATTCATATTTACTGTTATGTACATCAAACCCATTGGAACAATTATCTTTGTATTTGGTTCATTCTTGCATGGCTATTCTTTTATGTCAATTCTCGTACTTATCCCCTATTCCTTGCTCTGATACTATTAGTATCATTTCATGAGTACATAGAAAAGCTTGTGAAATAATGTTATACGTACGATTATGATGCGGGGATTGGGCGTAGCTTAATTAAGTTAATTTGGCATAATAAAAATGTTGGCATAAATCTAAATTCGCTATAATTGTGAATGATTTACATGCATATTAGACTTGGGCATAAATTGATAAATTTTAATTGTCTGCAAAGTATGTAACTGGCATGTAAACCAAGTTTTGGACGTAAACGGTAAAACTAGAATATAAAATCTAGTTTTGACAATAACTGTAAATTGGAATGTTAATCTAGATTGGGCATGAATTGTAAAAGGGGAATATTAAATCTAAATTGGTATAAACTGCAAGTTGGGTTAATTGATTGGTAAATCAAGTTTTGGGCATAGAATATAAGTATGTTAATTTGCATGACAGTTGAATATGATCTAGGATAAATTGATTTACGGAAAATTTACATAAATAGTAGATATGTAAATTTAGTAAAAGACGAATATGCCTAACCCGAGGTTAGACTGAGTTGTGGTGTAAAACTGCCCGGAAACGACCGGCACATCTAGTGACCACAACAATACCTGTCTAATGAGGGTTGTTAGTCCATCAAGCCCAGAAAGACCCGAGATTAGACTGAGTTGTGGTGTAAACCTGCCCGGAACCGACCGGCTCATCCAGTAACCACAACAATATTTGTCTAATGTGAGTGGTTTGTGCTTTAATTAATTAATTAATTAATTAATTAAGGCTCATGAATAAATCAAGCTAGAAATGGTGAGGTTATGTAATTGGTGAAACACTTAACCGTAATAACATGTTAACTAGGCAAGTGGGTGAGGTTAAGTAAATTTAGAACACTTAACCGTAATAACATGTTAATTAGACAAGTGGGTGAGTTTAAGTAAATTTAGAACACTTAACCGTTGTAACATGTTAATTAAGCAGATGATAGGGTTAACTTAACTAAGGTATCACTTAACCAAAATATATAATGTCATATGGTGGGGTTAAGTAATACAAGAGGAAAACACTTAACCAATTATATAACATGATGTATGGGAAGGGTTAAGTTAACACGAGAACAACACTTAACCAATACAACTTGATTTGAGGTAGGGTCAAGTCAACACCAGAAGGAAACACTTAACCAACATGACGTGACGGGTGGATGGGTTAAGTTAACTCGAATTGATTAATGACACTTGACCAATATAACTTGATGAGCGAATGGGGTTAAGTTAAATGGGAAATACTTTACCAATATAACCTGATGAATAAACAGGGTTAAGTTAATAAATCATACTTAACCAATCCAACATGATAAGTAAGAAAGGTTAAGTTAATAAGAACCACTTAACCAACACGACTTGACGAGTAGGAGGTTAAGTACACGTCGGGTAGGTGGGTAATATTAGTAAATATAGGCCCACAAAAACTTAACTATTAACAAAGCATGCTAGAATCGGTGGGATGGTTAAGTACATCTCATATAGGTGGGTAATATTTGTATATATAGGCTCACAAACTTAATCAACAGGAAACCCTAGTAACGGGGACCCGTTACAGCAGTAACCCACATAGATGTATCATGGTACCCAGAAACTAGGCAGGGTGGAGCACAATTACTGGGCTGATTATAAGTGGTCAAAAATAGCGGCAGCGGGTACGTCAGTGTAGGTTCCGACGGTTTACGGGCGTGCACGTACTCCGGAGTGGAAAAAGCAGGCACTGGGTACCAGTAGTTGTACACTGTTCATCTTGAATCGTGTCGGGTCGCTATCATAAGGCTTGATACACCTTATGGTGGGGCTAACACAGAATAGCTACATGCAAGAGAGGGCCGAGTGACACAGACACACGGAAAATTAATACAAATTAGGTAGCCTAATCCCTAGTTGGACCTAGGTCGCGTAAACCCTAAATCTGAGAAGCGTTCAATAGGTAGCATAAACCCAGTGGCCCTAGGTAGCGTAAGCCCTGGTTGAATCTAGTAAGCACTCGATAGTAAGCCCTAGATTATATCTAGGTAATAAACGGAATCCCCATAGTAGAAGCACACCTGAAGGCAACCGCAAATACGGGGATTAGGATCACGTTATCATATGATCATAAATTACTAGTTTGGACACTAGTTAGGTAGTACAGAGATATAGAAATTAGTATAAACAGGGTAGTTGCGAAGCAGAGAAGGAGTAGAAGCGCATTCAGTTTATCAGTACATTCAGTTTATCGGTACATTCAGTTTATCGGTACATTCAGTTTATCTTGCCATATCCCACGCTTATCCCATATTATCATGTTACTATGGTTTAGTCTTATATTCAGTTTATTCATGTCATGACCCCTTTTCCTCGTTTAAATTCTAAGAATCACTGGACTTACCAGACTTTATGTCTGACCTAGTTTGCTTTCGCCTCTTTTCTTCCGTTCCCCCCCCCCCACCAAGGTAGTCAGGGAGGGAATAGCTCAGGTTTGTTTGGACCGTTAGTCTTTCCAAGCTTGAAGACTCTTTGACGTATTGCCTTGGACTCTCTCTTCTAGTGCTGTGGCTGGCTTATGCTTTATTTGGGGAAATCATCTTATGCTTCTTTATTTTTGTAAGCAAGACAGTAACTTTGGTATTGTAAAACAATCTTTGTACAAGTTGTTTATCAATGAAATAAATTTATATTTATTTGTCGCTGCTTTAATTGTCTGTCTCGTAATTTATCTGCATCTTTTACCTATAATGCTCCACCGAAATTAAGGCATTCCCTTTGTGAGTGACCTTAACGGAGGTGGGGTGTTACACTTGGTATCAGAGCTGAAGGTTACTGGATCAGATAAAAAGATTTGAAAAATTATTTCAAAATGGTTTTAAAAGAAGCATTTTCAAAAGAAAAGTTTTGTTTTAAAGGCATATTCCCCAAAGCCATATGCACTATCTTTTGATCCTCTATTTGAATCCTTGTTTCCTTATTTCCTAAGTCTCCGGGGCTCCCGGCTTTCTAGGAGGTAACCTTATCGCGGCATATTTTCGTAGGCTCGACAAGACTACGACACTTTTCAAAGGGCAAACAAGTGCCCAACTTCCATCTGTAGCTGTAGCAGTTTCACCTACCGCTAATTTTCTTTCGAGCTTTGTTGGATTCTCCGTGCGATGGAAGCAACTTTCGAGAGACATGTCAACAAGTTACACAAGGATGGCAAAGTTAAGAATGAGGGGGTCTGGCCATGGAGCACAACACAAGGATGAAGAACCCATGGATATGGACTTGGCTCACAAAGGAGGGGAGGAAAAAAAGATAGTAAAACCTAAAACAAAAGGACGTATCTTTATTTTGGTATAACGGGTCATATAATTAAGGGCAAGGGCAAGAATAAAGGACAGCATTTTCCGGAAGGGGAGTGCATGCTCTCACTGCCAGCATACCTGAGAGAGAGGCAGTAAATTTTGGTTGAAAGAGTTTTTCCTTTTTGATTATCCTGTTAGTACTCCTTCCGATTTTAGCGCTTCACATCCGTATATATCTACTTCGATAGTTGAGTCTCTGCACCCTACATATTGTGTAGTAGAGGATCCCATTATAGTCACTAATCCAATTGTTGGTTCGGCCCATCTATCTTTGACTTGTGAGGATTTGAGAATAGCTATATTTATGCTTATTTTTTTGGGCTATGGGTTGATTCTAGGCATTGATTGGTTAGCTAGTAATTATGAAACAAGGGTAGTTAGGCTTTCGACTTGTCTCGAGAATACCCTTGAGATTTTGTACGATCCGAAGGGATCAGTTTGTCTTAACTTTACTTATCTATCGACGATTTTCGATCCGATGGGGTAGTCCATGAGTATGCAAGATATTTTGATTAGGCTAGGGGTTTTCCCCCTAAAAATTCGACATAGACTTCCGCATGTATCAAGATGACACTGCAATGCCAGTTATGCGATCAACGATAATTCTGGAGCAAGATTGGCGAGGATAGCCAGAGTCGGTAAAGTGCTCAATTGTTTGGTTGTTTTGTTAGTATCATCTCACATAGATCGTCCAAATTTGGAGGAGGTATCCCTTGGGTGCTTGTCTGATATTGGTTTAGGCCTTTATGGCGTGTACTTGAGGGATGTCGAGTTCGACTAGGATGGTTTGCGTGAGAAATAAATGGTTGGGGCTGGCACCCTAAGTTAGACTGACCTTAAGAGAGGTAATAAGCAAATAGTAACAATTAGCATTAGACCCTCAGATTTGCAGCATAATGGATAAGCTAAGTAGAGGAGAGACCTCTAATCATCTTAGGTATATACACTTGGTATCATGATTAACATATGTTTCCTCGGGAAGATAGTTCGACTACATTGGATACCCTCTAGCATGGTAAGTGATCGAGGGGCTATCTTTACTAGTGGGTTTGGAAATGGAGGCCAAGAAGCTTCGCAACCACGAAGTTAAATTAGATAGGGTACAGTGGAGTGAAGCTCAAGAAGATGCGACTTAGAAGATTGAAGACTAGATATGTGCATCTTACCCTTTTAAGGGTATATCCTTGATTCCTCTTTTTCTGAAAAATCTATTTGCAGGCTAGTCTTTAGCTTTTAAGTATATCCTCTCGGTCCTATCCTCAATCCTTAGGTAGAATCCAATGGATGTAAACATGTGTTTGAGACATGTTATGTTTGGTGGATGCAAGTGGTTGCAAGTGTTTGCTAGTGGTTGCTCATGGATGCATATACACACATTAGGCACTAGATCGGCTCAGTCACTTTAATGTTTGCATATGCATATATGTATTTGTATATGGATTAAAACTTGATGTGTTATCATATGGATGTTGCATATGTATGAATGAATATGCACACATATAGTACTTACATGACTAGGGATAATTGCATACATGATGGATGTGACGGCCTGCCTCGCACCAGCCGGCATTTCCTCCGTAAGTGCACTGTACACACGCCCAGCTAGCACGGAACGGTCGTCAGAAGAAAGGAAAGAAGAGAATGAACTAACAAGAAACCTGTAGAATGTCTCACAGCGCATGGAACAAAATATAATAATAACATAATCTTGACATAAAACAGGCGAGATAGTGCATAAGCTGAAAACTAAACCAACATAGCAGCGGAAATCCAAATACAGCTTATGATCCAACATCATTACTACAACTTTAAACTGTCTCTAAAGCAAAAGAAAGTTAAATTAGAAGATGCACTACAAATGCCCAAGCAGTGATCTTCAACAACACAGGAAGAATATCTGTATGTATTATACGTGGAAGCCTCCTGCTCGTCTCCAGATCAGCTACTCGTGCATACCCAACTAACCTGTCTCTAGGCTGCTTGTGAGAGCACCCAGAGTAATAAGAAGAGACATAAAACTCTGGGTCAGACAAAAAGTTTGGTATGAGCGATAAGCAGCTAAACAGAACAATAACAGGTATAGTAAACCATACCTGAACCTGGACCTACAACCGAAGAGTTAGCACTACATACCGTACAATACTCTAAGGTGCCATTGAATAAATGGTGTAAAGATAACGGGGGTGGGGGTGTGCATGTCATAATGATGGCAAACAAATCAAACATAGCAACCATCCTCACATCTCTCACTCAGTGTGTAAAGCATACGATATCTACCGCTTCGATCACTAGACCCATCGAAGTAGTGACGGAGTTCAACTTGTACAACTACTGCTACTACCAAGCTTACCACATGGAGTCATGACCAAACCTTTACAAATGACCCCACTTCATTGGTCTATAGCTCTTTAGTCGTACCTAGGCCACTATGGCCCTGAATCCATTTACGTACTCCCTACACATAGTGATTCAAAGTTATAGACATCGACAACCCCTTAGCACACGTCCCGTAGCAAAGTCCAATCATGAAGCTCACTCATTGGTTCCCATCTGGATCCTGAGTCAAAGCTCCTCATTTGGACCTCCTTTGCATCTCAGGTTTTGGTCGAATTGGAGTTGGCCTTCAGAAGAGTCGTCAAGTAGAAATAGAAATACACGTACAGTTCGGTTCGGTCACCCACGCTCGGTTCGGTTCAGGTTCATCTCCTCCATGCGGTTCGGTTCAGCTTCTCACATATGGCTCGGTCCGGTCCGGTGGTAAAGTGCCAAGGTCCTCCTTATAGTGTCAAGTTCCGATCCGATCCAACCTTCCTTGTTGTCTCTTTCGTTTGCACGCCTCAAAAGATGCCAGCTCCGGTTCGGTTCGGTAGCCGATCCGATCCCGTGCCCTAGCTCCGATCTGATCCCCTTTTTGTCTCTCTGATCCGATCCTCTTCCCAACTCCAACTCTAAGAAAATGGCCTTCATTCTCGCCAAGCCCCTCATGCTAAGCTCCAATACGAATCAAGTCCACTTGCCCGGTTCTCCTATCCGATCTGAGCCCAGTAATCCGATACAATCCGGTTTGAAACCCTGCACATTTCCTGTAACTTTCCAGTGACTGTTTTGCGCCATTCGACGGCGTTTCGACCAATCTATCACTTCTAGACAATCACAAAGCATACCATATAGTCACAGCAACATGTATATTCATTCACAAACACCAAAACAATAATTTGGTAGGTTAAAACGGATCAAACATAGCCAAAACCCCATATTTTCCCCTAAGCATGTTTAGGCAAAACTAATGATATGATTAGTAAAACTTAACCAAATCAAATTTCTAATAGAGGTCTAAAACATTATTTTCGAATTTATAAATATTTTTCCAGAATTTTATCATGTCTAATTTCGCTAATTATCACTAATCACCCTTAATTAACTGTAATTAGTGCAAACCTATGCTAATCACTCACCATGGCCACAAATGAACTTTAGATCTAAAATAATCTACTGTTATGGCGTTGTTCCCAATGCAACACAGCAGCTCTAACCTTGCTTTGGCGATATTCCTCCTTAATTTGATGTAGTTTAAGCCAAAACTTGATTAAGAAGTGATTAGAGGTGCTTTTAGATGTTGGAGGCCATTGTTAGGTTGAAGAAAGAGTTTGTGGCGGCTGGAAAATGAGTGAAAAACCGAAATCCTAACCGTAGCAGCCCTTAAATACCTCTAATCCCGAAATCCTCCATTGGGCCTAGTTGTTAATCACCCGGTTAAGCCCAATTAAGCTGTTTTTCACCATCTGAAAATTGTTTCAGCCATATCTCCCAAACGGTGAGTCCATTTGGCTAATGTGACCACTCTACGGAATTGTAAACCATCATTCGGAGCCAATGGAAGTGGATTCAGGTCAAAACTCCTTTCCAATCAAAAGTTATGGCCAAAACAAGATCAGCTAGGGGTAAAACGGTCATTTAAAAATCGGCAAAAATCTTGAACATGGGAAATGACCCCAATAGTCGTCTCCCAAAGTTACATGACCATACGACTTTGTATGTGAAAGAAATAAATATCCTACGATCCTTCGATGCGTGGAATGCGGGTCGTTACGCTCTCCCCCCTTAAGAAATTTCGTCCCCGAAACCTCTTAACCCAAAACATACAAAGGATCCCGCATGCCTACCAGTCATATACAACAATCAATCATGAAAAACAAATAAAACAAACATATCCTAGCATGCGGAAAGACTAAATTGAAAATGAAATCTTACCAGGCGAAGAGTTCTCGACCCGTCTTCCTAATGCTCTCCTCGGTCTCCCAAGTACAGTCATTCTCATTCTCGCCCCACTGGACTTTGACTAGATTCACCGCTTTCCTTCGAAGTTGCTTCGTATCGTTCCCAACAATATGCATAGGCTTGCGGTTCCCAATCGCCTCGGGTTCAACCTCGATAACATCCAACTGATCAGGTGAAATAGTCACATCAGGGTCATGTACGAACTTCTTTAACTGGGAAACATGAAATACGTTGTGAACTCCTGCCATCTTCTCTGGTAATTCAACTTTATATGCCAAATTCCCAATTTGCTCAAGAACTGGGAATGGACCAACAAATCTTGGTGCTAACCTGCCTCTCCTGCCAAATCGTATCACGCTCTTCAACGGAGATATCTTGACAAACACCAAGTCGCCAATGGAGAAATTTAATTCTCTTCTCCTCTTATCAACATAACTCTTCTGCATATCTTGGGCAGCCTTCATTTGTTGTTGGATAACTTCAATCTTAGCTGAAGTTTCTCTTATCACATCTGGTCCAAGCACAAACTTCTCACCAATATCTGACCAACATGACGGTGAGTTGCACGGTCTTCCGTACAAAGCTTCAAATGGAGCCATATCGATACTGGATTGATAACTATTGTTATATGCAAACTCTACTAGATGTGAATCATCATCCCATGATCCACCAAAATCCAATACACGGGCTCTCAAGAGGTCTTCTAATATGCGATTCACCCTCTTTGTTTGACCATCGGTTTGAGGATGATACGCGGTACTGAAATGTAGTTCTGATCCCAACGTCTCTGGTAAGCTCTTCCAAAATCCACTAGTGAACAACGGATCTCGGTCACTCACAATGCCCTTGAGTATTACATGAAATCTCACTACCCAATTTATATACAGTTCCGCTAATTTAGCTGCCGTCCTGTTTGACTTGACGGGTATGAATCTTGCACTTTTGGTCAATCGGTCCACAATCACCCAAATGCTATCATGGCCCGATCTAGTCCTTGGTAACCCATCAATGAAATCCATTGACACTTGTTCCCATTTCCATTCTGGAATTTCTAATGGTTGCAACAAACCACTAGGCTTCTTTTGCTCAGCTTTAACTAGCTGGAAATTCATGCATTTAGATATAAATTTCCCAACGTCTCTTTTCATCCCTTCCCAGTAGTAGGTCCGCTTCATGTCTCAGTACATCTTATTACCACCGGGGTGTATAGTCTGTTTTGAGTGATGACATTCTCTAAGCACTTCATCTCTCAATCCATTGACATTGGGTACAACGAGTCTTCTATTCTTTATAAGCCATCCATCTCGATCAAGCCCATACTTGTTCATCTCCTCATCGAGATCCATCTCTAACTTGGAGATGATTTCCAATAGGTTAGGATCGTCCCTCTGACTAGAGTCGATCCGCTCAATCAAAGTGGGTATGATCGTCAAACTTGCTAACATTTCTGGATCCAATTCACACTTTGGTCTGAAATCATACCCGGCGATGTACTCCAGTTGCTTCCATTCAAGAAACATAGCCCCTAAACTGGCATGTCTTCTGCTCAATGCATCAGCTACCGCATTGCCCTTTCCTGGTGTATATGCGATATCGAAATCATAGGAAGCCAAGAATTCTAACCATCTTTGCTGTCGGAGATTTAGATCCTTTTTAGAGAAAAGATACTTTAACGATTTATGATCGGTAAACAACTCGAATCTTTCTCTCAAGAGATAATGTCTCCACATCTTCAATGCAAACACGATCGCTGCCAATTCCAAATCATGGGTAGGGTATCTTTTCTCGTCCGGTTTCAGTTGCCGACTTGCATAAGCCACAACCCTACCTCCTTGCATCAGTACAACACCTAGCCCTCTGCCACATGCATCCGTATATACTGTCATCTCTTCATTCCCCTTAGGAATAACTAACACTGGTGCACATGTCAACTTGTCCTTTAGACTCTTGAATGCATTCTCGCACTTTTCGTCCCAGACGAAAGCTTGATTCTTCTTGGTCAACTGAGTCAATGGTGCTGTTATCTTGAAAAAGTCTTGGATAAACTTACGATAATATCTAGTTAATCCCAAGAAACTTCTAATGTCCGTTGCATTCTTGGGCATAGACCAATCTTGTACCATAGCCACCTTCGCAGGGTCTACGGCAGTACCATTCTCTGAAACAACGTGGCCCAAGAATCTCACTTCCCTCCTCCAGAAGTGGCACTTAGAGAATTTTTCTTTCAACTGATGTTTTCTCAACACCTCCATCACTATCCTGAAATGTTCCTTGTATTCTTTCTTTGTCCTCGAATAGACCAAAATATCATCCACGAACACAAGGACAAACTTATTCAGCTGATCTCTGAATACCCTATTCTTAAGATCCACAAAATATGCTGGGGCATTGGTCAACCCGAATGGCATGACCAACCACTCATAAAATCCAGACGGCGTCCGAAATTCCGTTTTAGCTATACTCTCAGCTTCCACTCTAAGCTGATGAAAACCTATCACAAGATCCAACTGAGAGAATACTCTCGTGCCACTCAACTGATCAAACAAATCATCTATCCACGGTAGAGGATACTTATTCTTCCTCGTCACTTTATTCAACTCGTGGTAGTCTACATACAAACGAAGGGAACCATCCGCCTTGGTAGCAAACACAACTGGTGCTCCCCATTCAGAAACACTCCTTCTGATAAATCCCTTCTTCAAAAGATCGCTGACTTGCACCCCGAGCTCTCGCTGCTCCCTTGGTGCCATACGACGAAGTGGCATCACTATAGGTCTGGCATCTTTCACTAAATCAATACGGAACTCAATCTCTCGGTGTGGTGGAAGCCCGGTCACTTCTTCGAAAATGTCTGGATACTGGCCAACCACGGGCAAACCTGACAACTCACTATGCGGGATGTCGAGGGAATTTAGAAAACTAGACATTACCCCCATCAAAGCGTGGACAACCAAACACTACCCTCCGCCCATCATCCGCTCTAACTGTCACCAAAAAGCGCTCACAGTCTACCACTACACCGTATCTTTGGAGCCAATCGACTCCCAAAATAATGCCAGACCCAGTAAAGCACAAAGCAAAGCAATCACAAACAAACAAGTATCCATGACTCAATAAGACCACATTACGACAAATCATGCTAAGGTTAGTCGAACCACCAATCGGGTTCGTCACTACTAAAGGTCTGTCTACAATCTCGGGCTCCAATCCAAACCTATCTACCAGGTCACTAGATATGAAAGAACTGGAAGCTCCGGTATCAAACAAAACTCTAACAGGAACATCATAAATAGAAAGCATACCTTGAATAACGACATTCTTTCCCTTCTCCGCCACAGTTGGGGCATTCGACAAAGAAGGAATAACATTAAGGGCATATGCTTTCACCATCTGCTTTTCTTTAGGGGGTTGCGGACACTTGTCCTTGTGATGTCCCACTTGGCCACAGTTGAAGCACTTCCTATCCGCTGGCTTGGCCCGACAATTACTTGCATAATGGCCCTTCTTACAACAGCTGAAGCACTCAACATCTTTCTTATTCTTTTTCTGTCCATCGTTATTCCGGTTCTACTTCCTCTTATTTTGAGAACCACTCTTGCCTCCATCGCTTGCTTGCGGTTTCGGTTCTTCTGCAGATGCAGCCTCAGTCTTCGGCTTAGGGTAAAGACTCTCTAACCTCAATGCTTTCCCCACAATCGATTCAAACGTCTCATCAATGTGGTTAATTAGCCTTTCCCCCAAGTACTGATCCAAGTCGGTTATGAACTTCTCGTTCTTCTTCTCGGCAGTATCTATTAGGGATAACCCATATTTCGACAAAGTGTCGAATTCGGCAATATACTCCGAGATAACACTGCCATTTTGCTTAAGCTCCAAGAACTTCTTAAGCAACACTGATTTCTGAGCAGCTGGAATGAACTTATCGCTAAAGCGAACCTTAAACTGATCCCAAGTAATCTGATCTTCGGGAGTAGCTGCATTTATAGGATTCCACCAATTCTGTAACAACCCTGAATTTTGGGGTAAATTTAAAAATTTATATTAAGTAATTTTAAGGAGTTTTTGATATTTAAAATGATTTAATTAAAATAATAATGATTAAAAATTGATTTAAATCGAAGTTAGAATGAATAATTTAATTTTAATTATAAAAGAAGTTAGAAATAGCGTGGTAGTTTGAAAAGTCAAACTTGAATTTTGACTGACCGTACAAGATGCAAAATGTAACGGATTTTAGTGAAACCAAAAGTATTAGAATATATTTAAGAATATCTTTCTAACGAATCTAAAAAATTGAAATTTCATAGCGGGAATCAAAAGTTATGTCAAAATTAAAATTTAGAAAGGTCGCTATGAAATTTACAAGGTCAAAAATGCTACTTTTTGCATAAGAAGGAATTTGGACTCGAATCCACTTCCATTGAGTTCGGAATGACGCTTCTGCATTGAAAAACAATAAACACTTATATATTTTGAGTTTCGGAAATTATTTGTTTAAAAATGTACTTTTAATATTTAATATATACGCCCTGAAAATAGTCATTTTACAAACTACCTCCGTTTTCGACGAAACCACTTTTGTTGGAACCGGAATTTCAAATTATGGTTAAGTTTAATTTTTCATAATTTTTAGAATTAATTTATGGCCGTGGCAAAAGGATTTCAGTTTTATCTATTTCGGTCAATTTTAATCGACGTGAAAAAAAAAGCCATTTTTCAAACGGGCTCAGAATTGAACGAAATTAATTTTCCTATGTCCACAACGTCAAAACATAGCTAAATATATTTTTCGGGAATTTTTGAAGTTAATTTGTGACCCCGGTGAATTTTTACATGCGGTTGAATTAAAAATTAAATGATTTATATTAAAAATAAAGTAAACATGCTGTAAACTTCGAAATTGGGCTTCGCCACTAGCGCCATTGCATTCAGAAGACGTCTAAACCTAGAGTTTGACAGTAAGCATGCCTAATTCTGAGTTCGGAACTTAATGGGCTAATTAAATTAATTAAATATTATAAATAACTAAATTATCCTAAACCCTAGCATCATTTTGTACAGCCGCCGCACCATATGAAACCAATGGCTGATTTCATCCCATTCTCAATCCCAAATATCTTTCAATCCACTCAGTTAAATTTGAATCTTCAAAAGGGAAATCGAAGAGCATGTTGAGATCTTCCAATTCAATGGATGAGATAAAAAATCATTGAGTGGTTCATGAGTTCTCTGCGCTCAAAGGGGGACGTTTCGAAGTCGATTTGGGGGTGAACAAGCACCATCGAGCTGCGGCCATTCTTGGGTGGTGGAAGGAGGAGGCTCGACCTTCGAGGAGGGGCTGACGGATCATGCTCCGGCGATGAAGGGCGGCGCACGCAGGGAGGAATTGAAGTTGAAGAATGGGTTCGGTTTTAACAGTAACAAGGAGGAAGAAAGGATTAATATTAAAATGTGGATTAGTGGAAATTAATTATTATAATTTAACTATCATATAAATGTAATTGATATTCAAATTAACATAACTTCTTCGTACAAAATCGAAATTCAGAAATTTCAGATCCGTTGGAATCAGAAAAACAGGATCTACACGATGGAACTGTCCAGGACGAAAACAAAGATCTTTGAAAATTCAGAGAAATAGAACCAATCGAGGTGAGATTTCTTTTCTTTTTAAAATTAAAATTAATAATAAAAATTCAGTTTGTATGTGATGTGAGAATTCTGATTTAAAAATTAAATTAATTTTTAATTATTTATTTCTCGCTTTAGAATCATATCACTTTTGTGTTATATTAGAATTGTTGTGTAAACATATAACTTGTATGCTATATGAGAATTGCCCTATGAACATGTCACTTGTATGTGAATTAGAATAGACAAATATAAACATATCACCTTTATATGAAATTTCTGATTTGAATAAATAAAAATAAATTACTTATTATTGTTTTAAATAATTCATACATATTCATTATTGGATTTTAAATGTTTGTTGCTGCTTGTTGTTCTGTTAATTTGGTGAGATATTTTTGTCGTATTTAACTTGACAAATTAAACATGTCATTCATGTTGAATCCACCTTGACAAATTAGAACTGTCATTTTAATCAGTATACGTTGTGTTAAAATAAAACGATTATTTTTGTCAGTATACATTGTATGAAAGCAAATATGCCATTTGTTATTATAAAATTTATGCAAACGTCATTTATGCTAAAGGTAAATTTGTCATTTATGTTGAGACAAATTTGTCATTCATGGTAGAATATTTTAATGTCATTTATTTTAAATGCCATTAGATTAGAATGTCAATAGATTTATATGTCATTAACTTAGAATATAAATATTGTTTATGTTAGAATTGATAAATTAGAAATAAAGTAGTAGCGACAAAAAATCATATTTTTGTCAATATAAAGAAGTAGAGACAAAAATCATATTTCTGTCAATATAAAGAAGTAGCGACAAAAATCATATTTTTGTCAATATAAAGTAGTAGCGACAAAATTCACATCTTTTTCAAGATAAAAGAGTTAAAACAAAAACTGCAGTTTGGTTTCAAAAAGAATGTTAAAAATGTAAAAGAAAGGAAATGTAATAACGTACATTTTTCAATGTAAAAGAAAGGAAACGAAATAACTTACATTTTTATTAATGTAATTCAAGGTGAATGAAAAATTACATTTTTTTTATTAAGGTAATTTAAAATGAATAAATAATTACGTTTTCAATGTCATAAAAAAAAACAAATTCAACCTTGAAATAGAATTTACATTTTTATGTAAATATAATAAGAAAAATGAATTGTGACATTAAATTAGAATTTACATTTTTATGTAATCAATTAAGATATGATTTTGCCATGTATTGAAAATTACATTTTTATTAGGTAATTAAAGAGTAGAATTTACATTGTAAAATAAAAGGACATTTTTATTATGTAAAGAAAAAAAAACAAGATTTGACATGAAATGTTAATTACATTTGTATTGTAATTAAAAAGGAAAAAATTTGACATGGAAGCTGATGTGATTAAAAAGGTGAAATTTTGACGATGAAGCACACATGCATTTTCGATTGAAGTAAAAAGATTAGAGTTTAATGTTTACATTTTAATGCAAGTAAAAGAATAAAATGTAGCGTAGTGTTTTTATTTACATTTTTGATACAAATAGAAAAATGAAATTTAGTGTAGTATGTTTATTTACATTTTTTTTATGTAATAAAAGATTAGAATTTAGGATTGCATTTTTATTCACATTTTTAATGTAATAAAAAGAGTAGGAATTCGATGCTGCATTTTTGTGTACATTTTTAATGAAATAAAAGACTAGGTTTTCTTAATGCATTTTACATGTATTTTCAATGAATTAGAAAGAATGAAGTTTATTGTAAAGTGAAGAATGAAGTGTAGTGTTGCATTTTACATGGTTAACGTAATTAAAAGATTAAAATTTTGTGTTGTATTTTTACTAAACAAAAAGGAATGAAAGTTTATGTGCATTTTTAATATTAATAAGAGGGTGAAATTTAGTGTAGTGTTTTTATGTGCATTTTAACATTAGAGAAAGAATGAAACTTAAAGAGGTACTTATATTTACATTTTTCATGTAAATAAAAGAATAAAATTTAGCATAGTACTTTTATTGGCATTTTCAATGAACGCATTTTTAGCGTTATGTCAATTTAGAGAAAATGAACGCATTTTTAGCGTTATGTCAATTTAGAGAAAATGAACGCATTTTTAGCGTTATTTCAATTTAGAGAAAATGAACGCATAGTTAGCGTTATGTCATTTTAGTAAAAATGAAAATAATTTTAGTGTAAACGGTAATATATTAAAAAGAACAATATATGAGGAAAATCTTATTTACATTTTCTATGTAAATAAAATGAACGTATTATTAGTGAAAACTTTATTTACATTTTCTTGTGTAAATAAAAAGAATTATTTTAGATGACAATTTCATTTACATTTTCATGTAACTAGGATTTGAATAAGAAAAAGAAAAGAAAAACATTTATTCACGTGTAGTGTAAATAAATAAGAAAAAGAAATGTTTTTAATGACATTTTCTATGCATTAAAAAGAATGAATTGAAAGTTACATTTTAGTTGTTAATTATTAATAAATAAATGTGGGAATGAAATTGAAATGTTCATTTAACATGATACCTTGATATAATACATGAACATGTCACATTACATCATTATATGATAGGAACATGATTGTGCGCTGTTTGTTTGGTTGATTCATTGACCTTGTATGTTAATGACTACATGGAATGATTTATATTTATCTCGTTGGAATGAAAAAGAACTATTTTTATTAAAATAAAAATAGTGATAAATAATAACGTTATGAAATAATTTAAATGATAATTATGCGAAGATTATTTGAAAAGACCGAGTTATACTCATTTCAAATAATCATATGACGTTTTAAATGGAAGATATAGAAGACGGTGTTGAAGACCAGCGATCTTCACATCGGATGGGCAACGACTACTGAGACCCTGGACTGACTTGCTCCCAGGAAGGGGTTGAAGTGGAAATTGTCCGGACGTATACGTTAATTGCACGGATCTGGTTTTCGCTCAGACCCAGAGCATAAGCTTATAAATGGATTGTGTGTCTGACATTGTACTCCGTTAAATATCATGTTATTGATTTTCTGTTTAATATATAAATGTTGGTGGTGGAGAATTTATTCTTTGCTTAACACCCGTTTATATATTGATGGACGATCAGTCGTATGGTATGGATTGACAATGTGGCATGCTAAGATATTATGATCAGGGCTTTTATTGAAAAGCAGGGCCTTGTGGTTGAAGATTATTGCGTGACTTCACGAGCCTCACACCCCGGTATGACGGTGAACGATTTGTTTGATTAGTAGGTTGACCAATATACTTTATAAACATGGATGGGGTCAACTGAGCGTATGCTGGGTGTGGTCGCTCCACATCTGGAGATAGGGTAATTGTTTAAGTAGAAGCCCATGAGGATAGAACACTAGACTGTTCTTCCAAAGTGCGTATTATATGTATTACGGTGTTTTCTCTTGCTGGGACGTAAGCCGTGGACATACATTCGCGATATGTCTTTCGAATAAGGAACCATCATGATCGAAACCCAACTTCCCAATATTAGCTTCGTGGGTTTTAGTTGTATACTTATATGGTGACATAATATATTATGCCGCTTACATAACATATTATGCCACCTAGTTTTGACACTTTTATATTCGAAATTGTTTTCTACACTATGCACTCATGGTATATAAGACGAATTTCGCGTATTAAGCATTTTTGACCCTTATAAGGTAAAACTCTATCCTTCGGCGTACGTTGCAAGGGATTGAGCCTTATAATGGTTTCATTTTTCTAAAAAGCATTGCGCTGTTTAACGATTTACTTTATATTTTTTATGCACTGGCAATCCAATGGAGTAAACCCGTTCCGCGTTAGCGGCGTGGTCCTGTGATTAGCCTTATTACTATTAGTTAAAATTAGCTAAGAATTCTCACACCAGTCCCATGACTGACTCGTAGTTTGTTTCACTTTGCAAACTCGGGTGCCCTTTCTTCCACACGTGTAGTCGAGTAGTTTGTCTACAGGTCCTTATCTCGAGTAGGATTCTGGATTGAAGCTCAAAGCTGTGTCCAGAGCTTAGAAAATTCTTCCTCAGCAATGTACTAAATTTTAATGTAAAATTTAACTTCCGCTGTATTTTATTTTATTCGATGTACTCTGATATTATGTACTCTGAGTCTATATTATCATGATGTAATAAAAGTCTGTTGTTATTGTTCTAATTTGTTGTATTCCCAAAGTTAACGTATTCGGGTTTTGAACGGTCTTGGTCGATTTTGCGATCGATCGAGTCGGGCGGAATCCGGGGCCGTTACGGTTGGTATCATAGCTCTGGTTAGCTCAAATCTTTGATGTACAACTCGTTATAACTGAACAAAAGACTCATCAGAGATTGGATTAGTAATATCCAATAAGAATACTCATTAGAGATAGGATCAGCAGTATCCTAGAATGAGAAAACTCATTAGAGATAGGGTTAGTAATGCCCTAGAATGAGTTAAGAGTGCCCAGTTTATAATTAACGTATTTTTAATTATATATAAACCGATTTTTGAAAATATGATTTTTGAATAAATAAAAGTTATATATATATTTAAAAATTAATTAACTAATTGATTGATGATTGTGTAGTGTAATTATTAGTTCAACTAATAAAATTATTGAAATCAATAAAAGATGAGTTAGTTAATTAAACAACTTTTAGCTTCGTTCCTTTTCGAGGACGAAAAGTTCTTAAGTGGGGGAGACTGTAACAACCCTGAATTTTGGGGTAAATTTAAAAATTTATATTAAGTTATTTTAAGGAGTTTTTGATATTTAAAATAATTTATTTAAAATAATGATGATTAAAAATTGATTTAAATCGAAGTTAGAATGAATAATTTAATATTAATTATAAAAGAAGTTAGAAATAGCTCAGTAGTTTGAAAAGTCAAACTTGAACTTTGACTGACCGTACAAGATGCAAAATTTAACGGATTTTAGTGAAACCAAAAATATTAGAATCTATTTTACGAATATCTTTCTAACGAATCTGAAAAATTGAAATTTCATAGCGGGAATCAAAAGTTATGTCAAAATTAAAATTTAGAAAGGTCGCTATGAAATTTACAAGGTCAAAAATGCTACTTTTTGCATACGAAGGAATTTGGACTCGAAACCACTTCCATTGAGTTAGGAATGACGTTTCTACATTGAAAAACAATAAACACTTATATATTTCAAGTTTCGGAAATTATTTGTTTAAAAATGTATTTTTAATATTTAATATATACGCCCTGAAAATAGTCATTTTACAAACGACCTCCATTTTCGACGAAACCACTTTTGTTGGAACCAGAATGTCAAATTATGGTTGAGTTTAATTTTTCATAATTTTTAGAATTAATTTATGGCCGTGGCAAAAAGATTTCAGTTTTATCAATTTCAGTCAATTTTAATCGACGTGAAAAAAAGCCATTTTTCAAACGGGCTCAGAATTGAACGAAATTAATTTTCCTAGGTCCGCAACATCAAAACATAGCTAAATATATTTTTCGGGAATTTTTGATGTTAATTTGTGACCCCGGTGAATTTTTACGTGCGGTTGAATTAAAAATTTAATGATTTATATTAAAAATAAAGTAAACATGCTGTAAACTTCGAAATTGGGCTTCGCCACTAGCGCCATTGCGTTCAGAAGACATCAAAACCTAGAGTTTTACAGTAAGCATGCCTAATTCTGAGTTCGGGCCAAATCGGGC
Organism: Allium sativum; assembly: GCA_030737875.1. Taxonomy (NCBI): domain Eukaryota; kingdom Viridiplantae; phylum Streptophyta; class Magnoliopsida; order Asparagales; family Amaryllidaceae; genus Allium; species Allium sativum. The sequence continues at coordinate 181,702,290 of CM060913.1, read as the reverse complement.
CTTAATGGGCTAATTAAATATTATAAATAACTAAATTATCCTAAACCCTAGCATCATTTTGTACAGCCGCCGCACCATATGAAACCAACGGCTGGTTTCATCCCATTTTCAATCCCAAATATCTTTCAATCCACTCAGTTAAATTCGAATCTTCAAAAGGGAAATCGAAGAGCATGCTGAGATCTTCCAATTCAACGGATGAGATAAAAAATCGTTGAGTGGTTCATGAGTTCTCTGCGCTCAAAGGGGGACGTTTCGAAGTCGATTTGGGGTGACAAGGCACCATCGAGCTGCGGCCATTCTTGGGCGGAGGAAGGAGGAGGCTCGACCTTCGAGGAGGTGCTGACGGATCATGCAACGGCGATGAAGGGCGGCGCTCGCAGGGAGGAGTTGAAGTTGATGAATAGGTTCGGTTTTAACAGTAACATGGAGGAAGAAAGGATTAATATTAAAAGGTGGATTAGTGGAAATTAATTATTATAATTTAACTATCATATAAATGTAATTGATATTCAAATTAACATAACTTCTTCGTACGAAATCGAAATTCAGAAATTTCAGATCCGTTGGAATCAGAAAAACAGGATCTACACGATGGAACTGTCCAGGACCAAAACAGAGATCTTTGAAAATTCAGTGAAATAGAACCAATCGAGGTGAGATTTCTTTTCTTTTTAAAATTAAAATTAATAAAAAAAAATAAGTTTGTATGTGATGTGAGAATTCTGATTTAAAAATTAAATTAAATTTTAATTATTTATTTCTCGTTTTAGAATCATATCACTTTTGTGTTATATTAGAATTGTTGTGTAAACATATAACTTGTATGCTATATGAGAATTGCCCTATGAACATATCACTTGTATGTGAATTAGAATAGACAAATATAAACATATCACCTTTATATGAAATTTCTGATTTGAATAAATAAAAATAAATTACTTATTATTGTGTTGAATAATTCATACATATTCATTATTGGATTTTAAATGTTTGTTGCTGCTTGTTGTTCTGTTAATTTGGTGAGATATTTTTGTCGTATTTAACCTGACAAATTAAACATGTCATTCATGTTGAATCCACCTTGACAAATTAGAACTGTCATTTTAATCAGTATACGTTGTGTTAAAATAAAACGATTATTTTTGTCAGTATACATTGTATGAAAGCAAATATGCCATTTGTTATTATAGAATTTATGAAAACGTCATTTATTCTAAAGGGAAATTTGTCATTTATGTTGAGACGGATTTGTCATTCATGGTAGAATATATTAATGTCGTTTATTTTAAATGCCATTAGATTAGAATGTCAATAGATTTATATGTCATTAACTTATAATATAAATATTGTTTATGTTAGAATTGATAAATTAGAATATAAAGTAGTAGCGACAAAAAATCATATTTTTGTCAATATAAAGATGTAGAGACAAAAATCATATTTCTGTCAATATAAAGAAGTAGCGACAAAAAATCATAATTTTGTCAATATAAAGTAGTAGCGACAAAATTCAAATCTTTGTCAAGATAAAAGAGTTAAAACAAAAACTGCAATTTGGTTACAAAAAGAATGATAAAAATGTAAAAGAAAGGAAATGTAATAACGTACATTTTCAATGTAAAAGAAAAGAAACGAAATAACTTACATTTTTATTAATGTAATTTAACGTGAATGAAAAATTACATTTTTTTATTAATGTAATTTAAAATGAATAAATAATTATGTTTTCAATGTCATAAAAAAAAATGAATTCAACCTTGAAATAGAATTTACATTTTTATGTAAATATAATAAGAAAAATGAATTGTGACATTAAATTAGAATTTACATTTTTATGTAATCAATTAAGATATGATTTTGCCATGTAATGAAAATTACATTTTTATTAGGTAATTAAAGAGTAGAATTTACATTGTAAAATAAAAGGACATTTTTATTATGTAAAGAAAAAAAAACAAGATTTGACATGAAATGTTAATTACATTTGTAATGTAATTAAAAAGGAAAAAATTTGACATGGAAGCTGATGTGATTAAAAAGGTGAAATTTTGACGATGAAGCACACATGCATTTTCGATTGAAGTAAAAAGATTAGAGTTTAATGTTTACGTTTTAATGCAAGTAAAAGAATAAAATGTAGCGTAGTGTTTTTATTTACATTTTTGATACAAATAGAAAAATGAAATTTAGTGTAGTATGTTTATTTACATTTTTTTTATGTAATAAAAGATTAGAATTTAGGATTGCATTTTTATTCACATTTTTAATGTAATAAAAAGAGTAGGAATTCGACACTGCAAATTTATGTTCATTTTTAATGAAATAAACGATTAGATTTTGTTAATGCATTTTACATGTATTTTCAATAAATTAGAAAAAATGAAGTTTATTGTAAAGTAAAGAATGAAGTGTAGTGTTGCATTTTTTCATGGTTAATGTAAATAAAAGATTAAAATTTTGTGTTGTATTTTTACTAAACAAAAAGGAATGAAAGTTTATGTGCATTTTTAACATTAATAAGAGGGTGAAATTCAGTGTAGTGTTTTTATGTGCATTTTAACATTAGAGAAAGAATGAAATTTAAAGAGGTACATATATTTACATTTTTCATGTAAATAAAAGAATAAAATTTGGCATAGTACTTTTATTGGCATTTTCAATGAACGCATTTTTAGAGTTATGTCAATTTAGAGAAAATGAAAGCATTTTTAGCGTTATGTCAATTTAGAGAAAATGAACGCATTTTTAGCGTTATGTCAATTTAGAGAAAATGAACACATAGTTGGCTTATGTCATTTTAGTAAAAATGAACATATTTTTAGTGTAAACGGTAATATATTAAAAAGAACAATATATGAGGAAAACCTTATTTACATTTTCTATGTAAATAAAATGAACATATTATTAGTGAAAACTTTATTAACATTTTCTTGTGTAAATAAGAAGAATTATTTTAGATGACACTTTCATTTACATTTTCATGTAAGTAGGATATGAATAAGAAAAAGAAAAGAAAAACATGTATTCACATGTATTGTAAATAAATAAGAAATAGAAATGTTTTTAATGACATTTTCTATTCATTGAAAAGAATGAATTGAAAGTTACATTTTAGTTGTTAATTATTAATAAATAGATGTGGGAATGGAATTGAAATGTTCATTTAACATGATACCTTGATATAATACATGAACATGACACACTACATCATTATATGATAGGAACATGATTGTGCGCAGTTTGTTTGGTTGATTCATTAACCTTGTATGTTAATGAGTACATGGAATGATTTATATTTATGTCATTGGAATGAAAAAGAACTATTTTTATTAAAATAAAAATAGTGATAAATAATATCGATATGAAATAATTTAAATGATAATTATCCGAAGATTATTTGAAAAGACTGAGTTATACTCATTTCTAATAATCATACGACGTTTTAAATGGAAGATATAGAAGACGGTGTTGAAGACCGGCGATCTTCACATCGGATGGGCGACGACTACTGAGACCCTGGACTGACTTGCTCCTAGGAAGGGGTTGAAGTGGAAATTGTTCGGACGTATATGTTGATTGCACGGATTTGGTTTTCGCTCAGACCCAGAGCATAAGCTTATAAATGGATTGTGTGTCTGACATTGTACTCCGTTAAATATCATGTTACTGATTTTGTGTTTAATATATAAATGTTGTTGGTGGAGAATTTATTCTTTGCTTAACACCCGTTTATATATTGATGGACGATCAATGGTATGGTATGCATTGACAATGTGGCATGCTAAGATATTATGATGAAGGCTTTTGTTGAAAAGCCGGGCCTTGTGTTTGAAGATTATAGCGTGACTTCATGAGCCTCACACCCCGGTATGATGGTGAACGATTTGTTTGATTAGTAGGTTGACCAATATACTTTATATACATGGATGGGGTCAACTGAGCGTATGCTGGGTGTGGTCGCTCCACATCTGGAGATTGGGAAATTGTTTCAGCAAAAGCCCATGAGGATAGAACACAAGAGTGTTCTTCCAAAGTGCGTATTTTATGTATTACGGTGTTTTCTCTTGTTGGGACGTAAGCCGTGGAGATACATTCGCGATATGTCTTTCGAATCAGGAGCCATCATGATGGAAACCCAACTTCCCAATACGAGCTTCGCGGGTTTTAGTTGTATACTTATATGGTGATATAATATATTATGCCGCTTACATAACATACTATGCCACCTTGTTTTGATACTTTTATATTCGAAATTGTTTTCTACACTATACACTCATGGTATATAAGACGAATTTCGCATATTAAGCATTTTTGACCCTTATAAGGTAAAACTCTATCCTTCGGCGTATGTTGCAAGGGATTGAGCCTTATAATGGTTTCATTTTTCTAAAAAGCATTGCGTTGTTTAACGATTTTCTTTATATTTTTTATGCACTGGCAATCCAATGGAGTAAACCCGTTCCGCGTTAGCGGCGTGGTCCTGTGATTAGCCTTATTACTATTAGTTAAAATTAGCTAAAAATTCTCACACCAGTCCCATGACTGACTCGTAGTTTGTTTCACTTTGCAAACTCAGGTGCCCTCTCTTCCACACGGACAATCGAGCAGTTTGTCTACAGGTCCTTATCTCGAGCAGGATTCTGGATTGAAGCTCAAAGCTGTGTCCAGAGCTTAGAAAAGTCTTCCGCTGCAATGTATTAAATTTTAATGTAAAATTTATCTTCCGCTGTATTTTATTTTATTCGATGTACTCTGATATTCTATACTCTGATGTTATATTATCATGATGTAATAAAAGTCTGTTGTTATTGTTCTAATTTGTTGTATTCCCAAAGTTAACATATTCGGGTTTTGAATGGTCTTGGTCGATTTTGCGATCGATCGAGTCGGGCGGAATCCGGGGCCGTCACAAATTCATTGCCCGTCCTTGCAGCTGACGGGATGCTAGCCTTCTCTTCATCACATTCTCAATACCCAAATCTTGGAAAATACGCTTCCAGCTATCCAACCAATCTTGAACATCCGTAGCCGACTCCATTCCATTGAACGACTTCCCATCAACACTAGTATAATCCTTGTTCAGCTTGGCGAAATCGGCCCTAGGCGCCTGCACTATTGGACCACCACCATTACCACCATTGGGAGCTGCCCTCTGCACATCCCTAAGCATCTCCCTCATGAGGTCAGTAAACATCGTCCTCATGTCAGCAGCATTCCCATTATTGGCTCCCCTACCGGCACCTCTTGTGTATCGGCTCATCATTCAATCTGTAAAGAGAAAACGATTAACCATCTCCATAGTTGTGCTAGTGCAGCGCGACTTCATCCGTAGCTATACTAATAGTATATATATAGCTTTTAAAAATCAAAATAATCACAAATACGCGCTCTCATATACGTACACTATCTCTCCCTGATAACTTCTCTAGGTTAACTACGCAACCTAGAGCTCTGATACCAAGTGTGACGGCCCGCCCCGCACTAGCCGGCATTTCCTCCGTAAGTGCGATGTACACACGCCCAGCTAGCACAGAACGGTCGTCAAAAGAAAGGAAAGAAGAGAATGAACTAACAAGGAACCTGTAGAGTGTCTCACAGCGCATGGAACAAAATATAATAATAACGTAATCTTGACATAAAACAGGCGAGACAGTGCATAAGCTGAAAACTAAACCAACATAGCAGCGGAAATCCAAATACAGCTTATGATCCAACATCATTATTACAACTTTAAATTGTCTCTAAAGAAAAAGAAAGCTAAAGTAGAAGACACACTACTAATGCCCAAGCAGTGATCTTCAACAACATAGGGAGAATATCTATATGTATTATACGTGGAAGCCTCCTGCTCGTCTCCGGATTAGCTACTCGTGCATACCCAGCTAACCTGTCTCTAGTCTGCTCGTGAGAGCACCCTGAGTAATAAGAAGAGACATAAAAATCTGGGTTAGACAAAAAGTCTGGTATGAGCGATAAGCAGCTAAACAGAACAATAATAGGTATACTAAACCATACCTGAACCTGGACCTGCAACCAAAGAGTTAGCACTACATACCGTACAATACTCTAAGGTACCATTGAATAAATGGTGTAAAGATAACGAGGGTGGGGATGTGCATGTCATAATGATGGAAAAAAAAATCAAACATAGCAACCATCCTCACATCTCTCACTCAGTGTGCAAAGCATACGATATCTACCGCTTCGATCCCTAGACCCATCGAAGTAGTGACGGAGTTCAACTTGTACAACTACTGCTGCTACCAAGCTTACCACATGGAGTCATAACTAAACCTTTACAAATGACCCCACTTCATTGGTCTATAGCTCTTCAGTCGTACCTAGGCCAATGTGGCCCTGAATCTATTCACGTACTCCCTACACATAGTGATTCATAGTTACAGACATCGACAACCCCTTAGCACACGTCCTGCAGCAAAGTCCAACCATGAAGCTCACTCATTGGTTCCCATCTGGATCCTGAGTCAAAGCTCCTCATTTGGACCTCCTTTGCATCTCGGGTTTTGATCGAATTGGAGTTGGCCTTCAGAAGAGTCGTCAAGTAGAAATAGAAATACACGTACGGTTCGGTCACCCACGCTCAGTTCGGTTCAGGTTCATCTCCTCCATGCGGTTCGGTTCAGCTTCTCACATGTGGCTTGGTCCGGTCCGGTGGTAAAGTTCCAAGGTGCTCCTTATAGTGTCAAGTTCTGATCCGATCCAACCTTCCTTGTTGTCTCTTTCGTTTGCACGCCTCAGAAGATGCCAACTCCGGTTCGGTAGCCGATCCGATCCCACGCCCTAGCTCCGATCTGATCCCCTTTTTGTCTCTCCGATCCGATCCTCCACCCAACTCCAACTCTAAGAAAATGGCCTTCCTTCTCGCCAAGCCTCTTATACTAAGTTCCAATCCGAATCAAGTCCACTTGCCCGGTTCTCCTATCCGATCCGGTTTGAAACCCTGCACATTTCCTGTAACTTTCCAGCGACTGTTTTGCGCCATTCAACGGCGTTTTGACCAATCTATCACTTCTAGACAATCACAAGGCATACCATACAGTCATAGCAACATATATAATAATTCACAAACACCAAAACAATAATTTGGTAGGTAAAAACGGATCAAACATAGCCAAAACCCCATATTTTTCCCTAAGCATGTTTAGGCAAAACTAATGATATGATTAATAAAACTTAACCAAATCAAACCAAATTTCTAACAGAGGTCTAAAACATTATTTTCAAATTTATAATTATTTTTCCAGAATTTTATCATGTCTAATTTAGCTAATTATCACTAATCACCCTTAATTAACCGTAATTAGTGCAAAACTATGCTAATCACTCACTTTGGCCACAAATGAACTTTAGATCTGAAATAATCTACTATTATGGCGCTGTTCCCAATGCCACACATCAGCTCTAACCTTGCTTTGGCGCTATTCCTCCTTAATTTGATGTAGTTTAAGCCAAAACTTGATTAAGAAGTGATTAGAGGTGTTTTTAGATGTTGGAGGCCATTGTTAGGTTGAAGAAAGGGTTTGTGGCTGCTGGAAAATGAGTGAAAAACCGAAATCTTGAACCTAGCAGCCCTTAAATACCTCTAATCCTGAAATCCCCCATTGGGCCTTGCTGTTAATCAACCGGTTAAGCCCAATTAAGCTGTTTTTCACCATCTGAAACTTGTTTCAGCCACATCTCCCAAACGGTGAGTCTGTTTGGCTAACGTGACCACTGTACGAAATTGTAAACCATCATCCAGAGCCAATGGAAATGGTTTCATGTAAAAACTCCTTTCCAATCAAAAGTTATGGCCAAAACAAGATAAGTTAGGGGCAAAATGGTAATTTAAAAATCGGCAAAAATCATGAACATGGGAAATGACCCCAATAGTCGTCTCCCAAAGTTTCATGACCATAAAACTTCGTATGTGAAAGAAATAAATATCCTACGATCCTTTGATGCGTGGAATGCGGGTCTTTACAATGGACTCATGGCACTGACATAATTCGCATTAAGGAGGTCAACTGAATCAGTAAACCGCCTGATTTTACATTAGATAAGGACATGTGCACACACTATGCATAGAATCATGAAAGCATTAGAAATCTTTTTTAAGGACAATGGATGCTTGTGATTGAATGGTTGAGTAGATGGATGTTGGATGTTAGGATACATTCTTCTTAACTTGAAGATTTCGGGGACGAAATCCTTTAAGGAGGGGAGAATGTAACACCCCGTATTTTCTGTAAACGTTAATGCAACAAATCAAAGTATACTAAATTTTTAAGAGAGGAATTAAGGGAAACGCTTTATGTCATTCTGTTCGTCTCGGAATTCTGCTTGAGATAGAGTCCGAGTTTGCGTAAATCGGACTTCGTATGGAGAAGTTATGGCCTTCAGATGTTTCAGAAATTCAAAATAAAGAAAACAGCTTGAAACTGAATTCAAAATTCAAAACAGAACCCAGAAGCGGGTATGGGCGGGAAATTTCCCGCCCAGGACCCAGGTCGACCAAGGGGTCGACCTCCCCAGACAGGTCGACCAGGGGTCGACCAGGGGGTCGACCTCCCCCCCATAAGTCGACCTGGGGGTTGACCTGCCCTGTTTTTTCAGATCTGGACTGCAATGATTTTGACCTATTCTGGACGGACCGGATGGCTTCTAGGGCGATTTAATGGCTCTAAAGCACTCTCTACACCTATAAAAGAATGCCTAGACCTAAGGTTTCTCCACACAAATTCTTTGAGGCATCTACATGTTGTTTCTCTCTATTCTAGCCTCCACTAAAATAAATCTTATTAAAGCAAGTTATAGTTCTTCTTCAAATTGGAGATTCAAATCAAGTTAAAGCTTCAAGTTGGACCATAGGCATTCCGCTTCAAGCAACATCACTCGAATCATAGCAAATCGCCTTTTTCTAAACCGATCACTGTAAGTTCGGTTATCCTTAGATTTGAATGTTTAATTGGACTCGTGAATGTAATAAATTAAAATATAGAACTATGTCTATTTGCGAGTTAATTATCTTTGATTCATGCTTATGTCAAATCTAAAGTTATCTATGCCTTTGGATCTGATTCTCGATTGTGGCCTAGAACTTATCGTGGCTAATTGCCAATGACTATGATTATGGGATTTTTGCCTAAGACTATGACTATGAAACTGTTGCCCATGAAACTATAGCCTATGACTATGATTCATGACAAAGAGACAATTACATATGACTATGACTATAAGACTGTTGCCTATGACTATAACTATGATTCTTAATTTTGAAACTATTGCATATGATTCATGACTATGAGACTATTACTAAGATTCATGACTATGAGACTATTGCCTATGACATTGATTAAGAAACTATTGTGATTAGTCGCCCATGACTATTGTGGTCAATTGCCTATAACTATTGTAGTCAGTGACTTGTGCCTATTCCCATTAACCTATTAGGTTGTACTTCGAACTGGCATTATGTTGGACCAAATCACCTATGCCTATTCCCTTAATTATGTTGGATCTCATTTTCGTGGTGTAACTTGTCTAGTTTATTCCTATTTACTGTTATGTACATCAAACCCATTGGAACTATTATCTTTGTATTTGGTTCATTCTTGCATGGCTATTCTTTTATGTCAATCTCGTGCTTGTCCCCTATTCCTTGCTTTGATACTATTAGTATCATTTCATGAGTACATAAAAAACTTGTGAAATCATTTTATACGTACGATTATGATGCAGGGATGGGGCGTAACTTAATTAAGTTAATTTGGCATAATAAATATGTTGGCATAAATCTAAATTGGCTATAATAGTGAATGATTTACATGCATATTAGACTTGGGCATAAATTGATAAATTTTAATTGGCCGGAAAGTATGTTATTGGCATGTAAACCAAGTTTTGGACGTAAACGGTAAAACTAGAATATTAAATCTAGTTTTGACATAAATTGTAAATTGGAATTTTAATCTAGATTGGGCATGAATTGTAAAAAGGGAATATTAATTCTAAATTGGTATAAACTGCAAGTTGGGTTAATTGATTGGTAAATCAAGTTTTGGGCATAGAATATAAGTATGTTAATTTGCATGACAGTTGAATATGATCTAGGCTAAATTGATTTACGGAAAATATACATAAATAGTAAATATGCAAATTTAGTAAAAGACGAATACGCCTAACCCGAGGTTAGACTGAGTTGTGGTGTAAAACTGCCCGAAACCGACCGACACATCCAGTGACCACAACAATACCTGTCTAATGTGGGTGGCTAGTGCATCAAGCCCAGAAAGACCCGAGGTTAGACTGAGTTGTGGTGTAAACCTGCCGGGAACCGACCGGCACATCCAGTAACCACAACAATATATGTCTAATGTGAGTGGTTGGTGCTTTAATTTATTAATCAATTAAGGCTCATGAATAAATCAATCTAGAAATGGTGAGGTTAAGTAATTAGGGAAACACTAAACCGTAATAACATGTGAACTAGGCAAGTGGGTAAGGTTAAGTAAATTTAGAACACTTAACCATTGTAACATGTTAGTTAAGCAGATGATAGGGTTAAGTTAACTAAGGTATCACTTAACCAAAATATATAATGACATGTGGTGGGGTTAAGTAATACAAGAGGAAAACACTTAACCAATTATATAACATGATGTATGGGAAGGGTTAAGTTAACACGAGAACAACACTTAACCAATACAACATGATTTGAGGTAGGGTCAAGTCAACACCAAAAGGAAAAACTTAACCAACATGACATGACGGGTGGATGGGTTAAGTTAACTCGAATTAATTAATGACACTTGACCAATATAACTTGATGAGCGAATGGGGTTAAGTTAAATGGGAAATACTTAACCAATATAACCTGATGAATGAACAGGTTAAGTTAATAAATCACACTTAACCAATCCAACATGATAAGCAAGAAAGGTTAAGTTAATAAGAACCACTTGACCAACACGACTTGACGAGTAGGAGGTTAAGTACACGTCAGGTAGGTGGGTAATATTAGTAAATATAGGCCCATAAAAACTTAATCTTAAAGAAAACATGCTAGAATCGGTGGGAGGGTTAAGTACATCTCGTATAGGTGGATAATATTTGATATATATAAAACTTAACCAACAGGAAACCCAAGTAACGAGGACCCGTTTCAGCAGTAACCCACATAGATGTATCAAGGTACCCTGAAACTAGGCAGGGTGGGGCACGATTACTAGGCTGATTATAAGCGGTCAAAAATAATGGCAGGGGGTACGTCATTGTAGGTTCCGACGGTTTACGGGCGTGCACGTACTCCGGAGTGGAAAAAGCAGGCACTGGGTACCGGTAGTTATACACTATGCATCTTGAATCGTCTCGGGTCGCTATCATAAGGCTTGATACACCTTATGGTGGGGCCAACATAGAATATCTACGTGCAAGAGAGGGCCGACTGATACAAACACATGGAAAATTAATACAAAGTAGGTAGCATAATCCCTTGTTGGACCTAGGTCGCATAAACCCTGAATTTGAGAAGCGTTCAATAGGTAGCATAAACCCAGTGGCCCTGGGTAGCGTAAACCCTGGTTGAATCTAGTAAGCACTCGATAGTAAGCCCTAGATTAGATCTAGGTAATAAATGGAATCCCCATAATAGAAGCACACCTGAAGGCAACTGCAAATACGGGGATTTGGATCACATTATCATATGATCATAGATTACTAGTTTGGACACTAGTTAGGTAGTGTAGAGATATAGAAATCAGTATAAACAGGGTAGTTGCGAAGCAGAGAAGGAGTAGAAGCACATTCAGTTTATCAGTACATTCAGTTTATCGGTACATTCAGTTTATCTTGCCATATCCCATGTTTATCCCATATTATCCTGTGACTATGGTTTATTCTTATATTTAGTTTATTCATGTCATGACCCCTTTTCCTCGTTTAAATACTAAGAATCACCAGACTTACCAGACTTTATGTCTGACCTAGTTTGCTTTCGCCTCTTTTCTTCCGCCCCCCCGGTAGTCAGGGAGGGAATAGCTCAGGTTTGTTTGGACCGTCACTCTTTCCAAGCTTGAAGACTCTTTGCCGTGTTGCCTTGGACTCTCTCTTCTACTGCTATGGCTGGCTTATGCTTTATTTGGGGAAATCATTTTATGCTTCTTTATTTTTGTAAGCAAGACAATATACTTTGGTATTGTAAAACAATCTTTGTACGAGCTATTTATCAATGAAATAAAGTTTTATTTATTTGCTGCTGCTTTAATTGTCTGTCTCGTAATTTATCTGCATCTTTTACCTATAATGCTCCATCGAAATTAAGGCATTCCCTTTGTGAGTGACATTAACGGAGGTGGGGTGTTACATATTGCCGTAAGCTTCTATTGGGGATTGTGCTTTAGGGTTTCAGTTAGTCTTAAGACCCGTCATAGCTTATCTTCCTATACGATTCCATTTGGATTGAATTCGCATCGTTTGAATTCAACTTGAGACTAACTTTTTCCTCCTTTTTACTTAAAGAAGCGAAATAGTTGGTCGTAGACATGCAAGTGTTGGTTCACCCAGTGTACCTCCTACCGGAGGGGTGATTATGTCTCAAGTGGCCTATTTTTAGTCTTTTAGAATAGTTATCGACTTGTTCTCTTCGGGTTGATTTCTATAGTCCATCTAGGGCCCATTGCTTTAGTGGTGCTTCCATTTCATTCTTTGACTCGAGTTGCTAATCGATGTCTGTTTTGCCTATTGGGTATCACCCTTATCTTGTTGATCATTTATGATCCTTGAAGTTGATTGATCATTGGATATATTTCCCGTGCGTCATTGCATACGTCGTAAGTGCCTTTGATCCTGATATTTCTTGATTTCTAGTTAAGATTGTTTTGTACGTCGTTACGTACCTAGCATGGTCTTTTGATCACTTTTCGGTCGGTATGGAGATACCATGTCTTGGTGACTAAACCTACTCCCTTGTTGTCAGCTATATAGTTCTAGTTCGGCGTTAGATCACCAAGCCTTCGGGCTAAAACAACTCATTTGTAACCTCGTTGTGCCTGGGTGAGTCGCCAAGCATTTGTGCTAAATTAACTCAACAAGCGTTCCAAACTCAAGATCAAGAACGAGGGAAAGCATCCCGCTCCTTGTGATCCCTCTTCTTGAGTCAATGTACGTATAATTAATTCCTTAATGTCATCTACTTGTTCAGAGATTGTTTTATTTATGTTCTTTTGATATACGTCGTCCGTGTTCTTCGTTATCAAAAGATATCAATTATGTTTGTTCGTGAGTTGATAAAGGAATTTTATTTCCTTTATGCCATCCCAAATGATTTATCGAATTTTTATATTTTCACGAGATTTGCGTGAACGTTAGAAATTGTGAGGGCTTTCTTATGTTAAATAGTCCATCGAGTGCGTTAAGGATCTCGACCGAGATATGGGACGCCATGTTGTATTTCGAAATTCCTAAACACCATTATGTGAGAATCCGACATTCGAAATGATTCCTAAAATTAAAATTCACTCACGATAAGTTAATCAAAATAATAATATATTGGATTTTTGTGATTTTTCATAATCGTTTGTTATTTTTCTAGTTAATTTATTTCAAGATTTCCTTCGAGCAATTCCAAGAATTTGAGTGGTTCAAGATTTTTAATTAGAAATTATCTTGAATCTTTTCTTTGAGTAAATAAAATAACTCCAGGAATAACCCAAAAAGTTATTTATTTATGCCTCTTGTTTTTGGAATTCAGATCTTTGATTTTCGAGAATTCTTAGTGATTAGGAATCTCGCCTAATTCCTAATCCTTGTTTCGATTTGCTAAGGAGAATTTTGTGTTCTTGTGATTCCGTGGGTCTCCTTATTTTCTCTAGTGAACGATCACTCGAGAGAATGGGAATCCCATAGGGAAGGGGAAATCGGAGTTTTTGCGATCCGTGGCGAACTCAGTAATTCCTTTCTTCAAATCTATGATCTAGTCGATCATCCGGAAGTGCTATAGTCAATTCACTTATGGACTTAGCCATGCATTGTTCTTAGAAATGAATATTGAAAGGATGAGTTTTTTTGATATTCCTCCTTTGTTTGTTTGAATAATTTGGACTGACAATTGTCTCCGCACGTTTGTTGACCCTTGTCAATCAAATTTTTTTTTTGGATTATGACCTCTTTGGTTTAATCTCATCTTGTTATAGAAATTGTCTATTGCTTCTTTGATTGATTGCTGATGTTTTTGCGATTTGAGATTTTTGGCGGAAAATTATCTTAAATCCTATTGTTCCGAGGTGATAAATTGTGCACTACTTATCCATCATCTTCTCGATGTTTCCGATTTTCTAAAATTGATACTTGAGTTTCTGAATATTGAAAATTTCGTGTAATTCCTAATGATTCATCCTTATCGTTACTAAATGAGATTTAGTACCTAGTTAGAAATCGATTTCCCTGAATAGTTCATTGGTATTTCATTACCAGCGTTGAATCATTGATTGTTCTATTAAGAATTGCTCTCCTTAGCTAAATTCGTTGGAATCTCTGTGTTATGCTTTTGTTGGTGTCAGCTACCTTGTCGCAAGACTAAATTGCTCAAATTCGATGTTCGCTACAATGTCGTAACTGAGTTTTGGGAATGGAATAGTCAGCCACCATAATTTCTCATCTCATATCCTAAGAGCAATATCTACTATCGATATTCCTCGTTTGTAGGACCCAGTCTTGTGCTTCTTGAAAATTCCGAATTTGATTTGTAAGATTCTTATGCATTATACAAATTCTCATTCCTTTGAGAATTGTAATAAGGAAGGCAAACTAATACGAATTCATTGCGTTCATGAATTTTTCTGGAATTATTTTTCCTATTTGGGATGACTACCTTCATGGGTAATGAAGATGAGATTGAGCTCTATTTTTTTTTTGGTCTTACGAGACGAAATTGGGATCTCACCTAGCTGTTAGTGTGATCTTTTCATTTCGTGTCGGTTCTTGTTGTACCACTTCATGGTATAATTTTTGTTTGTTACTTATTACCACACTCTTAAGAAATTGCGGGGGCGCAATTTATTTAAGGGGGGAAGTCTATAACAACCCGCTGATTCGACGATTTTAGATTTAACTATTTTATTTAAATACAAAGTCGTTAATCCTTAATCGTGTGTATGACCAAAAAGTCACATTTTGCATATAGATGAATTTGGACTCGAAACCACTTCCATTGAGTCTGGATCATCGTTTATGGCCTTTCGGACTATAAACATCGATACCTTTTGAGTTGAGCGATTTTGGTCTTTTTCATTTGGTAAATGACCAAAATATCACTTTTTGCATATGGACGAATTTGGACTCGAAACCACTTCCATTGAGTTTAAAACGTCATTTACGTGTTCGAAAATGATAAGCTTCGATATATTCCGAGCTTCGGAATTTTGGCACCTTGGTTGGGTCTTGGTTGAGCTAAACTAGCTCACCATATAACCCCAAATCATCCTCCAACTCTTCATTCATTCTCACTTCGACGAAAGAAATATGAATGGAGAGGGAATGGGAAATAGAAATTCCCTAAGCTAGGGCTTTCAATCTAAAGCTCAATTCATGTGCAAATCTCATTCTTAGACATGGGTAAGCCTCCCTATCCTCTTCTCTATCTCCATAGTTCATCAATTTCAGATTTTTGCTCTTGTCCTAAAACATATATTTCCTTATGTATGTTCACGTGGTGATTTTGGGGGAGCTAATGAAGAAAGGTGGGTTCTTGCTCGAATTGGAGCTTGTTCTTCATCATTTGAAACCAAGGTGAGTTCTTTTTGAACTTACATCTATGCCACAAGCCATTGGCTTGTACAAGTGTAATTTAAGACCATTTCATGTTGCATTTCCTTGTTGAATTGGTTAGGATAGTTTACACTTTTCGGTTCCTTAGTTTGAATTTCATTTGAAATAGAAAATTATGACATAGTTTATTTACACGATCAATGCACATGATTTGAGTCGATTAAGTAGTGTTGGGAAGTACCGTTGTGGCAACCCGCAAGTTTTAAGACTTCACAACTTGCTTATATCACGTTTTGTCGTTTTAGTTCGAAATTTTGTTCGTTTAGAACCTATAATCGAAATCTTTGCATTCAAGCTTTGAGAGTCGATATGGTGGATCGGAGAGGTCTCCTTGATGTCCCGAAGAAGTCACGAACCTCAACGATGGACGACGGACGCTCGCGGGGGTAAAATTCCACTAGGTTCAACCTGGGCAACAACCCATGTCAGAACCGGTCGACAGGCCCAAAATGGGGCGATCGACCGGTTTTATTCCTGTCTAAAAACGGTTAACCACCCCATTTTGACCGGTCGACCGGTTTTGGGCTCTGGACCAGATGGACCTTAGTCCATAGTCTAACCCCATCCGGGCTCATTCCCGGCCAGAACTCGGGCCGTTCGGACTTCGTTTGTGAACTTCAGCTTCATAAATTCACAGATTCCAGCAGCTCGATTCATCGACTTTGATTCTCAATTGATTCTTCCAATATTGATTCTTTTGGTCTATTCACATTGTTTAAGATGTGAATTCAATAAGTGATTATTCTAAAGCTTGTACGCTCTATTCTGTATATTGAATTTATTCGATACTCTTGTTAATATGATTCACACCATTAAAACGTGAATTATCGACTCGATATCCTTCGAGTCTATTCCAATATAGTTTAAAACCTTCGGGTGCTAGTTTGGGATTTCGATTTGTTCGTTAATCGAAATTACAACCGCTATCCCCTTGATTTCCTGTATGTTGTTGTAATATGTGTTTATGTTTTATGATTTTTGTGTTCGCTTCGCTACGACGACAGTTTTTATGAATAATTGAACCACATTGGATAATGGGTTTGTATATTGTCAATGGGCATCGAACCAACGTTTAATCAGTTTTTAAATTCAAATCCTTTTAAAATAAATTCGGTTTCTAAACCAAGTTCTGAATCTATTGATTTATATTCCTTATCCTATCGATCAGACGAGAAATTTAGTTTATTTACCATAGTAAAACTGAGGACTATGACCCCTTATATGTTTACTTCGCCGAATAACTCTTGGACTCGTGCGTTCGAACATGTGTGGTGATTTTCACTGTTTTGAGTATGAACCAACAAAGAGTTCGTAAATATTCGAGAATAGCGAGTGGTTATGGGACATTCAACTATTTTCTTATATTAACTGTCTCGGTGTAATTTATACTCACCGGATCGATGCGGTCCTTTTATGATTTATGTTTTTGTGGTCCTCGATCGCCCGAGAGGGATTTGCGATTCTTGGATTTCACTTCTGGGACTTCAGTCCAACTTTTATGATTTATGTTTTTGTGGTCCTCGATCGCCCGAGAGGGATTTACGATTCTTGGATTTCACTTCTGGGACTTCCAACTTTTATGATTTATGTTTTTGTGGTCCTCGATCAACTGAGAGGGATTTACGATTCTTGGATTTCACTTCTGGGACTTCGGTTCAACTTTTATGATTTATGTTTTTGTGGTCCTCGATCGCCCTAGTGGGATTTACGATTCTTGGATTTCACTTCTGGGACTTCGGTCCAACTTTTATGATTTATGTATTTGAGGTCCTAGATCGCTCGAGAGGGATTCACGATTCTTGGATTTCACTTCTCGGAATTTGGTCCAACTTTTATGATTTATGCTTTTGTGGTCCTCGATCGCCCAAGAGGGATTACGATTCTTGGATTTCACTCGCCGGGTTCACGACATGGTTTCGTGCGGAGCTTCAACTCAAACCATGCGTTCTCTACCTAGAGATCGTTTCTCACCTTTTTATGATGTTTCTGGATTTCTAAATGATTTTTGAATCTTGATTACTTTGATGCGATGCGTGACAATTTGATTATGTTTGGCATTTATTTGTCAATTCTGATTGTTATATGCTCTTTTCTTGCCATGAGATTTATTTCCTCTGTCATTTCCTATTGTGTGCTATTATTTGAATGTTGCATTCTACATTAGCTAGGAGATTATTTAGAGATAGTTGTGTTGACATGCCATGTCTCATATTTGTTTATGATTAGGTATTATTATCAGAATCATGTCATCCTGCATTATATCTCTTATTATCTCAGTTTATTTGATAAGTACAGCTAGACTAATCCATTTATTGTTTATTTTCTTATCAATAATACTCGGGTCAGGCTGAGTCGTTTTAAGTGCTCATTTGGGTCTCATCGCAGGATTGATCTTCCACTTTCAGCTTGTTACTCTGTCTCTGCATCTTTATGTACTTTTGTACCTATGTCATTATCTATCGTTGTGTACATATTCTTATATTTAGATCATGGTACATGTATTAGTGGATCTTTGTTGACCACTAACTTGTTGTATACATTCTTGTTTATACATATCTAATCCGCCTTTGTGATATGATTATTCTGTGTCTGGCTGTGAAATATATTATTGTTGTTGTCTATTTTATACTGCTTTCTGGATTATTTATAACCGTTGTGTAGTTTCCCTATGTGCCGACTGGTCATGTCGAAATTTTAATTGGTATCGGAATTCGATGTGCATTCCTCATATGGAGATATTATACAATCGGTCTCTTTTCACAAACCTCATTCTCCGTTTTGGTCTACGGTATTTCCCTGAAATGAACTGGACGATAGTGGGTATAGAGGCGGGGCGTTACATCTATATACTCGATTGATGTTCGGAATGCCAAATTACGAACTACCGCACTGCGGCAAGTTCGTTTTAATTAAATATAAACATTTAAAAACTTCGTTTATAAAATAATTCCAACTCTATTTTCAATAAATTAAAAATAAGTTAAGCATATTATCCCAAATCTAACTTCATAATTCAGATTATTCAACTCGTTGATTTTTTATGCTACATTCATAACTCAGTTATGAATTATTTCGAAACTTGGTTTCTATATTCAATTTCAATCCCTTTGGGATTAAATTGTTTATAAAATCCGATATAATCGAATTCCAATTATAAATTCCTTTGTGGGAATAATCACTTAATTTAACCTCCTTTATCATTACAAACCAGTATCATCCCTTGATAATATTGAAGGTGTTCAAGTTGGGGTATTTTATTTACCTCTCAGACCTTGACCGACATCGTTTTTACCTTGAGATAGATAAAAGCTTGTAATACAAAAACTCGAATTAAATCTCACCTTCTATTCCATTTCTCACATTTGGAAATTAATTTTCAAATTACTCGAAGAAAATTATTTCATCATATTTATAAACATTATTTTTAATTTAACTTTCTTACTAAACAAACTTCCATATTAATAATTTATATGAAACTCGATTCCCATTTGAAATATTTGATTATTATTATATAAGCATAGAATTTATTTTCAAATTTAAAATCTTAAATTTCTATTTAATACAATTCCAATATCTTTTGGAAATAAATCTTATTTCTATAAATTCGACATTGTCTAATTCAAACCATAAATCCATATGGATTTATTTAAATTTAGTTTACATTTCAAACATCTAAATAAATTTCATTGTTTCCTTTCCCTGAAGCGATTCAGATTATAAATCCCGTTTTAAATTCATACTTGAATTTAAAATTTCACATTATCCATTAATAGTTGTTTTTTCTTTATTTATAAATATCATTATAAATTTCACTTCTTGTCTTAAATACTAAAACAAGCTTCGATTTCAAATTCCATTTGAAAATCCAATTTCCACATCGAAAAATAAATTTTCTTTTTTTAAATTCATACTTGAATTTAAAATTTAATATTCTCGTATGATAATATTTCTTTCCATTTATAAACAATGTTTATAAATTCAACTACCTATTCTTATTATTAGACAAGTTAATATTTTTCTAGCCAATTCGAAATTCAATTTCTATTTCCAAAAAATTGATTATCCTTTTTAAATCTAAAAATCCCTTTTATGATATTTTTACATATCGATATCTAGGGCCAGTGATATTCAAACATTCAAATACACAACGTCAATTCAACATATAACGCACAAATCTAAAAACAATGATAGTTAAATTTTTGAGGAGTCCAGTTGGATACCTTGTAACACCCCACCTCCATTAAGGTCACTCACAAAGGGAATGCCTTAACTTTGATGGAGTGTTTTATTAGACAGAACCGAATATTACAAGACAGATAAGAAGTACTTGAAAAATTATAACTTTATTACAACAGAAGTAGAAATAATTTTGGTTACATCTTTCTAAATCACAATACCAAAACTCAAGTACATAATTATCAGTCTTATACAAAATCCTTCAGAATGTAAAGTTTCAAAGCCATAATCCCCAACATAAACTGCCATGAAAAGATAGAGTCAAAGCCAAGCAATACTCCAAGCACTTCGAGTAGAGAGAATTAGAATCAAGCTCTTATGTTTCCACCCTAAGCACCCGGGGGGAAACGAAAAGAAGAGGGGCGAAAACGAACGAGGTCAGACATAAAGTATGGCGAGTCCAGTGACTTCCAGCATATAAACAGATAATATTATCATGACATGTAAATAAAGCTGGATGAGAGATAACATCAACAGGAATAACAGATATACTTTAAGTTAACAGAAGAAACAGAATGATGTAAACCAAGTTATGTTCCTTACTTACATCTTACTTCTCTGCACTAATACTAGTATAACAGGGTTAGGTTTTATCCTAATGTCTAAACTGAAACAGAATCGAAATAGAATAATCTATACAGAAACAGAATGCTAGTAATGGGCCTTCACCACCCCAACAGACAGAAAGTACAGAAGCAGAATACTAATAATGGGCCTTTACCACCCCAACAGACAGAAGGTACGGACACAGAGTACTAATAATGGGCCTTTACCACCCAACTAATGGGCATTTACCACAACAACAGACAGAAGGTACGGAAACAAAATCGGAATCGGAATCAGAGACGGAAACCGAATAATCCCTACGGAAACAGAATGTTATAATTAGGAGTACACTAGTAATGGGCCTTTACCACCCCAACAGACGGTACCATGCAGAAACAGACAGGTGTTACCACCCAACAGAAACAGACGGTACCAACAGAAACCGATAGAACTAAGTGTACCCTAAGTCCTACCCCAAGCGATTGGCTCCCTAATACATAAATACCCTGTGTCGGCCCCAAAATAGGGTGTATCACTCCCTAAAGTGGTAACCTATTGGAACAAACCTATTTACAGATGTCACGGTGTCTTACATCCTCAGAGCAGATCGGATCCATGCACGCACATGACCCGGTTGGAATGCACCATCAACACCTCTCGCCATTATCAGAATGAAGCGCTTATAATTAGTTCAGTAAGCGTGCCAGGACCCCTACATAGTGTGGGGTCAAAGTTTTTGATACCAGAAAGGGTTACTGACTAATATGGGTCCCAAACAACAGTGACACAAGAATTTCCCCTCCTACCCTTGTGTCCCCAGATTAACAGATTCAAGATTAACTTGTTTACATGTTTCAGACATACAGAGTTCAGATTTACTAGTTCACAGATCAGACAATCAAGTTAACAAGTTCTTAGACTAACGGATCAGATGTACAATTTTAACAGACTTACAGATTGTCTAACTTTGTATTGGTCCTACAGATTCACGAAACGGGTTTGTTAAATTCATCAGTCCAGTTGGTTTAACCCTATCCACCCAACACGTTTTAGAAATCATATCTATCTCAGATTTGCATTAATTAAATATTAATGCAAAGACCTCTCACATTAGGTCGGTAGCTTGTGGCCGCTGGATATGCTGGGCGGTTCCGGGCAGACTTCTGCTACAAACAGACCTAACCTCGTGTCTAAGCATATTTTAGTTATGCCTACTACCTCTCACATTAGACTGACATTTTGCGGTCGTTGGTTTAGCCAGTTGGTTCTGGGCAGGCTTCTACCGCAAACAGAGTCTAAACTCGTGTCGTAGCCACTTTATTCCATTACAGAAAATATCAGACTAATTATGTCCATTTAGTAGATTTAACTTCTTTACAAGTTACGGCAGACTATCCAAAGTTCTATTAACATGTTTTGCTCAATTTTAGATCGAGCCTCCAAATTACAATTATTCAGCTTTCAACAGATTAACCAATTCAACAAATTTAGCAGATAACAGACCTAGCAGATTAGGCAATTTAGCAGATTAGCAAAACAGGCAATTCAACAGATTAAGCAATTCAATAGATTAGCAGATTTAACATCTCTTAAAAATTCTATTTACATATCTTGCCCAAACATAAATTAAGCCTAAACTTAAATGCTCAAACCATGGTCATAATTCATAATACAATATATGCCCCCAAATTTTCGTTAAACTTTGCACAGTACAGAACACTCTCTAAAAGCCCCAAATCATGATATGAATTATGCCAAATTATAGCTTTAATGCCAATATCCAAAAATCCATATTTAGGCGCATTCACATTAATAGTTATCCTATTTTAATATAGTTCCTTATGCCTAAGTTTCATATTCCTTTTTCAAGTCATGAATCATTATATAAAATATACCCAAAAATCTGGATCTTTAAATTATTTCGTCTCAAAATCAGATCTTAATTTTTATAAGCATTATGTCCCCAAGTTTCAAGTCATATGTTATCATTCAATAATTCCTCTTCTTCCAAATCATAGAGTATGCACAGATCTAGATCTAATTTACAACATATGTCCTTTTCTCAAATCAGTCACAGATCAGTCATGTCCAATTATGCATTATTCATTATTTACTCCAAAATTTAGCGTTCGTGCGTTAATCTCTTATGAGATTTGGCGTAGGCTCGTAGTAGCCTGGCTATAGAACAGAAAAAAAGAAAGAGAATAGTCACAGAAAAACAGATCCGACAGATAAGAATATGCATAATCTCAGATTCAGATTTATAACCATGTTAGATCATAATTAAAGTTCATATCTGAAAATAACTATACTCACAAAAAGGGAACAATTCTTGTGTTTTGGAATATGTATTCTGACACTGAATAGCTCTCCTTTGGCGTAGGCTATCGATTAGATTAGAAAATAGTTGTTCTCTTTTAATTCTATTCAGATTGGAAGAAGATGCACTAGTTCTAGCTTAGATTTCAACAGAGTAGCGACGCCGTTATTTTATTTTAATTAGAATAGAGGCAGAGTATAGGCAGAATGAAATTGTGTGGAGAGAAAGTGAGGTTTGGGGGGTGTTTTTATAGGAGAATAGGGTGATTTAGAGCCTTCAGATCAGTCCAGAAGTCATCAGAACCACCCAGATCGAAGACAGGTCATCCAGCCACTCAAAAGAAGACACGCCATCACAGAACACTCCAGAATTCTGTGCTGGATCAGTATGGGCGCACTTGGCAGGTGCGCCAGTGTATTTTTGTACTGGCGCACTTCACAAGTGCGCCAGTATATTCTGGCCTGTTTTCGGTTTTTCTGCCTAACTTCGTTCGTCCATATCTTCTTCATACGTTATCCGTTTTATGCAAACTCGGACTCTATCTCAAGAAGAATTTCGAGACAAAAGCAATGGCGCAACCCGTTTCCCTTAGTTCTTCTCCTAAAAATTAAGTATACTTTAATTTGTTACTTATACGTTCACAGAAAATACAAGGTGTTACATTCTCCCCTCCTTAAAGGATTTCGTCCCCGAAATCTTCAAGTTAAGAAGAATGTGTCCTACCAACCAATCATCCATCTACTCAACCATCATCCACAAGCATCCATTGTCCTTAGAAAACTTCTAATGTTGTATGAACATATGCAAAAGTTTGTGTATATGTCTCTTATCTAATGCAAATATCAGGTGGTCTACTGATTCAGTTGACCTCCTTAATGCGAATTATGTTAGTGCCATGAGTCCAATTATGTATGCAAGAAATCCTATTTAATACACTTCATTTCTATATGAGTGCATAACCATTCATCCAAATGCAACATCCATATGATGAGTCAATCATTTTGCATCCACAAAAATTGAAAAATGCACACACATTCATATGCAGTATGAAAGTGTTATTGAGCCGATCTAGTGCCTAGTGTGTGTATATGCATCCACAAGCAACCACTAGCAACCACTTGCATCCACTTGCAACCAACAAACATAACATGTCTCAAACACATGTTTATATCCATTAGTTTCTACCTAAAGGTCGAAGACTCAATCGATAGGATACAGCCGAGTGATAGAAGCAAGTATAATTAAAATAAAATTTCTGTCCCCATTAGACATCGGTTAAGAAAATAAATCCCTAAGTATCACCCCTGAAGACTGAAATCAACATCAGATAGAAGATCAGAGAATTACTCCCATTAAACAATGTCAAAACTGGAAATCTACTTCATGCTTCGAGTAAAAACCCCTATCCTTTTCAGAAATATTCAGATACTTACAGACTACTAGTACATATCAGATTATCAAATGATTCTTAGGAAATTAAGCATGATAAAACACTAACATACCCCACAAAAACCAGAATGTATGCGTCATAGTCAACTTAACGCCTAACACAGATACCCTCAAACCCCAACCTATCACAAACAGATGAGTCGTAACCCTCATGCGGTTTGAGACTATAGCGGGATCAGAAACAAGACTAATATTAAAGTGCAGAGTCTTAATTACAGAATCAAAATGCCAGAATCAAAGAGAGTTTTAACTCAATAATTAGATAAGGAAACCTTCTATAGAAATTTTTCCTATCTCTATCCTATTCACCAGCCACGAGAGCATTCGCCTGCCCTCCAGAAGTAGGTTCTGCCCTCTGCTCTTGCCTTCTGGGGCAATCCTTGATCAAATGTCTTGTCTCGCCTCACTGAAAACAACTAGTCTTCTTACATGTTAACAAGTATTTCTCTAAAGTTGCCCCCATTGTGCGGAAAATCCTACGAAGCTCGTAAGAGGATTAGCCGTAGGTGAAATTACTATGGCTATAGATGGAAGTTAGGCACTTCTTTGTCCTTCGATAGCCGCCGTAGTCTCATCATGTCTACGGAACCATGTCGCGATGAGGTTACCTCACAGAAAGCCAGGAGCCGCGGAGACTCAGAAAAGAAAGAAACAAGGATTAAACAGAAAATCAAAAGATAGATATATGGCTTTGGAGACTATGTTTGTCAAAATAAACTTTCCTTTTGAAAATACTTCCTTTTTAAAACCTTTTTGAAAATAGTTTTCAATTTTTTTTATCAAATATTGTAACAACCCGAAAATCTGGGCCAGTTTAAAATTTTTATTTTGGCAATTTTAGCGAATTTTGAACATTTAAAATAGAATATTTTAAATAATATCGACGAGAAATTTATTTTGAATAGAATTCGACGTATATATTATATACGTCATCGTTAGAATATAAATAATTATATATAATTATAAATAGAATTGAAAATGGCGCGGTAGTTCGATAATTCGATTTCAAACTTCAATTGAACATACCGGGTGCAAAACCAACCGGATTTTAGTGAAACCAAAAACATTAGGATCTATTTGTGAATATCTTTCCAATGAATCCGAAAAATTGAGATTTTATAGCGGGAATCAAAAGATACGTCCAGTTGAAAATTCTGAATAGTCGCTATGGAATATAGGCCCTTAAAAATGGGAATTTTGCAAACGACCTCGGATTTCGACGAAACCACTTTTGTTGGATCTGTGATGTCAAATTATTGCTGGATTCCAAATTTCATAATTTTTCGAATCAATATGTGAGCGTGGCGAAGGAAAACGCGTTTGACCAGTTTTAGTTGATTTTAATCGACTGGAAAATGGACATTTTTCGAATGGTCTCAGAATTCGACGAAACTAGTTTTGTTAGGGCCGTATCATCAATATGAAGCTAGAAAATATTTTTCTGGAATTTTTCTAGTTAGTATGTGACCCCGGTAAATTGAAATGCGCGTTCAAATTCAATATATAGAGTTATATGTTGATTTTAATGGAAACTGATCGAAACGATCGAATCAGCTTACGATACATATCCCATTATGTTCGGAATGGGAGTAATTAGCTATGGACGACAGGCGGTGGGTCTCGTTTCGAGGTCAAAATAAAAAGGTACCTTTTTGAAATTAAATTAAATAAAATAAAAAATATATATATACTTGAACGCTGACCCACTCCCTATTTCCCTTTTCCCTAATCGGTTAAACCCGATAACAGAAGATAGAAAGAAAAAAAAACATCGAATCCCTAAATCGATCGAACCACCGTCGATCACCACGCCGTGCCCAACGCCGGCCTCCACCCACCTCCACGCAACCATCGTCGGCCCCTGCTCCTCGCGCCTCCTTCATCGCCCCCGAATTGAAGACGCGCTCGCACCCAGCCCCTCGTTCACCGCACCCCTCTAGGCGGCGCCGCAACCCCCTCCCCCCCGTGAAGCTGACCGCGCCCCTCCCCCTTTCGATCCACCTCCGCCCCTCTGCCTGAGCCGCAGCGAAACCCCTCCTTCCGTTGTAAAAGTGAGTTTCCTTATTTATATATTTTTGTTCTATGATTTTATAAAGTAAAGGTCTGATTTTTATTTAGTTATAAATCTTATTTTTCATAAGTATATAAGTTTTGATTTTTAAGGATGTAAAGTTAATATTTTTACTATAGGAAAGTTAATATTTTTATTATAGGAAAGTTGATATTTTTATTATAGGAAAGTTGATCTTTATTATAGGAAAGTTTGAAATTTTAAAACAAAGAAAGTTCGATTTTTAGATCTATGAATAACGAATTAAAAATTAGATTTTTATAGATGAAAGGTTTCGATTTTTATATGTAAGAGGATACAATTTTTAAATATGAAATTAAAGTAGAAATACGATTTTTATCATCTTGAAGGCGAATATAAAAGATCGATTTTTAATAATATAGAAAGGTTAAAACTATAATTTTTATAGTTTAGAAAGGATAAAAATTCGATTTTTATTTTATAGAAGGTATAAAAATATAATTTTTATTATATAGAAAGGTTAAAAATATAATTTTTTTATTGCATGTAAAGGTCGAAAATATAATTTTCATATTATATAGATAATAAAGATGTGATCTTTATATGGTAGGATATAAAAAGACGATATTTTTATAGGTAGAAAGGCGAAATCTTTATATAGAGAATAGCAGTGTAAAAATAGAATTTTTATCTATATGGTAGTAGCGTAAAAATTCGATTTTTATATATTGAATAGCGAAGTAAAAATTCGATTTTTATATATGTAGTGGCTACGGGCAACGAAAGTGACGAAAGGCAAGAACGACGAAGACTTCTACAAAAGAAGAGTCGAGATGATAGGATTAGCTATTGGTGAGAACTTCTCACTCAAAATTTCTTTTTCTAGTTATATATATATATATATACTAGGATGCAGACGGTGCTTAGTAGCACCCGACACCCGTCATCCACAGACCATGGATGGCTTGTTTGTTTAATTGATTGTGTTGTGGAATGATTGAATAATAAAATATTCTTGTGTTGAAAAGAAATAAAATAATTATATAGTTAAAAATATTTTATCGTTAAAAATATAATTTTTAACGTGAATGTGAATAAATGAATATTTATAAACAAATCAGCCGATTTGTTTATATACACTGATTTGACTGATATTGATTGGGTCGATAAATTTTACACATCACCCAACTGCACAAATAAAAATATGTGTTTGTTGATTTGAAACCCCACACGGGTGTTGGGATGATATTTGAGTACACTAATCCCAATTATTTAATTGTATGTCGATCGATTGATTGACAGACTGTGTGAGCGTTAATTATTTATATTTAATGCTTATGCAGTTGTGTGGTGCACCTTGGATGATGGTTGATTGTTTATCATTGCTATTATATACATGTGTTGCATGGAACCCATATAATTAACGTTATATGGTAATTCATTGGGCCTCATTCCAATCGGGAAAATAATGAATATTGTAAAAGAAAATTCATGTGTTGAATATGAAAATAGTCATGTGTTGACGATGTTCATGTGTTGAAAATATTCGTGTTTTGAGTAAAATATTTTAAATAATAAAAATTACATCTTTATCATATTTAAAAATTAGAACCTACTTCACGGTGGAGTCTAATTAAAAATCAAACGATAGATACCATAATTTTATAAAATATTTTGCACAACAAAAATAGTGATGTGTTGACAGTACTCATGTGTTGAGATTAGTCGTGTATTGAAAGAAATATAGATTAATGTGTTGAATAGAATAAATATTCATTTGTTGAATAGAATAAAGAAGTTTTTGAAAAATATAAAGCCGTGTTGATTAGAGATGCGTTATTTTGACGCGAACGATATTTATATTGATTTTATTCGTTTTACAATGAAAATTGAAAAGTGATTTCAAAATTTAATATTTTGAAATGAAATTCAAATTAAATTAGATTAAAAATTCAAATGGAAATTTTATTGAATCAATTTGAAATGAATTCGAATCGAACAGAAAATGAATTCGATTCGAATTGAATAGAAAGTGAATTTGAATTCGAATCGAATAGAAAATGAATTCGATTCGAATTGAATAGAAAGTGAATTTGAATTCAAATTGAATAGAAATGAATTCAAATTGAATTAAATTGAAATTGAATTAAAAACGAATTGAAATCGTTTTGAATGAAATTTAAAACGAACTGAAATTGAATTGAAATCAATTTGAAATGAATTCGAATTGAAGTAAATAGAAGGTAAATTCAAATTGATTTGAATTAAAACGAATTAGAATTAGAATTGAAACGAATTTGAATTCGAATTAAATAAAAATTGAAATGAATTCGAGTTGAACTGAAATCAAATCGATTTGAGATTGTAAATGAAGTTGAAATTGTTTTTGAAACGAATTTAGAATATTTATAAAATTCGTTTTAAAAGGAAATCGATGAAATATATATAATATATATATTATATATATAATGGCCTGAACAGAACGCCCCGCGCCGTGGCAGTTCATGAATTTCGACCATTGACTTCGAATTGATGTTGCGGGAGATCCGACCGTCAGATTCTCCTAAAACCGGAACCGTTGGGTTCGTATCGAAAAGAGCTTTCCAATGATTATTAGAAATTTGAAATCTAACAGTTGGATTTTGAATTATGTCCAAATCAAATTTGGAAAAGGTCGATGTAAGTGCAGTTCGATGGCCGTTGATGGAAATTGACTGTACGGGCCTTGATAAAATTATTTAAAATATCAAAAATTTGTGTAAAATCATAAGAAATGATTTGGGGAAAATTGGGCTGAAAAATTCTATATTTGAAAAGATAAAAATAGATTTTTATCGAAATGAACTAGTTTTGAACTAGAATTAAAATCAAATTATTTTTGAAATAAATAAATTGAATTTGAAAGTGAATTTAAAAATAATTAATCTTCCCAATACGTGGATTGGACTGGAGTTGAATCAAAATTATCTTCGGAATATTTCGATGTTGGATTTCGTGACTATACAGATATTGTTATGGGAATTTGAAAGATATATTTTATATTGCTATTTCCAGTACGATATTTGTTGGTTTCAGAATTTGATATTGAATATAAGCCGGTATATTTACTATTCAGAGCCTTGTATTTAATATCAAATGTGATTTGGGTTTGTTGTGAATCGTGTTTTAGATGACATTGGTTCTTTAACCTAGTAAAAGGCAGAATATTGATTTTTGAAAGGATTAAAACTAAGTGGAGTCTTAATGAATCTTTAATTAGATTAAAATGTGAATTGATAATTTAAATTATCAAATCTGAAAAGTGATCGAGAGTGGAGTATCACAAGTTTTACTCCAAAGCGATAGTTAAATCTGTAATTAGATTTGAACGTGAAATGGTAATTAACTTTACCGATAACACCTTTGTGTTAGATATGGAGTGTTACCAGTTTTGCTCCATGGGATGAATAGGTTGGGATTGGGAAATAAAATAAATAATTACTTCGGTGCGGTTCGCTAATCCCGACTAGTTTGAAATGATATCCAAAGGAAGATTAAAGAATAAATTTAGAAGAATTTATCTTGGATAAAATTAATGGGAACATTTCCCTAAGAATGTGATTTTGTGAATAAAAGAATATTCTGAATTGGAATGAGGCGTTCGTTGTGTTTGTGTAACATTTGTTTACTATATACGTGGGTTATTCAGAAAGTCCGGGGTTATACCCATTCCGAATAACCGACTCGACGAGATGCCGAAGATGAAGACGGTGGTTGAAGACCGGAAGTCTTCACATCGTTTGGGTGATTACAGATGATCTTGATTGGGCTGTACACCCCAGATGAGGGAAACAGTTGGTGATCGTCCAGACGTACTTGAAGATGGATGGAAATGCGAGGAAAGTGCCTCCGGTTTCGTTCAGACCCAGAACGAACTTGTAAATGGATTATGTGTCTGACATTGGATTTTATTCTGTTGATTGATCTCTGTTAAATATACATCTGTTTGGCAGTGGAGAATTTATTCTCTTGCTTAACGCCCTTCTCTGAGACGTACGAGCTCAGAGGTTGTATATCGATGGACATTAGTCGCATGGAGTGAATTGCCAGTGTGGCACGCGTAAGTGGCAATTGATCAAGGCTTCTGTTGAAAAGCAAAGTCTTGTGGTTAATGATCGAAGCACGGCCTGTGTGGCATAGCTTTGTGTATAACGTGAACTCGAGAGCCTCACACCTCGGTATGAGTCAAAAACGGGATAGTGACTGCAGGGAGAGCACGACGTTTCTTTCTAGCTAGGGTGGTGTCAATGACCTACCAGCCCTGACATTTATATACTTTTCACCTGTGTGGTTGTTGGATACGAGGCGCCTCGGATATAGGTCTGTAAGGACCGGGAAACGTGTGTTCAGGAATAACTAATCCTCAAAAGTAAGAGAGGACCGGCCCTGAAGATCCAAGGATCATAGTGGTGTCCCGAGGCATTTGCTAAAGTGTCTCGAACGCGGAGAGGAGCTTGCCCCTTGCCTCGACTCATGATGGAATCCAATTTCCAATACGTGTGTTTCGGTTTTATTTGTAGAACCTAGTATGGCGACATAGTGGTATGGGTCATTCATGCCACCTATGATTGATATTTATGATTGAAACTATTTTGACACTATACACTTATAGTAATATCCAAATAATGTGTTTTAAACGTATCAAGCATGCTTTGGCTGTTATATGGTAAAA
The DNA here is from genome assembly GCA_030737875.1 of Allium sativum. Classification (NCBI taxonomy): domain Eukaryota; kingdom Viridiplantae; phylum Streptophyta; class Magnoliopsida; order Asparagales; family Amaryllidaceae; genus Allium; species Allium sativum. The sequence goes on along the minus strand of CM060913.1, from coordinate 181,671,168 downwards.
ACCCTATCCTCCGGCTTGCGTTGCATTGTGTGATGGGACCTGGGTCTTATAACAGCTTCATTTTTCTTTATTTAGCATTGCGTTTTTTGTTATATGCACTAGTATTCTTGGGAGGAAACCCGTTCCGTGTTATACGGCGTGGTCCCTTGAATTACCCTCTTTTAAAGTAAAGTTTTAAATAACTGTTTTAGTTCTCACACCAGTCCCATAACTGACCTGGAGTTTATTGTTTTAACCTAAACTCTGGGTTCCTCATTTTTCCGCACGAGCAGCTAGTAGTTTTGGTTTTGCAGATATATATTCACAGGGTCCTGATTTACAGCTGGAACGATGCTCGGAAAGCTCTGTATCCGTGTATCACTTTCAGTTGTGTTTTGTATATTTTTCCGCTGCTATGTAATTTATTGTAATCTCTGATATTCATCGAATGTATTTTATTCATTTATATTCTGTATATTCTTGTATCTGATGGAATTGTTGTAATAACAATGAAATGTTCTTCCGTCTGCATTCTATTTTGTCTTGTCCTCAATTCTATCTGTGCTTTCCTTCACGGGGAAGTTCGGCTCGTCTCAGTTTGGTATCAGAGCTTTGGTTTACAGAGCTCGAGAACAAGACACATTAGAACAATACGAAAGAATTCATCAGATATTGGATTAGAAATATCCAATTAGAATGACTCGTTAGAGATAGGAACAGTAGTATCCTAGAACGAGTGTGAAGAGTATTTTTTTCAAATGAAAACAATTTTTGTTTTGAAATTTAAATCGTTTTAAATGTATTTGAATATTTTATTTGTATTTAATATGGACAATCCAATATATAAAGATTTCGCGTATACGCGTCATGAACGTATATTCGAAGTTTTAATATACTGGATAGATATAGAATCACATTCTAGACACCCGGGGATAATTCTGGTGATGTGGCCACATCATCAGTATTTATATTCGAGTGACGAAGATGTGATATCTATATATTTCCATTAGACTGGTGTGAGAACCAAAACCAATATAGGTAGAATACATTGTTGTGAATTGGCATCAAAAACATGATTTTTATATATATCAAAATTATGAATTTGAAACTCTAATTCACTAATTGATTGATGTTTGTGTTGTTTGTCTATTTGTTTGATAATTTTGAACCATTTAGCCAAATTGTACCAAGTATTGAATTGTATTGAAAATTGGTCGCATTTGCTTGCATATACATGTACTTACATTGAACAAGTCATAGCAAGGAGGTTAGAGCCGAAGAATAAAATTTGTTTGCCCGACAAACAGGTACATGTTTACTATAATTTACTGTTTTATTTGGGTGATGATGATTTTATGAGCCTATTGGCTAGCCGCTTGGATTTTTCTTTTTCTTTTTGAGATCAGAAGGCCTGTATGGCAATTTCGGGATTTTCCCGTGGCACCCGGTGCAGGGGAGGTTATGGCGAAATTTTTCGAAAATTTAGGGTGTTAGCCAAATTTTTGAAGAATTTGAAAATTCTCAGAAACTGAAAAGTTGGAGAATGGAAGCCAGATCGAACGTAGAGTTGATTGATCAAACCACTTTCGACTTTGTTCCTTTTCGGGGACGAAAAGTTTTGAGTGGGGGAGATTGTAACAACCCGAAAATCTGGGCCAGTTTAAAATTTTTACTTTGGCAATTTTAGCGAATTTTGAACTTTTAAAATAGAATATTTTAAATAATATCGACGAGAAATTTATTTTGAATAGAATTCGACGTATATATTATATACGTCGTCGTTAGAATATAAATAATTATATATAATTATAAATAGAATTGAAAATGGCGCGGTAGTTCAATAATTCAATTACAAACTTCAATTGAACATACCGGGTGCAAAACCAACCGGATTTTAGTGAAACCAAAAACAATAGGATCTATTTGTGAATATCTTTCCAATGAATCCGAAAAATTGAGATTTCATAGCGGGAATCAAAAGATACGTCCAGTTGAAAATTCTGAATAGTCGCTATGGAATTCAGGCCCTTAAAAATGGGAATTTTGCAAACGACCTCGGATTTCGACGAAACCACTTTTGTTGGATACGTGATGTCAAATTATTGCTAGTTTCCAAATTTCATAATTTTTTGAATCAATATGTGAGCGTGGAGAAGGAAAACGCGTTTGACCAGTTTTAGTTGATTTTAATCGACTGGAAAATAGCCATTTTTCGAACGATCTCAGAATTCGACGAAACTAGTTTTGTTAGGGCCGTATCGTCAATACGAAGCTAGAAAATATTTTTCTGGAATTTTTCTAGTTAGTATGTGACCCCGGTAAATTGAAATGCGCGTTCAAATTCAATATATAGAGTTATATGTTGATTTTAACGGAAACTGATTGAAACGATCGAATCAGCTTACGATACATATCCCATTGTGTTCAGAATGGGGGTAATTAGCTATGGACGACAGGCGGTGGGTCTCGTTTTGAGGTCAAAATAAAAAGGTACCTTTTTGAAATTAAATTAAATAAAATAAAAAAATATATATACTTGAACGTTGACCCACTCCCTATTTCCCTTTTCCCCAATCGGTTAAACCCGATAACAGAAGACAGAAAGAAAAAAATATCGAATCCCTAAATCGATCGAACCACCGTCGATAACCACGCCGTGCCCGTGCCGGTCTCCACCCACCTCCACGCAACCATCGCCGGCCCCTACTCCTCGCGCCTCCTTCATCGCCCCCCAATTGAAGACACGCTCGCACCCAGCCCCTCGTTTACCGCACCCCTCTAGGCAGCGCCGCAACCCCCTCCCCCACCGTGAAGCTGACCGCGCCCCCTCCCCCTTTCGATCCACCTCCGCCCCTCTGCCTGAGCCGCAGCGAAACCCCTCCTTCCGTTGTAAAAGTGAGTTTCCTTATTTATATATTTTTGTTCTATGATTTTATACAGTAAAGGTCTGATTTTTATTTAGTTATAAATCTGATTTTTCATAAGTATATAAGTTTTGATTGTTAAGGATGTAAAGTTAATATTTTTATTATAGGAAAGTTGATATTTTTAGTATAGGAAAGTTGATATTTTTATTATAGGAAAGTTGATATTTTTAGTATAGGAAAGTTGATATTTTTATTATAGGAAAGTTTGAAATTTTAAAACAAAGAAATTTCGATTTTTAGATCTATGAATAACGAATAAAAAATTAGATTTTTATAGATGAAAGGTTTTTATTTTTTTATGTAAGAGGATACAATTTTTAAATATGAAATTAAAGTAGAAATACGATTTTTATCATCTTGAAGGCAAATATAAAAGATCGATTTTTAATAATATAGAAAGGTTAAAACTATAATTTTTATAGTTTAGAAAGGATAAAAATTCGATTTTTAATTTATAGAAGGTATAAAATATAATTTTTATTATATAGAAAGGTTAAAAATATAATTTTTAGCGCATGTATAGGTTGAAAATATAATTTTCACAATATAGATAATAAAGATGTGATCTTTATATGGTAGGATATAAAAAGACGATATTTTTATAGGTAGAAAGGCGAAATCTTTATATAGAGAATAGCAGTGTAAAAAATAGAATTTTTATCTATATGGTAGTAGCGTAAAAATTCGATTTTTATATATTGAATAGCGAAGTAAAAATTCGATTTTTATATATGTAGTGGCTACGGGCAACGAAAGTGACGAAAGGCAAGAACGACGAAGACTTCTACAAAAGAAGAGTCGAGATGATTGGATTAGCTATTGGTGAGAACTTCTCACTCAAAATTTCTTTTTCTAGTTATATATATATACACTAGGATGCAGACGGTGCTTAGTAGCACCCGACACCCGTCATCCACAGACCATGGATGGCTTGTTTGTTTAATTGATTGTATTGTGGAATGATTGAATAATAAAATATTCTTGTGTTGAAAAGAAATTAAATAATTATATAGTTAAAATTATTTTATCGTTAAAAATATAATTTTTAACGTGAATGTGAATAAATGAATATTTATAAACAAATCGGCTGATTTGTTTATATACACTGATTTGACTGATATTGATTGGGTCGATAAATTTTACACATCACCCAACTGCACAAATAAAAATATGTGCTTGTTGATTTGAAAACCCCACACGGGTGTTGGGATGATATTTGAGTACACTAATCCCAATTATTTAATTGTATGTCGATCAATTGATTGACAGACTGTGTGAGCGTTAATTATTTATATTTAATGCTTATGCAGTTGTGCGGTGCACCTCGGATGATGGTTGATTGTTTATCATTGCTATTATGTACATGTGTTGTATGGAACCCATATAATTAACGTTATATGGTAATTGATTGGGCCTCATTCCAATCGGGAAAATAATGAATATTGTAAAAGAAAATTCATGTGTTGAATATGGAAATAGTCATGTGTTGACGATGTTCATGTGTTGAAAATATTTGTGTGTTGAGTAAAATATTTTAAATAATAAAAATTACATCTTTATCATATTTAAAAATTAGAACCTACTTTACGGTGGAGTCTAATTAAAAATCAAACGATAGATACCATAATTTTATAAAATATTTTGCATAACAAAAATAGTGATGTGTTGACAGTACTCATGTGTTGAGATTAGTCGTGTGTTGAAAGAAATATAGATTCATGTGTTGAATAGAATAAATATTCATTTGTTGAATAGAATAAAGAAGTTTTTGAAAAATATAAAGCCGTGTTGATTAGAGATGCGTTATTTTGACGCGAACGATATTTATATCGATTTTATTCGTTTTATAATGAAAATTGAAAAGTGATTTCAAAATTTAATATTTTGAAATGAAATTCAAATTAAATTAGATTAAAAATTCAAATGGAAATTTTATTGAATCAATTTGAAATGAATTCGAATCGAATAGAAAATGAATTCGATTCGAATTAAATAGAAAGTGAATTTGAATTCGAATCGAATAGAAAATGAATTCGATTCGAATTGAATAGAAAGTGAATTTGAATTCAAATTGAATAGAAATGAATTCAAATTGAATTAAATTGAAATTGAATTAAAAACAAATTGAAATCGTTTTGAATTGAATTTAAAACGAACTGAAATTGAATTGAAATCAATTTGAAATGAATTCGAATTGAAGTAAATAGAAGGTAAATTCAAATTGATTTGAATTAAAACGAATTAGAATTTGAATTGAATTGAAAAGAATTTGAATTCGAATTAAATAAAAAATTTAAATGAATTCGAATTGAATTGAAATCAAATCGATTTGAGATTGAAGATGAAGTTGAAATTGTTTCTGAAACGAATTTAGAACTATTTATAAAATTCGTTTTAAAAGGAAATCGATGAAATATATATAATATATATATATTATATATATAATGGCCTGAATAGAACGCGCCGCGCCGCGGCAGTTCGTGAATTTCGACCATTGACTTCGAATTGATGTTGCGGGAGATCCGACCGTCGGATTCTCCTAAAACCAGAACCGTTGGGTTCGTATCGAAAAGATTTTTCCAATGAATATTAGAAATTTGAAATCTAACGGTTGGATTTGGAATTATGTCCAAATCAAATTTGGAAAAGGTCGATGTAAGTGCAGTTCGATGGCCGTTGATGGAAATCGACTGTACGGGCCTTGATAAAATTATTAAAAATATCAATAATTTGTGTAAAATCATAAGAAATGATTTGGGAAAAATTGGGCTGAAAAATTCCATATTTGAAAAGATAAAAATAGATTTTTATCGAAATGAACTAGTTTTGAATTAGAATTAAAATCAAAATATTTTTGAAATAAATAAATTGGATTTGAAAGTGATTTTAAAAATAATCAATCTTCCCAATACGTGGATTGGACTAGAGTTGAATCGAAATTATCTTCGGAATATTTCGATGTTGGATTTCGTGACTATACATATATTGTTATGGGAATTTGAAAGATATATTTTATATCGTTATTTCCAATACGATATTTGTTGGTTTCAGAATTTGATATTGAATATAAGCCGGTATATTTACCATTCAGAGCCTTGTATTTAATATCAAATGTGATTTGGGTTTGTTGTGAATCGTGTTTTAGATGACATTGGTTCTTTAACCCTATAAAAGGCAGAATATTGATTTTTGAAAGGATTAAAACTAAGTGGAGTCTTAATGAATCTTTAATTAGATTAAAATGTGAATTGATAATTTAAATTATCAAATCTGAAAAGTGATCGAGAGTGGAGTATCACCAGTTTTACTCCAAAGCGATAGTTAAATCTGTAATTAGATTTGAACGTGAAATGGTAATTAACTTTACCGATAACACCGTTGTGTTAGATATGGAGTGTTACCAGTTTTGCTCCATGGGATGAATAGGTTGGGATTGGGAAATAAAATAAATAATTACTTCGGTGCGGTTCGCTAATCCCGACTAGTTTGAAATGATATCCAAAGGAAGATTAAAGAATAAATTTAGAAGAATTTATCTTGGATAAAATTAATGGGAACATTTCCCTAAGAATGTGATTTTGTGAATAAAAGAATATTCTGAATTGGAATGAGGCGTTCGTTGTGTTTGTGTAACATTTGTTTACTATATACGTGGGTTATTCAGAAAGTCCGGGGTTATACCCATTCCGAATAACCGACTCGACGAGATGCCGAAGATGAAGACGGTGGTTGAAGACCGGAAGTCTTCACATCGTTTGGGTGATTACTGATGATCTTGATTGGGCTGTACACCCCAGATGAGGGAAACAGTTGGTGATCGTCCAGACGTACTTGGAGATGGATGGAAATGCGAGGAAAGTGCCTCCGGTTTCGTTCAGACCCAGAACGAACTTGTAAATGGATTGTGCGTCTGACATTGGATTTTATTCTGTGTTGATTGATCTCTATTAAATATACATCTGTTTGGCGGCGGAGAATTTATTCTCTTGCTTAACGCCCTTCTCTGAGACGTACGAACTCAGAGGTTGTATATCGATGGACATCAGTCGCATGGAGTGAATTGCCGTGTGGCACGCGTAAGTGGCAATTGATCAATGCTTCTGTTGAAAAGCAAAGTCTTGTGGTTGATGATCGAAGCACGGCCTGTGTGGCGTAGCTTTGTGTATAACGTGAATTCGAGAGCCTCACACCTCGGTATGAGTCAAAAACGGGATAGTGACTGCAGGGAGAGCACGACGTTTCTTTCTAGCTAGGGTGGTGTCAGTGACCTACCAGCCCTGACATTTATATACTTTTCACCTGTGTGGTTGTTGGATACGAGGCGCCTCGGATATAGGTCTGTAAGGACCGGGAAACGTGTGTTCAGGAATAACTAATCCTCAAAAGTAGAGAGGACCGGCCCTGAAGATCCAAGGATCATAGTGGTGTCCCGAGGCATTTGCTAGAGTGTCTCGAACGCGGAGAGGAGCTTGCCCCTTGCCTCGACTCATGATGGAATCCAATTTCCAATACGTGTGTTTCGGTTTTATTTGTAGAACCTAGTATGGCGACATAGTGGTATGGGTCATTCATGCCACCTATGATTGATATTTATGATTGAAACTATTTTGACACTATACACTTATAGTAATATCAAAATAATGTGTTTTAAATGTATCAAGCATGCTTTGGCTGTTATAAGGTAAAAACCCTATCCTCCGGCTTGCGTTGCATTGTGTGGTGGGACCTGAGTCTTATAACAGCTTCATTTTTCTTTATTTAGCATTGCGCTGTTTGTTATATGCACTAGTATTCTTGGGAGGAAACCTGTTCCGTGTTATACGGCGTGGTCCCTTGAATTACCCTCTTTTAAAGTAATGTTTTAAATAACTGTTTTAGTTCTCACACCGGTCTCATGACTGACCTGGAGTTTATTGTTTTAACCTAAACTCTGGGTGCCCCTATTTTCCTCATGGGCAGCTAGTAGTTTTGGTTTTGCAGATTTATATTCACAGGGTCCTGATTTACAGCTGGAACGATGCTCGGAAAGCTCTGTATCCGTGTATCACTTTCAGTTGTGTTTTGTATATTTTTCCGCTGCTATGTAATTTATTGTAATCTCTGATATTCATCGAATGTATTTTATTCATTTATACTCTGTATATTCTTGTATCTGATGGAATTGTTGTAATAACAATGAAATGTTCTTCCGTCTGCATTCTATTTTGTCTTGTCCTCAATTCTATCCGTGCTTTCCTTCACGGGGAAGTTCGGGTCGTCTCAAATATGGTAACCTTCAGCTCTGATACCAAGTGTAACACCCCACCTGCGTTAAGGTCACTCAAAAAGGGAATGCCTTAACTTTGATGGAGCGTTTTAGTAGAAAGAACAGAATATTACAAGACAGATAAGTAGTACTTGAAAAATTATAACTTTATTACAACAGAAGCTGAAATAAGTTTGGTTTTAACTTTCTAAATCACAATACCAAAACTCAAGTACACAATTATCAGTCTTATACAAAATCCTTCAGAATGTAAAGTTTCAAAGCCATAATCCCCAATATAAACTGCCATGAAAAGATAGAGTCAAAGCCAAGCAATATTCCAAGCACTTCAAGCAGAGAGAATCAGAATCAAGCTCCTATGTTTTCCACCCTGAGCACCTGGGGGGAAACGGAAAGAAGAGGGGTGAAAACAAACGAGGTCAGGCATAAATTCTGGCAAGTCCAGTGACTTACAGCATATAAACAGATAATATTATCATGACATGTAAATAAAGCTGGATGAGAGATTACATCTACAGGAATAACAGATATACTTTAAGTTAACAGAAGAAACAGAATGATGTAAACCAAGTTATGTTCCTTACTTACATCTTAATTCTTTGCACTAATACTAGTATAACAGGGTTAGGTGTTACCCTAATGTCTAAACTGAAACAGAATCGAAACAGAATCATCTATACAGAAACAGAATGCTTGTAATGGGCCTTCAGCACCCTAACAGACAGAAAGCACATAAGCAGAATACTAATAATGGGCCTTTACCACCCAAACAGAAAAAAGGTACGGAAACAAAATACTAATAATGGGCCTTTACCACCTAACCAATAGGCATTTACCACCCCAACAGACAGAAGGTACAGAAACAAAATCGTAAACGGAATCAGAGACGGAAACAGAATGTTAGAATTAGGTGTACACTAGTAATGGGCCTTTACCACCCCAACAGATGGTACCACGCAGAAACAGAAAGGTGTTACCACCCAACAGACAGACGGTACCAAAAGAAACCGACAGAACTAAGTGTACCCTAAGTCCTACCCCAAACGATCGGCTCCCTAATACATAAATACCCTATGTCGGCCCCACAGTAGGGTGTATCACTCCCTAAAGTGGTAATCTATTGGCACAAATCTATTTACAGAAGTCACGGTGTCTTACATCCTCAGAGCAGACCGGATCCATGCACGCACATGGCCCGGTTGGAATGCACCAGCAACACCCCTCGCCGTTATCAGAATGAACCACTTATAATTAGTTCAGTAAGCGTGCCCGGACACCTACATAGCGTGGGGTCAAAGTTTTTGATAACAGAAAGGGTTACTGACTAATATGGGTCCCAAACAATAGATGACACAAGTATTTCCCCTCCTAACCTTGTGTCCCCAGACTAACATATTTCAGATTAACTTGTTTACAAGTTTCAGACATACAGAGTTCGGATTTACTAGTTCACAGATCAGACAATCATGTTAACAAGTTCTCAGACTAACGGATATGATGTACAGTTTTAACAGACTTACAGATTGTCTAATTTTGTATTGGGCCTACAGATTCATGAAACGGGTTTGTTAAATTCATCAGTCCGGTTGGTTTAGCCCTCTCCACTCAACACGTTTTAGACATCATATTTATCTCAGATTTGCATTAGTTAAATATTAATGCACATACCTCTCACATTAGGTCGGTAGCTTGTGGCCGCTGGATATGCCGGGCGATTCTGGGTAGACTTCTGCTACAAGCCAGACCTATCCTCGTGTCTAAGCATATTTTAGTTATGCCTACGACCTCTCACATTAGACTGACAGTTTGCGGTCGCTGGTTAAGACGGTTGGTTCCGGACAGGTTTCTACCGCAAACGGAGTCTAACCTCGTGTCATAGCCACTTTTTTCCATTATAGAAAATATTAGACTCATTATGTCCATTTAGCAGATTTAACTTCTTTACAAGTTTCGACAGATTATCCAAAGTTCTATTAACATGTTTTGCTCAATTTTAGATCGAGCCTCCAAATTACAATTATTCAGCTTTCAACAGATCAAGCAATTCAACAGATTTAGCAGATAACAGATCTAGCAGATTAGCAGAACAGGCAATTCAACAGATTTAGCAGATTAAGCAATTCAGCAGACTAGCAGATTTAACATCTCTTAAAAATTCTATTTACATATCTTGCCTAATCATAAATTAAGCCTAAATTACATGCTCAAACCATGGTCATAATTCATAATACAATATATGCCCCCAAATTATCATTAAACTTTGCACAGTACAGAACACTCTGTAAAAGCCCCAAATCATGATATGAATTATGCCAAATAATAGCCTTTAATGCCAATATCCAAAAATCCATATTTAGGCGCATTCACATTAATAGTTATCCTATTTTAATATAGTTCCTTACGCCTATGTTTCATATTCCTTTTTCAAGTCATGAATCGTTATATAAAATATACCCAAAAATCTAGATCTTTAAATTATATCCTTTCAAAATCAGATCTTAATTTTATATGCATTATGTCCCCAAGTTTCAAGTCATATGTTATCATTCAATGATTCCTCTTCTTCTAAATCACAGAGTATGCACAGATCTAGATCTAATTTACAACATATGTCCTTTTCTCAAATCAGTCACAGATCAATCATGTCCAATTATGCATTATTCATTATTTACTCCAAAATTTAGCATTCGTGCATAAATCTCTTATGAGATTTGGCATAGGCTCGTAGTAGCCTGGCTATAGAACAGAATAAAAGAAAGAGAATAGTCACAGAAAAACAGATCTGACAGATAAGAATATGCATAACCTCATATTCAGATTTATAACCATGTCAAGATCATAATTAAAGGGCATATCTGAACATAACTATACTCACAAAAAGGGAATGATTCTTGTATTCTGGAATCTGTGTTCTGGCACTGAATAGCTCTCCTTTGGTGTAGACTATCGATTATATTAGAAAATAGTTGTTCTCTTTTAATTCTATTTAGATTGGAAGAAGATGCACTAGTTCTAGCTTAGATTTCAGCAGAGTAGCGACGCCATTATTTTATTTTAATTAGAGTAGAGGCAGAGTATAGGCAGAATGAAATTGTGTGGAGAGAAAGTGAGGTTTGGGGGTGTTTTTATAGGAGAATAGGGTGATTTAGAGCCTTTAGATCAGTCCAGAAGTCATCAGAACGACCCAGCTTGAAGATAGGTCATCCAGCCACTCAGAAGAAGACACGTAATCACAGAACACTCCAGAATTCTGTGCTGGATCGGTATGGGCAAACTTGGCAGGTGCGCCAGCGTATTTTTGTATTGGCGCACTTCACAAGTGTGCCAGTGTATTCTGGTCTATTTCCGGTTTTTCTGCCTAACTTCGTTCGTCCATATCTTCTTCATATGTTATATGTTTTACGCAAACTCAGCCTCCATCTAAAGTAGAATTTCGAGACGAATGCAGTGACGCAACCCGTTTCCCTTAATTCTCCTCTTAAAAATTAAGTATACTTTAATTTGTTACTTATACGTTCACAGAAAATACGGGGTGTTACATCCCTCCAACTTGTTTTCCCTGCATCCGCATATGTTAGACAACATAAATAATACCAATCCTACTTCAAGGTGGGATATCGCAGTATAGAAGGTCATCCACTCATATATCGTGGGGCGATAGGGTCATTCGCTAATGATACTACGGGCATCCACTAATGGTACTGCTGGAAATATCCAATATATATAATAGCCACAACCACCAAACCTAAATAACTAATATATATATATATATATATATATATATATATAATAACCACAACTAATAAACAATTTATAACTGCAACCACACAGCCAATAATTTATTTTTATGATAAAATAATTTTTCGAGTGAGATTTACTTACCTGATTTTTCCTTTGTCCAATATGCCGTTTGATTCTGTAATATCATAGCTTATGAATCGACTTGAATGTGTTTTTTCCTATGATTATTAAATTTTATTTAATGGTTAACGATTATTTATTTAAATTAAGCAAACTAATTAAATTAATTAGTAAATTAAAATAATTACCTTTCTTCGTTAATCTAATCCATGTTCCCTACAACTCCTTCCTGTCTCTACTAGAGCCAACAAGCAACCTGCTTCAATCTAACGCCATTTTCATGCCTCAAACTTCAGCCCTAACTCACCAAAAATTGTCCAATCTTGACCCCCTGATGCTAAAAAACCAACATTCACTGCCAAGATGATCACATTGTCATGCTATTGCTGTACTCCCAAACACTGTCAGCCTCCATAGTTCCAAACCAACAGTCGAGCCCCATGCGATGTCTCAACTTCAGAATTTACAAACCTGGCTCCCTCAAAACTCCCCTCAAAATCATCACTAATCCTTCAACATTCGAGCTCATCCACGAAATTCAAATCCAATTCCTCCTTTCAGTTCACGAACTCCAGCTCCTTCTACAGTAAAGGTCCAGACTTTTATCGTTCGAAACTCCTCCAAGCTTCGCTGGAAGATGCGCCTCTCAACTAAAAACCTTGCACCAATAACCATTTTCGCCCTCATCGCCATAAACTACATCGCGCCTCAACCCTATTTTCCATCTCGAGCCCCCTTGACAGAACGACAATCGAGCTCTCCATGATCGACACCCCCAGCATCACCACCTCACATGATTTCAACCGTACCTAGCTTCAACTCACGAGTACCACAATTGATCGCAATCCCCTAATTTGTGGTGCACCTTCAACGTTGAGTTGAGCTCTAGAATTAGTCGCGTCAAATCCTGATGACTGGAACTCGCTATTTCCCCTTGCTGTTTTTTTTATATAAGAGTTGGGTTCGAATGATTTTTCGATTTTCTGGAAGAAAATTAAGGAAGGAAAGGGATTGAATTAGTTTGAAAATGGGGGAAACAACAAAGATCAGGCTTATTATATTGGTGCAGATAGGGGACAGAGTACAAGGCCATTAAATTTCTTGCTTCTTAGATTTCAAAGAAGGGAGACACTTTAAACAGCTCGAGGAAAATAAGCTGCGTGATTTACAAAGATAGGTCAGCTATTTTATTTATTCTGATTTGATTTTATTTAAATTAAATAACTTCAAATATCTCATAGTCCCCGAACCATTATTTTAACATAACTACTAACATTACCAGATTATAATGCTATTCTGGTCCCAATGGAATGGGTTCTAAAATTTTTATTCGATTTCCTGCAGGAGATATTAATTTAAATTAAATTCGATTTTAAAATATAAATCGATTTCAAATAACTAAATTTATAGAAAATAAATTATTATTATCGTTCTAATCCGATATAGAATTTATATTGATTGACCGAATTGTTTTGATTTATTTCTAACTGCGAATCAATTATTAATCGTTTTCGTATTATGATAATTCAATATACTCGATATTAATTCGTATAACAATTAATAAACTGACAAATTCAATATAAAAATCCATTTATTATTCAATTCAACATTAAAAATAAATCTAAACGTTCAAAATAAATCAACCAAAAATCCGGGACGTTACAGGATATGATGAAATTTATTTCGTTATTCGGAATGTAAATAGAACTGAAATAAATCTATAGATTTACAATTAGAATTCGACTATGTCGAATGTTTTAAAAATAATTTATTTTCAGAAATTATATATTTTATAATTCGGAACTTGACAAGATAATTAATATTGGTTCTGAACCAATATTCTATAATCGAATATGAAATGGATACTAAGCTTTAAATTTGATTGATAATTAATGAGAAATTAACTTGTAAATGTAGTTTATGAATGAAGCAGAATACGTTGTGGATTTATAAAGTGACTTGATAAACATGATTCGAGCCAGTAATATTATTTACAAATAAAAATCAAGATTTGATTTGATAAACAAGTCCTGATTTCCATAAAGAAATAACATTCATATTTTAAAGTGGATAATAGTTTAAAAAGAAAACGTTTTGCAGATTGAAATTGTTATAAAGGAAATTGGTAAAGATTTGGAAGTGATAAATTCAAAACTGAATTTGGAATGAAAATGGAATTGAGTTGATCTGAAACAGTAGATTTATTCTAAAGTTCAGAATGTTAATCAGAGGTTATTCAGAAGAGAGTTATACATTGAAATTCGATTATATTGAATTCACGAAAGTACTATTTACTTTCCATTTTAATCAAGATTTAATATATTTATTTAATCAATTATTTATCTATTTATTCAAATTAATGAATAAAAGTTATATTTTAAGGTTTTATATCTCGGAGCATGGATTATAACGCTATCGTTATAGTCAATGTTTTTCGTTAAAGAAGTGGATTCTTAAATTAGATCTGAGACTTACATAAGCAATGTTTATTAGAGATTGAAGTTGTGAATTTTGTCCATTTCGAAGTTGAGAATGTTGTTCAGTTAAGGTCCGAGAGGTAATTATATCCCAACTTGATTGGCTTCATTGTCGACTAAGGATTGGTTAAGGTTCGATGGCGAAGTTTGGTTAGAGATACAGTTAGTTAATGAGTGATTAATGAGTTGAGTTGTCGTAATGATGTATTTACAACATTTGTCTAAATACAAGTAAATGAGTTTAGGAAACATTTTCCAAATATAATAAGAGATGTTTACTAAGAATAGAAAATGGAATGTTGTGGTTGATTAGAAAACAAGAGATGTGAAAAGATGGAATATTTTCCAATATTAATAACGTATATTTTCTAGAATCTAGAAACTATATAGTTTACGATATATGGAAATGATTTCCAAATATTATGAGAGGCCTAACGAGTTTTGAGATATATCTAGGGAATGATATGGGAACAGGAAAAATGAGAAGTTCGAAAATAATAAATTAATAAGAAATCAATTTAAGGGGCTCAGTGTTGTTTGATGTTTGATCAATAGAAATTCCATTTTATAATAGGATCGTTGGTTGTATGGATGTTTCCTTTGATAGTTAGTTAATCAACTACCAAAGTTTTGTCCCATTTTTATTTCTGTTGTCAATAGGAAAAGACCAGGATCAGGCTTATTATCTGAAAACCACTCCGTACGGGCATAAGCATTGCAAATCAAATTATGCTGAAGATAATTGAAGACAGTGTAAAGTGCAAGGGTCGTTCTGTTAATCTTAGGTAGAAATTGTCTAAAGATGGATTGATGGTATAGTGTCTTTGGTTTGTCCAGTCCCAAGGCAACTTGATTGGACGAATGTCTAATAGAGTATGCCTAACAGATCATGTACGTTGGTCTCTTAAAATGTATTTACGTTTGGTAGTGGTGGAATTCATTTTTCTTAGCTTTACTCTTGTGATATTTTTAGGGAAACTAATTGATGATTTGGCGGGTTTGGAGATGTGGCATTCAAAATGAATGATTCTGTAGGTTATAAAGGTAAGTGTGGCCTCATGCCTCACAACTGGGATATGAAAAAAATCGAGAAGGCAACATGGTTATGTGGTTCGCTCTGCGTATTGTCACATGATCTAGATAAAAATCCATTTGCTTCTTTATATAATTGCTTTTGTATGCTTCGATAAAGGTTGCTAATCCCATTCATTAGTGATAATAAATTCGGTACACTCAAGCAATCTTTGTTATATAATATATTTTGTTTGTTCCATTATGAGATTTGTGTCTGCTCTAATTTTGTGATATTGTGATCTTTTCTTCTATTTTAACTTTTCTTTCTTTCTATTTATCACCATCTAACTTCTTTCTATATATGACTCGGTAATTTTGATGCATGGTTAGTTGAAATGGTATTTGTGTCGATGACCAGGATCAAGGATTGGTCGGTTTGTTACCGCGGCGTCAGAGCTCAAGGATGAGTAGTAACCTTGGCTCTCTGGTGTAACACAATTGAGATAATGTTAGTAATGCCCTAGAATGAATTTGAGTGTATATATACGAGAGAGCATATTAGTAGATTTGTATAAAATTGGGTTTTATATTGTGTTGATTGATTTATTGAGTGGTATATTAATTGTAGACCGATACGTTTAGCTGGCTTGGTCGATAGGGATTTCTAAATACTTGAATGAGACAAATCGACACAGTATTGTTTTAAAAGTGGGTAAATGAAATAATTTTACCCAAATTATGTTTCGATATAAAGGAAAAATTTCTCTGGATTTATTATAATATATTGTGTGTTGGATGATTATAATCTAATAAGATTTTAAATTCAATGTGGTTATATGTAACCAAATATAATTTGTATATGGATAAAATATACAAATCAGATGAACTAAAATTGAAATTTGAACCAAAATTGAAATTTGAACCAAAATTGGGAATTTAAATCCCGAATGTTAGAAAAAAATTCTGAAGTTTATTAAAGTAATATAGCTATGTTTTGGAAGGATTCTTGAATAAAAATCATTTTAAATAGATTTTTAGAGTAATAAAGCACTGAAATCACTTCACTCTTTGGAAAATAGTTCTAATGATGGGTGGCCACATTATTGATATTCATTTTCAAGTTTCTAAGTGACGGATTGCTACCATAGTAAGATTGTTAAATAAAATTTGTTTGAGAAAACAAGTTGCTTTGGGAATTCAAAAGTTTTGAATTGCTGTGGTTATGTATAAATATATATGATTTCAAACTGATTTAAAATAAAACCCCGGAATTTTGATTCCGATATTTAAATTTAACTTATGAAGTTAAATAGATTGGAAAGGTAAAAGTGAATCAAATGTATTGAAATTTAACTTAAGCTAAGTTAAATGAAATTGGATTGGATTAGAGATAATCCTTAATGAAATTGAAAATTGGCGAGAAAAAAGGAAATGTTTAAGATTCGGATTTCTTTCGTAGTACGAAAGCAAGGATAATCATTGGAATATAACATAATTACAGCAATAGTAGATATCAGATAACAACATAACACATAAATCATTGCAGCGGAAATAGGAATGTCATTAACATCACAACATCAGAGTAGCACAGTTACAAGATACAACTTAGCAAATAGAAAGTCTCAGCAAATAGAAATAAGTCTAAAACTCCATCAAGTACATCATAGATAAAGGATGTCTAAATGTTTCAAAGCCGAAATAAAAGATAAAAATGATCTTCATCTTCAGCCCATACGCATGCTCCAATCCAGCATATGTGCATAAATACTTAAACCTGTCACTTGGCTGGCCGTGTGAAAAAGAGGGCACCCGAGTTTGCAAAGTGAAACAAACTACGAGTCAGTCATGGGACTGGTATGAGAAATCCTTCCTAACTTATCTAACAATATGGATAATCATAGGACCACGCCGCTAACGCGGAACGGGTTTACTCCATTGGATTGCCAAAGCATATGTTTAATAAATTTTTATTCAAAACAACGCAATGCTTTTTTAGAAAAATGAAATCATTATAAGACTCAAGTCCTATCAAACAATGCAACGCAAATCGGAGGATAGAGTTTTACCTTATAATGATCAAACATGCTTGATACGTAGAAAATAATATTTTAATATTATTATTAGTGTCTAATCAGTTTTAAAATACTTCAAAGTAAATGTATCAATCCTAGATGGCATAGTACCCCATCTTACTATGTCGCCATATATAGGTTTACAATCAAAACTGTAATGTCATATTGGAAATTGGATTTCCGTCAGGAGTCAAGGCTAGGGACGATCTCCTTACCGATTCGAGATACTCTTGCAATGTCTCAGGATTCGGACGCTGGCGAACCCTTGGATCCTGCAGGCTCGGTCCACAAATACTGTAACAACCCGGAAAATCAGAACCAATTTAAAATTTTATTTTAAAATTTTGTTAGAAATGTGCCAGAATTTAAAAAGTTTCATTTTTAAATTAAATTACTGAATTTAAAAAGGCTTCTAAATAAAATTTTGATGTTATTTATGAACGATTTAAAATTTTATTTGTTATGAACAACAATTTATAATTTGTTAAATTATGATTGATAATAATGGAAATTATTAAATTGTTTATAAGTTTGAACTAGCTAACTTTAAACTATTATTGAAAAGTAATATGGTTATCCTAATTTGTATGTATGCATCATTGTCTTGTTCAAATTGATGACTGCTAATGAAGATGACGTTATTTGTTGAATAGTTGATTGTTTTGTTTATTTGATGTATCAAATAATTGAATTTTCGTTGTGCTTTAAAATGTTCAAATATAGATTTGTTTCTAAATATTAAATATAAATGTAATTGTTTGGATCTAATAGCTTTCTTGGTTAAGTAACATATTGTTTTCTTCGTTTTGTTAAATTAAAACTAAATCTGTATTAGTCTAGTACAATGATTCATTTTAGATCATTGGTTTTATAAATCTAATTTGGAGTCTAACTTTTAGATCTAAAATTAAATGTTCATGTTAATGGATTAAATTATATCTTAAAGGTTTATTTGAACTTTATACTCAATTAGTTAAATGTTACATTGTTAGTCCATGTTTTATCTTTCATAACTAAGTGTAACATTAGACTAGAAAGTCTATATATACACATGATATTTTCAATTAGATAATTGGATTTTGTAAAAGGGATTTTGTCAACATACAAATATTTTAAAACTGATTGTTGTATTTATGTTGTGACGGCCCACCCCGCACTAGCCGACATTTCCAACGAAAGTGCGTTGTGCTAATGCCTGACTACACAGGACGGTCGCCAAAGAAAGGAATTTGAACTAACAAGGAACCTGTAGATTGTCTCACAGCGCGTGGAACAAAATATAATAATAACATAACTTGATATAAAACAGGAAAGATAGTGCATAAGATGAAAACTAAACCATCATAGCAGCGAAAATCCAAAATATAGCTTGTCATCCAAACCAACATTATTACCACTTTGAAATATTGTCTCTAAAGCAAAAGAAAGAGGTACACTACTAATGCCCAAAGTAGTGACCAACAACAACTCAAGGAGGTTATAAATATCTTACGTGGGAGCCTCCTGCTCGTCTCCGATACAGCTACTCGTGCATAATCACCTAACCTGTCTCTAGTCTTCCCGTTTAAGAGCACCTAGAGTAATAAGAAGAGACATAAAAATCTGGGTCAGAAAAAAGTCTAGTATGAACGATAAGCAGAAAACAGAACAATAACAGGTATACATAACCATACCTGAACCTGGACCTGCAACCAAAGAGTTAACATAACATGATGTACAATGCCCTAAGGTGACACTAACATATGGTGTAAAAATAATGGGGAGGGGGTGTGCATGTCATAGTGGTGTCAAACGAATCAAGCATAGCAACCATCCTCACATCTCTCCCTCAGTGCGTAAAGCATACGATATCCACTACTTTGACCACCCAAAAACCTTTGCTATGATCACACTGCCCCATAGAGTCTTGATGACTCCACTGTACTGATCCATAACCACTAATCCCTTGCTATGTCCACACTGCCCCATTAAGTCATGATGACTCCACTGCATTGGCTAATAGCCATGCTACGATCACTCTGCCCCATGGAGTAATAACTACCCCCTCTACACTGATCCGTAGCCTAATATACGTCCTGGTGGTGAATCAAAGTTATGGACATCAACAACCCCTTTGCACACGTCCCACAGCAAAGTCCAACCATGAAGTTAACTCGTTGGTTCTCGTCTAGATCCTGAGTTACAACTTCTCATTTGGACTACCTTTACATCTCGGGTTGGGTCTTCTCCGGATCGGTCTCCATTTGGTTCGGTTCGGTCCTCCTAAGGTAGTTCGGTTTGTGATCATCCACATCGGGTCGGGTCGGTTTCCCCATCTAGGTCAGTTCAGTTCGTTGCATACCCTCCGGGTCGGGTCGAGCTCCTTCACCAGTTCGGGTCGTGACTCCAGGCCGTGGCTCCAAGCTCTGGCTCGTGGCTTCATGGCATCAGATCGTGATGCTTCAGCTCAGGACATCCGGTTTGGGATTGCATTGTGGGGCGGATCGTGAGGAGCATCAGGGTCCGGCTCGTGGAGCATGTAGTTCGTGATGTGGTTCAGTTCGGAGAAGGGTGGTGCTCCGGTTCGGGGGTCGTGTACCCTGGTCACGAACGGGTAGGGCGATCCGATCTGGTTCCTGCATCGTTTTGTGCAACTTTTGCAGCGACTGTTTTACGCCACACGACGACGTTTTTGACCATTCTAACTTTGCTAAACAATCACAAATCATGCCAAACAGTAATACCAACATGTATAATCGACCATGAACACTAAAACAACAACTTTAATATGTCAATGTGGATCAAACATACACAAAACCCATGTTTTCCCCTTAATACCCTTAATCATGATTTGACCATACGATAAGCTAAACATATCCAAATTAGCCCAAATTTTTATAAGATCCCTAAAATAATATTTTAGAATTTTACAAATTTTTCCAGATTTTTCTGAGCCATAATTTTGCTAATTATCACTAATCACCCCTAATTAGCCGTAATTAGTGAAGAACAATGCAAATCACTCACCTTAGCCACAAATAAAATATAAAATCTGAAAACTCCACTGTTTGGGTTGAATTCTACTGCCTAGCAGCAGCTCCAACTCTGATTCGGTGCTATTTCTCCTTGGTTTGACGTAGATTAGCTTAATCCTTGATTAGAGAGCGATTTGGGATTAAATTAAAAGGTGGAGGCCATTGTTAGGGTTTCTAAGTGGTAAATGGCAGTTATAAAACTGAAATAGAATGAAAATCTAACTCATTTCAGCCTCCCCATAAACCTAATCCCGAAATGGGTTATGGGCCCATTTGCTAATTACCCTAATCAGCCCACTTAAGTAGTTTTTCACCTTCTAAACCTTGTTTCAGCAATATCTCCAAAACAGTGAGTCCGTTTGGCTATTGTGACCCCTCTACGGAAATGTAAACCATCATCTGAATCCAATGGAAGTGGTTTCAAGGCAAATCTCCTTACTAACCAAAAGTTATGGCCGAAACATGATCAGCTAGGGGCAAAACGGTCATTTAAAAAATCGACAAAAATCGTGAACATGGAAAATGTCCCTAATAGTCGTTCCCCAAAGTAACATGACCATAAGACATCATATGAAAATAAAATAATTATTTTATGATCCTCCAATGCATAGAATGCGGGTCTTTACACTCTCCCCTCCCCCCTTAAGCAATTTCACCCCCGAAATTCCTCAACTAAGAAACAACAATGGGTCCCACATGCCTATCAACCATTTACAAACAACCAAACATACATAGCAATATAACAAGCTTATCCTAGCATGTAGTTTACTAACAAGGGAAAAAACTATCACTATTATAATCTTACCAGGCAAAGAGTTCTGGATGCGTCTTCCTTATGCTCTACTCTGTTTCCCAAGTACAGTCATTCTGATTCTCGCCCCCACTAAACCTTGACCAGTTTCACCGCCTTCCTTCGAAGTTACTTCATGTCATATTCGACAATACGGATCGGCCTGCGGTTCCCAATCGCTTTGGGTTCTACTTCGATGTCATCCAACTGATCCAGTGAAATAGTCATAGCGGGGTCGTGCATGAACTTCCTTAACTGGGAAACATGAAATATGTTGTGAACTCCCGCCATCTTTTCTGGCAACTCAACTTTATACGCTGAATTCCCAACTTGCTTGAAAACTGGGAATGGACCAACGAATCATGGTGCTAACTTGCCTTTCCTACCAAATCCTATCACGCTCTTTAACGGAGAAAACTTGATAAACACCAAGTCGCCAATGGAGAACTTTAAATCCCTTCTCCACTTACCAGCATAACTCTGTTGGATAACCTTATTCTTGTCTAAAGTTTCTCTTATCACATCTGGCCCAAGCACAAACCTCTCACTGGTTTCTAACCAACATGATGGTGAGTTGCACGGTTTTCCGTACAAAGCTTCAAATGGAGCTATACCAATACCAGACTGATAACTATTATTATATGCAAACTCCACTAGATGCAAATGGTCATCCCATGACCTACCAAAATCCAATATAAAAGCTCTTAAAAGATCCTCCAATATACGATTCACCCTCTCGGTCTGACCGTCGGTTTGAGGATGGTACGCGGTAATGAAATGTAATTCTGATCCTAAAGCCTCTTGTAAGCTCTTCCAAAATCCACTAGTAAACAACGGATCTCGGTCACTCACAATGCCTTTGGGTACTCCATGAAATCTCACTACCCACTTCATATATAGTTCTACTGACTTAGCTGCTATTCTATTCGACTTGATGGGTATAAAACTTGCACTCTTGGTCAATTGGCCCACAATCACCCAAACGCTATCATGGCTCGATCTAGTCCTTGGTAAACCATCAACGAAATCCATTGAGACTTGTTCCTATTCCCATTCTGGAATTCCCATTGGTTGTAACAAACCACTAGGTTTCTTTTTCTCATCTTTAACTAGCTGGCAATTCATGCATTTCGATATAAACTTCCCAACGTCTCTTTTCATCCCTTCCTAGTAGTAGGTCTGATTCATGTCTCGATACAATTTGTTACCACCGGGATGTATAGTCAGTTTTGAGTGATGACATTCTCTAAGCACTTCATCCCTCAATCCATTCACGTTGGGTATAACCAGTCTTCCATTCTTTCTAAGTCATCCATCTCGATCAGGCCCATAATTGTTCATCTCTTCGTCAATTCCCATCTCTAACTTTGAGATGATTTCCAATAGGATAGGATCGTCCCTCTGGCTGGAACCAATCCGCTTAATCAAAGTGGGTATGATCGTCAAACTTGCTAACATTTCTGGATCCAATTCACACTTTGGTCTGAAATCATACCCAGCGATATACTCCAGTAGCTTCCATTCTATAAACATAGCCCCTAAACTGGAATGTTTCCTACTCAAGGCATCAGCTACCGCATTGCCCTTTCCTCGTGTATATGCGATATCAAAATCATATGAAGCCAAGAATTCTAACCATCTCTGTTGTCAGAGATTTAGATCCTTTTGAGAGAAGAGATACTTTAACGATTTATGATCGGTAAACAACTCGAATCTTTCTCCCAAGAGATAATGTCTCCACATCTACAACGCGAATACGATCGCTGCCAATTCCAAATCGTGGGTAGGATATCTTTTCTCATGTGATTTCAGTTGCCGACTTGCATAACCTACAACCCTACCTCCTTGCATCAGTACAACACCTACCCCGGTACCACGTGCATCCGTGTACACTGTCATTTCTTCATTCCCTTTAGGAATGACTAACACTGGAGCACGCATCAACTTTTCCTTTAGAATCTTGAATGCATTTTCACAATTTCTGTCCCAGACGAAAGCTTGATTCTTCTTGGTCAATTGAGTTAATGGTGTTGCTATCTTGGAGAAATCTTGGATAAACTTACGATAATATCTAGCTAACCCCAAGAAACTTCTTACGTCATTTGCATTCTTGGGCGTAGACCAATCATGTACCGTAGTCACTTTCGCAGGGTCCACGGCAATACCATTCTCTGAAACAACATGACCCAAGAATCTCACTTCCCTCCTCCAGAAGTGACACTTAGAAAACTTCGCTTTCAATTGGTGTTTTCTCAACACCTCCATCACTATCCTCAAATGTTCCTTGGGTTCTTCCTCTGTCCTCAAGTAAATCAAGATATCATCTATGAACACAAGAACAAACTTATTCAATTGATCCCTGAATACCCAGTTTATAAGTTCCACAAAATATGATGGTGCATTGGTCAACCCGAATGGCATGACCAACCACTCATAGAATCCAGACAGTATCCGAAATGTCGTTTTAGCTATACTCTCAGCTTCCACCCTAAGCTGATGAAAACCTATTGCGAGATCCAACTGGGAGAACACTCTCATGCCACTCAGCTGATCAAACAAATCATCTATTCACGGTAGAGGATTCTTATTCTTCCTCGTCACCTTATTCAAATCGCGGTAGTCCACACCAAATCGAAGGGAACCATCTGCCTTGGTAGTAAACACAACTGGTGCTCCCCACTCAGAAACACTTCTTTTGATAAATCCCTTCTTCAACACATCGCTCACTTGCACCCCGAGCTCTCGCTGCTCCTTTGGTCCATACGACGAAGTGGCATCACCATAGGTCTAGCATCTTTCAGTAAATCAATCTGAAACTCAATCTCTCGGTGTGGTGGGAGTCCGGTCACTTCCTCGAAGACGTCTGGATACTGGCCAGCCACAGGCACATCTGACAACTCATCATGCGGGATGTCGAGGGAATTTAGAAAACTAGCCATTATCCAATCACTAGCTTGACCACCAAACACTACCCTCTGTCCATCTTCCGCTCTAACTGTCACCTAAAAGACCTCTTAGTCTACTACCACCTCAAATTTTTGGAGCCAATCGACTCACAAAATAATGCCTAACCCAGTAAAGCGCAAAATAAAGCAATCACAAGCAAACATACATCCACGACTCGATAAGACCACATTACGAAAAATCATACTAAGACTAGTCGAACCACCAATTAAGATTGGGTTCGTCATAACTAAAGGTCTATCGACCATCTCGGGCTCCAATTCGAACCTATCTACTAGGTCACTAGATATGAAGGAATGGGAAGCCCCAGTATCAAACAACATTCTAACCGGAACATCATAAACGGAAAGCATACCTTGGATAACGACATTCTTTCCTTTCTCCGCCGCAGTTGGGGCATTCGACGAAGATGGAACAACATTAATAGCATATGCTTTCACAATCTTCTTTTCTTTAGGGGGTGCAGACACTTATCCTTGTGATGTCCCACTTGGCCACAGTTGAAGCACTTCCTTTCCGCTGGTTTTTCTCGACATTCTTTGGCATAGTGGGCCTTCTTGCCGTAGCTAAAGCGCTCAACATCTTTCTTGTCTTTCTTCCTCTGACCATCCTTAGCTTGATTCTGCTTCCTTTTATTCTGAGAATTATTCTTGCCTCCACCGCCTGCTTGCGGTTTTGGCTCTCTTGTAGATACAATAGCAACTTCGGTCTTTGACTTAGGGTAAAGACTCTCCAATCTTAATTCTTTTCCCACAATGGATTCAAACGTCTCATCGATGTGGTTTATAAGTCTTTCCCCCAAGTACCATCCAAGCCAGTTGTGAACTTCTCTTTCTTCTTCTCGGTAGTGTCGATAAGGGATAATCCATATTCGATAAAGTATCGAAATCTGCAATGTACTCCGAGACTGCCCTACCATTCTGCTTAAGCTTCAGAAATTTCCTAAACAACTCTGATTTATGAGCCGTTGAGATAAACTTATCACTGAAGCGGGTCTTAAACTAATTCCAAGTAACTTGATCCTCTGGAGTAGCTACTTTAATAGCATTCCACCAATTCATAGCTTGTCCTTGAAGCTGACGGGATGTTAGCTTCCTCTTCATTGCATCTTCGATTCCCAAATCTTCAAAGATGCGCTCACAACTATCAAGCTAATCCTGAACTTCTGTAGCCGACTCCGTTCCGTGGAATGGCTTCCCACTAAGACTAGTGTAATCCTTGCATAGCTTGGAGAAATCGGCTCTAGGCGCCTTCAACGCTGCACCCCCACCATTAGAAGCATTAAGAACTGCTCTTTGCACATCTCCAAGCATCTCTCTCATGAAGTCAGCGAACATCGTCCTCATATCAGGAGCACTCCCATTATTAGCTCCTCTACCAGTACCCCTCGTATGTCTGCTCATCGTTCAATCTGTAAGAAGAAAACGATTAACCATCCCTTCAGTGGTGCCAGCGCAGTGCGAATCCACCCTTAGATATATTAAGTGTATATATATAGCTTTTGAAAACCAAAATATCACAAAAATGCGCTCTCGTATACGTATAATATCTCTCCATGGTGTCTTTCCCTAGGTTAACTACGCAACCTGGAGCTCTGATACCATGTGTGACGGCCCGCCCCACACCAACCGACATTTCCAATGAAAGTGCGTTGTGCCAATGCTCAACTAGCACGGGACGGTCGCCAAAGAAAGGAAAAGAAAGGAATTTTAACTAACAAGGAACTTGTAGAGTGTCTCATAGCGCATGGAACAAAATATAATAATAACATAACTTAATATAAAACAGGTGAGACAGTGCATAAGCTGAAAACTAAACAATCATAGCAGCGGAAATTCAAAATACAGCTTGTCATCCAAACCTACATTATTACAACTTTGAAATATTGTCTCTAAAGAAAAAGAAAGAGGTACACTACTAATGCCCAAAGTAGTGACCAACAACAACTCAGGGAGATTATATATATCATAAGTGGGAGCCTCCTGCTCGTCTCCGGTGCAACTACTCGTGCATAATCACCTGACATGTTTCTAGTCTGCCCGTTTAAGAGCACCCAGAGTAATAAGAAGAGACATAAAATTCTAGGTCAAACAAAAGTTTGGTATGAGCGATAAGTAGCAAAACAGAACAATAACTTGTATACACGAGCATACCTAAACCTGGACCTGCAACCAAAGAGTTAGCACAACAGGATGTACAATGCTCTAAGGTGACACTAACATATGGTGTATAAATAATGAGGACAGGGTGTGCATGTCATAGTGGTGTCAAACAAATCAAGCATAGCGACCATCCTCATACCTCTCCCTCAGTGCGTAAAGTATACCATATCCACTGCTTTGACCACCCAAAATCCTTTGCTATGATCACTCTGCCGCATGGAGTCATGATGGCTCCACTGCACTGATCCATAGCCACTAATCCCTTGTTATGTCCACTCTGCCCCATGAAGTCATGATGACTCCACTACACTGGCTCATAGCCATGCTACGATCACTCTGCCCCATGGAGTAATAACTACCCCACTGCACTGATCTGTAGCCTAATATCCATCCTGGTGGTGAATCAAAGTTATGGACATCGATAACCCCTTTGCACACGTCCCGCAGCAAAGTCCAATCATGAAGTTAGCTCGTTGGTTCCCATCTGGATCCAGAGTTTCAACTTCTCATTTGGACTACCTTTGCATCTCGGGTTGGGTCTTCTCCGGATCGGTCTCCATTTGGTTCGGTTCGGTCCTCCTAAGGTAATTCGGTTCGTGATCATCGACATCGAGTCGGGTCAGTTTCCCCATCCAGTTCGGTTCGGTTCATGGCATACCCTCCGGGTTGGGTCAAGCTCCTTCACCAGTTCGGGTCGTGACTCCAGGTAGTGGCTCCAAGCTCTGGCTCGTGGCTTCATGGCATCAGATCGTGATGCTTCAGTTCAGGACATCCGGTTCGGGTTTGCATGGTGGAGCGGATGTGTGGAGCATCAGGGTCCGGCTCGTGGAGCATATAGTTCGTGACGTGGTTCGGTTCGGAGAAGGGTGGTGCTCCGGTTCGGGGGTCATGATACCCTGGTCACGAACGGGTAGGGCAATCCATTCCGGTTCCTGCATCATTTTGTGCAACTTTTCCAGTGACTGTTTTACGTCATAGACGGCATTTTTGACCATTCTAACTTTGCTAAACAATCACAAATCATGCCAAACAGTAATAGCAACATGTATAATCGACCATGAACACTAAAACAACCATTTTAACATGTCAATGTGGATCAAACATACTCAAAACCCTTGTTTTCCCCTTATTACCCTTAATCATGATTTGGCCATATGATTAGCTAAACATATCCAAATTAGCCCAAATTTTTATCAGAGCCCTAAAATAATATTTTAGAATTTTACAATTTTTTCCAGATTTTTCTGAGCCATAATTTTGCTAATTATTGCTAATCACCCCAAATTAACAGTAATTAGTAAAGAACAATGCAAATCACTCACCTTAGCCACAAATAAAATATCAAATCTGAAAACTCCATTGTTTGGGTCAAATTCTAATGCCTAGCAGCAGCTCCAACTCTGATTTGGTGCTATTTCTCCTTGATTTGACGTAGATTAGCTTAATCCTTGATTAGAGAGCGCTTTGGGATGAAATTAGAAGGTGGAGGCCATTGTTGGGGTTTATAAGAGGTAAATGGCAGCTAGAAAACTGAAATATAATGAAAACCTAACTCATTTCAGCTTCCCCACAACCCTAATCCCGAAATGGGTTATGGGTCCATTTGCTGATTACCCTAATCAGCCCACTTAAGTAGATTTTCATATATTAAGCCTTGTTTTAGCCATATCTCCCAAACGGTGAGTCCATTTGGCTAATGTGACCACTCTACGGTAATGTAAACCATCATCTGAATCCAATGGAAGTTATTTCAGGTCAAATCTCCTTACCAATAAAAGTTATGGCGGAAATAAGATCATCTAGGGGCAAAACGTTCATTTAAAAATTGGCAAAAATCGTGTACAAGGAAATTGACCCCAATAGTCGTTCGCCAAAGTTACACGACCATACGACCTCATATGAAAATAAAATAAATATTCTATGATCCTCCGATGCGTAGAATGCGGGTCGTTACATATGCGATTTGTATTATAGGGAGTTTTGATTGAATTTAACTCATACATACATATATATAGTTAAATCTACATTCATGTTTTCATATAAAATTTATTATTTATTTCAAATCTTGATAATACAAAATAATTTCTTTTCTTTAAATGTTAAAAGAGGAAAAAAGTAAACACATGCTTTAAACATTGGCTATATATATACTTGTATCATGATGTTTGTTGATTTCATTGATATGCTGCATCCTAATGAGAACTTCAATTAATCATATATGTTAACTTTTATTTATTTCTCATTTTATTTTATGTGATTGACCATCTACTGATTCAAATTATATGTCTATGCCTTTCTATCACTTTATAGCACGTGCGACATGTTGCACTTACAAAAATTACATTACCATACATTTGTGTGTACTCGCATAATGTCACATGTTTGTTAAATCAAATTGATAATAAACTAATAACTGAAAGGTTTCTCTCTCTATGCAAATAATATCCTCCCTGTTAATTAAATAATTTAAAGAAAGGAAATGAAAGTTTTCCTTCTCTAACTACCCTCATTAATTAAATAATTTAAAGAAAGGAAATGAAATGTTTTTCTCTCCCCTCATTAATTGATTACATTAAACGAAAGGAAATAGGAAGTTTCATCTCTAAATAAATTTAAGTAGTAATTAATTTTATTAAAAAAAGAGAATTAAATAAATTTATAAATACCTTAAAATTAAACCAAAACCCTAATTCTTATATGATAGCGCCATCCTCTTTTATCAGTGGCCAATATCCTCCCATTTTCACCCCTCTATAATTCTCAATTCCTTTTGAATTAGCCTTGATTCCAAAACATAAATCGAAATACTCCTCAAGCTCTTCAAATTGATATGGATTTGATCAATTTTTATAACACGAGTTGTGGGAAATTGCTGCTGGTAGGGCGCGACTTTGGTTCAATTTGCAGGGGCGACGGAGGTGCGAGCTGCACCATTTTTGGAGTATCGGAGAGAGGAGGCTGACGCGCTTCTCGAGGAGGTGGTGGATGGTACTCCTATGACCAGAAATTGGTGCGGCGGTGGATGAATTTAAGGCGAGCGTTCCAGCTTTTGGCATAAGGAAGATGATGGTTTAGAGATAAAGTAATTAAAGATTAAGGAAAACTAAATTAATTTAATTATTTAATAATTATTTCAAATTATGTAATTAAATTTTGAACTATCATAACTTTTTGATACAAACACAGAAATCGATGATTTCAGAAGCGTTTGAATCGTGAAAGCGAGATCTTCGCGATGGAACTGACTAGAGCTTAAACGGAGCATGTTGGAAATTCAGACAAATCCAAATTCGAAAACACTATAAGAAATTATACCTTTTTTATATATATAATTAAAATTAATTAATCACAATTGTGGTATAACTTATACGCTGTAATATTCTATTGATTGTCATTCGTGATTTGATCTGGAATTGATATTGTTATGTAGATCTATCAATTTGATTATTGTTGTGTTAGACAAATTAGAATTGTTAAATTATAATTTTCATTTTTGACAAATTAGAATTGTTAAATTATAGTTGTCATTTTTGAAAAATTAGAATTGTTAAATTATAACGGTCATTTTTGACAAATTAGAATTGTTAAATTATAGTTGTCATTTTTAACAAATTAGAATTGTTAAATTATAATTGTCAGAATTATCATTTTTGTCAAAATATAATAATGGGATTAAACTGCCATTTTTGTCAAATTAGTTTAGTTGAAACAAAATACTCATTTTTGTCAAAATAGTTTAGTTGAAACTAATATATATTTTTGTCAAAACATATTAGTTGAAACAAAATATACATTTTTATCAAAAACATATTAGTTGAAACAAAAATGCACATTTTGTCAGAATAGATTAGTTGAAATAAAAATGTACATTTTGTCAAATTAGTATAGTTGAAATAAAAATGTACGTTTTGTGTAACAACCCGCATTCTACGCATCGGCGGATCGTAGAATATTTATTTCTTTTTCATGTGAAGTCGTATGGATGTGTAACTTTGGGAGATGACTATTGGGGTCATTTCCCATATTCATGATTTTTGTCGATTTTTAAATGACCGTTTTGCCCCTGGTTGATCTTGTTTCGGCCATAACTTTTGATTGGTAAGGAGATTTGACCTAAAACCAATTACATTAAATCCGGATGATGGTTTAGCTTCCCGTAGAGTGGTCACATTAGCCAAATGGACTTACCGTTTAGGAGATATGGCTGAATTAAGGTTTAGAAGGTGAAAAACAGCTTAACCGGGCATAATTGGGTAATTAATAGCTAGGCCCAGTGGGGGATTTCGGGATTGGGGTATTTAAGGGCTGTTAGGGTTAGGGATTTCAGTTTTTACTCATTTTCTAGCCGCTACATACATCATAGAAACCCTAACAATGGCCTCCAACATCTAGAATCATCCCTAATCAACGTTTAATCTAGGATTAAGCTTAGCAACATCAAATTAAGTAGGAATAACACCTAAGAAAGGTTGGAGCTGCTGTTAGACATCAGTGTTCACCCAAATCAGTGGAGTTTCAGTTCTGAAAGTTTTATTTGTGGCAAAGGTGAGTGATTTGCATAGTTCCTCACCAATTCCAGTTAATTAGGGTGATTAATAATAATTAGCGAAATCTTACATGATTAAATTCTGGAAAAATGTTTAGAAATTCTTAAATATTATTTTAGACCTCTGTTAGAAGTTTGGGTTGGTTTGGTTAAGTTTTGCTAATCCTACCATTAGATTTTCTTAAGCATGCTTAAGGGGAAAATATGGGTTTTTGGGTATGTTTGATTCGTTTTAACATATCAAATTGTGGTTTTGGTGTTTGTGTTCAATTCTACATGTTGTTATGACTGTATGGTATGCTTGGTGATTGTTTAGAACAATTATAGTGGTCGAAAACGCCGTCGTGTGGCGTAAAAACAGTCGCTCGAAAAAGTTGCAGGAAATAACCCAAAACCGGATCGGATCGCCACTACCCGACCCCGACCGCTCATGAATGATGGTACCGAACCGACCAGCCCACCTGGAAAGCTCCACGACCCGAACCGCTAGTCACGATCCGCTCGGATCTGAAGATCTCTGACCCGAAGTGAAGTGCCAACCACGAACCAGAAGCTCCGATCTGATGCACCACGAGCCAACTGAAGACTCACGAGCCTGCAGCAATGTCACGATCCAATGCAGGGAAGGAGGATCACGACTAGGAGTTGGAATCACGAACTGAGCCGACATGGGTGGAGTGTCACGATCCGAACCGAAGAGCGTGGACTTGAGGCGTGAACCACAAACCGAACCGGGAGTACGATCTGAAGCGAAGAGAAGTGGAGAACCGAACTGATCCGGAAGAGACCAAAACTCAAGATGCAAAGGTAGTCCAAGTAGGAAGTTTGTACTCGGGATTCAGTTGGGAACAAACAAGTTACTTCGTGAGTTGGGCTTTGCTGCGGTACGTGTGCTAAGGGATTATCGACGTCCATAACTTTGATTCACCACCAAGACGGATGTTAGGCTACGTATCAGTGCAGTGGGGTAGTTATTACTCCATGAGGAAGAGTGATCATAGCATGGCTATGAGCCAGTGCAGTGAAGTCGTTATGACTTCATGGGGCAGAGTGGACATAGCAAGGACTAGTGGCTATGAATCAGGTTAGTGTAGTCGCCATGACTCCATGGGGCAGAGTGATCATAGCACGGATTTAGGTGATTAAAGTGGTGGATATCGTATGCTTTACGCAATGAGTGAGAGATGTGAGGATGGTTGCTATGCTTGATTGTTTGCCATCACTATGACATGCACACCCCCACCCCTGTATCCTTTAGACCATATGTTAGTGGCACCTTAGAGTATTGTACGGTATGTTGTGCTAACTCTTTGGTTGCAGGTCCAGGTTCAGGTATGGTTTAATATACCTTTTATTGTTCTGTTTTGCTACTTATCGCTCATACCAGACTTTTGTCTGACCCAGAGTTTTATGTCTCTTCTTATTACTCTGGGTGCTCTTAAACGGGCAGACTAGAGACAGGTTAGCTGGTTGTGCACGAGTAGCTGTTCGGAGACGAGCAGGAGGCTTATACATACTATTCTTTATATATTCTCCATGTGTCGCTGTTGGTCACTACTTTGGGCATTAGTAGTGTACCTTTCATTTCTTTTGCTTTAGAGACAATTTTAAAGTTGTAATAATGTTGAAGTGAAACATAAGCTGTATCTGGATTTTCCGCTGCTACGATGTTTAGTTTTCAGCTTATGCACTGTCTCGTCTGTTTTTATGTCAAAGTATGTTATTATTATATTTTATTCCAAGCGTTGTGAGACATTCTACAGGTTCTTTGTTAGTTCACCATTAAGTTTCCTTTCTTTGGCGACCGTCCCGTGCTGGTCGGGCATTGGCACAACGCACTTTCATTAGAAATGCCGGCTAGTGCGGGGTGGGCTGTCATACTTGGTATTAGAGCTCTAGTGTTGTAGTTGACCTAGGGAAAGATACCAGAGAGATATAGTACGTATATGAGAGCGCGTATTTGTGATATTTTTGTTTTCAAAAGCTATATATATACTATTAGTATATTTAAGGATGAAGTCGCATTGTACTGGCACCACTAAAGAGATGGTTAATCGTTTTCACCTTACAGATTTAATGATGAGCCGATATACTAGGGGTACTGGTAGAGGAGCTAATAATGGGAATGCTCCTGATATAATGACGATGTTCACTAACCTCATGAGAGAGATGCTTAGAGATGCTCAGAGGGCAGCTCCTAAAGATGCCAATGGTGGTGGTGCAGCGGTGCAGGCGCCTAGGGCCCATTTCACCAAGATCTGTAAGGACTACACTAGTCTTGGTGGGAAACAGTTCCACGGAACGGAGTTAGCTACGGATGTTCAGGATTGGTTGGATAGTTGTGAGCGTATCTTCTAGGATTTGGGTATCGAGGATGCGACGAGGATAAAGCTAGCATCCCGACAGTTGCAAGGATGGGGGATGAATTGGTGGAATGCTATTAAGGCAGCTACTCTAGAGGATCAAGTTACTTGGGATCAGTTCAAGACCCGCTTTAGCGATAAGTTTATCCCAGCTTTTTAGAAATCAGAAGTGTTTAGGAAGTTCTTGGAGCTTAAGCAGAATGGTAGAGCAGTCTTGGAATATATTGCTGAGTTCGATACTTTATCAAAGTATGGATTATCCCTTATCGACACTACCGAGAAGAAGAACGAAAAGTTCATAACTGGATTGGATGGGTACTTAGGGGAAAGGCTTATTAACCACATCGATGAGACGTTTGAATCGATTATGGGGATAGCTTTGAGATCAGAGAGTCTATACCCTAAGTCGAAAACTGAGGTTGCATCTGTAGAAGAGCCAAAGCCGCAAGCAAGCGGTGGGGGCAAGAATGGTTCTCAGAATAAGAGAAAGCAGAATTAGTCCAAGGATGGCCAGAAGAAGAAGAATAAGAAAGATGTTGAGTGCTTTAGCTATGGCAAGAAAGGCCATTATGCTAAAGAATGTCGAGCAATGCCAGCGGATAGGAAGTGCTTCAACTGTGGCTAAGTGGGACATCACAAGGATATGTGTCCGCAACCCCCTAAAGAAAAGCAGATTGTGAAAGCATATGCTATTAATGTTGTTCCTTCTTCGTCGAATGCCCCAACCGCGGCGGAGATAGGAAAGAATGTCATCATTTAAGGTATGCTTTATGTTTATGATGTTCATGTTCGAGTATTTTTTGATACCGGAGCTTCCCTTTCCTTCATTTCTAGTTACCAGGTAGATAGGTTGGGATTGGAACCCGAGATAGTCGATAGACCTTTAGCGGTAACGAACTCGATTGGCAGTTCGAATAGTCTTAGCATGATTTGTCATAATTTGGTTCTATCGAGTCATGGATGTTTGTTTGCGTGTGATTGCTTTGATTTGGGCTTTACTGGGTTTGGCATTATTTTGGGAGTCGATTGGCTCCAAAGATACGGGGTGGTGGTAGACTGTGAGGGCTTTTTGGTGACAGTTAGAGCGAATGATGGCGGAGGGTAGTGTTTGGTGGTCTAGCTAGTGATGGGTTAATGGCTAGTTTTCTAAATTCCCTCGACATCCCGCATTATGAGTTGTCAGATGTGCCCGTAACTGGCCAGTATCCAGACGTTTTCGAGGAAGTGACCGGACTTCCACCATACCTAGAGATTGAGTTTCGTATTGATTTAGTGAAAGATGCCAAACCTATAGTAATGCCACATCGTCGTATGGCACCAAGGGAGCAGCGAGAGCTCGGGGTGCAAGTAAGCGATCTGTTGAAGAAGGGATTTATCAGAAGAAGTGTTTCCGAGTGGGGAGCACGAGTCGTGTATGCTACCAAGGCAGATGGTTCCCTTCATTTGTGTGTGGACTACCGCGAGTTGAATAAGGTGACGAGGAAGAACAAGTATCCTCTACCGCGGATAGATGATTTGTTTGATCAGTTGAGTGGAGCGAGAGTGTGCTCCTAGTTGGATCTTGCGACAGGTTTTCATCAACTTAGAGTTGAAGCTGAGAGTATAGCTAAAACGACATTTCAGACACCGTTTGGATTTTATGAGTGGTTGGTCATGCCATTCGGGTTGACGAATGCACTAGCATATTTTGTGGATCTTATGAATAGGGTATTCAGAGATAAGTTGAATAAGTTTGTTCTTGTGTTCGTAGACGATATCTTGGTTTATTCGAGGACAGAGTAAGAACACAAGGAATATTAGAGGATAGTGATGGAGGTATTGAGAAAACACCAATTGAGAGCGAAGTTTTCTAAGTGTCACATCTGGAGAAGGGAAGTGAGATTCTTGGGCCATGTTGTTTCAGGGAATGGTATTTCCGTGGACCCTGCAAAGGTGACTACGGTACAGGATTGGTCTACACCCAAGAATGCAACAGACGTAAGAAGTTTCTTTGGATTGGCTGGATATTATCGTAAGTTTATCCAAGACTTCTCCAATATAGCAGTACCGTTGACTCAGTTGACCAAGAAAAATCAAGCTTTCGTCTGGGACGAAAAGTGCGAGAATGCATTCAATAGTCTAAAGGAAAAGTTGACATATGCACCAGTGTTAGTCATTCCTAAGGGGAATGAAGAGATGACAGTATATAAAGATGCATGTGGTACTGGGCTAGGTGTTGTACTGATGCAAGGAGGTAGGGTTGTAGCTTATGCAAGTCGGTAACTGAAACCGCACGAGAAAAGATATCCTACCCACGATTTGGAATTGGCAGCGATCATGTTCGCGTTGAAGATATGGAGACATTATCTCTTGGGAGAAAGATTCGAGTTGTTTACTGACCATAAGTCGTTAAAGTATCTTTTCTCTCAGAAGGATCTAAATTTCCGACAACAAAGATGGTTAGAATTCTTGGCTTCATATGATTTTGATATCGCATATACACGAGGAAAGGCAATGCAGTAGCTGATGCCTTGAGTAGGAGATATTACAGTTTAGGGGCTATGTTTCTGGAATGGAAGCTACTGGAGTATATCGCTGGGTATGATTTCAGACCAATGTGTGAATTGGATCCGGAAATGTTAGCAAGTTTGACGATCAGACCCACTTTGATTGAGCGGATTGGTTCCAGCCAGAGGGACGATCCTATCCTATTGGAAATCATCTCAAAGTTAGAGATGGGTATCGACAAAGAGATGAACAATTATGGGCCTGATCGAGATGGATGACTTAGAAAGAATGGAAGTCTGGTTATACCCAACGTGAATGGATTGAGGGATGAAGTGCTTAGAGAATGTCATCACTCAAAACTGACTATACATCCCGGTGGTAACAAAATGTATCGAGACATGAAGCAGACCTACTACTGGGAAGGGATGAAAAGAGTCGTTGGGAAGTTTATATCCAAATGCATGAATTGCCAGTTAGTTAAAGCTGAGCAAAAGAAACCTAGTGCTTTGTTGCAACAATTAGAAATTCCAGAATGGAAATGGGAACAAGTATCAATAGGCTTCATTGATGGGTTACCAAGGACTATATCGTGCCATGATAGCATTTGGGTGATTGTGGACCAATTGACCAAGAGTGCAAGGTTTATACCTATCAAGTCGAACAGAACAGCAGTTAAGCTAGCGGAACTATATATGAAGTGGGTAGTGAGATTTCATGGAATACCCAAAGGCATTGTGAGTGACCGAGATCCATTGTTCACTAGTGGATTTTGGAAGAGCTTACAAGAGGCGTTATGATCAGAATTACATCTCAGTACCGCGTATCATCCTCAAACCGACGGTCAGACAGAGAGGGTGAATCGTATATTAGAAGACCGCTTAAGAGCTTATATATTGGATTTTGGTGGATCATGGGATGACCATTTACATCTAGTGGAGTTCGCATATAATAATAGTTATCAATCCAGTATTGGTATGGCTCCATTTGAAGCTTTGTACGGAAGACTGTGCAACTCACCGTCATGTTGGTTAGAAACCGATGAAAAATTTGTGCTTGGGCCAGATGTGATAAGAGAAACCTTAGATAAGATCAAAGTTATTAGACAACGAATGAAGGTTGCCCAAGATAGGCAAAAGAGTTATGCTGATAAGAATAGAAGAGATTTAAAGTTCTCCGTTGGCGACTTGGTGTTTGTCAAGATTTCTCCATTAAAGAGCGTGATACGATTTGGCAGGAGTGGCAAATTAACAACAAGATTTGTTGGTCCATTCCCAGATCTCGAGCAAGTTGGGAATTTGGCATATAAAGTTGAATTACCAAAGAAGATGGCAAGAGCTCATAACGTATTTCATCTTTCCCAGTTAAGAAAATTTGTGCACGACCCCGATATGACTATTTCACCGGATCAGTTGGACGATATCGAGGCGATTTGGAACCGCAGGCCTATGCGTATTGTTGGGAACGATACGAAGCAGCTTCGAAGGAAGGCGGTGAAACTAGTCAAATTCCAGTGGGGTGATGATGAGGAAGATTGTACTTAGGAAACAGGGGAGAACATAAGGAGGTAGTATCCATAACTCTTTGCCTGGTAAGGTTTTTATATAGGTATAGTACTCCCTTGTTAGTAAACCGCATGCTAGGATAGGCTTGTTGTGTTGTTTTGTATGATTTATTGTTCCGTTAATGATTGGTAGGCATGCGGGATCCTTTGTATGTTTTGAGTTAAGGAATTTCGGGGACGAAATTTCTTAAGAGGGGGGAGAATGTAACGACCCGCATTCTACACATTGGAGGATCGTAGAATATTTATTTCTTTTTCATGTGAAGTCGTATGGTCGTGTAACTTTGGGAGACGACTATTGGGGTCATTCCCATGTTCATGATTTTTTCCGATTTTTAAATGACCGTTTTGCCCATGGCTAATCTTGTTTCGGCCATAACTTTTGATTGGTAAGGAGTTTTGACCTGAAACAACTTCCATTTGATCCAAATGATGGTTTACCTTTCCGTAGAGTGGTCACAATAGCCAAACGGACTTACCGTTTGAGAGATATGGCTGAATTAAGGTTTAGAAGGTGAAAAACAGCTTAACCGGGCTTAATTGGGTAATTAGCAGCTAGGCCCAGTGGGGGATTTCGGGATTTGGGGTATTTAAGGGCTGTTAGGGTTAGGGATTTCGGTTTTTACTCATTTTCCAGCCACCACATACATCATTGAAACCCTAACAATGGCCTCCAACATCTAGAATCATCCATAACCACCGTTTAATCAAGGATTAGGCTTAGCAACATCAAATTATGGAGGAATAACACCAAAGCAAGGTTGGAGCTGCTGTTTGACATCAATATTCACCCAAATCAATGGAGTTTCAGTTTTGAAAGTTTTATTTGTGGCGAAGGTGAGTGATTTGCATAGTTCCGCACTAATTACAGTTAATTAGGGTGATTAGTAATAATTAGCGAAATCTTACATAAATTCTGGAAAAATGTTTAGAAATTCTTAAATATTATTTTAGACCTCTGTTAGAAGTTTGGGTTGGTTTGGTTAAGTTTCATCCTAGCATTAGATTTGCTTAAACATGCTTAAGTGGAAAATATGGGTTTTTGGGTATGTTCGATTCATTTTAGCATATCAAATTGTGGTTTTGGTGTTTGTGGTCAATTCTACATGTTGCTATGACTGTGTGTTATGCTTGGTGATTGTTTAGAATAGTTAGAATGGTCGAAAACATCGTCGTGTGGCGTAAAAACAGTCGCTGGAAAAAGTTGCAGGGAATAACCTAGAACCGGATCGGATCGACCCGACCCGACCCCAACCGCTCGTGAATGATGGTACCGAACCGACCCGCCGACCTGGAGAGCTCCACGACCCGAACAGCTAGTCACGATTCGCTCGCATCTGAAGATCTCTAACCCGAACTGAAGTGCCAACCACGAACCAGAAGCTCTGATCCGATGCACCACGAGCCAATTGAAGACTCACGAGCCTGGAGCATTGTCACAATCCAGTGTAGGGAAGGAGGATCACGACTAGGAGATGGAATCACGAACCGAGCCGACATGGGTGGAGTGTCACGATCCGAACCGAAGACCTGGACTTGAAGCGTGAACCATGACCGAACCGGGAGTACGATCTGAAGCAAAGAGAAGTGGAGAACCAAACCGATCCGGAGGAGACCAACACCCGAGATGCAAAGGTAGCCAAGTAGGAAGTTTGTACTCAGGATCCAGTTGGGAACCAACGAGTTACTTAGTGAGTTGGGCTTTGCTGCGGGACGTGTGCTAAGGGGTTATCGACGTCCATAACTTTGATTCACCACCAAGACAAATGTTAGGCTACGTATCAGTGCAGTAGGGTAGTTATTACTCCATCCGGCAGAGTGATCGTAGCATGGCTATGAGCCAGTGCAATGGAGTCGTTATGACTTCATGGGGCAGAGTGGACATAGCAAGGACTAGTGGCTATGGATCACTGCAGTGGAGTCTCCATGACTCCATGGTGGCAGAGTGATCATAGCAAGGATTTAGGTGATCAAAGTGGTGGATGTCATATGCTTTACGCACTGTGTGAGAGATGTGAGGATGGTTGTTACGATTGATTGTTTTCCATCACTATGACATGCACACCCCCAACCCGTATCCTTTACACCATATGTTAGTGGCACCTTAGAGTATTGTACGGTATGTTGTGCTAACTCTTTGGTTGCAGGTCCAGGTTCAGGTATGGTTTAGTATACCTGTTATTGTTTTGTTTTGCTGCTTATCGCTCATACCAGACTTTTATATGACCCAGAGTTTTATGTATCTTCTTATTACTTTGGGTGCTCTTAAATGAGAAGACTAGAGACAGGTTAGCTAGTTGTGCACGAGCAGTTGTCCGGAGACGAGCAGGAGGCTTATACATACTATTCTCTATATATTCTCTCTGTGTCGCTGCTGGTCACTACTTTGGGCATTAGTAGTGTACCTTTCCTTTCTTTTGCTTTAGAGAAAGTTTTAAAGTTGTAATAATGATGAAGTGGAATATAACCTGTATCTGGATTTTCCGCTACTACAATGTTTAGTTTTCAGCTTATGCACTGTCTCATCTGTTTTATGTCAAAGTATGTTATTATTATATTTTATACCATGCACTATGAGACATTCTATAGGTTCTTTGTTAGTTCACCATTAAGTTTCCTTTCTTTAGCGACCATCCCATGCTGGTCGGGCATTGGCAAAGCGCACTTCCATTAGAAATGCCGGCTAGTGCGGGGCGGGCCGTCACACTTTGTCAGAATAGATTAGTTGAAATAAAAATATACATTTTTTCAAATTAGAATAGCTAAAATAAAAATGTACATTTTGTTAGAATTGATTAGTTGAAATAAAATTATACATTTTGTCAAATTAGAATAGTTGAAATAAAAATGTATATTTTGTCAGAATTGATTAGTTGAAATAAAAATATATGTTTTGTCAAATTAGAAGGTTTAAACAAAAATATACATTTTGTCAATATGGATTAGTTGAAACAAAATATACATTTTTGTCAAAATAGATTAGTTGAAACAAAAATGTACATATTGTCAAATCTGATGGTTGTAAACAAAAATTACATTTTTGTTAAATAAGATTTGAGTTAAAAAAAATTACATTTTTGTTAAATAAGATTTGAGTTAAACAAAAATTACATTTTTGTTAAATAGATTTGGGGTAAAATAAAAATTGACATTTTTGTTAAATAGTTTTGTGTTGGAGCAAAAATATTCATTTTGTTGAACTAGAATTGTCAACAAAATGAATAAATCACTTTTTAATCAATTTATTGAACTAGAATTGTCAACAAAATGAATGAATCACTTTTTAATCATTTTGTTGAATTAGAATTGTCAACAAAATGAATGAATTACTTTTTAATCATTTTGTTGAACTAGAATTGTCAACAAAATGAATGAATCACTTTTAAATCATTTTGTTGAAATAGAATTGTCAACAAAATGAATGGATCAATTTTAAATCATTTTGTTGAACTAGAATTGGCAGCAAAAATGAATGTCTCTCTTTTTAGGAATTTTGTTGAAATAGGATTTGTATGCAAACATTAGAATCATTTTTATTCTAATAACAATACATTAGAATTTGTATGTAAGTTAAATAATCATTTTTATTGTCAAAACATACATTAGAATTTGTATGTCATTTAAAGTGACATTTTTATTGTTAAACATACAATAGGATTTGTATGTAAGTTAAAGAAACATTTCTATTGTCAAAACATACATTAGAGTTTGTATGTAAGTGAAAGAATCATTTTTATTGTCAAAACATACATTAGAATTTGTATGTAAGGTAAAGAATCATTTTTATTGTTAAATTATACAATAGAACTTGTATGTAAATTAAGGTGACATTTTTATTGTTGAATTATACAATAGAATTTGTATGCAAATCAAAGTGACATTTGTATCGTCAAATTATACATTAGAATTTGTGTACAAAGTAAAGAGGCATTTTATATGTTATGTTATACATTGAAACTATATATACAAATAAAATGTTTCTTTTATTTGTTAAAATTAAAAATAGAAATTGCATACAAGTAATGGAAATAAAAATTATCTTTTTATTTGTCATTAACA
Organism: Allium sativum; assembly: GCA_030737875.1. Lineage (NCBI taxonomy): Eukaryota > Viridiplantae > Streptophyta > Magnoliopsida > Asparagales > Amaryllidaceae > Allium > Allium sativum. The sequence continues at coordinate 181,629,626 of CM060913.1, read as the reverse complement.
AAAATTCCATGTGAATAAATGAAACAACCCGAACTTCCCCGGTAAGGAAAGCACGGATTGAATTGAGGACAAGACAGATCAGAACGCAGACAGAAGAACATTTCACTGTTAATTACGACAATTCCATCAGAATACAAGAATATACCGAATATGAATAAATATTACATAGAAAATTTCAGAGATTTAAATACATCGCAGCGGAAAATAATACAAAACACAACTAGAAGTAATACACGATACAGAGCTTTCCGAGTATCGTTCCAGCTGTAAATCAGGATCCTGTGAATATAAATCAGCAAAACCAAAACTACTAGCTACCCATGTCAAAATAAGGGCACCCAGAGTTTAGGTTAAAACAATAAACTCCAGGTCAGTCACGTGACTGGTGTGAGAACTAAAACAGTTATTAATCTTTATTTTAAAGTTAGGTAAATCAAGAGACCACGCCGTATAACACGGAACGGGACTCCTGCCAAGAATACCAGTGCATAAAACAAACAGCGCAATGATAAATAAAGAACAATGAAGCTATTATAAGACCCAGGTCCCATCACACAATGCAACGCAAGCCGGAGGACAGGATTTTGACCTTATAATAGCCAAAGAATGCTTGATACGCTAAATTTCATGTTTTAATTCTTAATCAGACTCCAACCGCAAATTAGTAAGTGAACGATTCCCTAAGTATTAACCCCAAAGGCCGAAACCAACATCAGACCAATACCCAGGAAACCACCCATCTTAGCTTGTTTCCAGTTAGTTTCTGATTTTATATACAATCATAAATATCAATCATAGGCGGCATGAATGTCCCATACCACTATGTCGCCATATATAAGTATACAATCAAAACCGAAAAATGTCGTATTGGAAGTTGGGTTATCATTTATGGTATGAACCGAGGCTAGGGATCGTCCTCACCGATTCAAGATCCTCTAGTCCGCCCCTCAGGAACAGAACGCATCGTCCCTTGGACTCAGGGCCGGTCCACTGATGTGGATTATAATTCCTGAACACTGCGTTTCCCTGCCCTATGGGGCGTAAATGAGCCAACAAATGACTCCATCGGCTTCACATAGTCACCGATATATCCTAGGCGCCTCGCAACAGCAACAACCACATAAGTCAAACTCGTCAGAGCGTGTACAACCATTGACGCCACTTCTAACTAGAAGGAAACGCATGCCCCCCTGATATCCGTCTCCCGTTTTTGGTTCATACCGGGTGTGAAACTCGCGAATTAAACGTTACACAAAGTTATGCCACAAAGGCCTTGCTTTGATCATCAACCACAAGACTTTGCTTTTCAACAGAAACCTTGATCATTTGCCACTTAGGCATGCCATACAGGCAATTCACTCTATGCGTTTGTTATCCATCAGCATATAACCCCTGAGCTCGTATGTCTCAGAGTAGGGCGTTAAGCAAGAGAATAAATTCTCTGCCGCCAAACAGATATATATTTTATAGAAATCAATCACACAGAATAAAATCCAATGTCAGACACACAGTCCATTTACAAGTTCGTTCTGGGTCTGAACGAAACCGGAGGCACCTAGTACCCCGCATATCCATCGATCTCCAAGTACGTCTGGACGACCACTAACTGATTCCCTCCTCTTGGGTGTACAACCCAATCGAGATCATCAGTACCCACCCAAGCGACGTGAAGACCTCCGGTCTTCAACCACCGTCTTCATCTTCGACTTATCGTTGTATCAGTTATTCAGAATGGGATAAACCCGGTCTTTCCGAATAACTCGCGTATATAATAAACAAGTGTTACACAAACACAACATACGCCTCATTCTAGTTCATCAGTCGCTAACCGTAAATTAGTAAGAGAACAATTCCCCGAATATTAACCCCGAAGGCCGAAACCAACATCAGATCAATACACAGGAAACAATTCTACTTGACTAATCTCCAGTTAGTTTCTAAATTTCACATTCTTAGGGAAAGGTTCCCATTAATTTTATCAAAGATAAATTCTTCTAAATTTATTCTTTAATCTTCTTTTAAATATCAATTCAAACTAGTCGGGATTAGCGAACCACACCGAAGTAATCATTTATTCTATTTCCCAATCCCAACATATTCATCCCATGAAGTAAAACTGGTAATACTTCATATCTAACACCACGGTGTTATCGTTAAATTCAATTACCATTTCACGTTCAAATCTAATTAAAGATTTAACTATCGCCTGGAGCAAAACTGGTGATACTCCATTCTCGATCTTTTCAATCTAATTAAAGATTCGTTAAAACTCCACTTAGTTTTAATCTTTAACTGGGTTAATGAATCAATGTCATTTAAAACACGGTTCACGATAAACCCAAAACCACATCACATTTCAATCAGTCCCTAACCGTAAATTAGCAAGTGAGCAATTCCCTAAGTATTAACCCCGAAGGCTGAAACCAACATCAGATCAATACCCAAGAAATCATTCAACTTAACTAATCTCCAGTTAGTTTCTGATTTTCTTAACTCTGTTAGGTCTAAGAACGTTATTATTGAAGATACCGTTTACGACAACCCAAAATCACATTCCATTAATTATCGGGTTAAAGACCAAGTGTTATTTAAAACACCGTTCACGATAAACCCAAAAATCAATTCAAATTCAATTCCAATTAAATACCATTTAATTGGTACACTTCATTAAATCTAAATAAAAAGATTTAATCTTTGTTCTCAACTGGGTTTAAGAACAGTGTTAATGAAGACACCATTCACGACAAACCCAAATCCCATTTGATAATAAATACAAGGCTCTGAATAGAAAATATATCGGCTTATATTCAATATCAAATTCTACGACCAACAAATATTGTATTGGAAATAACGATATAAATATATATCTTTCAAATTTCCATAACAATATCTATACAATCACGAAATCCAACATCGAAATATTCCAAAGATAATTTCGATTCAAACCCATTCCAATTCAATTATTGGAAATTCTGGTTATTTTCAAAACCATTTCAAATCCACCTTATTTATTTTAAAAATAAATAGAATTATAATCCTAGTTCAAAACTAGTCCATTTCGATAAAAATCAATTTTTATCTTTTCAAATATGGAAATTTTCATCCCAATTCTTCACAAATCATTTCTTATTATTTTACATAAATTATTACTATTTTTAATAATTTTATCAAGGCCCGTACAGTCGATTTTCATCTACGGCCATCGAACTGCACTTACAGCAACCTTTTCTAAATTTTATTTGGACATAATTCCAAATCCAACCGTTAGATTTCATATCTCTAATATTCGTTAGAAACCTCTTTTTGATACCAACCCTATGGTTCCGGTTTTAGGAGAATCCGACTGTCGGATCTCCCGTAATATCAATTTGAAATCAATGGTCGAAATTCGCGAACTACTGCGGCGCGGCGCGTTCCATTCAGGCCATTATATCATATATGTAATATATATAATACATATATTTGTTCGATTTCCTTTCAAAACGTATTTTATAATTCATTTTACATTCGTTTTCAAAACAGTTTCAACTTCATATTCAATTTTAAATCAAAATTGATTTTTTCCTAATAAATTCGTTTTAAATTCATTTCGGTTCAATTCAAATTTTAAATTCATTTCAATTCGAATTCAATTCTATTCAATTTTAATTCGAATTCGATTCTATTCAATTTCAGTTCGAATTCGATTCTATTCAATTTCAATTCGAATTCGATTCTATTTAATTTCAATTTGAATTCGATTCTATTTAATTTCAATTCGAATTCGATTCTATTTAATTTCAATTCGAATTCGATTCTATTTAATTTCAATTCGAATTCGATTCTGTTCAATTTCAATTCGAATTCGATTCTATTCAATTTCAATTCGAATTCGATTCTATTCAATTTCAATTCGAATTCGATTCTATTTAATTTCAATTCGAATTCGATTCTATTTAATTTCAATTCGAATTCGATTCTATTTAATTTCAATTCGAATTCAATTCTATTTTCAAAATATTCGATCTTGAAATCATTTTTCAATATTCATTAAACACAAATAAAATCGATAAAATTCCCGTTCGCGTTGAAATGGCGTTTAACTACTTAACACGGCTTCACATTTCAATATTCACTGTATTATTTTAAATTATTCGATAATTCTGAACTGGAATCAGACACAGTCAATTACCATATAATTTAAGTTATATGGATTTCATCAAATTCATCTATACAACAATGTCGATAAACAATCAACCATCATCCAAAGTGCGTTCTACACTGTATAAGCATCAAATATAAATATTTAATGCTTATAACAACCTGTCAATCAATCGATCAACATACAGCTAATTATTGGGACTAGTGTATGTCGTATATCATCCCAATACCCGTGTAGAGTTTTCAAACAATCGAACACAGATTTTATTTGTGCAGTTGAGCGATGTGTGAAATTTATCGTCCCAATCAATATCAGTCAAATGTGTGTATATGAACAAATCGTCTGATTTGTTTATATTTATTTCATTTTAAATACACGTTAAAAATTCTATTTTCAACTATAAAATATTTTTAACTATATAAATATTTTATTTCATTTCACATCACATCATACAATCAACTACACATCAAAATCAAACAAACAAGCATACAAGCCGTCCATGGTCTGTGGACGACGGGTGTCGGGTGCTACTAAACACCGTCTGCAACCTAGTATATATTTTTAACTAGAAATTTAAATTAAAGGTGAGGGGTTCTCACCGATAAGCTATACCAAATGCCACGACTCTTCTTATGTAGAAATCTTTGTCGTGTTCGCCTTTTGCCAATTTCACTGTCCGTAGCCACTACATATATAAAAATCACAATTTTATAATGTTGCTATGTATATAAAAATCACATTTTATACATCGGTACTATATCGATAAAAATTTTATTTTTACATAGCTACTATATCGATAAAAATTCTATTTTTACATAGCTACTATATCGATAAAAACTCTATTTGTACATCGCTTCTATATCGATAAAAATTCTATTTTTACATCGCTTTCATATAAAGAAAGATTACATTTTTATTTACAGTTCATATATGCAGTTACAAAATAAATAACTGTACAGAAAATTTAAAGTGAGAGAATTCTCACTTTGACCTGTTTTAATTTCTGAATTCCTGAACTGTTCTTATTCGAATTTGGCTAAAATTCTGACGTGCTCTGTTTCTGTTCTGGTCAGCTCCATTGTGTAGTGTTCGTTGCCACGATTCCAACGGATCAGAAATCATCGAAATCCGACCTCGTATGAGAGAGATAGGATAAATTACATATTGGACAATTTAAACGTGAATTAAATTAATTAATTACTTAATTAATTTTAACCTTCCCCTTAATTAACCATCTCACTCTCACGTTCAAAACCCTGACCGCCGTAACCCATTACTTCAATCCTTTGACCAAAATCGCTCGCCACTGGAGTTGATTAATCATCGATCTGAAGACCCCACGCCATCGGCCATCTCAAGAGCCACCTCCGCCTGTAACATTGACCATTTCGGTCCCCTCCTCCGCCTGAAAAACGAGACCAATCGGAGCAATTTCGAGCTCCACACTCGAGCAATCTAGGGCGTAATTTCTGATCTTAACCGTTCAAGCTATAGAGCTCAAGAAGCTCTTCGATTTGCAATTGGGAATTTCGAATTTCATTATGTGGATGTGGAGATTGGAGGGGATGAAGATCGGAGCGATAACCGCCCTTCATTTTGTAAAACGCGGTGGCTGATGGAAACAGACAGGGTGGTTAGGGTTTGGGCCAATGAGAGTATTTATAATTTAATTTAATTATTATTTAATTCGAAAATTCTTGCTTGTCGTAACGAACTCCAAATCAAACCCAACAACTATCGCCCTTAGCTAAATACCCCCATTCCGAACACAATGGGATATGTCTCGCAAGCTAATTCGACTGTTACGATCAGTTTTTGTTAAATTTAAAATATAAATCCATGTGTATTGAATTCAAGCATACATTTTAATTTACCGAGGCCACATACGGACTCTAAAAATTACAGAAAAATATTTTCTAGCTTTGTATTGACAATACGGTCCTAACAAAACTAATTTCGTCGAATTCTGAGACCGTTTGAAAAATGGCCATTTTCCAGTCGATTAAAATCAACTAAAACTGGTCAAACGCGTTTTCCTTTGCCATGCTCACATATTGATTCGAAAAATTACGAATTTTGGAATATAGCATTAACTTGATATCACGGATCCAACAAAAGTGGTTTCGTCGAAAACCGAGGTCGTTTGCAAAATTTCCATATCTACTATTCTGAATTTTGAATTGGACATAACTTTTGATCCCCGCTATGAAATTTCGATTCTTCGGATTCGTTAGAAAGATATTCCCCAATAGATTCTAATATTTTTGGTTTCGCTAAAATCCGGTTTATTTTGCACTCGGTACATTCATTTGAACTTTGAAATCGAATTATCGAACTACCGCGCCATTTTCAATTCCCTTTTTATATAAAATAAAATATTTATATTCTAATGACGATTCAAATAAATATATACGTTCTATTCCTATTCAAATAAATTTATCATCGCTATTATTTAAAATAATTAATTTTAAATATTCAAAATTCGTCAAAATTGCAAAAATAAAAATTTTAAATTGGCTCAGAATTTCCGGGTTATTACAATCCCCCCCACTTAAAACTTTTCATCCCCGAAAAGGAACGAAGCCGAAAGTTGTTTAACTAATCAACTCAACTTCCATTCTTTTCTTTACGTCTTAAGTTCTTCAACTTTTCAGTTTCTAAGAACTTTTCAAATTTTTCAAAAATTTGGCTAACACCATAAATTTCCGAAAAATTTCGCCATAACCTCCCCTGCACCGGGGACTTCAGGATATTTCATATAGCCTCCCATGGCCTTCTTCAATCCAAAAGAAAAAGAAAATGCCAAGCGGCTAGCCAATCAGCTCATAAAATCATCATCATCCAAACAAAACAGTAAATTATGGTATACATGTACCTATTTGTCGGGAAAACAATTTTATTCTTCTGCTCTAGCCTCCTTGCTATTACCTGTTCAATGTAAGTACATGTATATGCAAGCAAATGCGACTAATTTTCAATACAATTCACTTTTTGATACAATTTGGCTAAATGTTCAACATTTTAATTAATCAACCGATAATCAAACAACACAACCAGCAATCAGTTAGTTGATTAGCTTTTCAAATTCATAATTTTGATATATAGGGAAAAAATCACATTTTTGATGCCAAATCACAACAATAAACCATATCTAATTTTGGTCCCCACACCAGTCAATAGGAAATATATAAATATCACACATTCGAAACTCGAATACCAATTCTGATGATGTTCGAACTATAGCGGTCATCAGAACCATCTCCGGGCGACTAGAGTGTGATTCTATATCTATCCAATATATTAAAGCTTCAAATATACGTTCATGACGCATATATGCAAAACCTTTATATACTAGATTGTCCAAAATCAATATAAATAAATATTCAAATACATATAAAACGACTTAAATTTCAAAACAAAATTTGTTTTCGATTTTATTTCAAAAATATACTCTTCACACTCGTTCTAGGACACTACTGATCCCATCTCTAACGAGTCATTCTAGTTGGATATTACTAATCCAATTTCTGATGAATTCTTTCGTTTGGTTCTAACGTGTCTTGTTCTCGAGCTTTGTAAACCAAAGCTCTGATACCAAAATGAAACGACCCGAACTTCCCCGGTAAGGAAAGCACGGATTGAATTGAGGGCAAGACAGATGAGAACGCAGACAGAAGAACATTTCACTGTTAATTACAACAATTCCATCAGAATACAAGAATACACCGAATATGAATAAATATTACACCGAAAATATCAGAGATTTAAATTACATTTAAATACATCGCAGTGGAAAAAAATACAAAACACAACTAGAAGTAATACACGGATACAGAGCTTTCCGAGTATCGTTCCAGCTGTAAATCAGGATCCTGTGAATATAAATCTGCAAAACCAAAACTACTAGCTGCCCGTGTCAAAATAAGGCACCCAGAGTTTAGGTTAAAACAATAAACTCCAGGTCAGTCATGTGACCGGTGTGAGAACTAAAACAGTTATTAATCTTTATTTTAAAGTTAGGTAAATCAAGGGACCACGCCGTATAACATGGAACGGGTTTCCTCCCAAGAATACCAGTGCATAAAACAAATAGCACAATGCTAAATAAAGAACAATGAAGCTATTATAAGACCCAGGTCCCATCACACAATGCAACGCAAACCGGAGGATATGGTTTTTACCTTACAATAGCCAAAGAATGCTTGATACGCTAAATTTCATGTTTTAATTCTTAATCAGACTCCAACCGCAAATTAGTAAGAGAATGATTCCCTAAGTATTAACCCCGAAGGCCGAAACCAACATCAGACCAATACCCAGGAAACCACCCATCTTAGCTCGTTTCCAGCTAGTTTCTGATTTTATATACAATAATAAATATCAATCATAGGCGGCATGAATGTCCCATACCACTATGTCGCCATATATAAGTATACAATCAAAACCGCAAAATGTCGTATTGGAAGTTGGGTTATCATTTATGGTATGAACCGAGGCCAGGGATCGTCCTCACCAATTCGAGATCCTCTAGTCCGCCCCTCAGGAACAGAACGCATCATCCCTTGGACTCAGGGCCGGTCCACCGATGTGGATTATAATTCCTGAACACTGCGTTTCCCCGCCCTATGGGGCGTAAATGAGCCAACAAATGACTCCATCGGCTTCACATAGTCACCGATATATCCGAGGCACCTCGCAACAGCAACAACCACATAAGTCAAACTCGTCAGGGTGTGTAAAACCACTGACGCCACTTCAAACTAGAAGGGAACGCATGCCCACCTGATATCCGTCTCCCGTTTTTGGTTCATACCGGGTGTGAAACTCGCGAATTAAACATTACACAAAGCTATGCCACAAAGGCCTTTCTTTGATCATCAACCACAAGACTTTGCTTTTCAGCAGAAGCCTTGATCATTTGCCACTTGGGCATGCCACATAGGCAATCCACTCTATGCGTTTGATATCCATCAGTATATAACCCATGAGCTCGTACGTCTTAGAGAAGGGCGTTAAGAAAGAGAATAAATTCTCCGCCGCCAAACAGATATATATTTTATAGAAATCAATCACACAGAATAAATTCCAATGTCAGACACACAGTCCATTTACAAGTTCGTTCTGGGTCTGAACGAAACCGGAGGCACCTAGTACCCCGCATATCCATCGATCTCCAAGTATGTCTGGACGACCACTAACTAATTCCCTCCTCTTGGGTGTACAACCCAATCATGATCATCAGTACTCACCCAAACGACGTGAAGACCTCCGATCTTCAACCACCATCTTCATCTTCGACCTATCGTCGCATCAGTTATTCAGAATGGGATAAACCCGGTCTTTCCGAATAACTCGCGTATATAATAAACAAGTGTTACACAAACACAACATACGCCTCATTCTAGTTCATCAGTCGCTAACCGTAAATTAGTAAGAGGACAATTCCCCAAATATTAACCCCGAAGGCCGAAACCAACATCAGATCAATACAAAGGAAACCATTCTACTTGACTAATCTCCATTTAGTTTCTAAATTTCACATTCTTAGGGAAAGGTTCCCATTATTTTTATCAAAGATAAATTCTTCTAAATTTATTCTTTAATCTTCTTTTGAATATTAATTCAAACTAGTCGGGATTAGCGAACCACACCGAAGTAATCATTTATTCTATTTCCCAATCCCAACCTATTCATCCCATGAAGTAAAACTGGTAATACTTCATATTTAACACCACAGTGTTATCGGTAAATTAATTACCATTTCACGTTCAAATCTAATTAAAGATTTAACTATCGCCTGGAGCAAAACTGGTGATACTCCATTCTCGATCTTTTCAATCTAATTAAAGATTCATTAAAACTCCATTTAGTTTTAATCTTTAACTGGGTTAAAGAATCAATGTCATTTAAAACACGGTTCATGATAAACCCAAAATCACATCACATTTCAATTAGTCCCTAACCGTAAATTAGCAAGTGAGCAATTCCCTAAGTATTAACCCCGAAGGCCGAAACCAACATCAGATCAATACCCAAGAAACCATTCAACTTAACTAATCTCCAGTTAGTTTTTGATTTTCTTTACTCTGTTCGGTCTAAGAACAATATTATTGAAGATACCGTTTACGACAACCCAAAATCATATTTTATTAATTATCGGGTTAAAGAACAAGTGTTAATTAAAACACCGTTCACGATAAACCCAAAAATCAATTCAAATTCAATTCCAATTGAATACCATTTAATTGGTACACTTCATTAAATCTAAATAAAAAGATTTAATCTTTTTCTCAACTGGGTTTAAGAACAGTGTTAATGAAGACACCATTCGCGACAAACCCAAATCCCATTTGACATTAAATACAAGGCTCTGAATAGAAAATATATCGGCTTATATTCAATATCAAATTCTACGACCAACAAATATCGTATTGGAAATAATGATATAAATATATCTTTCAAATTTCCATAACAATATCTGTACAATCACGAAATCCAACATCGAAATATTCCAAAGATAATTACGATTCAAATCCATTCCAATTCTATTATTGGAAATTCTGGTTATTTTCAAAACCATTTCAAATCCACTTTATTTATTTTAAAAATAAATAGAATTATAATCCTAGTTCAAAACTAGTTCATTTCTATAAAAATCAATTTTTATCTTTTCAAATATGGAAATTTTCATCCCAATTCTTCACAAATCATTTCTTATGATTGTACACAAATTATTACTATTTTTAATAATTTTATCAAGGTCCGTACAGTCGATTTCCATCTACGGCCGTCGAACTGCACTTACGGCGACTTTTACTAAATTTGATTTGGACATAATTCCATATCCAACGGTTATATTTCAAATCTCTAATATTCTTTAGAAAGCACTTTTCGATACGAACCCAATGGTTCCGGTTTTAGGAGAATCCGACGGTCGGATCTCCCGTAATATCAATTCGAAGTCAATGGCCGAAATTCGCGAACTACCGCGGCGCGGCGCATTCGATTCAGGCCATTATATTATATATATAATATATACTTCGTCGATTTCCTTTCAAAACATATTTTATATTTCATTTTACATTCGTTTTCAAAACAGTTTCAACTTCATATTCAATTTTAAATCAAAATTGAATTTTTCCTTATAAATTCGTTTTAAATTCATTTCGGTTCAATTCAATTTTCAAATTCATTTAAATTCGAATTCAATTCTATTCAATTTCGATTCGAATTCAATTCTATTCAATTTCAATTCGAATTCAATTCTATTCAATTTGAATTCGAATTCGATTCTATTAAATTTGAATTCGAATTCCATTCTATTCAATTTCAATTCGAATTCGATTCTATTCAATTTCAATTGGAATTCGATTCTATTCAATTTAAATTCGAATTCGATTCTATTCAATTTCAATTCGAATTCGATTCTATTCAATTTCAATTCGAATTCGATTCTATTTAATTTCAATTCGAATTCGATTCTATTCAATTTCAATTCGAATTCGATTCTATTCAATTTCAATTCGAATTCGATTCTATTCAATTTCAAGTCGAATTCGATTCTATTCAATTTCAATTCGAATTTGATTCTATTCAATTTCAATTTGAATTCGATTCTATTTAATTTCAATTCGGATTCGATTCTATTTAATTTCAATTCGAATTTGATTCTATTTAATTTCAATTCGAATTCAATTATATTTTCAAAATATTCGATTTTGAAATAACTTTTCAATATTCATTAAAAACAAATAAAATCGACAAAATTCTCGTTCGCGTTGAAATGGCGTTTAAGTACTTAACACGGCTTCACATTTCAATATTCACTGAATATTATTTTAAATTATTCGTTAATTCTGAACTGGAATCAGACACAGTCAATTACCATATAATTTCAGTTATATGGATTTCATCAAATTCATCTATACAACAATGACGATAAACAATCAACCATCATCCAAAGTGCGTTCTACACTGTATAAGCATCAAATATAAATATTCAACTCTTATAACAGCCTGTCAATCAATCGAGCGACATACAGCTAATTATTGGGACTAGTGTATGTCGTATATCATCCCAATACCCATGTAGGGTTTTCAAACAATCAAACACAGATTTTATTTGTGTAGTTGGGCGATGTGTAAAATTTATCGTCCCAATCAATATCAGTCAAATGTGTGTATATGAACAAATCGTCCGATTTGTTTATATTTTTTTCATTTTAAATACACGTTAAAAATTCTATTTTCAACTATAAAATATTTTTAACTATATAAATATTTTATTTAATTTCACATCATATCATACAATAAACTACACATCAAAATCAAACAAACAAACATACAAGCCGTTCATGGTCTGTGGACGACGGGTGTCGGGTTCTACTAAACACCGTCTGCATCCTAGTATATATTTTTATCTAGAAATTTAAATTAAAGGTGAGGATTTCTCACCGATATGCTAAACCAAACGCCACAACTCTTCTTATGTAGAAATCTTCGCCATGTTCGCCTTTTGCCAATTTAACTGTCCGTAGCCACTACATATATAAAAATCACATTTTTATATTGTTGCTATGTATATAAAAATCACATTTTTTACACCGCTACCATATCGATAAAAATTCTATTTTTACATAGCTACTATATCGATAAAAATTCTATTTTTACATAGCTACTATATCGATAAAAATTCCATATTTACATCGCACTTCTATATCGATAAAAATTCTATTTTTACATCGCTTTCATATAAAGAAAGATTACATTTTTTATTTACAGTTCATATATGCAGTTACAAAATAAATAACTGTACAGAAAATATAAAGTGAGAGAATTCTCACTTTGACCGGTTTTAATTTCTGAATTCCTGAACTATTCTTATTCGAATTTGGCTGAAATTCTGTTTTGCTCTGTTTCTGTTCTGGTCAGCTCCGTTGTGTAGTGTTCGTTGCCACGATTCCAACGGATTAGAAATCATCAAAATCCGACCTCGTATGAGAGAGATAGGCTAAATTACACATTGGACAATTTAAACGAGAATTAAACTAATTAATTACTTAATTAATTTTAACCTTCCCATTAATTAATCATCTCTCTCTCACATTCAAAACCCTGACCGCCGTAACCCATTACTTCAATCCTTTAACCAAAATCACTCGCCACTGGAGTTGATTAATCATCGATCTGAAGACCCCACGCCATCGGCCATCTCAAGAGCCACCTCCGCCTGTAAAATTGACCATTTCGATTTCGGTCCCCTCCTCGGCCTGAAAAATGAGACCAAGCGGAGCAATTTCGAGCTCCACACTCGAGCAATTTAGGGCGTAATTTCTGATCTTAACCGTTCAAGCTATAGAGCTCAAGAAGCTCGTCGATTTGCAATTGGGAATTTCAAATTTCATTATGTGGATGTGGAGATCGGAGGGGATGAAGATCGGAGCGATAACCGCCCTTCATTTTGTAAAACGCGGCGGTTGATGGAAACAGACGGGGTGGTTAGGGTGTGGGCCAATGAGAGTATAATTTAATTTAATTATTATTTAATTCGAAAATTCTTGCTTATAGTAACGAACTCCAAATCAAACCCAACAACTGTCGCCCTTAGCTAAATACCCCCATTCCAAACACAATGGGATATGTCTCGCAAGCTAATTCGACTGTTATGATCAGTTTTTGTTAAATTTAAAATATAAATCCATGTGTATTGAATTCAAACATACATTTTAATTTACCGAGGCCACATACGGACTCTAAAAATTATAGAAAACTATTTTCTAGCTTCGTATTGACAATACGGTCCTAACAAAACTAATTTCGTCGAATTCTGAGACCATTTGAAAAATGGTGATTTTCCAGTCGATTAAAATCAACTAAAACTGGTCAAACGCGTTTTCCTTTGCCACGCTCACATATTGATTCGAAAAATTACGAATTTTGGAATCAATCAATAACTTGACATCACAGATCCAACAAAAGTGGTTTCATCGAAAACCCTACAATGAAATGTTCTTCTGTCTGCATTCTTTTGTGTGTTGTTCTCATCTCAATCCGGGCTTTCCTCCACGGGTAATTTCGGGTCGTGATAGAGTGGTATCAGAGCTTTGGTTTACAGAGCTCGAGAACAAGACACATTAGAACCATACAAAAGAATGCATCAAATATTGGATTAGTAATATCCAATTAGAATGACTCATTAGAGATAGGATTAGTAGTATCCTAGAACGAGTGTGAAGAGTATATTTTTAAGAATGAAAACAAATTTTGTTTTGAAAATTTAAACCATTTTATACGTACTTGAATATTTATTTATTCTGAATTTGGACAATCCAATACATAAAGATTTCACGTATACGCATCATGAATGTATATTCGAAGTTTTAATATACTGGATAGATATAGAGTCACAATCTAGTCGCTCGGAGATGATTTTGATGATGGAGCTCCATCACCAATATTTGTGTTCGAGTGACGAAGGTGTGATATCTATATATTTCCATTAGACTGGTGTGAGAACCAAAAATTAGATAGATTTATTGTTGTGATTTGGCATCAAAAACAAGATTTTCTGTATATGTATCAAAATTATGAATTTGAAATGATAATCCACTAATTGATTGATGGTTGTGCTGTTTGTTTATTTGTTTGATATTTTGAACCATTAGGCCTAACTGAACCGAATATTGAATTGTATTGAAAATTGGTCGCATTTGCTTGCATATACATGTACTTACATTGAATAGGTCATAGCAAGGAGGCTAAAGCAGAAGAATAAAATTGTTTGCCCGACAAATAGGTACATGTTTACAATAATTTACTGTTTTGTTTGGGTGATGATGATTTTATGAGCCGATTTGCTAGCCTCTTGGCTTTTTCTTTTTCTTTTGAGTTGAAGAAGGCCATGGGAGGCTATATGAAATATCCCGAAGTCCCCGGTGAAGGGGAGGTTATGGCGAAATTTTTCGGAAATTTAGGGTGTTAGCCAAATTTTTGAAAATTTTGAAAAGTTCTTAGAAACTGAAAAGTTGAAGAACTTAAGCCGTAATGATAATAATGAAAGTTGAGTTGATTTGTAAAACAACTTTCGACTTCGTTCCTTTCCGGGGACGAAAAGTTTTAAGTGGGGGAGATTGTAACAACCCGGAAAATCAGGGCCAGTTTAAAATTTTTATTTTGGCAATTTTAGCGAATTTTGAATATTTAAAATGAATTATTTTAAATAATATCGACGAGAAATTTATTTTGAATAGAATTAGAGCGTATATATTTATAAATGTCGTCATTAGAATATAATATTTATTTTAAATTATAAAAGGAATTGAAAATGGCGTGGTAGTTCGATAATTCGATTTCAAACTTCAATTGAACATACCAGGTGCAAAATAAATCGGATTTTAGCGAAACCAAAAATGGTTGAATCTAATTGAGAATATCTTTCCAACGAATCCGGAAAATCAAAATTTCATAGTGGGGATAAAAAGATATGTCCAGTTCAAAATTCAGAATAGTCGCTACGGAATTTCGGCCCTTGAAAATAGCCATTTTGCAAACAACTCGGATTTCGACGAAACCACTTTTGTTGGATCCGTGATGTCAAGTTATTGCTAGATTCCAATTTTCATAATTTTCCGATTCAATACGTGGGCGAGCCAAAGGAAAACGCGTTTGAACAGTTTCAGTTGATTTTAATCGACTGGAAAATGGCCATTTTTCCAACGGTCTCAGAATTCGATGAAACTAGTTTTGTTAGGACCGTATCGTCAATACGAAGCTAGGAAATATTTTTCTGGAATTTTTCGAGTTAGTATGTAACCCCAGTAAATTGAAATGTACGTTCAAATTGAATATATACTGATTTATATTGTAAATTTAATGAAAACTGATCGTAAGGATCAAATTGGCCTTCGTGACATATCCCATTGTGTTTAGAATGGGGGTAAAACACTAGGGACAACAGTCGTTGGGTCGCGTTTCGAGTTCGAATGTAAAGTCAACCGTTTTGAGGAATTAATTAATTAATTATTAAAATAATATATATATATATATAAACGTTTAAAAATTTCTAAACCTAATTTCATTCAGTAAAGCCGACCCCTTTTTCTCAAATAAATCCCTGTCGCCTTCCTCGATCTCGCGCCGATCCTCCTCCTCCAGGCATTGCGCGCCGTCGCCGCCCCTCCTAACCGAGTCGCCGATGCCCAGAGCCCCCCTTCCACCGTGCGTAGCCTCCCCCTTCTCCTCCCGATCCTCTCCCCTTCCTCCTCGCGACAGAATCCGCAAACCCCCCTTTTTTCATCGCAGTGGCTCGCACCTAAAGCCGGCGTGGAGGCTGCTGATGAAGTTCCGACTCCCTGAAGGGCAGCACGTAGGTAGATTTCTGGATGGAGCATGGTTCGGCTTTTTCCAGGAACGGATGGAGCAGTTTTCGAATTTACACAGTGAGATTTTATTATTCATGTTAGTTTAATTATATTAAAAATATATAAAACATATATAAAATCATTTTTTTAGAAAGATAAAGAAGTAATCTTTATTTATCATAAGAAAAGTTTTGATTTTTAACTTCGGTTTTTATCATAAGGAAAGATTCGATTTTTAACTTTAAAAAGGTTAGATTTTTATAACATAAAAGGTTTGATTTTTAACATTAGAAGGATTCGATCTTTAAAATGAAAAAGATTATATTTTTACATAAGGAAAAATTCGATTTATAGGAGGCGAAGTAAAAATTAGATTTTTATAACTAAGAAAGATGTGATTTTTATAAGATCAAAGAAGTAATTTTTTTACATATACTAGATTAATAAAAATATGATTTTTATCATATGTGAAGTTCAAAAATATGATTTTTATATAGTATAGGTAATAAAAATATGATTTTTACATAGTAGGAATTATAAAAATATAATCTTTATAAGATAGAGAATATAAAAATATCATCTTTATATATGTAGCGAAACAAAAATCTGATTTTTATTATATATACGTTGAAATAAAAATGTGATTTTTATAGTGATGAAATAAGAAGGCGAAATCTTTATATTTGAAAAGGCGAAATTTTTATGTAGAGAATAGTGTGATAAAAATAGAATTTTTATCTATATAGATACCTTGTAAAAATAGAATTTTTATCTATATAGTTGCAGTATAAAAATGTGATTTTTATATACATAGCAACAATATAAGAATGTGATTTTTATATATGTAGTGGCTACAGGCAGCAAAAGTGACAAAAGGCGAGCACGGTGAATACTTCTACATAAGAAGAGTCGTGGAGTTTGGTTTAGCTTGTGTGAGAACTTCTCACTTTAAATTTTCTTTTCTAGTTAAAATATATACTAGGATGCAGACGGTGCTTAGCAGCACCCGACACCCATCATCCACAGACCATGGATGACTTGTATGTTTGATTATTTGTTGTGATGAAAATTGATTGTGTGATGTGAAATGGAATAAAATATTTATATAGTTAAAAATATTTTATCGTTAAAAATATTATTTTTAACGTGTGTGTGTGAATAAAAATATGTGTTTGTTGATTTGAAACCCCACATGAGTGTTGGGATGATATTTGAAGTCCACTCATCCCGATTGATTAGTTGTATGTCAATCGATTGATCGACAGGCTGTTATAAGCGTTAGATATTTATATTTGATGCTCATACAGTGTAGCGCACTTTGGATGATGGTTGATTATTTGTCAGTGCTATTATATATACATGTGTTGTGTGGAATCCATATAATTAACATTATATGGTAATTGATTGGGCCTCATTCCAATTGGGAAAATAAAGAATAGAATAAATAATCATGTGTTGAAAATTATCATGTGTTGAAAGAAATATTTTAACAATAAAATTTACGTCTTTATCATATTTAAAGTTAGAAACTAACTGGAAAATAGATAAGATGAGTGGTTTCCAGGGTATTGATCTGATATTGGTTCCGGCCTTCGGCGTTAATACCAAGGGAATCATTCTCTTACTACTTTACAGTTGGAGTCTGATTTAAAAATCAAACAATAGATACCATAGTTTTATAAAATATATTAAAAATATATAATAGTCATGTGTTGACAGTGCTCATGTGTTGAGAATATTCATGTGTTGAAAGAAATATATATTCATGTGTTGAATAGAATAAATATTCATTTGTCGAATAGAATAACGAATTTATTGAAATATATAAAGCCGTGTTGATTAGAGTTGCGCCATTTTGATGTGAGCGATATTTATATCGATTGTATTCGTTTTTATAATGAATATAGAAAAAGAAGTGATTTCAAAATATAAGTTTTGAAAATATTATCATTTATATTGAAATGATATGGAATATTCAATTTTGATTTGAAATTGAATATGAAGTTGAATTTGTTTTGAAAACGAATTTAAAACGATTTATAAAATACGTTTTAAAACGAAATCGACGAAATGTATATAATATATATATTATATATATAATGGCCTGAATAGAACGCGCCGCGCCGCGGTAGTTCGTGAATTTCGACCATTGACTTCGAATTGACGTTACGGGTGATCCGTCCGTCGGATTCTCCTAAAACCGGAACCGTTGGGTTTGTATCGAAAAGAGCTTTCTAACGAATATTTGAAATTAGAAATCTAACGGTTGGATATGGAATTATGTCCAAATCAAATTTGGAAAAGGTCGTTGTAAGTGCAGTTCGATGGCCGTTGATGGAAATCGACTGTACGGGCCTTGATAAAATTATTAAAAATATTTATAATTTGTGTAAAATCATAAGAAATAGTTTGTGAAGAACTAGGAGGAAAAATTCCACATTTGAAAAGATAAAAATAGATTTTTATCGAAATGAACTAGTTTTGAACTAGACTAAAAATCAATTTATTTTTGAAATAAATAAATTGAATTTGAAAGTGGTTTTAAAAATAATCGAAATTCCCAATACGTGAATTGGACTGGAATTGAATCGAAGTTATCTTCGGAATATTTCGATGTTGGATTTCGTGACTATACAGATATTGTTATGGGAATTTGAAAGTTATATTTTATAAAGTTATTTCCAAAACGATATTTGTTGGTTTCAGAATTTGATATTGAATATAAGCCGGTATATTTTCTATTCAGAGCCTTGTATTTAATATCAAATGTGATTTGGGTTTGTCGTGAATGGTGTTTTCATTAACACTGTTCTTAAGCCAAATAGAGAAAAAGATTAAATCTTTCTATTTAGATTTAATGAAGTGTATCAATTAAATAATATTTAATTGGAATTGAATTTGAATTGGTTCTTGGGTTTATCGTGAGCGGTGTTTTGAATAACACCTGTTCTTTAACCTGATTAACAGTAAAATGTGATTTTGGGTTTATCGTGAATCGTGTTTTTGATGACACTGGTTCTTTAACTCAGTTAAAGACAGGATATTGATTTTTGAAAAGATTAAAACTAAGTGGAGTTTTAATGAATCTTTAATTAGATTGAAATGTGAATTGATAATTTAAATTATCAAATCTGAAAACTGATCGAGAATGGAGTATCACCAGTTTTGCTCTAGAGCGATAGTTAAATCTTTAATTAGATTTGAACGTGAAATGGTAATTAATTTTACCGATAACACTGTGGTGTTAGATATGGAGTATTACCAGTTTTGTTCCAGGGGATGAATAGGTTGGGATTGAGAAATAAAACAAATATTTACTTCGATGTGGTTCGCTAATCCCGACTAGTTTGGAAAACCATAATATGGTTTGAAATGATATCCCAAGGAAGATTAAAGAATAAATTTAGAAGAATTTATCTTTGATAAAATTAATGGGAACCTTTCCCTAAGAGTGTGAGAATTTGAATAAAAGAATATTCTGAATTGGAATGAGGCGTTTGTTGTATTTGTGTAACATTTGTTTATTATATACGTGGGTTATTCAGAAAGGCCGGGTTTATACCCATTCTGAATAACCGATTCGGCGATAACTCGAAGATGAAGACGATGGTTGAAGACCAGAAGTCTTCACCTCGTTTGGGTGATTACTGATGATCTCGATTGGGCTGTACACCCAAGAGGAGAGAAACTGTTGGTGATCGTCCAGACGTACTTGGAGATCGATGGATATGCGAGGAAAGTGCCTCTGGTTTCGTTCAAACCCAGAATGAAATTGTAAATGAACTGTGTGTCTGACATTGGATTTTATTCTGTGTTGATTGATCTCTGTTAAATATACATCTGTTTGGCGGCGGAGACTTTATTCTCTTGCTTAACGCCCTTCTCTGAGACGTACGAGCTCAGAGGTTGTATATCGATGGACATCAGTCGCATGGAGTGAATTGCTAGTGTGGCACACGTAAGCGGCAAATGATCAAGGCTTCTGTTGAAAAGCAAAGTCTTGTGGTTGATGATCAAAGCACGGCCTGTGTGGCGCAACTTTGTGTATAACGTGAATTCGCGAGCCTCAAACCTCGGTATGAGTCAAAAACGGGATACGGACCGTTGGGAGAACACGACGTTTCTTTCTAGCTAGTGGTGGTGTTAGTGCTTAAACTGGCTGACATTTATATACTTTTCACCTGTGTGGTTGTTGGATGAGGCGCCTCGATATTAGGTCTGTTAGGACCGGGAAACGTGTGTTCAGGAGTTGCCAATCCTCAAAAGTAAGAGAGGACCGGCCCAACCGATTCCAAGGATTGCTGTGTGCGGTCCTGGGACATTTGTTAGAGTGTCTCAAACGGAGAGGAGCTTTCCCCTTGCCTCGACTCATGACGGAAATCCAGTTTCCAATACGTGTATTTCAGTTTTATTTGTAGAACCTAGTATGGTGACATAGTAGATGGTAGTTATGCCGCCTACGATTGATACTTATGATTGAAATTGTTATGACACTATACACTTATAGTAATATCAAATAATGTGATTTGATGTATCAAGCATGCTTTGGCTATTATAAGGTAAAAACCCTATCCTCCGGCTTGTGTTGCATTGTGTGATGGGACCTGGGTCTTATAATAGCTTCAATTTTCTTTATTTAGCATTGCGCTGTTTGTTTTAAGCACTGGTATTCTTGGGAGGAAACCCGTTCCATGTTATACGGCGTGGTCCCTTGATTTACCGAACTTCAAAATAAAGATTAATAACTGTTTTAGTTCTCACACCAGTCACATGACTGACCTGGAGTTTATTGTTTTAATCTAAACTCTGGGTGCCCTTATTTTGACATGGGCGGCTAGTAGTTTCGGTTTTGCAGATTTATATTCACAGGATCCTGATTTACAACTGGAACGATGCTCGGAAAGCTCTGTATCTGTGTATTACTTTCAGTTGTGTTTTGTATTATTTTTCCGCTGCTATGTAATTTATTGTAATCTCTGATATTCGTCGAATGTATATTTATTCATACTCAGTATATTCTTGTAATCTGATGGAATTGTTGTAATATACAATGAAATGTTCTTCTGTCTGCATTCTTTTGTGTGTTGTTCTCATCTCAATCCGGGCTTTCTTCCACGGGGAAGTTCGGGTCGTAATAGTTTTGAAAACGAATTTAAAACGATTTATAAAATACGTTTTAAAAGGAAATCGACGAAATATATATATATATATATTATATAATGGCCTGAATAGAACGGGCCGCGCCGTGGTAGTTCGTGAATTTCGACCATTGACTTCGAATTGACGTTGCGGGAGATCCGACCGTCGGATTCTCCTGAAACTGGAACCGTTGGGTTCGTATCGAAAAGATCTTTCTAACGAAAATTAGAACTTTGAAATATAACGGTTGGATTTGGAATTATGTCCAAATCAAATCTAGAAAAGGTCGTTGTAAGTGCAGTTCGATGGCTGTTGATGCAAATCGAATGTACGGACCTTGATAAAATTATTAAAAATATCAATAATTTGTGTAAAATTATAAGAAATAGTTGTGAAGAACTGGGATGAAAAATTCCTCATTTGAAAAGATAAAAATAGATTTTTATCGAAATGAACTAGTTTTGAACTAGAAATAAAATCAATTTATTTTTGAAATAAACAAATTGAATTTGAAAGTGGTTTTAAAAATAATCAAAATTCCCAATACGTGAATTGGACTGGATTTGAATCGAAATCATCTTCGGAATATTTTGATGTTGGATTTTGTGACAATATAGATATTATTATGGGAATTTGAAAGATATATTTTATATCGTTATTTCCAATACGATATGTGTTGGTTTCAGATTTTGATATTGAATATAAGCCGGTATATTCTCTATTCAGAGCCTTGTATTTAATATCAAATGTGGTTCGGGTTTATCGTGAATTTTGTTTTAAATGACATTGGTTCTTTAACCCAGTTAAAGACAGGATATTGATTTTTGAAAAGATTAAAACTAAGTGGAGTTTTAAGGAATCTTTAATTAGACTGAAATGTGAATTGATAATTTAAATTATCAAATCTGAAAGGTGATCGAGAATGGAGTACCATCAGTTTTGCTCCAAAGCGATAGTTAAATCTTTAATTAGATTTGAACGTGAAATGGTAATTAATTTTACTGATAACACCGTGGTGTTAGAAATGGAGTATTACCAGTTTTGCTCCAGGGGATGAATAGGTTGGGATTGGGAAATAAAATAAATAATTACTTCGGTTTGGTTCGCTAATCCCGACTAGTTTGGAAAACCATAATATGGTTTGAAATTATATCCAAAGGAAGATTAAAGAATAAATTTAGAAGAATTTATCTTTGATAAAATTTATGGGAACCTTTCCCTAAGAATGTGATTTTGTGAATAAAAGAATATTCTAAATTGGATTGAGGCGTATGGTGTGTTTGTGTAACATTTTTTTATTATATACGTGGGTTATTCGGAAAGGCCGGATTTATACCCATTCCGAATTACCGATTCGACGTTAAGTCGAAGATGAAGACGGTGGTTGAAGACCAGAAGTCTTCACATCGTTTGGGTGATTACTGATGATCTTGATTGGGCTGTACACCCGAGATGAGGGAATCAGTTGGTGATCGTCCAGAAGTACTTGGAGATCGATGGATATGCGAGGAAACTGCCTCCGGTTTCGTTTCAGACCCAAAATAAACTTGTAAATGGACTGTGTATCTGACATTGGATTTTATTCTGTGTTGATTGATCTCTATTAAATATACATCTTTTTGGCGGCGGAGAATTTATTCTCTTGCTTAACGCCCTTCTCTGAGACGTACGAGCTCAGAGGTTGTATATCGATGGACATCAATCGCATGGAGTTAAATGCCTGTGTGGTATGCGTAAGTGGCAATTGATCAAGGCTTCTGTTGAAAAGCAAAGTCTTGTGGTTGATGATCGAAGCACGGACTGTGTGGCGCAGCTTTGTGTATAGCGTGAATTCGCGAGCCTCACACCTCGGTATGAGTCAAAAACGGGATATGGACCGTTGGGAAAACACGACGTTTATTTCTAGCTAGTGGTGGTGTCAGTGCTTAAACTGGTTGACATTTATATACTTTTCACCTGTGTGGTTGTTGGAATGCGAGGCACCTCGGATATAGGTCTGTTAGGACCGGGAAACGTGTGTTCAGGAATAACTAATCCTCCAAAGTTAGGCGAGGACCGGCCCAACCGATTCCAAGGATCGTAGTGGGGTCCTGGGATATTTGCTAGAGTGTCTCGAACGGAGATTAGCTTGCCCCTTTCCTCGACTCATGAAGGAAATCCATTTTCCAATACGTGACTTGCGGTTTTATTTGTAGAACCTAGTATGGCGACATGATAGATGGTACCCATGCCGCCTATGATTGATATTTATGATTGAAATTGTTTTGACACTATAAACCTATAATAGTATCAAATGATTTGTTTTAAATGTACCAAGCATGTTTGGCTATTATAAGGGAAAACCCTATCCTCCGGCTTGTGTTGCATTGTGTGATGGGACCTGGGTCTTATAATAGCTTCATTTTTCTAAAAATCATTGCGCTGTTTTGTTATATGCACTAGTGTTCTTGGGAGGAAACCTGTTCCGTGTTATACGGCGTGGTCCCTTGAATCACTCTCTTTTAAAGAAAAGTTTTAAATAACTGTTTTAGTTCTCGCACCAGTCACATGACTGACCTGGAGTTTATTGTTTTAACCTAAACTCTGGGTGCCCCTATTTTCCACACGGGCAGCTAGTAGTTTTGGTTTTGCAGATTTATATTCACAGGATCCTGGTTTACAGCTGGAATGATATCCGGAAATCTCTGTATCCGTATATCTCTTCTAGTTGTGTATTGTATTATTTTCCGCTGCTATGTAATTTATAGTAATCTCTGATATTTGTTGAATGTATATTTGTTCATACTCTGTATATTCTTGTATTCTGAAGGAATTGTTGTAATAAGCAATGAAATGTTCTTCCGTTCGCGTTTTGATTCGTCTTGTACTCAATTCTATCCAGGGTTTCCCTCACGGGGAAGTTCGGGTCGTCTCAGGTTGATTATTTGTCATTGTTGATATATACATGCATTGTATGGGAATCCATAGAAAAAAAATCTATGGTAATTGATTGGGCCTGATTCCAGTTTTGAAATAGAAATATTTGAAAAAGAAATATTTGAAATAGAATATTTGAAAATAGAAATATATGAAGCCGTGTTGATTAGGTTTGCGCCATTTTGACGTGAACGATACTTATATCGATTTTATTCATTTTTCAATGAATATTGAATAGATTTGAAATTTGAATTAAATTGAATAGAAATGAATTCGAATTGAAATTGAATTAAAAATCGATTTGAATTGAAATAAAACCTACAGTAATTGATTGGGCCTCATTCCAGTTTTGAAATAGTAATATTTGAAAAAGAAATATTTGAAATAGAATATTTGAAAATAGAAATATATGAAGCCGTGTTGATTAGGTTTGCGCCATTTTGACGTGAACGATACTTATATCGATTTTATTCATTTTTCAATGAATATTGAATAGATTTTAAATTTGAATTAAATTGAATAGAAATGAATTCGAATTGAATTTGAATTAAGAATCGATTTGAATTGAAATCAATTTGAAATGAATTTAAAACGATTATAAAATACGTTTTAAAAGGAAATCGACGAAATATATATAATATATATATAGAATGGCTTGAATAGAACGTGCCGCGCTGCGGCAGTTCGTGATTTTGACCATTGACTTCGAATTGACGTTGCGGGAGATCCGACCGTCGGATTCTCCTAAAACAGGAACGGTTGGGTTCGTATCGAAAAGAGCTTTCTAACGAATATTAGAGATTTGAAATCTAACGGTTGGATTTGGAATTATGTCAAAATCAAATTTGGAAAAGGTCGCTGTAAGTGCAGTTCGATGGCCGTTGATGAAAATCGACTGTACGGGCCTTGATAAAATTATTAAAAATATCAATAACTTGTGTAAAATCATAAGAAACGATTTGGGAAGAATTGGGATGAAAAATTCCATATTTGAAAAGTTAAAAATAGATTTTTATCGAAATGAACTAGTTTTGAACTAGAATAATAATTTGTTTATTTTTAAAATAAATAAATTGGATTTGAAATGGTTTTGAAAATAACCAGGATTTCCAATAATTGATTGGAATGGATTTGAATCGAAATCATCTTCGGAATAGTTCGATGTTGGATTTCGTGATTATACAGATGTTGTTATGGAAATTTGAAAGATATATATATATATATATATATATATATATATATATATATATATATATATCGTTATTTCCAATACAATATTTGTTGGTCGTAGAATTTGATATTGAATATAAGCCGATATATTTTCTATTCAGAGCCTTGTATTTAATATCAAATGGGATTTGGGTTTGCCGTGAATGGTGTCTTCATTAACACTGTCCTTAAACCCAGTTGAGAAAAGATAAAATCTTTTTATTTAGATTTAATGAAGAGTACCAATTAAATAATATTTAATTGGAATTGAATTGAATTGATTTTTGGGGTTTATCGTGAACGGTGTTTTAATTAGCACTTGTTCTTTAACCCGATAATTAAGGGAATGTGATTTTGGGTTGTCGTGAACGGTATCTTCAATAATACTGTTCTTAGAACCAGCGGAGTTAAAAAATCCCGAAATTAACTGGAGATTAGTTAAGTTGAATGGTTTCTTGGGTATTGATCTGATGTTGGTTTCGGCCTTCGGGGTTAATACTTAGGGAATTACTCACTTGCTATTTTATGGTTAAAAGCTGATAGAATAGAATGTGATTTTGGGTTTATCGTGAATCGTGTTTTAAATTACATTGATTCTTTAACCCAGTTAAAGATTAAAACTAAGTGGGGTTTTAATGAATCTTTATTTAGATTTAAAAGATCGAGAATGGAGTATCACCAGTTTTGCTCCAGGCGATAGTTAAATCTTTAATTAGATTTGAACGTGAAATGGTAATTGAATTT
Organism: Allium sativum; assembly: GCA_030737875.1. NCBI lineage: Eukaryota > Viridiplantae > Streptophyta > Magnoliopsida > Asparagales > Amaryllidaceae > Allium > Allium sativum. The sequence goes on along the minus strand of CM060913.1, from coordinate 181,603,118 downwards.
ACCGATAACACCGTGGTGTTAGATATGAAGTATGACTAGTTTTACTTCATAGGATGAATAGGTTGGGATTAGGAAATAAAATAAATGATTACTTCGGTGTGGTTCGCTAACCCCGACTAGTTGAATTGATATTCAAAAGAAGATCAAAGAATAAATTTAAAAGAATTTATTTTTGATAAAATTAATGGGAACCTTTCCCTAAGAATGTGAAATTTAGAAACTAACTGTAGGTTAGCTAAGCAAGAAGGTTTCCTGGGTATTGATCTGATGTTGATTTCGGCCTTCGGGTTAATATTTGGGGAATTATTCTCTTGTTAATTTACGGTTAGTGACTAATGAATTGGAATGAGGCGTATGTTGTGTTTGTGTAACACTTGTTTATTATACATGCGAGTTATTCAGAAAGACCGGGTTTATCCCATTCTAAGTAACTGATTCGACGATGAGTCGAAGATGAAGACGGTGGTCGAAGGCCGGAGGTCTTCACGTCGTTTGGGTGATTACTGATGATCTTGATTGGGATGTACACCCAAGAGGAGGGAATCAGTTGGTGATCATCCAGACGTACTTGGAGATCGATGGATATGCGAGGAATAAGGTTCCTCCGGTTCCGTTCAGACCCATAACGGACTTGTAAATGGATGTGTGTCTGACATCGGATTTCATTCTGTGTGATTGATATCGATTGCATAGCGTGAATTGCCTGTGTGGCATGCTAAGATGCAAATGATCAAGGCTTCTGTTGAAAAGCAGAGTCTTGTGGTTGATGATCAAAGCATAGCATGTGTGGCATAGGTTTGTGTAGCGAGCCTTACACCCCGTTTGTGAACCAAAAACGGGTGAAGGACTTCAGGGAGGGCATGTGTTTCCTTCTAGCTAGAAGTGTCGTCAGTGGTTTTACACGCCCTGATGAGTTTGACTTATGTGGTTGTTGCTGTTGCGAGGCGCCTCGGATATATCGGTGACTATGTGAAGCCGACGGAGTCATTTGTTGACTCATTGACACCCCAAAGGGTGGGGAAACGCAGTGTTCACGCATTTTAATCCACATCAATGGATTGGCACTAACGATCCAAGGGACGATGCGTTCTGTTCCTGAGGGGCGGGCTAGAGCGTCTCGAATCGGTAGAGGACTATCTTTTGCCTTGGTTCATAGATGGAAATCCAACTTCCAAATACGTGACATTTGCGGTTTTGATTGTAGAGCCTAGTATGGTGACATGATATATGGTACCCATGCCGTCTAGGATTGATACATTTATATTTGAAGTTGTTTTGAAACTATACACCTATTATAGTATCAAATGATTCATTTTAAACATATCAAACATGCTTTGGCTATTATAAGGGAAACCCCTATCCTCTAGTTTGTGTTGCATTATGTAATGGGACCTGTGTCTTATAATAGCTCTATTTTTCTTCATTTTGCATTGCGCTATTTGTTTTATGCACTTGTATTCTTGGGAGGAAACCCGTTCCGTGCTATACGGCGTGGTCCCTTGATTTACTTAACTTTAAAAATAAAGATTAATAATTGTTTTAGTTCTCACACCAGTCACATGACTGACCTGGAGTGTATTGTTTTAACCTAAACTCTGGGTGCCCTTATTTTGACACGGGCAGCTGGTAGTTTTGGTTTTGCAAATTTATATTCACAGGATCCTAATTTACAGCTGGAATGATACTCGGAAAGCTCTGTATCCGTGTATTACTTCTAGTTGTGCTTTGTATTATTTTCCGCTGCAATGTATTTAAATGTAATTTAAATCTCTGATATTTTTTGTGTAATATTTATTCATACTCTATATATTCTTGTATTCTGATGAATTGTTGTAATATACAATGAAATGTTCTTCTGTCTGCGTTCTATTTTGTCGTGTTCTCAAAATAATCAGGCATTTCGAACGGTCTTGATTGGTTTAGCGACTGATTCGGATCGAGCGAAATTCCCGGTCTTTACAAGTTGATAGTTTTTTTATTTGATGAATCAAATAATTGAATTTTTGTTGTGCTTTAAAATGTTCAAATACAGATTTGTTTCTAAATATTTAATATAAATGTAATTGTTTGGATCGAATAGCTTTCTTGTTCAAGTAACATATTGTTTTCTTCATTTTGTTAAATTAAAACTAAATCTATACTAGTCTAGTACAATGATTCATTTTAGATCATTGGTTTTATAAATCTAATTTGGAGTCTAACTTTTAGATCTAAAATTTTATGTTCATGTTAATGGATTAAATCATATCTTAAAGGTTTATTTGAACTTTATACTCAATTAGTTAAATGTTAGATTGTTAGTCCATGGTTTATCTTTCATAACTAAGTGTAACATTAGACTTGAAATTTTATATATATACATAATATTTTCAATTAGATATTTGAATTTTATAAAAGGGATTTTGTCAACATACAAATATTTTAAAACTGATTGTTGTAATTATGCGATTTGTATTATTCGGGAGTTTTGATTGAATTTAAATCATACATACATATATATAGTTAAATCTACATTCATATTTTCATATAAAATTTATTATTTATTTTAAATCTTGATAGTACGAAATAATTTCTTTTCTTTAAATATTAAAAGAGGAAAAAAAACACATGCTTCAAAAATTGGCTATATATGTACTTTTATCATGATGTTTGTTGATTTCATTGATATGATGCATCCTAATGAGATATCCAGTTAATCATATATGTTAACTTTTATTTATTTCTCATTTTATTTTATGTGATTAACCATCTACTGATTCAAATTATATGTCTATATCTTTCTATCACTTTATAGCACGTACCACATGTTGCGCTTACAAAAATTAGATTATCATACATTTATTTGTACTCGAATCTATGTCACATGTTTGTTAAATCAAATTGATAATAAACCAATAAATGAATGGTTTCTCTCCCCATGCAAATAATATCCTCCCTGTTAATTAAATAATTTAAAGAAAGGAAATGAAAGTTTTCCTTCTCTAACTATCCTCATTAATTAAATAATTTAAAGAAAGGAAATGAAACATTTTCCTCTTCCCCTCATTAATTGATTACACTAAACGAAAGAAATAGGAAGTTTCATCTCTAAATAAATTTAAGTAGTAATTAATTTTATTAAAAAAAAGAGAAATTTATAAATACCTTAAAATTAAACTAAAACCAATTCTCATATGACAGCCGCCATCCTCTTTTATCAATGGCCGATATCCTCCCATTTTCACCACTCAATAATTCTCAATTCCTTTCGAATTAGCCTTGATTCCAAAACACAAATCGAAGTACTCCTCAAGATTTTCAAAATGATACGGATTTGATCAATTTTATAACACGAGTCGTGGGAAATTGCTGCTAGTAGAGCGAGACTTTGGGTTCAATTTGCGGGGGCGACGGAGGCACGAGTTGCACCATTTATGGAGCGTCGGAGAGAGGAGGCTGGCGCGCTTCTCGAGTAGGTGGTGGATGGTCCTCCTGTGACCAGAAATTGGTGCGGCGGTGGATGAATTTGAGGCGAGGATTCCAGCTTTTGGCACGAGGAAGACGACGGTTTAGAGATAAAGTAATTAAGGAAAACTAAATTAATTTAATTATTTATTAATTATTTCAAATAATGTAATTAAAGTTAGAACTATCATAACTTTTTGATACGAACACCGAAATCGATGATTTCATAATCGTTTCAATCGTGAAAGCGAGATGTTCGCGATGGAACTGACTAGAGCTTAAACAGAGCATGTTGGAAATTCAGACAAATCCAAATTCGAAAACACTATAGGAAATTCTACCTTTTTTATATATAATTAAATTTAATTAATCATAATTGTGGTATTACCTATATGCTGTAATATTCTATTGATTTTCATTCATGATTTGATATGGAATTTATATTTTTATGTAGATCTATCAATTTGATTATTGTTTTGTTGGACAAATTAGATTTGTTAAATTATAATTGTCATTTTTTACAAATTAGAATTGTTAAATTATAGTTGTCATTTTTAACAAATTAGAATTATTAAATTATAATGGTCATTTTTGACAAATTAGAATTGTTAAATTATAGTTGTCATTTTTGACAAATTAGAATTGTCAAAATTATCATTTTTGTCAAAATATGATAATTGGATTAAATTGCCATTTTTGTCAAATTAGTTTAGTTGAAACAAAATACTTATTTTTGTCAAAATAGTTTAGTTGAAACTAATATATATTTTTGTCAAAACAAATTAGTTGAAACAAAATATACATTTTTGTCAAAAACAAATTAGTTGAAACAAAAATGTACATTTTCTCAGAATAGATTAGTTGAAATAAAAATGTACATTTTGTCAAATTAGAATAGTTGAAATAAAAATGTACATTTTGTCGGAATAGATTAGTTGAAATAAAAATATACATTTTGTCAAATTAGAATAGTTGAAATAAAAATGTACATTTTGTCAGAATAGATTAGTTGAAATAAAAATATACATTTTGTCAAATTAGAATAGTTGAAATAAAAATGTACATTTTGTCTAAATAGATTAGTTGAAATAAAAATATACGTTTTGTCAAATTAGAATGGTTGAAATAAAAATATTCATTTTGTCAAAATGGATTAGTTGAAACAAAGTATACATTTTTGTCAAAATAGATTAGTTGAAACAAAAATGTACATTTTGTCAAATGGGATGGTTGTAAACAAAAATTACATTTTTGTTAAATAGATTTGGGGTAAAATAAAAATTGACATTTTTGTTAAGTAGATTTGTGTTGGAGCAGAAATATTCATTTTATTGAACTAGAATTGTCAACAAAATGAATGAATCACTTGTTAATCATTTTGTTGAACTAGAATTGTCAGCAAAATGAATGAGTCACTTTTTAATCATTTTGTTGAACTAGAATTGTCAACAAAATGAATGAATCACTTTTAAATCATTTTGTTGAACTAGAATTGTCAACAAAATGAATGAATTACTTTTTATCATTTTGTTGAACTAGAATTGTCAACAAAATGAATGAATCACTTTTAAATCATTTTGTTGAAATAGAATTGTCAACAAAATGGATGGATCGCTTTTTAATCATTTTGTTAAACTAGAATTGTCAGCAAAAATGAATGTCTCGCTTTTTAGGAATTTTGTTGAAATAGGATTTGTATGCAAACATAAGAATCATTTTTATTGTTAAAACATACATTAGATTTTGTATGTAAGTTAAAGAATAATCATTTTGTTGAACTAGAATTGTCAACAAAATGAATGAATTACTTTTTAATTATTTTATTGAACTAGAATTGTCAACAAAATGAATGAATCACTTTTAAATCATTTTGTTGAAATAGAATTGTCAACAAAATGGATGGATCGCTTTTTAATCATTTTGTTAAACTAGAATTGTCAAAAAAAATGAATGTCTCGCTTTTTAGGAATTTTGTTGAAATAGGATTTGTATGCAAACATAAGAATCATTTTTATTGTCAAAACATACATTAGATTTTGTATGTAAGTTAAAGAATCATTTTTATTGTCGAATCATACGTTAGAATTTGTATGTCAATTAAAGTGACATTTTTATTGTTAAACATACAATAGGATTTGTATGTAAGTTAAAGAATCATTTTTATTGTCAAAACATACATTAGAATTTGTATGTAAGTGAAAGAATCATTTTTATTATCAAAACATACTTTAGAATTTGTATGTAAGTTAAAGAATCATTTTTATTGTTAAATTATACAATAGAACTTGTATATAAATTAAAGTGACATTTTTATTGTTAAATTATACAATAGAATTTGTATGCAAATCAAACTGACATTTGTATTGTAAAATTATACATTAGAATTTGTGTACAAAGTAAAGATGCATTTTATATGTTATGTTATACATTGAAACTATATATACAAATAAAATGTTTCTTTTATTTGTTAAAATTAAAAATAGAAATTGCATAGTAATGAAAATAAAAATTATCTTTTTATTTATCATTAACAAAAATGCCATGTGAATAAAATACATATTAGTTTTCCATAATAAACACGTAGAAATGAATGCAAATAAAATACATATTTATTTGACATTATGAACATTTAAATATATTATGCCAATAAGAACATTCTTTTATTTGGCGTGTTAAACACGTTAGCGGAATCGACAAATGGTTTATATTTATATATAATTTTTTATATATAAATTAAAATTAAAATTAAACGAATCGCGCACGGTAGTTCACGTCTCGGAATCCTAACTTTAAACGATTATACCGAAAGATCCGATCGTCGGATTTTCCCAAAAGTTGAACCGTTAGGTCCGCTTTGGGAAGATCTTTCCAATGATATAAATTATGTTAAAATCCAACGGTTAGATTTCGAGAAATGTGTAAATCAAATTTGAGTAAAAACAGCGCTAGGGCCGCCTATTGACCTGAAGCGTCGTTAAATTAAATTGGGCTATTTTTATAAATAAATAAAAATAGCAATAAATCATCATAAAATAATATTAATAATATGAAATAATTTTAAATTATATATATTCGAGAATTATTTGAAAAGACTGAGTTCAATCTCATTTCAAATAATTATACGAGATTTAAAGTCGAAGACGTTGAAGACGGTAATTGAAGACCGGCGATCTTCACATCGAATGGATGACTACGGATGTCCTGGACTGATTTGCTCCCAGGAATAGTGGTCCGGACGTGCTTGTTGATTATCCAGATAAGTGAGCACCTCTCTTCCGTATTGGACGTACATGACGAGGAATAAGGTGTCTCCGGTTTCGTTTAGACCCAAAACGGACTTGTAAATGGATGTGTGTCTGACAGTGGATTTCATTCTATGTAACACCCTGAATTTTCTATGAATATTAAAACTAAAAAATCTAAGAACACTTAATTGTTAGAAGGATAATTGGGGAAACGGTTTACGCCATTGCGTTCATCTCAGAATTCTGCTTGAGATAGTGTTCGAGTTTCATGAATCGGACTTCGTATGAAGAAGTTATGGAATTTAGAAGATTTCAAGTGTAAACAGAAAATAATAAATAAATAATTAATTCTGTTTGAAATTCGAAATTCGGCCAGAACAGCTGGGCGGGAAATTTCCCGCCCAGGGGTATCGTCCCACCTGTAGGGGGTCGAACCCTTTGAGATCCAATTCTTGTGACGAATTTTAATGCCCGGAGCTGATTTGGCCTTCCCTGATTGGCCGATGACTAATTTCTGAGGTATTAGGGCTTATGTGTCTTGCTATGGTTGGATGGATGACACATCTCTTTGGTTTGATGGCTCGGATTTCTCCTAGACAAATCTAAAGGCTAGAATAAATCCTAGACTTCTACATAATCACCCCAAACCTCAACCCTAGACCTCGCAATCTCAATCTATGAAGCCGTCATGCTGTCCATCCCTAAGCTAGCCTAGCCTCCATCTTCTCCAAATTAGAAATCAAGTTAGAAAGCTCCAAACAAAATCCAAACTAGAGAACCAAACGTCTACATTAAAGGATAGTTAAACAAATTTAGAAATCAGATCTAAGAATACTAGATCCATCCTTTTTTTGTAAGTTCGGTTATAATTCCGATCTAAACACCTAATAGAAATCATGACTGTAATAATCGGATCTAGAACTATGCCTAATTATGATTCATGCCTATCCTTTTTGTCAAATCTGAATTGACTATGCCTATGAGACTATTGTGATTGATGTAGTGAGACATATTGTGCCTATGAGACTTTTGTGACTGACATAATGAAACCTATCATGCCTATGAGACTGTTGTGATTAACATAATGGAACCTATCATGCCTATGAAACTGTTGTGGTTTATATGACGGAACCTATCATGTTGTACATCCTATTCCTATGAGACTATTGTGATGGATATAATGGGACTTATCATGTTGTACATCAAAATTAGTGACTCCCTTAAGTCCAATTCTATCTAATATTTATACCTATGGTGTAAATTGCTTAGCTTGCCCACGCTTATTATTAATGTACAACATTCCTATTGAAACATGATCCTTGAATTGGGTACACCATTACATGCCTATTTTTCCTTATGTCAATTCTTATGCTCCTTCTCTATTTTTCCCTTTTTATTTTCTTTTGTGAATACAAGTTCATTCGGAACTTAGATTTAATCTTGTTATACGTGCGATTATAATACGGGAAAATTGGATATAATTTAATTTAGTAAACTTTGGGCACAACAAGTGAATGTGGCATAAAACTTATGCTGACTACACTTGGGGGAATATTGGCATAAAAAGCCATAAACTTGGTCACATACGACAAATATGTAAATCGGCTAAATATGAACATGCCTAACCCGAGGTTAGATTGAGTTGCAGTGTAAGACTGCCCGGAACCGCCCAGCAAATCCAGCAACTACAACAATATAGATCTAATGTGAGAGGTTAGCGCATTAAGCCCCAAAAACCCGAGGTTAGATTGAGTTGCGGTGTAAGACAACCCGGAACCGCCCGACACATCCAGCGACCGCAACAATATAGATCTAATTTGAGAGGTTGGTGCTTTAATGAATAAATTAAAGCTAAGGGGAAGACATGCTAAGAATGGTAGGGTTAAGTTAATTAAGGCAACACTTAACCAATACAACATGTTAATTAAACAAATGGGTGGGGTTAGGTAAATTTGAGAACACTTACTGTTGTAACATGTTGATTAGGAAACCCTAGTAACGGGGACCCATTTTAGCAGTAACCCTCATAGAAGTATCATGGTACCCTGAACTAGGAAGGGTGGAGCACGATTACTGGGCTGATTATAAGCGGTCAAAATAGCGGCGGGTGGTGCAGCAGTGTAGGTTCCGGCGGAGTACGAGCTTGCACGTACTCCGGAGTGGATAAAGCAGGCACTGGGCATCAGTAGTATATACTATGCATCTAGAATTTGTGTCGGGTTGCCACCATAGGAATTGATACGCCCTATGGCGGGACCACCACAGGTATCTACAATCAAGCGGGGCTGAATACACAAGTAATAAATGCATGCGAGTAGAAGCCGATCGGAAAAGGGATCACTTTGTTACGTTCACATGATAGTAGTTGAAACATTCGTTAGTAGGTGCAGAGAAATGGAAATGAGTGCGATAGTATATTCAGTTTGTCTTGCCTTATCTTATGTTATCATATTTCTATGGTATTGTCCTATTTCCAGTTTATTCATGTCATGATCCTTTTACGTGTTTAAATGCTGAATAATCACTGGACTTACCAGAATTATGTCTGACCTATTTTATTTTGCCTTCTTTTCTTCCGTTCCCCCCACCTCCCTAGGTCCATAGGGAGGGAATACATCAGCTTAGTGCAGACCTTTTCCAGCTTGAAGAGAGTAGATGATTGCTTGGATTCTCTTTTCTTAGGCTATGGATGTGGTTACACTTTTATTGGGGATTTATGCTGCTTTACTACTGATTTATGCTTCTTTATGTACTTGGAGTTTTAAATCAATACAGATATTTTATTGTAATAATTAAGAAGTTGGGTTTTGAGACAATGCTTGTAATGCTTTGACTGAACCACACTATTTATGAAATGATTTCAGTTTTCTGCTGTTTATATGTTTTTCTTGTAAATTATCTATGCCTTTTTCCTAAAATGCTTCACCAAAGTTAATGCATTCCCTTTGTGAGTGACCTTAATGGAGGTGGGGTGTTTCACTTGGTATTAGAGCGATGGTTTACCAGATTAGTAAAAGTTTTTGAAAACTAATTTTCAAAAAGAAATTTAAAGAAACATTTTCAAGAAAAGTGCAGTTTTATTTTAAAGGCATAATCCCCATAGCCATATGCACTATCTTTCTATCCTTTATTTTGAACCTTTTCTTTTCATTTCAGCATTTTTGGGGATCTTAATCCTCCCGAGGGCGTACCGATACCTGGCTGGTTCAGAAGCTATCTGGAGGCTAGGACTAATAACGCAGGCCCAACAGATGTTCCTCCTCCCCCAGCTGCAGTCGTTCCTCCTCCTCGTCCTCCTCCACATGTGAATGCTTTCTCGAAGATATGTAGATACTTTCGAGCCATGGGTAGAAATAACTTTAATGGGACTGAGTCATTTATGGAAGCAAGAAACTGGCTCAAGGAAACAGAAGATTTGTTTGTTATCTTCGAAGTGGTCGATAGGCAGATGATACAATTGGTTGTATGGTTATTTAAGGACAAAGCCTCTTACTGGTGGGAAGTTACTAATGCTAAGAGACCAGTTGAAACTTGGGAGGATTTCAGAGGGAGATTTGAAATGAAGTTCCTCTCGCAAGCTGAATGAAACCTACAGATGGAGAAGTTCTTAGCACTCAAACAGGGAAGCCTATCGGTTAAGGAATACGTCAACCAATTCAACCAGCTGGCTAGATTCGGACTGGAGTTAGGAAACACTCCACATAAAAAGGCTTTTCGATTTGTTAAAGGGTTAAATGAGCCACTGCACAGCCTAGCTATGTCCCATATACCTATGGGTGCGACTTTTGAGAGACTGGTTGATATGACACTATTACAGGAGGACAAGGATGGCAAGAAAGAGGCAAAGGTGGAAGAACCTCTAAACAAGAAATTGGAGGGATCGCAAAATAAGAAGACGGATTCCAAGAAAGGGGAGAAGAATAACAAACCCTGTGACAAGAGGAAGTGTAAATTTTGTGGCATACCTGGACATCTAATTAAAGATTACAGGAAGAAGAAGAGGAAGATGGGTGGTTACTTTCAATGCGGCGAGACAAGACATATGGTTAAGGATTGCCAAAAAAGGCAAGGGTAAGGGAAGAGGACTGGATCTACTTCTGGAGGGCAGATTCACGCTCTCATTTCACCTCTGCAGGAAGGAGGAAGAAATATTTCTGTTGAGAGTTTAGTTTATCTTTCTGACCATCCAGTTTGTACACTTTTTGATTCTGGTGCATCGCACTATTTTATATCTACTGCTTTAGTTGAATCTCTGCACCTAAATACCAATATAGTAGAGGATCCCATGGTTGTTTCAAATCCAATTGGGGGTTCGTCTTCTTTGTCAATGATTTGTGAAAGGAGAGTGGTTAGAATTATGACTCGCCTCGGTAACACTCTCGAAATCTCTTGTAATCCCATGAATTCTGTTATGCTTAGTTACCTAGAATCTCTTGTTGCGTCTTTTGAAAACTTGCAATCTGTTAGAGTGGTCCGTGAATACTCGGATGTCTTTGAAGAGGTGAAGGGTTTACCTCCGAAGCGAGAGATAGACTTTCGCATATACCTTGTTGATAACGCAAAACCTGTTGCTTTACCCATTAGACACATGGCTCCAAGGGAAAGGAAAGAGCTCAGCAAGCAAGTTAAAGAGTTGCTTGAAAAGGGGTTCATAAGGCGGAGTATTTCTGAATGGGGTGCTCCAGTGGTGTTTGCAACCAAAGAGGATGGTTCACTTCGTTTGTGCGTGGACTATAAGGAGCTAAACAAGCTAACCAAGAAGAATAGGCATCCACTTCCTAGAATAGACGACTTGTTCGACCAGCTCGTAGGTGCCTCGGTTTTCACCCAACTAGATTTGGCCACTGGATTTCATCAGCTAAGAGTGGCTGAAGAAAGCATAGATAAGACCACATTCAGGACCCCAGATGGTTTCTTCGAATGGCTTGCCACACATTTCGGCTTGACAAACGCACCCTCCTATTTCGTAGACTTTGCGAGTAGGATGTTCAGGGAGTTCCTTAATAAATTTGTAGTGGTCTTCGTGGATGACATTTTGATTATCTCAAAAAGTAAGGAAGAACCTGATTTGCATTTAAAGGAAGTCATGGATACTCTTCGTGCACATTATCTAAAAGCAAAATTCTCCAAATGCCATTTTTGGAGAGATGAAGTAAGGTTTATTGGACATGTGGTGTCCAAAGAGGGGATAGGTGTGGATCCTGCAAAAGTAGTTGTGGTGCAAGATTGGAAGATCCCACGGAATGTAACCGAAGTACGAAGTTTTCTCGGGCTGGCGGGCTTTTACAGGAAGTTCATTAAAGACTTTGCGAAGATCTCAGCTCCACTTACTAGGTTGACAAAGAATAACCTAACATTTGCTTGGGATTTGGATTGTGATGTTGCTTTCCAACGATTGAAAAGTGCTCTAACAATAGCCCCGCTTCTGACATTTCCTGATGGGAGTAAGATGTTTACTGTATACACAGACACATGCAGTATAGGGTTGGGTGTTGTCTTAATGCAAGTGGGCAAGGTAGTTTGTTATGGGGGAGGACAATTGAAGGTACTTGAGAAAAACTACCCCACTCATGATTTAGAACTAGCTGCCATTATTTTCGCTCTTAAGTCATGGTGTCATTACCTACTAGGAGAAAGGTTTGAATTGTTTACTGACCATAAAACATTAATGTACCTTTTCTCATAAAAAGATCTTAACTTAAGACAACAAAGGTGGATGGAATTTCTTATCTCATACAATTTTGAGATTGCATATACCCCTAGCAAGGGCAATGTTGTAGCAGACGCCTTACGTAGGAAAAATCTGACCTTAAGTCCTCTCTTTGTAGAAAGGCAAAGCTTGGAGTACATAGCATACTTTGACTTTAGACCCTCTTTTGAATTTTTACCTGGTTTGTTAGCATCGCTAGAGGTGCGGCCTACTCTTTTGGACTCAATAGGAACCGCGCAGCGTGAAGACCCTTAGCTAGTTGATGAGATGGATAAGCTAATTAGAGGTGAGACTTCTAGTCACCTCAATAGATAATCCATCGATGAGAAGGGTTGGCTGAGATGGGACGGAAGACTATGCGTCCCACAAGCAAGGGATTTGTTGAAAACCATTCTCGAAGAAGCACCCCATTCTAAGTTGACCATACACCCAGGTGGGGACAAGATGTATAAAGACATAAAAAGCGTTTTTTTTTGGAATGGCATGAAGAAGGATGTAGCTGAGTATGTCTCTAAATGCTTGATATGCCAGCAAGTCAAGGCAGAGCAGAAGAAGCCTGGTGGTCTGCTTCATCCTCTAGGGGTCCCACAGTGGAAATGGAATAGCATTTCTATGGACTTTATTGATTGGTTGCCTAGGTCAAGAAGGGGCAATAATATTATTTGGGTAATAGTGGACAGGCTCACTAAAAGCGCTCACTTTATACTTGTTAAGAGTAGGAGGACTGCCTCATCATTAGCATCCATTTATCTTAAAGAGGTGGTTCGACTGCATGGAATACCCTCTAGCATAGTAAGTGATCGAGATCCTATCTTTACGAGCGAGTTTTGGAAGAGTTTGCAAGAGGCTGTAGGCACACAGCTATGCTTAATGTAATGTCCCGCATTTTTATCGGTTTATATTTGAATATTTAAATCAGTTTAAATATTGAATTCTTAATATAAGTAGATTTAAATATTAATTAAAACGAAGTTGAACGTATAAAAATATATATTAAATATAATCGAGCTCATAACGACGCTGCAGTTCGTAATTTAACGTTCTGAACTTCAACTGAGTATACAGAATTCGTTACAAGTCGGATTTCTGCGAAACAAGAAATAGTGGAATCTGTTGAACTGTATCTTTCTGACAGAAGTGAAATATTTAGATTTCGCATTATAGATTGCAAGATATGTCCAAATCAAATATTCAGAAAGTCGCTATAGAATCGTTTATCAACCGTAACGGTTCATTTGATATAACTAGATATCGGTTTCGAATTTAGACGAGGTTCTTCTGAGGCGTGGTGATAGATTAATTTTTAGAATTTTACTGTAATTTTTAAATAATTAAATATGCAACTTTTTATTTGGAGTATTGTGCACCCTATACCGATATTTTGGGGTTTCACAATATGGGTTAACCTACCGATATTATTATATTTTCAGGATCGTGGCATATCGCTTATTATAGCGACATATTTATATCTGTTCATAGCTAGTCGTATGTGGTCGGAATTTTATATCGCGGGGTACGCTTAAATTTATAAACAATAATCTTTAGTCAGTTTCACCAGGTGTAAATTAATGGCACGACTTATGAATACCGTTGGGTGTAAATTAATGAATGAGCTTAATACTCCAAGTGGAAATATCAGATACCAAGTGAAATTCACATATGTATTTACGAATGTTAATGGTTTATATTGAATTTAACTCATACTATGAATTTAACTTAAGTATGTATTAATCGCAGATACATAATGGGTGTCATGATGGGTAACATTTCATATGTATACACCCATACGCAAAATCAACAACGATTAATGTTACCCATCAGTATTACATATTCGGGTGTAATTACTCCAACAGTAACTTTACTCTTCATGGTAACATATGCGCCCTGTCTTCATCAAATATAAAAGAAAACGCAAGCCTATACTATTGAAATGAAGACCTACCCAATGAGAAATCAATGAACAGACTGATGGATTTAGACACAACTCTACCGTACCATAACACCCTAATATAATGTAGACGCTCTAGCCTTTCATTTCCAATTTAATGAGGCTAAGTCACCACTTGAAAACATACCCTAAACTGCGAAAGTATTTCTTTGCGTTTGCTGTGAAGTAACCGTACAAGCCAGAAGCCATTTTTCTCTATATGTCTTGATATATCACCATCCACAGTGCACAAGCCAACATGACCATTTCCTCTTTTCAGTAAGCACATGTCTAGCTCTTTCGTTACAGCTAACCTATGTGTCTTGTGACGTGCCTGTCTGTACAAACATTGATACAGGGACATGCTAAGTTCAAATCAGCCAACCCTATTGTACTATGACCCTAATACGTGCGCGCCAAGGATCATTGCCCTATATAAACAGCAGACGGACCTCATTATTATAGAAGAAAACAACAACTTATAAAAAAATAAAAAATAAAAAGATCAAAATAAAGTTAAATCCTTCTATAAAGCATATAATAAAATTTTCCATGAACCCCGTATCTCGCTCACACTCTGATCAATCTCGACCCAATGGAAAAATCTCGCAGCAAGTATGAAACGTAAAGAGTAATGGAAGTGGAGTAGCAGCGAACGAAAACTGGAGCTCGCTTGGAGGAGGCGCACTCGGAGAGGCCGATGGCAGAAGGGCCGGAAGGAAGTGCATTGCGCTGCATGAGGGGTATGTATATATAAATTTGGTGTACTGTGTGGGTGATAAGAGGAGTGTAGGGGCGTGATGTGTATTTCGTTGGAAAGAAACAGTTGTGGCCATTTCGGTTTGAGTGAAGTGATGGGGTTTGTTTTGTATATGGTGATGTAGTCTCCTTTTCACGTCCAACTTGATGGCGTTATACGTACTCGAGGGACATGTTTTAAAGAAGTATATATTATACACTGGACCGGTATATGGCATATTTTGTTTTAGGGAAGATGGACGCACTATTCATGTTGACAATAGGGTACGGATTTGGCAAACTTTGGAAACTATATGAGAGCAGTATGGCGTGTAGTACACAGCAGGGAGCGGGTATTCTTGTTTAGTGAATAAAGAGGGAAGGTTACTGTTATCAATGAGTACGGGTTTTAACGAGTTGCGTGTGTGCAAAGTGCATGAAGCAGCGCTGGGAAATACTTGACGCATTTTGGAGAATGCGGTCTGAGTCACAGTCGACATGGGGGTGTGTTCGAGGGTAGTGCAGCGGCGAAGGGGTCATGGCAGTAGGTGGAGCCGCTGATCATGGAAGGAGCGGAAAGTGGCGCACCTTTTACTGTGAGGTGCTGCTTGGTCTGGACGGTGACGTGGTAGGGGAGGTTTTTGATACGGTGGTGATAAGAGGGCGCGTTAGTCATAAATGAGTGGAGATGGAAATATGCAGGGACGGGGAGGCTTTTGGCAGTTCGGTCACGCTTGTAAGGGGGTGCGGTTTTTGGAACAAAGACCATTGGACGAGAGGTTGCATGGTAAGTCTTTTGTAATTTTTAATAATAAGAAAAGACGTGAGGTTAGTGTGGTATCATCAGAACTCAGAAGTAACCAGAAATGGAGAGAGAGTATATGCGGTATTGGGGTATCAATGTTTACTGATAGCATATATTTCAAAGAAGAAAAGATCATTAAAGGGTGGATTCATTGTGTGGTCTGTCACACGTGGAAGGGAAGGATGTTTGGCTTGACGGGAGGCTTCTGCGCATGAAAATTGGAGTAGAGGAATGAAGCGTGAAAAAGGGTAGTCGTGTGAAACGACGCAGAGTGACTGATGTTGTTTGGGGTTAGTAATACTACGGACGCCGGAAGTGAAGCAGTGATGATCGAGCCAAAAGGTGGACTGGGAAAAGGTGACGAGGTGGATACAAGGGAATCAAAAGCTATATCTAATTGCAATGGAGGTGGTACACGTCCATTATGTAGCATCATCTTTCTGGGCATGGAAAGGGGATGTAGCAGAGACCGGAGGTGAAGCGGCGCTCGTGGGTGCAAGGCGTGAACGTCGGCATGTTTTGTGGAAAATGATGATCAAATATGTCGCAACAATTTAAGGGTACCATCGACTGACGCAAATCGTTATTTAACGGTTAACGCGCCAAGGTGAGTAAATTCACTAACTCTGTTCTATTTTAAAATATTATATTTTAAATATGGGTTGAACGTTGTGTGATGGTCACTTCGGTAGATTACAATTAAATTGGTTGAATTATATGTATCGTTGCATATATACACATCATTGGTTGGACTGATTCCATCGATTATAATATTTTCTGGTATGAAATCAGTGTTAATTGTTGACTAACATCGGTGGATGCGGGAAACCGGTTGGTGGAATCCAACCGGATTCCTCAATATTTATATGTACTGTTTGTTTTATATATATGCACTATTTGAACCCAAATGACATTTGAAACCTTGTGTTTATATTAGCGTTGAATGGAAATTCAAACGTTATTTTGATTTAACCAGTAGATGGTATCAATTAAGAAAATGGCAACAACCAACCATAAATGTATCATTTGTTTTGACCAATATTGTTTTACCAAAATCTCACCGTGTGCGAAGCACGTGTTTCACAATACTTACTAAATGATTCGGTAAAGTGGATTCTTATATCAATAAGATTAATAAGTAAGTGGGCGGAGATTAACTTGATGATTAATAACAAGAATTTATTGTTTTAAGAACAATTAAATGAGATATTTACAAATAGATTATGGTTTTTCATATTATGTAAGATTTTTGTAACAGAAAGAGATGTCAAGATTTTTATAATAGAAAGAGATGTTAAGATTTTTGTAACAGAAAGAGATGTCAAGATTTTTATAACGGAAAGAGATGTCAAGATTTTTGTAACGGAAAGAGATGTTAAGATTTTTGTAACGGTAAGAGATGTCAAGATCAGTATAAGGTGGAATATAGCAGCGTATTTCAAGTATTTGAACTACAGCGATAAAATAACGTTGTTGACCAGGCTTAATTGTGACTGTTATGTCAAGACTAGTTAAAGGGGAATATTACAGCGTATGATAAGTTTTTAAACTATAACAATAAATTAGCGCTGTTGACCAAACTTAAGCGTGGTTGTGTAATGTTTAGTTATACATCAGAATGGATGTTTGTTTTTACTTCGATAGTTAAATAACCGACTATCGAAGTGTTTTGACCATCGTTGTCAATACAGAGAGACCGGTTGGATATATTATCTGAAACCACTCCGTATAGGCATAAGCGCTGCGAAATTGATTATGCTGAAGACAATTGAAGACGGAGCGAAATACAAGGGTCGTACTGTTCCAGAATGGTGTTTTCTGTTTGTCCAGACCCAGGACAACTTGTATGGATGAATGCCTGACAGCGTATTCTTAGAAGATCACCTAAGACGTTCTTTTCAAGATATTACGTCTGGTGGCGGAGAAATTCGTTTCTCTTGGCTTTCATACCCGTAATATTTTGGGAAGATCAACTAGTGATTTGACGGGTTTGACGATGTGGCATTCAAAGTGTATGGTGGCTAGATGTCCTAAAAGGTAAACGTAGCCTCAAGCTTCACAACCGGGAAATGACAAAAATCGGGCAGGCAGCATGGCTATGTGGGTCGCTCCCATTAGGATGTATAATCACCTATCTAGAGAAAATCTTTTTTGTTTCTTAATCTATCGATTCTGCCCATTCGGGAACGGTGGTTTGAGTCCAACCGTTGGTGATGTACATTTGATACACTCAAGCGAAATGAGTGGTCGGTCATGTGTGGGCCGGGTTGCAAGACGTTCTTGTTGAACCCAGGTGTATTCGCCTCTAGAGATACATCATCAGAAGGTGGTCCCATACCTTGTCATAGTTGGAATCCAATCTCCAATAAGCGCCCTGCGGTTTTTGATTTTATACTATATATGTAGAGCGTGAGATGCAAGCGTTCTACTATTTGGTTATTTATTTGATTAGACATTATTATAATATCACTGGATTTTGATATCAATAATGATTTGGGTTATAGTAAGGAAAAATCCGTCCATGTTTATGTGTGGGCTGGTCTTACTATTATCCTTTTTGTCTCAAAAAGGATTTTCAAAGTTAAGCCATATGGTTAGAATTTACTCACACCAGTCCCATGACTGACCCAGAGTTTATTTTGTTTGTTTTCCCTAAACTCTTGGATGCCCAAATTTGTACGGGCAGTCAAGTGTTTCGGGCTTTTACAGATACGCTTGAAGGAGCTAAAAGCAGAAGGCTTCACCGTTAGTATTTAGAGACTATTTCCGCTGTGATATGATGTATTGTACTCTGATAATGGTAGGTATATACAATACAGTTTTTGTATTTCAAAGTTATGTTATATAATATATTTTATTCGTTCCGCTGTGAGATTCGTGTTTACTCTGATTATGTTCAGCTGTGTTCTTCTTCTTCTCCTATTCTATTAGTTCTATCTTTTCTATCTCATCCTCTAACTTCTTTCTATTAATGGTCTGGTATTTTCGATGTCTGAACAGTCGACACTGGGTTTTGTGTCGATTTTCGGAGTCGAAAATCTTGGGTCGTTACACTTAAGCACCGCCTATCACCCTCAAACCGATGGTTAGACGAAAAGGGTGAACAGAGTATTAGAAGATCTCTTGAGATTGTGCATTCTTGATTTTAGGTGAACATTGGAGGATCACCTTCCTTTAGTGGAGTTCGCCTATAACAATAGCTACCAAGCCACCATAGGCATGGCACCCTTTGAAACCTTGTATGGAAGACCATGTCGATCACCAACTTCTTGGTGGGAGTCTACAAACAAGCTCGTACTTGGGCCTGACATGATCAGAGAAACTTCAGAGAAGGTGGACTTGATACGAAGACGAGTGAAGACCGCAAAGGATAGACACAAGTCCCACGCTAATAAAAGAAGGATCGACCTTGAGTTTGAGGTTGGAGACAAAGTTTTTCTTAAAGTGTCTCCTTTAAAGAATGTCATTCGCTTTGGGTTCATAGGAAAATTGGCACAAAGATTTGTAGGGCCATTTCCTACCATTGAGAGGATTGGGAAGATGGCCTATAAAGTAGAGCTAACCGAAAAATCGTAGGAAGGTCAGAAAAATCCGCGGCTTCTTCTAGAATGTAGAGAGCCTCCTTGCGGTCCCGGTTTCTCTTGTTTCATCGAATTTCATTAAAGAACGAAAAAGATATTATTTTTCAAAGTTTTGCAACACTTAAAAGTGTTATTTTCATTACAGAATTTTCATCAGAAAGTTTCTAAAATCTACGAAACTAGGTCTCAAAATTTCAGTCGATCCGTACCTCTATGCTTCGATCAGGCTACGCTGCGTCGAAGAGCTACGAAGCACCTCCAGAATGGCGGTGGTGGCGAAGGATTCGGTGGCCTGTGCTCGTCGCGGCGGCGCTCAGAAGGTCGCGCCTTCCTCTTCGATTTCCGACACCGATAGCTGATGGGAGGAGGGACTACGGCGGTCAGAAGTCTCAACTGGGGTCGGCGACGAAATCGCCTGAGGCGGTTGGAAAAAGGAGGAGAAGTTTCGTGCGACGTGGATTGTCCAATCGCTCTCTGGCGGCTAGGGTTCGGATTTTATATATTATTTTTTTAATGAAAATTTCCTATTGGCCAGAGATTTATAGAAATTTTTAAATAGTGTTTTTGCAAACGGACTCCTTTTTAAACCCAACGACTGTCGCCCCTAGCTAAATACCCCCATTCCGGACACAATGGGATATATTTCGTTGGCCATTTCGACTGTTACAGTCAGTTATTTTTCAAATTAAAATATAAAACATTCGATATTTAATTTAAACGTACATTTCAATTTGCTAGGGCCACAAACTGAATCGAAAAATTCCAGAAAAATAAATCTAGTTTGTTTTGACGATACAGTCCTAACAAAACCAGTTTCGTCGAATTCTGAGCTCGTTTGAAAAACGGCCATTTTTAGGTCGACCCATTTTAACACAATTTGACCAAACACGTTATCTTTTGCCCCGCTCACATACTAGCTTCAAAAATTATGAAATTTGAAACTTAGCAATAATTTGAAATCCCGGACCCAACAAAAGTGGTTTCGTCGAATTCCGAGGTCGTATGCAAAATCTCAATTTTCAAGGGCTATATATACTATATAGCGACCTTTCTGAAAATTCATTTGGCCATAACTTTTGATTTCCTTTATGAAATTTCGATTTTTCAGATTCGTTAGAAAGGTATTGATAAACAGATTTAAATATTTTCAGTTTCGTCAAAATCCGTTATATTTTCCACCTGGTACAGTCGGACAAAGTTTGTATTCAAAATTTCAAACTGCCATATTATACACAATTCTATATTTTATTGAAATATGATATTTCAACTATTCAAATTTCTTGGTAATAACCTAATTTAAAAATTTTAAACTGGTTCACATTTTCCGGGTTATTACATTCTCCCCCACTTAAAACTTTTCGTCCTCGAAAAGGAAATAATAGTTAAGCAGGAAATAAAATGTAAATGCAAAGTATTGTAAAGGTACCTTGCACTGGAGTTAGTCAGAGATGTCCACTCTGCATTTGGGATAGGCTTGTTTAATGCTTTCCTCAGTCTCCCAAGTACAGTCTTTAGGATCACTACTCCACTGTACTTTGACTAAATGAATCTTTTTCCTCCTTAGCTCTCTGGTTTCTTTGCCAACTATCTTTAATGGCTCTCTTCTGAGTGCTAATTCTGGAGTTATGTCAATATCATGTTGCGCTGCTTCTTCCACAATAAGGTCGGGATCACGAATATGTTTTCTGAGTTGAGATATGTGGAACACATCATGTATACCAGGCAACCAATTAGGTAATCAAACCCTATATGCAAGAGTTCCAATCCGTTCAAGTATAGGAAAGGGACCAATAAATCTCGGTGCCAACTTCCCAGTCTTTCCAAATCTGATTACTCCTCGCATTGGAGAAACTCTTAAATAAACATAATCGCCAACGGCAAACGATATATCCCTTCTTCTCGCATCAGCATAACTTTTCTGTCGGCTCTGCACGGTTTTTAATCGCTTCTTAATGAAATCGACTTTATCCGATGCTTCTCAAATCATATCGGGCCCTAACACAAGTCTGTTGCCAGGTTCTACCCAACATGCGGGAGATCGGCACGGTCTACCATATAATGCTTCAAATGGAGACATTCCCAAACTTGCTTGATAGCTATTGTTGTAAGAGAATTCTGCTAAATGTAAATGATCTTCCCATGAACCTCCAAAATCAATAACGCAAGCCCGTAGCAAATCTTCTAAAATTCTATTCACCCGCTCCGTTTGGCCGTATGTCTGTGGATGATAAGCGGTGCTTAGATTCAATTTGGTTCCCAACTCTTCCTGGAATGCTTCCCAGAATTTGCTATTAAATAGGGGATCTCTATCGCTGACTATATTGAGCGGCAATCCATGTAATTTAACTATTTCTCTGAAGTAAATCTGTGCTAGACTTTGAGCCGTTCTGTTGGATCGGACAGGTATGAAATGGGCAGTCTTCGTGAAGCGATCTACGATTACCCATATACTGTCGTTTCCTTTCTTAGTTCGAGGCAAACCATCTATGAAATCCATCGAAATTTGTTCCCACTTCCATCCTGGAATTTCTAAGGGTTGTAATAATCCAGCCAATTTCTGTTGATCACTCTTAACTAGCTGACAAGTGGGGCATCTGCTAACATATAATGAGATATCTCTTTTCATTGACCTCCACCAGAATGTACGTTTGATATCGTTATACATTTTGCTCACACTGGGATGGATACTTAATTTGGATTTGTGGCACTCATCAAGTATTTCTCTTCTGAGCTCGGGAAGGTTTGGGATGCGAATTCTACCCTTCAATCTTAGAACTCCTTTGTCATCGAGTCGGAAACTTGTGGATTCACCTCCTTCGACTCTCTGACTGCTTCTTTGAATAAATTCATCGTCTTTCTGCAGAGTCGAGATCCTGTCTATTAATGAAGACGTGATGACAAAACTGGCGATGATTTCATTCTTTCTGCTGAGCGCATCGGCTACAACGTTGGCTTTCCATGGAGTGTATAGAATTTCAAAATCGTATGCTGCAAGGAATTCTAACCAGAGCTGTTGCCTCAAGTTTAAATCTTTCTGGGTGAACAGGTATTTCAAGGATTGATGATCGGTAAATAGTTCGAATTTCTCGCCCAGTAAATAATGCCTCCATATTCTTAAAGCAAACACGATGGCTAATAACTCAAGATCATGAGTTGCATAGTTTCTTTCATGCGGCTTTAGTTGACGGCTGGCATAAGCGATCACTTGGCCTTTTTGCATTAACACTGCGCCTAGCTCTCTAATAGAAGCATCTGTCCATACCGTCATGTGACGGCCCCAAACTTCCACAAGTGAAAGCAAGGAGAAATCATATGGAATACAACATAAATACAATATAACAAGTCATAGAAAACAACATAGCACAAGAAATCCATATAATAACAACATTATAGCAGCGGATATATAATGTCATCAGCAGTAGAAAATCCACAGTCACAGAATCTAAGTTATTACAGCAAATTTTCAGAGAATTGCATAAGTTCCAACTCCAAAAAAAAAAAACGTGGAATGGAAATAAGTCTGAAAATAAAAGGAAAGAAAATGCGATAAGCGAAAAGATAGGTCTTCAAAGCTCCATCACCTTATCTTCACCAAAAGCAACTCCAAGCGAAAAGATAAAAGTAGCTCCAAAGAAACTCCAAGCAGAAAAGATAAAAGTAGCTCCAAAGAAACTCCAAGCAGAAAAGAACCTGTCTACTTGGCTGCCCGTGTAGAAGAGAGGGCACCCAAGTTTGTAAAAAGTGAAACAAACAATGGGTCAGTCGTGGGACTGGTGTGAGAGTTCTTAACTAAAATTACTCATACTAATAAGGCAAATCTAAGGACCACGCCGCTAACGCGGAACGGGTTGTACCAATGGATTGCCGTGCATAACTACAGTGTCAGTACAAATAAATAAAACGTAACACAGCGCAATGTCTTTTGAAAAATGGAACCACCATAAGACTCAGGTCCCATCACACAATGCAACGCACACCAAGAGGATAGAGTTTTACCTTATGGTGGTTAAACATGCTAAATACGCCAAATACGAAACTAATATTATTATTAGGGTGTATATGTTTTAAAACAATTCAAAGCAATGTATTAATCCTAGGAAGCATAGGTACCATATATTATGCCTCCAATACTAGTAATACAAATCAAATCCGTCGGGGTCGTATTGGAAATTTGTGTTTCCATCATGAGTCCAGGCTAGGGAGGACTCCTTACCGATTCGAGACACTCTAGTAAATGTCCCAGGATTACCCGCAGTTAACCCTTGGATCCTGCAGGGCCGGTCCTCACATACAGCGTAGAGGATTGGCAATTCCTAAGCACACGTTTCCCGGTCCTATAGGACCTGTCCGAGGCGCCTCATTTCATCATCCTCCAAAAAGTAAAATGACTACTAACTAGAAAGAAACATGCTACTTTCCCTGCATTCCCTTCCCCCTTTTTAGACTCTACCGGTTTGTGAGGCTCGTGAGGTCATGTTCTTCATACTACAAGGTTCTGCTTTTAACAAGAACCCTGATCATTTCATCTTAGCATGCCACACCGTCATTCCATACCGTACCACCGACCATCAGTCCATATATAAACGGGTGTTAAGTAGAGAACGAATTCTCTACCACCAACATTTTTATATTAGCAGAAAATCGACAGCATGATATTTAATGGGATACGGTGTCAGACATGCCATCCATTTACACCCATGCTCTAGGTCTGAACTAGGGTCAAACCCGTAAAATCAACGCGTACGTTTGCGCAATTACCCCGACTCGTAAATCGGGAGCTACCCAATTCAGAGTCTTGGTCGTTGTCCATTCGAGGGAAGATTTATGGTCTTCATACGCCGTCTTCATATTTAGATCCTTGAAATCGTAAAATCGTTTGGAATGGGATGAACCCGGACTTCCCAAACAATCTCGCGTTCATAATTTAGGGAAAAACACATTTCATGACGTTATGTTGTCTTATAACGATAAGTCCTTGTCTTAATTAATTAATATAATTAATTTCTTTAATTAATGACGCTTCAGGTCAAAGGCGACTCTGGCGCCGTTTTCCATCCATTTTGATTTTTACTTTTCTCAAAATCTAGCCGTTGAATTTTAGCGTAGCTTATATCGTTGGAAAGCTATTTCCAAGACGGTCATAGCGGTTTCAGTTTTGTGAAAATCCGACGGTCGGATCTTCCGGTATAATCATTTGAAAGTTCGATTTCAAAACGCGAACTACCGCGCTCGATTCGTTATGTTTTATTATTTATATATATATATATATATATATATATATATATATATATAATTAGTTCGTTTAACTCATCGCCCTTATATATATAATCTCCTTTCCCTCTTAACCTTTACTTTTCTACTTGCATTACATTTTGTTTAGAATTAGACGATGATCCCCCTTTTTTTCTCTTTTCAATCCACCACCATTATTATTTATTTTAATATTTTATAATTTACATTTGAAAATGTAAATTATAACGTACCATCCCTTTAATTCCTTGTATATTACTTTTCCCATTACATTTTGAACAATGGACATTTTCTATGGTGTAACCCTTATACGTCATAAATGATGTAAATCTTCTCCTATGTTTCACTTCCTTTCTTTTCTATTTTGAAAAAATATCATTTTATGAAATGCGACTTCCTATTTTTCTATTTTGACAAAATATCATTTTATGCAATGCGACTTCCTGTTTTTCTATTTTGACAAAATATCATTTTATGCAATGCGACTTCCTATTTTTCTATTTTGATATAAAATATCATTTTATGCAATGCGACTTCCTATTTTTCTATTTTGATATAAAATATCATTTTATGCAATGCGACTTCCTATTTTTCTATTGACAAAAATGTCAAATTTACATACGGTGTTCATTCTCCTATTTTAATATTGACAAAAATGTCAAATTTACATACGGTGTTCATTCTCCTATTTTAATATTGACAAAAATGTCAAATTTACATACGGTGTTCATTCTCCTATTTTAATATTGACAAAAATGTCAAATTTACATACGGTGTTCATTCTCCTATTTTAATATTGACAAAAATGTCAAATTTACATACGGTGTTCATTCTCCTATTTTAATATTGACAAAAATGTCAAATTTACATAAGGTGTTCATTCTCCTATTTTAATATTGACAAAAATGTCAAATTTACATACGGTGTTCATTGCACAATATATAGTGACAATTTCTTATCATGTCATAACATCAACAATTTATGGTGTAAATTCTTATCATGTAATAACATCAACAATTTATGGTGTAAATTGCATCGTAATAGCATCACAAATATAATGGTGTCAAATTCATCGTCATGGCATAGCATATAGTTGTGATGCCCAATTATTAACCACATAAACACTTAACAATTTATTCAATTAAAATAAATAAATTTGCGGTTTGAAACTCTCACCTTGATTGGATAATAAATATAATAAATCCAATTAAATTTTCAGAATGCTCCAATCGATTTCAGCAGCATCCACTCGTTGTCACGGTCCTATTGGTTCTGAAATTTTCAGAATCCGAATTCAAACGAATAAGTTAGCAATTTTTTAATAGACTGACTTTTCACAACTGTTTTGTCACGACCAGAAGCGTTACAAAATCTGAAATTAAACTTACTGTAGAAACTCAGTTTTTTGTTCAAAACTTAAATTCGAATTTGCAGGAGTTGTAGTTGATGGTTCTCGGATCCGATTGGTGGAGGTCGAAGGGGGTGGAGGGGCGGACGCTCGCCGGTCGGAGACGGCGACTTCGGTCAACCCAGGCGGGCCCGGCGGAGCTCGCAACGGCGGCGGTTCGAGGGGATGCAGGCGGCGGCACAGGCGACGACAGGGTCCAGAATGGGTATCAACTTGAAGGGCTCGGAAATTGCTTCGAATCGGTATATGGTACGATAAATATCGTTGAGTATTTGAGGAGTAATCGAAGGTCAAAGTTTTGATGGTTATTGGGTTTCGGCGGCCATAATACTGGAACGAGGAAGACGCACTGTTCATGTATACGGGGGGGGGGGGGGGGTATATATACGTGTATTTAGGTTTTTCTAATGATTAATTTATTTAATAAATTAATTAATTAATTCGAGAAAATAGTGTCAAATCAAACGATCTCCGATTCGCGCTCAACGACTGTCGATCTTAATGTTTTCACGCCTTCTGAATACGATGGCGCTATCCGCATGGTCCAATTCTGAAGTTACAGACTGGTTTCCTTTTATTTTCAAATTAAATTGTTTAATTTAAATTCGAACGTACGTAATTTCCTGAGGCCACATACTGACTCAGAAAAATCCGGAAAAATTATTTTTGGCTTTCTTATGACGATACGATCACAACAAAATTCGTTTCGTTCAATTCTGAGCACTTTTGAAAAATGGCTATTTTCACGTCATTCCATTTCAACTGTATTTGACCAAACACAGTTTCTTACGCCACGCTCACATATTAAATCGAAAAATTCTAAAAATTGAAACTTAGCCATATTATGACATTCCGGATCCAATGAAAGTGGTTTCGTCGGATTCCGAGGTCGTTTGCAAAAAGGTCACTTTCAACTGCTTCAAAGTTATTTAAAATTTGAAATTTGAAATTTCGACTCAAAAACCCAACAAAATATCTTAAAATAAAATTTTCAAACTGGTTCAGATTTTCGGGTCATTACAATCTCCCCTCCTTAAGGACTTTTCGTCCTCGAAAAGGAAAAAGGAAAACAGAAGAGTAGGAATCAGCACAGAAAATACTGAAATGATTTAGCGTACCTCAAAATAAAATCTAATCTGAGATATCCACTCTGCATTTGGGATAGGCCTTTTTGAAACTCTCCTCAGTCTCCCAAGTGCAGTCCCTAGGATCGCCACTCCACTGCACTTTGACTAGGTTGATTCTTTTATTCCTCAGAGCTCGGGTTTCTTTGCCAATAATCTTTATCGGCTCTTTCCTCACCGTTAGACTTGGAGCAATATCCATGACTTGCTGATTTAGCTCATCTTCAATCAAATCTGGGTCATGCACATGCTGGCGGAGTTGGGACACATGAAACACATCATGCACTCCTGGCAGCCAGTCGGGCAGTTGCACTCGATAAGCCAGAGTACCAATCCTTTCGAGAATAGGGAATGGACCAATGAATCTTGGCGCCAATTTCCCAAACTTCCCAAATCGAATCACACCCCTTAGAGGAGAAACCTTCAAGTACACATGGTCACCAACAGAGAATTGCAAATCTCTTCTACGCTTGTCTGCATAGCTTTTCTGTCGGCTTTGAGCAGCCAGCAAACGCTTCTTAATTTTATCAACTTTGTCTGAAGCTTCTCGGATCATGTCTGGACCTTAAACAAGGCGATCACCTTTTTCAATCCAACAGGCTGGCGATCTACATGGCTTATCATATAAGGCTTCGAACGGAGCCATCTTCAAACTTGCCTGATAGCTATTGTTATATGAGAATTCAACTAAATGCAAGTGATCCTCCCAAGAACCTCCATAATCGAGTATGCAAGCTCGCAATAAATCTTCAAGAATGCGATTCACCCTCTCAGTTTGGCCGTCTGTCTGAGGGTGGTATGCGGTGCTGAGATTTAATTTTGTTCCCAATTCATTTTGGAATGCCTCCCAAAACTTGCTAGTGAAGATAGGGTCACGGTCACTAACAATGCTGCTAGGAACACTATTTAAAACAAAAGATTTTCTTTGGTTAGACATGAAAATTTTCATTTAGAAAATGATGGAAAAAGGAAAGATTTAGTCTTAATACCCATATAGCCTGACTATTTCTTTGAGATAAATTTGTGCCAGACTTTGAGCAGTTCTGGTGGACTTGACAGGTATGAAATGAGCGACCTTGGTGAAGCGGTCCACGATCACCCAAATGCTGTCATTCCCTTTCTTAGTACGGGGTAAACCATCGATAAAATCCATGGAGACTTGGTCCCACTTCCCTTCGGGTACCGGCAATGGTTGCAACAATCCTGCAGGCTTTTGTTGATCGCTCTTTACTCGCTGACATGTAGGACATCTACTCACATAAATGGATATATCCCTCTTCATATCTTTCCACCAAAACGTGCGCTTAAGATCATGATACATCTTGCTAACGCCTGGGTGGATGGAAAGCTTTGATTTGTGCCCTTCATTTAGAACTTCCCTGATGAGCTCTGGGATTTTTGGAACACAGATCCTCCCTTGCAACCTAAGGGCTCCCTTTTGATCTATTTGAAAGCTCGTGCTCTCTCCTTCTTGAATACTCTTAATCATTCTTTGAATAAACTTATCTTCCTTTTGAAGGGTAGAGATTTTATCAATCAAAGAAGGGGTAACTATAAAGTTTGCGACCATGGCAGCTTTTCTACTGAGTGCGTCTGCCACAACATTGGCTTTCCCTGGCGTATACAAGATGTCGAGATCATACACCGCAAGAAATTCTAGCCACCTTAGCTGCCTTAAATTCAAGTCCTTTTGATCGAAGAGATATTTCAAAGATTGATGGTCTGTGAATAATTCGAATTTTTCGCCCAAGAGGTAATGCCTCCAAATTTTTAAAGCAAAAACTATGGCTAAAAGTTCTAGGTCATGGACACGATAATTTTTCTCATGCGGCTTTAGTTGACGGCTTGCATATGCAACAACTTTGCCCCTTTGCATCAATACTGCGCCAAGACCCCCACTTTGAGAAGCATCGGTATAGACAGCTAAATCTTGGTTGCCATCGATGATGGTTAACACGGGAGCAGTGGTCAAACTCACCTTTAGCTTTTAGAAGGACTCCTCACACTCTTCTATCCAAATGAACTTGGTGTTTTTCTTTGTGAGTTTTGTTAAAGGGCCAGATAGCTTGGCAAAGTTTTGGACGAACTTCCTGTAATATCCGGCCAACCCTAGGAAACTTCTTACTTCAGTGGGTGTAGTGGGCTGCTTCCAATCTTGAATGGCGGAAATTTTGCTTGGGTCCACAGCAATTCCTTCTTTTGACACAACATGGCCCAAGAATTTCACCTCCTCTTGCCAAAATGTGCATTTTGAAAATTTTGCTTTTAGAACATTTCTTTGCAGAATCTCTAGCACTTCTCTTAGATGCCCTTCATGCTCCTTCTTGGTTTTAGAAAAGATCAAGATATCATCAATGAAGACTAGGACGAATTTATTCAAGACCTCTCTGAAGACCCTATTCATCAAGTCAACAAAATAGGCTGGAGCATTGCACAGACCGAACGGCATTACCAACCATTCGTAGAATAAGTCAGGCCCTCTGAAAGCGGTCAAAGGGATGCATTCTTCGGCTATGCGAAGTTGGTGGAAACCTGTGGCTAGGTCCATCTTCGAAAACACCTTGGCTCCATTTAAATTGTCCATCAGATCATCAATACGAGGCAAGGGGTATTTGTTCTTTAAGGTTTGCTTATTGAGATCGCGGTAATCCACACAGAGCCTCAGAGTGCCGTCAGATTTGGGGACAAACACCACAGCTGCACCCCAATTGGAAAAGCTAGGCCGTATTAATCCCTTCTTTAAAAGCTGTTTGGTTTGAGTACTCAACTCTTCTTTTTCTTTAGGAGTCATTCTTCGAACAGCATGAACTACAGGCCTTGCATTAGGGACAAGATCAATTCTGAAATCGATTTCCCTTCGCGGTGGTAAACTATCTACTTCTTCAAATACGTCCGCATAATTCTTGACAATGGGAATATTCTCTGAAGAGATGGGCGTGACTACTAAAGAAGACCCAAAAAGCTTTCCTGTCTGGCTTTGAGCCATGGCAAGGTATAAAAATGACATCACCGAACTTCGTTTTGATTTCAACCATCTTGTCCGCACATCTAACCTCGCCCTTAAATTTTGTGAGCCAATCCAGTCCGAGGATCATATCAAACTCAGAAAAATCCATGACGATCAAGTCAAAAGGAAATTGAAAATAAGAGTAGGAAATAGGCACCCTACAATACAAATTAAGGATGATAGAACCTCCTACCGGATTATGAACATTAATTGGCTTCTTAAGATTTCTTTGCTTTAATTTCAACTTCTTAATCGCATTGCTAGAAATAAAACTCCTTGACGCACCCGTGTCAAATAAAGCAGTAACAGGAATATTTTTAATAGAAACAGTACCATCCAGAACATCAGACTTACCTCCCTCAGTAGGAGCAGAGGAAGATGGTGTACCTGCCCCCTCATAGACATGTGCAATCTGGGCTCCTTTCAACAGTGGACAATTTGCCTTGATATGGCCCTTTTTATGGCAGTTGTAGCAATCTTTGCTATCATCACCTCTGGCCCTCTTCGGACCCCTGCAGTCTTTGCTATAATGCCCGAACTTCTGACAGTTGTAACACTGGACCTTGGATTTGTCAAATGTCTTAGCAGCTCCAGAATTACTGCCCTCAGCTTTCTTCTCTGGTTGCTTCCTTTTGTTGTTGTTGTTGTTAGCTAAGCTCCTCTCCCTGTCCTGCTGAGAAACCTTCTTGTCATTCTCTTCATAACGGCAAGCGAACTCCACCATCTTATTGAAGGAAAGGTCGATGTGGGCCGTGACTCTGTCAATATATTTCCTTGCAAGGCCATTTATGAATCTCTTATTCTTCTGAAAGTCATCACGAATCAGTTCAGGTGCGTAACGGGAAAGGTCCTCGAACCTACGAACATACTCTGAAATGGACTTGTCGCCTTGCCTTAGATTGGCGAATTCGTCGTGTAGCCTTTCTACCTCCTGCCTCGGAATGTATTTGTCATTGAAAAGCTCTTTAAATCTATCCCAAGACATATTATCTTCGTCACCTCCAATGTTGACTACCTCCCACCAGTTTTGCGCTTCACCTTGAAGATGCCATGCTGCAGTGAACCTCTTTCTTTGATCATCAAGTCCCAGTCCTCCAAATATCTTTTCACAATTTTTCAGCCATGCCTGAGCTTGTACCACGGTCTCAGAACCGGTGAATGGAACTCCCCCCAAATTCTTGAACTTCTTTGCCACCTTGTCCAAGTCAAAAGGTGGCGGCGGCGGTGGTGGTTGTTGTTGGACAGTGGGTTCCTCAGTTTCAGTGGTATTTTGCCTTCTCCTAGCAGCTCTAGCAGCTCTTGCAGCAGCGGTACTCATTTTAAGTTAGTTCTGTACAATCAAGGGAAGAGTCAGAACAACCTTAATAACGACGATTTTTAAGAAGTGATAAGGAAAAAGGATAGATAAAAGATGGTGATAAAGTGACCGACTATTATGTGTTCTTATGAAATGTTCGCCGTAGAATAATGGGATTCTACGTAAACGAGTTACTATAAATATGTTATATTCCGCTTTGTAAACCAAAGCTCTGATACCAACTGTGACGGCCCCAAACTTCCACAAGTGAAAGCAAGGAGAAATCATATGGAATACAACATAAATACAATATAACAAGTCATAGAAAACAACATAGCACAAGAAATCCATATAATAACAACATTATAGCAGCGGATATATAATGTCATCAGCAGTAGAAAATCCACAGTCACAGAATCTAAGTTATTACAGCAAATTTTCAGAGAATTGCATAAGTTCCAACTCCAAAAAAAAAAAAGAACGTGGAATGGAAATAAGTCTGAAAATAAAAGGAAAGAAAATGCGATAAGCGAAAAGATAGGTCTTCAAAGCTCCATCACCTTATCTTCACCAAAAGCAACTCCAAGCGAAAAGATAAAAGTAGCTCCAAAGAAACTCCAAGCAGAAAAGATAAAAGTAGCTCCAAAGAAACTCCAAGCAGAAAAGAACCTGTCTACTTGGCTGCCCGTGTAGAAGAGAGGGCACCCAAGTTTGTAAAAAGTGAAACAAACAATGGGTCAGTCGTGGGACTGGTGTGAGAGTTCTTAACTAAAATTACTCATACTAATAAGGCAAATCTAAGGACCACGCCGCTAACGCGGAACGGGTTGTACCAATGGATTGCCGTGCATAACTACAGTGTCAGTACAAATAAATAAAACGTAACACAGCGCAATGTCTTTTGAAAAATGGAACCACCATAAGACTCAGGTCCCATCACACAATGCAACGCACACCAAGAGGATAGAGTTTTACCTTATGGTGGTTAAACATGCTAAATACGCCAAATACGAAACTAATATTATTATTAGGGTGTATATGTTTTAAAACAATTCAAAGCAATGTATTAACCCTAGGAAGCATAGGTACCATATATTATGCCTCCAATACTAGTAATACAAATCAAATCCGTCGAGGTCGTATTGGAAATTTGTGTTTCCATCATGAGTCCAGGCTAGGGAGGACTCCTTACCGATTCGAGACACTCTAGTAAATGTCCCAGGATTACCCGCAGTTAACCCTTGGATCCTGCAGGGCCGGTCCTCACATACAGCTTAGAGGATTGGCAATTCCTAAGCACACGTTTCCCGGTCCTATAGGACCTGTCCGAGGCGCCTCATTTCATCATCCTCCAAAAAGTAAAATGACTACTAACTAGAAAGAAACGTGCTACTTTCCCTGCGTTCCCTTCCCCCTTTTTAGACTCTACCGGTTTGTGAGGCTCGTGAGGTCATGTTCTTCATACTACAAGGTTCTGCTTTTAACAAGAACCCTGATCATTTCATCTTAGCATGCCACACCGTCATTCCATACCGTACCACCTACCATCAGTCAATATATAAACGGGTGTTAAGTAGAGAACGAATTCTCTACCACCAACATTTTTATATTAGCAGAAAATCGACAGCATGATATTTAATGGGATACGGTGTCAGACATGCCATCCATTTACACCCATGCTCTAGGTCTGAACTAGGGTCAAACCCGTGAAATCAACGCGTACGTTTGGGCAATTACCCCGACTCGTAAATCGGGAGCTACCCAATTCAGAGTATTGGTCGTTGTCCATTCGAGGGAAGATTTACGGTCTTCATACGCCGTCTTCATATTTAGATCCTTGAAATCGTAAAATCGTTTGGAATGGGATGAACCCGGACTTCCCAAACAATCTCGCGTTCATAATTTAGGGAAAAACACATTTCATGACGTTATGTTGTCTTATAACGATAAGTCCTTGTCTTAATTATTTAATATAATTAATTTCTTTAATTAATGACGCTTCAGGTCAAAGGCGACTCTGGCGCCGTTTTCCATCCATTTTGATTTTTACTTTTCTCAAAATCTAACCGTTGAATTTTAGCGTAGCTTATATCGTTGGAAAGGTATTTCCAAGACGGTCATAGCGGTTTCAGTTTTGTGAAAATCCGACGGTCGGATCTTCCGGTATAATCATTTGAAAGTTCGATTTCAAAACGCGAACTACCGCGCTCGATTCGTTATGTTTTATTATTTATATAAATATATATATATATATATATATAATTAGTTCGTTTAACTCATCGCCCTTATATATATAATCTCCTTTCCCTTTTAACCTTTACTTTTCTACTTGCATTACATTTTGTTTAGAATTAGACGATGATCCCCCTTTTTTTTCTCTTTTCAATCCACCACCATTATTATTTATTTTAATATTTTATAATTTACATTTGAAAATGTAAATTATAACGTACCATCACTTTAATTCCTTGTATATTACTTTTCCCATTACATTTTGAACAATGGACATTTTCTATGGTGTAACCCTTATACGTCATAAATGATGTAAATCTTCTCCTATGTTTCACTTACTTTCTTTTCTATTTTGACAAAATATCATTTTATGCTATGCGACTTCCTATTTTTCTATTTTGACAAAATATCATTTTATGCAATGCGACTTCCTGTTTTTCTATTTTGACAAAATATCATTTTATGCAATGCGACTTCCTATTTTTCTATTTTGATATAAAATATCATTTTATGCAATGCGACTTCCTATTTTTATATTTTGATATAAAATATCATTTTATGCAATGCGACTTCCTATTTTTCTATTGACAAAAATGTCAAATTTACATACGGTGTTCATTCTCCTATTTTAATATTGACAAAAATGTCAAATTTACATACGGTGTTCATTCTCCTATTTTAATATTGACAAAAATGTCAAATTTACATACGGTGTTCATTCTCCTATTTTAATATTGACAAAAATGTCAAATTTACATACGGTGTTCATTCTCCTATTTTAATATTGACAAAAATGTCAAATTTACATACGGTGTTCATTCTCCTATTTTAATATTGACAAAAATGTCAAATTTACATACGGTGTTCATTCTCCTATTTTAATATTGACAAAAATGTCAAATTTACATACGGTGTTCATTGCACAATATATAGTGACAATTTCTTATCATGTCATAACATCAACAATTTATGGTGTAAATTCTTATCATGTAATAACATCAACAATTTATGGTGTAAATTGCATCGTAATAGCATCACAAATATAATGGTGTCAAATTCATCGTCATGGCATAGCATATAGTTGTGATGCCCAATTATTAACCACATAAACACTTAACAATTTATTCAATTAAAATAAATAAATTTGCGGTTTGAAACTCTCACCTTGATTGGATAATAAATATAATAAATCCAATTAAATTTTCAGAATGCTCCAATCGATTTCAGCAGCATCCACTCGTTGTCACGGTCCTATTGGTTCTGAAATTTTCAGAATCCGAATTCAAACGAATAAGTTAGCAATGTTTTAATAGACTGACTTTTCACAACTGTTTCTGTCACGACCAGAAGCGTTACAAAATCTGAAATTAAACTTACTGTAGAAACTCAGTTTTTTGTTCAAAACTTAAATTCGAATTTGCAGGAGTTGTAGTTGATGGTTCTCGGATCCAATTGGTGGAGGTCGAAGGGTGTGGAGGGGCGGACGCTCGCCGGTCGGAGACGGCGACTTCGGTCAACCCAGGCGGGCCCGGCGGAGCTCGCAACGGCGGCGGTTCGAGGGGATGCAGGCGGCGGCACAGGCGACGACAGGGTCCAGAATGGGTATCAACTTGAAGGGCTCGGAAATTGCTTCGAATCGGTATATGGTACGATAAATATCGTTGAGTATTTGAGGAGTAATCGAAGGTCAAAGTTTTGATGGTTATTGGGTTTCGGCGGCCATAATACTGGAACGAGGAAGACGCACTGTTCATGTATACGGGCGGGGGGGGGGGGGTATATATACGTGTATTTAGGTTTTTCTAATGATTAATTTATTTAATAAATTGATTAATTAATTCGAGAAAATAGTGTCAACTCAAACGATCTCCGATTCGCGCTCAACGACTGTCGATCTTAATGTTTTCACGCCTTCTGAATACGATGGCGCTATCCGCATGGTCCAATTCTGAAGTTACAGACTGGTTTCCTTTTATTTTCAAATTAAATTGTTTAATTTAAATTCGAACGTACGTAATTTCCTGAGGCCACATACTGACTCAGAAAAATCCGGAAAAATTATTTTTGGCTTTCTTATGACGATACGATCACAACAAAATTCGTTTCGTTCAATTCTGAGCACTTTTGAAAAATGGCTATTTTCACGTCGTTCCATTTCAACTGTATTTGACCAAACACAGTTTCTTACGCCACGCTTACATATTAAATCGAAAAATTCTAAAAATTGAAACTTAGCCATATTATGACATTCCGGATCCAATGAAAGTGGTTTCGTCGGATTCCGAGGTCGTTTGCAAAAAGGTCACTTTCAACTGCTTCAAAGTTATTTAAAATTTGAAAATTGAAATTTCGACTCAAAAACCCAACAAAATATCTTAAAATAAAATTTTCAGACTGGTTCAGATTTTCGGGTCATTACACGTCAAGTCTTGGTTACCTTCTATTATTGTCAATACTGTAGCAGTTGTCAACTTCAGTTTTAGCTCTTGGAAAGCTTCTTCACATTCGGGTGTCCATTTGAATTTCTCTTGCTTCTTTGTAAGCTTTGTCAATACTCCTGATATCTTTGAAAAATCCTGGACGAATTTCCGATAGTAACTAGCCAATCTAAGGAAACTTCGAACTTCTGTGGGGGTAGTAGGTTGTTTCCAGTTCTGAATCGCTGTAATTTTGCTTGGGTCTACAGCAATTCCCTCTTTTGATACCACATGGCCTAGGAATTTAACTTCATTCTGCCAGAAGACACACATAGAAGATTTAGCTTTCAAGACATTTCTCCTTAGAATTTTCAACACTTGTTCTAAATGTTTTGCATGTTCATCTTCCGACTTGGAGTAGATTAAAATGTCATCGATGAAGACTAGAACAAATTTATTCAACACACCACGGAACACTCTGTTCATAAGATCGATGAAGTATGTCGGAGCGTTACACAAGCCGAACGGCATTACTAACCATTCGTAGAATAAATCGGGACCCCTGAAGGCTGTTAAAGGAACACTGTCTTCGGCTATACGTAATTGGTGGAAACCTGTAGCTAGGTACATTCTGGAGAATACTGTTGCTCTATTTAATTGATCTAACAGGTCATCTATTCGGGGCAAAGGATATTTGTTCTTCAGTGTCTGCTTATTGAGATCTCAGTAATCAACACAAAGTCTTAGAGTACCGTCTGATTTCGGGACAAATACTACTGCTGCTCCCCATGCTGAAAAGCTCGGTCTGATTAGACCTTTCCAAAGCAATTCTCGGGTTTGACTACTTAACTCTTCTTTTTCTTTCGGGGCCATTCTTCTTATTGGATGTACTACTGGTCGGGCGTTAGGAATTAAATCTATTCTAAATTCAATTTCTCTTTGCGGTGGTAAGTTTTCTACTTCTTCAAACACATCCGCATAGTTTTTAACGACCGGTATCTTTTCTATCGAAGGGGGAATAACTTCTAAAGAAGACCAAAATTCTGTTCTATTGTTTTCTGAGCCATGGCATGGTATAGTGATATGCCCAAGTTTTGTTTCAACCTTCACGATTCTTTCGACACATCTAACTTCTGCCATATACTTTGTCAGCCAATCTAGCCCCAGTATAATATCAAATTCGGAAAGGTCCATGACAATTACTTTAAAAGAGAACTTGTATCGAGAGAAGGAAATGGGTACTTTACAATATGTACTGAGACTAAAAGAACCTCCTATCGGGTTTTGAACTTTAATTGGTTCTTTAAGTTTTCCTCTTTTCAGTTTTAATTTGTGAACAAGGTTACCAGAAATGAAGCTACGTGATGCACCAGTATCAAAAAGTAAAGAAACAGGAATATTTTTAATGGTAAGGGTACCTCCCAAGACATCGGGTTTACCTGATCCATCGATGGTTGCTGGCGGGGTTTTCCCGTCCTAGACATGAGCCACTTGAGCATTCTGCTTCAGAGGACAGTTCCTGCTATAGTGCCCCTTCTTATGGCAGTTGTAGCATTCGGCTGAGTCATTTGCCTTTGGCTTCCTCGGGGCTTTGCATACATTAGAAAAGTGACCGGGCTTCCCGCAATTGTAGCAATTTCCTTTCGGGATCTTTGCAGGTTTCTGAGTAGCGGCCGCGGTAATGCTAGATTCGGGTTGATCTGTTGAAGCCTTGCGCTTATTTCCTGCTTGGCTTTTAGCGCGGTCTTGGCTAGCATGCCTCTCATCCATGTCTTCGTAATTGCAAGCCATCTCTACTAGTTCTGAAAAGGAGAGTTTGATGTTGCTCATAGCTCTATCATGGTATTTGCGCTTCAGCCCAAATATGAACCTCTTGTTCTTTGCTTTGTTGGTCAAAATCAGCTCTGGAGCATAGCACGATAACTGAGTGAACTTATTTCGATAATCCTGAATAGAGAGGTCTCCTTGCTGGAGATTAGCAAACTGCTCTCGCATCCTCTCTTAAGCTTGTTCCGGTACAAACTTCTCATTGAACAAAGTCTTGAACTGCTCCCAAGTCCGGATAGTACCAGCGGCATCTTCTGAGGTAATGGCATCCCACCACAACTCTGCTTCCTCCTGAAGGAGCCAAATGTCAAGTCGGTCTTTGTTGTTAGTTCCCGTACCCATGCCTTCAAAGATTTTCTCACAGGTTTTCAGCCAAGCTATAGCCTCGGTCACTGTGCCAGTGCCAGTAAAAGGTTTTCCCCCAAGATTTCTGTACCTCTTTGCTACTTTATCTAGCTCAAAGTCTTTTGGTGTTGGTGGCTGAATAATAGGGCCTTCCACTACTACAGGGATATTCCCCCGACCTCCTGCTGCATCTCCTCGGCCTCCACGGCCTCCTCTAGCTGCTACTCCTCGCGTAGCCATCTAAGAGAACTGTATAAGCAAGAAAAGAGTCAAGCTCACAGATTTGATAATTTTCATAAATGATAAAGCAAGGGAATACAAGGAAAGATAATGATGATGTACTGATCAAACGGTTTTGCTAATCTGCTTAGCTCATTCTAGGACATTGCTAATCCTATCTCTAATGAGCTACTCGCATTAGAACACTACTGATTCTATTCTGACGAGGTGTTTAATGTGTTAGATCCCGGAACTAAGGTTAACCAAAGCTCTGATACCAACTGTGACGATCCCAAAATCCGAGGGGCGGTATTAAGGATAATCATTAGGAAATAACACATTAATCATCATAGCAGAGTACAGATAATAGCAGAAACAATAAATAAAAATAATTTTACATGGATATGACAGCGGAATCACAACATGTAGGAATATCAGAATAGCATAACATGGGATATAACTTAGCAAATAACAAGGAAAGTGATCAGTCATCATCGCCAGAGGCGGAATACATACATGCAGTGAGAGATAATAAGGGTATCAGTCTACATCGCCGAAGGCGGAATACATATACATATAGTGAGAAATTCGGAAAGTAAATCAGTCTGCATCGCCAGTGGCGGAATCATAATATAAATACAGTAATGGCGGAAAATGTCAAAGTCATCTCTGTGTAGTCAGCCTCGCCATGAGCCAAAAATGCACTCTATGCAGCAGTGCAGAGCCAAAAACAACCTGTCACCTGTGTACTAGGCTGCCCGTGTGAAAATAAGGGCACCCGCGTTTGCAAAGTGAAACAAACAACGAGTCAGTCATGGGGACTGGTATGAGGAATCTATTTAATAGTTAAACAACAGTAAATGGTAAATCATAGGACCACGCCACTTTCGCGGAATGGGTTTACTCCAGTGATTGCTAGTGCATTTAAAACAAAGTAAATTCTTTTAAAACAACGCAATGTTTTTAGAAAGAATGAAGCCATTATAAGACTCAGGTCCCATCACACAATGCAACGCAAGCCGGAGGATAGAGTTTTACCTTATAATAGCCAAATATGCTTGATACGTGTAAAGCGAAATCATTTGATATTATTACTAGTGCATATATGTTTCAAAAATGAATAGCATTATAAATATCAATCATAGGCGGCATAGCTACCATATACTATGTCAACATACTAGTACTACAATCAAGTCCGTTATTTCGTATTGGAAATTGGATTCCCGTCATGAGTCGAGGCAAGGGGCAAGCTCCTCTCCGCTTCGAGACACTCTAGCAAATGCCTTAGGACTACACACTCTGGGTAACCCTTGGATCGGCTGGGCCGGTCTTCTCTTACGTTTGAGGATTATTTATTCCTAAACACACGTTTCCCGGTCCCTACAGACCTATAATCGAGGCGCCTCGCATTCCAACAACCACATAGGTGAAAATAGATATATATGTCAGGGCTGGTAAGTCACCGACACCACCATAGCTAGAAAGAAACGTCATGCTCTCCCAGCGGTCCGTATCCCGTTTTTAACTCATACCGGGGTGTGAGGTTCGCGAGTCTACGAAATACACAAAGCTAGGCCACGTAGACCTGGCTTTGATCATCATCCACAAGACTTTGCTTTGCAACAGAAGCCTTGATCACAGCATCTTGGCATGCCACATAGACAGTCCACTCCATACGATTGATTCCCATCGATATATAACCCCTGAGCTCGTATGTCTCAGAGAAGGGCGTTAAGCAAGAGAATAAATTCTCCGCCGCCAAACAGATATATATTTAACAGAGATCAATCAGTATAGAACAAAATCCAATGTCAGACACACAGTCCATTTACAAGTCCGTCCTGGGCCTGAACGAAACCGGAGGCGTCAAATTCCCCGTATATCCGTCCAATCAACACATACGTTCAGACGGCTACTACTTCCGTCCCTTTCCGGTAGCTACTCCGGTCAGGAACCTCAGTAGCGCCCATCCAACCGATACGAAGATCGTCGGTCTTGAATCGTCTTTGCATTTTCCAATTCGAATCGCTCGAAAAATTATTTGAAATGAGGGTTAGCTCGGCCTTTTCAAATAATTCACGTCATTAGAATCTAAATCGATTCATTTTATGGTTATATTATTCGACATCCATCTTTCGGTTCTTTAGTGTTATTTTTCATGTCATA
The DNA here is from genome assembly GCA_030737875.1 of Allium sativum. Taxonomy (NCBI): domain Eukaryota; kingdom Viridiplantae; phylum Streptophyta; class Magnoliopsida; order Asparagales; family Amaryllidaceae; genus Allium; species Allium sativum. The sequence goes on along the minus strand of CM060913.1, from coordinate 181,562,376 downwards.
CACAAACAACCATCAAATATCAAACAATTCAAGCCCATTTGGTTTATTCTCAATCAATATTGCTTATAATATTTTATAACGATTTTTCGCCATTTTTATTCATTTAAAATTGGCCATATTTAATTAAACGACGTATCAGGTTGTGCCATGGCACTGGCGTTGTTTTTCCCTTAATTTGTTTTACACATATCAGAAAATCTAACCGTTGGATTTCTACAAAGTCTATATCAGTGGGAAGATATTCCCAAAGCGAACCCAACGGTTCCAGTTTCGTGAGAATCCGACGGTCGGATCTTCCACACTAGTCGTTTGAAGTTAACGTTTCAAAATTCGAACTGCAGCGTCGTTATTCGATTTAATTTAATTATATTTATATTTATATATAAATATAAACGATTCTGGCGCTGTTTTTCTTCAGATTTGAATTAAACATTACGGACAATCCAACCGTTGGATTTTTACAAGGTTGGTGCCGTTGGAAAGATATTTCCAAGGCGAACCCAGCGGTTGCGGTTTTGGGAAAATCCGATGGTCGGATTTCTCGTACTAATCGTTTCAAATTACGATTCCGAAACACGAACTGCACGGCCTTTATTCCCTTATATTTTCAACTTCGTTTTCACTTCAAATATTTCACTAACGCCTTAATATTTCGAAAAATTTCGCCATAACCTCCTTTGTACGGGGAGGGGTTTGGAAATTTATTGGGCCGTATTAGGTACCCAATAAATCCTAAAAAGCATTCACATATTTATAGTGATATATTCTTGTGTTTACGGGGGAGCATGTACTGATAATCACTCCAGAGAATAAATTCCCATCACCCCGTTTCCGTGTGGAAATAAATAGTCCATGTGCCGTATCTAATAACTAGAGCGACGTGATTATTGCCAACACCAGACCCGTGTGGGGTTTTTATTAATCTGGCAATTTATCGTTATAATTTATATAGTCCATATCAGTCCTCAGTTCAACCTGTAGTACATAGTCATCGCCATACAAGCCTCTTGCTTGTATGGTAAATCTTCCACCTCGTCACACAAGCTCCAATTGCTTATGTGGAATATGATGAAGTATGCCTATCGTCAAGAAGTATGCCATGTAGTGTAGTTCAAAATTAATTGTTACTATCCTATGGCGTTATTTATTATTTCACACACAAAAACCAGCACTCCGCATCCAATGGCATTCACAGGAGTTGATATATAAATAAAATTGCGCAGCCAACTCATCAAGGTTTACCTATTTGTCGGGCACGCAAATAATTTATTTACTCTACAGCTAATCCATTTTTCCTGTTCAACACATGTATATATATGCAGAACAAAGCTAATAATAATATTTCTAGCAAATTATTATTGATTTCAACACATGTGTATTTTTAACTAAGCGTATACGTGATAAAAGGAATATTTTTATCATCAAAAATATTTATTCAACGCATGTGTATTTTTAACTAAGCGTATACATGATAAAAGGAATATTTTTATCATCAAAAATATTTATTCAACACATGGGTATTTTTAACTAAGCGTATACATGATAAAAGGAATATTTTTATCATCAAAAATATTTATTCGACACATGGGTATTTTTAACACTTCTTATTCACTATAAAAATATAGTTTTCATTGTCGATTCATTTTATTTTTAAGAGATGATAACATTCAACACATGAACTTCAACTCAACGAATGAATTGCAATTCAACACATGAATATTCTATACAGTTTGTATATATATAAAAAATGTGATTTTTATCGCTAAAGCCATTTGTTTAAATTCGAATAATATTCAACACATGAATTTCAGCTCAACGAATGAATTGCAACTCAACACATGAATATTCTATATAGTTTGTATATATATAAAAATGTGATTTTTTTCGCTAAAGCCATTTTTTAATTTCGAATAATATTCGACACTTGAATTTCAACTCAACGAATGAATTGCAACTCAACACATGAATATTCGATATAGTTTGAATATATATAAAAATGTGATTTTTATCGCTAAAGCCATTTGTTTAAATTCGAATAATATTCAACACATGAATTTCAACTCAACGAATGAATTGCAACTCAACACATGAATATTCAATATAGTTTGAATATATAAAAAAAATGTGATTTTTATCGCTAAAGCCATTTGTTTAAATTCGAATAATATTCAACACATGAATTTCAACTCAACGAATGAATTGCAACTCAACACATGAATATTCGATATAGTTTATGCAATTTATTTCAATGAATGAAAATTATTCTAACACATAAATATTTCAGAAAATTTTGCCAGCATAACGGCAGGGTAGTTAAAACCGGGACCGTCCCTAGTACGGCTCCTCGCTCTACCTTAAAACCTCGCGGTTTTTGACAATGGGGATCATGCATCTAGTTCGCACGCAGGCGGCATGTTTTATTTTCAATTCCACAATCCTATTCTATTTTGTTTCAACCACAAGAGGGTATTTTTCAACCACCAAGGTATTTTTCAACCATAATATCAACCACAAACAATTATTTCCAACCATTCGTCAAACCATATAATATCACATCAATCACAAGCAATAAATATCGTCCATGGTCTGTGGACGAGGGGAGTATATATATATATATATATATATATATATATATATATATATAATATAATAATTCACTTCCATTTTATCACAATTCAAAGCATATATGTTTCAAACAACGCTTGTATAATTTATACATCGCTAATATAACTTATACAACACATGTACATGAGGTATACAATGCGTATATAATTTACACTTCGCTTATATAATTTATACAACGCGATTTCATTCACACAAGTAGTTTAGATTCCTCACATTGGTTATTGCGGTGCTAAAAATCGTAGGAAGGTCAGAAAAATCCGCGGCTTCTTCTAGAATGTAGAGAGCCTCCTTGCGGTCCCGGTGTCTCCTGTTTCATCGAATTTCGTTAAAGAACGAAAAAGATATTATTTTTCAAAGTTTTGCAACACTTAAAAGTGTTATTTTCATTACAGAATTTTCATCATAAAGTTTCTAAAATCTTCGAAACTAGGTCTCAAAATTTCAGTCGATCCGTACCTCTATGCTTCGATCAGTCTACGCTGCGTCAAAGAGCTACGAAGCACCTCCAGAATGGTGGTGGTGGCGAAGGATCCGGTGGCCTGTGCTCGTCGCGGCGGCGCTCAGAAGGTCGCGCCTTCCTCTTCGATTTCCGACACCGATAGCTGATGGGAGGAGGCGTGGGTTGGTCGGATGTGGAGAGGGGACTACGGCGGTCAGAAGTCTCAACTGGGGTCAGCGACGAAATCGCCTGAGGCAGTCGGAAAAAGGAGGAGAAGTTTCATGTGACGTGGATCGTCCAATCGCTCTCTGGCGGCTAGGGTTCGGATTTTATATATATTTTTTTAATAAAAATTTCCTATTGGCCAGAGATTTATAGAAATTTTTAAATAGTGTTTTTGCAAACAGACTCCTTTTTAAACCCAACGACTGTCGCCCCTAGCTAAATACCCCCATTCCGGACACAATGGGATATATTTCGTTGGCCATTTCGACTGTTACAGTCAGTTATTTTTCAAATTAAAATATAAAACATTCGATATTTAATTTAAACGTACATTTCAATTTGCTAGGGCCACAAACTGAATCGAAAAATTACAGAAAAATAAATCTAGCTTTGTTTTGACGATACGGTCCTAACAAAACCAGTTTCGTCGAATTCTGAGCTCGTTTGAAAAACGGCCATTTTTAGGTCGACCCATTTTAACACAATTTGACCAAACACGTTATCTTTTGCCCCGCTCACATACTAGCTTCAAAAATTATGAAATTTGAAACTTAGCAATAATTTGACATCCCGGACCCAACAAAAGTGGTTTCGTCGAATTCCGAGGTCGTATGCAAAATCTCAATTTTCAAGGGCTATATATACTATATAGCGACCTTTCTGAAAATTCATTTGGCCATAACTTTTGATTTCCGTTATGAAATTTCGATTTTTCAGATTCGTTAGAAAGGTATTGATAAACAGATTTAAATATTTTCAGTTTCGTCAAAATCCGTTATATTTTCCACCCGGTACAGTAGGACAAAGTTTGTATTCAAAATTTCAAACTGCCATATTATACACAATTCTATATTTTATTGAAATATGCTATTTCAACTATTAAAATTTCTTGGTAATAACCTAATTTAAAAATTTTAAACTGGTTCACATTTTCCGGGTTATTACATCCACCGTGCCGCTGTCGCCCCTCCTCCATCAGTCATCCCACCGCCGCGCGCCCCCTCCATCTCCTCCTTCTCTCTCCTCCTCTTTCCTCCTCTCTCTCTCCTTACTCCACTACAAGAAACCCTAGCCCAAACACCACCACCAATACCGGCCCCACCACCGCCACCGACGGGCTCCCCCACCCCTTTCAGGCCCCTACGCCGCCACCAACCACCCAGCTTCGGCCGTGGGTCCCCCGTCACCAAAAACTCATTTTTCACAAATTTCCCGTTTTGCAAATAACACCCTGTCACTATTTCGCTAATAACTCCCAAACCGTACATTTCTAGCCCAAATTCCACTACCAAAGTCGAAGAGCACGATTTTCTCTTCGATTTGGTATATGGAAGTCCTATTTTGGATTGTGGAGCTCTGCGGAAATCGCGTCCGAAGTCAACGGACCTGCATCAGTTTTTCGCAATTTCTGGCAAATTGGTGCGGTTTTGGAAGAAAGTCGACTTGGCAAAAGTTGTCCGGAATGGCGCGTTTAGGCTAGTGACAAAGTTTGGTGAAGATTGAAGGCCATATGCACATTCTAGAGCTAAAGAGGCGAATTCAAGTGCGAGAAAGCAACAAAACGGAGCGCGACGACAAAATCCGCCAATTAAAGAATGAAGGAATGGATCCCAAAGGTGAGAAATCCTCACTATAATTTTCTTTATACAGTTATTTATTTTATAACTGCATATATGAACTGTTATCCGTAGTCCACAGACCATGTACAACTTGTTTGTTGGGTTGTGTGGTTGATTGGATTATTTGTTTGAATTAGGTTGTTTGGGTGAATTGAATTGATTAGAATTGATATGTGTATGGCGCGAGCCAATATCAAGAGAGGGGTAATGCTAGACATTACCCGATTTCAATATCGCGCCGTTATAATGCCGAAATTTTCTGAAATAAAATGTGTTAGTTAAAAATAACATTTTTTATTGAATACATGAACTGTTAAAAAAGGAAAGTGTTGAAATAAATATTTTAACATTAAAAATATAATTTTTTACGTATAAATGAACGGCATGAAATTCTCCTGAAAAGAATTGAACATTCATTTACAAATCGAATGATTTGTTTATGTATACACATTTATCTGACATTGATTAGGACGATAAAATTTTACACATTGCCCAACTGCATAAATAAAATCTGTGTTTGATTGATTGAAACCCCACACAGGTATTGGGATGATATTTGACATACACTAATCCCAATTGCTTAGTATCATGTCGATCGTTTGGTTGACGGACTATTGTAAGCATTAATTATTTATTTTAATGCTTATGCAGTTGTGTAGTGCACTTTGGATGATGGTTAATTGTGTATCATTATTATTGTATACATGTATTGTATGAAATCCATATAATCAACATTATATAGTGATTGGCTGTGTCTGATTCCAGTTCAGAAAGAATGAATATTTTAAAATAACGAATATTTTAACATAATGAATATTCTAAAATAGTATTTAGTTAAAGATCAGAATATGATTTTAATGTCCGATATGGGATGGACATGAAAATATTCAAATATATAAAGCCGTGTTGATTAGATTAATGCCATTTTGACGTGAACAATATTTATGTCGATTTTATTCAAATATATCAAGCTGCTAATAGATGAAAGATAAGAAGCTGAATTCTAAACATAATGATTAAACATTAAAGAGAATGCAATATTTTTAAACTACATAAGACCGGATTGTACAAGAATAAAATTACAATAAAAAGTTCATAACATATGACGGCCCGCCCCGCACCAGCCTGCATTTCCTCCAAAAGTGCGCTGTACACATCCCCGACTAGCATAGGACGGTCGTCAGTAGAAAGGAAAGAAGAGAATGAACTAATCAAGGAACCTGTAGAATGTCTCACAGCGCATGGGATAAAATATAATAATAATAATAATATACTTGACATAAAACAGGTGAGACAGTGCATAAACTGATACTAAAACCAACATCAACATCAGATAGCGGAAATCCAAATACAGCTTATTACAACTTTCCAAATTTACTGTCTCTAAACAAAAAGGAAGCTAAAATAGAAGATACACCACCAATGCACAAGCAGTGATCTTCAACAACACAGGGAGAATACTATATATATATTACGTGGAAGCCTCCTGCTCGTCTCCGGATCATCTACTCGTGCATCACCAGCTAACCTGTCTCTAGTCTGCTCGTGTGAGCAGCCAGAGTAATAAGAGGAGACATAAAACTCTGGGTCAGACATAAAGCCTGGTATGAGCGATAAGCATCTAAACAGAATAATAACAGGTGTACTAAACCATACCTGAACCTGGACCTGCAACCAAAGAGTTAGTACCACATACCGTACAGTACTCTAAGGCGCCATAGTAAATAGTGTATGATTACGGGGGTGGGGTGTGCATGTCATAATGATAGCAAACAAATCAACCATAACAACCATCCTCACATCTCTCACTCAGTGCGTAAAGCATACGATGTCCACCACTGTCAATCACTAGACCCATTGAAGTAGTGACGGAGTTCGACTTGTACAACTACTGCTACTACCAAGCTTACCACATGGAGTCGTGACCAAATCTTTACAAATGACCCCATTCATTAGTTTATAGCCCTTTAGTCGTACCTAGGCCATTTCAGCCCTGAATCCGTTTCACGTACTTCCCATACATAGTGATCCAAAGTCATAAACATCGACTGCCCCTTGGCACACGTCCCGCAGCAAAGCCCAACTCATGAAATGAACTCGTCGATTCCCAACTGGATCCTGAGCTCTAACATCCATTTGGACTACCTTTGCATCTCGGGTTTCTGTCATCACCGGATCGGTTCGGATCCCCCTCTTAGCCATCGGTTCGGTTCGGCCTTTAGCTCCCCATCATCAACGCAGTGCGGTTCGTGGCGTCCATCTGGTAGCGGTTCGGATCGGCCTCCTCCAAGCACACCGGTTCGGGTCGCACTTTCTACTCACGAATGGTTCGGATCGTGGTCACCTCACTAGGTCGGTTCGGGTCGCACTTTCTGCTCACGAATGGTTCGGATCGTGGTCACCTCACTGGGTCGGTTCGGGTCGCACTTTCGTGAAGCAACACGGGTCGTCTCGCGAAGTCTTGATCGGATCGGATCGGCACCATCGGGTCGGAGTCCCCCACAAAAGCAGGTCAGATCGATCGCTATCATCGGATCGTGGTCTTCAAGCATCGACGGATCGGATCGCTCCATCGGTTCGGATCGCCCTTACTTCCACCGATCCGGTCCGGTTCGGGCTGATTTCCTGCAGTTCTTCCAGCAAGCATTTTACGCCATTCGACGACGTTTTTGACAAATATAACACTTCTAATCAATCATAAAACACACCATAGAGTCATAGCGACATATAATAGCAACCACAACAGCAAACAACAATTCAAATTAATCAAAATGGATCAAAAGTGGCTAAAACCTCACATCTTCCCATAGTCCTTCTTAATCATGTTTAAGCACATACTTAGTAAAACTTAATCAAACCGTCTAAATTTTCTAACAGAGGCTTGAAATATTATTTAAGAATTTCTAAACATTTTTCCAGAATTTATTAGTGTATAAATTCGCTAATCTTCACTAATTACCCTTAATTACCGTAATTAGTGCAAAAACTATACAAATCACTCACCTTGGCCACAAAATAAAACACCAAATCTGAAATACTCTCTGTTTAGATCGAATTCCTATGTATAGCAGCAGCTCCAACCTTGCTTTGTTGCTATTTGGCCTTATTTTGATGTAGTTTAGGCTTAATCTTCACTAAAAATATGTTTTGGAGTGGTTTTAGAGGATGGAAGCCATTACTAAGGTCTCAAGAAGGTTTGTGGCGGCTCCAAACTGAAATGAAAGTAATTTCCTAACCCTAATCAGTCCTCCTATGCCTCTAAACCCGAAATTCCCCTCTGGGCCTCGCTGCTAATCACCCGGTTAAGCCCAATTAGCTGTTTTTCACCATTTGAAACTTGTTTCAGCCATATCTCCCAAAGGGTAAGTCCGTTTGGCTATTATGACCACTCTACGGAAAGAGAAACCATCATCCGGAGCCAATGGAAGTAGTTTCAGGTCAAAATTCCTTTCCATTCAAAAGTTATGGCCAAAACAGTAACAACTAGGGGTAAAATGGTCATTTAAAAATCAGGAAAAATCATGGACATGGGGAATGACCCTAATAGTCGTCTCTCAAAGTTACATGACCATACGACTTCGTATGTGACATAAATAAATATTCTACGATCCTATGATGCGTAGAATGCGGGTCGTTACATAACACGGTCTCTAATATATAATATACGAGATAAGCTAAATAAAGAGAAAATTGAAAGAGAACAATTCAAGTATCTTTCATAACAATCTGATATTTATATCAGCTACAAATTTTGTAAGCAACACGCTTCTGATGTCTTCCGAGTCACATCTACAAACGATAGTACAAAAGTAAGACATTTACTGAATCACATAATAAAACTAAATACAAATAAGAGTACCTGAACTATATGTTACTGAAATAAAGATAGAATTAATTTTGAAATAGAAATAAAATTGTACAAGTTCTATAATATGTTCACTGTGTAAAAAAACAAGCAGTCAATCTTGAATATGGAAAATCATCATATTTTCTAGATGTAGAGATGCTGAGATGTCAGCTTCTTTTTCAAAGAAGTACTCATATAACCTGTCAAATCTTATTTGGGTTCATCCCTTTATACCAAACACCAATATTATAACCAAATAGCTCAAATGAATTTCCCTGAGTTTACTTAGAACTATTTCTATTAGTAACATGTAAGTAAAATGAAAGAAAAAAGAAAAAAGAAAAATCCTGTTGCACTTGAATTACACCTATATAATTATCGGCACCTTGTTTGATGCTCGCAGGCACTTCGATCCGCAGAAGAACGCCGACTGAATCCTGCTTAGATTGATGGTTTCATGATGACCATCGTTATAAAATAAAATATGAGTCAGATGGCCTGTAGCATAAACTGGGATGCATATAGTGACAATAACAAATTTTAATTATAAATAAAGTTAAAATATGCATGTCTGGCAATGACAATAAATTAAGGAACAATGAGCAGAAAGGGATAAAAGGATTACTGCAATATTTTTAGAAATATACATTTAAAGAGTTGATTATTATGCATCCTATTTATGTTACCAAAGATAAATCCAAGAAGACAACAAATACAAACAGATGCATTGGTTATTATTATGTTTTATCCAAAGAATGTGAATATGAAATCTATCAGCAACAAGTTAACTATATAGGGCTCGAAAAGATTATATGCAGTTAACTCCTATAAGATTAATTCTTTCTAATCACCTATTGCCTTGTTGAAAAAAAAACATTTAATTAAAGTGTGATAGTCTAATTCTTGTAATTATTTTAGTTAAACAGATGGTAAGGGATCCAGCATAAATAATGCTAAGTCAATAAAAACATATTGTTGAAAGGGGTCGGTTGACTGCAGTCTTTGTGCTCTCAAGGTAGAGCAGGCATTCAGATTGCATTAAACATATTACTGGATTAGAGAAGAGAACATCAAGAATTGATCAACCTGGTACTCCTAAATTTGGTTATACATATAAAAATTGAACCGTCAAATGACAAAGTCTCCATATACACTTTCCTATAATGTCAACACAACATATGAAACCATTCTGGCTGCTATTTCTCATATTCAGGCAACACAACATCATATCCTAGAAGATCAACAAGGCAAACACAAAAAATATATCAACCCAGGTGGATATATTTTGGTGAAGTAAATTCAATATGGGACCTTGCTAACTTATTTGATTATTTACTATTAATATTATAAGATTGCAAACAACTTACTAAGGCAAACGCTATTGGCAGACAAATGGTAAAATAAAAACAGAACACCAAGACTGTACAGGCAGTTCATGTTTAAAACTTAATGATGTATACTAACCCAGGTGGATGAAATTAATACTGTCCAAATTAATCTGAATATTCTAAAGAATTAAAATAATAAATGGATGAAGTGCATCTCATGTTTATAGCATTTAATGTTAACGGTCCTGTTAACTTATAGGAAGATGATACTGCTAACAGTTATGAGGGTAACTTTTTTTATGTTGAATATTGTTTAATGTCATTAATGGTTCACGTAATAGATATTTTTGTATATTAATTTTTCTCACTGAATGGTACATGATCCTCAAAGCATAATACGTCAGTTCATTAAACATATAGCATTGACTGGCACAACCGATTACATTCAGTTTTAGACTAAGGCCAAAGTTAAACCACCATGATAGTGCCAGTCAATATATTGCCAGTTAAACCACCATGATAGCATTGGAGTTATAACTACATAATTACATTTAGTTCATTAAACATATAGCATTGACTGGCACAACCCACAACACATGCCTAAATATATTCAGTTTTAGACAGCAAATCAATTGAATCAAAGAAATGAAACCGATTTAACACTGCTTTATATAACAAAAGTAGTCTTTCTTTCTTTTCTTTTTTTTACTTTTTTTTGAACCTAGCCAACAACAAGTAACAAAATCGATATTTTAGGCAAAAACCATTATCGATCGCATCTAAATCTAAATCAAAGAAATTACTTGAATAAAGGTGAAACAAAAGAATTATAGCAAGGTGTTTACCTTACAATGGTTGAATCGGAAGTAGGTTAACGGAAGATAAACCCTAGAGAGAAGGAGCCACTGTAGTGAACAATAAAAAACTTTACGATCTAATTAAATTGAATCAAATGAGGAATAGAAGAAATCAAAACTGGCGATTTTACCTGCAATTTTGACGATGGACGAGAAATCGGAGAAGAAGAAGACCGCGACCAGAAAACGAATTAGGTTTCTTTCTACGTGTTTGCTTGTATTTTGGGCTTTTTGTGTTTTTAGAATTTTCAATCGGGCTTGAAAACGTGGAGAAGGGAAAAAAACTGTTTTTAGTTTTCTTTGTTTAGCCCATTTTGCGAAATGATCTATTTTTCAAAATGAATTTTTCAAAACGACAAAGGGAACGTGTTTTCAATGTTTTTCAGAATAGAAAATGAACCGAAAACGACAAACCAAACGCACCCTAATGTTTTGAAAATACTATCATTTATATATTGATGATATGGAATATTCAATTTTGATTTGAAATTGAATATGAAGTTGAAATCGTTTTGAAAACGAATTTAAAACGATTTATAAAATAAGTTTTAAATGGAAACCAACGAAATATATATAATGACCTTAATAGAACGCACCGCGCCGCGGTAGTTCGCGAATTTCGACCATTGACTTCGAACGGACATTACAGTAGATCCGATAGTCGGATTCTCCTAAAACTAGAACTGTTGGGTTCGTACCGAAAAGTGCTTTCCAACGAATATAAAATGTTTGAAATCTAACAGTTGGATTTGGAATTATGTCCAAATCAAATTAGGAAAAGGTCGTTGTAAGTTCAGTTCGATGACCGTTTATGGAAATCAACTATACGGGCCTTTGTAAAATTACTAAAAATATCAATAATTTGTATAAAATCATAATAAATGATTTGGAAAGAATTGGGATGAAAAATTCCATATTTGAAAAGGTAAAAATATATTTTTATCAAAATCAACTAGTTATGAACTAGAATTATAATCCAATATTTTTAAATAAATAAATTGGATTTGAAATGGTTTTAAAAATAACCAGAAATTTCAAATATAAGAATTGGAAATTGATTTGAGTCGAAAGTATCTTCGGAATATTTCGATATTGGATTCCATGATTAAACGGATATTGTGGAGGAATTTGGAAGAAATATATATATATATATATATATATATATATATATACATATATATATATATCGTTATTCCAATACGATATTTGTTGGTTTAAGAATTTGAGATTGAATATAAGCCGATATATTTTCTATTAAGAGCCTTGTATTTAATATCAAATGGAATTTTGGGTTTGTCGTAAACGGTGTCTTCACTAACACTGTTCTTAAACCCAGTTGAAAAATAAAATCTTTTTATTAAGATTTAATGAAGTTTACCAGTTAATTAACATTTAATTGGAATTAAATTAAAATTGGTTTTAGGGTTTATCGTGAATGGTATTTTAAATAACACTTGTTCTTTAACCCAATTAACAATGGAATTGTAATAACCCGGAAATCTAAGCCAATTTAAAATTTTTATTTTGGCTATTTTAGCGGATTTTGATTATTTAAAATAGATTATTTTAAATAATAACGACGAGAAATTTATTTTGAATAGAATTCGAATGTATATATTTATATCGATCATCGTTAGAATATAAATATTTATTTATATATATAAAAGGAATTGAAAATGGCGCGGTAGTTCGATAATTCGATTTCAAAATTCAAATGAATGTACCGGGTGCAAAATAAACCGGATTTTAGTGAAACCAAAAATAATAGAATTTATTTGAGAATATCTTTCCAACGAATCCGAGAAATCGAAATTTCATAGCGGGAATCAAAAGATATGTCCAGTTGAAAATTCTGAATAGTCGCTATGGAATTCCAGCCCTTAAAAATGGCCATTTTGCAAACGACATCGGTTTTCGACGAAACCACTTTTGTTGGATCCGTGATGTCTAGTTAGTGCTAGGTTTCAAATTTCGTAATTTTTCGAATCAATATGTGAGCGTGGCGAAGGAAAATGCGTTTGACCAGTTTTAGTTGATTTTAATAGACTGGAAAATGGCCATTTTTCTAACGGTCTCAGAATTCGATGAAATTAGTTTTGTTAGGACCGTATCGTCAATACGAAGCTAGAAAATATTTTTTGGGGATTTTTCTAGTTAGTATGTGGCCCCGGTAAATTGAAATGTGCGTTCAAATTCAATATATAGAGTTATATTTTGATTTTTACGAAAACTGATCGAAACGATCGAATCAGCTTACGATACATATCCCATTGTGTTTGTAATAGGGGTAATTAGCTAAGGACGACAGTCGTTGGGTTTGATTTCGTTTTTGGATGAAAAGTCAACAGCTTGGGAAATAAATAATAAAATAATTAATTTAATATATATACTTAACCCTTCCTTCTCATTTCCATCGTTCCAACAGAACCCGACCCTCCACCTTTCCACAAAATTCGTTCGCACCTCCTAGCCCTAGCCACCATCGTCGTCGCCCCCCTTCCTCCACCGTCGTCCGGCCAACCTGCGCCTCCCTCTTCCTCTTCCCCTCTCTCTTCTCTCTCCCTTCCTCTAATTAAAAACCACGTGCCCCAAATCTGTACCTCGTCGCCCCCTAAGAGCTGCGCCGCCGCTGGAGGCCATCCTCCGCCGAGCCTCGCCGTCCAACAACCCCAGCCATATTCCGCCCCTCCGATCAACCTGAAGCGACCCGAACTTCCCCAATCTCCGAAGAGAAGAGAAAGAACGAACTACTGTGAGGACAAGACCAATCAGAACGCAGACAGAAGAACATTTCATTGTATATTACAACAATTCCATCAGAATACAAGAATATATAGAGTATGAATTAATATTACACAGAAAATATCAGAGAATTAAATTACATTTAAATACATCGCAGCGGAAAAACAATACAAAGCACAACTGAAAGTAATACACGGATCCTGATTTATAGCTGGAACGATGCTCGGAAAGCTCTGTATCCGTGTATTACTTTCAGTTGTGCTTTGTATTGTTTTTCCGCTGCGATGTATTTAAATGTAATTTAAATCTCTGATATTTTCTGTGTAATATTAATTCATACTCTGTATATTCTTGTATTCTGATGTAATTGTTGTAATATACAATGAAATGTTCTTCTGTCTGCGTTCTGATTGGTCTTGTCCTCACAGTAATTCGTTCTTTCTCTTCTCTTCGAAGATTGGGGAAGTTCGGGTTGCTTCACAACCCCAGCGTCGCCCCCTCCTTTCCCGTCTCCTCTTTCTCTCCCTTTCTTCCCCTTCGATTTGGAAAATGCCTCGCCCCCTCCTTTTTATTTCAGCAATACAGCGAGATCCTCCAGCGCCATTACACCCCCCTCCTCAACTGGAAAATCCCATATACGGTACGTTTTCTTTTCCCTTTTCCCTTTTCCCTTTTCTTCCTATCTATTTTATTTTCTGTAGTGTAGTTAAAATTTTTGATTTTAATTTCAGTTTTGCTTAAATGAAATGTAAGATTTTTTTTAAAAATTAATGAAAGGTAAGATTTTTATATTTATGAAGAGTTTCGATTTTTAAAACAAGAAAGGTTTGGTTTTTAATTATAAAAGGAATGACTTTTAAATATTTAAAGAAACGATTTTTATATAAGTAGGAAGATAAAATTATAATTTTTATATAAGTATGATGATTAAAAATATGATTTTTATTCATATGAAGATTAGATTTTTGAAACTATAAAGATTAGATTTTTAGCAACGAAGAAATATGATTTTTCACAATGAAAAGATACGATTTTTATATTATAGAAAGGTTAAAAATATAGTTTTTATATATGCGGAGATATAAAAATATAATTTTTATATGTGTAGTAAAATAAAAATTCGATCTTTATATAAGAAGTAGAAATATAAAAATATAATTTTTATATAGAAAGAAGCATTGTAAAAATATATATAAAGAAGAAATAAAAATAGAATTTTCATTTATTGAATGAAGTGATAAAAATATAATTTTTATTTGAACAGCGTGAAAAGGACTATAGAAGAATTTCAAGCAGATCCAAACGGTTCAGCAGTTCAACAGCAAAGCACGGCGGACTGGAAACCTCTGTGAGAACTTCTCAGTTTTAATTTAATTTTCTAGTTAAAATATATACTAGGATGCAGACGGTGTTTAGTAGCACCCGACACCCATCGTCCACAGACCATGGACGGCTTGTATGCTTGTTTGTTTGATTTTGATGTGTAGTTGATTATGTGATGTGATGTGAAATGAAATGAAATATTTTATAGTGGAAAATATTTTATAGTTAAAAATATAATTTTTAACGTGTATATAAAATAAATATTTATAAACGAATCGGACGATTTGTTTATATACACACATTTGACTGATATTGATTAGGACGGTAAATTTTACACATCGCCCAACTGCATAAATAAAATCTGTTTTTGATTGTTTGAAACCCCACACGGGTATTGGGATGATATATGACATACACTAATCCCAATAATTAGTGGTATGTCGATCGATTAATTGGCAGACTGTTATAAGCGTTGAATATCTATATTTGATGCTTATACAGTGTAGAATGCACTTTGGATGATGGTTGATTATTCATCGTTGTTATTGTATACATGTGTTGTAGAAAATCCATATAATTAACATTATATGGTAATTGATTGGGCCTCATTCCAGTTTTGAAATAGAAATATTTGAAATAGAAATATTTGAAAACAGAAATATATAAAGCCGTATTGATTAGATTGATGCCATTTTGACGTGAACGATATCTATATCGATTTTATTCAAATTGAAATAAATATTAAAGTGAATTGAAATTCGAATTAAATTGAAATGAATAGAAATTGGAAATAGATTGAAATGATTTGAAATCGATTTGAAATGAAATTAAAACGAATTTATGTTTGAATATACAATTTTGATTAGAAATTGAATATGAAGTTGAAATCTTTTCGAAAGCGAATTTAAAACGATTTATAAAATCCGTTTTAAAAGGAAATCGACGAAGTATATATTATATATATAATATAATGCCCTGAATAGAACGCGCCACGTTGCGGCAGTTCGCGAA
The DNA here is from genome assembly GCA_030737875.1 of Allium sativum. NCBI lineage: Eukaryota > Viridiplantae > Streptophyta > Magnoliopsida > Asparagales > Amaryllidaceae > Allium > Allium sativum. Next base: position 181,546,360 of record CM060913.1, on the reverse strand, counting down.
TTACGACCATTAACTTCGAATGGATATTGCGGGATATCCGACCATCGGATTCTCCTAAAACCAGAACCGTTGGGTTCGTATCGAAAAGAGCTTTCTAACGAATATTAGTAATCTGAAATCTAACAGTTGGATTTGGAATTATGTCCAAATCAAATTTGGAAAAGGTCGCTGTAAGTGCAGTTCGATGGTCGTTGATGGAAATTGACTGTACGGGCCTTGATAAAATTATTAAAAATAGTAATAATTTGTGTAAAATCATAAGAAATGATTTGGGAAGAATTGGGATGAAAAACTCCATATTTGAAAAGATAAAAATAGATTTTTATCGAAATGAACTAGTTGTGAACTAGGATTATAATTCTATTTATTTTTAAATAAATAAATTGAATTTGAAAAGGGTTTTAAAAGTAAACATAGTTTCCAATAATTGAATTGGAGTGGATTTGAATCAAAATTGTCTTTGGAACATTTCGATTGGATTTCGTGATTATACAGATATTATTATGGAAATTTGAAAGATATATTTATATCTATATTTCCCATACGGTATTTGTTGGTCGTAGAATTTGATATTGAATATAAGCCGATATATTTTCTATTCAGAGCCTTGTATTTAATATCAAATGTGATTTGGATTTGTCGTGAATGGTGTCTTCATTAACACTGTTCTTAAGCCCAGTTGAGAAAAAGATTAAATCTTTTTATTTAGATCTAATGAAGTGTACCAATTAAATAATATTTAATTGGAATTGAATTGGTATTGATTTTTGGGTTTATCGTGAATAGTGTTTTAAATAACACTTGTTCTTTAACCCGATAATTAATGGAATGTGATTTTGGGTTTATCGTGAACCATATTTTAAATGACACTGATTCTTTAACCCAGATAAGGATTAAAACTAAGTGAAGTTTTAATGAATCTTTAATTAGATTGAAAATATCGAGAATAGAGTATCACCAGTTTTGCTCCAGGCGATAGTTAAATCTTTAATTAGATTTGAACGTGAAACAGTGATTTAATTTACCGATAACACTGTGGTGTTAGATATGAAGTATTACCAGTTTTACTTCATGGGATGAATAGGTTGGGATTGGGGAATAAAATAAATGATTACTTCGGTGCGGTTCGCTAATCCTGACTAGTTTGAATTGATATTCAAAAGGAGATTAAAGAATAAATTTAAAGAATTTATCTTTGATAAAATTAATGGGAACCTTTCCCAAAGTGTATGAATATTTGAATAAAAGAATATTCTGAATTGGAATGAGGCGTATGTTGTGTTTGTGTAACACTTGTTTATTATATATGCGAGTTATTCGGAAAGACCGGGTTTATCCCATTCCGAATAACTGATTCGACGTGGTGTCGAAGATGAAGACGGTGGTTGAAGACCAGAGGTCTTTACATCGTTTGGATAATTACTAACGATCTTGATTGGGCCATACACCCAAGAGGAGGGAATCAGTTGGTGGTCGTCCAGACGTACTTGGAGATCGATGGATATGCGGGGTACTAGGTGCCTCCGGTTTCGTTCAGACCCAGAACGAACTTGTAAATGGACTGTGTGTCTGACATTGGATTTTAGTATGTGGGATTGATTTCTATTAAATATATATCAGTTTGGCGGCGGAGAATTTATTCTCTTGCTTAACGCCCTTCTCTGAGACGTACGAGCTCAGGGGTTATATATTGATGGATATCAAACGCATGGAGTGAATTGCCTTTGTGGCATGCCTAAGTGGCAATTGATCAGGGCTTCTGTTGAGAAGCAGAGTCTTGTGGTTGATGATTAAAGCACGGCCTGTGTGGCATAGCTTTGTGTAATGTAAATTCGCGAGCCTCACACCCCGGTTGTGAACCAAAAATGGGAGAGGACCTCAGGGAGGACATGCGTTTCTTTCTAGCTAGAAGTGGCGTTAGTGGTATTACACGCCCTAACGAGTTTGACTTATGTGGTTGTTGCTGTTGTGAGACGCCTCGGATATATCGGTCGATCCGGGACCGATGGAGTCATTCGTTGGCTCATTTACGCCCCAAAGGTCGGGGAAACGTAGTGTCCAGGAATTTTAATCCACATCGGTGGACCGGCCCTGACGATCCAAGGGTCGATGCGCTCTGACCCTGAGGCTCGGGCTAGAGAGTCTCAAAGTCGGTGAGGACTATCTTTTGCCTCGGTTCGCAGATGGAAATCCAATTTCCAATACATGACTTTGCGGTTTTGATTGTAATCCTATATATGGCGACATATTGGGAAGGGGCACTTATTCCGGCTATGATTGATACTTATGATTTGAAGTTGTTTTATACACTATACACTTTTATAGTATCAAATGAATTGTTTGTTTCTTTGATTTTTATATGGCGACATAGTGGGATGGTTCACAGACCATGGATGGCTTGTATGCTTGTTTGTTTGATTTTTATGTGTAGTTGATTGTGTGATGTAATGTGAAATGAAATGAAATATTTTATAGTGGAAAATATTTTATAGTTAAAAATATAATTTTTAACGTGTATATAAAATAAATATTTATAAACGAATCAGACGATTTGTTTATATACACACATTTGACGGATATTGACTAGGACGATAAATTTTACATATCGCCCAACTGCACAAATAAAATATGTGTTTGATTATTTGAAACCTCACACGGGTATTGGGATGATATATGACATACACTAATCCCAATAATTAGTTGTATGTTGATCAATTGATTGACAGACTGTTATAAGCGTTGAATATTTATATTTGATGCTTATACAGTGTAGAATGCACTTTGGATGATGGTTGATTATTTGTCATTGTTGATATATATATGTGTTGTAGAAAATCCATATAATTAACATTATATGGTAATTGATTGGGCCTCATTCCAGTTTTGAAATAGAATATTAGAAATAGAATATTTGAAAACAGAAATATATGAAGCCGTGTTGATTAGATTGACGCCATTTTGACGTGAACGATATTTATATCGATTTAATTCAAATTGAAATGAATAGAAATTCGAAATAGATTAAAATGATTTGAAATCGAATTGAATTGAAATCGATTTGAAATGTGTAGTGACCCGTAACTTCCCCGCGAGGGAAAGAGCGGATACTTTGAGAACAACACACAAATGAACAAAGACGGAAGAATATTTCATTGCTATTACAACAATTCCATCAGATACAAGAATATACAGAGTATAAATGAATAAATATACATCCCATAAATATTAGAGATTAGAATAAATTACATAGCAGCGGAAAATAATACAAAGCACAACCGAAGGTGATATACGGATACAGAGCTTTCCGGATATCACTCCAGCTGTAAACCAGGATCCTGTGAATATAAATCTGCAAAACCAAAACTACTAGCTGCCCGTGTCGAAAATAAGGGCACCCAGAGTTCAGGTTAAAACAATAAACTCCAGGTCAGTCATGTGACTGGTGTGAGAACTAAAACAGTTATTTAAAACTTTACTTTGAAAGAGAGTAATTCAAGGGACCACGTCGTATAACACGGAACGGGTTTCCTCCCAAGAATACCAGTGCATAGAATAAACAGCGCAATGCTTTTTCGAAAAATGAAGCTATTATAAGACCCAGGTCCCATCTCACAATGCAACGCAAGCCGGAGGATAGGGTTTTCCCTTATAATAGCCAAACATGCTTGGTACGTTTAAAACAAATCATTTGATACTATTATAAGTTTATAGTGTCAAAACATTTTCAATCAAAAATATCAATCCTAGGCGGCATGGGTACCATCTATCATGTCGCCATACTAGTTCTACAATTAAAACCGCAATACACGTATTGGAAATTGGAATTCCGTCATGAGTCGAGGCAAGGGGCAAGCTCCTCTCCGCTTTTGAGACACTCTAGCAAATGCTCAGGACTACGCACTCTGGGCAGCCACTTGGATCGGTTGGGCCGGTCCACTCTTACGTTTGAGGATTAATTATGCCTGAACACACGTTTCCCGGTCCTTACAGACCTATAATCGAGGCGCCTTATTCCAACAACCACAAAGGTGAAAAGTATATAAATGTAAGGGCTGGTAAGTCACTAACACCACCAAAGCTAGAAAGAAACATCGTGTTCTACCAACGGTCTGTATCCCGTTTTTAACTCATACCGAGGTGTGAGGCTCGCGAATCCACAAGACTTTGCTTTTCAACAGAAGCCTTGATTCATGCAACTCAGCGTGCCACACAGGAAATTCATGCCATGCGATTGATATCTATCGATATATAACCTCCAAGCTCGTACGTCTCAGAGAAGGGCGTTAAGCAACGGAATAAATTCTCCACCACCAAACAGATATATATTTAACAGAAATCAATCAACACAGAATAAAATCCAATGTCAGACACACAATCCATTTACAAATTCGTTCTGGGTCTGAACGAAACCAGAGGCACTTTCCTCGCATATCCATCGATCTCCAAGTACGTCTGGACGACCACCAACTATTTCCATCCTCTCGGGTGTACAGCCCTATAACACCCCGTAATTCTTTAACACTAGGATTCACAAATCAGGGCAGAATTAAAAGTTAAAATCAAAATCAAGGGAAACAGGCTGTACCATTGCGTTCGTCTCGGAATTCTGCATGAAAACGAGTCCGAGTTTGCGTAAATCGGAGTCCGTATGAGGAAGTTATGGCCACCGGAAGATTCAGCGAAGTTCAAATTTCAAAACAGGTCAGGTTCAAAATTCAAATCGGACCCAGAATGGGCTGGGCGGGAATTTTCCCGCCCAAGGCACCCAGGTCGACTGGGTAGTCGATCTGGCACCCAGGTCGACTGGGTAGTCGACCTGGGTCACCCAGGTCGATTGGGTAGTCGACCTGGGGGTCGACCCCCCTGCTTTTTTTCCAGCTTTCTGAACCAGATTCGTTTCTCTGTATTTGGACGCCCTTTTGACCAGATTCGTTGACTTCTACACTATATAAACAGCCCTAGACTCCTCTATTCACAATTCTTCTCTACACTTATGCTGCAAAGATTCTTAGTGAACATGGCTTCCTCTCCTCCTCTTAATTAAATAATAAATAAAATAATATATATAAAATAAATCAAGACGAGGAGGTGCTGCTCAAAGACTTTCTAAGAGGAGATTCAAGCTAGAATTCAAGTGAAGATTCGAACGACTGCAACGACTGTTTTTCTACGAATCATAGCAACGCCATCTTTCTGTTCTAATCTAATCTCTGTAAGTCAGTTATTTCTAGATTTGAACGTTTTTCTCTGTTCGTGACATGAAATTAAAGGAATAAAAGAATATGCCAAATCTCTCTCTCTATTCGAATCAGTGCCTATACTCTTGAACCTAATTAAGAACTGTTATGATTCAAGGACAAATAAGACCGTGACTATGGACCTTAAAACCATATGCCTATGACTATGAACATTTGCCGATAACTATGAACATTTGTCTATGACTATGAACATTGCCTATGACTATGGACATTGCCTATGACTATGAACATTGCCTATGACCGTAACTGTGACTATGAGGATTATTTCCTTGACTAAGTCTATGCCTTTGGTTAGGAAATATAAACTATTGCCTATGACATACAAGCACATCTTTGATTAAACATCTGTGATTCATGACTAGGAAAGTGTTGCTTAAGTTTTGTGACTATAAAATTGGGTCTAAACCCGATTATCTATTATGTCTGTTCTTGGTTTTCTTTGGTTTTAGACCTTGGGAATTTACCTATTAAGTTAGGTCTACCCATGTTCTGAACCTACTCTGTCTATTCTTGGTTTTAGATCTTGGGAATTTACCTATTAAGTTAGGTCTACCCACGCTCTCGAACCTACGTCGTAATCTATATGCCTATGAACTACCATCTTATGCCAGTTGTTATGTCAGTTCTCTCATGGCATTTTGGTTCATTCCCTTTGATCGACGAATCTAGCTTTATTTATAATCTAGAATGAATCACGAACGGTGGGAATGCGGTTTGGGCAAAATATGAAATTTACTAAAAACGTAGTTTAACTTGGAAATTGGCATAAATTGGGAACATGTATTATGGCATGTTCATAGAAATGCAAATTGGATAAATTTGACATGAATTATAAGATATGTAATTTGAATCTAGTATTGACATGTAAATCTAGCATTTACATGAATAGTGAACTAGAGTAATAAGTCTAGTTTGACGTGAATTAGAATGTTGAATCGGAATTGGATTAGCTAATTCGACACGGTAAGTATATCAGCATAAATGTGAAATTGGCCATAATTGAGAATAACTGTCAGGTTTAGAAAAATCATGGTTAGTAACACTTAATTTGGTATAGTCCACATACCAAAAAGCATAAATATGATTTAGGAAGGGAAATGGGACATAGAAATGAATGTAGACAATTTACATTAAAAGAGTAATTGGGAAATAAGTAAATTAGGAATAATTTACCTATTGAATCTGGTCTAAATGAGGAAATGTGAATTTAGAAAAATTAAAGGTTTATTAATGACATCTCTTTTAATAATAAGCCAGAAAGTTCTAGGTTGACAGAGAGGATAGTGTCTAGGCTTGGGTTTGGAAAATACAAGTTTCCTGCTCTCCCTGGCTATCCCTAACTCATCCAACTGGACGGGATGGTTACTTTCAAAACCTGATTTGAAAACTAATCAAAACCCCTTTAAACTTAGAAAACACGAATATGCCTAACCCGAGGTTAGACTGAGTTGCGATGTAAACCTTCCCGGAACCAACCGGCACATCTAGTATTCGCAACAATATCTGTCTAATGTGAGTGGTAGCGGCTTTAATTTATTTAGTTAAAGCTAGAACAAGAATGGTAGGGTTAAGTTAACTAAGACACTTAACCAGTTCAACGTGATAACTAGACTGATGGGTGGGGTTAGGTTCAGACTGACACTTAACACAGTTAAGCTAGAATGGGAGGGTTAAGTCCATAGGAACACTTAACCAACTTAACACAGTTAAGCTAGAATGGGAGGGCTAAGTCCATAGAGACACTTAACCAAACTCAAGGTAGCAAAACGAGACCTGTAGGGGTTAAGTAAAGTTAATACACTTAGCCAAATTAATATGTTAACTAGACTAGAGGTTGGGGTTAAGTAAAATCTAATACACTTAGCCAATTTTGATATGTTAGCTGGGCTAGACTGTAGGGTTCAGTAAACCTGAACACTTAACCATCATGTTGTGATAAAGGAATGAGGTTAAGTCTAAAACATGAAGGGATAATACTTAACCATTAATAACATGTTAGTTAAGACAGACGGGCAAGGTTAAGTTAAAATGGAACACTTAACCAGTGTAACAGGATGAATGAAGAGGGTTAAATTGGTTTGAATTAACTAATTACACTTAACCAATACAAATTGACGGGAAAGGGAACTAAGTAGTAAACCTTAGTTAAGAAAACAACGATTCTAGAAACTAAGTGGTAAATCTTAGTTAGTAAAACTAAGTAGTAATTCTTAGTATAACACAGGAAGGAGCGAATGTCCGTCTGAGTAGAAAGAAGGCTCCAACGAATTGGGTTACGAAGCCCGAGGCTTCGAGGGGACGTGAAGGTACTCTTGGTATCCCTTTGTGAGGCTGCATATGATCCGCCTGGGCCCACAGAGGTTAAGGTCTGCGTAGAAGAACCAGGGGTATGCCTTGGTTGCAATACATGGCAACCTAAAGACTAGGATGGACCGGCGTGATTCGGCGAGTAAACGGTAGCCCTGTGATAGCGACTCGTCGTCTACCATCCATCTTGAGTCGATCGAGATACGTGAAGCGGAAAAGCGGAGAACTCCAAAAGACCATATACTAGCTATCTAGTTATGGGTGAGGATGGCCATAGGATAGTGGGGGCACCAGGGGCCGGCGTATAGTTCTCATTTTTCAAGGTGTGCCTTTCATTAGTTGAGGGAATGTAACACCCCACATCCGTTAGTGTCACTCACAAAGGGAATGCACTAAGTTCTGTGGAGCATTATGGGTAAAAGATGCAGATAAATTACAAGACAGACAAACATTAAACAGCGGAAAATAAAACTTTGCTTTATTGACAAAATAATTTGTACAAGGTTCCTTTACAATATCAGAGTATCAACTGTCTTTACAAAATAAAGAAGCATAAAATACATTTATATTCCGCAATGTAACAAAAGCCAGCCATAGCAATCCAAAACCGATGCATCCAAGATTCTTCAAGCTTGGAAAGAGAAATCATCCCAAAACAAATCTGAGCTATCCTATTTCCTCCTTAACAACCTGGGGGGGGGGGGGGGGAGAACGGAAGAAAAGAAGACGAAAGAAAAACAGAGTCAGACATAAAGCCTGAGTAAGTTCAGTAACTTCTAGCATGTGAACATGGAAAAACAAAACGACATGAATTAACTGAATACAAGATTACACCATGACGATAAGGTCAACAAGATTAGACAAGGTAGTCACAAGATATGCTAAGATGACTGGATACGCTCTAATACTTTCGCAGCTTCGCTATTTCCTTGTTATACTGGTTTCTATATCTCTGCACCACCTAACTAGTGTTCAACTAGTAACGATAACGTGATCCCAATCCCTGTATTTTCCATCGCCTTCAGGCATCCATTTATTAGTTGTTACCTAGATCTAATCTAGGGTTTTCTATCCACTGCTTTCTAGATTTAACTATAGTTTTACTCTATCTGCTGAATGCTTTTCGAGTTCAGGGTTTATGCCACCTAGTCCAACTAGGGATTACGCTACCTGTCGAACAATGCCCCCAAGTCTAGGACACACTACCTAGAGTGGTATATGTTCCTAGGCTTCCCCACGCATGTATCGCGAATCGTTATCGCTTGTCTAAATGCACATGTCCTGTAATGTGCGATCCGAGTCCTGTGACAGGGCAAATCAAGGAATACAGAACTCGGTCGGGAGCTTTCAGATATCTGCCGATGCAGATGCTAAGGCCTGTTCTTATTCCAGTGGCTATGGTCCCACTTGACCCCTCCCTCAACTAATGAAAGGCACCCTTTGTAAAATGAGAACTATACGCCGGCCCCCGGTGCCCCACTATCCTATGGCCATCCTCACCCATAACTAGATAGCAATTATGGTCTTTTGGAGTTCTCCGCCTTTCCGCTTCACGTATCTCGACTGACTCAAGATGGATGGTAGACGACGAGTTGCTATCACAGGGCTACCGTTTTCTCGCCGAATCACGCCGGTCCATCCTAGTCTTTAGGTTGCCATATATATATATATTGCAACCAAGGCATACCCTCAGTTCTTCTAACGCAGACCTTAACCTCTGTGAGCCCAGGATGATCATCTGCAGCCTCACAGAGGGATACCAAGAGTACCCTCACGTCCCCTCGAAGCCTCGGGCTTCGTAACCCAATTCGTTGGAGCCTTCTTAAAACCAGATGGATGTCTGCTCCTTCGTGTTATACTAAGAATTATTACTTAGTTCTACTAACTAAGGTTTACCACTTAGTTTCCAAATTCCTTGTTTTCTTAACTAAGTTTTACTACTTAGTCCCTTTTTCAACTGAGGTCTACTACTTAGTTTTCTTTCTCGCCAGGTTGGGTTGGTTAAGTGTCTTTAGTCGATTCAAGCTATCTTAACCCTCTTCCCTTTTCCTATTACACTGGTTAAGTGTTATCCCTTCATGCTTTTTACTTAACCCTATTCATTTATCATATTCTGATGGTTAAGCGTTCAAGTTTACTTAACCCTATGGTCTAGTCCAGTTAACATATTAATTTGGCTAAGTGTATTACTTAACCCCAACCTCTAGTCTAATTAACATGTTAAATTGGCTAAGTGTATTAACTTTACTTAACCCCACCTTCTAGTCTAGTCAACATGTTAATTTGGCTAAGTATTCCCATGGACTTAACCCTCCCATTCTAGCTTTAACTGTGCTAAGTTGGTTAAGTGTTCGTTAACCTTCCCATTCTAGCTTAACCGTGTTAGGTGGGTTAAGTGTTCCTATGGACTTAACCTTCCCATTCCAGCTTAACTTTGTTAAGTCGGTTAAGTGTTCCTATGGACTTAACCCACCCATTCTTGCTTAACTGTGTTAAATTGGTTAAGTGTTTCTATGGACTTAACTCTCCCATTCTTGTTCTAGCTTTAATTAATAAATTAAAGCCGCAACCTCTCACATTAGACAGATATTGCTGCGGTTACTGGATGTGCCGGTCGGTTCCGGGCAGGTTTACACCGCAACTCAGTCTAACCTCGGGTTAGGCATATTCATGTTTTCTAAGTTCAAAGGGTTTTTTGATTAATTTCCAAATCCGGTTTTGAAAACAACCATCTCGTCCTTCGGATCAGTTAGGGATAGCCAGGGAGGGCAGGAAACTTGTATTTTCCAAACCCAAACCTAGACACTATCCTCTCTGTCACCCTAGAACCTTCTGGTCTATGTGTTATAAAAAGGGATGCTATCAAAATACTTTTCTTTTGTTTATAAATTGTTAACAATTTATTTCAAAAGCCCATTTCCCCTTTTTAGACAAATTTGGCCTATATTTATTTGTCAAGCCTACTAGTAACTTATATTCTAGGCCCAAGTCCTAACCCAACATGCAGTTTAGGCCATTTCCTATTTCATTGCCGAAACTAGATTAAATATCCTAGTTTATAATTTATGGCCAAAACTTAACCAAGTTACATATTTTGTGGTAAATGAACAATTTAACATTTATGACGAATTCTATAAGTAAATTACTCCTAATTTACTTATTTCGTTACTACTCTTTTAATGTACATTGTCACATTTATTATTATGGCCCATTCTCTCTTATTTATCATATTTATACTTTTTGGTATGTAAATTATACCAAATTTAGTGTCGCTAACCATAATTTATTCCAAACATGACAATTGCTCACAATTATGAATAAATTCAAAATTGTGCTAATATACTTATTCCAAATCAACCTTAATTAACCCAATCTTGGTTTAACATCCTAATTCACAATTTATGGCAAAACTAGAATTATTTTTCTAGTTTACATTTTATGCCTAAAATTTAGCTTACTTACTAACGCTAAATTTAATATGTCAAAATCACATATTCCCTAATCCATGTCAAATTTCCCCGTTTTCATTTTAATATGCATGTCATAATACATATTCTAAATTATGCCAATTTCCAAGTTTACAATTACGTTCATATTAATTTCCATGTTTTTCCCCAAATCGCATTCCCACCATTCGAATAATCGTGATTCAACCTAGATTATAAATAAATCTAGATTCGTAGATAAAAAGGGAATGAATCAAAATGACAAGAAGGAATAATTGGCATAAAAAGGTTTGGATAACAATGCAGGTTCAAGAATATGGGTAGACCTAACTAAATAGGTAAATTCCCACTGTCTTAAAACCAAAGAATGGGCAAAATAGGTTCAAGAACGTGGGTAGACCTAACTTAATAGGTAAATTCCCACTGTCTTAAAACCAAAGAAAAAAACCAAGGAACAGGTAGAATAAATAATTGGGTTTAGACCCAATTTCACAATCACCAAACTAAAGCAATATTTTCCTAATCATGAATCATGGGTGTCAAAATCACAATTGTCCTCATTATGTCATAAGCAATAGTTTATGTCCAATTCAAAGGCTTATGTTGTTAGTCATGAGTAATGTCCATGGTCATAGGCAATATAGGCGATGTTCATAGTCCAAAAGTGAAAATAATTCCCATAGTCCTAAGTCATTGTCATAGGCAATGTTTATATGTCCCAAAATCAAAGGCTTATGTCATAGTCCAAAGGCATATGCTTTCAAAGGCCACAGTTCTATAGTCGTAGTCACGGTTACAGTCTTATTTGTCCTCGAATCATAACAGTTCTTAATTCAGTCCAAGAGTATAAACACAGATTCGAAGAGAGAGAGAGAGAGAGATTTGGCATATTCCTTTATTCCTTTAATTTCATGTCACAAATAAAACAAAATATTCAGATCTAGAAATAACCAACTTACAGAAAATAGATCTAGAAAAGAAGCAAAGCGTGGCTATGATTCGTGCGTCGTTGCTTGAAACTTGTTTGAGCTAGCCTTTGAATTCTTCACTTGAAACTTTGATTTGAATCCCTCCTTAAAAGTCTTTTAGCAGCATCTCCTCGTCTTGAATCATATTTTATCTTATTTATTTAAGAAAATTTAGAGGAGGGGGAGAAGCCATGAATCTTAGCAGCATAAGGATATAAGAGAATTGGTGCAAAGAGAATGAAGACTAGGGCTGTTTATATAGCTGCTCAAGACCTTATCGTACACGCAGCGCTGAGTCAGCGTTGAACCTAGTTAAGAAAATAGTCCAGGTACGTAGATGAATCTAGCCAAACCTTATCATACACGCAGTGTTGAGTCAGCATTGGGTCCCACAAGCTATTTTGGCGTAAAAGTATGATTTTCAAACTTTTGAATTTCTGGAATTTATTTAACTGTTTTATTCACATGAAATATTCTTATATGTATACAATTCCTCTAACGACCATTTTACGCGTATATATATACGCACAACTTTCATTTTATTTTCAAAATTCAAATGATGTTACCATATTTCATTGACTGTAGCCTTATCTTGAATTTTATCTTTCGTATACATATATTTTTGCATATATATATATATATATATATTTTTGTTCTCATATGTATATATATATATATTCTTTATTTCCTTATATGTACATTCTTATCCTTTCAAATTTTGAATTTGTATACGCACATATATTTGCATGTTCAGTTGGCCCTCTCTAAAACAAAGATAAAAAATTATGCCGCCGCCGGGGTTCGAACCCCCGACCTCCATGCTACAAATCCAATGCCTTAACCAACTGAGCTACAGAGGCTTTTGTTAATAAGTCTTAGAACAATAATAATTATTGTTCTCTCCTTACTTCTCTTTTTCATGTTAGTTACAATACTTAAATTAAACAACTGCATGGATCTTTTTCTTTTAAATTTTCTTTGATTTCAAATTAATTATACTTTAATTTGTTAATTCCACAGTTATAGAATACACGGGGTGTTACATTCTCCCCCACTTAAAAGGATTTCGTCCCCGAAATCTTCAAGTTAAGAAGAATGTGTCCTACCATCCAATCACCCATCTACTCAACCATCATCCACAAGCATCCATTGTCCTTAGAAAACTTCTAATGTTGTATGAACATATGCAAAAGTGTGTGTATATGTTCCTTATCTAATGCAAAGATCAGGCGGTCTACTGATTCAGTTGACCTCCTTAATGCGAATTATGTCAGTGCCATGAGTCCAACATGTATGCAATAGAATTCTGATGATATATATTATTTCTATATGAGTGCACAACCATTCACTCAAATGCAACATCCATGTGCTGAATCAACCAATTTGCATCCACAAGAATTGAAAAATGCTCACCCATCCATATGCAGTATGAGAGTGTTTTCGAGCCGATCTAGTGCCTAGTGTGTGTATATGCATCCACGGGCAACCACTAGCAACCACTTGCATCCACTTGCAACCATCAAACATAACATGTCTCAAACACATGTTTACACCCATTAGTTTCTACCTAAAGTTCGAAGATTCAATCGATAGGATACAGTCGAATGATGGAAGCGAATACAGATAGAACGAAAATTTGGTTCCCATTAGGCATGGCTCCTAAGTATCGGCCCCAAAGACCGATACCAAGTGTAACACCCCACCTCCGTTAAGGTCACTCACAAAGGGAATACCTTAACTTTGGTGGAGCATTTTAGTAAACAGAACAGAAACTTACAAGACAGATAAAACAGTACTTGAAAAACTTTAACTTTATTACAGCGGAAACAGAAAATTAATATGGTTACATCCTTTCAATTTCAGAATTCAAGTACAAAATATCAGTCTTGTACAAAAGCCTTCAAAATGCATAGTTTAAAATCATAATCCCCCTGGAACGGAAGCTATACAGAGCCAAGTCATACTTTAAGCACTTCGAGCAAAGAGAAATCTGGATCAAGCTAAAATATTCCCTCCTTGGATAACCTGGGGGGGGGGGGGGGGAGGGGAAACGGAAGAAAGGAGGCGAAACAACAAGGGTCAGACAAAAAGTCTGGCAAGTCCAGTGACTTTCAGCATATGAACAGATAATAATAATATGATATGAACATAAAACTGGATGTGAGATAACTGTAACAGGTGTAGCAGATATAACAGAAAAACAGAATGATATAAACTATTGTTTTACACTTCTCTGCACTAATACTAGTATAGTAGAATTAGGTACCACCCTAATGTCTAAATTGAAGCAGGAACGGGTACAGAGTACTTTAACAGAAACAGAATGCTAATAATGGGCCTTTACTACCCGATCAGAAACAGACAGAAGCAGAAACAGATTTATCCCTACGGAAACAGAATGTAGAATTAGGTGTACACTAGTAATGGGCCTTTACCACCCGAACAGACGGTACCACACAGAAAAAGACAGGTGTTACCACCCAACAGAAACAGACGGTACCAACAGAAACAGACAGAACTAAGCGTACCCTAAAACCCTACCCCAAGCGATCGGCTCCCTAATACATAAATATCCTGTGTCGGCCCCACAGTAGGGTGTATCACTCCCTAAAGTGACAACCAATTGGCACAGACCTATTTACAGATGTCACGGCGTCTTACATCCTCAGAGGCAGACCGGGATCCATGCACGCACATGACCCGGTTGGAACGCACCATCAACACCCCTCGCCATTATCAGAATGAACCACTTATAATTAGTTCAGTAAGCGTGCCCGGACCCTACCTACTGTGGGGTCAAAGTTTTGATACCAGAAAGGGTTACTGACTAATATGGGTCCCAAACACCAGATGACACAAGTAATTCCCCTCCTAACCTTGTGTCCCCAGACTAACAGATTTCAGATTGACTTGTTTACAAGTTCATACATACAGAATTCAGATTTACTAATTCACAAATTAAGTTAACAAGTTTTCAGACTAACAGGTCAGATGTACAGATTTTTCAGATTTGTCTAACTTTGTATTGGGCCTACAGATTCATGGACGGGTTTTACTACATCTATTAATCCCTTTGGTTTAACCCTATTTTCCCCAATACGTTTTAGACGTCATTCTTACCTTAGATTTTGCATTAATTAATTATTAATGCACAGACCTCTCACATTAGGTCGGTAGCTTATGGCCGCTGGATATGCCGGGCGGTTCCGGGCAGACTTTTGCCACAAGCCAGACCTAACCTCGTGTCTTATGCATGTTATGACTAACTTCTCACATTAGAACCTATTGTTTGCAGCCACTGGATGTGCCGGGCGGTTCCGGGCAGATTTACGCCGCAAACTCATTCTAACCTCGAGTTAGCCATGCTTATCTTTGCGGCCAATTAATTAATAATTTACCGTTTATGCGCACGCCCAATATATATATGCCAATTCAGATTATATCAATAACAGGATGATTATATCAACATAGCAGATAACAGATTTTATATGACTTAACGGATTTAACAGAATTAGCAACTTAGCAGGTTTTGGCATATAACAGGTTAGGCATTTCAACCGACAAATTTAACAGATTAGGCATTTAAATCTAATTAGCAGTCTAGGCAATATAACAAAACTAGTAGTTTAGGCAACTTGACAAATTAGCAGATTTAGCAAATTTAATATTTTCTAAAAGTTCTATTTACATGCCTTGCCCAATCATAAATTGGCCTAAATTCATATGCTTACATAATTGTCATGATTCAATATATATATATACTCCATGTTTGCATAAGCGCAGAATATGGACATAATTTGCCATATAACCTATGTTCCAATTTTTGTTAAACTAGCATTTTACAGCAGATTCACATATAAATTATACCAAATATAACCATTAATTTCAATGCATGCCATATAACCAAAAATCCCTATTTAGGTGTAATCACAATAATGGATATCCTAATTAATGTAAATCTTTACACCTAAGTTTCCATATCTTCTTCTTTTTGAGTCATGAATCATTATGCAAACTATACCCAACAATATAAATCTTTAAATCATATCTTCTAAAAATCAGATCTTGACTTTTATATGTATTTTGTCCAAAGTCTCAAATCATATGAAATCTTACAATAGTTCCTCTTTTCTTCTATCATAGAATATGCATAGATCCAAATCTAGTTTACAACATATGCTCATTAATTACAGTTCTAAATTACAACATAACTATGCATACGACATGCATAAATTATACGTTCATAGTCCAATTTATGCATATGTCCAATATATTTTATGCCTCAGACCTAAAGTCATACTTTCAATGCATCATTCATTATTTATCCCAAAATTTGCGTTCATACGTTCATCTCTTATGAGATTAGGCACAGGCTCGTGGTAGCCTGGCTATAGAAACAGAAAAGAAGAAAAGGGATACAGAACAGTCACAGAAAACAAATCTTATACAATCTCAGATTCAGAATTAAAAACATATCAAAATTATAATTAACGTTTATAGCGGAAAATAACTGTACTTGCCTTGATTGGATTAAAGAAAGAACTTTAACTTGTTGTAGAATCTTTGCAGAAACTCTAATCTCTAGTTTGAATTCAGTTGCTTAGGTTGATGTTGATTATCTTCTAGTTTTAATTCCAGCAGAGCAGCGACGCCATTATTATTATTTTTATTAGAAGAAGAGAGCAATGGAGGCTAGAGAATTGTGTAAGAAACCTAGGTAGAGTCTAGGGTCATTTTATAGAGTTAATGAACTGATTAGGACCATCGATGTTGCTTGGATTGATCGTAGCCATTCATTAGAAAGAGAGACCAATTAGAGCCTGCCACCTATCCCTAATGACAAAGCAGACTACAGAAAATCGACTAACAGAGAATAGGCCAGCCAGGTTGGGCTGGGTTCGACCTGGCTCTGGACCAGGTCGACAGCCCTGTCGACCTGGCTAGACCAGGTCGACAGCCCAGTCGATCTGGGTGTCTTAGGCGGGACTTTTCCCGCCCTGGCCAATTGGGCCCGATTTTTAATTTTAAACTTGATTCAGAAACTTCCGGAGGCTATATCTTCTTCATACGGACTCCGTTTTTTGAAAACACGGACTCTATTTCGCGTATTTTTCCGAGACGAACGCAATGGCGTTTCCTGTTTCCCTTAGTTCTTTGATTTCAAATTAATTATACTTTAATTTGTTAATTCCACAGTTATAGAATACACGGGGTGTTACAGGGAAGGGTCAAGTGGGACCATAGCCACTGGAAAAAAAAAGACCTTAGCATTTGCATCGGCAGATATCTGAAAGCTCCCGACCGAGTTCTGTATTCCTTGATTTGCCCTGACACAGGATTCGGACCGCACATTATGGGACATGTGCATCTAGACAAGCAATAATGATTCGCGATACATGCGTGGGGAAGTATAGGAACATATACCACTCTAGGTAGTGTGTCCTAGACTTGGGGGCATCGTTCGACAGGTAGCACTAGTTAAACTAGGTGGCATAAAACCTGAATCCGAGAAGCGTTTAGCAGACAGCGTAAACTCTAGTTGAAACTAGAAAGCACTTGATAGAAAACCCTAGATGTAAATCTAGGTAACAATTAATTAATGTAGGCCTGAAGGCAATGGAAACTACAAGGACTGGGATCACATTATCGTTACTAGTTAGGGCACTAGTTAGGTGGTGCAGAGATATAGAAGTCGGTATAACAAGGGAATAACTAGGCGGAGAAAGTATTAGAGCATATCCAGTTTATCTTATCTTAGCATACCTTGTAACTATCATATGTTAATCTTGTGACCTTACTGGCCCTATCATCATGGTGTTATCTTGTATTCAGTTAATTCATGTTGTTTTGTTTTTCCAAGTTCACATGCTAGAAGTAACTGAACTTACTCAGGCTTTATGTATGACTTTGTTTTCCTTTCGTCTTCTTTTCTTCCGTCCCCCCCCCCCTAGGTAGTAAAGGAGGGAATGGCATAACCCAGATTTAGTTGGACCGTCACTCTTTCCAGCTTGAAGAATTGTCGAAGCTTGCTTGGATTCTCTTTTCAGATGCTATGGCTGGCTTTTGCTAAAATCGGGGAATACAAATGTTGTTTTTATGCTTCTTTATTTTGTAAGACAGAAGATACTCTGATATTGTAAAGAAACCATTTATAACGTCCCGCCCCGCACCAGTCGGCATTTCCTCCGAAAGTGCGCTGTACACGTGCCCGATTAGCATGGAACGGTCGCCAAAGAAAGGAAAGAAGTGAAGAACTAACACAAAAGCTATAGAATGCCTCACAGCGCATGGAATAAAGTATAATAACAACACACTTGACATAAAACAGGCGAGACGGTGCATAAGCTGAAAACTAACATCATCAGAGTAGCGGAAAAACAAAATACAGCTTATTACAACTTTCAAAATTGTCTCTAAAGCAAAGTAAAAGAGAGGTACACTACTATTGCCCAAAGTAGTGACCGCAGCAACACAGGGAGAATATCTATATATATACATATCATACGTGGAAGCCTCCTGCTCGTCTCCGGTACGGCTACTCGTGCATCACCAGCTAACCTGTCTCTAGTCTGCTCGTGAGAGCACCCAGAGTAATAAGAAGAGACATAAAACTCTGGGTCATACAAAAAGTCTGGTATGAGCGATAAGCAGCTAAACATAACAATAACAGGTATACTAAACCATACCTGAACCTGGACCTGCAACCAAAGAGTCAGTACTACATACCGTACAATACTCTAGGATGCCAACAACATATGGTGTAGAAATACGGGGGTGGAGGTGTGTATGTCAAACAATCAAGCATAGCAACCATCCTCACGTCTCTCACTCAGTGCGTAAAGTATACGATGTCCACCACTGTCAATCACTAGACCCATTGAAGTAGTAACGGAGTTCAACTTGTACATCTACTGCTACTACCAAGCTTACCACATGGAGTCATGACCAAATCTTTACAAATGACCCCACTACATTGGTTTATAGCCCTTTAGTCGTACCTAGGCCACTTTGGCCCTGAATCCGTTCACATACCTCCCATACGTAGTGATCCAAAGTCATAGACATCGACAACTCCTTTGCACTCGTCTCGCAGCAAAGCCCAACTCATGAAGTGAAGTCATTGGTTCCCAACTGGTTCCGGGATCCTGAGCTCTAACTTCCATTTGGACTACCTTTGCATCTCGGGTTATAGTCTTCACCTCCGGATCGGTCTTCATTCAGTTTTCTCCTCGGATCGTGCTCCCTTGGATGGTTCGGTTCGTGGCGCGCCTCCCCAATCGGATCGGGTCGAGTTCCTGCTAGCTCGTGGTGCTCCAACTCCATCGGATCGTGTCGCGCCATACGGATCGCGCCTCAACAGCTCGTGGCGCTGGCAACCCATTAGGTTCGGGTCGTGCTACCTCGTCTGGATCGTCGCGCCTCATCTCGGATCGCACCTTCTGGTCGGTTCGTGGTCCACCAAGCTGGAGCAATTCGGATCGAGGTACTTCAGTTTGGACACGGCGCTGCATTGGTTCGTGGCCTTCGAAGTGGAACGGATCGTGGCGCATGGTGGCGTGAGCTTCAATCAGATCGTGCTCATAGAGGGGGCGATCCGATCCGGGTAAATTCCTGCACTTCGTTCCAGTGACAGTCTTTTGCCATTCGACGGCGTTTTTGACCAAACTAACACTTCTAAACAATCACAAAACATCTCATACAGTCATAGCAACGTATAGTATCGACCACGAACACCATAGCACAAATCATAGCATGTAAAGTGGATCAAACATGGTCAAAACTCCATATTTTCCCTTAAGCATGTTTAAGCAAATCAAGTGATATACTTAGCAAAACTTAATCAAATCGAACCAAACTTCTGTCAAAGGTTTAAAATAATGTTTCAGAATTTTAGAATATTTTTCCAGGATTTTATAGTGTAAGAATTTACTAATTATCACTAATCACCCTGATTAACTGTAATTAGTGTCAAGACTAGGCAAATCACTCACCTTTGCCACAATAAAACTTTCAAATCTGAAGTGAACCTCTGATTTGCACGGATTCCAATATATAACAGCATCTCTACCTCGGTCCTTGTGCTAATCCTCCTTGATTTGATGCCTCTAAGCCTTAATCCTTGATTAGGAAGTGATCTTGGGTGTTTTAGAGAGATTTAGAGAGTGGAGGCCATGGCTAGATCAAGAGGAATGAATAGTGACGGCTGAAAAATGAGAAAAAGGTATTCTCCAAACCCTAACTGCCCTTTTAAACTCCTAATCCCGAAATTCCCCTTTGGGCCTAGCTGTTAATCACCCGGTTAAGCCCAATTAAGATGTTTTTCACCATCAGAAACTTGTTTCAGCCATATCTCCCAAACGGTGAGTCCGTTTGGCTAATATGACCACTCTACGGAAAGAGAAACCATCATTCGGAGCCAATGGAAGTGGTTTCAGATCAAAATTCCTTTCCAGTCAAAAGTTATGGCCAAAACAGTGCCAACTAGGGGTAAAATGGTCATTTAAAAATTGGGAAAAATCATGAACATGGGAAATGGCCCCATTGGTCGTCTCCCAAAGTTACATGACCATACGACTTTGTATGTAAAAGAAATAAATATTCTACGATCCTATGATGCGTAGAATGCGGGTCGTTATACTCTCCCCCCCTTAAGAAATTTCGTCCCCGAAATTCCTTAACCCAAAACATACAAAGGATCCTGCATGCCTAACACCCACATACAACAATCAATCATGCAAAACAAGCAAACAAGCCTATCCTAGTATGCGGAAAACTAAATCGAAGCCAAAATCTTACCAGGCAAAGAGTTCTGGGTGTGACTTCCTAATGTTCTCCTCTGTCTCCAAAGTACAATCATTCTCGTCCTCGCTCCACTGTACCTTGACTAGCTTCACCGCCTTCCTTCGAAGTTGCTTCATGTCGTGCGCGACAATACGGGCCGGCTTGCGGTTCCCAAACGCCTCGGGTTCTACTTCGAAGTCCTCTAACTGATCAGGTGAAATAGTCATATCTGAGTCGTGAACGAACTTCCTTAGTTGGGAAACATGAAATACGTCGTGAACTCCCGCCATCTTCTCTGGTAAGTCAATTCTGTATGCCAAATTCCCGACTAGTTCAAGAACAGAGAATGGACCAACAAATCTTGGTGCTAATTTGCCTTTCCTGCCAAATCGTATTATGCTCTTCAACGGAGAGATCTTGACAAACACCAAGTCACCAACGGAGAATTTTAGGTCTCTTCTCCACTTATCAGCATAACTCTTCTGCCTATCTTGGGCAGCCTTCATTCGTTGTTGAATGGTCTTGATTTTATTTGAAGTTTCCCTCACCACATCTAGTCCAAGCATAAACTTCTCGCCAGTCTCTATCCAACATGATGGTGAGTTGCACGGTCTTCGGTACAAAGCTTCAAACGGAGCCATACCGATACTGGATTGGTAGCTATTATTATATGCAAACTCTACTAGATGCAAATGGTCATCCCATGATCCACCAAAATCCAATATACATGCTCTCAAGAGATCTTCCAAAATACGATTCACCCTATCCGTCTGACCGTCGGTCTGAGGATGATATGCGGTACTGAGATGTAACTCTGACCCTAGAGCCTCTTGTAAGCTCTTCCAAAACCCACTAGTGAACAACGGGTCTCGGTCGCTCACAATGCTTTTAGGTACTCCATGAAATCTCACTACCCACTTCATATATAATTCTGCTAACTTAGCTGCCGTTCTGGTCGATTTGACTAGTATGAATCTTGCACTCTTAGTCAACCGATCCACAATTACCCATATGCTTTCATGTCCCGATCTAGTCCTTGCTAAACCATCAATGAAATCCATCGAGACTTGCTCCCATTTCCATTCGGGAATTTCTAAGGGCTGTAACAACACACTAGGCTTCTTTTGCTCGGCTTTAACTAGCTGGCAATTCATGCACTTGGATATAAACTTCCCAACGTCTCGTTTCATCCCTTCCCAGTAGTATGTCTGCTTCATATCTCGATACATCTTGTAACCACCGGGGTGTATAGTCAGCTTTGAGTGATGACATTCTCTAAGCACTTCATTCCTCAATCCATTGACATTGGGTACAACAAGCTTTCCATTCTTTCTAAGCCATCCATCTTGATCAAGCCCATACTTGTTCATCTCCTCATCGACACACATCTCTAACTTGGAGATGATTTCCAATAGGTTAGGATCGTCCCTCTGACTAGAGCCGATCCGCTCAATCAAAGTGGGTCTGATCGTCAAACTTGCTAACATTTCTGGATCCAATTCGCACTTTGGTCTGAAATCAAACCCCGCGATAAACTCCAGTTGCTTCCATTCAAGGAACATAGCCCCTAAGCTGGCATGTCTTCTACTCAACGCATCCGCCACCGCATTGCCCTTTCCCGGTGTATATGCGATGTCGAAATCATAGGAAGCTAAGAACTCTAACCATCTCTGCTGACGGAGATTCAGATCTTTCTGAGAGAAGAGATACTTTAACGACTTATGATCTGTAAACAGCTCAAATCTTTCTCCCAAGAGATAGTGTCTCCACATCTTTAACGCGAACACGATCGCTGCCAATTCTAAATCATGGGTAGGGTATCTTCTCTCATGCGGTTTCAATTGCCGACTTGCGTAAGCTACAACCCTACCGCCTTGCATCAATACAGCACCCAGTCCGGTACCACAAGCATCCGTGTATACCGTCATCTCTTCATCCCCCTTAGGAATGACTAACACTGGTGCGCTTGTCAACTTGTCCTTTAGACTTTTGAATGCATTCTCGCACCTTTCATCCCAGACAAAAGCTTGATTCTTCTTGGTCAACTAGGTCAATGGTGCTGCTATCTTGGAGAAACCTTGGATAAACTTACGATAATATCCGGCTAATCCCAAGAAACTTCTTACATCTGTTGCGTTCTTGGGCGTAGGCCAATCTTGTACCGTAGCCACCTTTGCTGGGTCCACGACAATACCATTCTCTGATACAACATGGCCCAAGAACCTCACTTCCCTCTTCCAGAAGTGACACTTAGAAAACTTTGCTTTCAATTGGTGTTTTCTCAACACCTCCATCGCTACTCTTAAATGTTCCTTGTGTTCTTCCTCTGTCCTTGAATAGACCAAAATATCATCAACGAACACAAGGACAGACTTATTCAACTGATCTCTGTCCACAAAATATGCCGGGGCATTAGTCAGCCCAAATGGCATGACCAACCATTCATAAAATCCAAACGGCGTTCGAAATGCCGTTTTAGCTATACTCTCAGCTTTCACTCTAAGCTGATGAAAACCTGTCGCGAGATCCAACTGAGAAAATATTCTCGCGCCACTCAACTGATCGAACAAATCATCTATCCGCGGTAGAGGATACTTATTCTTCCTCGTCACTCTATTCAACTCGCGGTAGTCTACACAAAAACGAAGGGAACCATCCGCCTTGGTAGCAAACACAACTGGTGCTCCCCAATCAGAAACACTCCTTCTGATAAATCCCTTCTTCAAAAGATCGCTGACTTGCACCTCGAGCTCTCGCTGCTCCCTTGGTGCCATACGACGAAGTGGCATCACTATAGGTCTGGCATCTTTTACCAAATCAATACGAAACTCAATCTCTCGGTGTGGTGGAAGTCCGGTCACTTCTTCGAAAACATCTGGATACTGGCCAACCACGGGCAAACCCGACAACTCACTATGCGGAATGTCGAGGGAGTTTAGAAAACTAGCAAATACCCCCTTACTGGGTAGACCACCAAACACTATCCTCCGCCCATCATCCGCTCTAGCTGTCACTAGAAAGCCCTCACAGTCTACCACCACCCCGTATCTTTGGAGCCAATCTACTCCCAAAATAATGCCAAATCCAGTAAAGCCCAAAACAAAGCAATCACAAACAAACATGCATCCATGACTCAATAAGACCACATTACGACAAATCATGCTAAGACTAGTCGAACCACCAATCGGGTTCGTCACTACTAAAGGTCTATCGACAATCTCGGGCTCCAATCCCAACCTATATACCAGGTCACTAGATATGAAAGAACTGGAAGCTCCGGTATCAAACAAAACCCTAACAGGAACATCATAAACAGAAAGCATACATTGAATGACGACATTCTTTCCCTTCTCCGCCGCAGTTGGGGCATTCGACGAAGAAGGAACAACATTAAGGGCGTAGGCTTTCACCATTTGCTTTTCTTTAAGGGGTTGCGGACACTTGTCCTTGTGATGTCCCATTTGGCCACAGTTGAAGCACTTCCTGTCCGCTGGCTTGGCCCGACAATTACTAGCATAATGGCCATTCTTACCACAGCTGAAGCACTCAACATCTTGCTTATTCTTTTTCTTCTGGCCATCCTTAGTCTGATTCTGCTTTCTCTTATTTTGGGAACCACCCTTGCCCCCACCACTTGCTTGTGGCTTTAGCTCATATGCGGATGCAACCTCAGTCTTCGGCTTAGGGTAGAGACTTTCTGATCTTAATGCTTTCCCCACAATCGATTCAAACGTCTCATCGATGTGGTTAATAAGTCTTTCCCCCATGTACTGATCCAAACCAGTTATGAATTTCTCATTCTTTTTCTCGGCAGTATCAATAAGAGATAACTCATATTTTGACAAAGTGTCAAATTCAGCAATATACTCCGAGACAGCTCTTCCATTCTGCTTGAGCTCCAAGAATTTCTTAAACAGCACTGACTTCTGAGCAGCTGGAATGAACTTCTCGCTAAAGCGAGCCTTAAACTGCTCCCAAGTAATCTGATCTTCGGGAGTAGCTGCCTTTATAGCATTCCACCAATTCATTGCCCGCCCTTGCAGCTGACGGGATGCTAGCTTTCTCTTCATCGCATCCTCGATACCCAAATCCTCGAAGATACGTTCGCAACTATCCAACCAATCTTGAACATCCGTGGCCGACTCCGTTCCGTGGAACAGCTTTCCACCAAGGCTAGTATATTCCTTATTCAACTTGGCGAAGTCGACTCTTGGTGCCTGCACTATTGGACCACCACCATTTCCACCATTGGGAGCTGCTCTCTGTACATCTCTAAGCATCTCCCTCATGAGGTCAGTAAACATCGTCCTCATGTTAGCAGCATTCCCATTATTGGCCCCTCTACCGGTACCTCTAACATATCGGCTCATTGTCAATCTGAAAAAAAAGGAAACGATTAACGACCCCATAGTGGTGCTAGTGCAGCACGAATTCATTCTTATACTACTAATAGTATATATTTAGCTTTTAAAAAATCAAAATAATCACAAATACGCTCTCTCGTATACGTATATTATCTCTCCCTGATAACTTCCCTAGGTTAATTACGCAACCTAGAGCTCTGATACCAAATGTGACAGCCCGCCCCGCACCAGTCGGCATTTCCTCCGAAAGTGCGCTGTACACGTTCCCGATTAGCACGGAATGGTCGCCAAAGAAATGAAAGAAGTGAAGAACTAACACAAAACCTATAGAATGCCTCACAGCGCATGGAATAAAGTATAATAACAACACACTTGACATAAAACAGGCGAGACGGTGCATAAGCTGAAAACTAACATCATCAGAGTAGCGGAAAAACAAAATACAGCTTATTACAACTTTCAAAATTGTCTCTAAAGCAAAGTAAAAGAGAGGTACACTACTAATGCCCAAAGTAGTGACCGTAGCAACACAGGGAGAATATCTATGTATATACATATCATACGTGGAAGCCTCCTGCTCGTCTCCGGTACGGCTACTCGTGCATCACCAGCTAACCTGTCTCTAGTCTGCTCGTGAGAGCACCCAGAGTAATAAGAAGAGACATAAAACTCTGGGTCAGACAAAAAGTCTGGTATGAGCGATAAGCAGCTAAACAGAACAATAACAGGTATACTAAACCATACATGAACCTGGACCAGCAACCAAAGAGTCAGTACTACATACCGTACAATACTCTAGGATGCCAACAACCTATGGTGTAGAAATACGGGGGTGGGGGTGTGTATGTCAAACAATCAAGCATAGCAACCATCCTCACGTCTCTCACCCAGTGCGTAAAGTATACGATGTCCACCACTGTCAATCACTAGACCCATTGAAGTAGTGACGGAGTTCAACTAGTACATCTACTGCTACTACCAAGCTTACCACATGGAGTCATGACCAAATCTTTACAAATGACCCCACTTCATTGGTTTATAGCCCTTTAGTCGTACCTAGGCCACTTTGGCCCTGAATCCGTTCACATACCTCCCATACATAGTGATCCAAAGTCATAGACATCGACAACTCCTTTGCACTCGTCCCGCAGCAAAGCCCAACTCATGAAGTGAACTCATTGGTTCCCAACTGGTTCCGGGATCCTGAGCTCTAACTTCCATTTGGACTACCTTTGCATCTCGGGTTATAGTCTTCACCTCCGGATCGGTCTTCATTCAGTCTTCTCCTCAGATCGTGCTCCCTTGGATGGTTCGGTTCGTGGCGCGCCTCCCCAATCGGATCGGGTCGAGTTCCTGCTAGCTCGTGGTGCTCCAGCTCCATCGGATCGTGTCGCGCCATACGGATCGCGCCTCAACAGCTCGTGGCGCTGGCAACCCATTGGGTTCGGGTCGTGCTACCTCGTCTGGATCGTCGCGCCTCATCTCGGATCGCACCTTCTGATCGGTTCGTGGTCCACCAAGCTGGAGCGATTCAGATAGAGGTACTTCAGTTTGGACACGGTGCTGCATCGGTTCATGGCCTTCGAAGTGGAACGGATCGTGGCGCATGGTGGCGTGAGCTTCAATCAGATCGTGCTCATAGAGGGGGCGATCTGATCCGGGTAAATTCCTGCACTTCGTTCCAGCGACAATCTTTCGCCATTCGACGGCGTTTTTGACCAAACTAACACTTCTAAACAATCACAAAACATCTCATACAGTCATAGCAACATTTAGTATCGACAACGAACACCATAGCACAAATCATAGCATGTAAAGTGGATCAAACATGGTCAAAACCCCAAATTTTCCCTTAAGCATGTTTAAGCAAATCAAGTGATATACTTAGCAAAACTTAATCAAATCGAACCAAACTTCTGTCAAAGGTTTAAAATAACATTTCAGAATTTTAGAATATTTTTCTAGGATTTTATAGTGTAAGAATTTACTAATTATCGCTAATCACCCTGATTAACTGTAATTAGTGTCAAGACTAGGCAAATCACTCACCTTTGCCACAATAAAACTTTCAAATCTGAAGTGAACCTCTGATTTGCATGGTTTCCAATATATAACAGCAGCTCTACCTCGGTCCTTGTGCTAATCCTCCTTGATTTGATGCCTCTAAGCCTTAATCCTTGATTAGGAAGTGATCTTGGGTGTTTTAGAGAGATTTAGAGAGTGGAGGCCATGGCTAGATCAAGAGGAATGAATAGTGACGGCTGAAAAATGAGAAAAAGGTATTCTCCAAACCCTAACAGCCCTTTTAAACTCTTTGGGCCTAGCTGTTAATCACCCGGTTAAGCCCAATTAAGCTGTTTTTCACCATCAGAAACTTGTTTCAGCCATATCTCCCAAACGGTGAGTCCGTTTGGCTAATGTGACCACTCTACGAAAAGAGAAACCATCATCCGGAGCCAATGGAAGTGGTTACAGGTCAAAATTCCTTTCCAGTCAAAAGTTATGGCCAAAACAGTGCCAACTAGGGGTAAAATGGTCATTTAAAAATCGGGAAAAATCAAGAACATGGGAAATGGCCCCAATGGTCGTCTCCCAAAGTTACATAACCATACGACTTTGTATGTGAAAGAAATAAATATTCTACGATCCTATGATGCGTAGAATGCGGGTCGTTACACCATTGTACGAATCATTTTATCAATAAAGCAAAGTTTTATTTTCCGCTGTTTAATTTCTGTCTGTCTTGTAATTCATCTGCATATTTTACCTTAAAATGCTCCACCGAACTTAGTGCATTCCCTTTGTGAGTGACACTAACGGACGTGGGGTGTTACATGTCGTACCAGAGCTGAAGGTTACCAGATCAGATAAAGGATTTGAAAAATTATTTTCAAAACGGTTTTTAAAGAAGCATTTTCAAGAGAAAAGGTTTGTTTTAAAGACATATTCCCCAAAGCCATACGCACTATCTTCTCTTCTTCTGTTTAAATTCTTGTCTCCTTCTTTCTTGAGTCTCTGGGGCTCCTGGCTTTCTGGGAGGTAACCTCATCGAAGGGCAAAGTAGTGCCCGGCTTTCATCCATAGTCGATGTTGTTTCATCTACGAGCCGTTTTCTTTCGAAGCTTATTGGGTTTTCCGGACGATGGAAGCAGTTTTCGAGAGATTTGTCAACATGACTACACACGGAAGGGGATGAGGAGTTTAGCTAAGGAGCATAACCCTAGGATGAGGAATTCATGGATGTAGACTTAGCACACGAAGGAGGAAGAAATTATAAAACCTAAGACAAGAGGAATTATCTTTACTAAGTGTATGATAGGGCAAGAACGAGGACGAGATTTTTAGAAGGACAAGTACATGCTTTCGCCACCAAGCGTACCTTGGAGAAAGGTAGTCCGGTTGGATGAGTCTAGTTTTATGTTCGTACTATTTCCTTAGGTTCCAGCGCTTCTCATTTCTTCATATCCACTTCCATAGTTGAGTCTCTGCACCATAGTACTTGTATAGTAGAAAGATCCCACTAGAGTCTCAAATCCAATTGGTGGTCCGACCAGTTTATTTTTGGTTAGTAGGGATTTGAGAATAGCTATCGAGTTTGCTTATATCATCTCACGTAGGTCGTCTAAATTTGAAGGAGATATTCCTTGGGTGCTTGTCTGATATTGGTTTAGGCCTTTGGGGCTTGTACTTGAGAAATGTCGAGTTCGGTTTGGATGGTTTGCGTGAGAGATGAATAGTTGTGGTAGGTACTCCAAAGAGCACGTAGTGACCTTTCGACTCTTATAGTTATGGCATGGCGGAGAAGAGGGAAACCTCTAATCACCTTGGTACATATACTTGGTACCGTGATTGACATCTGTTTATTTTGGAAAAGGGAGGACAGAAACTTCACAATCGTGAAGTTAAATTAGTTAAGATACAGTGGAGTAAAGCTCAAGATTACTAGATACTAGCGTCATACCCTTTTTTCTTAAGGGTGCATCCTTGATTTCTTTGTGTAGGAGCTTTACGCATAATTGTTTCTCTCTTTCCGAAGTATATCACCTAGGTCGTATCTTCGATCCTTCGGTAGAAGCCAATGGATGTAAACATGTGTTTGAAACATGTTATGGTTGGTGGTTGCAAGTGGTTGCAAATGGTTGCTCGTGAATGCATATGCATACGTATTAGGCACTAGATCAAGTTCGGACTCTTTCATCTTGCATTTACAGATATGTATTTATTTGTAAGTTGAGCTAGATATGGTATCATATGGATGTTGCATATGGATGAATGGTTGTGCACGCATGTAGTATTTACATAACTAGGGATGCTTGCATACATGATTGGACACATGGCACTGACATGATTCGCATTAAGGAGGTCAACTGAATCAGTAGACCGCCTGATTTTGCATTAGATAAGACATATACACACACTATGCACATGAACATGAAAGCATTTGAAATCTTTTAAGGACAATGAATGCCTATGGTTGGATGGTTGAGTAGATGGGTGACTGGATGGTAGGACACATTCTTCCTAACTTGAAGATTTCGGGGATGAAATCCTTTTAAGTGGGGGAGAATGTAACACCCCGTAATTCTGTAACACTAGGATTCAAAAATCAGGGCAGAATTAAAAGAAAAAATCAAAATCAAGGGAAACGGGCTGCGCCATTGCGTTCGTCTCGGAATTCTGCATGAAAACGAGTCCGAGTTTGCGTAAATCGGAGTCCGTATGAGGAAGATATGGCCTCCGGAAGATTCAGCGAAGTTCAAATTTCAAAATAGGTCAGGTTCAAAATTCAAATCGGACCCAAAATGGGCTGGGCGAGAATTTTCCCGCCCAAGGCACCCAGATCGACTGGGTAGTCGACCTGGGTCACCCAGGTCGACTAGGTAGTCGACCTAGGGGTCGACCCCCCTGCTTTTTTTCCAGCTTTCTGAACCAGATTCGTTTCTATGTATTTGGACGCCCTTTTGACCAGATTCGTTGACTTCTACACTATATAAACAGCCCTAGACTCCTTCTCTATTCACAATTCTTCTCTACCCTTATGCTGTAAAGATTCTTAGTGAACATGGCTTCCTCTCCTCCTCTTAATTAAAAAATAAATAAAATAATATATATAAAATAAATCAAGACGAGGAGGTGCTGCTCAAAGACTTTCTAGGAGGAGATTCAAGCTAGAATTCAAGTGAAGATTCGAACGACTGCAACGATTGTTTTTCTACGAATCATAGCAACGCCATCTTTCTGTTCTAATCTAATCTCTGTAAGTAAGTTATTTCTAGATTTGAACGTTTTTCTCTGTTCGTGACATGAAATTAAAGGAATAAAAGAATATGCCAAATCTCTCTCTCTATTCGAATCAGTTCCTATACTCTTGAACCTAATTAAGAACTGTTATGATTCGAGGACAAATAAGACCGTGACTATGGACCTTAAAACCATATGCCTATGACTATGAACATTTGCCGATAACTATGAACATTTGTCTATGACTATGAACATTGCCTATGACTATGGACATTGCCTATGACTATGAACATTGCCTATGACCGTGACTGTGACTATGAGGATTATTTCCTTGACTAAGTCTATGCCTTTGATTAGGAAATATAAACTATTGCCTATGACATACAAGGACATCTGTGATTAAACATCTGTGATTCATGACTAGGAAAGTGTTGCTTAAGTTTTGTGACTATAAAATTGGGTCTAAACCCGATTATCTATTATGTCTATTCTTGGTTTTCTTTGGTTTTAGACCTTGGGAATTTACCTATTAAGTTATGTCTACACATGTTCTGAACCTACTCTGTCTATTCTTGGTTTTAGATCTTGGTAATTTACCTATTAAGTTAGGTCTACCCACGCTCTCGAACCTACGTCCTAATCTATATGCCTGTGAACTACCATCTTATGCCAGTTGTTATGTCCGTTCTCTCATGGCATTTTGGTTCATTCCCTTTCATCGACGAATCTAGCTTTATTTATAATCTATAATGAATCACGAACGGTGGGAATGCGGTTTGGGAAAAATATGAAATTTACTAAAAACGTAGTTTAACTTGGAAATTGGCATAAATTGGGAACATGTATTATGGCATGTTCATAGAAATGCAAATTGGATAAATTTGACATGAATTATAAGATGTGTAATTTGAATCTAGTATTGACATGTAAATCTAGCATTTACATGAATAGTGAACTAGAGTAATAAGTCTAGTTTGACGTGAATTAGAATGTTGAATCGGAATTGGATTAGCTAATTTGGCACGGTAAGTATATCAACATAAATGTGAAATTGGCCATAATTGAGAATAACTGTCAGGTTTAGAAAAATCATGGTTAGTGACACTTAATTTGGTATAGTCCACATACCAAAAAGCATAAATATGATTTAGGAAGGGAAATGGGCCA
The DNA here is from genome assembly GCA_030737875.1 of Allium sativum. Lineage (NCBI taxonomy): Eukaryota > Viridiplantae > Streptophyta > Magnoliopsida > Asparagales > Amaryllidaceae > Allium > Allium sativum. The sequence continues at coordinate 181,514,828 of CM060913.1, read as the reverse complement.
TAGAAATAAATGTAGCCAATTTACATTAAAAGAGTAATTGGGAAATAAGTAAATTAGGAATAATTTGCCTATAGAATCTGGCCTAAATGAGGAAATTTGAATTTAGAAAAATTAAAGGTTTATTAATGGCATCTTTTTTAATAATAAGCCAGAAAGTTCAAGGGTGACAGAGAGGATAGTGTTTAGGCTTGGGTTTGGAAAATACAAGTTTCCTGCTCTCCCTGGCTATCCCTAACTGATCCAACGGACGGAATGGTTACTTTCAAAACCTGATTTGAAAACTAATCAAAACCCCTTTGAACTTAGAAAACACGAATATGCCTAACCCGAGGTTAGATTGAGTTGCGATGTAAACCTGCTCGGAACCAACCGGCACATCCAGTATTTGCAACAATATCTATCTAATGTGAGTTGTAGCGGCTTTAATTTATTTAGTTAAAGCAAGAACAAGAATTGTAGGGTTAAGTTAACTAAGACACTTAACCATTTCAACATGATAACTAGACTGATGGGTGGGGTTAGGTTCAGACTGACACTTAACACAGTTAAGCAAGAATGAGAGGGTTAAGTCCGTAGGAACACTTAACCAACATAACACAGTTAAGCTAGAATGGGAGGGCTAAGTCCATAGAGACACTTAACCAAACTCAAGGTAGCAAAACGAGACTTGTAGGGGTTAAGTAAAGTTAATACACTTAGCCAAATTAATATGTTAACTAGACTAGAGGCTGGAGTTACGTAAAATCTAATACACTTAGCCAATTTTGATATGCTAGCTGGGCTAGACTGTAGGGTTCAGTAAACCTGAACACTTAACCATCAGGTTGTGATAAAGGAATGAGGTTAAGTCTAAAACATGAAGGGATAATACTTAACCATTAATAACATGTTAGTTAAGACAGACGGGCAAGGTTAAGTTAAAAAGGAACACTTAACCAGTATAACAGGATGAATGAAGAGGTTTAAGTTGGCTTGAATTAACTAATGACACTTAACCAATACAAATTAATGGGAAAGGGAACTAAGTAGTAAACCTTAGTTAAGAAAACAACGATTCTGGAAACTAAGTGGTAAATCTTAGTTAGTAAAACTAAGTATTAATTCTTAGTATAACACGGGAAGGAGCGAATGTCCGTTTGAGTAGAAAGAAGGCTCCAACGAATTGGGTTACGAAGCCCGAGGCTTCGAGGGGACGTGAGGGTACTCTTGGTATCCCTCTGTGAGGCTGTAGATGATCCGCCTGGGCCCACAGAGGTTAACGTCTGCGTAGAAGAACCAGGGGTATGCCTTGGTTGCAATACCTGGCAACCTAAAGACTAGGATGGACCGGCGTGATTCGGCGAGCAAACGGTAGCCCTGTGATAGCGACTCGTCGTCTACCATCCATCTAGAGTCGATCGTGATACGTGAAGCGGAAAGGCGGAGAACTCCAAAAGACCATACACTAGCTATCTAGTTATGGGTGAGGATGGCCATAGGATAGTTATGGGTGATAACGATTCGCGATACATGCGTGGGGAAGTATAGGAACATATACCACTCTAGGTAGTGTGTCCTAGACTTGGGGGCATCGTTCGACAGGTAGCACTAGTTAAACTAGGTGGCATAAAACCTGAATCCGAGAAGCGTTCAGCAGACAGCGTAAACTCTAGTTGAAACTAGAAAGCACTTGTTAGAACACCCTAGATGTAAATCTAGGTAACAATTAATTAATGTAGGCCTGAAGGCAATGGAAACTACAGGGACTGAGATCACGTTATCGTTACTAGTTGGGACACTAGTTAGGTGGTGCAAAGATATAGAAGTCGGTATAACAAGGGAATAGCGAGGCGGCGAAAGTATTAGAGCATATCCCGTTTATCTTATCTTAGCATACCTTGTAACTATCGTATGTTAATCTTATGACCTTGCTGGCCCTATCATCATGGTGTCATCTTGTATTCAATTAATTCATGTCGTTTTGTTTTTCCAAGTTCACATGCTAGAAGTTACTGAACTTACTCAGGCTTTATGTCAGACTCTGTTTTCCTTTCGTCTTCTTTTCTTCCGTCCCCCCCCCCCCCCCCCCTCGGTTGTAAAGGAGGGAATGGCATAGCCCAGATTTAGTTGGACCGTCACTCTTTCCAGCTTGAAGAATTGTCGAAGCTTGCTTGGATTCTCTTTTCAGATGCTATTGCTGGCTTTTGCTAAAATCGGGGAATATAAATGTTGTTTTTATGCTTCTTTATTTTGTAAGACAGAAGATACTCTGATATTGTAAAGAAACCATTGTACAAATCATTTTATCAATAAAGCAAAGTTTTATTTTCCGCTGTTTAATTTCTGTCTGTCTTGTAATTTATCTGCATCTTTTACCTTAAATGCTCCACCGAACTTAGTGCATTCCCTTTGTGAGTGACACTAACGGACGTGGGGTGTTACACGTGGTATCAAAGCTAAAGGTTACCAGATCAGATAAAGGATTTGAAAAATTATTTTCAAAACGGTTTTTAAAGAAGCATTTTCAAGAGAAAAGATTTGTTTTAAAGACATATTCCCCAAAGCCATACGCACTATCTTCTCTTCTTTTGTTTAAATTCTTGTCTCCTTCTTTCTTGAGTCTCTGGGGCTCCTGGCTTTCTGGGAGGTAACCTCATCGAAGGGCAAAGTAGTGCCCGGCTTTCATCCATAGTCGATGTTGTTTCATCTACGGGCCGTTTTCTTTCGAAGCTTATAGGGTTTTCCGGACGATGGAAGAAGTTTTCGAGAGATTTGTCAACATGACTACACACGGAAGGGGATGAGGAGTTTAACTAAGGAGCATAACCCTAGGATGAGGAATTCATGGATGTAGACTTAGCACACGAAGGAGGAAGAAATTATAAAACCTAAGACAAGAGGAATTATCTTTACTAAGTGTATGATAGGGCAAGAACGAGGACGAGATTTTCAGAAGGACAAGTACATGCTTTCGCCACCAAGCGTACCTAGGAGAAAGGTAGTCCGGTTGGATGAGTCTAGTTTTCTGTTCGTACTATTTCCTTAGGTTCCAGCGCTTCTCATTTGTTCATATCCACTTCCATAGTTGAGCCTCTGCACCATAGTACTTGTATAGTAGAAAGATCCCACTAGAGTCTCAAATCCAATTGGTGGTCCGACTAGTTTATTTTTGGTTAGTAGGGATTTGAGAATAGCTATCGAGTTTGCTTATATCATCTCACGTAGATCGTCTAAATTCGAAGGAGATATTCCTTGGGTGCTTGTCTGATATTGTTTTAGGCCTTTGGGGCTTGTAATTGAGAAATTTCGAGTTCGGTTTGGATGGTTTGCGTGAGAGATGAATAGTTGTGGCAGGTACTCCAAAGAGCACGTAGTGACCTTTCGACTCTTATAGTTATGGCATGGCGGAGAAGAGGGAAACCTCTAATCACCTTGGTACATATACTTGGTACCGTGATTGACATCTGTTTATTTTGGAAAAGGGAGGACAGAAACTTCACAGTCGTGAAGTTAAATTAGTTAAGATACAGTGGAGTAAAGCTCAAGAGGACTAGATACTAGCGTCATACCCTTTTTTCGTAAGGGTGCATCCTTGATTTCTTTGTGTAAGAGCTTTACGCATAATTGTTTCTCTCTTTCCGAAGTATATCACCTAGGTCGTATCTTCGATCCTTAGGTAGAAGCGGATGTAAACATGTGTTTGAAACATGTTATGGTTGGTGGTTGCAAGTGGTTGCAAATGGTTGCTCGTGAATGCATATGCATACGTATTAGGCACTAGATCAAGTTCGGACGCTTTCATCTTGCATTTACAGATATGTATTTATTTGTAAGTTGAGCTTGATATGGTATCATATGGATGAATGGTTGTGCACGCATGTAGTATTTACATAACTAGGGATGCTTGCATACATGATTGGACACATGGCACTGACATGATTCGCATTAAGGAGGTCAATTGAATCAGTAGACCGCCAGATTTTGCATTAGATAAAGACATATACACACACTATGCACATGAACATGAAAGCATTAGAAATCTTTTAAGGACAATGAATGCCTATGGTTGGATGGTTGAGTAGATGGGTGACTGGATGGTAGGACACATTCTTCCTAACCTGAAGATTTCGGGGATGAAATCCTTTTAAGTGGGGGAGAATGTAACACCCCGTATTTCTGTAACACTAGGATTCACAAATCAGGGCAGAATTAAAAGTTAAAATCAAAATAAAGGGAAAAGGTCTATGCCACGGAATTCTGCATGAAAACGAGTCCGAGTTTGCGTAAATCGGAGTCCGTTTGAGGAAGATATGGCCTCTGGAAAATTCAGCGAAGTTCAAATTTCAAAACAGGTCAGGTTCAAAATTCAAATCGGACCCAGAATGGGCTGGGCGGGAATTTTCCCGCCCAAGGCAACCAGGTCGACTGGGTAGTCGACCTGGGTCACCCAGGTCGACTGGGTAGTCGACCTGGGGGTCGACCCCCCTGCTTTTTTTCCAGCTTTCTGAACCAGATTCGTTTCTATTTATTTGGACGCCCTTTTGACCAGATTCGTTGACTTCTACACTATATAAACAGCCCTAGACTCCTTCTCTATTCACAATTCTTCTCTACCCTTATGCTGCAAAGATTCTTAGTGAACATGGATTCCTCTCCTCCTCTTAATTAAATAATAAATAAAATAATATATATAAAATAAATCAAGACGAGGAGGTGCTGCTCAAAGACTTTCTAAGAGGAGATTCAAGCTAGAATTCAAGTGAAGATTCGAACGACTGCAACGACTGTTTTTCTACGAATCATAGCAACGCCATCTTTCTGTTCTAATCTAATCTCTGTAAGTAAGTTATTTCTAGATTTGAACGTTTTTCTCTGTTCGTGACATGAAATTAAAGGAAAAAAAGAATATGCCAAATCTCTCTCTCTATTCGAATCAGTGCCTATACTCTTGAACCTAATTAAGAACTGTTACGATTCGAGGACAAATAAGACCGTGACTATGGACCTTAAAACCATATGCCTAGGACTATGAACATTTGCCGATAACTATGATCATTTGTCTATGACTATGAACATTGCCTATGACTATGGACATTGCCTATGACTATGAACATTGCCTATGACCGTGACTATGACTATGAGGATTATTTCCTTGACTAAGTCTATGCCTTTGATTAGGAAATATAAACTACTGCCTATGACATACAAGGACATCTGTGATTCATGACTAGGAAAGTGTTGCTTAAGTTTTGTGACTATAAAATTGGGTCTAAACCCGATTATCTATTATGTCTATTCTTGGTTTTCTTTGGTTTTAGACCTTGGGAATTTACCTATTAAGTTAGGTCTACACATGTTCTGAACCTACTCTGTCTATTCTTGGTTTTAGATCTTGAGAATTTACCTATTAAGTTAGGTATACCCACGCTCTCGAACCTTCGTAGTAATCTATATGTCTGTGAACTACCATCTTATGCCAGTTGTTATTTCTGTTCTCTCATGGCATTTTGGTTCATTCCCTTTTAACGACGAATCTAGCTTTATTTATAATCTAGAATGAATCACGAACGGTGGGAATGCGGTTTGGGAAAAATATGAAATTTACTAAAAACGTAGTTTAACTTGGAAATTGGCATAAATTGGGAACATGTATTATGGCATGTTCATAGAAATGCAAACTGGATAAATTTGACATGAATTATAAGATGTGTAATTTGAATCTAGTATTGACATGTAAATCTAGCATTTACATGAATAGTGCACTAGAGTAATAAGTCTAGTTTGACGTGAATTAGAATGTTGAATCGAAATTGGATTAGCTAATTTGGCACGGTAAGTATATCAGCATAAATGTGAAATTGGCCATAATTGAGAATAACTGTCAGGTTTAGAAAAATCATGGTTAGTGACACTTAATTTGGTATAGTCCACATACCAAAAAGCATAAATATGATTTAGGAATGGAAATGGGCCATAGAAATAAATGTAGACAATTTACATTAAAAGAGTAATTGGGAAATAAGTAAATTAGGAATAATTTACCTATAGATTCTGGCCTAAATGAGGAAATGTGAATTTAGAAAAATTAAAGGTATATTAACGACATCTCTTTTAATAATAAGCCAGAAAGTTCTAGGGTTACAGAGAGGATAGTGTCTAGGCTTAGGTTTGGAAAATACAAGTTTCCTGCTCTCCCTGGCTATCCCTAACTGATCCAACGGACGGGACGGTTACTTTCAAAAGTTGATTTGAAAACTAATCAAAACCCCTTTGAACTTCACGAATATGCCTAACCCGAGGTTAGATTTAGTTGCGATGTAAACCTGCCCGGAACCAACCGGCACATCCAGTATTCGCAACAATATCTATCTAATGTGAGTGGTAGCGGCTTTAATTTATTTAGTTAAAGCTAGAACAAGAATGGTAGGGTTAAGTTAACTAAGACACTTAACCAGTTCAACATGATAACTATACTGATGTGTGGGGTTAGGTTCAGACTGACACTTAACACAGTTAAGGAAGAATGGGAGGGTTAAGTCCGTAGGAACAATTAACCAACTTAACACAGTTAAGCTAGAATGGGAGGGCTATGTCCATAGAGACACTTAACCTAACTCAAGGTAGCAAAACGAGACTTGTAGGGGTTAAGTAAAGTTAATACACTTAGCCAAATTAATATGTTAACTAGACTAGAGGTTGGGGTTAAGTAAAATCTAATACACTTAGCCAATCTTGATATGTTAGCTGGGCTAGAATGTAGGGTTAAGTAAACCTGAACACTTAAACATCAGGTTGTGATAAAGGAATGAGGTTAAGTCTAAAACATGAAGGGATAATACTTAACCATTAATAACATGTTAGTTAAGACATATGGGCAAGGTTAAGTTAAAAAGGAACACTTAACCAGTATAACAGGATGAATGAAGAGGGTTAAGTTGGCTTGAATTAACTAATGACACTTAACCAATACAAATTGACGGGAAAGGGAACTAAGTAGTAAACCTTAGTTAATAAAACAACGATTCTGGAAACTAAGTGGTAAATCTTAGTTAGTAAAACTAAGTAGTAATTCTTAGTATAACACGGGAAGGAGCGAATGTCCGTCTGAGTAGAAAGAAGGCTCCAACGAATTGGGTTACGAAGCTCGAGGCTTTGAGGGGATGTGAGGGTACTCTTGGTATCCCTCTGTGAGACTGCAGATGATCCGCCTGGGCCCACAGAGGTTAAGGTCTGCGTAGAAGAACCAGGGGTATGCCTTGGTTGCAATACATGGCAAACTAAAGATTAGGATGGACAGGCGTGATTCGGCGAGCAAATGGTAGCCCTGTGATAGCGACTCGTCGTCTACCATCCATCTTGAGTCGATCGAGATACGTGAAGCGGAAAGGTGGAGAACTCCAAAAGACCGTATACTTGCTATCTAGTTATGGGTGAGGATGGCCATAGGATAGTGGGGCACCGGGGGCCGACGTATAGTTCTCATTTCTCAAGGTGTGCCTTTCATTAGTTGGGGGAGGGATCAAGTGGGACCATAGCCACTGGAATAAACCCCAGACCTTAACATCTACATCGGCAGATATCTGAAAGCTCCCGACCGAGTTCTGTATTCCTTGATTTGCCCTGACACAGGACTCGGACCGCACATTATGGGACATGTGCATCTAGACAAGCGATAACGATTCGCGATACATGCGTGGGGACGTATAGGAACATATACCACTCTAGGTAGTGTGTCCTATACTTGGGGGCATCATTCGACAGGTAGCACTAGTTAAACTAGGTGGCATAAAACCTAAATCCGAGAAGCATTCCGCAGACAGCGTAAACTCTAGTTGAAACTATAAAGCACTTGATAGAAAACCCTAGATGTAAATCTAGGTAACAATTAATTAATGTAGGCCTGAAGGCAATGGAAACTACAGGGACTGGGATCACGTTATCGTTACTAGTTGGGACACTAGTTAGGTGGTGCAGAGATATAGAAGTCGGTATAACAAGGGAATAGCGAGGCGGCGAAAGTATTAGAGCATATCCAGTTTATCTTATCTTAGCATACCTTGTAACTATCGTATGTTAATCTTGTGACCTTGCTGGCCCTATCATCATGGTGTCATCTTGTATTCAGTTAATTCATGTCGTTTTGTTTTTCCAAGTTCACATGCTAGAAGTTACTGAACTTACTCAGGCTTTATTTCTAACTCTGTTTTCCTTTCGTCTTCTTTTCTTCCGTCCCCCCCCCCCCCCCATAGGTAGTAAAGGAGGGAATGGCATAGCCCAGATTTAGTTGGACCGTCACTATTTCCAGCTTGAAGAATTGTCGAAGCTTGCTTGGATTCTCTTTTCAGATGCTATGGCTGGCTTTTGCTAAAATCGGGGAATATAAATGTTGTTTTTATGCTTCTTTATTTTGTAAGACAGAAGATACTCTGATATTGTAAAGAAACCATTGTACAAATCATTTTATCAATAAAGCAAAGTTTTATTTTCCGCTGTTTGATTTCTGCCTGTCTTGTAATTTATCTGCATCTTTTAACTTAAAATGCTCCACAGAACTTAGTGCATTACCTTTATGAGTGACACTAACGGACGTGGGGTGTTACAAGCCCAATCAGGATCGTCATTAATTATCCAAACGATGTGAAGACTTCCGGTCTTCAACCACCGTCTTCATCTTCAACATATCGTCGAATCGGTTATTCAGAATGGCTATAAACCCGGCCTTTCCGAACAACCCGCGTATATTAAAAACAAATGTTACATAAACACAACATACGCCTCATTCCAATTCATTAGTCACTAACCGTAAATCAGCGAGAGAACAATTTCCCAAATATTAACCCCGAAGGCCAAACCAACATCAGATCGATACCCAGGAAACCATTCTTCTTAACTAACCTTCAACTAGTTTCTAAATTTCAATTCTTAGGGAAAGGTTCCCACTAATTTTATCCAAGATAAATTCTTTAAAATTTGTCCTTTAATCTTCCTTTGGATTTCATTTCAAACCAAATTATGGTTTTTCAAACTAGTCGAGATTAGCGAACCACACCGAAGTAATTATTTATTTTATTTCCTAATTCCAACCTATTCATCCCATGAAGCAAAACTGGTAATACTCCATATCTAACACCGTGGTGTTATCGGTAAAATTAATTACCATTTCATGTTCAAATCTAATTAAAGATTTAACTATCGCTTTGGAGAAAAACTGGTGATACTCCATTCTCGCTTATTTTTCAAATTTGATAATTTAGATTATCAATTCACATTTCAATCTAATTGCAGATTCATTAAAACTCCTTTTACTAGGTTAAAGAACTAGTGTCATTTAAAACACAGTTCACGATAAACCCAAATCACAATCTATTTATTATCGGGTTAAAGAACAAATGTTATTTAAAACACCGTTCACGATAAACCCATAAATCAATTCTATTTAAAACCCATTTCAAATCCAATTTATTATTTAAAAATAAATGGGTTTTAATTTCTGTTCAAAACTAGTTCATTTCGATAAAAATCTATTTTTACCTTTTCAAATATGGAGTTTTTCATTCCAATTTTTCCCAAATCATTTCTTATGATTTTACACAAATTATTACTATTTTTAATAATTTTATCCAGGCCCGTACAGTCGATTTCCAACAATGGCCATCGAACTGCACTTACAACGACCTTTTTCAAATTTGATTTGGACGTATCTCCAAATCCAACCGTTACATTTCAAATTTCTAATATTCGTTAGAAAGCTCTTTTCGATACGAACCCAACGGTTCTGGTTTTAGGAGAATCCGACGGTCGGATCTCCCGTAATGCCCGTTCGAAGTCAATGGTCGAAATTCACGAACTGCCGCGGCGCGACGCGTTCTAGTCAGGCCAATATATTATATATATAATATATATAATATAAATTTCGCCGATTCCTATTTAAAACGAATTTTATAAATAGTTTTAAATTCATTTCAAAAATATTTCAACTTCTATTTCTACTTCAAATCAAAATTGAATTTTTCCCTATAGATTCGTTTTAAAATTCATTTAAATTCAATTCAATTTTCAATTCAATTTGAATTCATTTCCAATTCGTTTTCTATTCAATTCAATTCGAATTCGTTTTCTATTCAATTCAATTCGAATTCGTTTTCTATTCAATTCAATTCGAATTCGTTTTCTATTCAATTCAATTTAAAAACGAATATGATCGATATAAATATCGTTCGCATCAAAATAGCGCATCTCTAATCAACACGGCTTTATATATTTCAATAATTCCGTTATTCTATTCAACAAATGAATATTTATTCTATTCAATACATGAATCTATATTTTTGTCAACACACGACTAATCTCAACGAATGAGTACTGTCCACGTGTGACTATTTTTGTTATTTAATATATTTTATAAAAATTATGGTATCTATAGTTTGATTTCAAATCAGACTCCAACCGTAAATTAGTAAGAGAACGATTCCCTAAATATTAACCTCGAAGGCCGAAACCAACACCAGATCAATATCCAGGAGACCACTCATCTTATCTATTTTCCAGTTAATTTCTAATTTTATATGATAAAGATGTAAATTTTATTGTTAAAATATTTCGTACAACACATGACTAATCTCAACGGATGAGTACGGTCAACACGTGAACCTTTATTTTATAATGATAAAGATGTAAATTTTATTGTTAAAATATTTCGTTCAACACATGACTAATCTCAACGGATGAGTACGGTCAACACTTGAACCTTTATTTTATAATGATAAAGATGTAAATTTTATTGTTAAAATATTTCGTTCAACGCATGACTAATCTCAACGGATGAGTACGGTCAACACATGAACCTTTATTTTATAATATTCTTTATTTTCTAAATTGGAATAAGGCCCAATCAATTACCATACAAAGTTAATTATATGGATTCCATACAACACATGTATATAATAGCAACGATAAATAATCAACCATCATCCAAAGTGCACTACACTGTATAAGCATCAAATATAGATATCTAACGCTTATAACAGCCTGTCGATCCATCGATCGACATACAATTAAATAATTGGGATTAGTGTACCCAAATATCATCCCAACACCCGTGTGGCGTTTCAAATCAACAAACACATATTTTTATTTGTGCAGTTGGGCGATGTGTAAAATTTATCATCCCAATCAATATCAGTCAAATCATTATATATAAACAAATCGGCCGATTTGTTTATAAATATTTATTTATTCACTTTCACGTTAAAAAATATATTTTTAACGATAATTTATTTATTTCAACATATGAATCTCTTTATCTATTTCACATCAATTTCACAAACAAATTCTCACAACATATCAATCAAACAAACAAGCCATCCATGGTCTGTGGATGACGGGTGTCGGGTGCTACTAAACACCGTCTACATCCTAGTATATATATATATAACTAGAAAAGAAATTTTGAGTGAGGAGTTCTCACCAATAGCTATTCCAACACCACGACACTTCATTTAGAGAAATCATCGCCATTCTCGCCTTTTTTCGCTTTCGTTGCCCGTAGCCACTATATATAAAAATCACATTTTCACTTCGCTATTCAATATATAAAAATCGAATTTTTACTTCGCTATTCAGTATATAAAAATCAAATTTTTACTTCGCTATTCAATATATAAAAATCGAATGTTTACTTTGCTATTCAATATATAAAAAAAATATCCTATTTTTACATCGCTACTATATAGATAAAAATTCTATTTTTACAATGGTGTTACATAGATAAAAATTCTATTTTTATCACACTATTCTTCATATAAAGATTTCGCCTTTTCAAATATAAAGATTATATTTTTAATCTTCCACCACAATAAAAATTATATTTTTATTACTCTAATTAAATAAAAATTATATCTTTATTGTTCTAAAAATATAAAAACTATATTTTTAATACTCTACATAAGTAAAAATAATATTTTTATATCTTCTATTATATAAAGATCAAATTTTTAGTTTGCTACAAGTATAAAAATTATATTTTTAAATCTTTCTATATTATATAAATTATATTTTTACCTTCATACACCATATAAAAATTATTCCTTTTTCATATTTACAAATACGATTTTTACTTAACACCCTAATATAATTAAAACTGAAATAAATAAAAATGCTTTAAAATAAAATTCACCTTTGAAATTGAAGAGGGGTTTCGTTGTTTGAATCGAGCAAGGAGGGGGATGGCTACGCTGGACCACTGGAGGAGGCGTCGGAGATGGACTGTCGGCGACGGGGTAGCTTCTGACTGTCGGAGGTGGGGTCTCGCGTGAAGAACGAGGGAAGAGAAGAGGTCAGAGATGAAGGGGAGGGGGTCGGGGATGCTTCAGGCGGCGGCGCTGGGCTCTCGATGGTTTGAGGGGGGGTATCGATCGCGCAGCAGGGTTGGGGGGAAGTCGATCGCGCAGAGGAGGAGGGGGGGTCGATCGATGCGGCAGTCGTCGCTGATGAGGGGGGGGGGCGCGATTAGCTTAGGTTTTTTTTTCTCTGATGAATCGAAGAATGAGGGGGGCCAGAGTAGTAAAGGAGGAGAGGGGCTTTTATTTTAATTATTTAATTATTTAATTTTCAAAAAGTTGACTTTTTCATATAACCTCTAAACGAGGCCCACCGCCTGTCGTCCATAGCTATTTACCCCCATTCCGAACACAATGGAATATGTATCGTAGGCTGATTCGATCGTTACAATCAGTTTTTGTCAAAATCAACATATAACTCTGTATATTGAATTTGAACGCGCATTTCAATTTACTGGGGTCACATACTAACTCTAAAAATTGCAGAAAAATATTTTCTAGCTTCGTATTGACGATACGGTCCTAATAAAACTAGTTTCGTCGAATTCTGAGACCTTTGGAAAAATGGCCATTTTCCAGTCGATTAAAATCAACTGAAACTGGTCAAACGCGTTTTCCTTTGCCACGCTCACATATTGATTCAAAAAATTATGAAATTTGAAACGTAGCAATAATTTGACATCGCGGATCCAACAAAAGTGGTTTCGTTGAAATCCGAGGTAGTTTGCAAAATGTCTATTTTTAAGGGCCTGAATTCCATAGCGACTGTTCAGAATTTTCAACTGGACATATCTTTTGATTCCCGCTATGAAATTTCAACACATAACTCTGTATATTGAATTTGAACGCGCATTTCAATTTACTGGGGTCACATACTAACTCTAAAAATTGCAGAAAAATATTTTCTAGCTTCGTATTGACGATACGGTCCTAATAAAACTAGTTTCGTCGAATTCTAAGACCGTTGGAAAAATGGCCATTTTCCAGTCGATTAAAATCAACTGAAACTGGTCAAACGCGTTTTCCTTTGCCACGCTCACATATTGATTCAAAAAATTATGAAATGTGAAACCTAGCAATAATTTGACATCGCGGATCCAACAAAAGTGGTTTCGTTGAAATCCGAGGTCGTTTGCAAAATGTCTATTTTTAAGGGCCTGAATTCCATAGCGACTATTCAGAATTTTCAACTGGACATATCTTTTGATTCCCGCTATGAAATTTCAATTTTTCGAATTCATTGGAAAGATATTATCAAATAGATCCTAATGTTTTTGGTTTCACTAAAATCCGGATTGTTTTACACCCGGTACATTCAATTGAAGTTTGAAATCGAATTATCGAACTACCGCGCCATTTTCAATTCTATTTATAATTATATATAAATATTTATATTCTAACGACGACGCGTATAAATATATACGTTCGAATTATATTCAAAATAAATTTCTTGTCTATATTATATAAAATAATTCATTTTAAATATTCAAAAATCGCTAAAATTGCCAAAATAAAAATTTTAAACTGGCCCAGATTTTCGGGTTGTTACAATCTCCCCCACTTAAAACTTTTTGTCCCCGAAAAGGAACAGTGTCGAAAGTGGTTTGATCAATCAACTCTACGTTCGATCTGGCTTCCGTTCTCCAACTTTTCAGTTTTTGAGAACTTCCAAATTTTCAAAAATTTGGCTAACACCCTAAATTTTCGAAAAATTTCGCCATAACCTCCGCTGCACCGGAAGCCACGGGAAAATCCCAAAATTGCCATACAAGCCTTCTGATCTCAAAAACAAAAACAAAAAGCCAAGCGGCTAGCCAATAGGCTCATAAAATCATCATCACCCAAACAAAACAGTAAATTATGATAAACATGTACCTATTTGTCGGGCAAACCAATTTTATTCTCTGCTCTAGCCTCCTTGCTATGACCTGTTCAATGTAAGCACATGTATATGCAAGCAAATGCGACTAATTTTCAATAATATTCAATATTTGATACAATTAGGCATAATGGTTCAAAATTATCAAACAAATAAACAAACAACACAAACATCAATCAATTAGTGGATTAACGTTTCAAATTGACAATTTTGATACATATACAATAAATCATGTTTTTGATGCTAATACACAACTATAAATTTGTCTATATAAGTTTTGGTTCTCACACCAGTCTAATGGAAATATATAGAAATCACACCTTCGAAACATGAACATAAATACTGATGATGTCATGACAATTATCAGTACCATCTCCGGGCGACTAGAATGTGATTCTATATCTATCCAGTATATTAAAACTTCCACTATACGTTCATGACGCGTATACGCGAAATCTTTATATACTCGATTGTCCAAATTCAGAATAAATAAATATTCACATACGTATAAAGCGATTTAAATTTTCAAAAAAATTGTTTCATTTGAAAAATATACTCTTCACACTCGTTCTAGGATACTACTGATCCTATCTCTAACGAGTCATTCTAATTGGATATTACTAATCCAATATCTGATGAATTCTTTCGTATGGTTCTAATGTGTCTTGTTCTCGAGCTCTGTAAACCAAAGCTCTGATACCAACTGTAGTGACCCATAACTTCCCTGCGAGGGAAAGAGCGGATACTTTGAGAACAACACACAAATGAACACAGACGGAAGAACATTTCATTGCTATTACAACAATTCCATCAGATACAAGAATATACAGAGTATAAATGAATAAATGTACATTCGATAAATATCAGAGATTACAATAAATTACATAGCAGCGGAAAATAATACAAAGCACAACTGAAGGTGATATACGGATACAGAGCTTTCCGGATATCATTCCAGCTGTAAACCAGGATCCTTGGAATATAAATCTGCAAAACCAAAACTACTAGCTGCCCTTGTCGAAAATAAGGGCACCTAGAGTTTAGGTTAAAACAATAAACTCCAGGTCAGTCATGTGACTGGTGTGAGAACTAAAACAGTTATTTAAAACTTTACTTTGAAAGAGAGTAATTCAAGGGACCACGTCGTATAACACGGAACGGGTTTCCTCCCAAGAATACCAGTGCATAGAATAAACAACGCAATGCTTTTTCGAAAAATGAAGCTATTATAAGACCCAGGTCCCATCACACAATGCAACGCAAGCCGGAGGATAGGGTTTTCCCTTATAATAGCCAAACATGCTTGGTACGTTTAAAACAAATCATTTGATACTATTATAAGTGTATAGTGTCAAAACATTTTCAATCATAAATATCAATCCTAGGTGGCACGGGTACCATCTATCATGTCACCATACTAGTTCTACAATTAAAACCGCAATAAACGTATTGGAAATTG
The DNA here is from genome assembly GCA_030737875.1 of Allium sativum. Lineage (NCBI taxonomy): Eukaryota > Viridiplantae > Streptophyta > Magnoliopsida > Asparagales > Amaryllidaceae > Allium > Allium sativum. The sequence goes on along the minus strand of CM060913.1, from coordinate 181,499,173 downwards.
GATTTCCGTCATGAGTCGAGGCAAGGGGCAAGCTCCTCTACGCTTTCGAGACACTCTAGCAAATGCTCGGGACTACGCACTCTGGGCAGCCACTTGGATCGGTTGGGCCGGTCCTCTCTTACGTTTGAGGATTAATTATGGTTGAACACACGTTTCCTGGTCCTTAATGACCTATAATCGAGGCGCCTCATTCCAACAACCACAAAGGTGAAAAGTATATAAATTTCAGGGCTGGTAAGTCACTGACACCACCAAAGCTAGAAAGAAACGTCGTGTTCTCCCAACGGTCCGTATCTCGTTTTTAACTCATACCGAGGTGTGAGGCTCGCGAATCCATGCTATACACAAAGCTATGCCAAGTAGGTCGTGCTTTGATCATCAACCACAAGACTTTGCTTTTCAACAGAAGCCTTGATTCATACAACTCAGCATGCCACACAGGCAATTCATGCCATGCGATTGATATCTATCGATATATAACCTCTAAGCTCGTACGTCTCAGAGAAGGGCGTTAAGCAAGAGAATAAATTCTCCGCCGCCAAACAGATATATAATTAACAGAAATCAATCAACACAGAATAAAATCCAATGTCAGACACACAATCCATTTACAAGTTCGTTCTGGGTCTGAACGAAACCGGAGGCACTTTCCTCGCATATCCATCGATCTCCAAGTACGTCTGGACGACCACCAACTATTTCCATCCTCTTGGGTGTACAGCCCAATCAAGATCGTCAGTAATTATCCAAACGATGTGAAAACTTCCGGTCTTCAACCACCGTCTTCATCTTCAACATATCGTCGAATCGGTTATTCAGAATGGGTATAAACCCGGCCTTTCCGAACAACCCGCGTATATTAAAAACAAATGTTACATAAACACAACATACGCCTCATTCCAATTCATTAGTCACTAACCGTAAATCAGCGAGAGAACAATTTCCCAAATATTAACCCCGAAGGCCGAAACCAACATCAGATCGATACCCAGGAAACCATTCTTCTTAACTAACCTTCAGCTAGTTTCTAAATTTCAATTCTTAGGGAAAGGTTCCCATTAATTTTATCCAAGATAAATTCTTTAAAATTTATCCTTTAATCTTCCTTTGGATGTCATTTCAAACCAAATTATGGTTTTTCAAACTAGTCGAGATTAGCGAACCACACCGAAGTAATTATTTATTTTATTTCCCAATCCCAACCTATTCATCCCATGAAGTAAAACTGGTAATACTCCATATCTAACACCGTGGTGTTATCGGTAAAATTAATTACCATTTCACGTTCTAATCTAATTAAAGATTTAACTATCGCTTTGGAGAAAAACTGGTGATACTCCATTCTCGCTTATTTTTCAAATTTGATAATTTATATTATCAATTCACATTTCAATCTAATTGCAGATTCATTAAAACTCCTTTTACTAGGTTAAAGAACTAGTGTCATTTAAAACACAGTTCACGATAAACCCAAATCACAATCTATTTATTATCGGGTTAAAGAACAAATGTTATTTAAAACACCATTCACGATAAACCCATAAATCAATTCTATTCAAAACCCATTTCAAATCCAATTTATTTATTTAAAAATAAATGGGTTTTAATTTCTGTTCAAAACTAGTTCATTTCGATAAAAACCTATTTTTACTGTTTCAAATATGGAGTTTTTCATCCCAATTTTTCCCAAATCATTTCTTATGATCTTACACAAATTATTACTATTTTTAATAATTTTATCCAGGCCCGTACAGTCGATTTCTAACAATGGCCATCGAACTGCACTTACAACGACCTTTTTCAAATTTGATTTGGACGTATCTCCAAATCCAACCGTTAGATTTCAAATTTCTAATATTCGTTAGAAAGCTCTTTTCGATATGAACCCAACGGTTCCGGTTTTAGGGGAATCCGATGGTCGGATCTCCCGTAATGTCCGTTCGAAGTCAATGGTCGAAATTCACGAACTGCCGCGGCGCGACGCGTTCTATTCAGGCAATTATATTATATATATATAATATATATTTCGTCGATTCCTATTTAAAACGAATTTTATAAATAGTTTTAAATTCGTTTCAAAAACATTTCAACTTCTATTTCCACTTCAAATCAAAATTGAATTTTTCCCTATAGATTCGTTTTAAAATTCATTTAAATTCAATTCAAATTTCAATTCAATTTGAATTCATTTCAAATTCATTTTCTATTCAATTCAATTCGAATTCGTTTTCTATTCAATTCAATTCGAATCTGTTTTCTATTCAATTCAATTCGAATTCGTTTTCTATTCAATTCAATTTAAAAACGAATATGATCGATATAACTATCGTTCGCGTCAAAATAGCGCATCTCTAATCAACACGGCTTTATATATTTCAATAATTCCGTTATTCTATTCAACAAATGAATATTTATTCTATTCAATACATGAATCTATATTTTTGTCAACACACGACTAATCTCAATGAATGAGTACTGTCCACGTGTGACTATTTTTGTTATTTAGTATATTTTATAAAAATTATGGTATCTATCGTTTGATTTCAAATCAGACTCCAACCGTAAATTAGTAAGAGAACGATTCCCTAAATATTAACCCCGAAGGCCGAAACCAACATCAGATCAATATCCAGGAGACCACTCATCTTATCTATTTTCCAGTTAATTTCTAATTTTATATGATTAAGATGTAAATTTTATTATTAAAATATTTCGTTCAACACATGACTAATCTCAACGGATGAGTACGGTCAACACATGAACCTTTATTTTATAATGATAAAGATGTAAATTTTATTGTTAAAATATTTCGTTCAACAAATGACTAATCTCAACGGATGAGTACGGTCAACACATGAACCTTTATTTTATAATGATAAAGATGTAAATTTTATTGTTAAAATATTTCGTTCAACACATGACTAATCTCAACGGATGAGTACGGTCAACACATGAACCTTTATTTTATAATATTCTTTATTTTCTAAATTGGAATAAGGCCCAATCAATTACCATACAAAGTTAATTATATAGATTCTATACAACACATGTATATAATAGTAACGATAAATAATCAACCATCATCCAAAGTGCACTACACTGTATAAGCATCAAATATAGATATCTAACGCTTATAACAGCCTGTCGATCCATCGATCGACATACAATTAAATAATTGGGATTTGTGTACCCAAATATCATCCCAACACCCGTGTGACGTTTCAAATCAACAAACACATATTTTTATTTGTGCAGTAGGGCGATGTGTAAAATTTATCAGCCCAATCAATATCAGTCAAATCAGTGTATATAAACAAATCGGCCGATTTGTTTATAAATATTTATTTATTCACTTTCACGTTAAAAATTATATTTTTAACGATAATTAATTTATTTCAACACATGAATCTCTTTATCTATTTCACATCAATTTCACAAACAAATTTTCACAACATATCAATCAAACAAACAAGCCATCCATGGTCTGTGGATGACGGGTGTCGGGTGCTACTAAACACCGTCTACATTCTAGTATATATATATAACTAGAAAAAGAAATTTTGAGTGAGGAGTTCTCACCAATAGTTATTCCAACTCCATGACACTTCATTTAGAGAAATCATCGCCATTCTCGCCTTTTGTCGCTTTCGTTGCCCGTAGCCACTATATATAAAAATCACATTTTCACTTCGCTATTCAATATATAAAAATCGAATTTTTACTTCGCTATTCAATATATAAAAATCGAATTTTTACTTCGCTATTCAATATATAAAAATTGAATTTTTACTTCGCTATTCAATATAAAAAAATCGAATTTTTACTTCGCTATTCAATATATAAAAATCGAATTTTTACTTTGCTATTCAATATATAAAAAAAAAACCTATTTTTACATCGCTACTATATAGATAAAAATTCTATTTTTATAACGGTGTTACATAGATAAAAATTCTATTTTTATCACGCTATTCTTCGTATAAAGATTTCGCCTTTCAAATATAAAGATTATATTTTTAATCTTCCACCACAATAAAAATTATATTTTTATTACTCTAATTAAATAAAAATTATATCTTTATTGTTCTAAAAATATAAAAACTATATTTTTAATACTCTACATATGTAAAAATAATATTTTTATATCTTCTATTATATAAAGATCAAATCCTTAGTTTGCTACAAGTATAAAAATTATATTTTTAAATCTTTCTATATTATAAAAATTATATTTTTACCTTCATACACCATATAAAAATTATTCCTTTTTCATATATACGAATACGATTTTTACTTAACACCCTAATATAATTAAAACTGAAATAAATAAAACTGCTTTAAAATAAAATTCACCTTTGAAATTGAAGAGGGGTTTCGTTGTTTGAATCGAGCAAGGAGGAGAGGGGTTTTTATTTTAATTATTTAATTTTCAAAAAGTTGACTTTTTCATACAACCTCTAAACGAGGCCCACCTCCTGTCGTCCATAGCTATTTACCCCCATTCCGAACACAATGGGATATGTATCGTAGGCTGATTCGATCGTTACAATCAGTTTTCGTCAAAATCAACATATAACTCTATATATTGAATTTGAATGCGCATTTCAATTTACTGGGGTCACATACTAACTCTAAAAATTGCAGAAAAATATTTTCTAGCTTCGTATTGAAGATACGGTCCTAACAAAAATAGTTTCGTCGAATTCTGAGACCGTTGGAAAAATGGCCATTTTCCAGTTGATTAAAATCAACTGAAACTGGTCAAACGCGTTTTCCTTTGCCACGCTCACATATTGATTCGAAAAATTATGAAATTTGAACCTAGCAATAATTTGACACCACGGATCCGACGAACATGGTTTCGTTGAATTCCAAGGACGTTTGCAAAATGTCTATTTTTAAGGGCCTGAATTCCATAGCGACTATTCAGAATTTTCAAATGGACATATGTTTTGATTCCCGCTATGAAATTTCGATTTTTCAGATTCGTTGGAAAGATATTATCAAATAGATCCTAATGTTTTTGGTTTCACTAAAATCCGGATTGTTTTGCACCCGGTACATTCATTTGAAGTTTGAAATCGAATTATCGAACTACCGCGCCATTTTCAATTCTATTTATAATTATATATAAATATTTATATTCTAACAACGACGCGTACAAATATATACGTTCGAATTATATTCAAAATAAATTTCTCGTCGATATTATTTAAAATAATTCATTTTAAATATTCAAAATTCACTAAAATTGCCAAAATAAAAATTTTAAACTGGCCCAGATTTTCGGGTTGTTACAAAATGAAATTAAAACGAATTTATGTTGGAATATTCAATTTTGATTAGAAATTGAATATGAAGTTGAAATCGTTTCGAAAACGAATTTAAAACGATTTATAAAATTCGTTTTAAAAGGAAATCGACGAAGTATATATTATATATATAATACAATGGCCTAAATAGAACGCGCCGCGCTGCGGATCAGTTCGCGAATTTCGATTATTAACTTCGAATGGATATTGCGGGAGATCCGACCAACAGATTCTCCTAAAACCGGAACCATTGGGTTCGTATCGAAAAGAGATTTGTAACGAATATTAGAAATTTGAAATCTAACGGTTGGATTTGGAATTATGTCCAAAACAAATTTGGAAAAGGTCATTGTAAGTGCAGTTCGATGGTCGTTGATGGAAATCAACTGTACGGGCCTTGATAAAATTATTAAAAATAGTAATAATTTGTGTAAAATCATAAGAAATGATTTGGGAAGAATTGTGATGAAAAACTCCATATTTGAAAAGATAAAAATAGTTTTTTATCGAAATGAACTAGTTGTTGAACTAGGATTATAGATTCTATTTATTTTTTAAATAAATAAATTGAATTTGAAAAGGGTTTTAAAAGTACCCATAATTTCCAATAATTGAATTGGAGTGTATTTGAATCGAAATTGTCTTTGGAACATTTCGATGTTGGATTTCGTGATTATACAGATATTGTTATGGAAATTTGAAAGATATATTTATATCGTTGTTTCCCTTACGATATTTGTTGGTCGTAGAATTTGATATTGAATATAAGCCGATATATTTTCTATTCAGAGCCTTGTATTTAATATCAAATCTGATTTGGGTTTGTCGTGAATGGTGTCTTCATTAACACTGTTCTTAAGCCCAGTTGAGAAAAAGATTAAATCTTTTTATTTAGATCTAATGAAGTGCACCAATTAAATAATATTTAATTGGAATTTACACTACAAGAAAACGATACATTGATGACAAGTATGGATGACATGAAACATTGTCTTGCAATAGTCAAGTATATACTAGTCATTAGTTAGGATAAAGCATGACTTTGAACATTAAGCCATGACATTGACCAATGCAATAGCAGTTAGTTGTAATAACCCGTAAATTCTGGGCCAGTTTAAAATTTTTATTTTGGCAATTTTAGCGAATTTTGAATATTTAAAATGAATTATTTTAAATAATATCGACGAGAAATTTATTTTGAATATAATTCGAACGTATATATTTGTACGCGTCGTTGTTAGAATATAAATATTTATATATAATTATAAATAGAATTGAAAATGGCGCGGTAGTTCGATAATTCGATTTCAAACTTCAAAATGAATGTACCGGGTGCAAAACAATCCGGATTTTAGTGAAACCAAAAACATTAGGGTCTATTTGATAATATCTTTCCAACGAATCTGAAAAATCGAAATTTCATAGCGGGAATCAAAACATATGTCCATTTGAAAATTCTGAATAGTCGCTATGGAATTCAGGCCCTTAAAAATAGACATTTTGCAAACGTCCTTGGAATTCACGTCGGATCCGTGATGTCAAATTATTGCTAGGTTCAAATTTCATAATTTATTTTGAATATTTAAAGTGGATAATTTTAAATAGTTTCGACGAGAAATTTATTTTGAATATAATTCGAACATATATATGTTTATACGCGTCGTCGTTAGAATATAAGTAATTATATATAATTATAAATAAAATTGAAAATGGCGCGGTAGTTCGATAATTCGATTTCAAACTTCAATTGAACATACCGGGTGCAAAACAATCCAGATTTTAGTGAAACCAAAAATCATAGGATCTATTTGAGGATATCTTTCCAACGAATCAGAAAAATCGAAAAATCAAAATTTCATAGCGAAAATCAAAAGTTATGTCCAGTTGAAAATTCAGGATAGTCGCTATGGAATTCAGGCCCTTAAAAATGGAAATTTTGCAAACGACCTCGGATTTCGACGAAACCACTTTTGTTGGGTCCGTGATGTCAAATTATGGCTAGATTCCAAATTTCATAATTTTTTGAATTAATATGTGAGCGTGGCAAAGGAAAACGCGTTTGACCACTTTTAGTTGATTTTAATCGACTAGAAAATGGCCATTTTTCCAACGATCTCAGAATTCATCGAAACTAGTTTTGTTAGGACCGTATCGTCAATACGAAGCTAGAAATTATTTTTCGGGAATTTTTCAAGTTAGTATGTGACCCCGGTAAATTGAAATGCGCGTTTAAATTCAATTTATAGTGTTATATGTTGATTTTGACGAAAACTTATCGAGACGATCAAATCAGCTTGCGATACATATCCCATTGTGTTCGGAATGGGGGTAAAACCCTATGGACGACAGGCGGTGGGCCTCGTTTTGAGGTCAAAAATAAAAGTTGCTTTTTGGTGAAAATAAAATAATTAAATAAATTAAAAATTAAAAACCTCTTTCCTCTCCCCTTAACATCTCTCTACCTCCCCCTTCTTCCAGGATTCATTCGAAATAAAAAAAAAAAGAGAAAGGGGAAATCGAAATCGCGCAACCCCCCTGGCGATCGCCGCCCCATCCCATCACCCCCCCCCCCTCCCCCCCCCCCCTCCCCCCCCCCCCCGCGGCTCCGCCTAACTCCGCTTCCCCCTCCCTCCAGTTGAGCGCCGCGCCCCCTTCGCCTCCTCCTCGCAGCAAGGCCCACGACCATCGAACCCCCCTCCTCCCCTCGCGCCGTCAGTAGCTGCTCGAGCCCTCCCCTGCTGGCATGCGACGCGACAACCCCCCGCCCCCCCTTTCCACTTCGTACACGCACCTCGTACCCCCTCCTTCTCTCTCCTCCGCTGTACACCGCGCCCAGACCCGCAGCACCAGCCTCCACCTCCTCGACCCCAGCGCGCCCCTCCGCCTTCCCCTCTAGCGCAGTCAACGTCCGGGCCAGTAAAGGTGAGCTTTTTGTTTGTTTTTATTTTTAAATCGGAACTTGTTTATGTTAAAAATATAGTAGAAAAATAAATGATATGATTTTTATTAGTATAAAAACTGATTTTTATTTATTTAGAAGTTTAAATTTTTATATAATAACATCGTTTAAATCAGTTTTGTTTATAGAAAACATTATATAGAAAAATATAATTTTTATATTTTAGAAGAGAAAAATTCGATTTTTACTTTATAGAAGAGATGAAGGAATGATTTTTATAATGGAAAAGTGAAAAGATTATATCTTTGTAGTAGGAAAGATATGGTTTTTATATTATAAAAAGAATAAAAATATGATCTTTATAAAGTAGCGATAATAAAAATATATTTTTTATCGTATGTAAAGGTTGAAAATATAATTTTCATATTATATAAATAATAAAAATATAATCTTTTATATTGTAGAAGTATAAAAATATAATATTTATATAGGTAAGATAGTAAGAATATCATCTTTGTATATGTAGCGGAATAAAAATTTAATTTTTATTATATATACATTGAAATAAGGAGGTGATTTTTATAGTGAAAGAAAAGGCGAAATCTTTATTTTTGAAAAGGCAAAATCTTTATATAGAGAATAGCGTGATAAAAATATAATCTTTACTATATGAACAGCGATATGAAAATAGAATTTTTATCTATATAGTAGCGAAATGAAAATAGAATTTTTATCTATATAGTAGCGATATAAAAATAGAATTTTATCTATATAGTAGCGGTGTAAAAATAGAATTTTTATCCATATAGCGTGATTATAAAAATAGAATTTTTATATACATAGCAACGAAGAAAAAATTCGATTTTTATATATTGAATAGCAAAGTAAAAATTCGATTTTTATATATTGAATAGCAAAGTAAAAATTCGATTTTTATATATTGAATAGCATAGTAAAAATTCGATTTTTATATATTGAATAGCGAAGTAAAAATTCGATTTTTACCTACGTAGAGAATACGGGCAACGAAGGTGATAAAAAGGCGAGAACGATGAAGATTTCTATCAATGAAGAGTCGTGGTATTGGATAGCTATCGGTCAGAATTTCTCACTCTTTAATTTCTTTTTTCTAGTTATATATATATACTAGGATGCAGACGGTGTTTAGTAGCACGCGACACAATCGTCCACAGACCATGGACTTATTTGTTTGGTTGCATAGATTAGTTAGATTATTTGATTTGAATTTGGTTGTTTGGTGAATTTGATTGATGTGTGAATGGCGTGGGCCTTCACTAGACCGGGGATAAGGCAAGGCCTCATCCCATTTCTAGTATCGTGCCGTTATGCCGCCGAAGTTTTCTAAAATACGTTAGAGAAATAAAAATATCATTTTATTGAATAAATGAACCGAATAGAATATTCATAGTTTGAATAAAATATTTTGGTCGTTAAAAATATAATTTTTAATGTGAAAGTGAATAAATAAATATTTATAAAAAAATCGGTCGATTTGTTTATATACACTGATTTGACTGATATTGATTGGGACGATAAATTTTACACATCGCCCAACTGCACAACTAAAATCTGTGTTTGATTGTTTGAAACCCCACACGGGTGTTGGGATGAAATTTGAAGTTCGCTCATCCTGATTTATTAAATATGTCGATCGATTGATTGACAGGCTGTTATAAGCGTTAGATATCTATATTTGATGCTTATACAGTGTAGTGCACTTTGGTTGATGGTTGATTATTTATCGTCGCTATTATATACATGTGTTGTATGGAATCCATATAATTAACTCTATATGGTAATTGATTGGGCCTCATTCCAATTTAGAAAATAAAGAATAATATAGAATAAAGGTTCATGTGTTGACTGTACTCATCCGTTGAGATTAGTCATGTGCTGAACGAAATATTTTAATAATAAAATTTACATCTTTATCAATATAAAATAAAGGTTCATGTGTTGACAGTACTCATCCGTTGAGATTAGTCATGTGTTGAACGAAATATTTTAACAATAAAATTTATATCTTTATCATATATAAAATCAGAAAGTAACTGGAAGATAGATAAGATGAGTGGTCTCCTGGATATTGATCTGATGTTGGTTTCGGCCTTCGGGGTTAATATTCAGGGAATCGTTCTCTTACTAATTTACGATTGGAGTCTGATTTGATATCAAATGATAGATACCGTAATTTTTATAAAATATATAACAAAAATAGCCACATATGGATAGTACTCATTCGTTGAGATTAGTCATGTGTTGACAAAAATATAGATTCATTTGTCGAATAGAATAAAGGAATTATTGAAATATATAAAGTCGTGTTGATTAGAAATGCGCTATTTTGACGCGAACGATATTTATATCGATTATATACGTTTTTTATGCAATTTGAATTGAATCGAATAGAAAACCAATATGAATTCGAATTGAATAGAAAACGAATTTGATTTGAATTGAATATATAACGCATTTGATTTGAATTGAATATATAACGAATTTGATTTCAATTGAATGTATAACGAATTTGATTTCAATTGAATATATAACTAATTTGATTTGAATTGAATATAAAACGAATTTGAATTGAACCGAATAGAAAACGAATTTGATTTGAATTGAATATATAATGCATTTGATTTGAATTGAATATATAACGAATTTGATTTCAACTGAATATATAACGAATTTGATTTCAATTGAATATATAACGAATTTGATTTCAATTGAATATATAACGCATTTGATTTGAATTGAATATATAACGAATTTGATTTCAATTGAATATATAACGAATTTGATTTCAATTGAATATATCACGTATTAGATTTGAATTGAATAGAAAACGAATTTGAATTGAATTAAAAAGAAAATGAATTCGAATCGAATTGAATTGAAAATAAAATGAATTCGAATCGAATCAAAATCGATTTGAATTGAAATCAAATAGAAATGAAAGTAAAAAGTATTTATAATAGAAAATTCAATTTTGATTTGAATTTGAAATAGAAGTTGAAATGTTTTTGAAACGAATTTAAAGCTATTTATAAAATTCGTTTTAAACAGAAATCGATGAAATATATTATATATATTATATATATATATAATATAATGGCCTGAATAGAACGCGCCGCGCCGCGGTAGTTCGTGAATTTCGACCATTTATTTCAAACGGACATTACGGGAGATCCGACCGTCGGATTCTCCTAAAACCGGAACCGTTGGGTTCGTATCGAAAAGAGCTTTCTAATGAATATTAGAAATTAGAAATCTAACGGTTGGATTTGGAGATACGTCCAAATCAAATTTGGAAAAGGTCGCTGTAAGTGCAGTTCGATGGCCGTTGATGGAAATCGACTGTACGGGTCTTGTTAAAATTATTAAAAATATCAATAATTTGTGTAAAATCATAAGAAATGATTTGGGAAAAATTGGGGTGAAAAACTCCATATTTGAAAAGACTAAAATAGATTTTTATCGAAATGAACTAGTTTTGAACTAAAATTAAAACCCATTTATTTTTAAATAAATAAATTGGATTTGAAACGGGTTTTAAATAAAATTGATTTGTGGGTTTATCGTGAACGGTGTTTTAAATGATACTTGTTCTTTAACCCGATAATAAATAGAATGTGATTTGGGTTTGTCGTGAACTTTGTTTAAATGACATTAGTTCTTTAACCCAGTAAAAGGAGCTTTAATGAATCTGCAATTAGATTGAAATGTGAATTGATAATCTAAATTATCAAATTTGGAAAATGAACGAGAATGGAGTATCACCAGTTTTGCTCCAAAGCGATAGTTAAATCTTTAATTAGATTTGAACGTGAAATGGTAATTAACTTTACTGATAACACTGTTGTGTTAGATATGGAGTATTACCAGTTTTGCTTCATGGGATGAATAGGTTGGGATTGGGAAATAAAATAAATAATTACTTCGGTGCGGTTCGCTAATCTCGACTAGTTTGGAAAACCAAAATTTGGTTTGAAATGACATCCAAAGGAAGATTAAAGGATAAATTTTAAAAAATTTATCTTGGATAAAATTAATGGGAACTTTTCCCTAAGAATGTGAAATTTAGAAACTAGCTGTAGGTTAGTTAAGAAGAATGGTTTCCTGGGTATTGATCTGATGTTGGTTTCGGCCTTCGAGGTTAATATTTGGGGAATTGCTCTCTTAATGATTTACGGTTAGTGACTAATGAATTGGAATGAGGCGTATGTTGTGTTTGTGTAACATTTGTTTTTTAATTACGCGGGTTGTTCGGAAAGGCCGGGTTTATATCCATTTTGAATAACCGATTCGACGATAAGTCGAAGATGAAGACGGTGGTTGAAGACCGGAAGTCTTCACATCGTTTGGGTGATTACTGATGATCTTGATTCGGTTGTACACCCAAGATGAGGGAATCAGTTGGTGGTCGTCCAGACGTACTTGGAGATCGATGGATATGCGAGGAAAGTGCCTCCGGTTTCGTTCAAACCCAGAACGAACTTGTAAATGGATTGTGTGTTTGACATTGGATTTTATTATGTGTTGATTTATTTCTATTAAATATATATCTGCTTGGCGGCGGAGAATTTATTCTCTTGCTTAACGCCCTTCTCTGAGACGTACGAGCTTAGAGGTTATATATCGATAGATATCAATCGCATGGCATGAATTGCCTGTGTGGCACGCTGAGTTGCATGGATCAAATCTTCTGTTGAAAAGCAAAGTCTTGTGGTCGATGATCAAAGCACGGCCTACATGGCAGGCTTGTGTATAACGTGGATTCGCGAGCCTCACACCTCGGTATGAGTCAAAAACGGGATGAGGACCCTAGGAGTGCAAGACGTTTCTTTCTAGCTATGGGTGGTGTCAGTGACCTACCAGCCCTGACATTTATATACTTTTCACCTTTGTTGTTTGGATGCGAGGCGCCTCGATTATAGGTCCTATAGGGCCGGGAAACGTGTGTTCAGGAATAACTAATCCTCGAACGTAAGAGAGGATCGGTCTTGGAGGATCCTAGGGTTACCCATAGTGTGTAGTCCTGAGGCATTTGCTAGAGTGTCTCGAAGCGGAGAGGATCTTGCCCCTTTGCCTCGACTCATGACGGAAATCCAATTTCCAATATGTGTATTTCGGTTTTAATTGTAGAACTAGTATGGCGGCATAGTGGTATGTGGCACTTATGCCGTCTATGATTTATATTTATGATTGAAATTGTTTTGACACTATACACTTTTTATAGTATCAAATGATTTGTTTTAAACGTACCAAGCATGTTTGGCTGTTATAAGGTAAAAACCCTATCCTCCGGCTTGCGTTGCATTGTGTGATAGGACCTGGGTCTTATAATAGATTCATTTTTCGAAAAAGCATTGCGTTGTTTATTCTATGCACTGGTGTTCTTGGGAGGAAAACCGTTCCGTGTTATACGGCGTGGTCCCTTGAATTACTCTCTTTTAAAGAAAAGTTTAAATAACAGTTTTAGTTCTCACACCAGTCACATGACTGACCTGGAGTTTATCGTTTTAACCTTAACTCTGGGTGCCCCTATTTTCTACACGGGCAGCTAGTAGTTTTGGTTTTGCAGATTTATATTCACAGGATCCTGATTTACAGCGGGAACGATGCTCGGAAAGCTCTGTATCCGTGTATTACTTTCAGTTGTGTTTTGTATTATTTTTCCGCTGCAATACTGTATTTTAATCTCTGATACTTATCGAATGTAATTTATTCATTTATATTCTGTATATTCTTGTATCTGATGGAATTGTTGTAATATAAATGAAATGTCCTTCTGTTTGTGTTCTGATTCGCCCTGTTCTCAAAACGATCAGGGGTTTCGAACGGTCTAGATCGGTTTAATGACTGATTCAGATCGAGCGAAATTCCAGGCCGTCACATTAGTCAAGGGTTTCAATAGTAGACAACGGGTTTGAACAGTAAACAATGACATAAACATCGTGCAATAGGGCATAAATTATTGCCGCCCTAATTTTCATCCTTCCCTCCCAATTTTCCCAATTTTGGCCGCTGAATTCTGCTTTTCAGGTTCTTCACAAAATTAATTTTCACCGCTCCCTCCAATTTTTCATTTCCCTCCTATTCACTCCCTCCCTCCAACAAAACCGAATTCACAGAACCTAATTTCACGCGTTTCCTCCCTTCGAATATACGGAATCGATTCTTGGTTTGCTCGCTTCCCTCTGGTTGTCTACGGAGTTCATTGCGCATCGATTCTTCGACCATCGCTCGATTTTAGTTATTAATCTGCATTTGTTCTAGATTGCTAAAAATTCATGATTGATTTGGTCACAGTTCGTCGGAATTTGGTCACAGTTCAACTTTCGATCAAACCTAAAATTCACCTAACATATATTGCTAAAAATCTTGCTGTTGATGTTAAAATTCATGATTTTCCCATACAAATCTATCCATACTCCTGAATCCTAATGTATTGATGTTTAAATTTCGAGTTTGCTCACCTCTTACTGTATATTACTGACTACTGATGAGCCCTGTTACTATTTGGGTTGAAGTTATTTTAGGCATACACGAGACCTAACTAGCTACCCCTATGTTGAAATCAATTCTTATAGCAAGTCTATAAAAATATGTTATTGATTTCTGGGTTGACAGTATGGGTATTTTTTTATGTACAGTTTTAATTATATAGGTGTTCCTCAATTTTACTAGTGACTATTCTCACATAGTTTACCCATAATACATGGGAGTACACCTCAGATGTGTATATACATGCTCATACATAATTGAATTTACAACAGAACATTTAATAAGTTATAAAACAGTAAAGATTTTTGGAGGCTCACTCACCATTAATATTTGAATAAAATGCAATTGGTACATTTCAGCACGCATAGTGTTAGAACTGACCGGGATTATATATAAAATACTAAATAGGTGAGGGTTGTTCATTTACATGATTGTTGTTTATTTCTTGGTATGTTCATTGTAGTTCTCTGTCATGTTGCAATACAGGTTGGTGATACAATATATGTTGCATCTCCATCTTTAGATCCAGTATTTTCCAGTCTTGGTAAGGTGAAACAATGTCTAAATTATTTTAATTGTTGTTTTGATCCAAAAATATAATATATATACAATGTTATAATATTCAGTTATTATTCCATTCAACCTGCTTTTTAATTTTGAAAAGCACTAGATGCTCACGTAAGATCTAAACATAATAAGTACTAATTTTTTTGTCTTGAATCCGCAGTATTTTAAGATTGCAACAAAAGTACGTTTTCTATTGCAAGAATTACACGTCATAATATCTGCCAGACTTTTAATAACTTGTTGATATATGACGTTTATAGAATCGTCATAGAAAGTTTTTATGACAGTATTTAAACGTCATAAAAAGGTATTTTTGTTGTAGTGTGAATTGGTATTGATTTTTGGGTTTATCGTGAATAGTGTTTTAAATAACACTTGTTCTTTAACCCGATAATTAATGGAATGTGATTTTGGGTTTATCGTGAACCGTATTTTAAATGACACTGATTCTTTAACCCAGATAAGGATTAAAACTAAGTGAAGTTTTAATGAATCTTTAATTAGATTGAAAATATCGAGAATGGAGTATCACCAGTTTTGCTCCAGGCAATAGTTAAATCTTTAATTAGATTTGAACGTGAAACAGTGATTTAATTTACCGATAACACTGTGGTGTTAGATATGAAGTATTACCAGTTTTACTTCATGGGATGAATAAGTTGGGATTGGGGAATAAAATAAATGATTACTTCGGTGCGGTTCGCTAATCCTGACTAGTTTGAATTGATATTCAAAAGGAGATTAAAGAATAAATTTAAAGAATTTATCTTTGATAAAATTAATGGGAACCTTTCCCAAAGTGTATGAATATTTGAATAAAAGAATATTCTGAATTGGAATGAGGCGTATGTTGTGTTTGTGTAACACTTGTTTATTATATATGCGAGTTATTCGGAAAGACCGGGTTTATCCCATTCCGAATAACTGATTCGACGTGGTGTCGAAGATGAAGACGGTGGTTGAAGACCAGAGGTCTTTACATCGTTTGGATAATTACTAACGATCTTGATTGGGCCATACACCCAAGAGGAGGGAATCAGTTGGTGGTCGTCCAGACGTACTTGGAGATCGATGGATATGCGGGGTACTAGGTGCCTCCGGTTTCGTTCAGACCCAGAACGAACTTGTAAATGGACTGTGTGTCTGACATTGGATTTTAGTATGTGGGATTGATTTCTATTAAATATATATCAGTTTGGCGGCGGAGAATTTATTCTCTTGCTTAACGCCCTTCTCTGAGACGTACGAGCTCAGGGGTTATATATTGATGGATATCAAACGCATGGAGTGAATTGCCTGTGTGGCATGCCTAAGTGGCAATTGATCAGGGCTTCTGTTGAAAAGTATAATCTTGTGGTTGATGATCAAAGCATGGCCTGTGTGGCATAGCTTTGTGTAACGTAAATTCGCGAGCCTCACACCATGGTTGTGAACCAAAAATGGGAGAGGACCTCAGGGAGGACATGCATTTCTTTCTAGCTAGAAGTGGCGTCTGTGACGCTCCCAAAACCCCGTGGCACGGTGTTAAGGATAATCATTGGAATATAACACATTAATCATCATTAGCATATCACAGATAATAGCATAAACAGAAATTAGAATAATTTACACACATATGACAGCGGAATCATATAGATGACATCACATCAGAGAAGCACAGTACAGGATACAACTTAGTGCATAATGATACATAATCAGTCACCATCGCCTGAGGCGGAATCATACATAAAGAGTACACAAAAGGAATATCAGTCTACATCGCCAGTGGCGGAATCATAATATAGATACAATAATGGCGGAGAAAATCCAAGTCAGCACGGTGTAGTCAAGCCTCGCCATGAGCCAAAAGGTGCGTCAGAAACCTGTAACTAGGTTGCCCGTGTGAAAATAAGGGCACCCGAGTTTGCAAGGTGAAACAAACTACGAGTCAGTCATGGGACTGGTATGAGAAATCTGTTCAACTTATTAACAACAATAATAAGGCAAATCAAAGGACCACGCCACTTTCGCGGAACGGGTTTACTCCAATGAGTGCTAGTGCATGAAATAAGACAACCGATTAAATCAACGCAATGCTTTTTCTAAAATGAAGCCATTATAAGACTCAGGTCCCATCACACAATGCAACGCAAGCCGGAGGATAGAGTTTTTAACTTATAATGGTGAAAAATGCTTCATACGAATAAACAAAGGTGTTTGATATTATTACTAGTGCATATATGTTTCAAAAGCGATTTCAATCATAAATATCAATCATAGGCGGCATAAATGACCCATACCACTATGTCGCCATACTAGTAATACAATCACAACCGCACATATCGTATTGGAAATTGGATTCCTTCATGAGTCGAGGCAAGGGGCAAGCTCCTCTCCGTTCGAGACACTCTAGCAAATGCCTCGGGACCGCACACAGCAATCCCCTGGATCCTCCAAGGCCGGTCCTCTCTTACTTTTGAGGATTAGTTATTCCTGAACACACGTTTCCCTGTCCTTACAGACCTATAATCGAGGCGCCTCGCATTCCAACAACCACACAGGTGAAAAAGATATAAATGTCAGGGCTGGGAGGTCACTGACACCACCATAGCTAGAAAGAAACGTCATGCACTCCTTGGGTCCTTCTCCCGTTTTTGACTCATACCGAGGTGTGAGGCTCACGAATTCACGTTATACACAAAGCTACGTCACACAGACCATGCTTTGATCATCAACCACAAGACTTTGCTTTGCAACAGAAGCCTTGATCATATGCCACTTAGGCGTGCCACACAGGCAATCCACTCCATGCGACTGATTTCTGTCAATACATAACCTCTAAGCTCGTACGTCTCAGAGAAGGGCGTTAAGCAAGAGAATAAATTCTCCGCCGCCAAACAGATATATATTTAACAGAGATCAATCAACACAGAACAAAATCCAATGTCAGACACACAGTCCATTTACAAGTCCGTCCTGGGTCTGAACGAAACCGGAGGCACCAATTCCTCGCGTATCCGTACAATCAACACTATGTTTGGACGGCTACTACTTCAATTCCTTCATGGTAGCTACTCCAATCACGAGCATCAGTAGCGCCCATCCATCCAACGTGGAGATCGTCAGTCTTCAGTCGTCTTCGACTCTTCGACTTCTCAACGTCGATCGATTATTTGAAATGAGATAAACTCGGCCTTTTCAAATAACCCACGTATATTTAGATTTTCAAACCAATTAATCATAGGGTTGAACTATTCAACATTCACATTTCAGTTATTTAGTTATAATTTTCACGTCAAATACATTCAACCATCACATATCAAGCAAACACAACAAAATTGGTTTATTTTCACTCTATATCGTCTGTAGCACTTAATAACGATATATCGCCAATTTTATTTAATTTAAAACGGCCATATTTAATTAAACCACGTTTCAGGTCGTGTCAACGCATTGGCGCTGCTTTCCACTAATTTTGTTTTACACATATAGGAAAATCTAACCGTTGGATCTTCCCAAATTTTACATCCTTAGGAAGGTCTTTTCCAAGTGAACCCAACGGTTCCAGTTTTGGGAAAATCCGACGGTCGGATCTTCCACACTAACCATTTGAAGTTACGATTTCAATTTACGAACTGCAGCGTCGTTATTCGATTTAATTTAATTATATTTATATATATATATAAATATAATCGTTTCTGGCGCTGTTTTTCACTAATTTTGAATTAAACATTCCAGACAATCCAACCGTCGGATCTTCACAAAGTTGGTGCCGTTGGAAAGATATTTCCAAGGCGAACCCAACGGTTGAGGTTTCGGGAAAATCCAATGGTCGGATCTTCCGCACTAGTCGTTTGAAATCACGGTTTCAAAATATGAACTGCACGGCCACGTTTCGTTTTAATTATATTTATATTTATATATTTATATATTTATATAAATATAGTTCATTCAATAATTTCTATATCGTTTTCACTTCAAATATTTTTCTAACACCCTAAAATTTTGGAAAATTTCGCCATAACCTCCCCTGTACCGGGGGCATCGGGAAATCGCAAATAGCGTTCCCGGTCCTTCTAATCTCAAAAAGAAAAAGAAAAAGCCAAGCGGCTAGCCAATAGGCTCATGAAATCATCACCCAAACAAAACAGTAAATGTGTACCTATTTGTTGGGCACAAAATTTTATTCCTCTTCTCTAGCCCCTTTTTCTTTAACCTGTTCAATAGATATGCATGCACATATATACAATTTCTAACATTTATCATTTTCTATTCAACTTCATATTTGATTTGCTTTGGTCTAAAAACACCACTCATTCTAATATCGCATGCATAGGCTAAAATCATATCATTAGCTAGTTAATGTATATTTCAACTCATGCACGTTTATTTGAACAAGTGGATATTCTTAACACTTCACATTTCAAAGATGATAATTTTGGCGAACTAAAATAGATTTCAACACATGACTATTTTATTTAGTTCCTATGCATGTTAGAAATAATATTTCTATCACAAATATTTGTTTCAACGTCTGCATATCTTTAGCATATCACACATATGATAAAAATGATATTTTTATCATTTAAAATATTTATTCAACCAACGTATGGTTTCAACACTTCATAGTTTCAATAAAAATGTAATTTTTATCGTTCAATCTTTTTATTCAACACATGCACCTTTCCACTACACACATTTCTCAACAAATGAGTTTTTCCACACATGGACAATTTATTTATGTTGTTCATATTAGAAAGATGGGATTTTTATGATTGAAATTATTTATATAAGGCGAATATTTTTCATACTTCATATATATATAAAAATGTGATTTTTATTGTTTATACACTTCATTCATTCACAAATGAATTTTATTTTCACACAACACTTTTCAACACATGAATATTTCCACACATGGACATAGTTTCAATATATGACTTTAATTTCAATGCATGTAAAATAATTTCAACATATGAAAAATAATTCTAACACACAAAGATTATTCAAAATTTCGGCAGCATAACGGCAGGGTAGTTAAACCGGCACCGTCCCTAGTACGGCTCCTCGCTCTACCTTAAAACCTCGCGGTTTTTGACAATGGGGAATCATGCATCTAATTCGCACGCAGGCGGCATGTTTATATTTATTTCATTTCCACAAACTAATCCTATGTGGTTTCAACCAAATATTTTCCAATCACAAACGGGTATTTTTCAACCTCAATCAATTCAATACCAACCACAAACAATCCCAAACAACAATTTGCCGTCAACCTATTTTCACAACAATTTCAACCAATATATATATCGTCCATGGTTTGTGGACGAGGGGCGTATATATATATATATATAAATATTTATATATAGCAATTCACTTTTATTTCCACACACACACATATATATATATATATATATATATATATATAAAAGAAATTGAAGAGTGAGAATTTCTCACCAATAGCTATCCAATAACACGACTCTTCCTTTTCTAGAAATCTTCGTCTATTTCTTCTTCTTGTCGCTTTCGTTTCCCGTATTCTCTACATAGGTAAAAATCGAATTTTTACTATGTTATTCAATATATAAAGATCATATTCTAAAAACAAAGATTATATTTTTAATATTCTTATGATGTAAAAATTATATTTTTATTACTTTAAAAATATAAGAATCATATCTTACTTCTTCTATTTAACAAAAATTCCGTCTTTTCTCTTTTTAAAAATATGATCTTTATTTTTGCAAGTTCAAATCTTTTTCTACTAAAAGATTAAACCTTTTTCTATTTCAAAGTTTATATTTTTCTATTTCAAAGTTTAAACCCTTTTTTTTTCAAACCTTAAAATAAACTCAGTTTTTATTTCTTTTTTTTTTAAATCAGTTTTCAAAATTCTTTTCAAATCAGTTTTTATTTTTCATAAAAATCAGTTTTAAAAATTCATAAAAAAATCAGTTTATAATTCTTTTCAAAAAAATCCAGTTTTTATTTACTTTAAAAATTCTTGTTTTTAAATCTTTTAAAAATTCTGTTTTTACATTCTAAAAAAATTCTGTTTTTAAATCTTTTAAAAATCCAGTTTTTATTTTCTTTAAAAATTCTGTTTTTAAATCTTTTAAAAATCCAGTTTTTATATTCTGTAAAAATTCTTTTTAAATCAGTTTAAAAATTCTTTTAAATCAGTTTTAAAAATTCTTAAAAATCAGTTTTAAAATTCTTTTTAAAAAAAATAAGTTTATAATCTTCTAAAAAAAAAGAATCAGTTTTAAAACTTTTAAAAAAAGAATCAGTTTTAAAACTTTTAAAAAAACAATTTTAGCAGAACAAAACAAAATAAAAAAATAAAAAGGAAATTACCTAATCCCGCGAAGGGGAGGAGGGAAGAAGAGGCGTCGTCGGCGGCTCGTGGTGGTGGCGTTCGGAGGTGTCGCGGTGATGTTCGTCGGTGAAGGCGGGGTCTTCGGGGTCTTCGTTGGAAGGAGGAGGTCGTGCGGGGGGGGGGGGGGGGGGCAGCGATTTGTTCGTCGGCGGCTTCGAGGTCAGGGGGGCGGCGCGATTTAGAATTAGGTTTTTTTTTTTTTCTCTTTCTGAATAATGAATCGGGGGGGGGGGCAATGAAGAAGAAAAGGAGGGAATATTTTTTTATTTTATTTTATTATTTAATTATTTAATTTTGCAAAAGGGTTGACTTTTACATATGACGTCGAAACGAGGCCCACCGCCTGTCGTCCATAGCGTTTTACCCCCATTTCGAACACAATGGGATATGTATCGTAAGCTGGTTTGATCGTTACAATCAGTTTCCGTTGAATTTACATTTAAATCCTCATATTGAATTTTAAACGTACATTTCAAATTACCGGGGTTACATACTAACTAGAAAAATTCCAGGAAAATATTTTCTAGTTTCGTATTGATGATACGGTCCTAACAAAAGTAGTTTCGTCGAATTCTAAGACCGTTTGAAAAATGGCCAATTTCCTGTTGATTAAATTCAACAGAAACTGGTCAAACGCGTTTTCTTTTGCCACGCTCACATATTGATTCGAAAAATTATGAAATTTGAAACCTAGCAATAGTTTGACATCCCGGACCCGACAAAAGTGGTTTCGTCGAATTCCGAGGCCGTTTGCAAAATATCAATTTTCCACCCTCATAGTCGGTCAAAGTTCGAATTCAAATTTTCAAACTGACTTACTATTTCTAATTCACTAATTTATTGAAATATTCTATTTCAATGGTTCAAATTGCTTTGAAATAATCAATTTAAAATTTTTAAATTGGCTCGTATTTTCCGGGTTATTACAATCTCCCCTACTTAAAACTTTTCGTCCTCGAAAAGGAAACAACAATAAAGTAGGAAATAAAATGTAAATGCAAAGTATGGTAAAGGTACCTTGCACCGGAGTAAGTCAGAGATATCCACTCTGCATTTGGGGTAAGCTTGTTTAATGCTTTCCTCAGTTTCCCAAGTACAGTCTCTAGGATCACTGCTCCACTGCACTTTAACTAAATGAACCTTTTTGCTTCTGAGTTCTCTAGTTTCTTTGCCAACAATTTTTAATGGCTCTCTTCTGAGTGCTAATTCTGGAGTTATCTCCACATCCTGTTGCGCTGCATCTTCTACAACAAGATCCAGATCATGCACATGTCTCCTAAGTTGAGATACGTGAAATACATTGTGCACTCCAGGCAACCAATCTGGCAATTGAACCCTATAAGCAAGAGTTCCAATTCGCTCAAGTATAGGAAAGGGACCAATAAATCTCGGTGCCAAGTTCCCAGTCTTACCAAATCTGATTACCCCTCTCATCGGAGAAACCTTTAAATAAACATGATCACCAACAGCAAATGTCAAATATCTCCTTCTAGAGTCTGCATAACTTTTCTGCCGGCTTTGGGCGGTTTTCAATCGCTTCTTGATGAAGTCCACTTTATCAGATGCTTCCCTAATCATATCGGGTCCTAGTACAAGTCTGTTGCCAGGTTCTACCCAACATGCAGGAGATCTGCAGGGTCTGCCATATAATGCCTCAAATGGTGACATCCTCAAACTTGCTTGATAGCTATTGTTATATGAGAATTCTGCCAAATGCAAATGATCTTCCCATGACCCGCCAAAATCGATTATACAAGCCCGCAATAAGTCTTCTAGAATTCTATTCACCCGCTCAGTTTGGCCATCTGTTTGAGGGTGATAAGCGGTGCTCATATTCAGTTTTGTCCCCAATTCAGTCTGGAAAGCCTCCCAGAATTTGCTAGTAAATAGGGGATCTCTATCACTGACTATGCTGATGGGAATTCCATGCAGCTTAACAATTTCTTTGAAATATATCTGTGCTAGACTTTGGGCAGTTCGATTGGACCTGACAGGTATAAAATGGGCAGTCTTCGTGAAGCGATCTACGATTACCCAAATACTGTCTACCTTTCTTGGTTCGCGGCAAACAATCTATGAAATCCATGGAAATCTGTTCCCATTTCCAACCTGGGACTTCCAACGGTTGCAACAGTCCAGCTAGCTTCTGTTGGTCACTCTTGACCAATTGACAAGTAGGGCATCTGCTAACATACAAAGAAATATCTCTTTTCATTGCCTTCCACCAGAAAGTGCGTTTGATATCGTTGTACATTTTACTCACCCCAGGATGGATGCAGAATTTGGATTTATGGCATTCATCTAGCACTTCTCTTCGAAGGCCTGGAATATTTGGGATGCAAATTCTGTTATTTAACCTGAGAACCCCCTTATTGTCAATACGGAAACTCGTGGTTTCACCTTCCTTGACTCTCTTACTGATTCTCTGAATGAATTCATCTTCTTTCTGAAGGGCTGAAATCCTATCAATCAATCCAGGTGTAATTATAAGATGGGCAACAATTGCGGTTTTTCTACTAAGTGCATCCGCTACTACGTTAGCTTTCCCCGGCGTATATAGGATATCAAGATCATATGCTGCAAGAAATTCTAGCCAACGCTGCTGTCTCAGATTCAGATCTTTTTGGGTATATAAATACTTCAACGATTGATGATCTGTGTACAATATAAATTTCTCGCCCAATAAGTAATGCCTCCAGATTTTCAAGGCAAATACGATGGCTAGCAACTCAAGATCATGAGTCACATAATTCTTCTCATGCGGTTTCAATTGGCGGCTTGCATAAGCGACTACTTGGCCTCTCTGCATTAACACTGCACCAAGACCTCTAATAGAAGCATCGGTCCAAACCGTTAAATCCTGATTGCCATCAATAATAGTTAATACTGGAGCGGTGGTCAACTTCGATTTCAATTCCTGGAAAGCTTCTTCACAGTCGGAAGTCCACTTAAACTTCTCATGTTTCTTTGTGAGCTTCGTTAACGGACCGGATATCTTCGAAAAATCCTTAACGAACTTTCGATAATAACTAGCCAACCCCATAAAACTTCTAACTTCTGTGGGAGTAGTGGGTTGTTTCCAGTCTTGAATCGCTGTTATCTTGCTTGGGTCAACAGAAATTCCTTTCCCTGACACGACATGGCCGAGAAATTTAACTTCTTCTTGCCAGAAGACACATTTAGAGAATTTGGCTTTGAAGACGTTCTTCCTTAGAATCTCCAATACTTGTTCTAAGTGTTTTTCATGCTCGGGTTTTGATTTGGAGTAGATTAAAATATCATCGATGAATACGAGGACAAATTTATTCAGAACTCCCCTGAACACTCTATTCATTAGATCGACAAAGTATGCTGGAGCGTTACATAGGCCAAACGGCATTACTAACCATTCATAAAATATGTCTGGGCCTCTGAAAGAGGTCAAAGGAACACACTCTTCTGCTATTCTCAATTGATGAAAACCTGTAGCTAGGTCCATTCGGGAAAATACTTTCGCCCCATTCAATTGGTCTAGCAAATCATCAATGCGGGGTAGTGGATATTTATTTTAAGCGTCTGTTTGTTGAGGTCTTGGTAATCAACACATAATCTAAGAGTACCGTCTGACTTTGGGACAAACACGACAGCTGCACCCCAATTAGAAAAACTCGGTCTGATTAGACCTTTCCACAACAGTTGACGAGTTTGGTCGCCTAATTCTTCTTTTTCTTTCGGAGTCATTCTACGAATTGGATGTACCACTGGTCTAGCATTGGGAATTAGATCGATTCGGAATTCTATTTCTCTTTGCGGAGGTAAGTTTTCAACTTCTTCAAACACATCCGCATAGTGGCTAACAATCGGAATCTTTTCCATGGAGGTGGGGATAAGTTCTAATGCTGACCAAAATTCTTCTCTATTCGGATTCGAACCATGACAAGGAACCGTAATATATCCAAGCTTCGTTCGAATTTTAACGATTCTTTCCGCACACTTCACTTCAGCTTCATATTTCGTTAACCAATCTAGCCCGAGAATAATATCGAATTCGGGAAAATCCATAACGATCAAATTGAAAGGAAACTGGTATCGGGAGAAAGAAGTAGGAACCTTACAACATGAACTGAGGGTAATAGGACCCCCTATCGGGTTATGAACTTCAACCGATTCTTTGAGCTTTCGCTGTTTTAACTTTAGTTTGTGCACTGTGTTTTTAGCAATAAAACTACGGGATGCACCTGTGTCAAATAATACAGAAACAGGAATATTTTTAATTGTAAGGGTACCTCCCAAAACATCGGGTTTACCTGCTCCATCGGAAGCAGCTGGCGGGCTAGACCCGTCATAGACATGAGCTACAGTAGCTTTCTTTAGCAAAGGACAATCTCTGACCAGATGGTCGGTCTTGCGACAGTTGAAGCACGAGCGAGGGTTCTGAGAGCCTTGGCTCGAGCCTTGAGAATTTGTTTTCTGCCTCTTCGGAGCTGTGCAGACATTTGAGTAGTGCCCCGGCTTACCACAGTTAAAGCAATTTCCTCTTGGCGGCTTGCTAGTCTGAGGCTTTGAAGATGCTGCTTGGCCTGACTCGCCCTGATTTACAGTAGGCTTGCGCTTGTTTCCTGCTTGACTTCTAGCGCGATCCTGATCCAGATGCCTTTGATCAAGGTTTTCATAGTTGCATGTCATCTCCACTAGCTCGTTGAAATCCAGCTTGACATGGGCCATGGACCTATCATGATATTGACGTCTTAGTCCAAAGATAAATCTCTTATTTTTGGATTTCGCGGTAGCAACAAGTTCGGGAGCATAGGGCGACAACATTGTGAATTTGTTCAGATAATCTTGCAGGGAAAGATCCCCTTGCTGGAGATTGGCGAAGTCATCGTGCATTCTTTCTAAAGCTTGTTCTGGGACATATTTCTCCTTGAAGAGTTCTTTGAATCCATCCCATGTTCTTCCGGCTTCTCTATTCCCGGCGGTAAGAGATTCCCACCATAATTCGGCTTGTTCCTGCATAAGCCAGGCGCCCATAGTAGCTTTGTCTTCGCTTCCTAGCCTTAGGCCTTCAAGAATTTTCTCGCATGTTTTGAGCCATGCAAGGGCCTCTATTACAGTGCCAGTCCCCGAGAAGGTCTTGCCTCCTAAGTTCTTATATCTCTTAGCTACACGGTCGAGCTCGAAGTATTGAGCTGCCGGAGGTTGTATCAAAGGTCCTTCTTGAGCTGGGATTTCTCCCCTACCTCGGCCTCGGCCGGCACGGCCTCCTCTAGCAGCGGCTCCTCTGGTAGCCATTTGTCAAATTCTGTATAAGTAACGAAAAAGTCAGTTAACAGAAATGATAGTCTATTGCATAGTTAAGCAGAAATTCCTATGGAAAGATAACGATGGACTGATCAATTGTTTTTGCTATTCTGCTCAGCTCATTCTAGGACTTTACTAGCCCTATCTCTAATGATCGACTCGCCTTAGAATACTACTGATTCAATCTTGACGAAGTGTTTAATGTGTTAGACTCCAGAACTAAGGTTAACCAAAGCTCTGATACCAGCTGTGACGCTCCCAAAACCCCGTGGCACGGTGTTAAGGATAATCATTGGAATATAACACATTAATCATCATTAGCATATCACAGATAATAGCATAAACAGAAATTAGAATAATTTACACACATATGACAGCGGAATCATATAGATAACATCACATCAGAGAAGCACAGTACAGGATACAACTTAGTGCATAATGATACATAATCAGTCACCATCGCCTGAGGCGGAATCATACATAAAGAGTACACAAAAGGAATATCAGTCTACATCGCCAGTGGCGGAATCACAATATAGATACAATAATGGCGGAGAAAATCCAAGTCAGCACGGTGTAGTCAAGCCTCGCCATGAGCCAAAAGGTGCGTCAGAAACCTGTAACTAGGCTGCCCGTGTGAAAATAAGGGCACCCGAGTTTGCAAGGTGAAACAAACTACGAGTCAGTCATGGGACTGGTATGAGAAATCTGTTCAACTTATTAATAACAATAATAAGGCAAATCAAAGGACCACGCCACTTTCGCGGAACAGGTTTACTCCAATGAGTGCTAGTGCATGAAATAAGACAACCGATTAAATCAACGCAATGCTTTTTCTAAAATGAAGCCATTATAAGACTCAGGTCCCATCACACAATGCAACGCAAGCCGGAGGATAGAGTTTTTACCTTATAATGGCGAAAAATGCTTCATACGAATAAACAAAGGTGTTTGATATTATTACTAGTGCATATATGTTTCAAAAGCGATTTCAATCATAAATATCAATCATAGGCGGCATAAATGACCCATACCACTATGTCGCCATACTAGTAATATAATCACAACCGCACATATCGTATTGGAAATTGGATTCCTTCATGAGTCGAGGCAATGGGCAAGCTCCTCTCCGTTCGAGACACTCTAGCAAATGCCTCGGGACCGCACACAGCAATCCCCTGGATCCTCCAAGGCCGGTCCTCTCTTACTTTTGAGGATTAGTTATTCCTGAACACACGTTTCCCGGTCCTTACAGAACTATAATCGAGGCGCCTCGCATTCCAACAACCACACAGGTGAAAAAGATATAAATGTCAGGGCTGGGAGGTCACTGACACCACCATAGCTAGAAAGAAACGTCATGCACTCCTTGGGTCCTTCTCCCGTTTTTGACTCATACCGAGGTGTGAGGCTCACGAATTCACGTTATACACAAAGCTACGTCACACAGACCATGCTTTGATCATCAACCACAAGACTTTGCTTTGCAACAGAAGCCTTGATCATATGCCACTTAGGCGTGCCACACAGGCAATCCACTCCATGCGACTGATTTCTGTCAATACATAACCTCTAAGCTCGTACGTCTCAGAGAAGGGCGTTAAGCAAAAGAATAAATTCTCCGCCGCCAAACAGATATATATTTAACAGAGATCAATCAACGCAGAACAAAATCCAATGTCAGACACACAGTCCATTTACAAGTCCGCCCTGGGTCTGAACGAAACCGGAGGCACCAATTCCTCGCGTATCCGTACAATCAACACTATGTTTGGACGGCTACTACTTCAATTCCTTCATGGTAGCTACTCCAATCACGAGCATCAGTAGCGCCCATCCATCCAACGTGGAGATCGTCGGTCTTCAGTCGTCTTCGACTCTTCGACTTCTCAACGTCGATCGATTATTTGAAATGAGATAAACTCGGCCTTTTCAAATAACCCACGTATATTTAGATTTTCAAACCAATTAATCATAGGGTTGAACTATTCAACATTCACATTTCAGTTATTTAGTTATAATTTTCACGTCAAATACATTCAACCATCACATATCAAACAAACACAACAAAATTGGTTTATTTTCACTCTATATCGTCTGTAGCACTTAATAACGATATATCGCCAATTTTATTTAATTTATAACGGCCATATTTAATTAAACGACGTTTCAGGTCGTGTCGACGCATTGGCGCTGCTTTCCACTAATTTTGTTTTACACATATAGGAAAATCTAACCGTTGGATCTTCACAAATTTTACATCCTTAGGAAGGTCTTTTCCAAGCGAACCCAACGGTTCCAGTTTTGGGAAAATCCGACGGTCGGATCTTCCACACTAACCATTTGAAGTTACGATTTCAATTTACGAACTGCAGCGTCGTTATTCGATTTAATTTAATTAGATTTATATATATATATATATAAATATAATCATTTCTGGCGCTGTTTTTCACTAATTTTGAATTAAACATTCCAGACAATCCAACCGTCGGATCTTCACAAAGTTGGTGCCGTTGGAAAGATATTTCCAAGGCGAACCCAACGGTTGAGGTTTCGGGAAAATCCAATGGTCGGATCTTCCGCACTAGTCATTTGAAATCACGGTTTCAAAATATGAACTGCACGGCCACGTTTCGTTTTAATTATATTTATATTTATATATTTATATAAATATAGTTCATTCAATAATTTCTTTATCGTTTTCACTTCAAATATTTTTCTAACACCCTAAAATTTTGGAAAATTTCGCCATAACCTCCCCTGTACCAGGGGCATCGGGAAATCGCAAATAGCATTCCCGGTCCTTCTAATCTCAAAAAGAAAAAGAAAAAGCCAAGCGGCTAGCCAATAGGCTCATAAAATCATCACCCAAACAAAACAGTAAATGTGTACCTATTTGTTGGGCACAAAATTTTATTCCTCTTCTCTAGCCCCTTTTTCTTTAACCTGTTCAATAGATATGCATGCACATATATACAATTTCTAACATTTATCATTTTCTATTCAACTTCATATTTGATTTGCTTTGGTCTAAAAACACCACTCATTCTAATATCGCATGCATAGGCTAAAATCATATCATTAGCTAGTTAATGTATATTTCAACTCATGCACGTTTATTTGAACAAGTGGATATTCTTAACTCACATTTCAAAGATGATAATTTTGGCGAACTAAAATAGATTTCAACACATGACTATTTTATTTAGTTCCTATGCATGTTAGAAATAATATTTCTATCACAAATATTTGTTTCAACGTCTGCATATCTTTAGCATATCACACATATGATAAAAATGATATTTTTATCATTTAAAATATTTATTCAACCAACGTATGGTTTCAACACTTCATAGTTTCAATAAAAATGTAATTTTTATCGTTCAATCTTTTTATTCAACACATGCACCTTTCCACTACACACATTTCTCAACAAATGAGTTTTTCCACACATGGACAATTTATTTATGTTGTTCATATTAGAAAGATGGGATTTTTATGATTGAAATTATTTATATAAGGCGAATATTTTTCATACTTCATATATATATAAAAATGTGATTTTTATTGTTTATACACTTCATTCATTCACAAATGAATTTTATTTTCACACAACACTTTTCAACACATGAATATTTCCACACATGGACATAGTTTCAATATATGACTTTAATTTCAATGCATGTAAAATAATTTCAACATATGAAAATAATTCTAACACACAAAGATTATTCAAAATTTCGGCAGCATAACGGCAGGGTAGTTAAACCGGCACCGTCCCTAGTACGGCTCCTCGCTCTACCTTAAAACCTCGCGGTTTTTGACAATGGGGAATCATGCATCTAATTCGCACGCAGGCGGCATGTTTATATTTATTTCATTTCCACAAACTAATCCTATGTGGTTTCAACCAAATATTTTCCAATCACAAACGGGTATTTTTCAACCTCAATCAATTCAATACCAACCACAAACAATCCCAAACAACAATTTGCCGTCAACCTATTTTCACAACAATTTCAACCAATATATATATCGTCCATGGTTTGTGGACGAGGGGCGTGTATATATATATATATATATATATATATATATATATATATATATATATTTATATATAGCAATTCACTTTTATTTCCACACACATATATATATAAAAAAGAAATTGAAGAGTGAGAATTTCTCACCAATAGCTATCCAATAACACGACTCTTCCTTTTCTAGAAATCTTCGTCTATTTCTTCTTCTTGTCGCTTTCGTTGCCCGTATTCTCTACATATGTAAAAATCGAATTTTTACTATGTTATTCAATATATAAAGATCATATTCTAAAAACAAAGATTATATTTTTAATATTCTTATGATGTAAAAATTATATTTTTATTACTTTAAAAATACAAGAATCATATCTTACTTCTTCTATTTAACAAAAATTCCGTCTTTTCTCTTTTTAAAAATATGATCTTTATTTTTGCAAGTTCAAATCTTTTTCTACTAAAAGATTAAACCTTTTTCTATTTCAAAGTTTATATTTTTCTATTTCAAAGTTTAAACCCTTTTTTTTCAAACCTTAAAATAAACTCAGTTTTTATTTCTTTTTTTTTAAAATCAGTTTTCAAAATTCTTTTCAAATCAGTTTTTATTTTTCATAAAAATCACTTTTTATTTTTCATAAAAATCAGTTTTAAAAATTCATAAAAAAATCAGTTTATAATTCTTTTCAAAAAAATCCAGTTTTTATTTACTTTAAAAATTCTTGTTTTTAAATCTTTTAAAAATTCTGTTTTTACATTCTAAAAAAATTCTGTTTTTAAATCTTTTAAAAATCCAGTTTTTATTTTCTTTAAAAATTCTGTTTTTAAATCTTTTAAAAATCCAGTTTTTATATTCTGTAAAAATTCTTTTTTAAATCAGTTTAAAAATTCTTTTAAATCAGTTTTAAAAATTCTTAAAAATCAGTTTTAAAATTCTTTTTAAAAAAAATCAGTTTATAATCTTCTAAAAAAAAAGAATCAGTTTTAAAACTTTTAAAAAAACAGTTTTAGCAGAACAAAACAAAATAAAAAATAAAAAGGAAATTACCTAATCACGCGAAGGGGAGGAGGGAAGAAGAGGCGTCGTCGGCGGCTCGTGGTGGTGGCGTTCGGAGGTGTCGCGGTGATGTTCGTCGGTGAAGGCGGGGTCTTCGGGGTCTTCGCTGGAAGGAGGAGGTCGTGCGGTGGGGGGGGGGGGGCGATTTGTTCGGTGGCGGCTTCGAGGTCAGGGGTGCGGCGCGATTTAGAATTAGGTTTTCTTTTTTTTTTTTTCTCTTTCTGAATAATGAATCGGGGGGGGGGGGGGCAATGAAGAAGAAAAGGAGGGAATATATTTTATTTTATTTTATTATTTAATTATTTAATTTTGCAAAAGGGTTGACTTTTACATATGACCTCGAAACGAGGCCCACCGCCTGTCGTCCATAGCGTTTTACCCCCATTCCGAACACAATGGGATATGTATCGTAAGCTGGTTTGATCGTTACAATCAGTTTCCGTTGAATTTACATTTAAATCCTTATATTGAATTTTAAACGTACATTTCAAATTACCGGGGTTACATACTAACTAGAAAAATTCCAGAAAAATATTTTCTAGTTTTGTATTGACGATACGGTCCTAACAAAAGTAGTTTCGTCGAATTCTAAGACCGTTTGAAAAATGGTCAATTTCCTGTTGATTAAATTCAACAGAAACTGGTCAAACGCGTTTTCTTTTGCCACGCTCACATATTGATTCGAAAAATTATGAAATTTGAAACCTAGGAATAGTTTGACATCCCGGACCCGACAAAAGTGGTTTCGTCGAATTCCGAGGCCGTTTGCAAAATATCAATTTTCCACCCTGCATAGTCGGTCAAAGTTCGAATTCAAATTTTCAAACTGACTTACTATTTCTAATTCACTAATTTATTGAAATATTCTATTTCAATTGTTCAAATTGCTTTGAAATAATCAATTTAAAAATTTTAAATTGGCTCGTATTTTCCGGGTTATTACAGCGTCAGTGGTTTTACACGCCCTGACGAGTTTGACTTATGTGGTTGTTGCTGTTGCAAGGCGCCTCGGATATATCGGTCGATTCGGGACCGATGGAGTCATTCGTTGGCTCATTTACGCCCCAAAGGGCGGGGAAACGCAGTGTTCAGGAATTTTAATCCACATCGGTGGACCGGCCCTGACGATCCAAGGGTCGATGCGCTCTGACCCTGAGGCTCGGGCTAGAGAGTCTCGAAGTCGGTGAGGACAATCTTTTGCCTCGGTTCGCAGATGGAAATCCAATTTCCAATACGTGACTTTGCGGTTTTGATTGTAATCCTATATATGGCGACATAGTAGGATGGGGCGCTTATGCCGTCTATGATTGATACTTATAATTTGAAGTTGTTTTATACACTATACACTTATTATAGTATCAAATTATTTGTTTTAAACGTATCAAGCATTCTTTGCTATTATAAGGTAAAAACCCTATCCTCCGGCTTGCGTTGCATTGTGTGATGGGACCTGGGTCTTATAATAGCTTCATTATTTCTTTATTTAGTATTGCGCTGTTGTTTTATGCACTGGTATTCTTGGGAGGAAACCCGTTCCGTGTTATACGGCGTGGTCCCTTGATTTACCGAACTTTAAAATAAAGTTTTAAATAACTGTTTTAGTTCTCACACCAGTCTCATGATTGACTTGGAGTTTATTGTTTTAACCTAAACTCTGGGTGCACTTATTTTCGACACGGGCAGCTAGTAGTTTTGGTTTTATAGATTTATATTCATAGGATCCTGGTTTACAACTGGAACGATATCCGGAAAGCTTTGTATCCGTATATCTCCTTCAGTTGTATTTTGTATTATTTTCCGCTGCTTTGTAATTTATTGTAATATCTGATATTTATCGAATGTATTTTATTTCTTAATACTTTGTATATTCTTGTATTCTGATGAATTGTTGTAATAAACAATGAAAAGTTCTTCTGTCTGCGTTCTTTTGTGTGTTGTTCTCGAAGTATCCGCTCTTTCCTTCATGGGAAAGTTGGGGGTCTTCACAGGAATGATGCAATTAGATACTAACTGGAGATTAGCTAAGTTGAATAGTTTCCTAGGTATTGATCTGATGTTGGTTTCGGCCTTCAGGATTAATACTT
Organism: Allium sativum; assembly: GCA_030737875.1. Taxonomy (NCBI): domain Eukaryota; kingdom Viridiplantae; phylum Streptophyta; class Magnoliopsida; order Asparagales; family Amaryllidaceae; genus Allium; species Allium sativum. Next base: position 181,465,054 of record CM060913.1, on the reverse strand, counting down.
AGGGAATTGTTCTCTTACTAATTTACGGCTAGAGACTGATGGAATGGTGTCTTTATTAACACTGTTGTTAAACCCAATCTGAAAATAATAAATCTTTTATTTAAGATTTAAATAAGAATTACCAATTAATTAACATTTAATTGGAATTGAAAAAGGAATGTGAATTGGGTTTATTGTGAACTGTGTTTTTAACGACATTCGTTCTTTAACCCGATTTACAGTGAAATGTGATTTGGAATTTATAAATCTTTTTATTAAGATTTGACGAGAATTTTCCAAAGTAAAGTTTTCCAATTTAATATATTAAATTGGAATTGAATGGAATTCGATTTGATAATAATCGAAGTGAACTTCTGTGGAGGAAGACTGTTAATACATATGGAATTTAAAAGGCCTTGTCATTATTCCATTTATATTATTGGTCAGATAAGCAAATTGATATTGATTATATATTGATTCCATAATTAATGGTATGAGATTTAGGTTTATCGTGAACTGTGTTTTAAAAGACATTAGTTCTTTAATCCAGTTAAAGACAGGATAACATGTCTAACATTATATTTCGAACTGTATGGTTGATTTCTGCTAAATATATGTAAGAACCCGTAACTTCCCCGTGAAGGAAAGAGCGGATACTTTGAGAACAGGATAAAATAGAACGCAGACGGAAGAACATTTCATTGTTATTACAGCAATTCCATCAGATACAAGAATATACAGAGTATAAATGAATAAAATACATTCGATAAATATCAGAGATTACAATAATTTACATAGCAGCGGAAAAATATACAAAAACACAACTGAAAGTGATACACGGATACAGAGCTTTCCGAGCATCGTTCCAGCTGTAAATCAGGACCCTGTGGATATAAATCTGCAAAACCAAAACTACTAGCTTCCCGTGTCGAAAATAAGGGCACCCAGAGTTTAGGTTAAAACAATAAACTCCAGGTCAGTCATGTGACTGGAGTGAGAACTAAAACAGTTATTCAAAACTTTACTTTAAAAAGATAGTAATTCAAGGGACCACGCCGTATAACACGAAACGGGTTTCCTCCCAAGAATACTAGTGCATATAACAAAACAGAGCAATGCTTTTTGAAAAAATGAAGCTATTATAAGACCCAAGTCCCATCACACAATGCAACGCAAGCCGAAGGATAGGGTTTTCCCTTATAATAGCCAAATAATGCTTGATACGTTTAAACAAATCAATTGATACTATCATAGGTGTATAGTGTCTAAACATTTTCAATCATAAATATCAATCATAGACGGCATAGGTACCATATATCATGTCGCCATACTAGTTCTACAATTAAAACCGCAATATCACGTATTGGAAATTAGATTTCCGTCATGAGTCGAGGCAAGGGGCAAGCTCCTCTCCGATTCGAGACACTCTAGCAAATGTCCCAGGACCCCACTATGATCCTTGGATCTTCAGGGCCGGTCCTCTCTTACTTTTGAGGATTGACTATTCCTAAACACACGTTTCCAGGTCCTTACAGACCTATATACGAGGCGCCTCGTATCCAACAACCACACAGGTGAAAAGTATATAAATGTCAGGGCTGGTAGGTCACTGACACCACCCTAGCTAGAAAAAACGTCATGCTCTCCCTGTAGTCACTATCTCATTTTTGACTCATACCGAGGTGTGAGGCTCGCGAATTCACGTTATACACAAAGTTACGCCACACAGACCGTGCTTTGATCATCAACCACAAGACTTTGCTTTTCAACAGAAGCCCTGATCAATTGCCACTTACGCGTGCCAGACTGGCAATTCACTCCATGTGACTGATGTCCATCGATGTACAACCTCTGAGCTCGTACGTCTCATAGAAGGGCGTTAAGAAAGAGAATAAATTCTCTGCCGCCAAACAGATATATATTTAATAAAGATCAATCAACACAGAATAAAATCCAATGTCAGACACACAATCCATTTACAAGTTCGTTCTGGGTCTGAACGAAACCGGAGGCACTTTCCTCGCATATACATCCATCTCCAAGTACGTCTGGACGATCACCAACTGTTTCTCTCTACTTGGGTGTACAACCCAATCAAGATCATCAGTAATCACCCAAACGATATTAAGACTTCCGGTCTTCAACCACCGTCTTCATCTTCGACATCTCGTCGAATCGGCTATTCAGAACGGGTATAAACCCGGCCTTTCTGAATTACCCACGTGTATGATAAACAATTGTTACACAAACACAACAAACGCCTCATTCCAATTCAGAATATTCTTTTATTCACAAAATCACATTCTTAGGGAAAGGTTCCCATTAATTTTATCCAAAATAAATTCTTCTAAATTTATTCTTTAATCTTCCTTTGGATATCATTTCTAACTAGTCGGGATTAGCGAACCACACCTAAGTAATTATTTATTTTATTTCCCAATCCCAACCTATTCATCCCATGGAGCAAAGCTGGTAATACTCCATATCTAACACCATGGTGTTATCGGTAAAATTAATTAACATTTCACGTTCAAATCTAATTAAAGATTTAACTATCGCTTTGGAGCAAAACTGGTGGTACTCCATTCTCGATCACCTTTCAGATTTGATAATTTAAATTATCAATTCACATTTCAATCTAATTAAAGATTCATTATAACTCCACTTAGTTTTAATCTTTCAAAAATCAACATCTTGCCTTTAACTGGGTTAAAGAACCAATGTCATCTAAAACACGATTCATGATAAACCCAAATCACATTTGATATTAAATACAAGGCTCTGAATAGAAAATATACCGGCTTATATTCAATATCAAATTCTGAAACCAACAAATATCGTATTGGAAATAACAATATAGAATATATCTTTCAAATTCCCATAATAATATCTATATAGTCATGAAATCCAACATCGAAATATTCCGAAGATAATTTCGATTCAACTCCAGTCCAATCCACATATTGGGAATATTGATTATTTTTAAAATCACTTTCAAATTCAATTTATTTATTTCAAAAAATAAGTTGATTTTAATTCTAGTTCAAAACTAGTTCATTTCGATAAAAATCTATTTTTATCTTTTCAAATGTGGAATTTTTCACACCAGTTCTTCCCAATTCACATATTATGATTTTACACAAATTATCAATATTTTTAATAATTTTAACAAGGCCCGTATAGTCGATTTCCATCAACGGCCATCGAACTGCACTTACAGCGACCTTTTCCAAATTTGATTTGGACATAATTCCAAATCCAACCGTTAGGTTTTAAATTTCTAATATTCATTGGAAAGCTCATTTCGATACGGACCCAACGGTTCTAGTTTTAGGAGAATCCGACGGTCGAATCTCCCGTAACGTCGATTCAAAGTCAATGGTCGAAATTCACGAACTGCCGCGGCGTGGCTCGTTCTATTCAGGCCATTATATATATATATATATATATATATATATATATATATATATCTCATCGATTTCCTTTTTAAAATGAATTTTATAAATAGTTCTAAATTCGTTTCAAAAACAATTTCAACTTCGTCTTCTATTTCAAATCGATTTCATTTCAATTCAATTCGAATTCATTTCAATTTTACTTAATTCGAATTCCAATTCGTTTCAATTCAAATTCTAATTCGTTTCAATTCAATTCAATTTGAATTTACCTTCTATTTACTTCAATTCGAATTCAAATTCACTTTCTATTCAATTCGAATCGAATTCATTTTCCATTCGATTCGAATTCATTCCAATTTTATTTAATTCGAATTCAAATTCGTTTCAATTCAATTCAAATTATACTTCGTTTCAATTCAATTCCAATTCGTTTCAATTCAAATTCAAATTCATTTCAATTCAATTCAAACTCTAATTCGTTTCAATTCAATTCAAATTTAATTCAATTTGAATTCATTTCTATTAAATTCGAATTCAAATTAACTTTATATTCAATTCGAATCGAATTCATTTTCTATTCGATTCGAATTCATTTCAAATTGATTCAATAAAATTTTAATTTGAATTTTAATCTAATTTAATTTGAATTTCATTTCAAAATATTAAATTTTGAAATCAATTTTCAATATTCATTATAAAATGAATAAAATCGATATAAATATCGTTCATGTCAAAATAGCGCAACTCTAATCAACACGACTTTATATATTTCAATAATTCGTTATTCTATTCAACAAATGAATATTTATCCCATTCAACACATGAATCAATATTTCTTTCAACACACGACTAATCTCAACACATGAGTACTGTCAACACACGACTATTTTTGTTATGTAAAATATTTTTTAAAACTATGGTATCTATCGTTTGATTTTCAATCAGACTCCACCGTGAAGTAGTTCTAATTTTAAATATGATAAAGATGTAAATTTTATTATTAAAATATTTTACTCAACACATGAACATCGTCAACACATGACTATTTTTATATTCAACACATGAATTTCCTTTTATAATATTCATTATTTTCCCGATTGGAATGAGACCCAATCAATCACCATATAATGTTAATTATATGGATTCCATACAGCACATGTATATAATAGCAACGATAAATAATCAACCATCATCCAAAGTGCACCACACAACTGCATAAGCATCAAATATAAATAATTAACGTTTACACAGCCTGTCGACCAATTGATCGACATACAATTAAATAATTGGGATTAGTGTACGCCAAATATCATCCCAACACCCGTGTGGGGTTTCAAATCAACAAACACAGATTTTTATTTGTGCAGTTGGACGATGTGTGAAATTTATCGACCCAATCGATATCAGTCAAATCAGTGTATATAAACAAATCGTCCGATTTGTTTATAACTATTTATTTACTCACATTCACGTTAAAAATTATATTTTTAATAATAAAATATTTTTAACTATATAAATATTCTATTTCCTTTCAACACATGAATATATTTCATTATCTATTTCACATCAATTTCACAAACAAATTTCACAACACATCAATCAAACAAACAAGCCATCCATGGTCTGTGGATGACGGGTGTCGGGTGCTGCTAAGCACCGTCTGCATCCTAGTATATATATATATATATATAACTAGAAAAAGAAACTTAGAGTGAGAAGTTCTCACCAACTAGCTAATCCAAACGCCTCGTCTCTTCTTAAGTAGAAATCTTCATCGTTCTCGCCTTTCATCACTTTCGTTGCCCGTATTCTCTACATATGTAAAAATCGAATTTTTACTTTACTATTCAATACATAAAAATAAAAAATTTACTTCGCTATTCAATATATAAAAATCAAATTTTTACTTTGCTTTTTAATATATAAAAATCGAATTTTTACTTCGCTATTTAGTATATAAAAATCGAATTTTTACTTCGCTATTCAATATATAAAAATCAAATTTTTACTTTGTTGCCATGTATATAAAAATCCCATTTTTATAATCACGCTATATGGTTAAAAATTATATTTTCACAACGCTACTATATAGATAAAAATTCTATTTTTACATCGCTAATATATAGATAAAAATTCTATTTTTACATCGCTACTATATAGATAAAAATTCTATTTTTATTCAACGGTGTTCATATAATAAAGATTATAATTTTATCATGCTATTCTCTATATAAAGATTTCGCCTTTTTAAATATAAAGATTTCGCCTTTTTAAATATAAAGATTTCGCCTCTTTAAATATAAAGATTTCGCCTCTTTAAATATAAAGATTTCGCCTTTTTAAATATAAAGATTTCGCCTCTTTAAATATATAGATTTCGCCTCTTTATATATAAAGATTTCGCCTTTTTCTACTTTAAAAATGTCGTCTTTCACTACATAAAAATATCGTCTTTTTATATCCTACCGTATAAAGATCACATTTTTATTATCTATATAATATGAAAATTATATTTTCAACGTTTACATGCGATAAAAATTATATTTTTAACTTCTACAATATAAAAGATTATATTTTTAAAACTATTCATATGTCAAAAATCATATTTTTCTACTTGTTCTTCATATTAAAAATGCAAACTTTAACATGCCATTCATTTTCTAAACTGAAATTATAATCAAATAATAAAAACAAAAAGGGAAAAGAAGAACTTACAGCGCACAAGAGGGGTTTCGCTGTCGCCTGAAGTTGGAAGGGGTCGGGGGTGCGGATTTCAGAGGAGAAGGGGTCGGGGAGGGCGCTGCCACGACGCAGCAGGCGGAGGAGGTGGCGGAGGGATCGGCGGCTCGGCGGTTTGGGGATTTCGAGAGAGAGGGGTGCGGTTTTTAGGAGGGGAAGGAGTTAAGGAGGCGCAGCGGAGGGGAGGGGGAGATGGTGGCGTGCGGTGGCGTGCGCCCCTTGGCGGCGGTGGAGGGTGGATCGACATCGGGATTCTTTTTTTTTCCTTTTCTTTTGACAGAATGAACGAAAGTGGGGGCCTGAGGAAATTAAGGAGAGGAGGAGAGAGATTTTAATTTTATATTATTTAATTTCAAGAAAAGTTGACTTTTACATACGACCTCTAAACGAGGCCCACCGCCTGTCGTCCATAGCTAATTACCCCCATTCCAAACACAATGGGATATGTATCGTAGGCTGATTCGATCGTTACAATCAGTTTCCGTTAAAATCAAAATATAACTCTATATATTAAATTTGAACGCGCATTTCATTTTACCAGGATCACATACTAAATAGAAAAATTCCTGAAAAATATTTTCTAGCTTCGTATTGACGATACGGTCCTAACAAAACTAGTTTCGTCGAATTCTGAGACGGTTAGAAAAATGGCCATTTTCCAGTCGATTAAAATCAACTGAAAATGTTCAAGCGCGTTTTCCTTCGCCACGCTCACATATTGATTCAACAAATTATGAAATTTGGAATCTAGCAATAATTTGACGTCACGGATCCAACAAAGTGGTTTCGTCGAAATCCGAGGTCGTTTGCAAAATTCCCATTTTTAAGGGCCTGAATTCCATAGCGACTATTCAGAATTTTCAACTGGACATATCTTTTGATTCATGCTATGAAATCTCGATTGTTCGGATTCGTTGGAAAGATATTATCAAATAGTTCCTATTATTTTTGGTTTCACTAAAATCCGGATTGTTTTGCACCCGGTACATTCAATTGAATTTTGAAATCGAATTATCGAACTACCGCGCCATTTTCAATTCTATTTATATTTTATATATAATTATTTATATTACAATGACGACGTATATAATATATACTTCAAATTCTATTCAAAATAAATTTCTCGTCGATTATTTAAAATAATTCATTTTAAATGTTCAAAATTCACTAAAATTGCCAAAATAAAAATTTTAAACTGGCTCGGATTTCCGGGTTGTTACAATCTCCCCCACTTAAAACTTTTCATCCCCGAAAAGGAACAAAGTCGAAAGTGGTTTGATTAATCATCTACGTTCGATCTGGCTTCCATTCTCCAACTTTTCAGTTTCTGATAATTTTCAAATTCTTCAAAAATTTGGCTAACACCCTAAATTTTCGAAAAATTTCGCCATAACCTCCCCTGCACCGGGAGCCACGGGAAAATCCCGAAATTGCCATACAGGCCTTCTGATCTCAAAAAGAAAAAGAAAAAGCCAAGAGGCTAGCCAATAGGCTCATAAAATCGTCATCACCCAAACAAAACAGTAAATTATAGTAAATATATACCTATTTGTCGGGCAAACAAATTTTATTCTCTGCTCTAGCCTCCTTGCTATGACCTGTTCAATGTAAGTACATGTATACGCAAGCAAATGCGACCAATTTCAATATAACTCAATATGTGATTCAATTAAGCTAAATGGCTCAAAATTATCAAACAAATAAACAACCAACAAAAACATCAATCAACTAGTGGATTAGAGTTTCAAATTCATAACTTGATACATATACAGAAAATCATGTTTTTGATGCCAGTTCACAACAATGTATTTTAGCTATATTAGTTTTGGTTCTCACACCAGTCTAATGGAAATATATAGATATCACACCTTCGAAACACGAACACAAATACTGATGATGTGGCCACATCATCAGAATCATCCCCGGGTGTCTAGAATGTGATTCTATATCTATCCAGTATATTAAAACTTCGAATATACGTTCATGACGCGTATATGCAAAATCTTTATATACTCGATTGTCCAAATTCAAAATAAATAAATTATTCAAATACGTAAAAAACGATTTAAATTTTCAAATCAAAATTGTTTTTGTTTGAAAAATATACTCTTCACACTCGTTCTAGGACACTACTGATCCTATCTCTAACGAGTCATTCTAATTGGATATTACTAATCCAATATCTGATGAATTCTTTCGTATGGTTTTAATGTGTCTTGTTCTCGAGATCTGTAAACCAAAGCTCTTATACCAAACTGCAAGAACCCGTAACTTCCCCGTGAAGGAAAGAGCGGATACTTTGAGAACAGGACAAAATAGAACGCAGATGGAAGAACATTTCATTGTTATTACAACAATTCCATCAGATACAAGAATATACAGAGTATAAATGAATAAAATACATTCGATAAATATCAGAGATTACAATAATTTACATCGCAGCGGAAAAATATACAAAAACACAACTGAAAGTGATATACGGATACAGAGCTTTCCGAGCATCGTTCCAGCTGTAAATCAGGACCCTGTGGATATAAATCTGCAAAACCAAAACTACTAGCTGCCTGCGTCGAAAATAAGGGCACCCGGAGTTTAGGTTAAAACAATAAACTCCAGGTCAGTCATGTGACTGGTGTGAGAACTAAAACAGTTATTCAAAACTTTACTTTATAAAGATAGTAATTCAAGGGACCACGCCGTATAACACGGAATGGGTTTCCTCCCAAGAATACTAGTGCATATAACAAAACAGCGCAATGCTTTTTGAAAAAATGAAGCTATTATAAGACCCAAGTCCCATCACACAATGCAACTGTGAAAACCCGTAACTTCCCCGTAAAGAAAGCGTCGGATAGTTCGAGAACAAGCCACAACAGAACGCATATGAAAGAACATTTCATTGTATATTACAACAATGCATCAGATTACAAGAATATACAGAGTATAAATGAATATTACACAGAAATATCAGAGATTTAAATTACATTTAAATACATAGCAGCGGAAAATAATACAATACACAACTAGAGGAGATATACGGATACAAAGCTTTCCGGATATCGTTCCAGCTGTAAACCAGGATCCTGTGAATATAAATCTGCAAAACCAAAACTACTAGCTGCCCGTGTCAAAATAAGGGCACCCAGAGTTTAGGTTAAAACAATAAACTCCAGGTCAGTCATGTGACTGGTGTGAGAACTAAAACGGTTGTAAATCTTTATTTTAAAGATAGGTAAATCAAGGGACCACGCCGTATAACACGGAACAGGTTTCCTCCCAAGAATACCAGTGCATAAAACAAACAGCGCAATGCTAAATAAAGAAAAATGAAGCTGTTATAAGACCCCGGTCCTATCACACAATGCAACGCAAGCCGGGGGATAGGGTTTTCCCTTATAACAGCCAAAGAATGCTTGATACGTTTAAAACAAATCATTTGATACTATTATAAGTGCATAGTGTATAAAACACCTTCAAATCATAAGTATCAATCATAGGCGGCATGGGTACCATATATCATGTCGCCATATATAGGTTTACAAATAAAACCGCAAAGTCACGTATTTGAAAATTGGATTTCCATCTATGAACTGAGGCAAAAGATAGTCCTCAACCGATTCGAGACGCTCTAGCCCGTGTCTCAGGATCAGAGCTCGAGTGACCCTTGGATCGTTAGGGCCGGTCCACCGATGTGGATTAAAATGCCTGAACACTGCGTTTCCCCACCCTTTGGGGTGTCAATGAGCCAACAAATGACTCCATCGGTTCGAGAACGACCGATATATCCGAGGCGCCTCGCAACAGCAACAACCACATAAGTCAAACTCGTCAGGGCGTGTAAAACCACTGACGCCACTTTTTAGCTAGAAGGAAACGCATGCCCTCCCTGAGGTCCGTCTCCCGTTTTTGGTTCATACCGGGTGTGAAACACGCGAAGTAACCGTTACACAAAGCTACGCCACAAAGGCCTTGCTTTGATCATCACCACAAGACTTTGCTTTTCAACAGAAGCCTCCATCAATTGCCACTTAGGCATGCCACACAGGCAATTCACTCCATGCGTTTGATATCCATCAATATATAACCCCTGAGCTTGTACGTCTCAGAGAAGGGCGTTAAGCAAGAGAATAAATTCTCCACCGCCAAACAGATATATATTTAATAGAGATCAATCACACGGACTAAAATCCAATGTCAGACACACAGTCCATTTACAAGTCCGTTCTGGGTCTGAACGAAACCGAAGGCACCTAGTACCCCGCATATCCATCGATCTCCAAGTACGTCTGGACGATCACCAACTGTTTCCGTCTTCTTGGGTGTACAGCCCAATCAAGATCATCAGTTATCACCCAAACGACGTGAAGACTTCCGGTCTTCGACCATCGTCTTCATCTTCGACTTATCGTCGTATCAGCTATTCAGAATGGGATAAACCCGGTCTTTCCGAATAACTCGCGTATATTTTAAATAAGTGTTACACAAACACAACATACGCCTCATTCGAATCCATTAGTCACTAACCGTAAATAAATCAAGAGAATAATTCCCTAAATATTAACCCCGAAGGCCGAAACCAACATCAGATCAATATCCAGAAAATCATTCTGCTTGGCTAACCGACAGTTAGTTTCTAAATTTCACATTCATAGGGAAAGGTTCCCATTAATTTTATCCAAGATAAATTCCTGAATTTATTCTCTAATCTTCCTTTGAATTTCGATTCAACTAGTCGGGATTAACGAACCTTACCGAAGTAATCATTTGTTTTAATTTCCCAATCCCAACCTATTCATCCCATGAAGTAAAACTGGTGATACTTCACCTCTAACACCACGGTGTTATCGGTAAATTCAATTACCACTTCACGTTCAAATCTAATTAAAGATTCAACTATCGCCTGGAGCAAAACTGGTGATACTCCATTCTCGACCATTTCAATCTAATTAAAGATTCATTAAAACTCAACTTAGTTTTAATCGTTAACTGGGTTAAAGAATCCGTGTCATTTAAAAACACAGTTCACAATAAACCCAAAATCACCTTCATTAATTATCGGGTTAAAGAACGAGTGTTATTTAAAACACTGGCCACGATAAACCCAAAAATCAATATCAATTCAATTCCAATTAAATATTATTTAATTGGTACACTTCATTAAATCTAAATAAAAAGATTTAATCTTTTCCCAACTGGGTTCAAGACCAGTGTTAGTGAAGACACCATTCACGACAAACCCAAATCACATTTGATATTCAATATAAGGCTCTGAATAGAAAATATATCGGCTTATATTCAATATCAAATTCTACGATTAACAAATGTCGTATTGGAAATAACGATATACATATATATCTTTCAAATTTCCATAACAACACCTGTATAATCACGAATTCCAACATCGAAATATTCCGAAGACAATTTCGATTCAATTCCACTCCAATGCAATCATTGGATATTCTGGTTATTTTCAAAACCCTTTTTAAATTCAATTTATTTATTTAAAAATAAATAGAATTATATTTCTAGTTCAAAACTAGTTCATTTCGATAAAAATCTATTTTTATCTTTTCAAATATGGAGTTTTTTCATCCCAATTTTTCCCAAATCATTTCTTATGATTTTACACAAATTATTACTATTTTTAATAATTTTATCAAGGCCCGTACAGTCGATTTCCATCAATGGCCATCGAACTGCACTTACAACGACCTTTTTCAAATTTGATTTGGACGTAACTCCAAATCCAACCGTTAGATTTCAAATTTCTAATATTCGTTAGAAAGCTCTTTTCGATACGAACCCAACGGTTCCGGTTTTAGGAGAATCCGACGGTCGGATCTCCCGTAATGTCCGTTTGAAATAAATAGTCGAAATTCACGAACTGCCGCGGCGCGGCGCGTTCTATTTAGGCCATTCTATTATATATATAATATATATAATATATATTTCGTCGATTTCTATTTAAAACGAATTATATAAATAGTTTTAAAATTCATTTCAAAAGCAATTTCAACTTCCATTTTAATTCAAATCAAAATTGAATTCTTCTTTATAAATTCGTTTTAAAATTCATTTCTATTCAATTCAAATTTCAATCCAATTTGAATTCATTTTAATTCGCTTTCAATTCAATTTGAATTCGTATTCAATTCAATTCATTTCGAAATCGATTTCAATTCAATTCATTTCGAAATCGTTTTCAATTCAATTCATTTCGAAATCGTTTTCAATTCAATTCATTTCGAAATCGTTTTCAATTCAATTCATTTCGAAATCGTTTTCAATTCAATTCATTTCGAAATCGTTTTCAATTCAATTCATTTCGAAATCGTTTTCAATTCAATTCATTTCGAAATCGTTTTCAATTCAATTCATTTCGAAATCGTTTTCAATTCAATTCATTTCTTTTTCAAAATAGTTGTTGTTATCAAAATATTTCGTTCAACACATGACCAATCTCAATGGATGAGTACTGTCAACACATGAACCTTTATTTTATAATATTCTTTATTTTTCAAATTGGAATGAGGCCCAATCAATCACCATATAATGTTAATTATATGGATTTTCATACTACACACGTATATAATAGCATTGAAAAATAATCAACCATCAACCAAAGTGCACTACACTGTATATAAGCATCAAATATAGATATCTAACTCTTATAACAGCCTGTCAATCAATCGATTGACATATTCAATCAATCAGGATGAGTGAACTTCAAATTTCATCCCAACACCCGTGTGGGGTTTCAAACAATCAAACACAGATTTTATTTGTGCAGTTGGGCGATGTGTAAAATTTATCGACCCAATCAATGTCCTTCAAATAGGTGTACATAAACAAACCGTCCGGTTTGTAAATGAATATTTTATCTTATTCACTTCACGTTAAAAATTATATTTTTAACGATAAAACATTTTATTTTAACATATGAATTTCTATTCAGTTCATTCTTTAAATAAAATGATATTTTTATTTTTCTAACATATTTTAGACAATTTCGGCGGCATAACGGCACGATACTAGAAACGGGACAAGGCCTAGCCTTATCCCCGGTCTAGTGAAGGCCCACGCCATTCACACATCAATCAATCCATTCATTTCACCAAACAATTCAATTTCACCAAACAATCTAACTAATTTTATGCAACCAAACAAACAAGTCCATGGTCTGTGGACGATTGTGTCGGGTGCTACTAAGCACCGTCTGCATCCTAGTATATATATATATAAATAGAAATGAAATTGAAAGGTGAGAAATTCTCACATATAGCTATCCTAGCTCCACGGCACTTCATTGATAGAAATCTTCATCGCTATCGCATCTTCGTCGTCTTCGTTGCCCGTAGCCACTACATATGTAAAAATCGAATTTTTACTTCGTTACTCAATTTATAAAAATCGAATTTTTACTTCGATGTTCAATATATAAAAATCATATTTTTATCTCGAAGTTCAATAAAAAAAAATCATATTTTTCTTTCGAAGTTCTATATATAAAAATCATATTTTTCTTTCGAAGTTCTACATTTTCAAAAACAACGACTATATTTTCTAAATAATTTTAAATAGATTTTAAAACTGAATTTAAACTGAATTTAAATATTAAAAATAAATAGAAAACCTAAATCAAAACTTACTTTGTTTCTTCAGCACGAACGAGAGGGGGGGGTCTGTTTTGAGGGTGGCGCGAGGCTGTGGGGTGCTCCATCGGCCAAGGGTACGGATTGGGTGCGGTTTTGGTAGAAGGAGAGAGGAAGGGCGAGGGGGGAGGCGGCTATGGAGGCGGTAGCGGTCTGCCCGGTGGCGCGTGGGAGGGTTCGACGGGGTTTGAGGTGTTTGGGCTCTAACGAAGCAGGGGGGAGGGTGGAGGCTCTCGAATCGAAGGGGAAAGAGGGGAGAGGAGGGGCGGCGGACTGGGGTGGGCGGCGGAGGTGGTGCGGCGGCTCCAGGATCGAGGCGACGGGGGTTTAGGTTTAGTTAGTTTTTTTTTTTTGATTAAATGCACTAACGGGGGGGGGGGGGGGGCTGGAGGTATAGGAGAGAAAAGGGGGGGAAGAATAATATTTTTTTTAATTAATTTAATTTCAAAAAGTTGACTTTTTATTTCGACCTCAAAACGAGGCCCACCGTCTGTCGTCCATAGCGTTTCACCCCCATTCTGAACACAATGGGATATGTATCGCAAGCTGATTCGATCGTCTCGATAAGTTTCCGTTGAATTTACATTTAAATCGCTATATTGAATTTTAAACGTACATTTCAAATTACCGGGGTCACATACTAACTCTAAAAATTCTCGAAAAATATTTTCTAGCTTCGTATTGACGATACGGTCCTAACAAAACTAGTTTCATCGAATTCTGAGACCGTTGGGAAAATGGCCATTTTCCAGTCGATTAAAATCAACTGAAACTGGTCAAACGCGTATTCCTTTGCCACGCTCACTTATTGATTCGAAAAATTATGAAATTTGGAATCTAGCAATTACTTGACGCCACGGACCAAACAAAACTGGTTTCGTCGAAATCCGAGGTCATTTGCAAAATGTCCATTTTTAAGGGCCTGAATTCCATAGCGACTATTCAGAATTTTCAACTGGACATATCCTTTGATTCCCGCTATGAAATCTTGATTTTTCGGATTCGTTGGAAAGATATCATCAATTAGATCCTATGATTTTTGGTTTCACTAAAATCCGGATTGTTTTGCACCCGGTATATTCAATTGAAGTTTGAAATCGAATTATCGAACTACCGCGCCATTTTCAATTCTATTTATAATTATATATAAATATTTATATTCTAATGACGACGCGTATAATATATACGTTCGAATTATATTCAAAATTAATTTTTCGGTCGATATTATTTAAAATAATTCATTTTAAATAATCAAAATTCGCTAAAATTGCCAAAATAAAAATTTTTAAACTGGCCCAGATTTTTGGGTTATTACAGCAACGCAAGCCGGAGGATAGGGTTTTCCCTTATAATAGCCAAATAATGCTTGATACGTTCAAAAAAATCATTTGATACTATCATAGGTGTATAGTGTCTAAACATTTTCAACCATAAATATCAATCATAGACGGCATGGGTACCATATATCATGTCGCCATACTAGTTCTACAATTAAAACCGCAATATCACGTATTGGAAATTGGATTTCCGTCATGAGTCGAGGCAAGGGGCAAGCTCCTCTCCGATTCGAGACACTCTAGCAAATGTCCCAGGACCCCACTATGATCCTTGGATCTTCAGGGTCGGTCCTCTCTTACTTTTGAGGATTGGCAACTCCTGAACACACGTTTCCCGGTCCTAACAAACCTATATCCGAGGCGCCTCGTATCCAACAACCACATTGGTGAAAAGTATATAAATGTCAGGGCTGGTAGGTCACTGACACCACCCTAGCTAGAAAGAAACGTCGTGCTCTCCCTGCAGTCACTATCCCGTTTTTCACTCATACCGAGGTGTGAGGCTCGCGAATTCACGTTATACACAAAGCTACGCCACACAGGTCGTGCTTTGATCATCAACCACAAGACTTTGCTTTTCAACAGAAGCCCTGATCAATTGCCACTTACGCGTGCCATACTGGAAATTCACTCCATGTGACTGATGTCCATTGATATACAACCTCTGAGCTCGTATGTCTCAGAGAAGGGCGTTAAGCAAGAGAATAAATTTTCTACCGCCAAACAGATGTATATTTAATAGAGATTAGTCAACACAGAATAAAATCCAATGTCAGACACACAATCCATTCACAAGTTCGTTCTGGGTCTGAATGAAACCGGAGGCACTTTCCTCGCATATACATCCATTTCCAAGTACGTCTGGACGATCACCAACTGTTTCCCTCATCTTGGGTGTACAGCCCAATCAAGATCATCGGTAATCACACAAACGATGTGAAGACTTCCGGTCTTCAACCACCGTCTTCATCTTCGACATCTCGTCGAATCGGTTATTCAGAATGGGTATAAACCCGGCCTTTCTGAATAACCCACGTGTATGATAAACAATTGTTACACAAACACAACAAACGCCTCACTCCAATTCAGAATATTCTTTTATTCACAAAATCACATTCTTAGGGAAAGGTTCCCATTAATTTTATCCAAGATAAATTCTTCTAAATTTATTCTTTAATCTTCCTTTGGATATCATTTCTAACTAGTCGGGATTAGCGAACCACACCGAAGTAATTATTTATTTTATTTCCCAATCCCAACCTATTCATCCCATGGAGCAAAACTGGTAATACTCCATATCTAACACCACAGTGTTATCGGTAAAATTAACTACCTTTCACGTTCAAATCCAATTAAAGATTTAACTATCGCTTTGGAGCAAAACTAGTGGTACTCCATTCTCGTTCACCTTTCAGATTTGATAATTTAAATTATCAATTCACATTTCAAACTAATTAGAGATTCATTAAAACTCCACTTAGTTTTAATCTTTCAAAAATCAACATCTTGCCTTTAACTGGGTTAAAGAACCAATGTCATCTAAAACACGATTACCAATAAACCCAAATCACATTTGATATTAAATACAAGGCTCTGAATAGAAAATATACCGGCTTATATTCAATATCAAATTCTGAAACCAACAAATATCGTATTGGAAATAACGATATAGAATATATCTTTCAAATTCCCATAATAATATCTATATAGTCATGAAATCCAACATCGAAATATTCCGAAGATAATTTCGATTCAACTCCAGTCCAATCCACGTATTGGGAATATTGATTATTTTTAAAATCACTTTCAAATTCAATTTATTTATTTCAAAAAATAAATTGATTTTAATTATAGTTCAAAACTAGTTCATTTCGATAAAAATCTATTTTTATCTTTTCAAATGTGGAATTTTTCACCCCAGTTCTTCTCAATTCACATATTATGATTTTACACAAATTATCAATATTTTTAATAATTTTAACAACGCCCGTACAATCGATTTCCATCAACGGTCATCGAACTACACTAACAACGACCTTTTCCAAATTTGATTTGGACATAATTCCAAATCCAACCGTTAGATTTCAAATTTCTAATATTCATTGGAAAGCTCTTTTCGATACGAACCCAACGGTTCTAGTTTTAGGAGAATCCGACGGTCGGATCTCCCGTAACGTCGATTCGAAGTCAATGGTCGAAATTCACGAACTGCCGCAGCACGGTGCGTTCTATTCAGGCCATTATGTATAATATATATATATATATATATATTATATATCTCATCAATTTCCTTTTTAAAATGAATTTTATAAATAGTTCTAAATTCATTTCAAAAACAATTTCAACTTCGTCTTCAATTTCAAATCGATTTGATTTCAATTCAATTCGAATTCATTTCAATTTTATTTAATTCGAATTCCAATTCGTTTCAATTCAATTTCTAATTCATTTCAATTCAATTCAATTTGAATTTACCTTCTATTTACTTCAATTCAAATTCACTTTCTACTCAATTCAAATCGAATTCATTTTCTATTCGATTCGAATTCATTCCAATTTTATTTAATTCGAATTCAAATTCATTTCAATTCAATTCAAATTATAATTCGTTTCAATTCAATTCAAATTCCAATTTGTTTCAATTCAAATTCTAATTCGTTTCAATTCAATTCAAATTCTAATTCGTTTCAATTTAATTCAAATTTAATTCAATTTGAATTCATTTCTATTCAATTCGAATTCAAATTCACTTTATATTCAATTCGAATCGAATTCATTTTCTATTCGATTCGAATTCATTTCAAATTAATTCAATAAAATTTCAATTTGAATTTTAGTCTAATTTAATTTGAATTTCATTTCAAAATATTAAATTTTGAAATCACTTTTCAATATTCATTATAAAATGAATAAAATCGATATAAATATCGTTCACGTCAAAATAGCGCAACTCTAATCAACATGGCTTTTTATATTTCAATAATTCGTTATTCTATTCAACAAATGAATATTTATCCCATTCAATACATGAATCTATATTTCTTTCAACACACGACTAATCTCAACACATGAGTACTGTCAACACACGACTATTTTTGTTATGTAAAATATTTTATAAAACTATGGTATCTATCGTTTGATTTTCAATCAGACTCCACCGTGAAGTAGTTCTAATTTTAAATATGATAAAGATGTAAATTTAATTATTAAAATGTTTTACTCAACACATGAACATCGTCAACACATGACTATTTTTATATTCAACACATGAATTTCCTTTTATAATATTCATTATTTTCCCGATTGGAATGAGACCCAATCAATCACCATATAATGTTAATTATATGGATTCCATACAATACATGTATATAATATCAACGATAAACAATCAACTATCATCCAAAGTGCACCACACAACTGCATAAGCATCAAATATAAATAATTAATGCTTACACGGCCTGTCGACCAATCGATCGACATACAATTAAATAATTGGGATTAGTGTACACCAAATATCATCCCAACACCCGTGTGGGGTTTCAAATCAACAAACACAGATTTTTATTTGTGCAGTTGGGCGACGTGTAAAATTTATCGACCCAATCGATATCAGTTAAATCAGTGTATATAAACAAATCGGCCGATTTGTTTATAACTATTTATTTACTCACATTCACGTTAAAAATTATATTTTTAACGATAAAATATTTTTAACTATATAAATATTTTATTTCCTTTCAACACATGAATATATTTCATTATCTATTTCACATCAATTTCACAAACAAATTTCACAACACATCAGTCAAACAAACAAGCCATCCATGGTCTGTGGATGACGGGTGTCGGGTGCTGCTAAGCACCGTCTGCATCCTAGTATATATATATATATATAACTAGAAAAAGAAACTTAGAGTGAGAAGTTCTCACCGACTAGCTAATCCAAACGCCTCGTCTCTTCTTAAGTAGAAATCTTCGTCGTTCTCGCCTTTCATCACTTTCGTTGCCCGTATTCTCTACATATGTAAAAATCGAATTTTTACTTTACTATTCAATACATAAAAATCGAATTTTTACTTCGCTATTCAATATATAAAAATCGAATTTTTACTTCGCTTTTCAATATATAAAAATCGAATTTTTACTTCGCTATTCAATATATAAAAATCGAATTTTTACTTCGCTATTCAATATATAAAAATCGAATTTTTACTTTGTTGCCATGTATATAAAAATCCCATTTTTATAATCTCGATATATGGATAAAAATTCTATTTTCACACCGCTACTATATAGATAAAAATTCTATTTTTACATCGCTACTATATAGATAAAAATTATATTTTTACATCGCTACTATATAGATAAAAATTCTATTTTTACATCGCTACTATATAGATAAAAATTCTATTTTTATTCAACAGTGTTCATATAATAAAGATTATATTTTTATCACGCTATTCTCTATATAAAGATTTCGCCTTTTTAAATATAAAGATTTCGCCTTTTTAAATATAAAGATTTCGCCTTTTTAAATATAAAGATTTCGCCTTTTTAAATATAAAGATTTCGTCTCTTTAAATATAAAGATTTCGCCTTTTTCTACTTTAAAAATGTCGTCTTTCACTACATAAAAATATCGTCTTTTTATATCCTACCGTATAAAGATAACATTTTTATTATCTATATAATATGAAAATTATATTTTCAACCTTTACATGCGATAAAAATTATATTTTTAACTACTACAATATAAAAGATTATATTTTTAAAACTATTCATATGACAAATATCATATTTTTCTACTTGTTCTTCATATTTAAAATGCAAACTTTAACATGCCATTCATTTTATAAACTGAAATTATAATCAAATAATGAAAAGAAAAAGGAAAAAAAGAAGAACTTACAGCGCACAGGGGAGGGGGGTTTCGCTGTCGCCTGAAGTCGGAAGGGGTCGGGGGTGCGGATTTCAGAGGAGAGGGGGTCGGGGAGGGCGCTGCCACGGCATAACAGGCGGAGGAGGTGGCGGAGGGATCGGCGGCTCGGGGGTTTGGGGATTTCGAGAGAGAGGGGTGCGGTTTTTAGGAGGGGAAGGAGGAGAAGAAGGAGGCGCAGCGGAGGGGAGGGGGAGATGGTGGCGTGCGGTGGCGCGCGCCCCTGGGCGGTGATGGAGGGTGGATCGACATCGGGATTCTTTTTTTTTTCCTTTTCTTTTGATAGAATGAACGAAAGGGGGGGGGCTGAGGAAATAAAGGAGAGGAGGAGAGAGATTTTAATTTTATATTATTTAATTTCAAGAAAAGTTGACTTTTACATACGACCTCTAAAAGAGGCCCACCGCCTGTCGTCCATAGCTAATTACCCTCATTCCGAACACAATGGGATATGTATCGTAGGCTGATTCGATCGTTACAATCAATTTCCATTAAAATCAAAATATAACTCTATATATTAAATTTGAACGCGCATTTCATTTTACCGGGGTCACATACTAACTAGAAAAATTCCTAAAAAATATTTTCTAGCTTCGTATTGACGATACGGTGCTAACAAAACTAGTTTCGTCGAATTCTGAGACCGTTAGAAAAATGGCCATTTTCCAGTCGATTAAAATCAACTAAAAATGGTCAAACGCGTTTTCCTTCGCCACGCTCACATATTGATTCGAAAAATAATGAAATTTGGAATCTAGCAATAATTTGACATCACGGATCCAACAAAAGTGGTTTCATCGAAATCCGAGGTCGTTTGCAAAATTCCCATTTTTAAGGGCCTGAATTCCATAGCGACTATTCAGAATTTTCAACTGGACATATCTTTTGATTCCCGCTATGAAATCTCGATTTTTCGTTTCGTTGGAAAGATATTATCAAATAGATCCTATTATTTTTGGTTTCACTAAAATCCGGATTGTTTTGCACCCGGTACATTCAATTGAAGTTTGAAATCGAATTATCGAACTACCGCACCATTTTTAATTCTATTTATATTTTATATATAATTATTTATATTCCAACGATGACGTATATAATATATACGTCGAATTCTATTTAAAATAAATTTCTCGTCGATTATTTAAAATAATTCATTTTAAATGTTCAAAATTCACTAAAATTGCCAAAATAAAATTTTTAAACTGGCTCGGATTTCCGGGTTGTTACAATATATATCAGTTTAGTGGCGAAGAATTTATTTTCTTGCTTAACAACCTTCTCTAAGACGTACGAGCTCAGAGGTTATATATAGGCAGAAATCAATAGTACGGTGTAGATTGTCGATGCGGTGTGTTTGATTTTCCGAAGTGAAATAATCATTAATATTGATTTTTGGGAAGATTAAAACTAAGTGGAGTTTTAATGAATCTTTAAATAGATTGAAAAAGGGAATGTGATAAGTTAAATTATCAAATTCGGGAAATGATCGAGAATAGAGTAGCATTAGTTTTGCTTCAAGCGATAGTTAAATCTTTAAATAGATTTAAACGGGAAATGGTAATTAATTTTACTGATAACACCGTTGTGTTAGTTATGGAGTAATACCAGTTTTGCTCCATGGGACGAATAGGTTGGGATTGGGAAATTAAATAAATGACTACTTCGGTAAGGTGCGTTAATCCCGACTAGTTTGGAAAACTTAATATGATTTGAATGATATCCAAAGGAAGATTAAAGAATAATTTTTAAAGAATTTATCTTTGATAAAATTTATGGGAACAAATCCCTAAAGATGAGAATATTTAAATAAAAGAATATTCAGAATTGGAATTAGGCGTATGTTTTGTTTTTATAGCACTTGTTTATTATATACGCGAGTTATTCGGAAAAGCCGGGTTTATACCCATTCTGAATAACTGATTTGACGATATGTCGACGATGAAGACGGTGGTTGAAGACCAGAGGTTGTAACACCCCACGTCCGTTAATGTCACTCACAAAGGGAATGCATTAAGTTTCATGGAGCATTATAAGTAAACAGAACGGAATATTACAAGACATAAAAGGTAGTACTTGAAAATTTTGTAATTTTAATGTAGCGGAAACAGAAATAAGTTTGATTACATTTCCAAACTAAAATCAAGAACATAATATCACGCTTGTACAAAACCTTTAGAGTACATAATTTTAAAGTCGTAATCCCCAACAGAAAAATGTAATACGCAGAATCAAAGCCAAGCAATACACCTTTCAACTTCAAGCTGGAAGAAAGAGATATCTGAACTAAGCTTGAGTATTTACTCCTTAAGAACCTTGGAGAGGGGAACGGAAGAAAAGAGGCAAAACAAACTAGGTCAGACATAAGTCTGGTGAGTCCAGTGACTTTAACAATACAATCATTAAAGCAACAGGATAAGAACATAAACTGGAAAGCAAGAAATGACTGTAGGATAAATAGGCATGACAAAGCAGACAAGATGAACAAGATATAACGTTGATTGCACTTCTAATCACTACAGGATAATTACTACAATGCACCAATGCTAGTAACACCGTATCATTACTAGTTGCACCGCACCCTTACTAGTCTCATACTAAAAGTTGTTCCCTTTTACTAATCATGATAATGGTAGTTTCGTGTACTCATAGCTGCTATCGTAGGTGCCCCTTTTTGCTCCTACCCCCACAAGTTCTACCCACTACCTTCCTCGTTCGATAGGCTCCCTAACTCGCGTGTATTTATTACTTGTGTCATTCAACCTCGCTTGTATGTATTCATTACTTTGTCATTCAACCTCGCTTGTATGTATTCATTACTTGTGTCATTCGGCCCTGCATATATGTAGATACCTGTGCTGGCCCCATCATGGGGTGTATCAATTCCCATGATGGCAACCCGACACGATTCAAGATGCACAATGTATACTACTGATGCCTAGTGCCTGCTTTTTCCACTCCCGAGCACGTGCACGCCCATACTACGTCAGAACCTACACTGCTGCACCACCCGTCGCTATTTTGACTGCTTATAATCAGCCTAGTAATCATGCCCCACCCTACCTAGCTCAGTGTGCCATGATATATCTATTTGAGTTACTGCTGAAATATGTCCCCGGTACTAGGGTTTCCTAATTAACATGTTATAATGGTTAAGTGTTTCAGTTTAACTTAATCCCACCCATTTGCTTAATTAACATGTTGTACTGGTTAAGTGTTGCCTATTCATATGTTGCTTAACCTCCTCACTAATCCATGCATGTTTATTTAACGGTTAAGTTTGTGGGCCTATATATACTAATATTACCCATTTAACCAAGATTTACTTAACCCTTTCCTTATCAAGTCCATATGTATTATTGGTTAAGCTTGCCTTAACCTTATCCACTTTGTTTATGTAATATTGGTTAAGTTGTCTTCTTGTCCATGTTAACTTAACCCACCCACCTAACATGTTGTATTGGTTAAGTGTCACCAGTTCATATGTTATTTAACCTTTCCATTCTTAGCATGTCTATTCCTTAGCTTTAATTTATTCAATAAAGCACCAACCTCTTACATTAGAACTGTTGTTTGCGGTTGCTGGATGTGCTGGGCGGTTCCGGGCAGACTTCTACCGCAAACTCAATCTAACCTCGGGTTTTTGGACTTAACGCGCTAACCTCTCACATTAGATCTATGTTGTTGCGGTCGCTGGATGTGCCAGGCGGTTCCGGGTAGCCTTACACCGCAAATCAATCTAACCTCGGGTTAGGCACGTTCATCTTTTAGCCAATTTACATATTTACCATTCATGTCCAAGTTTATATGTAAATTATCCATAAGTGTGGTCAGTTCAAGTTATGCCACATTTTCTAGTTATGCCCAAAATTAATTATATGATTACAACCCCTTTTTATGCCAATTACATAATATTCAACCATTATCTAAACTTTTTCCCAACGTTCCCATGTTGTTTGTATGTATATTCCATGTGATACGTTAGACTCGCAATTAGGCCAACTCATAAAAAAGGAAAAAGGGAAGAAACACATGACATCATAACTGGCATAAACAATATAGATCTAAGACAGCATAAATCTAGTAAACATTTAAAAATAGATCCAATCAACATATTGAGTGCGAAGTAGCATGGATCTAAAAATAAACTTACACGGATTAAACATATGAACATATAGTTCTACACATATGGACTGATATGGATCTAATCATATAAACATGTAGATCTAAACATATGAACATATAGTTCTAAACATACGGACAGATATGGATCTAATCATATAAACATGTAGATCTAAACATATGAACATATAGTTCTAAACATATAGACTGGTATGGATCTAATCATATAAACATGTAGATTTAAATATAGGGACATATAGTTCTAAAGATATGGACTGATATGTATCTAATCATGTAAACATGTAGATCTGAACATATGAACAAATAGTTCTAAACATATGGACTGATATTGATCTAATCATATAAACATGTGGATCTAAACTTATGAACATATAGTTCTAAACATATGGACTGATATAGATCTAATTGTATAAACATGTAGATCTAAACATATGAATACATAAAATATGATCTTACATGTATGAACATGACTTGCATATAATCTTTCATAACTTGCATAGATCGAGCAAACTTGCATACATAACTTGTACATGTAATTAGGCATATGAATTAACATAGAACATAACTTGCATACAATGAATCAAATCAAGCATAAATCAAAAAATAGTTTGCAAAGACATAAACTTTATATGATTTACAAACATTTTCATACAGTCCAACTCATAACTCATCACAATAACGTTTAAACAATTATCTTGTGAAAGTAATTTCACTCACAGAAAACGGGTCTTGAATTCTAGGATCTAATTTCTAAAGTTGCTAAGCTAATCCGTTGATGTAGGCGTTGATTCGTTCGTTGTTGTTCTAGAATTCCTTTTCGCAATTCCTAGGCTTTGAATCTTTATCTCATATCTTTTTATCTTTAATCTAGAATTTGATTTGTTATGGTGGCGGCTAGGTTAGTTAGTAGATGAACAACATGATGGCATCATAGTATAGGGTTGTGAGTTCTAGGGTTGAGGTTTGGGGTGATTATACAGAAGTTTAGGATTAATATGGGCCTTTAGATCAACTTATGATTCATCTAAGCTATCCAAATCATCATGACACAAAGACACCTCACCAGACCAATCAAATAAAGCCACATCAGCCAAAATATAAGAAAAATCGTCACCCAACCAACCAGAAAAAGCCACGTTAAAAAAAAATTCCTTGACCAACAAAAATGCGCCACGTGTGCCACATGATGCGCAGCAGCAGGATGTTGACACCTACACGTCATTTATATATACATACATACATACATATATCTATATATATATATTTCTTTTCAGCTATCTTCCCAATTAACCATTTTCACACTAAACCACTTTTTGAACTACGTTCACACCAAGCCACTTTTTAGTCATATCCCTAAAACAAAAATATGGCGCTAGCGGAAATCGAACTCTGTATCTCTTGTATGCAAGTTACATGTTGTAACCAAATGAGCTACTAAGTCTTTTGCTTACAAACCTTAGAATAATGATAAACATTATTCTTTTCCCATTCCTCTTTTTCATGTTTTGCTGCAATATTTAATTTAAAGATATCCTTTTCATCCTAAATCGGTTTTCTGTAAATCATAGATCTAAATTGACTAGAAAATCGCCACGAACGCAATGACGTTAATTTCGTGACCAAATTCCCGAAGCTCTTCAAATTTTTCTTTTTATTTCTTTTTTTCTATTTAATTGTTCGCATGCGTTTCTTCGCATTTCATGTATTGCACTTAATTTTTTTTCTTCATTTCACTGCATGAACTTATTACATGAAATATTTATTGTCATTATTTAATTTTTCTCTTAAATATATCTATGTATATAATATATATACATACTTCCACATTTTTAATTTCATTAAAAAAGCGGGGTGTTGCATTCTCCCCTACTTAAAGGATTTCATCTCCGAAATCTCTGAGTTAAGAAGAATGTATCCTACCATCCAATCATCAATCTACTCATCCATCATCCACAAGCATCCATTGTCCTTAAAAGATTTCTAATGCTTTTCGGGGACATATGCATAGTGTGTGTATATGTTCTTACTCTAATGCAAAATCATGCGGTCTACTGACTCAGTCGACCTCCTTAATGTAATTCATGATAGTGCCATGCGTCCATTATGTATGCAAAAGAATCCTAATGATACATATCATTTTTACATGCATGCACAATCATTCATTCAAATGCAACATCCATATGATAACATATTCAATATACATCCATCAAATTAATTATGCACACTTATTTCATATGTAGTATGAAAGTGATTGATCTGATCTAGTGCCTAATATGTGTGTAAATGCATCCACGAGCCACTAGAAAACAATTGCATTCACTTGCATCCACCAAACATAACATGTCTCAAACACATGTTTACAACCATAGGATTTTCCTACCTAAAGATCAAAGATGTAATTGAGAGGACATACTTAACGATAGAACAAGCATAAACAAAGCGGTAGAAAAAGGGGAAGTTAAGAACATACCCTCAAAAAGGAAAGGGTACGCCGCACGCATCTTGTCTTCCGTCTCCCAAGTCGCGTCTCCATGATCATCTCCCCATTGGACTTTAACAAACTTGATCTCTCGGTTGCGTAACTACTTGGCCTCCGATCTAAGGATGCATATAGAAGCTCGTCTAATCGTGACATCTCGCTCTACTTCCACTTCTCTAAGCATGCTCGGCTCCACCACCTCCGCGGTATCATGTAAATGCTTCTTCAAGGATTGTCTTCCTCATGCTCTCTTCTTATGAACCCTTCCTCAAGTAGCTCCCCTACTTGATTACTGAGTTCCCTCCTCTCTCTCGGAGCCATGTGGCGTATTGGTAATGCAACTGGCTTTGCATTATCTACTAAGTATATACGGAGGTCTATCTCGTGCCTCGGGGGTAAATCCTGAACCTCATCAAAGACGTCACCATACTCACGGACTACACGAACAATTTCCAAATCATCGATGGATGCGTCAAGAGGTTCTAGGTAGCTAAGCATCCTCGGACCTCTAGGATCACAAGAAATATCAAGGGTTCTTCCACAACGAGTCAACAATCTAACTACCCTCCTTTCACAGTCTAGGATGGCACCATACCTGGCTAGCCAATCCATCCCTAGAATCAAGCCAAAGCCCATGAAACCAAGAACGTAGGCGTTGCATTCAAACCCAACGCTCGAGATAGACACTCTCAAATCCAAACAAACCAAAGATAAATTGTAAAGACCCGTAACTTCCCCGGTGAGGAAAGAGCGGATTATTCGAGAACAACACACAAAAGAACGCAGACATAAGAACAATACATTGTATATTACAACAATTCCACCAGAATACAAGAATATACAGAGTATAAATGAATATTACACATTCGATAAATATCAGAGATTACAATACTTTACATAGCAGCGGAAAATAATACAATACACAAATAGAAGTAATACACGGATACAATGCTTTCCGGGTATCGTTCCAGCTGTAAACTAGGATCCTATGAACAAAAATCTGCAAAACCCAAAACTACTAGCTGCCCGTGTCAAAATAAGGGCACCCAGAGTTTAGGTTAAAACAATAAACTCCAGGTCAGTCATGGGACTGGTGTGAGAACTAAAACAGTTTTTTATCTTTATTTTAAAGTTCGGTAAATCAAGGGACCATGCCGTATAACACGTAACGGGTTTCCTTCCAAGAATACCAATGCATAAAACAAATAGCGCAATGCTAAATAAAGAAAAATGAAGCTATTATAAGACCCAGGTCCCATCACACAATGCAACGCAAGGTGGAGGATAGGGTATTTTACCTTACAATAGCCAAGAATGCTTGATACGTTTAAAACAAATCATTTATTATTTTGATGGTACTATAAGTGTATAGTGTCAAAACAATTTCCATCATAAGTATCAATCATAGACGGCATAGTATCCCATGCTACTATGTCGCCAATACTAGGCTCTACAATCAAAACCGCAAATATCACGTATTGAAAGTTGGATTTCCATCTGTGAACCAAGGCAAAAGATAGTCTTTACCGATTCGAGACGATCTAGCCCGTGTCTCAGGAAAAAACGCATCGTCCCTTGGATCGTCATTGCCGGTCCACCGATGTGGATTAAAATTCCTGAACACTGCGTTTCCCCGCCCTTTGGGGCGTAGGTGAGCCAACTAAATGACTCCATCGGTTTGAGAACGACCGATATATCCGAGGCGCCTCGCAACAGCAACAACCACATAAGTCAAACTCGTCAGGGCGTGTAAAACCACTGACGCCACTTCTAGCTAGAAGGAAACGCATGCCCTCCCTGAGGTCCTTCTCCCGTATCTGGTTCACAACCGGGGTGTGAGGCTCGCGAATTCACGTTACACAAAGCTATGCCACACAGGTCGTGCTTTGATCATCACCACAAGAGTTTGCTTTTCAACAGAAGCCTTGATCATTTGCGTCTTAGCATGCCACACAGGCAAACCACTCCGTGCAACCGATATCCATCAATCACACAGAATCATATCCAATGTCAGACACACAGTTCATTTACAAGTCCGTTCTGGGTCTGAACGAAACCGGAGGCACCTAGTACCCCGCATATCCATCGATCTCCAAGTACGTCTGGACGACCACTAACTGATTCCCTCCTCTTGGGTGTACGGCCCAATCAAGATCATCAGTAATTATCCAAACGATGTGAAGACTTCCGGTCTTCAACCACTGTCTTCATCTTCGACACCAGGTCGAATTAGTTATGCAGAATGGGATAAACCCGATCTTTCTGAATAACTCGCGTATATAATAAACAAGTGTTATACAAACACAACATACGCCTCATTCCAATTCATAATATTTGTTTATTCAAATATTCTTCTACTTTGGGAAAGGTTCCCATTATTTTTATCAAAGATAAATTCTTTAAATTTATTCTTTAATCTACTTTTTGAATATCAATTCAAGCTAGTCGGGATTAGCGAACCACATCGAAGTAATCATTTATTTTATTTCCCAATCCCAACCTATTCACCCCATGAAGCAAAACTGGTAAAACTTCATATCTAACACCACGGTGTTATTGGTAAATTCAATTACCATTTCACGTTCAAATCTAATTAAAGATTTAACTATCGCCTAGAGTAAAACTGGTGATACTCCATTCTCGATCTTTTCAATCTAATTAAAGATTCATTAAAACTCCACTTAGTTTTAATCTTTAACTGGGTTAAAGAATCAGTGTCATTTAAAACACGGTTCACGATAAACCAAAAATCACGTTCCATTAATTATCGGATTAAAGAACAAGTTTTATTTAAAACACTGTTCACGATAAACCCAAAAATCAATACCAATTCGATTCCAATTAAATATTATTTAATTGGTAGACTTCATTAAATCTAAATAAAAAGATTTAATCTTTTTTCTCAACTGGGCTTAAGAACAGTGTTAATGAAGACACCATTCATGACAAACCCAAATCACATTTGATATTAAATACAAGGCTCTGAATAGAAAATATACCGGCTTATATTCAATATCAAATTCTACGACCAACAAATATCGTATTGGAAATAACGATAATAATATATCTTTCAAATTCCCATAACAATATCTGTATCATCACGAAATCCAACATCAAAATATTCCGGAGACAATTTCAATTCAAATCCCTTCCAATTCAATTATTGGAAATTCAGGTTATATTTCAAAACCATTTCAAATTCACTATATTTATTTCAAAAATAAATGAATTATAATTCTAGTTCAAAACTAGTTCATTTCGATAAAAATCTATTTTTATCTTTTCAAATATGGAGTTTTTCATCTCAATTCTTCGCAAATCATTCCTCATGATTTTATACAAATTATTACTATTTTTAATAATTTTATCAAGGCCCGTATAGTCGATTTCCATCAAAGGCCATCGAACTGCACTTACGGCGAACTTTTTCAAATTTGATTTGGACATAATTCCAAATCCAATCGTTAGATTTCAGATTTCTAATATTCATTAGAAAGATCTTTTTGATACGAACCCAACGGTTCCGGTTTCAGGAGAATCCGACGGTCGGATCTCCCGTAATATCCATTCGAAGTCAACGTTCGAAATTCGCGAACTGCCGCGGCGCGTTCTATTCAGGCCGTTATATTATATATACTTCGTCGATTTCCTTTCGAAACGAATTTTATAAATCATTTTAAATTCGTTTTCAAAACGATTTCAACTTCCTTTTCAAATTCAAATCAAGATTAAAATTTTCAATATAAATTCGTTTTAATTTCATTTCCAATCGATTTCAATTCGAATTTAAATCGAATTTCAATTCTTTTTCAATTCAAATCAGTTTCAATTTAAATCGATTTCAGTTCAATTCCAAAACGTTTTAAATTCAATTCAAAAACGACTTCAATTCTATTTCAATCTAATTCAAATTTCAATTCTTTTCAATTTAATTCAAATTTCAATTCATTTCAATTTAATTCGAATTTCAAATCATTTCAATTTAATTCGAATTTCAAATCTATTCAATTTCAAATCTATTCAATTTCAACTCTATTCAATTATTCCTTGAAAAATGAATAAAATCGATATAAATAACGTTCACGTCAAAATGGCGTCAATCTTATCAACACGGCTTCATATATATCTATTTTCAAATATTTTATTTCAAATATTTCCTTTTCAAATATTTCTATTTTCAAATATTTTATTTCAAATATTTCTTTTTCAAATATTTCTATTCAAATATTTCTTTTTCAAATATTTCTTTTCAAATGTTTCTATTCAAAACTGGAATGAGGCCCAATCAATTACCATATAATGTTAATTACATGGATTTTCTACAAAAAAGTATAAAATAACAACGATAAATAATCAACCATCATCCATAGTGCATTCTACACTGTATAAGCATCAAATATAAATATTTAACGCTTATGACAGTCTGTCAATCAATCGATCGACATACAACTATTTATTGGGATTAGTGTATGTCATATATCATCCCAATACCCGTGTGGGGTTTCAAACAATCAAACACCGATTTTATTTGTGCAGTTGGGCGATGTGTAAAATTTATCGTCCCAAACAATATCAATCAAATGTGTGTATATAAACAAATCGTCCGATTTGTTTATATTAATCTATTTCATTTTGTATACACGTTAAAAATTCTATTTTTAACTATAAAATATTTTTAACTATATAAATATTTTATTTCATTTCACATCACATCACACAATCAACTACACATCAAAATCAAACAAATAGGCATACAAGCCATCCATTGTCTGTGGACGACGGGTGTCGGGTGCTACTAAACACCGTTTGTATCCTAGTATATATTTCAACTAGAAAATAAAAATAAAAAGGTGAGGAGTTCTCACAGAGGGTTCCACTCCGCCGTGCTTTGCTTTTGAACTGCTGAACCATCTGGATCTGCTTGATATTCCAATTGCAGTTCTGTAACACCCCACCTCCGCTAGGGTCACTCACAAAGGGAATGCACTAGGTTTGGTGAAGCATTATCGAGGTAAACATGCACAGAAATATTACAAGACGGAACATATATAAAATAGCGGAAGTAAAACGAATTTCATTTACCTTATAAAACAAGGTCTAAAGCCTTTTACATCAGAATACATCTAAACCTGTCTTGCAATAATAAAGAAGCATAAAACCTTTTCATAAATTTATTCCCCAAAATAAAGCGGTGAAGCAGCCATAGCCAAGAGAAGTCCAAGCTATACATGATGACCTCCAAGCATAAGAGGTCTGAACTAAACGACAACATTTCCTCCCTGAAAACCTGGGGGGGGGGGGGGGGGGAACGGAAGACAAAGAGGCAAAACAAAACAGGGTCAGTCATAAAGACTGGTAAGTCCTATCTACTTCCAGTATAAAAACAGGTAAAGGTAACATGACATGCATAAACTGAAAGTAAACATAAGGATGACTACAAGATAGATAAACTAAACCTGGGTAACAGGCTGAACTACGGTGGCAAGGTAAACTAAGATGTCATGATAAACTACGGTGTCATGATAAATCAAGGTATCACATCGTCAGGTTTCTATCAAGTATACTATCCCAAGGTATCTATCCTGTATACCATCCCATGGTGTCTATCACGTATACCATCCCAGGGTATTTATCATGTATATTTGCTCTGCACCTCTCGTACTAGTATCCCAACCCGTGTCATGTGTTAACTACGAATGCCCCTTGCCCAATGTCATGTAATGGTCCATGTCAACATAATATATAGCATATGTAGGTTTTCCCAACTCGTATGTTTCTTTCCATGTATAAGTTCAGTCCTTTGCCGTAGGCCGTACAGGGCTTCCCCCCATGTAAATCTATACCACCACAACGTAGTACCATTTTATCCTTGAAGTTGTTTTGGACTGCTACCCTTGATCTGGTTATGTTTTCTTACCATGAACTATCGCGTGTTCACTTAGGATTTATGCCACCTAGGACCACTAGGGATTATGCTACCTAATGAACGTTTTCGTGTCTCGGTTTGGGTTCAGGCCACCTAGGGTCACTAGGGATTATGCCCCCAGTCAACCGCGCCCTTTGTCCCACGTATATATCGTGAATCGTTTCCATGTCTAGACGCACATGTATCTCAATGTGCCATCCGAGTTCCGTGCCAGGGCAAATCAAGAAATACAGAACTCTGTCGGGAGCTTTAAGTCGTCTGCTGATGCAGATATCAAGGTCTGTTTTTGTATCCGTGGCTATGGTCCCACGTGACCCCTCCCTCATCTATTGAAAGGCAATCCAAGAAAAATCATGTATGAGAACCACATCCCGGCCCCACTATAGCCCCACTTTCCTATGGGCCAACCTCACCCATGACTTGATAGCAAGAACATGGTCTGTTGGGGGTTCCCTGCCTTTCCGTTCGTACACGATTGACTAAAGATGGTAGGTAGTCGGCGACGTGCTATCCAGGGCAAAATCAAGTATCGTCGACTCCACGCTAATCCATCCCAGTCTTTAGGTCGCTCGCATAGCAACCAAGGCATACTCTTGGCTCTTCTATCGCAGACCTTAACCTCTGTGAGGCAGGGTTTCATGGAACACCTGCCACCTCATAGAGGGATACCAAGAGTACCCTTACGTCCCCCGAAGCTACCGCTTCGTCACCCAGTTCGTTGGAGCCCTTATCCAAGTCGGATCATTTGCTCCTCCTCGTGTGTTTAAGCGATGACATACCATATCGGGTTACTCATCCATTCATGAACTAGTCCCATGTCCTTGGCTAAGAATTATTACTTAGTTATACTTAACTAAGGTTTACCACTTAGCTTCTTTTCCCCATTACCCTTGATTAACCACGATTTTCTACCTAGTTCCTCTCACTAGGGTTTTGTCTATTGGGTTAAGTGTTGTTATTCAGGTTCATGACGTAGCCCACCTACGAATCACGTCAAGATTGGCTAAGTATTTAAGTTCAAGTCTTAGCCCTACAAGTTGGTTAAGTATACCAAGAAGCGCATGACTTAACCCTATCAAGTCAAATTGGTTAAGTATTGGTTTGTCTTAACCTTATCAGATTATCATGTTAGATTGATTAAGCATAAATTATCTAAATCGCATTAGATCATCGAGCCGGATTGGTTAAGTATGGGTTAGCTTAACCTCATCCACTAATCATACTACAAGGGTTAAGTATATTCAAAAGTTCTTGTGACTTAACCCTATCAAGTCCACATGTTAGATTGGTTAAGTATAGGTTACTTAACCTCATCAAATCATCATGTATAATTGGTCAATTATAAGTTACTTAACCCCATTAAGTTATCATGTTAAGTTGGTTAAGTATTGGTTGCTTAACCTCATTGAATTACCAAGTTTAGATTGGTTAAGTGTTTAACTTAACCCCATCGAATTACCGTGTTTAGATTAGTTAAGTATAGGTTACTTAACCCCATCTAATTACCATGTTTAGATTAGTTAAGTCTAAATTACTTAACCCCATCTAATTACCAAGTCGGATTAGTTAAGCGTAAATTACTTAACCCCATCCCCTAATTGTCTTGTATGGTTAAGTGTCATTAAGAAATCAAGCCCGATCCCACTTAACCTACCCATTCGTGTCATATCGGTTAAGTGTCATTAGTCAAATTTACTTAACCTTATCATGTGGCATTAATTTAATTAATGCACTCTCAACCTCTCACATTAGACCTTGTTGTGGTTACTAGTTAAGCCGGGCGGGTCCGGGTAGTTTTACACCACAACCTAGTCTAACCTCGGGTCTTAAGCGCGACATGACCAACTTCTCACATTGGATCCTATTGTTTATAGCCACTAGTTAAGCCAGGCGGGTCCGGGTAGATTTATGCTACAAACTCAACCCAACCTCGAGTTGGCCACTTTCACGTTTGGTCATATTACACTTACAACCCCCGTGTCTAGTTTCAAGTCCCATGTTTACCCCACATGTCATGTCCCCATTTAGGTGTATCATGAGTGTCATATTTTCATGAAATCCCATATCAAATTTTCATGTCATAATCACGCTCGTCTATCCTACCCCAAATCGTGTTTCCAACCCAAGTAAAAGCGAGCCAACATAGTAAGGATGCTATGCTACATATTGGCCTCAAAACATGCACGATGCCAAGAAGGGGTTGGCCACAAACATGCATGGTATCATAAGGGGGTTTGGCCTCAAAATATGCATAACATCATAAGGGGTTTTTGGCCACAAACATACATAGTATCATAAGGGAATTTGGCCACAAACATGCATGATAACATAAGGGGTTTGGGTTCATTTACATGCATAAGCCCCAAAGTCAAATCTTTGCCAATGTTTCACAAGTCAAATGGTTCCCAAAGGTTCATGCTAGCATTCCACAGATAAAGATTCAAACATGCAAGATAAACTAGGTTAATCATAACATGAATAGCATGATTTAGTGACTAAGCATAGCCAAAAGTCATAGGTTCAAGCAAAAGAGGCATGACAAGGTTCATATAGGCTAGCATACTTAGTTTAATCTCGTTTTATTCCATGCCATCATTAAGACTACCGTTTAGATCTAGAAGTAGCTAGAACTTACTTAGCTAGGCTTAGGGAAGGATCATGCATCATCTTGACGAAGAAAGGTGGC
Source organism: Allium sativum (assembly GCA_030737875.1). Classification (NCBI taxonomy): domain Eukaryota; kingdom Viridiplantae; phylum Streptophyta; class Magnoliopsida; order Asparagales; family Amaryllidaceae; genus Allium; species Allium sativum. The sequence continues at coordinate 181,429,782 of CM060913.1, read as the reverse complement.
TCCTTTGTTGAAGAAACTTCATGAAACTTGCGTAGCAACGTTGATCCCTCCTCGATTTGGTGTAGAAAGCTTGCACCTTTTGATTTGAATCCGATTTGAATGCATAAGCCCTTGGAGTTGGAGATGGAGGCCATGATCACTTGGCATTTGGGCAGCACTTCGTGGCATGAGTGATTTGGGAGGGTTTAGGGTAGGCTTAGGGGTCTTTTTATAGAGATTAGGAGTAGTTTAGGCCGTAGGATAAACCCTAGGATAGATCTGAACCACTAAAATTCGTCACAAGCCTCCAAAACCGAGCCAAACCCAGAAGCAGGTGCACCAGGTCGCTGGTTCGACCAGGGGGGGTCGACCCAGGGGTCGACACCCATGTCGACCCCCTGGAGAGGGGTCGACCCCGGGGTCGACACCCATGTCGACCCCTTGGAGGGGGAGTCGACACCCATGTCGACACCCTGGAGGGGGAGTCGACACCCTGTGTGTCTGGCGGGAATTTTCCCGCCTTCTCTTTTTGGGATGAATTCAAATCTGTTTTCGGATTTGAATTTTCGTGAAACTTCGCGAGGCCATATCTCGGTCATACGGACACCGATTTACGAAATTTCGGACTCTATTTCGCGTATTTTTCCGAGACGAACGCAATGGCGCAACCCGTTTATCCTGATTCAGATTTTATAATTTAATTCTTCCTTGATTCTTTTCTGAACACGTTGTTAAAATTCGGGTTGTTACATTCTCCCCTCCTTTAAGGATTTCGTCCCCGAAATCTCCAAGTTAGGAAGAACGTACCCTACCATCCATCATCCATCTAATCAAAACATCATCCGCAGGTAACCATTGTCCTTAGACGACTACTAATGCTTTATGAACACATGCATAAAGTGTGTGTATATGTTCCTTAGCTAATGCTAATGATCAGGCCTGAATGATCTTCTAATGCAAATTATGTTTAGTGCCATGAATCCAATATGTATGCAAATAGTCCTAGCCATATAAATGCCATATATGTGCACAACCATTCATTCATATGCAACATCCGCATGATAACACATTCAATTTCATCCATAAACAGGTATAAATACTCGTGCATATGCAATATGAAATGTGAGTGCGTCGATCTAGTATCTAATGTGTATTCGCGCATCCACGAGCAACCACTTGCAACCATTTGCAACCATATCAATCATAACATGTTTCAAACACATGTTTACATCCATAGGATTCTACCTAAGGTTCTCACGATAGGATCGAGGAGATAAACAAGGTAAACTCCCTACGGGGTTTGCAACAGAAACATGACCGAGAGGATATTCACCAAAAGATAACATGCGAGCAAGCTCTACATGAAAAACCAGGGATCAAGGATACACTCTTTAAAAAGAGGTACGATGCGCGTGTCTAGCCTTACGTCTTCTAAGTCGCATTTCCTTGAGCTTAATTCCTCGGTGCCTTGACCATCTTTTTAACTCCATGATTTCGTAGCTCCTTGATTCCTATTTCCAAGCTATGAGTTAGAACTCATTTCATTGTCGCCTCTTATTCCACTTTCACTTATCCTTTCCCTAGTATACTTGGCTCAAACGTATCCACTTACTCATGCAAGCTCTCCAAAATTCACTAGGGAATTCTGGATCTCGTTTGCCGATGCCAATCCATGTTGCCAAGAGTACTTACTAGGGTGATTCCCATAACTCATGCATAAGAGAAATGAACCATCCGACTTAGCGGCGAATTCTACTCAAACGGATTACCAACAACTGCATCATGAAATTCTAGGTAACTAGCCATGACAGACCTAGAACGTTACACGGGACTTCGAGGGTATTACCAAAGCAAGTCAAGAGTCTAACTACCCACCTTTCAAAACCGAGAATGGCACCCCTTATTGGATGACCACTTTATCCCTAGAATCCATCCACGGCCTAGAAACATAGGCATTTTGAAATCCAAACAAGTCATGAATAAATGGACCGATCGTCCAACAAGATTTGGGACAAAAATGGGATCTTCTATCATGCTAGTACTAAGGTGCAGAGACTCAACTATCGAGGCAGACTTAAATGATGCGATGATCAAAACAAAGTCTGGACGGGATGATAGAAAAGAAAGGCTAAGCCTTTAACAGAAACGGTACCATCCTCCTTAGGTACGCTAGTGAGGGCATACGATTGCCTTCTTGCTGATCTCGTCCTTATCTTCCTTTGTGGATCAAGCCATACCAACAAGTTGCTTATTCTTAAGCTTGTGTCCTTTATCCCTTCTTATAACTTCAGTAACAGGTCTCTCGAGAACTTCCTCCATCGTACGGGAAAACACTTACGTAGCTAGACAAGGATTAGTCACAGTTAAAACTACTGGGACTACATATGGAGGAAAGAAAGGAAAAGAGATTCAATCAAGGAAACAAAGGATAGTGCTAATGGCTTTTGGGGAATAGCCTTTAAAAACTTTTCTTGAAAAATGCTTCTTTGTAAAACAGTTTCTCAAATAGTTTTCAGAAGGTTTTAAAAACTTTTGCCCAGTCTGGTAACCTGGCTCTGATACCAAATGTAACACCCCACCTCCGCTAGGGTCACTCACAAAGGGAATGCACTGGTTTGGTGAAGCATTATCGAGGTAAACATGCACAGAAATATTACAAGACGGAACATATATAAAACAGCGGAAGTAAAACAAATTTAATTTAACTTATAAAACAAGGTCTAAAGCCTTTTACATCAGAATACATCTAAACCTGTCTTGCAATAATAAAGAAGCATAAAACCTTTTCATAAATTTATTCCCCAAAATAAAGCGGTGAAGCAGCCATAGCCAAGAGAAGTCATAAGAGGTCCGAACTAAACAACAACATTTCCTCCCTGAAAACCTAGGGGGGGAGAGGGGAACGGAAGACAAAGAGGCGAAACAAAACGGGGTCAGTCATAATGACTGGTAAGTCCTATCTACTTCCAGTATAAAAACAGGTAAAGGTAACATGACATGCATAAACTGAAAGTAAACATAAGGATGACTACAAGATAGATAAACTAAACCAGGGTAACAGGCTGAACTACGGTGGCAAGGTAAACTAAGATGTCATGATAAACTACGGTGTCATGATAAATCAAGGTATCACATCGTCAGGTTTCTATCAAGTATACTATCCCAAGGTATCTATCCTGTATACCATCCCATGGTGTCTATCACGTATACCATCCCAGGGTATTTATCATGTATATTTGCTTTGCACCTCTCGTACTAGTATCCCAACCCGTGTCATGTGTTAACTACGAATGCCCATTGCCCAATGTCATGTAATGGTCCATGTCAACCTAATATATAGCATATGTAGGTTTTCCCAACTCGTATGTTTCTTTCCATGTATAAGTTCAGTCCTTTGTCGTAGGCCGTACAGGGCTTCCCACCATGTAAATCTATACCACCTCAACGTAGTACCATTTTAACCTTGAAGTTGTTTTGGACTGCTACCCTTGATCTGGTTATGTTTTCTTACCATGAACTATCGCGTGTTCACTTAGGATTTATGCCACCTAGGACCACTAGGGATTATGGTACCTAATGAACGTTTTCGTGTCTCGGTTTGGGTTCAGGCCACCTAGGGTCACTAGGGATTATGCCCCCCGTCAACCGCGCCCTTTGTCCCACGTATATATCGTGAATCGTCTCCATGTCTAGACGCACATGTATCTCAATGTGCCATCCGAGTTCCGTGCCAGGGCAAATCAAGAAATACGGAACTCGGTCGGGAGCTTTAAGTCGTCTGCTGATGCAGATATCAAGGTCTGTTTTTGCATCCGTGGCTATGGTCCCACGTGACCCCTCCCTCATCTACTGAAAGGCAATCCAAGAAAAATCATGTATGAGAACCACATCCCGGCCCCACTATAGCCCCACTTTCCTATGGGCCAACCTCACCCATGACTCGATAGCAAGAACATGGTCTGTTGGGGGTTCCCTGCCTTTCCGTTCATACACGATTGACTAAAGATGGTAGATAGTCGGCGACGTGCTATCCAGGGCAAAATCAAGTATCGTCGACTCCACGCTAATCCATCCCAGTCTTTAGGTCGCTCGCATAGCAACCAAGGCATACTCTTGGCTCTTCTATCGCAGACCTTAACCTCTGTGAGGCCGGGTTTCATGGACCACCTGCCACCTCACAGAGGGATACAAAGAGTACACTTACGTCCCCCGAAGCTACCGCTTCGTCACCTAGTTCGTTGGAGCCCTTATCCAAGACGGATCATTTGCTCCTCCTCGTGTGTTTAAGCGATGACATACCATATCGGGTTACTCATCCATTCATGAACTAGTCCCATGTCCTTGGCTAAGAATTATTACTTAGTTATACTTAACTAAGGTTTACCACTTAGCTTCTTTTCCCCGTTACCCTTGATTAACCACGATTTTCTACCTAGTTCCTCTCACTAGGGTTTTGTCTATTGGGTTAACTGTTGTTATTCAGGTTCATGACTTAGCCCCCCTACGAATCACATCAAGATTGGCTAAGTATTTAAGTTCAAGGCTTAGCCCTACAAGTTGGTTAAGTATACCAAGAAGCGCATGACTTAACCCTATCAAGTCAAATTGGTTAAGTATTGGTTTGTCTTAACCTTATCAGATTATCGTGTTATATTGATTAAGCATAAATTATCTAAATCACATCAGATCATCGAGCCGGATTGGTTAAGTATGGGTTAGCTTAACCTCATCCACTAATCATACTACGAGGGTTAAGTATATTCAAAAGGTCTTGTGACTTAACCCTATCAAGTCCACATGTTAGATTGGTTAAGTATAGGTTACTTAACCTCATCAAATCATCATGTATAATTGGTTAATTATAAGTTACTTAACCCCATTAAATTATCATGTTAAGTTGGTTAAGTATTGGTTGCTAACCTCATTGAATTACCAAGTTTAGATTGGTTAAGTGTTTAACTTAACCCCATCGAATTACCGTGTTTAGATTAGTTAAGTATAGGTTACTTAACCCCATCCAATTACCGTGTTTAGATTAGTTAAGTCTAAATTACTTAACCCCATCTAATTACCGAGTCAGATTAGTTAAGCGTAAATTACTTAACCCCATCCCCTAATTGTCTTGTATGGTTAAGTGTCATTAAGAAATCAAGCCCGGTCCCACTTAACCTACCCATTCGTGTCATATCGGTTAAGTGTCATTAGTCAAATTTACTTAACTTTATCATGTGGCATTAATTTAATTAATGCACTCTCAACCTCTCACATTAGACCTTGTTGTGGTTACTAGTTAAGCTGGGCGGGTCCGGGTAGTTTTACACCACAACCTAGTCTAACCTCGGGTCTTAAGCGCGACATGACCAACTTCTCACATTGGATCCTATTGTTTGTAGCCACTAGTTAAGCCAGGCGGGTCCGGGTAGATTTATGCTACAAACTCAACCCAACCTCGAGTTGGCCACTTTCATGTTTGGTCATATTACACTTACAACCCCCGTGTCTAGTTTCAAGTCCCATGTTTACCCCACATGTCATGTACCCATTTAGGTGTATCATGAGTGTCATATTTTCATGAAATCCCATATCAAATTTTCATGTCATAATCACGCTCGTCTATCCTACCCCAAATCGTGTTTCCAACCCAAGTAAAAGCGAGCCAACATAGTAAGGATGCTATGCTACATATTGGCCTCAAAACATGCACGATGCCAAGAAGGGGTTGGCCACAAATATGCATGGTATCATAAGGGGGTTTGGCCTCAAAATATGCATAACATCATAAGGGGTTTTTGGCCACAAACATACATAGTATCATAAGGGAATTTGGCCACAAACGTGCATGATAACATAAGGGGTTTGGGTTCATTTACATGCATAAGCCCCAAAGTCAAATCTTTGCCAATGTTTCACAAGTCAAATTGTTCCCAAAGGTTCACGCTAGCATTCCATAGATAAAGATTCAAACTTGCAAGATAAACTAGGTTAATCATAACATGAATAGCATGATTTAGTCACTAAGCATAGCCAAAAGTCATAGGTTCAAGCAAAAGAGGCATGACAAGGTTCATATAGGCTAGCATACTTAGTTTAGTCTCGTTTTATTCCATGCCATCATTAGGACTACCGTTTAGATCTAGAAGTAGCTAGAACTTACTTAGCGAGGCTTAGGGAAGGATCATGCATCGTCTTGACAAAGAAAGGTGGCTCCTTTATTGAAGAATCTTCATGAAACTTGCGTAGCAACGTTGATCCCTCCTCGATTTGGTGTAGAAAGCTTGCACCTTTTGATTTGAATCCGATTTGAATGCATAAGCCCTTGGAGTTGGAGATGGAGGCCATGATCACTTGGCATTTGGGCAGCACTTCGTGGCATGAGTGATTTGTGAGGGTTTAGGGTAGGCTTAGGGGTCTTTTTATAGAGATTAGGAGTAGTTTAGGCCGTAGGATAAACCCTAGGATAGATCTGAACCACTAAAATTCGTCACAAGCCTCCAAAACCGAGCCAAACCCAGAAGCAGGTGCACCAGGTCGCTGGTTCGACCAGGGGGGGTCGACCCAGGGGTCGACACCCATGTCGACTCCCTGGACGGGGGTCGACCCCGGGGTCGACACCCATGTCGAGCCCTTGGAGGGGGGGTCGACACCCATATCGACATGGGTGTCGACACCCTGTGTGTCTAGCGGGAATTTTCCCGCCTTCTCATTTTGGGCTGAATTCAAATCTGTTTTCGGATTTGAATTTTCGTGAAACTTCGCGAGGCCATATCTCGGTCATACGGACTCCGATTTACGAAATTTTGGACTCTATTTCGCGTATTTTTCCGAGACGAACGCAATGGCGTAACCCGTTTATCCTGATTCAGATTTTATAATTTAATTCTGCCTTGATTCTTGTCTTAACACGTTGTTAAAATTCGGGTTTTTACAAGTTCTTTTCACGCTGTTCATAAATAAAAACCACATTTTTATCACTCCGCTATATTTATAAAGATCAAATCTTTTCGCTACAACATATATAAAAATCATATTTTTATATTCTCTATCTTGTAAAAATCATATTTTTATAATCCCTGCTTGATAAAAATTAAATTTTTATAATCTCTGCTTGATAAAAAATTTATTTTTATAATCTCTGCTTGATAAAAAAATTAATTTTATAATCTCTGCTATATAAAAATCGAATTTTTATAATCTCTGCTGTATAAAAATCGAATTTTTGTTCTTTACATTATATAAAAATCAAACTTTTATTCTTCTACATTATATAAAAATCGATCTTTATCATATCTAAAAATCCAAACTTTTATCGCGATGAAAACATTATAAAAATCGAACCTTTATCACTCTAGTTCGTATATAAAATAGCAAATCTAGTTCGTATATAAAAATTGGATTTCTATCACTCTAACTTGTATATAAAAATTGGATTTTTATCACTCTGTCTACAACCAAAACTGATTTTAGAATCAATGGTTTTAAATTAAATTCTTAAATTTTATAAAACAAATTAAAGTAAAAAAAACCTTACAGCATAATAAGGGGATCCTGTTGCGCGGTTTGGAGGAGGTGAAAGGGGGTGGTGGCGGTAGACTGCAAGCTGTGGCGCGGTCTGACCCGGCTAGGGCTTTGGGGGTGTGCGCATTTAGAGGGAGAAAAGGAGGGAGAGATGGTCGAAGAAGGAAGAGGAGGCAGGGTAAGGGAGGGCGTCGTCGATCGGCGCTGGTGGTGGGGTTCGCGCGTGCCTCCAGCGGTGAGGGTTCAGAAGGCGATAGGGGTTTTTTTGCGGTCAATTTAGAAGAGGGGGAGGGAGTAAGCGGAGGACGGAGAGGAGGGGGGTCCAGATCGGAGCGGCGGCGGGTGAAATGCGCCTCCGGCGCGGTGGTGGTTGCTCGTTGGAGGGCGACGGGTAGGCTACAGTGGGAATTTTTATTTAATTTTATTTTGATTTAGAATGAAGAGAGAGAGGAGGGTAGAAGGTTATATAATTATATATAAATATTTTATTATTATTTTAATTTCAAAAAGCAACTTTTTGTTTCAAACTCGAAATCGAACCCACCGACTGTCGTCCCTAGCTAATTACCCCTATTCCGAACACAATGGGATATGTATCGTAGCATGATTTGATCATTTCGATCAGTTTTCCGTCAAAATCAAAATATAACTCTATATATTGAATTTGAACGCGCATTTCAATTTACCGGGGCCACATACTAGCTAGAAAAATTCTCGAAAAAATATTTTCTACCCTCATATTGACGATACGGTCCTAACAAAACTAATTTCATCAAATTCTGAGACCGTTTGAAAAATGGCCAATTTCCAGTTGATTAAAATCAACTGAAACTGGTCAAACGCGTTTTCCTTTGCCACGCTCACATATTGATTTGAAAAATTATAAAAATTAGAATCTAGCAATAACTTGACATCGCGGATCCAACAAAAGTGGTTTCGTCGAAAACCGAGGTCGTTCGCAAAATTTCCATTTTTAAGGGCCAGAATTCCATAGCGACTATTTTGAATTTTCAACTGGGCATATCTTTTGATTCCCGCTATGAAATTTTGATTTTTCGGATTCGTTGGAAAGATATTCACATTTAGATTCAAATATTTTTGGTTTCGCCAAAATCCGGTTTATTTTGAATCATGTACATTCATTTGAAATTTGAAATCGAATTATCGAACTACCGCGCCATTTTCAATTCCTTTTATATATATATATATAAATATTTATATTCTAACGACGACGAATATAAATATATATGTTTGAATTCTATTCAAAATAAATTTCTCGTCGATATTATTTAAAATAATTAATTTTAAATATTCAAAATTCGCTAAAATTGCCAAAATAAAAAATTTAAATTGGCCCAGATTTCCGGATTATTACAATCTCCCCCACTTAAAACTTTTCGTCCCCGAAAAGGAACGAAGCCAAAAGTTGTTTAATAAATCAACTCAACTTCCATTATTTTCACTACGGCTTAAGTTCTTCAACTTTTCAGTTTCTAAGAACTTTTAAAAAATTTCAAAAATTTGGCTAAAACCCTAAATTTTCGAAAAATTTCGCCATAACCTCCCCGCACCGGGGACTTCGGGATATTTCAAATAGCCTCCCATGGCCTTCTTCAATCCAAAAGAAAATGCCATGCGGCTAAGCCAATCGGCTCATAAAATCACCCAAAACTCAAGAAATACAATATACATGTACCAATTTGTCGGGAAAACAATTTTATTCCTTTTCTCTAGCCTCCTTGCTATGACCTGTTCACACATATATATGTGTACGCATGCAATTGCAAATAATTCTCAATACAGTTCAATATTTGGTTCAAATTGACATAATGGTTCAAATTTAATTGATCGAACAATAACGAAACAACACAACCAGCAATCAATTAGTTGATTATCTTTTCAAATTCATAACTTTGATATATAGTAAAAAATCACATTTTTGATGCCAAATCACTACAATAGGCCCTATCTAATTTTGGTTCTCACACCAGTCTAATGGAAATATATAGACATCACACTTTCGAAACTCGAACACAAGTGCTGATGATGACATGCCATCATCAGAACTATCTCCGGGCGACTAGAATGTGATTCTATATCTATCTAGTATATTAAAACTTCAAATACACGCGGATCAGATGTATACACAAAGTCTTTATATACTTGATTGTCCAAATTCAATATAAAATAAATAATCAAATACGAATAATTGATTTAAATTTTTCAAAACAAAAATTGTTTTCAATTTCAAAAATGTACTCTTCACACTCGTTCTAGGATACTACTGATCCCATCTCTAACGAGTCATTCCCATTGGATATTACAAATCCAATCTCTGATGAATTCCTTCATTTGGTTCTAACGTGTCTTGTTCTCAAGCTTTGTAAACCAAAGCTCTGATACCAACTGTAAAACCTGTAAATTCCCCGGTGAGGAAAGAGCGGATTATTCGAGAACAACACACAAAAGAACGCAGACGGAAGAACAATTCATTGTATATTACAACAATTCCATCAGAATACAAGAATATACAGAATATAAATGAATATTACACATTCGATAAATATTAGAGATTACAATACATTACATAGCAGCGGAAAATAATACAATACACAACTAGAAGTAATACACAGATACAAAGCTTTTCGGGTATCGTTCCAGCTGTAAACCAGGATCCTGTGAATAAAAATCTGCAAAAACCAAAACTACTAGCTGCCCATGTCAAAATAAGGGCACCTAGAGTTTAGGTTAAAACAATAAACTCCAGGTCAATCATGGGACTGGTGTGAGAACTAAAACAGTTATTTATCTTTATTTTAAAGTTCGGTAAATCAAGGGACCACGCCGTATAACATGGAACAGGTTTCCTCCCAAGAATACCAGTGCATAAAACAAATAGCGCAATGCTAAATAAAGAAAAATGAAGCTATTATAAGACCCAGGTCCCATCACACAATGCAACGCAAGCTGGAGGATAGGGTTTTTACCTTATAATAGCCAGGAATGCTTGATACGTTTAAAACAAATCATTTATTATTTTGATGGTACTATAAGTGTATAGTGTCAAAATAATTTCAATCATAAGTATCAATCATAGACGGCATAGTATCCCATGCTACTATGTCGCCAATACTAGGCTCTACAATAAAAATCGCAAAGATCATGTATTGAAAGTTGGATTTCCATATGTGAACCAAGGCAAAAGATAGTCCTTACCGATTCGAGACGCTCCAGCCCGTGTCTCGGTAACAGAACGCATCGTCCCTTGGATCGTCAGGGCCGGTCCACCGATGTGGATTAAAATGCCTGAACATTGTGTTTCCCCGCCCTTTGGGGCGTAGGTGAGCCAACTAAATGACTCCATCGGTTCGAGAACGACCGATATATCCAAGGCGCCTCGCAACAGCAACAACCACATAAGTCAAACTCGTCAGGGCGTGTAAAACCACTAACGCCACTTCTAGCTAGAAGGAAACGCATGCCCTACCTGAGGTCCTTCTCCCGTTTCTGGTTCACAACTGGGGTGTGAGGCTCGCGAATTCACGTTACAAAAAGCTATGCCACACAGGCCATGCTTTGATCATCACCACAAGACTTTGCTTTTCAACAGAAGCCTTGATCATTTGCATCTTAGCATGCCACACAGGCAAACCACTCCATGCAACCGATATCCATCAATCACACAAAATGATATCCAATGTCAGACACACAGTCCATTTACAAATTTGTTCTAGGTCTGAACGAAACTGGAGGCACCTAGTACCCCGCATATCCATTGATCTCCAAGTACGTCTGGACGACCACTAACTGATTCCCTCCTCTTGGGTGTACGACCCAATTAAGATCATCAGTAATTATCCAAACGATGTGAAGACTTCTGGTCTTCAACCACCGTCTTCATCTTCGACACCACGTCGAATTAGTTATTCAGAATGGGATAAACCCGGTCTTTCTGAATAAATCGCGTATATAATAAACAAGTGTTACACAAACACAACATACGCCTCATTCCAATTCAGAATATTCGTTTATTCAAATATTCTTCTACTTTAGGAAAGGTTCCCATTAATTTTATCAAAGATAAATTCTTTAAATTTATTCTTTCATCACCTTTTTGAATATCAGTTCAAACTAGTCGGGATTAGCGAACCACATCGAAGTAATCATTTATTTTATTTCCCAATCCAAAGCTATTCACCCCATGAAGCAAAACTGGTAATACTTCATATGTAACACCACGGTGTTATCAGTAAATTCAATTACCATCTCACGTTCAACTCTAATTAAATATTTAACTATCGCCTGGAGTAAAACTGGTGATACTCCATTCTCGATCTTTTCAATCTAATTAAAGATTCATTAAAACTCCACTTAGTTTTAATCTTTAACTGGGTTAAAGAATCAGTGCCATTTAAAACACGGTTCACGATAAACCCAAAATCACTTTCCATTAATTATCGGATTAAAGAACAAGTGTTATTTAAAACACTGTTCACGATAAACCCAAAAATCAACACCAATTCAATTCCAATTAAATATTATTTAATTGGTACACTTCATTAAATCTAAATAAAAAGATTTAATCTTTTTTCTCAACTGGGCTTAAGAACAGTGTTAATGAAGACACCATTCACAACAAACCCAAATCACATTTGATATTAAATACAAGGCTCTGAATAGAAAATATACCGGCTTATATTCAATATCAAATTCTACGACCAACAAATATCGTATTGGAAATAATGATATTAATATATCTTTCAAATTCCCATAACAATATCTGTATCATCACGAAATCCAACATCGAAATATTCCGGAGACAATTTCGATTCAAATCCCTTCCAATTCAATTATTGGAAATTTTGGTTATATTTCAAAACCATTTCAAATTCACTTTATTTATTTCAAAAATAAATGAATTATAATTCTAGTTCAAAACTAGTTCATTTCGATAAAAATCTATTTTTATCTTTTCAAATATGGAGTTTTTCATCCCAATTCTTCACAAATCATTCCTTATGATTTTAAACAAATTATTACTATTTTTAATAATTTTATCAAGACCCGTATAGTCGATTTCCATCAACGGCCATCGAACTGCACTTACGGTGACCTTTTTCAAATTTTATTTGGACATAATTCCAAATCCAACCGTTAGATTTCATATTTCTAATATTCAATAGAAAGCTCTTTTCGATACAAACCCAACGGTTCTGGTTTCAGGAGAATCCGACAGTCGGATCTCCCGTAATATCCATTCGAAGTCAACGGTCGAAATTCGCGAACTGTCGCGGCGCGGCGTGTTCTATTTAGGCCATTATATTATATATATAATATATATAATATATACTTCGTCGATTTCCTTTCAAAACGAATTTTATAAATCATTTTAAATTCGTTTTCAAAACGATTTCAACTTCCTTTTCAAATTCAAATCAAGATTAAAATTTTCAATATAAATTCGTTTTAATTTCATTTCAAATCGATTTCAATTCAATTCGAATTTAATTCGAATTTCAATTCTTTTTCAATTCAAATCGGTTTCAATTTAAATCGATTTCAGTTCAATTCCAAAACGTTTTAAATTCAATTCAAAAACGACTTCAATTCTATTTCAATCTAATTCGAATTTCAATTCTTTTCAATTTAATTCGAATTTCAATTCATTTCAATTTAATTCGAATTTCAAATCATTTCAATTTAATTCGAATTTCAAATCTATTCAATTTCAAATCTATTCAATTATTCGTTGAAAAATGAATAAAATCGATATAAAAATCGTTCACGTCAAAATGGCGTCAATCTAATCAACACGGCTTCATATATTTCTGTTTTCAAATATTTTATTTCAAATATTTCTTTTTCAAATATTTCTATTTTCAAATATTTTATTTCAAATATTTCTTTTTCAAATATTTCTATTCAAATATTTCTTTTTCAAATATTTCTTTTCAAATGTTTCTATTCAAAACTGGAATGAGGCCCAATCAATTAACATATAATGTTAATTACATGGATTTTCTACAACACATGTATAAAATAACAATGATAAATAATAAACCATTATCCATAGTGCATTCTACACTGTATAAGCATCAAATATAAATATTTAATGCTTATGACAGTGTGTCAATCAATCGATCGACATACAACTAATTGTTGGGATTAGTGTATGTCATATACCATCCCAATACCCGTGTGGGGTTTCAAACAATCAAACACCGATTTTATTTGGGCAGTTGGGCGATGTGCAAAATTTATCGTCCCAATCAATATCAGTCAAATGTGTGTATATAAACAAATCGTCCGATTTGTTTATATTAATCTATTTCATTTCATATACACGTTAAAAATTCTATTTTTCACTATAAAATATTTTTAACTATATAAATATTTTATTTCATTTCACATCACACAATCAACTACACATCAAAATCAAACAAACAAGCATACAAGTCGTCCATGGTCTGTGGACGACGGGTGTCGGGTGCTACTAAACACCGTCTGCATCCTAGTATATATTTCAACTATAAAATAAAAATAAAAATGTGAGAAGTTCTCACAGAGGGTTCCACTCCGCCGTGCTTTGCTTTTGAACTGCTGAACCATCTGGATCTGCTTGATATTCCAATTGCAGTTTTTTTCACGCTGTTCATAAATAAAAACCACATTTTTATCACTCCGCTATATTTATAAAGATCAAATCTTTTCGCTACAACATATATAAAAATCGTATTTTTATATTCTCTATCTTATAAAAATCATATTTTTATAATCCCTGCTTGATAAAAATTATATTTTTATAATCTCTGCTTGATAAAAAATTTATTTTTATAATCTCTGCTTGATAAAAAAATTATTTTTATAATCTCTACTATATAAAAATCGAATTTTTATAATCTCTGCTATATAAAAATCGAATTTTTATTCTTTACATTATATAAAAATCAAACTTTTATTCTTCTACATTAGATAAAAATCGATCTTTATCATATCTAAAAATCCAAACTTTTATCGCGATGAAAACATTATAAAACTCGAACCTTTATCACTCTAGTTCGTATATAAAATAGCAACTCTAGTTCGTATATAAAAATTGGATTTTTATCACTCTAACTTGTATATAAAAATTGGATTTTTATCACTCTATCTACAACCAAAACTGATTTTAGAATCAATGGTTTTAAATTAAATTCTCAAATTTTATAAAACAAATTAAAGTAAAAAAAACTTACAGCATAATAAGGGGGTGCTGCTGCGTGGTCTGGAGGAGGTGAAAGGGGGTGGTGACGGTCGACTACAAGCGGTGGCGCGGTCTGACCCGGCTAGGGCTTTGGGGATGTGCGCATTTAGAGATAGAAAGGGAGGGAGATGTGGTCGGAGAAGGAAGAGGTGGCAGGGGAGGGCGTCGTCGATCGGCGCTGGTGGTGGGGTGCGTGCGTGCCTCAAGCGGTGAGGGTTTAGAAGGCGATGGGGGCTTGTGCGGTCAATTTAGAAGAAGGAGAGGGAGTAGGCGGAGGACGGAGAGGAGGGGGTCCAGATCGGAGCGGCGGCGGGTGAAGCGCGCCTCCGGCGCGGTGGTGGTGGCTCGTGGGAGGGCGACGGGTAGGCTACAACGGGAATTTTTATTTAATTTTATTTCGATTTAGAATGAAGAGAGAGAGGAGGGTAGAAGGTTATATAATTATATATAAATATTTTATTATTATTTTAATTTCAAAAAGCAACTTTTTGTTTCAAACTCGAAATCGAACCCACCGACTGTCGTCCCTAGCTAATTACCCCTATTCCGAACACAATGGGATATGTATCGTAGCATGATTTGATCATTTCGATCAGTTTTCCGTCAAAATCAAAATATAACTCTATATATTGAATTTGAACGCGCATTTCAATTTACCGGGGCCACATACTAGCTAGAAAAATTCCCGAAAAAATATTTTCTAGCCTCATATTGACGATACGGTCCTAACAAAACTAATTTCATCAAATTCTGAGACCGTTTGAAAAATGGCCAATTTCCAGTCGATTAAAATCAACTTAAACTGGTCAAACGCGTTTTCCTTTGCCACGCTCACATATTGATTCCAAAAATTATGAAAATTGGAATCTAGCAATAACTTGACATCGCGGATCCAAAAAAAGTGGTTTCATCGAAAACCGAGGTCGTTTGCAAAATTTCCATTTTTAAGGGCCAGAATTCCATAACGACTATTCTGAATTTTCAACTGGGCATATCTTTTGATTCCCGTTATGAAATTTTGATTTTTCGGATTCGTTGGAAAGATATTCACATTTAGATTCAAATATTTTTTGGTTTCGCCAAAATCCTGTTTATTTTGAATCCTGTACATTCATTTGAAATTTGAAATCGAATTATCGAACTACCGCGCCATTTTCAATTCCTTTTATATATAAATAAATATTTATATTCTAACGACGACGAATATAAATGTATACATTCAAATTCTATTCAAAATAAATTTCTCGTCGATATTATTTAAAATAATTCATTTTAAATATTCAAAATTCGCTAAAATTGCCAAAATAAAAATTTTAAATTGGCCCAGATTTCCGGGTTATTATATAAATGAGCCGAACCACGCATAGGATTTGAGACTACAATGGGTTCCAAAACTAAACTAGTATTTAGGTGTAGTGTTTCAAATAACGAAGCAGACATAAACGAATGCAAAGCGCAAGAGTTGAAAAGAGTCCTAGGAATAAGATGTAACAACCCGGAAAATGCGAGCCAGTTTAAAATTTTTATTTTTGCAATTTTATTGAATTTTGAATATTTAAAATGAATTATTTTAAATAAAATCGACGAGAAATTTATTTTGAATAGAATTAGAATGTATATATTTATATACGTCGTCGTTTGAATAGAAATATTATTTTATAATTATAAAAGGAATTGAAAATGACGCGGTAGTTTAATAATTCGATTTCAAATTTCAATTGAATATACCGGGTGCAAAATAAACAGGATTTTAGTGAAACCAAAAATGATAGAATCTATTTGAGAATATCTTTCCAACGAATCCGAAAATCGAAATTTCATACGGGGGATCAAAAGATATGTCCAAATGAATTTTCAGAATAGTCGCTATGGAATTTCGACCCTTAAAAACGGAAATTTTGCAAACGACCTCGGATTTCAACGAAACCACTTTAGTTGGATCCGTGATGTTAATTTATTGCTAGATTTCAAATTTAATAATTTTTGGAATCAATATGTGAGCGTGGCAAAGGAAAACGCGTTTGACCTGTTTTAGTTGATTTTAATCAACTGGAAAATGACCATTTTTCAAACGATCTCAGAATTTGATGAAACTAGTTTTGTCAGGACCGTATCGTCAATACGAAGCTAGAAAATATTTTTTTGGAATTTTTCGAGTTAGTATGTGACCCTAGTAAATTGAAATGTGCGTTCAAATTCAATATATAGATTTATATGTTGATTTTGACGAAAACTGATCGAAACGGTCAAATTAGCCAATGATACATATCCCATTGTGTTTGTAATGGGGGTAATTAGCTATGGACGACAGGCGGTGGGTTCGATTCTGAAGTCGATAGAAAAAGTTACTTTTTAAAATTGAAATAAAATAAAATATAAATATTTATATAAAGCCCCTTTTCTCCCTAGCCCTAACCTACTGTTCAAAATCAATTTATATAAAAAAAATCGGGTCGCTCCCCAGGCAGGCCCCCCTTCCGCCGTCGCCCTACCGTCACCCCTCCCCTGGCCGGTGCGCCTCCGACCAACATCGCCGACGCCCCCTCCCTTCTCTCCTCCTCGATTTCCCTCCCCTCTGCCCAAAACTCGCGCCCCCTTTAAAAGCCCCACTCGCTCGGACCACCACCGCCACAGCAGGGAACCGCCGCCATCTCCAACAGCTCCGCGCCGCCCAGCCATCCCCCACCTCCGTCCGATGAAGACCCCCCTCTCTCATACGCTGTAAGTTTTTTTTATTTACTTTATTTATTTTATTTATTATGTAAAACTCTGATTTTCCAACTCTATAAAAATTTGATTTTTAATTTATAAAAGTCACGATTTTTACTGGTATGAAGATATGAGTTTTATTTTCGTTTTTGTATATTCATGTAATTAAAGACATGATTTTTAATTTAAGTAGCGAATGAAAATGTGATTTTTATAGAGTAGAAATATTAAAAATATGATTTCTATATTTTAGAAAGAAGAAAAATATGATTTTTAATATAATTGAAAAGGTGAAATCTTTATATTTGAAAAGGTGAAATCTTTATATTTGAAAAAGTGAAATCTTTATATTTGAAAAGGTGAAGTCCATATATTTGAAAAGGTGAAATCTTTATATTTGAAAAGGTGAAATCTTTATATTTGAAACGGTGAAATCTTTTTATTTGAAAAGGTGAAATCTTTATATTTGAAAATGCGAAACTTTATATAGAGTATAGCGGGATAAAAATATAATCTTTATTATATGAACAACGATATAAAAATAGAATTTTTATCTATATAGTAGCGATGTAAAAATAGAATTTTTATCTATATAGTAGCGATGTAAAAATAGAATTTTTATATACATAGCAACAATATAAAAAGGTGATTTTTATATATGTAGTGGCTACGGGCAACGAAAGTGACAAAAGGCGAGAACAGCGATGACTTCTACATAAGAAGAGTTGTGGCGTTGGATTAGCTAGTCTATGAGAACTTCTCACTTTAAATCTTGTTTTCTAGTTAAAAATATATACTAGGATGCAGACGGTGCTTAGCAGCACCCGACACCGGTCATCCACAGACCATGGATGGCTTGTATGTTTGATTGTTTGATGTGTTTTTGAAAATTGATTGTGTAATGTGAAATGAAAAAAAATAATTATATAGTTAAAAATATTTTATCGTTAAAAATATTGTTTTTAACGTGTGTGTGTGAATAAAAATATGTGTTTGTTGATTTGAAACCCCACACGGGTGTTGGGATGATATTTGAATTCCACTCATCCCGATTGATTAGTTGTATGTCGATCGATTGGTCGACAGACTGGGTGAGCGTTAATTATTTATATTTGATGCTTATGCAGTTGTGTGGTGCACTTTGGATGATGATTGATTATTTACCGTTGTGATTATATACATGTGTCGTATGGAATCCATATAATTAACATTATATGGTAATTGATTGGGCCTCATTCCTATCGGGAAAATAGATAAATAATCATGTGTTGAAAATTATTCACGTGTTGAAAGAAATATTTTAACAATAAAATTTACATCTTTATCATATTTAAAGTTAGAAACTAACTGGAAAATAGATAAGATGAGTGGTTTCCTGGATATTGATCTGATATTGGTTTCGGCCTTCGGCGTTAATACTTAGGGAATCATTCTCTTACTACTTTACAGTTGGAGTCTGACTTAAAAATCAAACGATAGATATCATAATTTTATAAAATATATTAAATAGCAAAAATAGTCATGTGTTGAGAATATTCATGTGTTGAAAGAAATATATATTCATGTGTTGAATAGAATAAATATTCATTTGTTGAATAGAATAACGAATTTATTGAAAGATATAAAGCCGTGTTTATTAGAGTTACGCTATTTTGATGTGAGCGATATTTATATCGATTATATTCGTTTTTAAAATGAATATAGAAAAAAGAAGTGATTTCAAAATATAACGTTTTGAAAATATTATCATTTGTATATCGATGATGTGGAATATTCAATTTCGATTTGAAATTGAATATGAAGTTGAAATCATTTCGAAAACAAATTTAAAACGATTTATAAAATACGTTTTAAAGGAAATCGACGAAATATGTATATATATATATATAATGGCCAGAATAGAATGCGCCGCGCTGCGGCAGTTCGTGAATTTCGACCATTGACTTCGAACTGACGTTGCAGGAGATCCGACCGTCAGATTCTCCTGAAACCAGAACCGTTGGGTTCGTATCGAGAAGATCTTTCTAACGAATATCCGAAATTAGAAATCTAATGGCTGGATTTGGAATTATGACCAAATCAAATTTGGAAAAGGTCGCTGTAAGTGCAGTTCGATGGCCATTGGTGGAAATCGACTGTACAGCCTTTGATAAAATTATTAAAAATATCTATAATTTGTGAAAAATCATAAGAAATGGTTTGTAAAGAACTGGGATGAAAAATTCCACATTAGTAAAGATAAAAATAGAGTTTTATTGAAATGAACTAGTTTTGAACTAGAATTAAAATCAATTTATTTTTGAAATAAATAAATTGAATTTGAAGTGATTTTAAAAGTAATCAGAATTTCCAATAATTGAAGTGGAAATGGATTTGAATCGAAATTATCTTCGGAATATTTCGATGTTGGATTTCGTGACTATGCAGATATTGTTATGGGAATTTGAAAGATATATTTTATATCGTTGTTTCCAGTACGATGTTTGTTGGTTTCAGAATTTGATATTGAATATAAGTCGGTATATTTTCTATTTAGAGCCTTGAATTTAATATCAAATGTGATTTGGGTTTCTCGTGAATGGTGTCTTCATTAACACTGTTCTTAAGCCCAATAGAGAAAAAGAATAAATCTTTCTATTTAGATTTAATGAAGTGTATCAATTAAATACTGTTTAATTGGAATTGATTTTGAATTGGTTTTTGGGTTTATCGTGAGCGGTGTTTTGAACAACACCTGTTCTTTAACCTGATTAACAATAGAGTGTGATTTTGGGTTTATCGTGAATCGTGTTTTAGATAACATTGGTTCTTTTACCCAGTTAAAGTTAGGATATTGATTTTTGAAAAGATTAAAACTAAGTGGAGTTTTAATGAATCTTTAATTAGATTGAAATGTGAATTGATAATTTAAATTATCAAATCTGAAAAGTGATCGTGAATGGAGTATCACCAGTTTTGCTCCAAAGCGATAGTTAAATCTTTAATTGGATTTGAACTGAAATGGTAATTAAATTTACCGATAGCACTGTGGTGTTAGAAATGAAGTATGACCAGTTTTACTTCATGGGATGAATAGGTTGGGATTGGGAAAAAAAATAAATATTTACTTCGATGTGGTTTGCTAATCCCGACTAGTTTGGAAAACCATAATATGGTTTGAAATGATATCCAAAGGAAGATTAAAGAATAAATTAGAAGAATTTATTTTGGATAAAATTAATGGGAACCTTTCCCTAAGAATGTGATTTTGTGAATAAAAGAATATTCTTAATTGGAATGAGGCGTTTGTTGTGTTTGTGTAACACGTGTTTATTATATACGTGGGTTGTTCAGAAAGGCCGGGTTTATACCCATTCTGAATAACCGATTCGACCGTATGTCGAAGATGAAGACGGTCGTTGAAGACCGGAAGTCTTCACATCATTTGGGTGATTACTGATGATCTTGATTGGGCTGTACACCCAAGATGAGGGAATCAGTTGGTGATCGTCCAGACGTAATTGGAGATCGATGGATATGCGAGGAAAGTGCCTCCGGTTTCGTTCAGACCCAGAACGAACTTGTAAATGGACTGTGTGTCTGACATTGGATTTTATTCTATGTTGATTGATCTCTGTTAAAAATACATCTGTTTGGCGGTAGAGAATTTATTCTCTTTCTTAACGCCCTTATCTGAGACGTACGAGCTCAGAGGTTGTATATCGATGGACATCAGTCGCATGGAGTGAATTGCCAGTGTGGCACGCGTAAGTGGCAATTGATCAAGGCTTCTGTTTTAAAGCAAAGTCTTGTGGTTGATGATCAAAGCACGGCCTGTGTGGCGCAACTTTGTGTATAGCGTGAATTCGCAAGCCTCACACCTCGGAGTGAGTCAAAAACGGGATAGTGACTGCAGGAAGAGCACGACGTTTCTTTCTAGCTATGGGTGGTGTCAGTGCTTAAACTGGCTGACATTTGTATACTTTTCACCTGTGTGGTTGTTGGATATGAGGAGCCTCGGATATAGGTCTGTTAGGACCGGGAAACGTGTGTTCAGGAATAACTAATCCTCAAAAGTAAGAGAGGACCGGCCCTGAAGATCCAAGGATTGCTGTGTGCGGTCCTGGGACATTTGCTAGAGTGTCTCGAACGGAGAGGAGCTTTCCCCTTGCCTCGACTCCTGACAGAAATCTAATTTCCAATACGTGATATTGCTGTTTTAATTGTAGAACTAGTATGGCGACATGATATATGGTACCCATGCCGTCTATGATTGATATTTATGATTGAAATTGTTTTGACACTATACCGCTATAATAGTATCAAATGATTTGTTTTAAACGTACCAAGAATGTTTGGCTATTATAAGGGAAATCCCTATCCTCCGGCTTGCGTTGCATTGTGTGATGGGACCTGGGTCTTATAATAGCTTCATTTTTTGAAAAAGCAATGCGCTGTTTACTTATCTGCACTAGTGTTCTTGGAAGGAAACCCGTTCCGTGTTATACGGCGTGGTCCCTTGAATTACTCTCTTTTAAAGTAAAGTTTTAGATAACTGTTTTAGTTCTCACACCAGTCACATGACTGACCTGAAGTTTATTGTTTTAACCTAAACTCTGGGTGCCCCTGATTTCCACACAGGCAGCTAGTAGTTTTGGTTTTGCAGATTTATATTCACAGGATCCTGATTTACAGCTGGAACGATGCTCGGAAAGCTCTATATCCGTGTGTTACTTTCAGTTGTGTTTTGTATTATTTTCCACTGCTATGTAATTTATTGTAATCTCTGATATTTTTCTATTGTATAATATTTATTCATACTCTGTATATTCTTGTATCTGATGGAATTGTTGTAATAAATAATGAAATGTTCTTCTGTTTGCGTTCTATTATGTCGTGTTCTCATGGTAATTCGTTCTTTCTCTTCTCTTCGAAGATGGGGAAGTTCGGGTCACTACAGTTGGTATCAGAGCTTTGGTTTACAGTGCTCGAGAACAAGACACATTAGAACCGAATGAAAGAATTCATCAGATATTGGATTAGTAATATCCAATTGGAATGACTCGTTAGAGATGCGATCAGTAGTATCCTAGAACGAGTGTGAAGAGTATATTTCTCAAATGAAAACAATTTTGTTTTGAAATTTAAACAATTTTATACTTATTTGAATAATTTATTTATATTGATTTGGACAATCTAGTATATAAATATTTTGCATATACGCGTCATGAACGTATATTCGAAGTGTTAATATACTGGATAGATATAGAATCACACTCTAGCCACCCGGAGATGGTTCTAATGATAGATCGATCATCATCAGAATTCATGTTCGAGTTTCGAAGGTGTGATTTCTATATATTTCCATTAGACTGGTTTGAGAACCGAAACTATATAGATTTATTGTTGTGATTTGGCATCAAAAACATGATTTTCTGTATATGTATCAAAATTATGAATTTGAAACGTTAATCCACTAATTGATTGCTGGTTGTGTTGTTTGTTTATTTGTTTGAAAATTTTGAACCATTTAACCAAATTGAACCAAACAATGAATTGTATTGAAAATTGTCACATTTGCTTGCATATACATGTACTTACATTGAACAGGTCATAGCAAGGAGGCTAGAGCAGAAGAATAAAATTGTTTGCCCGACAAATAGGTACATGTTTACCATAATTTACTGTTTTGTTTGGGTGATGATGATTTTATGAGCCGATTGGCTAGCCGCTTGGCTTTTTCTTTTTCTTTTGGATTGAAGAAGGCCATGGGAGGCTATATGAAATATCCTGAAGTCCCCGGTGCAAGGGAGGTTATGGCGAAATTTTTCGGAAATTTAGAGTGTTAGCCAAATTTTTGAAAATTTTGAAAAGTTCTTAGAAACTGAAAAGTTGAAGAGCTTAAGCAGTAATGAAAATATTGAAAGTTGAGTTGATTAGTTAAACAACTTTCGGCTTCGTTCCTTTTCGGGGACGAAAAGTTTTAAGTGGGGGAGATTGTAACAACCCGGAAAATGCGAGCCAGTTAAATTTTTTTTTTGGCAATTTTATTGAATTTTGCATATTTAAAATGAATTATTTAAAATAATATCGACGAGAAATTTATTTTGAATAAAATTAGAATGTATATATTTATATACGTCGTCGTTAGAATAGAAATATTAATTTATAATTATAAAAGGAATTGAAAATGACGCAGTAGTTCAATAATTCGATTTCAAATTTCAATTGAACATACCGGGTGCAAAATAAACCGGATTTTAGTGAAACCAAAAATGATAGAATCTATTTGAGAATATCTTTCCCACGAATCCGAAAAATCGAAATTTCATAGCGGGGATCAAAAGATATGTCCAAATGAATTTTCAGAATAG
The DNA here is from genome assembly GCA_030737875.1 of Allium sativum. Lineage (NCBI taxonomy): Eukaryota > Viridiplantae > Streptophyta > Magnoliopsida > Asparagales > Amaryllidaceae > Allium > Allium sativum. Next base: position 181,405,983 of record CM060913.1, on the reverse strand, counting down.
TCGCTATGGAATTTCGGCCCTTAAAAATGGAAATTTTGCAAACGACCTCGGATTTCGACGAAACCACTTTTGTTGGATCCGTGATGTCAAGTTATTGCTAGATTTAAAATTTCATAATTTTTTGAATCAATATGTGAGCGTGGTAAAGGAAAACACGTTTGACCAGTTTCAGTTGATTTTAATCGATTGGAAAATGGCCATTTTTCAAACGGTCTCAGAATTTGACGAAACTAGTTTTGTTAGGACCGCATCGTCAATACGAAGCTAGAAAATATTTTTTTGGAATTTTTCGAGTTAGTATGTGACCCTAGTAAATTGAAATGTGCGTTCAAATTCAATATATAGATTTATATGTTGATTTTGACGAAAACTGATCGAAACGGTCAAATCAGCCTACGATACATATCCCATTGTGTTCGGAATGGGGGAAATTAGCTGTGGACGACAGGCGGTGGGTTCGATTCTGAAGTCGATAGAAAAAGTTACTTTTTAAAATTGAAACAAAATAAAATATAAATATTAATATAAAGCCCCTTTTCTCCCTAGCCCTAACCTACCGTTAAAAATCGATTTATATAAAAAAAATCGCGTCGCTCCCCAGGCAGCCCCCCTTCCACCGTCGCCCTTCCGCTACCCCCTCCCCTGGCCGGCGCGCCTCCGACCAACATCGCCGACGCCCCCTCCCTTCTCTCCTCCTCGATTTCCCTCCCCTCTGCCCAAAACACGCGCCCCCTTTAAAACCCCCACTCGCTCAGACCACCGCCGCCACAGCAGGGAACTGCAGCCATCTCCAACTGCTCTGCGCCGCCCAGCCATTCACCACCTCCATCCGATGAAGACCCACCCCCTCTCACATACGCTGTAAGTTTTTTTATTTTCTTTGTTTATTTTATTTATTATATAAAACTCTGATTTTCCAATTCTATAAAAATTTGATTTTTAGTTTATAAAAGTCATGATTTTTACTGGTATGAAGATATGAGTTTTATTTTCATTTTTGTATATTCATGTAATTAAAGACATGATTTTTAATTTAAGTAGCGAATGAAAATGTGATTTTTATAAAGTAGAAATATTAAAAATATGATTTTTATATTTTAGAAAGAAGAAAAATATGATTTTTAATATATTTGAAAAGGTGAAATCTTTATATTTGAAAACGTGAAATCTTTATATTTGAAAAGGTGAAATCTATATATTTGAAAAGGTGAAATCTTTATATTTGAAAAGGTGAAATGTTTATATTTGAAAAGGTGAAATCTTTATATTTGAAAAGGTGAAATCTTTATATTAGAAAAGGTGAAATCTAAATATTTGAAAAGGAGAAATCTTTATATAAAGTATAGCGCGATAAAAATATAATCTTTATTATATGAACAACGATATAAAATTAGAATTTTTATCTATATAGTAGCGATGTAAAAATAGAATTTTTATCTATATAGTAGCGATGTAAAAATAGAATTTTTATATACATAGCAACAATATAAAAAGGTGATTTTTATATATGTAGTGGCTACGGGCAACGAAAGTGACAAAAGGCGAGAACAGCGATGACTTCTACATAAGAAGAGTCGTGGCGTTGGATTACCTAGTCTGTGAGAACTTCTCACTTTAAATCTTGTTTTCTAGTTAAAAATATATACTAGGATGCAGACGGTGCTTAGCAGCACCCGACACCCGTCATCCACAGACCATGAATGGCTTGTATGTTTGATTGTTTGATGTGTTTTTGAAAATTGATTGTGTAATGTGAAATGAAATAAAATAATTATATAGTTGATAATATTTTACCGTTAAAAATATTGTTTTTTACGTGTGTGTGTGAATAAAAATATGTGTTTGTTGATTTGAAACCCCACACGGGTGTTGGGATGATATTTGAAGTCCACTCATCCCGATTGATTAGTTGTATGTCGATCGATTGGTCAACAGACTGGGTGAGCGTTAATTATTTATATTTGATGCTTATGCAGTTGTGTGGTGCACTTTGGATGATGATTGATTATTTACCGTTGTGATTTTATACATGTGTTGTATGGAATTAACGTTATATAGTAATTGATTGGGCCTCATTCCAATCGGGAAAATAGATAAATAATCATGTGTTGAAAATTATTCACGTGTTGAAAGAAATATTTTAACAACAAAATTTACATCTTTATCATATTTAAAGTTAGAAACTAACTGGAAAATAGATAAGATGAGTGGTTTCCTGGGTATTGATCTGATACTGGTTTCGACCTTCGGTGTTAATACTTAGGGAATCATTCTCTTACTACTTTACAGTTAGAGTCTGATTTAAAAATCAAACGATAGATACCATAATTTTATAAAATATATTAAATAACAAAAATAGTCATGTGTTGAGAATATTCATGTCTTGAAAGAAATATATATTCATGTGTTGAATAGAATAAATATTCATTTGTTGAATAGAATAATGAATTTATTGAAAGATATAAAGCCGTTTTGATTAGAGTTGCGCTATTTTGATGTAAGCGATATTTATATCGATTATATTCTTTTTTAAAATGAATATAGAAAAAAGAAGTGATTTCAAAATATAACGTTTTGAAAATATTATCATTTGTATATCGATGATGTGGAATATTCAATTTCGATTTGAAATTGAATATGAAGGTTAAATCATTTCGAAAACGAATTTAAAACGATTTATAAAATACATTTTGAAAGGAAATCGACGAAATATATATATAATATATATATATATATATTATATAATGGCCGGAATAGAACGCGCCGCGCTGTGGCAGTTCGTGAATTTCGACCATTGACTTCGAACTGACGTTGCGGGAGATCCGACCGTCGGATTCTCCTGAAACTGGAACCGTTGGGTTCTTATCAAAAAGAGCTTTCTAACGAATATTTGAAATTAGAAATCTAACGGTTGGATTTGGAATTATGTCCAAATCAAATTTGGAAAAGGTCGTTGTAAGTGCAGTTCGATGGCCATTGGTGGAAATCGACTGTACGGGATTTGATAAAATTATTAAAAATATCTATAATTTGTGTAGAATCATAAGAAATGGTTTGTGAAGAACTGGGATGAAAAATTCCGCATTTGTAAAGAGAAAAATAGATTTTTATCGAAATGAACTAGTTTTGAACTAGAATTAAAATCAATTTATTTTTGAAATAAATAAATTGAATTTGAAGTGGTTTTAAAAATAATCAGAATTTCCAATAATTGATGTGGAAATGGATTTGAATCGAAATTATCTTCGCAATATTTCGATGTTGGAATTCGTGACTATGCAGATATTGTTATGGGAATTTGAAAGATATATTTTATATCGTTATTTCCAATACGATATTTGTTGGTTTCAGAATTTGATATTGAATATAAGCCGGTATATTTTCTATTCAGATCCTTGTATTTAATATCAAATGTGATTTGGGTTTGTCGTGAATGGTGTCTTCATTAACACTGTTCTTAAGCCCAATAGAGAAAAAGATTAAATCTTTCTATTTAGATTTAATGAAGTGTATCAAATAAATACTATTTAATTGGAATTGAATTTGAATTGGTTTTTTGGATTATCGTGAGCGGTGTTTTGAACAACACCTGTTCTTTAACCCGATTAACAATAGAGTGTGATTTTGGGTTTATCGTGAATCGTGTTTTAGATGACATTAGTTCTTTAACCCAGTTAAGTTAGGATATTGATTTTTGAAAAGATTAAAACAAAGTGAAGTTTTAATGAATCTTTAATTAGATTGAAATGTGAATTGATAATTTAAATTATCAAATCTGAAAAGTGATCGAGAATGGAGTATCACCAGTTTTGCTCCAAAGCGATAGTTAAATCTTTAATTAGATTTGAACGTGAAATGGTAATTAAATTTACCGATAGCACCGTGGTGTTAGATATGAAGTATGACCAGTTTCACTTCATGGGATGAATAGGTTGGGATTGGGAAATAAAATAAATATTTACTTCGGTGTGTTTCGCTAATCCCGACTAGTTTGGAAAACCATAATATGGTTTGAAATGATATCGAAAGGAAGATTAAAGAATAAATTAGAAGAATTTATTTTGGATAAAATTAATGGGAACCTTTCCTTAAGAATGTGATTTTGTGAATAAAAGAATATTCTGAATTGGAATAAGGCGTTTGTTGTGTTTGTGTAGCACGTGTTTATTATATACGTGGGTTATTCAGAAAGGCCGGGTTTATACCCATTCCGAATAACCAATTCGACGGTATGTCGAAGATGAAGACGGTGGTTGAATACCGGAAGTCTTCACATCATTTGGGTGATTACTGATGATCTTGATTGGGTTGTACACCCAAGATGAGGGAATCAGTTGGTGATCGTCCAGACGTAATTGGAGATCGATGGATATGCGAGGAAAGTGCCTCCGGTTTCGTTCAGACCCAGAACGAACTTGTAAATGGATTGTGTGTCTGACATTGGATTTTATTCTGTGTCGATTGATCTCTGTTAAATATACATTTGTTTGGCGGTAGAGAATTTATTCTCTTGCTTAACCCGCATCTCTGAGGCGTACGAGCTCAGAGGTTGTATATCGATGGACATCAGTCGCTTGGAGTGAATTGCCAGTGTGACACGTGTAAGTGGCAATTGATCAAGGCTTCTGTTGAAAAGCAAAGTATTGTGGTTGATGATCAAAGCACGGCCTGTGTGGCGCAGCTTTGTGTATAGCGTGAATTCGCGAGCCTCACACCTCGGTATGAGTCAAAAATGGGATAGTGACTACAGGGAGAGCACGACGTTTCTTTCTAGCTATGAGTGGTGTCAGTGCTTAAACTGGCTGACATTTCTATACTTTTCACCTGTGTGGTTGTTGGATACGAGGCGCCTCGGATATAGGCATGTTAGGGCCGGGAAACGTGTGTTCAGGAATAACTAATCCTCAAAAGTAAGAGAGGACCGTCCCTGAAGATCCAAGGATTGCTGTGTGCGATCCTGGGACATTTTCTAGAGTGTCTCGAACAGAGAGGAGCTTGCCCCTTGCCTCGACTCATGACGGAAATCTAATTTCCAATACGTGATATTGTGGTTTTAATTGTAGAACTAGTTTGGCGACATGATATATGGTACCCATGCCGTCTATGATTGATATTTATGATTGAAATTGTTTTGACACTATACACCTTATAATAGTATCAAATGATTTGTTTTAAACGTACCAAGCATGGTTGGCTATTATAAGGGAAAACCCTATCCTCCGGCTTGCGTTGCATTGTGTGATGGGACCTAGGTCTTATAATAGCTTCATTTTTTGAAAAAGCATTGCGCTGTTTACTTATATGCACTAGTGTTCTTGGGAGGAAACTCGTTCCATGCTATACGGCGTGGTCCCTTGAATTACTCTCTTTTAAAGTAAAGTTTTAAATAACTGTTTTAGTTCTCACACCAGTCACATGACTGACCTGGAGTTTATTGTTTTAACCTAAACTCTGGGTGCCCCTAATTTCCACACGAGCAGCTAGTATTTTTGGTTTTGAGAATTTATATTCACAGGATCCTGATTTACAGCTGGAACGATGCTCGGAAAGCGCTGTATCCGTATGTTACTTTCAGTTGTGTTTTGTATTATTTTCCGCTACTATGTAATTTATTGTAATCTCTGATATTTTTCTGTTGTATAATATTTATTCATACTCTGTATATTCTTGTATCTGATGGAATTGTTGTAATAAACAATGAAATGTTCTTCTGTTTGCGTTCTATTATGTCGTGTTCTCACGGTAATTCGTTCTTTCTCTTCTCTTCGGAGATGGGGAAGTTCGGGTCACTACATAAGAAATCAAATCTTCAACCGAAACTTCCTATCTCTTTCCGATATACTGACCATGAGAACACAACCTGCCCTCCAGAAGATCCTGCCCTCTGTCCTTGCCTTTGCCCTTTCCTCCTCGGGTAATCCTAAATCATATGTACTGCCTCACTGCAATGGTAACAGCCAGTCTTCTTCTTCTTTCTAACGTCTTTCTTTAAGTGGCCAGGTATTCCACAATTGTGGTACTTCCCTTTTCTCTTGGCCCTTGTTATCCTTACCACCTTTCTTTCGTTGTTGTTGTGCCTTCTTTGGATCCACTTCCGTATCATATGTCATGTCCATATCTCCCCTGCAATTTCTCCATTCGTGACCTCTCACCAAAATGAAGCTTCATCCTTCATTAACCAAGTAGCTAGTTGAACCTTCCTCCCATCATCTATCTCAAAGATACCAACAAGTCCTCCACTTCCTTGAGCCAGTTCTAGCTTCGACAAACGTCTCAGTCCTATGAAACGGTATTCCGCCCAACGCACAAAAGTCCTTACATATCTTAGAAAAACATCTATACGCGGAGGAAGAGATTAAAAAGGGAAAGAGGATGAGATTCGAAACAAAGAATCGAAAGAAAGATATATGGATTTTGGGGATTATGTTTTTCCATAATAAACATTTCTCTTAAAAAAATACTATCTTTAAAACATGTTTTTGAAAATACTTCTTTACATAAATGCTATTGAAAACGGTTTTCAATTTTTTTTTCTGTTTTGGTAACCTTCAGCTCTAATACCACATGTAACACCCCATGTCCGTTAATGTCACTCACAAAGGGAATGCATTAAGTTTCGTGGAGCATTATAAGTAAACAGAACAGAATATTACAAGAAATAAAAAGTAGTACTTGAAAATTTTGTAATTTTATTGTAGCGGAAACAGAAATAAGTTTGATTACATATCCAAACTAAAATCAAGAACATAATATCAGTCTTGTACAAAACCTTCAGAGTACATAATTTTAAAGTCGTAATCCCCAACAGAAAAATGTAATACGCAGAATCAAAGCCAAGCAATACACCTTTCAACTTCAAGCTAAAAGAAAGAGATATCTGAACTAAGCTTGAGTATTTACTCCCTAAGAACCTTGGGGAGGGGAACGGAAGAAAAGAGGCGAAACAAACTAGGTCAGACATAAGTCTTGTGATTCCAGTGACTTTAACAATACAATCATTAAAGTAACAGGATAAGAACATAAACTGGAAAGCAAGAAATGACTGTAGGATAAATAGGCATGACAAAGCAGATAAGATGAACAAGATATAACGTTGATTGCACTTCTAATCACTACAGGATAATTACTACACTGCACCAATGCTAGTAACACCGTATCATTACTAGTTGCACCGCACCCTTACTAGTCCCATACTAAAAGTTGATCCCTCTTACTAATCATGATAATGGTAGCTTCGTGTACTCATAGCTGCTATCGTAGTTGCCCCTTTTTGCTCCTACCCCCATAAGTTGTACCCACTACCTTCCTCGTTCGATAGGCTCCCTAACTCGCATGTATTTATTACTTGTGTCATTCGACCTCACTTGTATGTATTCATTACTTTGTCATTCGACCTCGCTTGTATGTATTCATTACTTGTGTCATTCGGCCTCGCTTGTATATAAATACCTGTGCTGGCCCCATCATGCGGTGTACCAATTTCCATGATGGAAACCCGACACGATTCAAGATGCACAGTGTATACTATTGATGCCTAGTTCCTGCTTTTTCCACTCTGGAGCACGTGCACGCCCATACTCCGTCAGAACCTACACTGTTGCACCACCCGCTGCTATTTTGACTGCTTATAATTAGCCCAGTAATTGTGCCCCACCCTGCCCAGCTCAGGGTACCATGATACATCTATGTTGGTTACTGCTGAAATGGGTCCATATCACTAGGGTTTCCTAATCAACATGTTAAAATGGTTAAGTGTTCTCAATTTAACTTAACCCCACCCATTTGCTTAATTAACATGTTGTACTGGTTAAGTGTTGCCTATTCATATGTTACATAACCTCCTCATTGATTCACGCATGTTTATTTAACAGTTAAGTTTGTGGGTCTATATATACTAATATTACCCACTTACCCAAGATTTACTTAACCCTTCCCCTTATCATGTCAAAATGTATTATTGGTTCAGCTTGCCTTAACCCTATCCACTTTGTTCATGTAATATTGGTTAAGTTGTCTTATTGTCCATGTTAACTTAACCCACCCACCTAACATGTTGTATTGGTTAAGTGTCTCCTATTCATATGTTACTTAACCTTTCCATTATTAGCATGTATGTTTCTTAGCTTTAATTTATTCATTAAAGCACCAACCTCTCACACTAGAACTGTTGTTTGCGGTTGCTGGATGTGCCGGGCGGTTTCGGGCAGACTTGTACCTAAAACTCATTCTAACCTCAGGTTTTTGGGCTTAATGCGCTAACCTCTCACGTTAGATCTATGTTGTTGCAGTCGCTGAATGTGCCGGGCGGTTCCGGGTAGTCTTACACCACAACTCAATCTAACCTCGGGTTAGGCACATTCATCTTTTAGCCAATTTACATATTTACCATTCATGTCCAAGTTCATATGATAATTATCCATAAGTATGGTCAATTCAAGTTATGCCCCAATTTCTAGTTATGCCCAAAATTAATTATATGATTACAACCCCTTTTTATGCCAATTACATAATATTCAACCTTTACCTAAACTTTTCCCCAATGTTCCCATGTTGTTTGTACGTATAGTTCATGTGATACGTTAGGCTCGCAATTAGACCAACTCATAAAAAAAGGAAAAAGGGAAGAAACACATGACATCATAACTGGCATAAACAATATAGATCTAAGACAGCATAAATCTAGTAAATATATAAAAATAGATCTAATCAATATATTGAGCGCGAACTAGCATGGATCTACACATAAACTTGCACGGATTAAACATATGATCATATAGTTCTACACATGTGGACCGATATGGATCTAATCATATAAACATGTAAATCTAAACATATGAACATATAGTTCTAAACATATTGACCGATATGGATCTAATCATATAAACATGTAGATCTAAACATATGAACATATAGTTCTAAACATAAACATGTAGATCTAAACATATGAACATATAGTTCTAAACATATGGACTGATATGGATCTAATCATATAAACATGTAGATCTAAACATATGAATATATAAAATATGATCTTACATGTATGAACATGACTTGCATATAATCTTTCATAACTTGCGTAGATCGAGCAAACTTACATACATAACTTGCATACGTAATTAGGAATATGAATGAACATAGAACATAACTTGCATATAATGAATCGAATCCAGCATAAATCAAAACATAGTTTGTAAGGACATAAACTTTATATTATTTACAAACATTTTCATACAGTCCAATTCATAACTCATCACAATTACGTTTAAACAATTATCTTGTGAAAGTAACTACACTCACAGAAAACGGATCTTGAATTCTGGAATCTGATTTCTGAAGTTGCTAAGCTAATCCGTTGATGTAGGCGTTGATTTGTTCGTTGTTGTTCTAGAATTCCTTTTCGCAATTCCTAGGCTTCGAATCTTTATCTCTTATCTTTTTATCTTTAATCCAGAATTTGATTTGTTATGGTGGCGACTAGGTCAATTTGTAGACGAACAGCATGATGGCATCATAGTTTAGGGTTGTGAGGTCTAGGGTTGAGGTTTGGGGTGATTATATAGAAGTTTAGGATTAATACGGGCCTTTAGATCAACCTTTGATTCATCTAAGCCATCCAAATCATCATGACACAAAGACACCTCACCAGACCAATCAAATAAAGTGACATCAGCCCTAATACAAGAAAAATCGTCACTCAACGAACCAGAAAAGGCCATGCTAAAAAAAACAATCCTTGACCAACAAAATTGCGCCACGTGTGCCACATGATGCGCAGCAGCAGGGTGTTGACACTTACACGTCATACACACACACACACACGCACACGCACACACACACACACACACACACACACACATATATATATATATATATATATCTTTTTAGCTATCTTCCCGATTAACCATTTTCACACTAAACCACCTTTTGAACTGCGTTCACACTAAGCCACTTTTTAGCCATTCCCTTAAAACAAAAATATGGCGCTGGCGGGGATCGAACTCTGTATCTCTTGTATGCAAGTCACATGTTCTAACCAAATGAGCTACTAAGCCTTTTTCTTACAAACCTTAGAACAATGATAAACATTATTCTTTTCTCATTCCTCTTTTTCATGTTTTGCTGCAATATTTAATTTAAAAATATCTTTTTCAACCTAAATTGGTTTTCTGCAAACCATAGGTCTAAATTGACTAGAAAATCGCCATGAACGCAATGACGTTAATTTCATGACCAAATTCCTGAAGCTCTTCAAAATTTTCTTTTTATTTCTTTTTTCTATTAATTGTTCACATGTGTTTCTTCGCATTTCATGTATTGCACTTAATTTTTTCCTTCATTTCACTACATGAACTTATTACATGAAATATTTATTGTCATTATTTAATTTTTTTCTTAAATATATCTATGTATATAATATATATACATATTTCCACATTTTTAATTTCATTAAAATTGCGGGGTGTTACAGAGGTCTTCACATCGTTTGGATGATTACTGATGTCTTGATTGGGTAGTACACCCAAGTCGATATAACAATTGGTGATCGTCCAGATGTACTTGGAGATCGACGAATATGTGAGGGCCTCTCTCCTGTATTGGACATATGGGACGGAGAATAAGTTGCCTCCGGTTTCGTTCAGACCCAGAACGAACTTGTAAATGGACTGTGTGTTTGACACTGGATTTTATTATGTGTTGATTGATTTCTATTAAATATATATATCTGTTTGGTGGTAGAGAATTTATTCTCTTGTTTAACGCCCTTCTTTGAGATGTATGAGGTCAGGGGTTATATATCGATGGATATCAGTCGCATGGAATGAATTTCCTATGTGACATGCTGAGATGCAAATGATCAAGGCTTCTGTTGAAAAGCAGTCTTGTGGTTAATGATCAAAGCACAGCTTTAATATAGCGTAGCTTTGTGTATAGCATTATCTCGCAAGCCTCACACCTCGATATGAGTTAAAAATGGGATAAGGAACAAAAGGAGGACATGACGTTTCTTTCTAGCTATGGGTGGTGTCAGCGTTTTGCAAGCCCTGACATTTATATATATATTTACCTTTGTGGTTGTTGGAATGCGAGGCGCCTTGGTTATATCGATCTCTACGGAGCAGATGGATAGGTCCTAGAGGGCCGGGAAACGTGTGTTCAGGAATTTCCAATCCACTAATGTAAGTGTAGACCGGGCTTTGAGGATTCAGGGGTTGCCCAGAGTGCGTAGTCCCGAGGCATTTGCTAGAGTGTCTCGAAGCGGAAAGGGTTACATCCCTTGCCTAGATTCATGACAGAAATCCGATTTCTAATACGTGACATTCAGTTTTATTTGTAGAGCCCAGTATGGCAACATAGTGGGATGGGGCACTATGTCGTCTATGATTGATACATTTTTATTTGAAGTTGTTTTCATACACTTTACACTATAATAGTATCAAAATGATTTGTTTTGGACGTACCAAGCATGTTTGGCTATTATAAGGTAAAACTCAATTCTCGGGCTTGTGTTGCATTGTGTGATGGGACCTGAGTATTATAATAGCTTCATTATTCCAAAAAGCATTGCGTTGTTTTGTTATATCCACTGGTATTCTTGGGAGGAAATTGTTCCGTGTTATACGACGTGGTCCCTTGATATACTATATTTTAAAGTAAAGTTTTAAATAACTGTTTTAGTTCTCACACCAGTCACTTTACTGACCTGAAGTTTATTGTTTTAACCTAAACTCTGGGTGCCCCTATTTTCCACACGAGCAGCTAGTAGTTTAGGTTTTGCAGATTTATATTGACAAGATTCTGGTTTACAGCTGGAATGATATTCGGAAAGCTCTGTATCCGTATATTCCTTTCAGTTGTGTTATATATATTTTCCGCTGCAACGTAATTTGTAAATCTCTGATATTTATTGAATGTATATATTATTTATTCATACTCTTTATATTCTTGTACTTTGTTATAAATTGTTGTAATAAGCAATGAAATGTTCTTCTGTCTGTGTTCTGATTCGTCTTGTTCTCAACTCAATCCGGGCTTTCCTTTACGGGGAAGTTTGGGTCGTGTCAGGAGGGTGGCACACGGAATAGGACCAGCGTTGGTCAGTTCGATCTGACTAAGGAGAGGCGGCGGTGGTCGAAACAGTGGGTCTTCGGGGCCTTGGTACGAGTGAAATACTCCACTATAGGTACTAATGTTCGTATGGATGTGGAGAGGAGAGGAATATCTACGATAATGTTAAAAGGAGTGGGAGATTTTGTTGAGTGGATCGAGAGAATTAGATGAGGGAAGGTTCGAGCGTTTCAGACCCTTCAGAAGGGATGGCGGCGGCTCTGTAGTGTTTGGGTTTTCATTTGTTTAAGGATATTTATAATATAATAATATAAAACCTCTTAATTATTGTGTTTAAGCCCGTTAATACCTTTCAGCTCTAATTTCAGCCCCACGAAAGTCGTTCCTTCCCAATTGCCCACGTTCCGGACATAATGGGCTAGGTCCCGTCAGCCCAATCGATTGTTTTCAGCATGATTTCTTTAATTTTTTATTTAAATCATTTATTTAATTAATTAATTCGTTCGTACATTTAAATTTATAGGGCCACATACGGACTCCGAAAGTTCCCAAAAAATAAATCTAGGTAGGTTTTGATGATACGATCCTAACAAAATTAATTTCGTTGAATTTGGAGACCATTTTAAAAATGACCCTTTTAACGGCCGATTGAATTCAATAAAAATTATCGAACACAGTTTAATTTACCGCGCTCACATATTAATTCCAAAAATTCTGGAAAATTAAACTTAGTAATAATTTGACATTCAAGATCCAACAAAAATGGTTTCGTCGAAAACGGAGGTCGTTTGTATATTGGCCATTTATATGGGCTATATATTACATTATATTATATTCCATAGCGACTATTCTGAATATTCAACTGGCCATAACTTTTTATTCGTGCTATGAAATTTTGATTTTTCTGATTAGTTGGAAAGATATTTTTAATCAAATTTAAATATTTTTGGTTTCACTAAAATCCGATTTATTTTGAATCTTGTACATTTAGTCAAAGTCCATATTCAAATTTCCAAACTATCGTGCTATTTCTAACTCCTTTTAAAATTTAAAATAAATATATTCGTTCTAACTTCGATTTAAATAAATTTTAAATCGTTATTATTTAAATCAAATTATTTTAACTATTCAAAATTCATTGAAATAGACAAAATAATAAAAATTAAATTGGTCATGATTTTCCGGGTTATTACAGAATTATTAAAATGAATTTGACTTATGCATAAGCAAGTTGAGTATATATTGGATGTTGTTTTTTTATTGGAACAAAATTTGAACTCAAGCAGAATGATGGATTGATTTTTAAAATAGTTATTAAGTTTGAATTATAGAATGGAAGTGAACTAATCAAGAAGTTGATTAGTGAATTAAAAATTAAAAGCTAGATTGATTTGAAATCAATTGGAATGGAATATACGTTAATCGGTATGGAATGAAGAGAATGAAGAAAATAAATTGTATGCTCGACAAAAGGTACACATTTAATTCAGTATGAGATTTATGAGCCTATTGGGCAAGCCGCTAGGCTTTCTGATTTTCTTTTTGATTGGAAAGGGCCTAGAGAGGCATGTTGTAGTTGTACCAATTGAGCTGTGCAAAGGAGATGCTGGCAAAATTTTCTGAAAATTTAAAGAGCTAGAAAATTTATAAGAAAATTTTGATAATTAGAAATCGACTTGTTGACTGTAAGAGATTAGAAAACCAGATGTGGTAAATAAAAATTTAGAGTAAACAATAAAGTTGATAAATTGATTTAAAATCAATTTGAATAGATGTAGAAATATGAAGAAGAACATATGCATTAAAGGTAAGAATGTGATGACGGATTGTCCAAAAATGGTGGACAGGTCAATTGAGATGAATCATGGAAAATTGAGTATGGGCATGAGAATTAAAGGTTCTGTGTAAGAACTAAGTTGGGGAAATATGAAGTGTAGGCTTTCAACCAAGTGGGTTGTGAGGAGTAGGAAGATTTATAGCATCTTTCCTACTTAGTAATTTCAGGGGCGAAATTATTTTAAGGGGAGGAGGAATGTAACATCCCAGATTTTTAGTAGTTATTCAATTATTTAAATATTGATTTGGCAATTTAAATGACTTGAATTCAAATATTATGAATATTTAATTAATACAAATAGTGGAATAATAAATTTAATTTCTGAAATAGTCGAAAATAAATTGAATTTTCGATATTGTGCGAAGTAGATAATTTAAGAGATCTTATTAAATTTAGATTCGAGTTATAATAACGAATTTATTATTTAAAACGAAGTTTGAATGCACTAATTTTAATATAAATTTAAAACAAGCTCACAACGTCGTGGTAGTTCGTAATTTGACGTTTTGAACTTCAATTGGATTTATGTAAATGACCAAGGGGTTTTCGACCCTGAAAATCAACACAACACACCATGTTGACTATTTAAATATCGAAAATACCGGACCATTAATAGAAAGAAGTTAGAGGGTGAGAAATAGAAAGAAAGAAAGTTAGAATAGAAGAAGAATAAGATCCAAACATATAGAGTCAGAGTAACCACGAATCTCACAACGGCACGAACAAATATATTATATAAGAACTTTTGAAACACAAAACTATAACTGTATACATACCAGTATAACACATAACGTCTCAGCGGAAATAAACGATATATATATATATATATATCTAACTATGAAGCCTCCTGCTCTGAGCTCCACAAGTATATCTGAAAAATCCCGACTACTTGACTGCCCGTACAAATTTAGGCACCCAAGATTTTAGGGAAAACAAAACAAAATAAACTCTAGGTCAGTCATATGACTGGTGTAAGTAAACTCTAATCACTTGGTTTTAACTTTTAGAACCTTCTTAAAAGATATGATAATCATAAGACTGATCCAAACACAAACAAAGAAAGTTTTACCTTACGATAACCCAAAATATTCTTTTCTAAAACAATAATTTTCTGATGTTATAATAATGTCTAAATCAAGTAAATAACAATCTAGCAGAACGCTTTCATCTCACGTTCTACATATATAATATACAATCAAAACCGCGGGCTCTTATTGGGTAATGGATTTCCAACTATGACAAGGTATGGAATCACCTTCCGATCAGTGTACTTTAGAAGCGATACACTAGAGTTCAACAAGAACATCTTGTAACTCAGGCATACATGACCGACCATTCATTTTGCTTGAATGTTCTGAATATATTATCACCTTACTGTTGGTATACCAACATAACCGTTCCTGGGAGATACAGAATTGAAAGTATTAACAAATATGAATATTCTCTAGATGGTGACAATATACCCTAATTGGGTGTGACCCACTTAGCCATTTCCCAATTGATGAGGCTTAAGGTCATAACGTTTCTTTTTACTCTTCATCTACTTTGAATGCCATATCATCATACCCGCCAAATCACAAATTGATTTCTCAAAAATATCATGGGTACAAAGCTAAGGAGAAACAAATTTTTCTGCCACCAACGTAAATACATTTGAAGCGATCAACATACGTGATCTATTAGATATATTCTGTCAGGCATTCGTCCATACATGTTGTCCTGGGACTGGACAAACACAAGGCACTATTCCAGAATAGCCCTTGCATAAACTTCATCTTTAATTTTCTTTATCATATTCGATTCGCAATGCTAATGCCCATATGGAGTGGTTTTCAGATAATAATTCTGATCCCGGTCTCTCCGTATTGACAACGGTAATGGTCAAAACTTTGATGGTCGGTTATTTAACTATCAAAGGAAAAACATGTGTACAAACAATGGTCGTATTCCAAAATGGAAATCTTACCGATCAATCATTATTTCATTCCCTAATTCCCTTTAATATCTTTACCTAAATGTCTTTCTAACTCGTTTGGCTTCTCCCAATCCTTAGAAAACGTTCTACCTGTTTTAAACTATTTTATTTTCTATATTCGAGAAAATACTTCATATTAACATCGGAAAAACATTTCCATTCCTTATTAACAAATCACAATCTCTCCACGTCCATCAGTCCCTAACTGTAAATTAGTAAGAGACCAACCCCGTAAGTATTAACCCTGAAGGCCGAAACCAACATCAGATCAATACCTAGGAAGCCGATCAACTTAACTAGTCTCAAGTCAGTTTTTAATTTCCTTAACTCCAATTTAAATTTGCAAAACGTTTTCTTTTACATCGTTATTCACTTTACAATGTGAATATTATTTCTTCACAGAAATCCCGACTCATTTTATCAAATCAAATCTTATTTGTATCTACTGATAATATTACAGGTTCACATATTGTTTATCGAGTTATTTTATAAATTCATATTTATATTTCACTTCATACACTCCATTTATAAATCAACTTCTTATTATATATTAAGTTTATTACTTAATTTTGATTACCTATCCAAATATAAATCAAATATTAACTTTCTTGTCCAATTCTGGATTATAAAATATATAATTTCTAAAAATAATTTATTTTACTAATATCCGACTTAGTCCAATTCTCGTTATAAATTCTTATGGATTTGTTTCCATTATATTTACATTTCGAACCTCGAAATATTTTCATCGCTTTCTTTTGCAAATAAATTCCATTTTCCCTTTATATTCATTCCTGAATTTATAATCCAAATAATTTAAAAATATTTCCTTTTTATTTCATCTATAAATTCGTTTATAAATCCAAATACTTGTTTTAATATAAATAAAACAAGTAATTATATTATCATCTATTCGAAATTCAATTTCTATTTAAAAAATAGATTATTCTTTTTAAAACCCCAATTTCCTTTCAAATATATTCGATTATATTTTATGGTATTTAAATACCAATTATTTCAGGTCAATGTTTTTCAAATGTCCCAATCCCACAATAAACAATCACAGGTTATTTATCACATCATATAATACAATATATGAAGAATATCAATATAATTGTTGAGGAATCCAGTTGGATCCCTCCAACCTGTTTCCCTGCATCCACAGATGTTAATCAACATGAATAATACCAGTTCTAGATAAATCTGAAATATAAAAATAAATATGATTAATATTAAATTAACGACATATATCTATTACTTTAATAACCCGGAAAATCCGAACCAATTTAATTTTTTTTATTTTGGCAATTTTGATGAATTTTGAATATTTAAAATGATTTATTGTAAATAATAACAACAAGAAATTCAGTTTGAATAGAATTAGAACGTATAGATTTATATAGATCGACGTTAGAATATAAATATTTATTTTTAATTATAAAAGGAATTGAAAATGGCGCGGTAGTTTGAAAATTCGATTTCAAATTTCAAATGAATGTACAGGATTCAAAATAAACTGGATTTTGGCAAAACCTAAAATATTAGAATCTATTTGAAAATATGTTTCTAACGAACCCGAAAAATTGAAATTTCATAGCTGGAATAAAAAGTTATGTCCAATTGAAAATTCAAAATAGTCGTTATGGAATTTTAGCCCTTAAAAATGGAAATTTTGCAAATGCCCTCCGTTTTCGATGAAACCACTTTTGTTGGATCTGAGATGTCGAATTATTGCTAGATTCCAAAATTCATAATTTTCTGAATCAATATGTGAGCATGGCGAAAGAAAACGTGTTTTAACAGTTTCAATCAATTTGGATCGACCAGAAAATGGACATTTTTCAAACGGTCTTCAAATTTGACAAAATTAGTTTTGTTAGGACCTTATCGTCAATACGAAGCTAGAATTATTTTTCTGGAATTTTTGGAGTTAGTATGTGGTCCGGTAAATTAAAATATGCGTTCAATTTCAATATATATTGATTTATACTTTGAATTTTACAAAAACTGATCGAAACGGTTGAATTGGCTAGCGGGACATATCTCATTGTGTTCGAAATAGGCGTAATACGCTAAGGGCGATAGTCGATGGGTTCGATTTGGGGTTCGAAATAAAAGGTTACTTTATGGAATTAATTAAACAAACAAATAATATATATATATATATATATTATAAAGACCATTACCTTCCCTTCTCTCCTTCTGGTCAACGTATAATTAAAAAAAAGGAAGAAACCACAATGCCCCTTCAAAACCCGTCGCTCCCCCCCCCCCCCCCCCCATCGATCAGCCTTCGCGCCATTTCAGCATAGCCTCCCCTACCTCCTGCGACCCCTCCCCCTTCTCTCGCCTCTCCTCTCCTCTCTCTAAAGAACCCAAACAGCAAACCCTAGCTTTAAAATAAGCCATCGCCACCTGAGAGACCCATCACCGCCGTCGGAGCCCATCGCCGCTGCCCCCCTAATGTCTGGCGCTGCTACTCCCCCACTCCCCATTCCCAACAGTGAGTTATTTACTTATTTATTTACATTTAATTTATTTTCAGTTTTAATATATGAATAACAATGTGAAAAAAATAAAAATAAAATAGACTTTTTTTATACATATGAATAACATGCAAAGATTTGATTTTTATTTATATGAATAACATATAAAAAGATGATTTTTCCTTATGTAAAAAGATGATTTTTCCTTATGTAAAAAGATGACTTTTCCTCATGTAAAAAGATGATTTTTCCTTATGTAAAAAGATGATTTTTCTTCATATAAAGATATGATTTTTCCTCATGCAAAGATATGATTTTTCCTT
Organism: Allium sativum; assembly: GCA_030737875.1. Taxonomy (NCBI): domain Eukaryota; kingdom Viridiplantae; phylum Streptophyta; class Magnoliopsida; order Asparagales; family Amaryllidaceae; genus Allium; species Allium sativum. Next base: position 181,387,296 of record CM060913.1, on the reverse strand, counting down.
ATGTAAAGATGTGATTTTTCCTTATGTAAAGATATGAATTTTCTTTTGTGTGTATCAAAGAAAAAATTGGTTTTTTTCTTATGTATATAGTGAAGTAAAAATTAGATTTTTCTTATGTGTATAGCAAAAAAAAAATTAGTTTTTTTCTTATGTATATAGTGAAGTAAAAATTAGATTTTTCTTATGTGTATAGCGAAGAAAAAATTAGTTTATTTCTTATGTATATAGAGAAATAAAAATTAGAATTTTTTTTTTATGTATGTAGAGAATATAAAAATATGATTTTTATGTATGTAAAGAATATAAAAGTATGATTTTTTAAGGTATACATAGCACTGTAAAAATATGATTTTAAATGTATACATAGCTCTGTAAAAATACGATTTTAAATGTATACATAGCACTGTAAAAATATGATTTTTAATGTATACATAGCACTGTAAAAATATGATTTTTAATGTATACATAGCATTATAAAAATGAAATTTTTATCTTTATAGCGTTGAAAAACAAATGGGACTTTTAATATATATACCGCGTGAAACAGATTGCTTTGGAATTTGAACACCGAATCTGAGTGACAATAAGGACTTGTGGAGTGGAACCCACGGTGAGAACTCCTCACTAAATTTTTCTGTTCAGTTATTTATTTTATAACTACATATATAAACTGCTCCCCGTCGTCCACAGACCATGGACGGCTTGTTTGTTTGGTTGTGTGTTTGGATAGATTTATTTGTTTGAATGTGGTTTGGAATGTGAATTAAATTGATTATTGGGTATGGCGCAAGCCATTAAAGGAGAGGGGTAATGCTAGACATTACCTGATTTCAATATCACGCCATTATGCTGCCGAAATTTTCTAAAATAGAATGTTTTAGTTAAAAATAACATTTTTATTGAATGTATGAACTGTTAAAAATAGTAAAGTGTTGAAATAAATATTTTAACGTTAAAAATATAATTTTTAACGTGTAAATGAACGGCGTGAAATTCTCTTGAAACGAAAATGAATATTCAGTAACAAATCGGATGATTTGTTTATGTACACACATTTGACTGTTATTGTTTGGGAAGCTAAATTTTAGACATCGCCCAACTCCACAAATAAAACCTGTGTTTGATTGCTTGAAACCCCACATGGGTATTGGGATGATATATGACATACATTAATCCCAATAATTAGTTTATGTCTGTCGATTGATTGACAGACTGTGTAAGCGTTGAATATTTATATTTAATGCTTATATAGTGTAGAATGCACTCTAGATGATGAATTGTTGTTTTCATTGTTGTTATACACATTGGTAGTGTGAAATCCATATAGTCAAATTATATGGTAATTGACTGTGTCTGATTCCAGTTCAGAAAGAATGAATATTTTAAAATAATGATTATTCTAAAATAATGAATATTTTCAAATAATATTCAGTAAAAGATCAAAATTTGATTTTGATGTCTGATTTGGGATGGACACGATTATATTTAAATATATAAAGCCGTGTTGATTAGATTGATGCCATTTTCATGTGAACGATATTTATATCGATTTTGTTCATTTTTATAATGAATATCGAAAAGGAATTGATTTTAAAATATAATGTTTTGAAAATATTTTCATTTAGATATCGATGATATGGAATATTCAATTTTGATTTGAAATTGAATATGAAGTTGAAATTGTTTTGAAAACGAATTTAACACGATCTATAAAATACGTTTTAAAAGGAAATCGACGAAATATATATATTATATGGCCTGAATAGAACGCGCCGCGCAGCGACTGTTCACGAATTTCGACCATTGACTTTGAATTGACGTTATGGGAGATCCGACCTTCGGATTCTCCTCCTAAAACCGGAACCGTTGGGTTCATACCGTAAAGAGATTTCCAACGAATATTAGAGATTTGAAATCTAATGGTTGGATTTGGAGTTATGTCCAAATCATAATAGGAAAAGGTTGCTGTAAGTGCAGTACGATGACCGTTTATGGAAATCGACTGTACGGACCTTGATAAAATTATTAAAAATACTAATAATTTGCGTAAAATCAAAAGAAATGATTTGAAAAGAATTGGGATGAAAAATTCCATATTTGAAAAGATAAAAATATATTTTTATCGAAATGATCTAGTTATTAACTCGAATTATAATCTGATTATTTTTAAATAAATAAATTGTATTGAGAAATGGTTTTAAATAACCAAAATTTTCCAACGAATAAATTGGAATGGTTTGGAATGGAAATAATCTTCGGAATATTTCGATATTGGATTCCGTGATTATACGGATATTGTGATGAGAATTTGGAAGATATCGATATTGTTATTCCCAATATGATATCTGTTGGTTTCAAGATTTGATGTTGAATATGAGTCGATACCATCTCTATTCAAAACCTTATATTTAATGTCAAATTGGATTGATTGATTGTTTGGATTGTGCTCAACCAGTTTATGAGAAAATATGCTTTTACATTTAGCATTGAGTTGGGTAGAAATATCTGTGTGCTGACGCCTTGTCAAACACTTCACGATTTGACGATAAGGTGTTTAGCGATGTGTTCATTTCAAATTTAATGAATGATTTTGAAATGATGTTTTTCTTAAGTGAAAAGAAATATTTTCACGATTTTGGATAGGGAATTTTTTATAAAAATGTTTTATAAAACAGAAAGGATTTCGAGGCCTAAAGGCCGATGATTTCTAAAATGATTTAGAAATGTATTATGGTTTTACATTGTGGTTCATCGCGTATCCGATTAGTTTCTATTGATGATGTATCTGTTTGGTGGCAGAGAATTTATTCTCTTGCTTAACACCCTTCTTTGAGACATACGAGCTCAAAGGTTATGTGATTAATAGTGACTAGTCATAAGAGTAAATTGCTGATGTGAAGTACTATATTATGAAAGTACTTGTGATTATTATGTTGCGAAATGATGTTCCCTACTTCGGGATATGAAATGATTTGGTATATCGCTAAAGATTTGGTAACCCGGTCTACTAAAAGTATTGGTGGGATCCAGTGCCTTAGGGTGAGTGGTCAGTGTGTAGCCTGCTCCATGTGTGGGAGGTGCATATATATATTGTAATAACCCGGAAATCCGAGCCAATTTAAAAATTTTATTTTGGCAATTTTAGCGAATTTTGAATATTTAAAATGGATTATTTTAAATAATATCGGTGAGATATTTATTTTGAATAGAATTAGAACGTATATATATATATACGTCGTCGTTAGAATATAAAAATTTATTTATATATATATAAAAGGAATTGAAAATGGCGCGGTACTTCGATAATTCGATTTCAAAATTCAAATGAATGTACAGGTTTCAAAATAAACTGGATTTTAGTGAAACCAAAAATAATAGAATCTAATTGTGAATATCTTTCCAAGGAATCAAAAAAATTGAAATTTCATAGCGAGAATCAAAAGATATGTCCAGTTGAAAATTTAGACTAGTCGCTATGGAATTTCGGCCCTTAAAAATAGCCGTTTTGCAAACGACCTCGGATTTCGACGAAACCCATTTTGTTGGATCCGCGATGTCAAATTATTGCTAGATTCCAATTTTCATAAATTTTCAAATCAATATGTGAGTGTGGCGAAGTTAAACGCGTTTGACCAGTTTCAATTGATTTTAATCGACTGGAAATTGGCCATTTTTCAAACGGTCTCAGAATTCGATGAAACTAGTTTTGTTAGGACCGTATCGTCAATACGAAGCTAGAAAATATTTTTCGGGAATTTTTCTAGTTAGTATGTGGCCCCGGTAAAGTGAAATGTGCGTTCAAATTCAATATATAAGGATTTAAATGGAAACTGATCGAAACGATGGAATTAGCCTACGATACATATCCCATTGTGTTCGGAATGGTGGTAATTAGCTAAGGATAACAGTCGGTGGGTTCGATTTCGAGTTCGAAATAAAAAGTTGCTTTTTGAGAATTAAAAATAATAAATAAATAAAGTAAATAACTAAGTTAACCCTCCTCCCTTTACTCTCTCTCTCTTCCCTTCCTTTCTCACGTTCATTTCAGAAAACAAAATAATAAAAAAACGCGCTCCTCCCATTACCGCTGCTCCATCGCGCGTCCCCCCCCCCCTCTGGTGGCTGCGTCGGAGCTTCTCCTCCCCTCCTCTTCCACCTCTCCTCCCTCTTCCTTCTCTCTCCACCCCTCTCAGCCTCCAAACCCGTGGATCCGAAACCCTAGCCCACCCTTTCCGCTGCCATGGGCCTCGTGTCGCCACCCTCCGCCCCAGCCCGGACCCCCCGCCCGTCTGCACCACCTCTGGCCAGCCCTCCGACCCCGTGGATCCTCCTACAATGAAAAAATATTGATTTTTTTTCCAAGAAAAAAAAGGTGAGCTTTTCTATGTATAATCAATTTATAAATTCATGTTGATAAAATCTGGTTTTGTTTATATATGTTCATGTTAGAAAGTTTAGATCTTTAAAAGAAGAGAAAATAGATTTTTCTATATATGTTTCAAAGAGAAAAATTCAATTTTTCTATATATGTTTCAAAGAGAAAATAGATTTTTCTATATATGTTTAAAAGAGAAAAATTCAATTTTTCTATATATGTTTCAAAGAGAAAATGGATTTTCCTATATATGTTTCAAAGAGAAAAATTCAATTTTTCTATATATGTTTCAAAGAGAAAATAGATTTTTCTATATATGTTTCAAAGAGAAAAATTCAATTTTTCTATATATGTTTCAAAGAGAAAAATTAGATTTTTCTGTATATGTTTATGAAGAAAAAAAATAGATTTTTCCATATATGTTTATGAAGTTAAAATTGGATTTTTACATATGTTTATGAAATAAAAATATAATCTTTATTATGAAGAGAGCGGTATAAAATATGATTTTTATTGTGTAGAAGAAGTAATAATAGGATTTTTATATGTATGAAAAGCTAGGATTTTTAAACGAAGAAAGATTATATTTTTAAGCGAAGAAAGATTAGATTTTTAACTTAGTTAGACGAGATTTTTAGTTGGAAAAGATGAGATCTTTGAAAAATAGAAATGAGATCTTTGAAAAGGAAAAGATATGATTTTTCTTATCTAGAAAGGCAAAGCAAACTATGATTTTTATATATTCATATAACAAAGAAAGATTCGAATTTTATATAGATGAAGTATAAATAAAAATTCGATCTTTATATAAGAAGTAGAGATATACAAATATAATTTTTATATGAGTAGCGGTATAAAAATAGCGATTTTTAAATATATGAACACCATGTTAAAAATGCGATTTTTGCTATGAACAGCGGGAAAAGATAGCGATGGTATCGACGAGAATCAAATCCGAGCCGTTCAGAAATATAGAATGGAGGAGTGGATCCCTAAGGTGAGAACTTCTCACTTTTAATTTAATTTTCTAGTTAAAATATATACTAGGATGCAGATGGTGTTTAGTAGCACCCGACACCCGTCGTCCACATACCATGGACGACTTGTATGCTTGTTTGTTTGATTTTGATGTGTAGTTGATTGTGTGATGTGATGTGAAACGAGATAAAATATTTCGTAGTGGAAAATATTATATAGTTAAAAATAGAATTTTTAACGTGTATATGAAATGAAATAAATTAATATAAACAAATCGAACGATTTGTTTATATACACACATTTGACTAATATTGACTGGGATGATAAATTTTACACATCGCCCAACTGCACAAATAAAATCTGTGTTTGATTGTTTGAAACCCCACACGGGTATTGGGATGATATATGACATACACTAATCCCAATAATTAGCTGTATGTCGATCGATTGATGGACAGACTATTATGAGCGTTAAATATTTATATTTGATGCTTATACAGTGTAGAATGCACTTTGGATGATGGTTGATTATTCATCGTTGTTATTGTATACATGTGTTGTAGAAAATCCATATAATTAACATTATATGGTAATTGATTGGGCCTCATTCCAGTTTTGAAAAAGAAATATTTGAATAGAAATATTTGAAAAAGAAATATTTGAATAGAAATATTTGAAAAAGAAACATTTGAATAGAAATATTTGAAAAAGAAATATTTGAAAAAGAAATATTTGAATAGAAATATTTGAAAAAGAAATATTTGAAATAGAATATTTGAAAATATAATATATGAAGCCGTGTTGATTAGATTTACGCCATTTTGACGTGAACGATACTTATATCGATTTTATTTGTTTTTAATGAATATTGAAAAGTGATTTCAATAATCGAATATTTTAGAAAATGAATTTGAATTGAATTGAATAGAAAAGAAATTCGAATTAAATTGAATTGAAATGAATTAGAATTCGAATTGAATTGAATTAGAATTCGAATTGAATTGAAAATAAAATGAATTCGAATCGAATTGAAATTGAATGTAAATCAATTTGAAATGAATTCGAATTGAAAATGAATTCGAATTGAAATTGAATAGAAATGAATTCGAATTGAATTCGAATTGAATTGAAAACGAACTGAAATTGAATTGAAATCGATTTGAAATGGAATTAAAATGAATTTATATTGGAAAAAATTTCGATTTTGATTTGAATTTGAAAAGGAGGTTGAAATCGTTTTGAAAACGAATTTGAAACGATTTATAAAATTCGATTCGAAAGGAAATCGACGAAGTATATATTATATATATAATATAATGGCCTGAATAGAACGCGCCGCGCCGCGGCCGTTCGTGAATTTCGACCATTGACTTCGAACGGATATTACGGGAGATCCGACCGTCGGATTCTCCTAAAACCGGAACCGCTGGGTTCGTATCGAAAAGAGTTTTCTAACGAATGTGAGAAATTAGAAATCTAACGGTTTGATTTGGAATTATGTCCAAATCAAATTTGGAAAAGGTTGCTGTAAGTGCAGTTCGATGGCCGTTGATGGAAATCGACTGTACGGGCCTTGATAAAATTATTAAAAATAGTAATAATTTGTGTAAAATCATAAGAAATGATTTGGGAACAGTTGGGATGAAAAACTCCATATTTGAAAAGATAAAAATAGATTTTTATTGAAAGGAACTAGTTTTGAACTAGAATTAAAATCAATTTATTTTGGAAATAAATAAATTGAATTTGAAAATGGTTTTAAAAGAAACCAGAATTTCCAACAATTGAATTGGAATGGATTTGAATCGAAATTGTCTTTGGAATATTTCAATGTTGGATTTCGTGATTATACAGATATTGTTATGGAAATTTGAAAGATATATATATATATATATCATTATTTCCAATACGATATCTGTTGGTCGTAGAATTTGATATTGAATATAAGCCGATATATTTTCTATTCAGAGCCTTGTATTTAATACCAAATGTGATTTGGGTTTGTCGTGAATGGTGTCTTCATTAACACTGTTCTTAAGCCCAGTGGAGAAAAAGATTAAATCTTTTTATTTAGATTTAATGAAGTGTACCAATTAAATAATATTTAATAGGAATTGAATTGGTATTGATTTTGGGTTTATCGTGAACAATGTTTTAAATAACACTTGTTCTTTAACCCGATAATTAATGGAATGTTATTTTGGGTTTATCGTGAACCGTGTTTTAAATGACACTGATTCTTTAACCTAGTTAAAGATTAAAACTAAGTGGAGTTTTAATAAATCTTTAATTAGATTGAAATGGTCGAGAATGGAGTATCACCAGTTTTGCTCCAGGCGATAATTAAATCTTTAATTTGATTTGAACGTGAATGGTAATTGAATTTAACGATAACACCGTGGTGTTAGATATGAAGTACTACAATTTTTACTTCATGGGAAGAATAGGTTGGGATTGGGAAATTAAAATAAATGATTACTTCGGTGTGGTTCGCTAATCCCGACTAGTTTGAATTGATATCAAAAGGAGATTAAAGAATAAACTTAAAGAATTTATCTTTGACAAAATTAATGGGAACCTTTCCCAAAGTGTAAGAATATTTAAATAAAAGAATATTCTGAATTGGAATGGGGCGTATGTTGTGTTTGTGTAACACTTGTTTATTATATACGCGAGTTATTCAGAAAGACCGGGTTTATCCCATTCTGAATAACTGATTCGACGTGGTGTCGAAGATGAAGACGGTGGTTGAAGACTAGAGGTCTTCACGTCGTTTGGGTGATTACTGATGATCTTGATTGGGCCGTACACCCAAGAGGAGGGAATCAGTTAGTGGTCGTTCAGACGTACTTGGAGATCGATGGATATGCGGGGTACTAGGTGCCTCCGGTTTCGTTCAGACCCAGAACGAACTTGTAAATGGACCGTGTGTCCGACATTGGATTTTATTCTGTGTGATTGATTTCTATTAAATATATATCTGTTTGGCGGTGGAGAATTTATCCTCTTGCTTAACGCCCTTCTCTGAGACGTACGAGCTCAGGGGTTATATATTGATGGATATCAAAGGTATGGAGTGAATGGCCTGTGTGGCATGCCTAAGTGGCAATTGATCAAGGCTTCTGTTGAAAAGCAGATTCTTGTGGTTGATGATCAAAGCACAGCCTGTGTGGCACAGCTTTGTGTAGCGTTAATTCCGAGCCTCGCACCCCGGTAGTGAACCAAAACGGGAGACGGACATCAGGGAGGGCATGCGTTTCTTTCTAGTTAGAAGTGGCGTCAGTGGTTTTACAAGCCCTGACATGACTGATGTGAGAATTAAAACAGTTATTAATATTGGTTTTAAAGTTTGGTAAATCAAGGGACCACGCCGTATAACACGGAACGGGTTCCTCCCAAGACTACCAGTGCATAAAACAAACAGCGCAATGCTAAATAAAGAAAAATGAAGCTGTTATAAGACCCAGGTCCCATCACACAATGCAACGCAAGCCGGAGGTTATGGTTTTTACCTTATAATAGCCAAAGCATGCTTGATACGTTTAAAACACATTATTTGATACTATAATAGGTGTATAGTGTCAAAACAATTTCAATCATAAATATAAATCATAGACGGCATAGCTACCATCTACTATGTCGCCATACTAGGCTCTACAAATAAAACCGAAACACACGTATTGGAAATTGGATTCCATCATGAGTCGAGGCAAGGGGCAAGCTCCTCTCCGATTCGAGACACTCTAGCAAATGTCCCAGGACCCCACTTTGATCCTTGGATCTTCAGGGTCGGTCCTCACCTAACTTTGGAGGATTAGTTATTCCTGAACACACGTTTCGCGGTCCTTACAGACCTATATCCGAGGCGCCTCGTATCCAACAACCACACAGGTGAAAAGTATATAAATGTCAAGGCTGGTAGGTCACTGACACCACCCTAGCTAGAAAGAAACGTCGTGCTCTCCCTGCAGTCACTATCCCGTTTTTGACTCATACCGAGGTGTGAGGCTCGCGAATTCACGTTATACACAAAGCTATGCCACACAGGCCGTGCTTTGATCATCAACCACAAGACTTTGCTTTTCAACAGAAGCCTTGATCAATTGCCACTTACGCGTGCCACACTGGCAATTCACTCCATGTGATTGATGTCCATCGATATACAACCTCTGAGCTCGTACGTCTCAGAGAAGGGCGTTAAGCAAGAGAATAAATTCTCCGCCGCCAAACAGATGTATATTTAATAGAGATCAATCAACACAGAATAAAATCCAATGTCAGACACACAATCCATTTACAAGTTCGTTCTGGGTCTGAACGAAACCGGAGGCACTTTCCTCGCATATCCATCCATCTCCAAGTACATCTGGACGATCACCAACTGATTCTCTCATCTCGGGTGTACAGCCCAATCAAGATCATCAGTAATCACCCAAACGATGTGAAGACTTCCGGTCTTCGACCACCGTCTTCATCTTCGACATCTCGTCGAATCGGTTATTCAGAATGGGTATAACCCGGCCTTCTTGAATAACCCACGTATATAATAAACAAATGTTACACAAACACAACAAACGCCTCATTCCAATTTAGAATATTGTTTTATTCACAAAATCACATTCTTAGGGAAAGGTTCCCATTAATTTTATCCAAGATAAATTCCTCTAAATTTATTCTTTAATCATCCTTTGGATATCATTTCAAACTAGTCGGGATTAGCGAGCCACACCGAAGTAATTATTTATTTTATTTCCCAATCCCAACCTATATCCCATGGAGAAAACTGGTAATACTCCACATCTAACACCACGGTGTTATCGGTAAAATTAATTACCATTTCACGTTCAAATCTAATTAAAGATTTAACTATCGCTTTGGAGCAAAACTGGTGGTACTCCATTCTCGATCACCTTTTAGATTTGATAATTTAAATTATCAATTCTCTTTTTAATCTAATTAAAGATTCATTAAAACCCCACTTAGTTTCAATCTTTCAAAAATCAATATTCTGCCTTTAACTGGGTTAAAGAACCAATGTCATCTAAAACACTATTCACGATAAACCCAAATCATATTTGATATTAAATACAAGGCTCTGAATATAAAATATATCGACTTATATTCAATATCAAATTGTGAAACTAACAAATATCGTATTGGAAATAACGATATAAAATATATCTTTCAAATCCCCATTACAATATTTGTATAGTCACGAAATCCAACATCAAAATATTCCGAAGATAATTTCGATCCAACTCCAGTCCTATTCATGTATTGGGATTATTGATTATTTTTAAAAATCACTTTAAATTCAATTTATTTATTTCAAAAATAAATTGATTTTAATTCTAGTTCAAAACTAGTTCATTTCGATAAAAATCTATTTTTATCTTTTCAAATGTGGAATTTTTCATCCCAGTTCTTCCAAAATCATTTCTTATGATTTTACACAGATTATAGATATTTTTATTAATTTTATCAAGGCCCGTACAGTCAATTTCCAACAACGGCCATCGAACTGCACTTACAGCGACCTTTTTCGAATTTGATTTGGACATAAATCCAAATCCAACCATTAGATTTCAAATTTTTAATATTAATTGGAAAGCTCTTTTCGATACGAACCCAACGGTTCCGGTTTTAGGAGAATCCGACGGTCGGATCTCCCGCAACGTCAATTCGAAGTTAATGGTCGAAATTCACGAACTGCCGCGACGCGTTCTATTCAGGCCATTATATATATATATATATAATATTATATATATTTCATCGATTTCCTTTTAATACGAATTTTATAAATAGTTCTAAATTCGTTTCAAAAAAAACAATTTCAACTTCATCTTCAATTTCAAATCGATTTGATTTCAATTCAATTCGAATTCATTTCAATTTAATTCGAATTCAAATTCGTTTCAATTCAATTCAAATTCTAATTCGTTTCAATTCAATTCAATTTGAATTTACCTTCTATTTAATTTAATTTGAATTCATTTCAGATTGATTTCAATTCAATTTCAGTTCGTTTTAAATTTTATTCAAAACGATTTCAATTCGTTTTTAATTCAATTTCAATTTAATTCAATTTCAATTCGAATTCATTTCAATTCGAATTCATTTCTATTTGATTTCAACTCGAATTCATTTCAGATTGATTTCAATTCAATTTCAATTTGAATTTTAATCTAATTTAAATTGAATTTTATTTCAAAATATTAAATTTTGAAATCACTTTTCAATATTCATTATAAAACGAATAAAATCGATATAAATATCGTTCATGTCAAAATAGCGCAACTCTAATCAACACGACTATATATATTTCAATAAATTCGTTATTCTATTCAACAAATGAATATATATTCCATTCAACACATGAATCTATATTCCTTTCAACACATGAGTACTGTCAACACATCACTATTTTTGTTATGTAAAATATTTTATAAAATTATGGTATCTATCGTTTGATTTTAATTAGACTCCACCGTGAAGTAGATTCTAATTGTAAATATGATAAAGATGTAATTTTTATTATTTAAAATATTTCACTCAACACATGAACATCATCAACACATGACTATATTTATATTCAACACATGAATTTTCTTTTATAATATTCATTATTTTCCCGATTGGAATGAGGCCCAATCAATCACCATATAATGTTAATTATATGAATTCCATACAACACATGTATATATTAGCAACGATAAACAATCAACCATCATCCAAAGTGCACCACACAACTGCATAAGCATCAAATATAAATAATCAACGCTTACACAGCCTGTCGACCAATCGATCGACATACAATTAAATAATTGGGATTAGTGTACGCCAAATATCATCCCAACACCCGCGTGGGGTTTCAAATCAACAAACATAGATTTATATTTATGCAGTTGGGTGATGTTTAAAATTTATCATCCCAATCAATATCAGTCAAATCAGTGTATATAAACAAATCGGCTGATTTGTTTATAACAATTTATTTACTCACATTCACGTTAAAAATTACATTTTTAAGGATAATTAATTTATTTCAACACATTAATATTTTATTATCGATTTCACATCAACATCACAAACAAATTTCACAACACATCAAACAAGCATACAAGCCATCCATGGTCTGTGGACGACGGGTGTCGGGTGCTACTAAGCACCGTCTGCATCCTAGTATATATATATATATAACTAGAAAAAGGAAATTTAGACTGAGAAATTCTCACCAATAGCTAATCCAACTCCACGACACTTCATTTAGAGAAATTTTTATCGTTCTCGCCTTTTTGTCACCTTCGTTGCCCGTATTCTCTACGTATGTAAAAATCGAATTTTTACTTTACTGTTCAATACATAAAAATCGAATTTTTACTTCGCTGTTCAATATATAAAAATCGAAATTTTACTTCGCTATTCAATATATAAAAATCGGATTTTTACTTCGCTATTCAATATATAAAAATCGAATTGTTACTTTGTTGCCATGTATATAAAAATCCCATTTTTATAATCATGCTATATGGATAAAAATTCTATTTTCACACCGCTACTATATAGATAAAAATTCTATCTTCACACCGCTACTAGATAGATAAAAATTATATTTTTATTCAACGGTGTTCATATAATAAAGATTATATTTTTATCACGCTATTCTCTATACAAAGATTTCGCCTTTTCATTCTCTATTATATAGAAATAATATTTTCAATACACTACTTATATAAAAATAGTATTTTTATATCTTCTACTATATAAAGGTCATATTTTCAATACTCTTCTATCATAAAAATTATATTTTTATTATCCCTATGATATAAAAATCATATTTTTACACTAAAGATCATATTTTTAATTCTATAAAATAAATTAAAAACTGAAATAAAACTCCCATTGGTTGAAAGGGGCTCGCTAAAGCGTCGAAGAGGCACGGGGACTAAATAGCAAGCTTGGAACTCGATAAAAATTGTGTCTTTGGCCAAGAAAGGGGGTCCACGTGGTCGGAGGAGGTGGTGGCCGGCGTCAAGGGGGTGCAGCAGGCGAAGGTGAGGCCGGGGGGTCGCGGCGTCGGTGTAGGCGGTCGGAGGCGTGGTTTTCAGAAGAGGAGGGAGAGGAGAACTGAAAGGACCCGTAACTTCCCCGTGAAGGAAAGCACGAATACTTTGAGAACAACACACTAAAGGACGCATACGGAAGAACATTTCATTGTTATTACAACAATTCCATCAGATACAAGAATATACAGAGTAGAAATGAATAAATTACATTCGACAAATATCAGAGATTACAATAAATTACATAGCAGCGGAAAAATATACAAACACAACTAGAAGTGATACACGGATACAGAGCTTTCCGAGCATCGTTCCAGCTGTAAATCAGGACCCTATGAATATAAATCTGCAAAACCAAAACTACTAGCTGCCCGTGCGGAAAATAGGGGCACCCAGAGTTTAGGTTAAAACAATAAACTCCAGGTCAGTCATGGGACTGGTGTGAGAACTAAAACAGTTATTAATCTTTATTTTTAAAGTAAGGTAAATCAAGGGACCACGCCGTATAACACGGAACGGGTTTCCTCCCAAGAATACCAGTGCATAAAACAAACAGCGCAATGCTAAATAAAGAAAAATGAAGCTGTTATAAGACCCAGGTCCCATCACACAATGCAACGCAAGCCGGAGGATAGGGTTTTCCCTTATAACAGCCAAAGCATGCTTGATACGTTTAAATCACATTATTTGATACTATTATAAGTGTATAGTGTCAAAACAATTTCAATCATAAGTATCAATCATAGGCGGCATGGGTACCATCTATCATGTCGCCATACTAGTTCTACAATTAAAACCGCAATACACGTATTGGAAATTGGATTCCGTCATGAGCCGAAGCAAGGGGCAAGCTCCTCTCCGCGTTCAAGACACTCTAGCAATGCCTCAGGACCCCACTCTGATCCTTTGGAACCTCCAAGGCCGGTCCTCTCTTACTTTTGAGGATTAGTTATTCCTGAACACACGTTTCCCGGTCCTTACAGACCTATATCCGAGGCGCCTCATATCCAACAACCACACAGGTGAAAAGTATATAAATGTCAGGGCTGGTAGGTCACTGACACCACCCTAGCTAGAAAGAAACGTCGTGCACTCCTTGGGTCCGTATCCCGTTTTTGACTCATACCGAGGTGTGAGGCTCGTGAATTCACGTTATACACAAAGCTACGCCACACAGGCCGTGCTTTGATCATCAACCACAAGACTTTGCTTTTCAACAGAAGCCTCGATCAATTGCCACTTACGCATGCCACATTGGCAATTCACTCCATGCGACTGATGTCCATCGATATACAACCTCTGAGCTCGTACATCTCAGAGAAGGGCATTAAGCAAGAGAATAAATTCTCCGCCGCCAAACAGATGTATATTTAATAGAGATCAATCAACACAGAATAAAATCCAATGTCAGACACACAATCCATTTACAAGTTCGTTCTGGGTCTGAACGAAACCGGAGGCACTTTCCTCGCATATCCATCCATCTCCAGGTACGTCTGGACGATCACCAACTGATTCCCTCATCCTGGGTGTACAGCCCAATCAATATCATCAGTAATCACCCAAACGATGTGAAGACTTCCGGTCTTCAACCACCGTCTTCATCTTCGACATCTCGTCGAATCGGTTATTCAGAATGGGTATAACCCGGCCTTTCTGAATAACCCACGTATATAATTAACAGATGTTACACAAACACAATGAAAGCCTCATTCCAATTCAGAATATTCTTTTATTCACAAAATCACATTCTTAGGGAAAGGTTCCCATTAATTTTATCAAAGATAAATTCTTCAAAATTTATTCTTTAATCTTCCTTTGGATATCATCTCAAACTAGTCGGGATTAGCGAACCACACCGAAGTAATTATTTGTTTTATTTCCCAATCCCAACATATATATCCCATGGAGCAAAACTGGTGATACTCCATTTCTAACACCACGGTGTTATCGGTAAAATTAATTACCATTTCACGTTCAAATCTAATTGAAGATTTAACTATCGCTTTGGAGCAAAACTGGTGATACTCCACTCTCGATCACTTTTCAGATTTGATAATTTAAATTATCAATTCACATTCTTAATCTAATTAAAGATTCATCAAAACTCCACTTAGTTTTAATCTTCTCAAAAATCAATATTCTGCCTTTAACTGGGTTAAAGAACCAATGTCATCAAAAACACGATTCACGACAAACCAAATCACATTTGATATTAAATACAAGGCTCTGAATAGAAAATATATCGGCTTATATTCAATATCAAATTCTGAAACCAACAAATATCGTATTGGAAATAACGATATAAAATATATCTTTCAAATTCCCATTACAATATCTGTATAGTCACGAAATCCAACATCGAAATATCCCGAAGATAATTTCGATTCAACTCCAGTCCAATCCACGTATTGGGAATATTGGTTATTTTTAAAATCACTTTCAAATTCAATTTATTTATTTCACTAATAAATTGATTTTAATTCTAGTTCAAAACTAGTTCATTTCGATAAAAATCTATTTTTATCTTTTCAAATGTGGAAATTTTCCAGCCCAATTCTTTCCAATTCACATATTATAATTTTACACAAATTATAGATATTTTTAATAATTTTATCAAGGCCCGTACGGTCGATTTCCAACAACGGCCATCGAACTGCACTTACAACGACCTTTTTCGAATTTGATTTGGACATAATTCCAAATCCAACCGTTAGATTTCAAATTTCTAATATTCATTGGAAAGCTCTTTTCGATACGAACCCAACGGTTCCGGTTTTAGGAGAATCCGACGGTCGGATCTCCCGCAATGTCCGATTGAAATAAATGGTCGAAATTCACGAACTACCGCGGCGCGGCGCGTTCTATTCAGGCCATTATATTATATATATAATATATATTTCGTCGATTTCTATTTAAAACGAATTTTATAAATCGTTTTAAAATCGTTTCAAAAGCAATTTCAACTTTCTTTTCAATTCAAATCAAAATTGAATTCTTCTTTATAAATTCGTTTCTATTCAATTCAAATTTTAATTCAATTTGAATTCATTTCAATTCACTTTTAATTCAATTTGAATTCGTTTTCAATTCAATTCATTTCGAAATCGTTTTCAATTCAATTCATTTCGAAATCGTTTTCGATTCAATTCATTTCGAAATCGTTTTCAATTCAATTCATTTCGAAATCGTTTTCAATTCAATTCATTTCGAAATCGTTTTCAATTCAATTCATTTTGAATTTCCTTTCAAAATATTAAATTTTGAAATCACTTTTCAATATTTATTATAAAACGAATAAAATCGATATAAACATCGTTCGCGTCAAAATAACGCATCTCTAATCAACACGGCTTTATATTTCAATAATTCGTTATTCTATTCATCAAATGAATATTTATTTCATTCAACACGTGAATCTATATTTCTTTCAACACACGACTAATCTCAACACATGAGTACTGTCAACACATCACTATTTTTGTTATGTAAAATATTTTATAAAACTATGGTATCTGTCGTTTGATTTTAATTAGACTTCTACCGTAAAGTAGATTCTAATCGTAAATATGATAAAGATGTAATATTTATTATATAAAATGTTTCACTCAACACATGAACATCGTCAACACATGACTATTTTTATATTCAACACATGAATTTTCTTTTCTAATATTCATTATTTTCCCGATTGGAATGAGGCCCAATCAATCACCATATAACGTTAATTATATGGATTCCATACAACACATGTATATAATAGCATTGAAAAATAATCAATCATCAACCAAAGTGCACTACACTGTATAAGCATCAAATACAGACATCTAACGCTTATAACAGCCTGTCAATCAATCGATCGACATATTTAATCAATCAGGATGAGTGAACTTCAAATTTCATCCCAACACCCGTGTGGGGTTTCAAACAATCAAACACAGATTTTATTTGTGCAGTTGGGCGACGTGTAAAATTTATCGACCCAATCGATATCAGTCAAATCAGTGTATATAAACAAATCGGCCGATTTGTTTATAAATATTTTATTTATTCACTTTCACGTTAAAAACTATATTTTTAACGATAAAACATTTTATTTTAACACATGAATTTCTATTCAGTTCATTTATTCGATAAAATGATATTTTTATTTTTCTAACATATTTTAGAAAATTTCGGCGGCATAACGGCACGATACTAGAAACGGGACGAGGCCTAGCCTTATCCCCGGTCTAGTGAAGGCCCACGCCATTCACACATCAATCAAATCAATTTCAATTCACCAAATAATTCAATTCAAACCAATAACCTAACCAACTACACAATCAAACAATTTAACAAACAAGCCATCCATGGTCTGTGGATGACGGGTGTCGGGTGCTACTAAGCACCGTCTGCATCCTAGTATATATATATATAACTAGAAAAGAAATTTAGAGTGAGAAGTTCTCACCTATAGCTATCCAACTTCACGACTCTTCTTTTATAGAAAATCTTCGTCGTTATCCTATCTTCGTCATCTTCATGGCCCGTTGTCACTATATATATAAAAATCACACATTTTTATATTTCGATGTCTTTAAAATAAAAATCACATTTTTATTTATTCACTTTCAATTTAAAAGTCATATTTTCATAATCACTTCATATATTTAAAAATCGATTTTTTTTACTATGCTATTCAATATATAAAAATCGAATTTTTACTACGATGTTCAATATATAAAAATCATATTTTTATCACGCTATTTTCTATATAAAGATTTCGCCTTTTTAAATTTAAAGATTTCACCTTTTTAAATCTAAAGATTTCACCTTTTTAAATTTAAAGATTTCACCTTTTTAAATTTAAAGATTTCGCCTTTTTAAATTTTACCACTTTATCTCAACGTAGATAAAATAAAAATCAGATTTTTATTTCGCTACATATACAAAGATGATATTTTTATGTTCTCTATCCTATAAAGATTATATTTTTAATACTTTAAAAATATAAAAGTCATATTTTTAATATTTCTATATAGTAAAGACTATATTTTTAATTCTTTAAAAATATAAAAACTATATTTTTATTACTTTAAAAATATAAAAACCATATTTTTACTTCTTCTACTCAATAAAAATTCCGTCTTTTCTATTTTAAAGTTCAAACCTTTCTCTTTTTAAAGTTTAAATCTTTTTCTATTTTAAATTCTTTTTAAAATCAGTTTTAAATACTTTTTAAAATCAGTTTTAAATTACTTTTTAAAATCAGTTTTAAATTACTTTTTAAAATCAGTTTTAAATCCCAAAAAAAAAATCGATTTTAATATATATATATAAAAACAGTTATATGTAAACAAAAAATAATAATAATAAATAAGAAGGGGACTTATAGCGGATGGAGGTTCGTGGGTGGCTGATGGGGTTGGTCTCGCCGTGGAGGAGAAGGGGGAAGAGGGTCTGGGTGGCGCAGCGCGTTCGGTTTCTTCAAAGAAGGAGGGAGAGAGAACGGAGGGCGAGAGGGGGGATAACCTGGGATGCGGCGCCGTCGTTTGAGGTGGAGGGGGTCTCGCCGTCGGCGGTGGGGGATCGATCGGAGGAGCGACGAGCTCCTCCGCCCCCTTTTCTCTCGTTCTTTTTTTTTCTTTTTCTTTTTTTTTATTTGTTTCGATTTCTGAAATAATGATTGGGGGGGGGGGTTATTATAAAGAAGAATATATATTAATTTATATTTTTAATTTAATTTTATCTTCAAAAAGTTACTTTAGAAATTCGAACTCCTTTTTGAGCCCACCGACTGTCGTCCCTAGGGTAATACCCCCATTCCGAACACAATGGGATATGTATCGCAAGCTGATTCGATCGTTTCAATTAGTTTCCGTTGAATTTACATTTAAATCACTATATTGAATTTTAAACGTAAATTTCAAATTACCGGGGTCACATACTAACTCTATAAATTGCAGAAAAATATTTTCTAGCTTCGTATTGACGATACGGTCCTAACAAAACTAGTTTCGTCGAATTCTGAGACCGTTAGAAAAATGGCCAATTTCCAGTCGATTAAAATCAACTGAAATGGTCAAAACACGTTTTCCTTTGCCACGCTCACATATTGATTCGAAAAATTACGAAATTTGGAATCTAGCAATAACTTTACACTGCGGATCCAACAAAAGTGGTTTCGTCGAAATCCTAGGTCATTTGCAAAATGTCCATTTTTAAAGGCCTGAATTCCATAGCGACTATTCAGAATTTTCAACTGGACATATCTTTTGACTCCCGCTATGAAATCTTGATTTTTCGGATTCGTTAGAAAGATATTCACAATTAGATCCCATTATTTTTGGTTTCACTAAAATCCGGATTGTTTTGCACCCGATACATTCAATTGAAGTTTGAAATCGAATTATCGAACTACCGCGCCATTTTCAATTCTATTTATAATTATATATAAATATTTATATTCTAACGACGACGTATATAAATATATGCGTCGAATTCTATTCAAAATAAATTTCTCGTCGATATTATTTAAAATAATCTATTTTAAATATTCAAAATTCACTAAAATTGCCAAAATAAAAATTTTAAACTGGCCCAGATTTTTCGGGTTATTACAATCTCCCCCACTTAAAACTTTTCGTCCCCGAAAAGGAACAAAGTCGAAAGTGGTTTGATTATTCAGCTCTACGCTCGATCTGGCTTCCATTCTCCAACTTTTCAGTTTCTGAGAATTTTCAAAATTTCAAAAACACCCTAAATTTTCGAAAAATTTCGCCATAACCTCCCCTGCACCGGGAGCATCGGGGAATTTCAAATAGCTTCCCCGGTCCTTCAGATCTCAAAAAGAAAAAGAAAAAGCCAAGCGGCTAGCCAATAGGCTCATAAAATCATCATCACCCAAACAAAACAGTAAATTATGTAGTAAACATGTACCTATTTGTCGGGCAAACAAATTTTATTCTCTGCTCTAGCCTCCTTGCTATGACCTGTTCAATGTAAGTATATGTATGCATGCATATGCGACCAATTTTCAATACAATTCAATTATTAGTTTAATTAGGCATAAATGGTTAAAATTAGCAAACAATTAAACAAACAACACAAACATCAATCAATTAGTGAATTAGAGTTTCAAATTCATAATTTTTGATATATATACAGAAAATCTTGTTTTTGATGCCAATTCACAACAATAAATCTATTTATATAAGTTTTGGTTCTCACACCAGTCTAATGGAAATATATAGAAAATCACACCTTCGTAACACGAACATAAATACTGATGATGTGGCCACATCATCAGAATTATCCCCGGGTGTCTAGAATGTGATTCTATATCTATCCAGTATATTAAAACTTCGAATATACGTTCATGACGCGTATACGCGAAATCTATATATACTCGATTGTCCATATTCAAAATAAATAAATATTCAAATACGTTTAAAACGATTTAAATTTTCAAAACAAAATTGTTTTCAATTGAAAAATATACTCTTCACACTCGTTCTAGGATACTACTGATCCTATCTCTAACGAGTCATTCTAATTGGATATTACTAATCCAATATCTGATGAATTCTTTCGTATGGTTCTAATGCGTCTTGTTCTCGAGCTCTGTAAACCAAAGCTCCGATACCAACTGAAAGATAGCCGACGAAATCCGGTAGGCTTTGCAACCATCCCTTCATCCCCCAAGCAGCAGGTAAAACCCACCGTGGCTCTCACATGGTCCTCCAGTTACTTGTTTAACGGCAACCCTCTCGAGTCTCGCGCCCACTGGCGAACCAACCCCCACCACAAGGGACATGTGGGGGTAAGAGTCTCCCGTTCGCCACCAAACCGCGAAGCGAGAACCGCCCATCACGACTGCAACAAGAACTGGTGATACTCCATTTCTAACACCACGATGTTATCGGTAAAATTAATTACCATTTCACGTTCAAATCTAATTGAAGATTTAACTATCGCTTTGGAGCAAAACTAGTGATACTCCACTCTCGATCACTTTTGTAGAGACCCGCAAATCCGTGCTATCTGAGTTGACTAAATACACCACACGTCCAACCCAAATAACACAGAAATACGACTCATTATTAGAAAGAAGATAGAGGATGAGAAATAGAAAAAAGAAGTATTAGAATAGAAGAAAAACAAAGATCACAACTCACAGCGGAACGAATAAAATATATTCTATAACATAAGCTTTGAAATACAAATGTGTTTTGTACATATACACATACCATCATCAGAGTACACATAACTTTTGATTCAGCGGAAGTAACTCGAAATAACTAACGTTGAAGCCTCCTGCTTCAAGCTCCTCCAAGTGTATCTGTAAAAGCCTGAAACACTTGACTGCCCGTACAAATTTGGGCACCCAAGAGTTTAGGAAAACAAAACAAAATAAACTCTGGGTCAGTCATGGGACTGGTGTGAGTAAACTCCAACCACTTGTTTAACTTTCAAAACTCTTTTCGAAAGAAAAGATAATAGTAAGACCAGCCCACACATAAACACGGACGGATTTTACCTTACTATAACCCAAAACACTTTGATACGAAAATCCAGTGATATTATAATAATGTCTACATCAAATGAATAACCCAATAGCAGAACGCTTGCATCTCACGCTCCACATATATAGTATACAATCAAAAACCGCATGGCGCTTATTGGAGATTGGATTTCCAACATGACAAGGTATGGGACCACCTTCCGATGATGTATCTCTAGAGGTGAATACACCTGGGTTCAACAAGAACATCTTGCAACCCGGCCCACACATGACCGACCACTCATTTCGCTTGAGTGTATCGAATGTACATCACCAACGGTTGGGCTCAAACCACCGTTTCCCGAATGGGCAGAATCGATAGATTTAGAAACAAAAGAAATTTCTCTAGATAGGTGATTATACACCCTAATGGGTGCGACCCACATAGCCATGCTGCCTGCCCGATTTTTGTCCTTTCCCGGTTGTTGAGGCCTGAGGCTACGCATACTTACCAGTTCTTGATAACACAATCACTTTGAATGCCACATCGTCAGATCCGTTAATCACTAATTGATTTGCACAAATATTCTGGATATTATGCTAAGGGATAAATCCGTTGCAACCATATATATTCATACAGACCAACCCATTTGATCATTGGAAATACTCTGTCAGACATTCGTCCATATACGTTCGTCCTGGGACTGAACGAAACCGAAGGCACCATTTCTATTACTAGAAAAGCCCTTGCACTTTACTCCGTCTTCAATATATTCAGCATACTTGGTTCGCAACGCTTATGCCGATACGGAGTGGTTCTTCGGATAATAATCCAACCGGTCTCTCCATATTGACAACGATGGTCAAAAACTTCGATAGTCTGTGTTTTAACTATCGAATAAAAACAAGTGTTCATCCAAACATATCAAACAAATCACTGGGCCCTTTAATTAATATTTCATTAATTAAATCTCTTCTATATTCCCTTATCAATATTTGTTAACCAAATATTTCAATAATCATCTCGGCCTCTTATGTCATTTGGAAAACGTTTCCAAACATTAACTTCTTTTATTTTCTATATATTAGAAAAAAAATCTCTATTTGTAATTGGAAACAATTCCAATCACTTATCTCTATCCCTTTTTGTTTACAACATTCGATTTTTATATTCACTTTACTATCGAATTCAATACGTCGATACAATGATTTCAAATTATCAAAATATCTTAAAAATATTCTAACTCCTTAAATTCCCGGAAAATTTCGCCATAACCTCCCCTGTATCGGGAGCATCGGGAAATTTCAAATAGCTTCCCGGTATCTTCTCCAATCGAAAAGAAAAAGAAAAAGCCAAGCGGCTTGCCGATACGGCGCATCAAACCCATATATGAATTTAAACATGTACCTTTTGTCGAGCACATTATTTATATATCTGCATTATCCTTGCCCCATACCTGTCTCCTGTATGTCTATACCTGTCCCATTTATTTCAACTTCGTACACTCGTTTGACTCAATTCGTTAAAGTAATTCTTTAACTAACTCTCTGCCTATCTCGCTTGTATATTTGAATATAACACGTTTCGAATATATTTCCACTTACTTATCAATCAATTGAATTCAAATTTCAATTTAAGTTCTATATTCGATTTCGAATATATATTTACAATTCCAAATTTCACTTTTCAAAGTTCGACTTTAGTTCAAACTCGATTAACTAATTCTCCTTTAGTTAATTCTATTCAATAATCAAAAATATGATTATTGTTTCAAAAATCATCTTCTTTACTTCACTTGAGTCCACATTTATTTTCTAACTCAAGTCTAGATTTTTAAATGGAAATCCGGATTTTTATTTGCTTAAAAATCCCAATATTTATATATAAAATCCATTATGGTTTATGATGGTTTATGGCGCTGCTTTTCTAAAAATTTGATTTTTGACATAACTCAAAATCTATACGACGAAATTCAGATTTTTCTCTTTCATTTGAAAACTATTATCAAACCGGTCCTGACGTTTCTTGTTTCGAAGAATTCCGACTTCAATTGCGTTCTGTATATTCGATTGAAGTTCGAATCGCCAATTTACGAACTGCAGCGCTGCGGCGAGTTCGTTTTAATTATATTTATAAATATAAACGTTAAACTTCGTTTAAAATGGATTCAACTTCATCTAATATATATATATATATTCATATATATTTCAAATTCCATTTGAATCTTTACATTTCAAATTCCATAGTTTTAAATCCTGTATTCAAATCCCATTTGAAATCCTTTATTCGAATTCCATTTCAAATTCTTTATTCGAATTCCCACTTTAATTCAACTCCTTTTTGAATTTCTATATTTAAAATTCATACTTGAATTTAAATATCCAAACTCCAATTAAATTTCTATTTGAAATTCTAAATGTTTCAAATTCCATTTGAACTTCTATATTCCAATTTCTATATTTGAATTCTATTGAGATTCAATATTCAAACTCCTTTTTAAATTTCTATATTCAAATTTCCATAGTTTAAAACCCATTTGAATTTCATATTCAAATCCCATAGATCAAATCCTATTTGAATTCAATTTGAATCTCTTATATTCAAATTCCATTTTCCATTTCCGACCCCATTTGAATTTCTAATATTCAAATTCATTTTCAACACCATTTGAATTTCTAATATTCAAATTCATTTGAATTCCCTTGAATTCAAATTCCATTTCAAAACTATTTGGATTTCCTATTTTGAAATCCTATTTCAATCCTACTTTGAAATCCTACTTTCAAGTTTATTTCAAATTCTATTTTGAAATCTCATATTCAAATTTCTACTTGAATTTCTGTATTCAATTCCATGTTCAAATTCAATACTCGAATTTCTATTTCAAGTCTCTATTCAAATTTCATATTTGAATTCCAATTCAAATCTCTATTCAAATTCCACATTTGAATTCTTCCTTGAAATACTATATTTCAAATTCTATTCAATTCTTCTTTGAAAATCTATTTTCAAAGTCTATTCCAAATTCTCTTTTGAAAATTCTATTTTGAAATTCTATTTCAAATTCTATTTGGAAATTCTATTTCAAATTCTCTATATTCAAACACCATTTGAAAGTTCTATATTCAAATCCACCTTGGATTTTCTATTTGAATTCTAAATTCAAATTTTCTATTTCCTTTTTTTTTTGAATTCAAATTTCCATTTCCTTTTCTTTTGGAATTCAAATTTCCATTTCCTTTCCTATTATTCAAATTCTATATTTAAATTTCCATTTGAATCATATTTTCAAAATACTTGTATTCCTATTTCTGAATTATCAAATGATAATTCTTTTCACTTCATTTATAACTTCGTTATAAAAGAACTATTTATAAGCTTCGTTTAAAAAGAAACTACTTGTTTTATTTTCCAAAACAAGTTTATATTTTTATTCCCATTCAAAATTCAAATTCTATTTAAAAATAGAATTTTTCCTTTTTAAATCTCAAATATCCTTTTAATTGGCCCAGTGATATTTAAACACACAAAGCAACGAATTATTTATTTTTCTAACACGTCATATATAACAATATATATGCAAACAAATAAACAAACAGATAATATATTTTTGAGGAATCCTGTTGAACTCCTCCAACCTATTTTCCTGCATCCACAGATGTTAGCACATAAATAATACCCATTCTGCTTCGTGGCAGAATATCGCGGTATAGAAGGTCATCCACTAATCATAGCGTGGGGCGTATAGGGTAATCATCCGCTATGAAACTGCGGGCATCCGCTAATGAGACTGCGGGAATCCAACCAACCAATCAACCCAATATATATATATATAGCCTAAATAACTAATATATATAAACAACCAGAAAACAACACAAGCAGCAAACAATTATTTTTAACGAAATAAAAATAATTCTAAAGGTGAGTGAGATTTACTCACCTGATTTTTGTTTTGCCGAATACCCAGTTAAATTCTGTATTGTCGCATCTATGAATTTTGACTCGAGTCGCCTCGAACGAATATTATTTGCACCTACGATTTATGTATTTTTATTTAACGATTGCTAATTTAAATTTAACATAACAAATGAATAATTTAATCTGCCTATTTTTTTTTTTTTAAAAAAGTATACCTTGTGGTCTTCTATCAACTATAAGGCGGAAGAGTGTTGATCCAATTTTTCATAAATCAGCATAAAATCCTGCTTCATCCACTTGGACATTTCGTCGACCACTTCACTGGCAACCTCTAGTATATTCACTCGCCAAACTTTCCTTCTTTAAACTCCACACCGTACCATACCAACCAATGTCGCTTCCCATTATCAAGCCCGAATCTCAGTAATCTCTCCCAAAACGAATGGTTCAGTCCCATTTCAGAGTTCGAACTCGTCTTCATCACACAGTCACATCGCGAACGAAATCCCTAACTCGACTGTTCCAAGATCGAACCTCGCACCTCACTTCGAACCCCAAAACGCACTCCTGAAACCCATCGCACCCCATACCAGACATCAATCCCTTCCAAGCCATGAACGCCTCGCCCACCTCGAGCACCATGAACCCTAACTTGCGAAGTACAATCACCTTAAATCGCTAGTTCGGCCATCGCACAACTGCTCGTAACCCTAGCCGACTGTCACGTCGCTCGCGCTCCCCTTCAGATGCGAATTCAAATTTTGAATTTGATTTCTCTTTTTTTTTTCGTTTCGGTGGACTCGATTTCTGGGAGATAGAACGGAAGGGGAAAAAAAGGATTAAACGGTATATTGAGAAGAATATGAAGTCGATAGGCTAATATATAGAAGCAAAAACAGACAGAATGTCTGCGGCATTTAATTTGGCCATTAATTTGATGTTTTGTTGATATCGAACATGGGAGACAGATTATACAGCTCGAGAAGAAGAAAATTTACTGCGAGATTAACTCCTTAGGTCTGCGAAACGTAATACTATAGGTAGGACGGCTGATAGAAAATATTTATTTAATTTTCTTTAAAATATTTTGTGGTCCCTAACTCGAAGTCCCGAACCGCTATTTAACTGTAATGACTGATGTTTCCAACGTTATCCATTACTCTGAATTCAACGGAACGGTTTCTAAAATCTAATTCGACTGTATAGAAGGGATAACAAATTAAATTAACATTTTAAATTAAATTCGATTTAAAATATAAATCGATCTCAAACCATTAAATAGATTATTATTATCGTTCTAATTCAAATAGAATTTATACTAATCATCTAAATTGTTTTGATTCAGTTTTCAACTTTGATTTCAATTATAAAATAATTCGATGTATTCAATTTTAAATTATATTTGATTATCAAATCGATAACTCAACCTAAAAATTAATTTATATTATCAACCAAATATTTAAAACCATATTAAATATTTAAAATAAACTGTTCAAAAATCTGGGTCGTTACATTCTTCCCCCCTTAAAATAATTTCGTCCTCGAAATTGCTAAGGTAGGAAAAAGGGTACAAATCTATTACTTTTCAAAACTCCTTTATGTTGAAACTCACCTCCTTATATTTCAACATATTTAATCCCACCAAAACTTTTGGTCTTCCTTCATTTAATTTGAATGATCTACGATCAATCCATTTATATCCAATCTATGTTCTATTAAACTAACTCAAATTGATTCTAGTCAATCGATCCACCCTGAACTATTTAACTTGCTTAAGTTAAATTTTAATTCCAGAATCCAAATCCCTGGGTTTTTCTTTTCAAATTCTTTTGAAAACCCATAAATATATACATATATTTATTTTCATTTCAATTCAAAACATTTGAATTTTCAATCTACTTGTTTTCTTTCAAAAAAAATTTCCATCAAAAACTTTCTAAGGTAGCAATTCATCACTTAGAAACTCGGAAATGAACACTGATGATGTTGCAATCATCATCAGAATAATTTCCCAGCCACTGAAGTGAGTTCAGTGCTTTATTATTTCAAAATTCATCTAAAATGATTTTCTTTCAAATCCTTTTAAAACAAATCTATATTATTTTAATATACTTTGAAAATAATTTTTCAACTTCCCAGGATTTTGAATTCTTAATTCTGATTTGAATTAAATTCTAATTCATCTCATTTGTATATTTAATCCCTATACAAATTCTATTCTGGTTATAAACAACCATTCTAATTTTATAATCTTATCTGATTATAATGATATCAATCAACACATCCATATAATATAATAATTTCTAGAAAATTATTCTTTCTATATCAAAATAGAAATTTTGGGTTAGATTATTTCATTTACCTTCTTTAAAACAATACTGTGTTCAATCTTCTGTCCAAGTGTTTAGAAATTCCTATCGACGTCGTGGCGTCCCACGATTCGATCAAAATTCATAAACCACCCAACAGACTAGCCAACACAATATAAAACAATTTTTATATCAGATAACAAATACGCTCTCTCGTATATGTATACACTCAACTCATTCTAGGGTACTACTGACCCTATCTCTAATGAGCACATGCCACACAAGCCTAGGTGTTCGCTCAACCTAAGCTCTGATACCACCTGTAGAGACCCGCAAATCCGTGCTATCTGAGTTGACTAAATACACCACACGTCCAACCCAAATAACACAGAAATACGACTCATTATTAGAAAGAAGATAAAGGATGAGAAATAGAAGGAAAGAAATATTAGAATAGAAGAAAAACAAAGATCACAACTCACAGCGGAACGAATATAATATATTCTATAACATAAGCTTTGAAATACAAATGTGTTTTGTACATATACACATACCATCATCAGAGTACACATAACTTTTGATTCAGCGGAAGTAACTCGAAATAACTAACGTTGAAGCCTCCTGCTTCAAGCTCCTCCAAGTGTATCTGTAAAAGCCTAAAACACTTGACTGCCCGTACAAATTTGGGCACCCAAGGGTTTAGGAAAACAAAACAAAATAAACTTTGGGTCAGTCATGGGACTGGTGTGAGTAAACTCCAACCACTTGTTTAACTTTCAAAACTCTTTTCGAAAGAAAAGATAATAGTAAGACCAGCCCACACATAAACACGGACGGATTTTACCTTACTATAACCCAAAACACTTTGATACGAAAATCCAGTGATATTATAATAATGTCTACATCAAATGAATAACCCAATAGCAGAACGCTTGCATCTCACGCTCCACATATATAGTATACAATCAAAAACCGCATGGCGCTTATTGGAGATTGGATTTCCAACATGACAAGGTATGGGACCACCTTCCGATGATGTATCTCTAGAGGCGAATACACCTGGGTTCAACAAGAACATCTTGCAACCCGGCCCACACATGACCGACCACTCATTTCGCTTGAGTGTATCGAATGTACATCACCAACGGTTGGGCTCAAACCACCGTTTCCCGAATGGGCAGAATCGATAGATTTAGAAACAAAAGAAATTTCTCTAGATAGGTGATTATACACCCTAATGGGTGCGACCCACATAGCCATGCTGCCTGCCCGATTTTTGTCCTTTCCCGGTTGTTGAGGCCTGAGGCTACGCATACTTACCAGTTCTTGATAACACAATCACTTTGAATGCCACATCGTCAGATCCGTTAATCACTAATTGATTTGCACAAATATTCTGGATATTATGCTAAGGGATAAATCCGTTGCAACCATATATATTCATACAGACCAACCCATTTGATCATTGGAAATACTCTGTCAGACATTCGTCCATATACGTTCGTCCTGGGACTGAACGAAACCGAAGGCACCATTTCTATTACTAGAAAAGCCCTTGCACTTTACTCCGTCTTCAATATATTCAGCATACTTGGTTCGCAACGCTTATGCCGATACGGAGTGGTTCTTCGGATAATAATCCAACCGGTCTCTCCATATTGACAACGATGGTCAAAAACTTCGATAGTCTGTGTTTTAACTATCGAATAAAAACAAGTGTTCATCCAAACATATCAAACAAATCACTGGGCCCTTTAATTAATATTTCATTAATTAAATCTCTTCTATATTCTCTTATCAATATTTGTTAACCAAATATTTCAATAATCATCTCGGCCTCTTATGTCATTTGGAAAACGTTTCCAAACATTAACTTCTTTTATTTTCTATATATTAGAAAAAAATCTCTATTTGTAATTGGAAACAATTCCAATCACTTATCTCTATCCCTTTTTGTTTACAACATTCGATTTTTATATTCACTTTACTATCGAATTCAATACGTCGATACAATGATTTCAAATTATCAAAATATCTTAAAAATATTCTAACTCCTTAAATTCCCGGAAAATTTCGCCATAACCTCCCCTGTATCGGGAGCATCGGGAAATTTCAAATAGCTTCCCGGTATCTTCTCCAATCGAAAAGAAAAAGAAAAAGCCAAGCGGCTTGCCGATACGGCGCATCAAACCCATATATGAATTTAAACATGTACCTTTTGTCGAGCACATTATTTATATATCTGCATTATCCTTGCCCCATACCTGTCTCCTGTATGTCTATACATGTCCCATTTATTTCAACTTCGTACACTCGTTTGACTCAATTCGTTAAAGTAATTCTTTAACTAACTCTCTGCCTATCTCGCTTGTATATTTGAATATAACACGTTTCGAATATATTTCCACTTACTTATCAATCAATTGAATTCAAATTTCAATTTAAGTTCTATATTCGATTTCGAATATATATTTACAATTCCAAATTTCACTTTTCAAAGTTCGACTTTAGTTCAAACTCGATTAACTAATTCTCCTTTAGTTAATTCTATTCAATAATCAAAAATATGATTATTGTTTCAAAAATCATCTTCTTTACTTCACTTGAGTCCACATTTATTTTCTAACTCAAGTCTAGATTTTTAAATGGAAATCCGGATTTTTATTTGCTTAAAAATCCCAATATTTATATATAAAATCCATTATGGTTTATAATGGTTTATGGCGCTGCTTTTCTAAAAATTTGATTTTTGACATAACTCAAAATCTATACGACGAAATTCAGATTTTTCTCTTTCATTTGAAAACTATTATCAAACCGGTCCTGACGTTTCTTGTTTCGAAGAATTCCGACTTCAATTGCGTTCTGTATATTCGATTGAAGTTCGAATCGCCAATTTACGAACTGCAACGC
Organism: Allium sativum; assembly: GCA_030737875.1. Classification (NCBI taxonomy): domain Eukaryota; kingdom Viridiplantae; phylum Streptophyta; class Magnoliopsida; order Asparagales; family Amaryllidaceae; genus Allium; species Allium sativum. The sequence continues at coordinate 181,356,254 of CM060913.1, read as the reverse complement.
TGCGGCGAGTTCGTTTTAATTATATTTATAAATATAAACGTTAAACTTCGTTTAAAATGGATTCAACTTCATCTAATATATATATATTCATATATGTTTCAAATTCCATTTGAATCTTTACATTTCAAATTCCATAGTTTTAAATCCTGTATTCAAATCCCATTTGAAATCCTTTATTCGAATTCCATTTCAAATTCTTTATTCGAATTCCCACTTTAATTCAACTCCTTTTTGAATTTCTATATTTAAAATTCATACTTGAATTTAAATATCCAAACTCCAATTAAATTTCTATTTGAAATTCTAAATGTTTCAAATTCCATTTGAACTTCTATATTCCAATTTCTACATTTGAATTCTATTGAGATTCAATATTCAAACTCCTTTTTAAATTTCTATATTCAAATTTCCATAGTTTAAAACCCATTTGAATTTCATATTCAAATCCCATAGATCAAATCCTATTTGAATTCAATTTGAATCTCTTATATTCAAATTCCATTTTCCATTTCCGACCCCATTTGAATTTCTAATATTCAAATTCATTTTCAACACCATTTGAATTTCTAATATTCAAATTCATTTGAATTCCCTTGAATTCAAATTCCATTTCAAAACTATTTGGATTTCCTATTTTGAAATCCTATTTCAATCCTATTTTGAAATCCTACTTTCAAGTTTATTTCAAATTCTATTTTGAAATCTCATATTCAAATTTCTACTTGAATTTCTGTATTCAATTCCATGTTCAAATTCAATACTCGAATTTCTATTTCAAGTCTCTATTCAAATTTCATATTTGAATTCCAATTCAAATCTCTATTCAAATTCCACATTTGAATTCTTCCTTGAAATACTATATTTCAAATTCTATTCAATTCTTCTTTGAAAATCTATTTTCAAAGTCTATTCCAAATTCTCTTTTGAAAATTCTATTTTGAAATTCTATTTCAAATTCTATTTGGAAATTCTATTTCAAATTCTCTATATTCAAACACCATTTGAAAGTTCTATATTCAAATCCACCTTGGATTTTCTATTTGAATTCTAAATTCAAATTTTCTATTTCCTTTTTTTTTTTGAATTCAAATTTCCATTTCCTTTTCTTTTGGAATTCAAATTTCCATTTCCTTTCCTATTATTCAAATTCTATATTTAAATTTCCATTTGAATCATATTTTCAAAATACTTGTATTCCTATTTCTGAATTATCAAATGATAATTCTTTTCACTTCATTTATAACTTCGTTATAAAAGAACTATTTATAAGCTTCGTTTAAAAAGAAACTACTTGTTTTATTTTCCAAAACAAGTTTATATTTTTATTCCCATTCAAAATTCAAATTCTATTTAAAAATAGAATTTTTCCTTTTTAAATCTCAAATATCCTTTTAATTGGCCCAGTGATATTTAAACACACAAAGCAACGAATTATTTATTTTTCTAACACGTCATATATAACAATATATATGCAAACAAATAAACAAACAGATAATATATTTTTGAGGAATCCTGTTGAACTCCTCCAACCTGTTTTCCTGCATCCACAGATGTTAGCACATAAATAATACCCATTCTGCTTCGTGGCAGAATATCGCGGTATAGAAGGTCATCCACTAATCATAGCGTGGGGCGTATAGGGTAATCATCCGCTATGAAACTGCGGGCATCCGCTAATGAGACTGCGGGAATCCAACCAACCAATCAACCCAATATATATATATATATATATATAGCCTAAATAACTAATATATATAAACAACCAGAAAACAACACAAGCAGCAAACAATTATTTTTAACGAAATAAAAATAATTCTAAAGGTGAGTGAGATTTACTCACCTGATTTTTGTTTTGCCGAATACCCAGTTAAATTCTGTATTGTCGCATCTATGAATTTTGACTCGAGTCGCCTCGAACGAATATTATTTGCACCTACGATTTATGTATTTTTATTTAACGATTGCTAATTTAAATTTAACATAACAAATGAATAATTTAATCTGCCTATTTTTTTTTTTTAAAAAAAGTATACCTTGTGGTCTTCTATCAACTATAAGGCGGAAGAGTGTTGATCCAATTTTTCATAAATCAGCATAAAATCCTGCTTCATCCACTTGGACATTTCGTCGACCACTTCACTGGCAACCTCTAGTATATTCACTCGCCAAACTTTCCTTCTTTAAACTCCACACCGTACCATACCAACCAATGTCGCTTCCCATTATCAAGCCCGAATCTCAGTAATCTCTCCCAAAACGAATGGTTCAGTCCCATTTCAGAGTTCGAACTCGTCTTCATCACACAGTCACATCGCGAACGAAATCCCTAACTCGACTGTTCCAAGATCGAACCTCGCACCTCACTTCGAACCCCAAAACGCACTCCTGAAACCCATCGCACCCCATACCAGACATCAATCCCTTCCAAGCCATGAACGCCTCGCCCACCTCGAGCACCATGAACCCTAACTTGCGAAGTACAATCACCTTAAATCGCTAGTTCGGCCATCGCACAACTGCTCGTAACCCTAGCCGACTGTCACGTCGCTCGCGCTCCCCTTCAGATGCGAATTCAAATTTTGAATTTGATTTCTCTTTTTTTTTTTCGTTTCGGTGGACTCGATTTCTGGGAGATAGAACGGAAGGAAAAAAAAAGGATTGAACGGTATATTGAGAAGAATATGAAGTCGATAGGCTAATATATAGAAGCAAAAACAGACAGAATGTCTGCGGCATTTAATTTGGCCATTAATTTGATGTTTTGTTGATATCGAACGTGGGAGACAGATTATACAGCTCGAGAAGAAGAAAATTTACTGCGCGATTAACTCCTTAGGTCTGCGAAACGTAATACTATAGGTAGGACGGCTGATAGAAAATATTTATTTAATTTTCTTTAAAATATTTTGTGGTCCCTAACTCGAAGTCCCGAACCGCTATTTAACTGTAACGACTGATGTTTCCAACGTTATCCATTACTCTGAATTCAACGGAACGGTTTCTAAAATCTAATTCGACTGTATAGAAGGGATAACAAATTAAATTAACATTTTAAATTAAATTCGATTTAAAATATAAATCGATCTCAAACCATTAAATAGATTATTATTATCGTTCTAATTCAAATAGAATTTATACTAATCATCTAAATTGTTTTGATTCAGTTTTCAACTTTGATTTCAATTATAAAATAATTCGATGTATTCAATTTTAAATTATATTTGATTATCAAATCGATAACTCAACCTAAAAATTAATTTATATTATCAACCAAATATTTAAAACCATATTAAATATTTAAAATAAACTGTTCAAAAATCTGGGTCGTTACATTCTTCCCCCCTTAAAATAATTTCGTCCTCGAAATTGCTAAGGTAGGAAAAAGGGTACAAATCTATTACTTTTCAAAACTCCTTTATGTTGAAACTCACCTCCTTATATTTCAACATATTTAATCCCACCAAAACTTTTGGTCTTCCTTCATTTAATTTGAATGATCTACGATCAATCCATTTATATCCAATCTATGTTCTATTAAACTAACTCAAATTGATTCTAGTCAATCGATCCACCCTGAACTATTTAACTTGCTTAAGTTAAATTTTAATTCCAGAATCCAAATCCCTGGGTTTTTCTTTTCAAATTCTTTTGAAAACCCATAAATATATACATATATTTATTTTCATTTCAATTCAAAACATTTGAATTTTCAATCTACTTGTTTTCTTTCAAAACAAATTTCCATCAAAAACTTTCTAAGGTAGCAATTCATCACTTAGAAACTCGGAAATGAACACTGATGATGTTGCAATCATCATCAGAATAATTTCCCAGCCACTGAAGTGAGTTCAGTGCTTTATTATTTCAAAATTCATCTAAAATGATTTTCTTTCAAATCCTTTTAAAACAAATCTATATTATTTTAATATACTTTGAAAATAATTTTTCAACTTCCCAGGATTTTGAATTCTTAATTCTGATTTGAATTAAATTCTAATTCATCTCATTTGTATATTTAATCCCTATACAAATTCTATTCTGGTTATAAACAACCATTCTAATTTTATAATCTTATCTGATTATAATGATATCAATCAACACATCCATATAATATAATAATTTCTAGAAAATTATTCTTTCTATATCAAAATAGAAATTTTGGGTTAGATTATTTCATTTACCTTCTTTAAAACAATACTGTGTTCAATCTTCTGTCCAAGTGTTTAGAAATTCCTATCGACGTCGTGGCGTCCCACGATTCGATCAAAATTCATAAACCACCCAACAGACTAGCCAACACAATATAAAACAATTTTTATATCAGATAACAAATACGCTCTCTCGTATATGTATACACTCAACTCATTCTAGGGTACTACTGACCCTATCTCTAATGAGCACATGCCACACAAGCCTAGGTGTTCGCTCAACCTAAGCTCTGATACCACCTGTAGAGACCCGCAAATCCGTGCTATCTGAGTTGACTAAATACACCACACGTCCAACCCAAATAACACAGAAATACGACTCATTATTAGAAAGAAGATAGAGGATGAGAAATAGAAAGAAAGAAATATTAGAATAGAAGAAAAACAAAGATCACAACTCACAGCGGAACGAATAAAATATATTCTATAACATAAGCTTTGAAATACAAATGTGTTTTGTACATATACACATACCATCATCAGAGTACACATAACTTTTGATTCAGCGGAAGTAACTCGAAATAACTAACGTTGAAGCCTCCTGCTTCAAGCTCCTCCAAGTGTATCTGTAAAAGCCTGAAACACTTGACTGCCCGTACAAATTTGGGCACCCAAGGGTTTAGGAAAACAAAACAAAATAAACTTTGGGTCAGTCATGGGACTGGTGTGAGTAAACTCCAACCACTTGTTTAACTTTCAAAACTCTTTTCGAAAGAAAAGATAATAGTAAGACCAGCCCACACATAAACACGGACGGATTTTACCTTACTATAACCCAAAACACTTTGATACGAAAATCCAGTGATATTATAATAATGTCTACATCAAATGAATAACCCAATAGCAGAACGCTTGCATCTCACGCTCCACATATATCGTATACAATCAAAAACCGCATGGCGCTTATTGGAGATTGGATTTCCAACATGACAAGGTATGGGACCACCTTCCAATGATGTATCTCTAGAGGCGAATACACCTGGGTTCAACAAGAACATCTTGCAACCCGGCCCACACATGACCGATGTAATAACCCGCAAAATCTGGGCCAGTTTAAAATTTTTATTTTGGCAATTTTAGCGAATTTTAATTATTTAAAATAGATTATTTTAAATAATATCGACGAGAAGTTTATTTTGAATAGAATTCGACGTATATATTTATATACGTCGTCGTTAGAATATAAATAATTATATATAATTATAAATAGAATTGAAAATGGCGCGGTAGTTCGATAATTCGATTTCAAACTTCAATTGAATGTACCGGGTGCAAAACAATCCGGATTTTAGTGAAACCAAAAACATTAGGATCTAATTGATGATATCTTTCCAACGAATCCGAATAATCAAAATTTAGTAGCGAGAATCGAAAGATATGTCCAGTTGAAAATTCTGAATAGTCGCTATGGAATTCAGGCCCTTAAAAATGGACATTTTGCAAATGACCTCGGATTTCGACGAAACCACTTTTGTTGGGTCCGCAGTGTCAAGTTATTGCTAGATTCCAAATTTCATAATTTTTCGAATCAATATGTGAGCGTGGCAAAGGAAAACGCGTTTGACCAATTTCAGTTGATTTTAATCGACTGGAAATTGGCCATTTTTCTAACGGTCTCAGAATTCGACGAAACTAGTTTTGTTAGGACCGTATCGTCAATACGAAGCTAGAAAATATTTTTCTGGAATTTTTCTAGTTAGTATGTGACCCCGGTAATTTGAAATGTACGTTTAAAATTCAATAAAGTGATTTAAATGTAAATTTAACGGAAACTGATCGAAACGATCAAATCAGCTTACGATACATATCCCATTGTGTTCGGAATGGGGGTGAAACGCTATGGACGACAGGCGGTGGACCTCGTTTAGAGGTCGTTTGAAAAAGTTGACTTTTTGAATTAAAATAAAATAATTAAATAATTAAATTAATAAAAAAAAAATTTTCTATCTCCCCCTATACCCTGGCCCCCCCCCCCCCGATTAATTCAGTTGAATCAAAATAAAAAAAAAAAAGAGAAGAAAAGGGGGCGCGAGACCCCAAACCGCCGCCGACAGCGGCACTGCTGCCACCGCCGCTGGTGGCGTGAGCCACCGCCTCCCTCTCCATCCTCGCCCCGCTCTCGCCATCCTCCTCCCTCCTCCACGCGAAGACAGCGAGCGCCCCCCCCCCCATCTCGAACGAAGAAACCCTAGCCGCCATCCCCTGAACCCCCGACCACCGCCACAGCCTGGACCCGACGCCGACCGCCTGAAGCCCACCTCCCCCTTAGCCTGCGAACGCCAAGAAACCCCCCCTTGTAAGTAACTGTTTTTTTTTTTTATTTATTTATAAAATTGAATTTTATTTGTTTTAAAAACTGATTTAAAAAGGAATTTTAAAATTGATTTTTATTTTAAAGGTTTGGAAAAAAAAGGGTTTAAATCTTTAAATTAAAAAAGGTGAAATCTTTAAATTAAAAAAGGTGAAATCTTTAAATTAAAAAAGGTGAAATCTTTAAATTAAAAAAGGTGAAATCTTTAAATTAAAAAAAGGTGAAATCTTTAAATTAAAAAAAAGGTGAAATCTTTAAATTAAAAAAGGTGAAAACTTTAAATTTAAAAAGGTGAAATCTTTAAATTTAAAAAGGCGAAATCTTTATATAGAAAATAGCGTAATAAAAATATAATTTTTATCTATATAGTAGGGAAATAAAAACTCGATTTTTATATGTTGAACTTTGAAATAAAAACTCGATTTTTATATATTGAATAGCGAAATAAAAATTCGATTTTTATATATATAGTGGCTACGGGCGACGAAGCTGACGAAGATGCGAAAACGGCGAAGACTTCTGCAAATGAAGTGCCGTGGAGCTTGGATAGCTTTCGGTGAGAACTCCTCACTCAAAATTCTTATTCTAGTTATATATATATATATATATATTAGGATGCAGACGGTGCTTAGTAGCACCCGACACCCGTCCACAGACCATGGACTTGTTTGTTTGATTGTGTAGTTGGTTAGGTTATTGGTTTGAATTGAAATTGAATTGTTGGGGGAATTGAAATTGATTTGATTGATGTGTGAATGGCGTGGGCCTTCACTAGACCGGGGATAAGGCTAGGCCTTGTCCCGTTTCTAGTATCGTGTCGTTATGCCGCCGAAATTTTCTAAAATATGTTAGAAAAAATAAAAATGTCATTTATTGAATAAATGAACTGAAAAGAAAATTCATGTGTTGGAATAAATATTTTATCGTTAAAAATATAATTTTTAACGTGAAAGTGAAAGTGAATAAATATTTATAAACAAATCGGCCGATTTGTTTATATACACTGATTTGACTGATATCGATTGGGTCGATAAATTTTACACATCGCCCAACTGCACAAATAAAATCTGTGTTTGATTGTTTGAAACCCCACACGGGTGTTGGGATGAAATTTGATGTTCACTCATCCTGATTTATTGAATATGTCGATCGGTCGATTGACAGACTGTGTAAGCGTCAATTATTTATATTTGGTGCTTATACAGTGTAGTGCACTTTGGTTGATGATTGATTATTTTTCAAAGCTATTATGTACATGTGTTGTATGGAATCCATATAATTAACGTTATATGGTGATTGATTGGGCCTCATTCCAATCGGGAAAATAATGAATATTATAAAAGAAAATTCATGTGTTGAATATAAAAATAGTCATGTGTTGACGATGTGCATGTGTTGAGTGAAATATTTTATATAATCAAAATTACATCTTTATCACATTTAAAATTAGAACTACTTCCCAGTAGAAGTCTAATTAAAATCAAACGATAGATACCATAGTTTTATAAAATATTTCACATAACAAAAATAGTGATGTGTTGACAGTACTCATGTGTTGAGATTAGTCGTGTGTTGAAAGAAAATTCATGTGTTGAATTGAATAGAAGTTTTTGAAATATATAAAGCCGTGTGGATTAGAGATGCGCTATTTTGACGTGAACGATATTTATATCGATTTGAAAACGATTTCGAAATGAATTGAAAACGATTTCGAAATGAATTGAATTGAAAACGATTTCGAAATGAATTGAATTGAAAACGATTTCGAAATGAATTAAATTGAAAACTATTTCGAAATGAATTGAATTGAAAACGATTTCGAAATGAATTGAAAACGATTTCGAAAGGAAATGAATTGAAAACGATTTCGAAATGAATTGAATTGAAAACGATTTCGAAATGAATTGAAAACGAATTCAAATTGAATTGAAAGTGAATTGAAATGAATTCAAATCGAATTAAAATTTGAATTGAATAGAAATGAATTTTAAAACGAATTTATAAAGAAAAATTCAATTTTGGCTTTGAATGGAAATAGTGTTGAAATGGTTTTGAAACGAAGTTAAAACGATTTATAAAATTCGTTTTAAAAAGGAAATCGACGAAATATATATTATATATATTATATATATATAATATAATGGCCTGAATAGAACGCGCCGCGCCGCGGTAGTTCGTGAATTTCGACCATTTATTTCAAACGGACATTGCGGGAGATCCGACCGTCGGATTCTCCTAAAACCGGAACCGTTGGGTTCGTATCGAAAAGAGCTTTCCAATGAATATTAGAAATTTGAAATCTAATGGTTGGATTTGGAATTATGTCCAAATCAAATTCGAAAAAGGTCGCTGTAAGTGCAGTTCGATGGCCGTTGTTGGAAATCGATTGTACGGGCCTTGATAAAATTACTAAAAATATCTATAATTTGTGTAAAATTATAATATGTGAATTGGAAAGATTTGGGCTGGAAAATTCCACATTTGAAAAGATAAAAATAGATTTTTATCGAAATGAACTAGTTTTGAACTAGAATTGAAATCAATTTATTTTTAAAATAAATAAATTGAATTTGAAAGTGATTTTGAAAATAATCGATAATTTCCAATACGTGGATTGGACTGGAGCTGAATCGAAATTATCTTCGGGATATTTCGATGTTGGATTTCGTGACTATACAAATATTGTTATGGGGATTTGAAAGATATTTTATATCGTTATTTCCAATACGATATTTGTTGGTTTCAGAATTTGATATTGAATATAAGCCGATATATTTTCTATTCAGAGCCTTGTATTTAATATCAAATGTGATTTGGTTTATTGTGAATCGTGTTTTTGATGACATTGGTTCTTTAACCCAGTTAAAGGCAGAATATTGATTTTTGAGAAGATTAAAACTAAGTGGAGTTTTAATGAATCTTTAATTAGATTGAAAAGTGAATTGATAATTTAAATTATCAAATCTGAAAAGTGATCGAGAGTGGAGTACCACCAGTTTTGCTCCAAAGCGATAGTTAAATCTTTAATTAGATTTGAACGTGAAATGGTAATTAATTTTACCGATAACACCGTGGTGTTAGATGTGGAGTATTACCAGTTTTCTCCATGGGATATAGGTTGGGATTGGGAAATAAAATAAATAATTACTTCGGTGTGGCTCGTTAATCCCGACTAGTTGAAATGATATCCAAAGGAGGATTAAAGAATAAATTTAGAAGAATTTATCTTGGATAAAATTAATGGGAACCTTTCCCTAAGAATGTGATTTTGTGAATAAAAGAATATTCTGAATTGGAATGAGGCGTTTGTTGTGTTTGTGTAACATTCGTTTATTATATACGTGGGTTATTCAGAAAGGCCGGGTTTATACCCATTCTGAATAACCGATTCGACGAGATGTCGAAGATGAAGACGGTGGTTGAAGACCGGAAGTCTTCACATCGTTTGGGTGATTACTGACGATCTTGATTGGGCTGTACACCCAAGATGAGGGAAACAGTCGGTGATCGTCCAGACGTACTTGGAGATCGATGGATATGCGAGGAAAGTGCCTCCGGTTTCGTTCAGACCCAGAACGGACTTGTAAATGGACTGTGTGTCTGACATTGGATTTTAGTCCGTGTGATTGATCTCTATTAAATATATATCTGTTTGGCGGCGGAGAATTTATTCTCTTGCTTAACGCCCTTCTCTGAGACGTACGAGCTCAGGGGTTATATATTGATGGATATCAAACGCATGGAGTGAATCGCCTGTGTGGCATGCGTAAGTGGCAATTGATCAAGGCTTCTGTTGAAAAGCAAAGTCTTGTGGTTGATGATCAAAGCACGGCCTGTGTGGCGTAGCTTTGTGTATAACGTGAATTCGCGAGCCTCACACCTCGGTATGAGTCAAAAACGGGAGACGGACCGCTGGGAGAGCACGACGTTTCTTTCTAGCTAGGGTGGTGTCAGTGACCTACCAGCCCTGACATTTATATACTTTTCACCTGTGTGGTTGTTGGATACGAGGCGCCTCGGATATAGGTCTGTAAGGACCGGGAAACGTGTGTTCAGGAATAACTAATCCTCAAAAGTAAGAGAGGACCGGCCCAGCCGATTCCAAGGATCAAAGTGGGGTCCTGAGGCATTTGCTAGAGTGTCTCGAACGCGGAGAGGAGCTTGCCCCTTGCCTCGGCTCATGACGGAATCCAATTTCCAATACGTGTATTGCGGTTTTAATTGTAGAACTAGTATGGCGACATGATAGATGGTACCCATGCCGCCTATGATTGATATTTATGATTTGAATTGTTTTGACACTATACACTTATTATAGTATCAAATAATGTGTTTTAAACGTATCAAGCATGCTTTGGCTGTTATAAGGGAAAACCCTATCCTCCGGCTTGCGTTGCATTGTGTGATGGGACCTGGGTCTTATAACAGCTTCATTTTTCTTTATTTAGCATTGCGCTGTTTGTTCTACGCACTGGTATTCTTGGGAGGAAACCCGTTCCGTGTTATACGGCGTGGTCCCTTGATTTACCTAACTTTAAAACCAATATTAATAACTGTTTTAGTTCTCACACCAGTCACATGACTGACCTGGAGTTTATTGTTTTAACCTAAACTCTGGGTGCCCCTATTTTCCACACGGGCAGCTAGTAGTTTTGGTTTTGCAGATTTATATTCACAGGGTCTTGATTTACAGCTGGAACGATGCTCGGAAAGCTCTGTATCCGTGTATCACTTCTAGTTGTGATTTTGTATTATTTTCCGCTGCTTTGTAATTTATTGTAATCTCTGATATTTGTCGAATGTAATGTATTCATTTATACTCTGTATATTCTTGTATCTGATGGAATTGTTGTAATAACAATGAAATGTTCTTCCGTATGCGCTCTGTTTTGTCTTGTCCTCAATTCTATCCGTGCTTTCCTTCACGGGGAAGTTCGGGTCGTCTCAGTTTGGTATCAGAGCTTTGGTTTACAGAGCTCGAGAACAAGACACATTAGAACCATACGAAAGAATTCATCAGATATTGGATTAGCAATATCCAATTAGAATGACTCGTTAGAGATAGGATCAGTAGTATCCTAGAACGAGTGTAAAGAGTATATTTTTCAAATGAAAACAATTTTGTTTTGAAAATTTAAATCGTTTTAAACGTATTTGATTATTTATTTATTTTGAATATGGACAATCGAGTATATATAGATTTCGCGTATACGCGTCATGAACGTATATTCGAAGTTTTAATATACTGGATAGATATAGAGTCACATTCTAGATATCCGGGGATGATTCTGATGATGGTGCATCATCATTAGTATTCATATTCGAGTTTCGAAGGTGTGATTTTCTATATATTTCCATTAGACTGGTGTGAGAACCAAAGCTTATATAGTTAGAACACATTGTTGTGATTTGTTATCAAAACATGATTTTTGTATATATGTATCAAAATTATGAATTTGCAACTCTATTCACTAATTGATTGATGTTTGTGTTGTTTGTTTATTTGTTTGCTAATTTTAACCATTTATGCCTAATTGAATCACATATTGGCTTATATTGAAAATTGGTCGCATTTGCTTGCATATACATATACTTATATTGAACAGGTCATAGCAAGGAGGCTAGAGCCGAAGAATAAAATTTGTTTGCCCGACAAATAGGTACATGTTTACTACATAATTTCCTGTTTTGTTTGGGTGATGATGATTTTGTGAGCCTATTGGCTAGCCGCTTGGCTTTTTCTTTTTCTTTTTGAGATCTGAAGGACCGGGGAAGCTATTTGAAATTCCCCGATGCTCCCGGTGCAGGGGAGGTTATGGCGAAATTTTTCAAAAATTTAAGGTGTTAGCCAAATTTTTGAGATTTTGAAAATTCTCAGAAACTAAAAAGTTGGAGAATGAAAGCCAGATCGAACGTAGAGCTGAATAATCAAACCACTTTCGACTTTGTTCCTTTTCGGGGACGAAAAGTTTAAAGTGGGGGAGATTGTAATAACCCGCAAAATCTGGGCCAGTTTAAAATTTTTATTTTGGCAATTTTAGCGAATTTTAATTATTTAAAATAGATTATTTTAAATAATATCGACGAGAAGTTTATTTTGAATAGAATTCGACGTATATATTTATATACGTCGTCGTTAGAATATAAATAATTATATATAATTATAAATAGAATTGAAAATGGCGCGGTAGTTCGATAATTCGATTTCAAACTTCAATTGAATGTACCGGGTGCAAAACAATCCGGATTTTAGTGAAACCAAAAACATTAGGATCTAATTGATGATATCTTTCCAACGAATCCGAATAATCAAAATTTAGTAGCGAGAATCGAAAGATATGTCCAGTTGAAAATTCTGAATAGTCGCTATGGAATTCAGGCCCTTAAAAATGGACATTTTGCAAATGACCTCGGATTTCGACGAAACCACTTTTGTTGGGTCCGCAGTGTCAAGTTATTGCTAGATTCCAAATTTCATAATTTTTCGAATCAATATGTGAGCGTGGCAAAGGAAAACGCGTTTGACCAATTTCAGTTGATTTTAATCGACTGGAAATTGGCCATTTTTCTAACGGTCTCAGAATTCGACGAAACTAGTTTTGTTAGGACCGTATCGTCAATACGAAGCTAGAAAATATTTTTCTGGAATTTTTCTAGTTAGTATGTGACCCCGGTAATTTGAAATGTACGTTTAAAATTCAATAAAGTGATTTAAATGTAAATTTAACGGAAACTGATCGAAACTATCAAATCAGCTTACGATACATATCCCATTGTGTTCGGAATGGGGGTGAAACGCTATGGACGACAGGCGGTGGACCTCGTTTAGAGGTCGTTTGAAAAAGTTGACTTTTTGAATTAAAATAAAATAATTAAATAATTAAATTAATAAAAAAAAAATTTTCTATCTCCCCCTATACCCTGGCCCCCCCCCCCCCGATTAATTCAGTTGAATCAAAATAAAAAAAAAAAGAGAGAAGAAAAGGGGGCGCGAGACCCCAAACCGCCGCCGACAGCGGCACTGCTGCCACCGCCGCTGGTGGCGTGAGCCACCGCCTCCCTCTCCACCCTCGCCCCGCTCTCGCCATCCTCCTCCCTCCTCCACGCGAAGACAGCGAGCGCCCCCCCCCCATCTCGAACGAAGAAACCCTAGCCGCCATCCCCTGAACCCCCGACCACCGCCACAGCCTGGACCCGACGCCGACCGCCTGAAGCCCACCTCCCCCTTAGCCTGCGAACGCCAAGAAACCCCCCCCTGTAAGTAACTGTTTTTTATTTATTTATTTATAAAACTGAATTTTATTTGTTTTAAAAACTGATTTAAAAAGGAATTTTAAAATTGATTTTTATTTTAAAGGTTTGGAAAAAAAAGGGTTTAAATCTTTAAATTAAAAAAGGTGAAATCTTTAAATTAAAAAAGGTGAAATCTTTAAATTAAAAAAGGTGAAATCTTTAAATTAAAAAAGGTGAAATCTTTAAATTAAAAAAAGGTGAAATCTTTAAATTAAAAAAAAGGTGAAATCTTTAAATTAAAAAAGGTGAAAACTTTAAATTTAAAAAGGTGAAATCTTTAAATTTAAAAAGGCGAAATCTTTATATAGAAAATAGCGTAATAAAAATATAATTTTTATCTATATAGTAGGGAAATAAAAACTCGATTTTTATATGTTGAACTTTGAAATAAAAACTCGATTTTTATATATTGAATAGCGAAATAAAAATTCGATTTTTATATATATAGTGGCTACGGGCGACGAAGATGCGAAAACGGCGAAGACTTCTGCAAATGAAGTGCCGTGGAGCTTGGATAGCTTTCGGTGAGAACTCCTCACTCAAAATTCTTATTCTAGTTATATATATATATATATATATATATATATATATTAGGATGCAGACGGTGCTTAGTAGCACCCGACACCCGTCCACAGACCATGGACTTGTTTGTTTGATTGTGTAGTTGGTTAGGTTATTGGTTTGAATTGAAATTGAATTGTTGGGGGAATTGAAATTGATTTGATTGATGTGTGAATGGCGTGGGCCTTCACTAGACCGGGGATAAGGCTAGGCCTTGTCCCGTTTCTAGTATCGTGTCGTTATGCCGCCGAAATTTTCTAAAATATGTTAGAAAAAATAAAAATGTCATTTATTGAATAAATGAACTGAAAAGAAAATTCATGTGTTGGAATAAATATTTTATCGTTAAAAATATAATTTTTAACGTGAAAGTGAAAGTGAATAAATATTTATAAACAAATCGGCCGATTTGTTTATATACACTGATTTGACTGATATCGATTGGGTCGATAAATTTTACACATCGCCCAACTGCACAAATAAAATCTGTGTTTGATTGTTTGAAACCCCACACGGGTGTTGGGATGAAATTTGATGTTCACTCATCCTGATTTATTGAATATGTCGATCGGTCGATTGACAGACTGTGTAAGCGTCAATTATTTATATTTGGTGCTTATACAGTGTAGTGCACTTTGGTTGATGATTGATTATTTTTCAAAGCTATTATGTACATGTGTTGTATGGAATCCATATAATTAACGTTATATGGTGATTGATTGGGCCTCATTCCAATCGGGAAAATAATGAATATTATAAAAGAAAATTCATGTGTTGAATATAAAAATAGTCATGTGTTGACGATGTGCATGTGTTGAGTGAAATATTTTATATAATCAAAATTACATCTTTATCACATTTAAAATTAGAACTACTTCCCAGTAGAAGTCTAATTAAAATCAAACGATAGATACCATAGTTTTATAAAATATTTCACATAACAAAAATTGTGATGTGTTGACAGTACTCATGTGTTGAGATTAGTCGTGTGTTGAAAGAAAATTCATGTGTTGAATTGAATAGAAGTTTTTGAAATATATAAAGCCGTGTGGATTAGAGATGCGCTATTTTGACGTGAACGATATTTATATCGATTTGAAAACGATTTCGAAATGAATTGAAAACGATTTCGAAATGAATTGAATTGAAAACGATTTCGAAATGAATTGAATTGAAAACGATTTCGAAATGAATTAAATTGAAAACTATTTCGAAATGAATTGAATTGAAAACGATTTCGAAATGAATTGAAAACGATTTCGAAAGGAAATGAATTGAAAACGATTTCGAAATGAATTGAATTGAAAACGATTTCGAAATGAATTGAAAACGAATTCAAATTGAATTGAAAGTGAATTGAAATGAATTCAAATCGAATTAAAATTTGAATTGAATAGAAATGAATTTTAAAACGAATTTATAAAGAAAAATTCAATTTTGGCTTTGAATGGAAATAGTGTTGAAATGGTTTTGAAACGAAGTTAAAACGATTTATAAAATTCGTTTTAAAAAGGAAATCGACGAAATATATATTATATATATTATATATATAATATAATGGCCTGAATAGAACGCGCCGCGCCGCGGTAGTTCGTGAATTTCGACCATTTATTTCAAACGGACATTGCGGGAGATCCGACCGTCGGATTCTCCTAAAACCGGAACCGTTGGGTTCGTATCGAAAAGAGCTTTCCAATGAATATTAGAAATTTGAAATCTAATGGTTGGATTTGGAATTATGTCCAAATCAAATTCGAAAAAGGTCGCTGTAAGTGCAGTTCGATGGCCGTTGTTGGAAATCGATTGTACGGGCCTTGATAAAATTACTAAAAATATCTATAATTTGTGTAAAATTATAATATGTGAATTGGAAAGATTTGGGCTGGAAAATTCCACATTTGAAAAGATAAAAATAGATTTTTATCGAAATGAACTAGTTTTGAACTAGAATTGAAATCAATTTATTTTTAAAATAAATAAATTGAATTTGAAAGTGATTTTGAAAATAATCGATAATTTCCAATACGTGGATTGGACTGGAGCTGAATCGAAATTATCTTCGGGATATTTCGATGTTGGATTTCGTGACTATACAAATATTGTTATGGGGATTTGAAAGATATTTTATATCGTTATTTCCAATACGATATTTGTTGGTTTCAGAATTTGATATTGAATATAAGCAGATATATTTTCTATTCAGAGCCTTGTATTTAATATCAAATGTGATTTGGTTTATTGTGAATCGTGTTTTTGATGACATTGGTTCTTTAACCCAGTTAAAGGCAGAATATTGATTTTTGAGAAGATTAAAACTAAGTGGAGTTTTAATGAATCTTTAATTAGATTGAAAAGTGAATTGATAATTTAAATTATCAAATCTGAAAAGTGATCGAGAGTGGAGTACCACCAGTTTTGCTCCAAAGCGATAGTTAAATCTTTAATTAGATTTGAACGTGAAATGGTAATTAATTTTACCGATAACACCGTGGTGTTAGATGTGGAGTATTACCAGTTTTCTCCATGGGATATAGGTTGGGATTGGGAAATAAAATAAATAATTACTTCGGTGTGGCTCGTTAATCCCGACTAGTTGAAATGATATCCAAAGGAGGATTAAAGAATAAATTTAGAAGAATTTATCTTGGATAAAATTAATGGGAACCTTTCCCTAAGAATGTGATTTTGTGAATAAAAGAATATTCTGAATTGGAATGAGGCGTTTGTTGTGTTTGTGTAACATTCGTTTATTATATACGTGGGTTATTCAGAAAGGCCGGGTTTATACCCATTCTGAATAACCGATTCGACGAGATGTCGAAGATGAAGACGGTGGTTGAAGACCGGAAGTCTTCACATCGTTTGGGTGATTACTGACGATCTTGATTGGGCTGTACACCCAAGATGAGGGAAACAGTTGGTGATCGTCCAGACGTACTTGGAGATCGATGGATATGCGAGGAAAGTGCCTCCGGTTTCGTTCAGACCCAGAACGGACTTGTAAATGGACTGTGTGTCTGACATTGGATTTTAGTCCGTGTGATTGATCTCTATTAAATATATATCTGTTTGGCGGCGGAGAATTTATTCTCTTGCTTAACGCCCTTCTCTGAGACGTACGAGCTCAGGGGTTATATATTGATGGATATCAAACGCATGGAGTGAATCGCCTGTGTGGCATGCGTAAGTGGCAATTGATCAAGGCTTCTGTTGAAAAGCAAAGTCTTGTGGTTGATGATCAAAGCACGGCCTGTGTGGCGTAGCTTTGTGTATAACGTGAATTCGCGAGCCTCACACCTCGGTATGAGTCAAAAACGGGAGACGGACCGCTG
Organism: Allium sativum; assembly: GCA_030737875.1. Classification (NCBI taxonomy): domain Eukaryota; kingdom Viridiplantae; phylum Streptophyta; class Magnoliopsida; order Asparagales; family Amaryllidaceae; genus Allium; species Allium sativum. The sequence continues at coordinate 181,338,549 of CM060913.1, read as the reverse complement.
GGAGAGCACGACGTTTCTTTCTAGCTAGGGTGGTGTCAGTGACCTACCAGCCCTGACATTTATATACTTTTCACCTGTGTGGTTGTTGGATACGAGGCGCCTCGGATATAGGTCTGTAAGGACCGGGAAACGTGTGTTCAGGAATAACTAATCCTCAAAAGTAAGAGAGGACCGGCCCAGCCGATTCCAAGGATCAAAGTGGGGTCCTGAGGCATTTGCTAGAGTGTCTCGAACGCGGAGAGGAGCTTGCCCCTTGCCTCGGCTCATGACGGAATCCAATTTCCAATACGTGTATTGCGGTTTTAATTGTAGAACTAGTATGGCGACATGATAGATGGTACCCATGCCGCCTATGATTGATATTTATGATTTGAATTGTTTTGACACTATACACTTATTATAGTATCAAATAATGTGTTTTAAACGTATCAAGCATGCTTTGGCTGTTATAAGGGAAAACCCTATCCTCCGGCTTGCGTTGCATTGTGTGATGGGACCTGGGTCTTATAACAGCTTCATTTTTCTTTATTTAGCATTGCGCTGTTTGTTCTATGCACTGGTATTCTTGGGAGGAAACCCGTTCCGTGTTATACGGCGTGGTCCCTTGATTTACCTAACTTTAAAACCAATATTAATAACTGTTTTAGTTCTCACACCAGTCACATGACTGACCTGGAGTTTATTGTTTTAACCTAAACTCTGGGTGCCCCTATTTTCCACACGGGCAGCTAGTAGTTTTGGTTTTGCAGATTTATATTCACAGGGTCTTGATTTACAGCTGGAACGATGCTCGGAAAGCTCTGTATCCGTGTATCACTTCTAGTTGTGATTTTGTATTATTTTCCGCTGCTTTGTAATTTATTGTAATCTCTGATATTTGTCGAATGTAATGTATTCATTTATACTCTGTATATTCTTGTATCTGATGGAATTGTTGTAATAACAATGAAATGTTCTTCCGTATGCGCTCTGTTTTGTCTTGTCCTCAATTCTATCCGTGCTTTCCTTCACGGGGAAGTTCGGGTCGTCTCAACCGACCACTCATTTCGCTTGAGTGTATCGAATGTACATCACCAACGGTTGGGCTCAAACCACCGTTTCCCGAATGGGCAGAATCGATAGATTTAGAAACAAAAGAAATTTATCTAGATAGGTGATTATACACCCTAATGGGTGCGACCCACATAGCCATGCTGCCTGCCCGATTTTTGTCCTTTCCCGGTTGTTGAGGCCTGAGGCTACGCATACTTACCAGTTCTTGATAACACAATCACTTTGAATGCCACATCGTCAGATCCGTTAATCACTAATTGATTTGCACAAATATTCTGGATATTATGCTAAGGGATAAATCCGTTGCAACCATATATATTCATACAGACCAACCCATTTGATCATTGGAAATACTCTGTCAGACATTCGTCCATATACGTTCGTCCTGGGACTGAACGAAACCGAAGGCACCATTTCTATTACTAGAAAAGCCCTTGCACTTTACTCCGTCTTCAATATATTCAGCATACTTGGTTCGCAACGCTTATGCCGATACGGAGTGGTTCTTCGGATAATAATCCAACCGGTCTCTCCATATTGACAACGATGGTCAAAAACTTCGATAGTCTGTGTTTTAACTATCGAATAAAAACAAGTGTTCATCCAAACATATCAAACAAATCACTGGGCCCTTTAATTAATATTTCATTAATTAAATCTCTTCTATATTCTCTTATCAATATTTGTTAACCAAATATTTCAATAATCATCTCGGCCTCTTATGTCATTTGGAAAACGTTTCCAAACATTAACTTCTTTTATTTTCTATATATTAGAAAAAAATCTCTATTTGTAATTGGAAACAATTCCAATCACTTATCTCTATCCCTTTTTGTTTACAACATTCGATTTTTATATTCACTTTACTATCGAATTCAATACGTCGATACAATGATTTCAAATTATCAAAATATCTTAAAAATATTCTAACTCCTTAAATTCCTGGAAAATTTCGCCATAACCTCCCCTGTATCGGGAGCATCGGGAAATTTCAAATAGCTTCCCGGTATCTTCTCCAATCGAAAAGAAAAAGAAAAAGCCAAGCGGCTTGCCGATACGGCGCATCAAACCCATATATGAATTTAAACATGTACCTTTTGTCGAGCACATTATTTATATATCTGCATTATCCTTGCCCCATACCTGTCTCCTGTATGTCTATACCTGTCCCATTTATTTCAACTTCGTACACTCGTTTGACTCAATTCGTTAAAGTAATTCTTTAACTAACTCTCTGCCTATCTCGCTTGTATATTTGAATATAACACGTTTCGAATATATTTCCACTTACTTATCAATCAATTGAATTCAAATTTCAATTTAAGTTCTATATTCGATTTCGAATATATATTTACAATTCCAAATTTCACTTTTCAAAGTTCGACTTTAGTTCAAACTCGATTAACTAATTCTCCTTTAGTTAATTCTATTCAATAATCAAAAATATGATTATTGTTTCAAAAATCATCTTCTTTACTTCACTTGAGTCCACATTTATTTTCTAACTCAAGTCTAGATTTTTAAATGGAAATCCGGATTTTTATTTGCTTAAAAATCCCAATATTTATATATAAAATCCATTATGGTTTATAATGGTTTATGGCGCTGCTTTTCTAAAAATTTGATTTTTGACATAACTCAAAATCTATACGACGAAATTCAGATTTTTCTCTTTCATTTGAAAACTATTATCAAACCGGTCCTGACGTTTCTTGTTTCGAAGAATTCCGACTTCAATTGCGTTCTGTATATTCGATTGAAGTTCGAATCGCCAATTTACGAACTGCAGCGCTGCGGCGAGTTCGTTTTAATTATATTTATAAATATAAACGTTAAACTTCGTTTAAAATGGATTCAACTTCATCTAATATATATATATATTCATATATATTTCAAATTCCATTTGAATCTTTACATTTCAAATTCCATAGTTTTAAATCCTGTATTCAAATCCCATTTGAAATCCTTTATTCGAATTCCATTTCAAATTCTTTATTCGAATTCCCACTTTAATTCAACTCCTTTTTGAATTTCTATATTTAAAATTCATACTTGAATTTAAATATCCAAACTCCAATTAAATTTCTATTTGAAATTCTAAATGTTTCAAATTCCATTTGAACTTCTATATTCCAATTTCTATATTTGAATTCTATTGAGATTCAATATTCAAACTCCTTTTTAAATTTCTATATTCAAATTTCCATAGTTTAAAACCCATTTGAATTTCATATTCAAATCCCATAGATCAAATCCTATTTGAATTCAATTTGAATCTCTTATATTCAAATTCCATTTTCCATTTCCGACCCCATTTGAATTTCTAATATTCAAATTCATTTTCAACACCATTTGAATTTCTAATATTCAAATTCATTTGAATTCCCTTGAATTCAAATTCCATTTCAAAACTATTTGGATTTCCTATTTTGAAATCCTATTTCAATCCTACTTTGAAATCCTAGTTTCAAGTTTATTTCAAATTCTATTTTGAAATCTCATATTCAAATTTCTACTTGAATTTCTGTATTCAATTCCATGTTCAAATTCAGTACTCGAATTTCTATTTCAAGTCTCTATTCAAATTTAATATTTGAATTCCAATTCAAATCTCTATTCAAATTCCACATTTGAATTCTTCCTTGAAATACTATATTTCAAATTCTATTCAATTCTTCTTTGAAAATCTATTTTCAAAGTCTATTCCAAATTCTCTTTTGAAAATTCTATTTTGAAATTCTATTTCAAATTCTATTTGGAAATTCTATTTCAAATTCTCTATATTCAAACACCATTTGAAAGTTCTATATTCAAATCCACCTTGGATTTTCTATTTGAATTCTAAATTCAAATTTTCTATTTCCTTTTTTTTTTGAATTCAAATTTCCATTTCCTTTTCTTTTGGAATTCAAATTTCCATTTCCTTTCCTATTATTCAAATTCTATATTTAAATTTCCATTTGAATCATATTTTCAAAATACTTGTATTCCTATTTCTGAATTATCAAATGATAATTCTTTTCACTTCATTTATAACTTCGTTATAAAAGAACTATTTATAAGCTTCGTTTAAAAAGAAACTACTTGTTTTATTTTCCAAAACAAGTTTATATTTTTATTCCCATTCAAAATTCAAATTCTATTTAAAAATAGAATTTTTCCTTTTTAAATCTCAAATATCCTTTTAATTGGCCCAGTGATATTTAAACACACAAAGCAACGAATTATTTATTTTACTAACACGTCATATATAACAATATATATGCAAACAAATAAACAAACAGATAATATATTTTTGAGGAATCCTGTTGAACTCCTCCAACCTGTTTTCCTGCATCCACAGATGTTAGCACATAAATAATACCCATTCTGCTTCGTGGCAGAATATCGCGGTATAGAAGGTCATCCACTAATCATAGCGTGGGGCGTATAGGGTAATCATCCGCTATGAAACTGCGGGCATCCGCTAATGAGACTGCGGGAATCCAACCAACCAATCAACCCAATATATATATATATATATATAGCCTAAATAACTAATATATATAAACAACCAGAAAACAACACAAGCAGCAAACAATTATTTTTAACGAAATAAAAATAATTCTAAAGGTGAGTGAGATTTACTCACCTGATTTTTGTTTTGCCGAATACCCAGTTAAATTCTGTATTGTCGCATCTATGAATTTTGACTCGAGTCGCCTCGAACGAATATTATTTGCACCTACGATTTATGTATTTTTATTTAACGATTGCTAATTTAAATTTAACATAACAAATGAATAATTTAATCTGCCTATTTTTTTTTTTTTTTTAAAAGTATACCTTGTGGTCTTCTATCAACCATAAGGCGGAAGAGTGTTGATCCAATTTTTCATAAATCAGCATAAAATCCTGCTTCATCCACTTGGACATTTCGTCGACCACTTCACTGACAACCTCTAGTATATTCACTCGCCAAACTTTCCTTCTTTAAACTCCACACCGTACCATACCAACCAATGTCGCTTCCCATTATCAAGCCCGAATCTCAGTAATCTCTCCCAAAACGAACGGTTCAGTCCCATTTCAGAGTTCGAACTCGTCTTCATCACACAGTCACATCGCGAACGAAATCCCTAACTTGACTGTTCCAAGATCGAACCTCGCACCTCACTTCGAACCCCAAAACGCACTCCTGAAACCCATCGCACCCCATACCAGACATCAATCCCTTCCAAGCCATGAACGCCTCGCCCACCTCGAGCACCATGAACCCTAACTTGCGAAGTACAATCACCTTAAATCGCTAGTTCGGCCATCGCACAACTGCTCGTAACCCTAGCCGACTATCACGTCGCTCGCGCTCCCCTTCAGATGCGAATTCAAATTTTGAATTTGATTTCTCTTTTTTTTTTTTCGTTTCGGTGGACTCGATTTCTGGGAGATAGAACGGAAGGGGGAAAAAAGGATTGAACGGTATATTGAGAAGAATATGAAGTCGATAGGCTAATATATAGAAGCAAAAACAGACAGAATGTCTGCGGCATTTAATTTGGCCATTAATTTGATGTTTTGTTGATATCGAACATGGGAGACAGATTATACAGCTCGAGAAGAAGAAAATTTACTGCGCGATTAACTCCTTAGGTCTGCGAAACGTAATACTATAGGTAGGACGGCTGATAGAAAATATTTATTTAATTTTCTTTAAAATATTTTGTGGTCCCTAACTCGAAGTCCCGAACCGCTATTTAACTGTAACGACTGATGTTTCCAACGTTATCCATTACTCTGAATTCAACGGAACGGTTTCTAAAATCTAATTCGACTGTATAGAAGGGATAACAAATTAAATTAACATTTTAAATTAAATTCGATTTAAAATATAAATCGATCTCAAACCATTAAATAGATTATTATTATCGTTCTAATTCAAATAGAATTTATACTAATCATCTAAATTGTTTTGATTCAGTTTTCAACTTTGATTTCAATTATAAAATAATTCGATGTATTCAATTTTAAATTATATTTGATTATCAAATCGATAACTCAACCTAAAAATTAATTTATATTATCAACCAAATATTTAAAACCATATTAAATATTTAAAATAAACTGTTCAAAAATCCGGGTCGTTACAACTTTTCAGATTTGATAATTTAAATTATCAATTCACATTCTTAATCTAATTAAAGGTTCATTAAAACTCCACTTAGTTTTAATCTTCTCAAAAATTAATATTCTGCCTTTAACTGGGTTAAAGAACCAATGTCATCAAAAACACGATTCACGACAAACCAAATCACATTTGATATTAAATACAAGGCTCTGAATAGAAAATATATCGGCTTATATTCAATATCAAATTCTGAAACCAACAAATATCGTATTGGAAATAACGATATAAAATATATCTTTCAAATTCCCATTACAATATCTGTATAGTCACGAAATCCAACATCGAAATATCCCGAAGATAATTTCGATTCAACTCCAGTCCAATCCACGTATTGGGAATATTGGTTATTTTTAAAATCACTTTCAAATTCAATTTATTTATTTCACTAATAAATTGATTTTAATTCTAGTTCAAAACTAGTTCATTTCGATAAAAATCTATTTTTATCTTTTCAAATGTGGAAATTTTCCAGCCCAATTCTTTCCAATTCACATATTATAATTTTACACAAATTATAGATATTTTTAATAATTTTATCAAGGCCCGTACGGTCGATTTCCAACAACGGCCATCGAACTGCACTTACAGCGACCTTTTTCGAATTTGATTTGGACATAATTCCAAATCCCACCGTTAGATTTCAAATTTCTAATATTCATTGGAAAGCTCTTTTCGATACGAACCCAACGGTTCTGGTTTTAGGAGAATCCGACGGTCGGATCTCCCGCAATGTCCGATTGAAATAAATGGTCGAAATTCACGAACTGCCGCGGCGCGGCGCGTTCTATTCAGGCCATTATATTATATATATAATATATATTTCGTCGATTTCTATTTAAAACGAATTTTATAAATCGTTTTAAAATCGTTTCAAAAGCAATTTCAACTTTCTTTTCAATTCAAATCAAAATTGAATTCTTCTTTATAAATTCGTTTCTATTCAATTCAAATTTTAATTAAATTTGAATTCATTTCAATTCACTTTCAATTCAATTTGAATTCGTTTTCAATTCAATTCATTTCGAAATCGTTTTCAATTCAATTCATTTCGAAATCGTTTTCGATTCAATTCATTTCGAAATCGTTTTCAATTCAATTCATTTCGAAATCGTTTTCAATTCAATTCATTTCGAAATCGTTTTCAATTCAATTCATTTCGAAATCGTTTTCAATTCAATTCATTTTGAATTTCCTTTCAAAATATTAAATTTTGAAATCACTTTTCAATATTTATTATAAAACGAATAAAATCGATATAAACATCGTTCGCGTCAAAATAACGCATCTCTAATCAACACGGCTTTATATTTCAATAATTCGTTATTCTATTCATCAAATGAATATTTATTTCATTCAACACGTGAATCTATATTTCTTTCAACACACGACTAATCTCAACACATGAGTACTGTCAACACATCACTATTTTTGTTATGTAAAATATTTTATAAAACTATGGTATCTATCGTTTGATTTTAATTAGACTTCTACCGTAAAGTAGATTCTAATCGTAAATATGATAAAGATGTAATTTTTATTATATAAAATGTTTCACTCAACACATGAACATCGTCAACACATGACTATTTTTATATTCAACACATGAATTTTCTTTTCTAATATTCATTATTTTCCCGATTGGAATGAGGCCCAATCAATCACCATATAACGTTAATTATATGGATTCCATACAACACATGTATATAGTAGCATTGAAAAATAATCAATCATCAACCAAAGTGCACTACACTGTATAAGCATCAAATACAGACATCTAACGCTTATAACAGCCTGTCAATCAATCGATCGACATATTTAATCAATCAGGATGAGTGAACTTCAAATTTCATCCCAACACCCGTGTGGGGTTTCAAACAATCAAACACAGATTTTATTTGTGCAGTTGGGCGACGTGTAAAATTTATCGACCCAATCGATATCAGTCAAATCAGTGTATATAAACAAATCGGCCGATTTGTTTATAAATATTTTATTTATTCACTTTCACGTTAAAAACTATATTTTTAACGATAAAACATTTTATTTTAACACATGAATTTCTATTCAGTTCATTTATTCGATAAAATGATATTTTTATTTTTCTAACATATTTTAGAAAATTTCGGCGGCATAACGGCACGATACTAGAAACGGGACGAGGCCTAGCCTTATCCCCGGTCTAGTGAAGGCCCACACCATTCACACATCAATCAAATCAATTTCAATTCACCAAATAATTCAATTCAAACCAATAACCTAACCAACTACACAATCAAACAATTTAACAAACAAGCCATCCATGGTCTGTGGATGACGGGTGTCGGGTGCTACTAAGCACCGTCTGCATCCTAGTATATATATATATATATAACTAGAAAAGAAATTTAGAGTGAGAAGTTCTCACCTATAGCTATCCAACTTCACGACTCTTCTTTTATAGAAAATCTTCGTCGTTATCCTATCTTCGTCATCTTCATGGCCCGTTGTCACTATATATATAAAAATCACACATTTTTATATTTCGATGTCTTTAAAATAAAAATCACATTTTTATTTATTCACTTTCAATTTAAAAGTCATATTTTCATAATCACTTCATATATTTAAAAATCGAATTTTTTTACTATGCTATTCAATATATAAAAATCGAATTTTTACTACGATGTTCAATATATAAAAATCATATTTTTATCACGCTATTTTCTATATAAAGATTTCGCCATTTTAAATTTAAAGATTTCACCTTTTTAAATCTAAAGATTTCACCTTTTTAAATTTAAAGATTTCACGTTTTTAAATTTAAAGATTTCGCCTTTTTAAATTTTACCACTTTATCTCAACGTAGATAAAATAAAAATCAGATTTTTATTTCGCTACATATACAAAGATGATATTTTTATGTTCTCTATCCTATAAAGATTATATTTTTAATACTTTAAAAATATAAAAGTCATATTTTTAATATTTCTATATAGTAAAGACTATATTTTTAATTCTTTAAAAATATAAAAACTATATTTTTATTACTTTAAAAATATAAAAACCATATTTTTACTTCTTCTACTCAATAAAAATTCCGTCTTTTCTATTTTAAAGTTCAAACCTTTCTCTTTTTAAAGTTTAAATCTTTTTCTATTTTAAATTCTTTTTAAAATCAGTTATAAATACTTTTTAAAATCAGTTTTAAATTACTTTTTAAAATCAGTTTTAAATTACTTTTTAAAATCAGTTTTAAATCCCAAAAAAAATCGATTTTAATATATATATATATATAAAAACAGTTATATGTAAAAAAAAAAAAAAATAATAAATAAGAAGGGGACTTATAGCGGATGGAGGTTCGTGGGTGGCTGATGGGGTTGGTCTCGCCGTGGAGGAGAAGGGGGAAGAGGGTCTGGGTGGCGCAGCGCGTTCGGTTTCTTCAAAGAAGGAGGGAGAGAGAACGGAGGGCGAGAGGGGGGATAACCTGGGATGCGGCGCCGTCGTTTGAGGTGGAGGGGGTCTCGCCGTCGGCGGTGGGGGATCGATCGGAGGAGCGACGAGCTCCTCCGCCCCCTTTTCTCTCGTTCTTTTTTTTTCTTTTTCTTTTTTTTATTTGTTTCGATTTCTGAAATAATGATTTGGGGGGGGTGGGTTATTATAAAGAAGAATATATATTAATTTATATTTTTAATTTAATTTTATCTTCAAAAAGTTACTTTAGAAATTCGAACTCCTTTTTGAGCCCACCGACTGTCGTCCCTAGGGTAATACCCCCATTCCGAACACAATGGGATATGTATCGCAAGCTGATTCGATCGTTTCAATTAGTTTCCGTTGAATTTACATTTAAATCACTATATTGAATTTTAAACGTAAATTTCAAATTACCGGGGTCACATACTAACTCTATAAATTGCAGAAAAATATTTTCTAGCTTCGTATTGACGATACGGTCCTAACAAAACTAGTTTCGTCGAATTCTGAGACCGTTAGAAAAATGGCCAATTTCCAGTCGATTAAAATCAACTGAAATGGTCAAAACACGTTTTCCTTTGCCACGCTCACATATTGATTCGAAAAATTACGAAATTTGGAATCTAGCAATAACTTTACACTGCGGATCCAACAAAAGTGGTTTCGTCGAAATCCTAGGTCATTTGCAAAATGTCCATTTTTAAAGGCCTGAATTCCATAGCGACTATTCAGAATTTTCAACTGGACATATCTTTAGACTCCCGCTATGAAATCTTGATTTTTCGGATTCGTTAGAAAGATATTCACAATTAGATCCCATTATTTTTGGTTTCACTAAAATCCAGATTGTTTTGCACCCGGTACATTCAATTGAAGTTTGAAATCGAATTATCGAACTACCGCGCCATTTTCAATTCTATTTATAATTATATATAAATATTTATATTCTAACGACGACGTATATAAATATATGCGTCGAATTCTATTCAAAATAAATTTCTCTTCGATATTATTTAAAATAATCTATTTTAAATATTCAAAATTCACTAAAATTGCCAAAATAAAAATTTTAAACTGGCCCAGATTTTTCGGGTTATTACAATCTCCCCCACTTAAAACTTTTCATCCCCGAAAAGGAACAAAGTCGAAAGTGGTTTGATTATTCAGCTCTACGCTCGATCTGGCTTCCATTCTCCAACTTTTCAGTTTCTGAGAATTTTCAAAATTTCAAAAATTTGGCTAACACCCTAAATTTTCGAAAAATTTCGCCATAACCTCCCCTGCACCGGGAGCATCGGGGAATTTCAAATAGCTTCCCCGGTCCTTCAGATCTCAAAAAGAAAAAGAAAAAGCCAAGCGGCTAGCCAATAGGCTCATAAAATCATCATCACCCAAACAAAACAGTAAATTATGTAGTAAACTTGTACCTATTTGTCGGGCAAACAAATTTTATTCTCTGCTCTAGCCTCCTTGCTATGACCTGTTCAATGTAAGTATATGTATGCATGCATATGCGACCAATTTTCAATACAATTCAATTATTAGTTTAATTAGGCATAAATGGTTAAAATTAGCAAACAATTAAACAAACAACACAAACATCAATCAATTAGTGAATTAGAGTTTCAAATTCATAATTTTTGATATATATACAGAAAATCTTGTTTTTGATGCCAATTCACAACAATAAATCTATTTATATAAGTTTTGGTTCTCACACCAGTCTAATGGAAATATATAGAAAATCACACCTTCGTAACACGAACATAAATACTGATGATGTGGCCACATCATCAGAATTATCCCCGGGTGTCTAGAATGTGATTCTATATCTATCCAGTATATTAAAACTTCGAATATACGTTCATGACGCGTATACGCGAAATCTATATATACTCGATTGTCCATATTCAAAATAAATAAATATTCAAATACGTTTAAAACGATTTAAATTTTCAAAACAAAATTGTTTTCAATTGAAAAATATACTCTTCACACTCGTTCTAGGATACTACTGATCCTATCTCTAACGAGTCATTCTAATTGGATATTACTAATCCAATATCTGATGAATTCTTTCGTATGGTTCTAATGCGTCTTGTTCTCGAGCTCTGTAAACCAAAGCTCCGATACCAACTGAAAGATAGCCGACGAAATCCGGTAGGCTTTGCAACCATCCCTTCATCCCCCAAGCAGCAGGTAAAACCCACCGTGGCTCTCACATGGTCCTCCAGTTACTTGTTTTACGGCAACCCTCTCGAGTCTCGCGCCCACTGGCGAACCAACCCCCACCACAAGGGACATGTGGGGGTAAGAGTCTCCCGTTCGCCACCAAACCGCGAAGCGAGAACCCCCCATCACGACTGCAACAAGAACTGGTGATACTCCATTTCTAACACCACGATGTTATCGGTAAAATTAATTACCATTTCACGTTCAAATCTAATTGAAGATTTAACTATCGCTTTGGAGCAAAACTGGTGATACTCCACTCTCGATCACTTTTCAGATTTGATAATTTAAATTATCAATTCACATTCTTAATCTAATTAAAGGTTCATTAAAACTCCACTTAGTTTTAATCTTCTCAAAAATCAATATTCTGCCTTTAACTGGGTTAAAGAACCAATGTCATCAAAAACACGATTCACGACAAACCAAATCACATTTGATATTAAATACAAGGCTCTGAATAGAAAATATATCGGCTTATATTCAATATCAAATTCTGAAACCAACAAATATCGTATTGGAAATAATGATATAAAATATATCTTTCAAATTCCCATTACAATATCTGTATAGTCACGAAATCCAACATCGAAATATCCCGAAGATAATTTCGATTCAACTCCAGTCCAATCCACGTATTGGGAATATTGGTTATTTTTAAAATTACTTTCAAATTCAATTTATTTATTTCACTAATAAATTGATTTTAATTCTAGTTCAAAACTAGTTCATTTCGATAAAAATCTATTTTTATCTTTTCAAATGTGGAAATTTTCCAGCCCAATTCTTTCCAATTCACATATTATAATTTTACACAAATTATAGATATTTTTAATAATTTTATCAAGGCCCGTACGGTCGATTTCCAACAACGGCCATCGAACTGCACTTACAGCGACCTTTTTCGAATTTGATTTGGACATAATTCCAAATCCAACCGTTAGATTTCAAATTTCTAATATTCATTGGAAAGCTCTTTTCGATACGAACCCAACGGTTCTGGTTTTAGGAGAATCCGACGGTCGGATCTCCCGCAATGTCCGATTGAAATAAATGGTCGAAATTCACGAACTGCCGCGGCGCGGCGCGTTCTATTCAGGCCATTATATTATATATATAATATATATTTCGTCGATTTCTATTTAAAACGAATTTTATAAATCGTTTTAAAATCGTTTCAAAAGCAATTTCAACTTTCTTTTCAATTCAAATCAAAATTGAATTCTTCTTTATAAATTCGTTTCTATTCAATTCAAATTTTAATTAAATTTGAATTCATTTCAATTCACTTTCAATTCAATTTGAATTCGTTTTCAATTCAATTCATTTCGAAATCGTTTTCAATTCAATTCATTTCGAAATCGTTTTCGATTCAATTCATTTCGAAATCGTTTTCAATTCAATTCATTTCGAAATCGTTTTCAATTCAATTCATTTCGAAATCGTTTTCAATTCAATTCATTTCGAAATCGTTTTCAATTCAATTCATTTTGAATTTCCTTTCAAAATATTAAATTTTGAAATCACTTTTCAATATTTATTATAAAACGAATAAAATCGATATAAACATCGTTCGCGTCAAAATAACGCATCTCTAATCAACACGGCTTTATATTTCAATAATTCGTTATTCTATTCATCAAATGAATATTTATTTCATTCAACATGTGAATCTATATTTCTTTCAACACACGACTAATCTCAACACATGAGTACTGTCAACACATCACTATTTTTGTTATGTAAAATATTTTATAAAACTATGGTATCTATCGTTTGATTTTAATTAGACTTCTACCGTAAAGTAGATTCTAATCGTAAATATGATAAAGATGTAATTTTTATTATATAAAATGTTTCACTCAACACATGAATATCGTCAACACATGACTATTTTTATATTCAACACATGAATTTTCTTTTCTAATATTCATTATTTTCCCGATTGGAATGAGGCCCAATCAATCACCATATAACGTTAATTATATGGATTCCATACAACACATGTATATAGTAGCATTGAAAAATAATCAATCATCAACCAAAGAATACTAGTGCATATAACAAAACAACGCAATGCTTTTTGGAAAAATGAAGCTATTATAAGACCCAGGTCCCATCACACAATGCAACGCAAGCCGGAGGATAGGGTTTTCCCTTATAATAGCCAAACATGCTTGGTACGTCAAAACAAATCATTTGATACTATTATAAGTGTATAGTGTCAAAACAATTTTCAATCATAAATATCAATCATAGACGGCATGGGTACCATATATCATGTCGCCATACTAGTTCTACAATTAAAACCGCAATATCACGTATTGGAAATTGGATTTCCGTCATGAGTCGAGGCAAGGGGCAAGCTCCTCTCCGCATTCGAGACACTCTAGCAATGCCTCAGGACCCCACTCTGATCCTTTGGAACCTCCAAGGCCGGTCCTCTCTTACTTTTGAGGATTAGTTATTCCTGAACACACGTTTCCCGGTCCTTACAGACCTATATCCGAGGCGCCTCGTATCCAACAACCACACAGGTGAAAAGTATATAAATGTCAGGGCTGGTAGGTCACTGACACCACCCTAGCTAGAAAGAAACGTCGTGCACTCCTTGGGTCCGTATCCCGTTTTTGACTCATACCGAGGTGTGAGGCTCGCGAATCCACGTTATACACAAAGCTACGCCACACAGGCCGTGCTTTGATCATCAACCACAAGACTTTGCTTTTCAACAGAAGCCTTGATCAATTGCCACTTACGCGTGCCACACAGGCAATTCATTCCATGCGACTGATGTCCATCGATATACAACCTCTGAGCTCGTACGTCTTAGAGAAGGGCGTTAAGCAAGAGAATAAATTCTCCGCCGCCAAACAGATGTATATTTAATAGAGATCAATCAACACAGAATGAAATCCAATGTCAGACACACAATCCATTTACAAGTTCGTTCTGGGTCTGAACGAAACCGGAGGCACTTTCCTCGCATATCCATCCATCTCCAAGTACGTCTGGACGATCACCAACTGTTTCCCTCATCTTGGGTGTACAGCCTAATCAAGATCATCAGTAATCATCCAAACGATGTGAAGACTTCCGGTCTTCAACCACCGTCTTCATCTTCGACATCTCGTCGAATCGGTTATTCAGAATGGGTATGAACCCGGCCTTTCTGAATAACCCTCGTATATAATAAACGAATGTTACACAAACACAACAAACGCCCCATTCCAATTCAGAATATTCTTTTATTCACAACATCACATTCTTAGGGAAAGGTTCCCATTAATTTTATCAAAGATAAATTCTTCTAAATTTATTCTTTAATCTTCCTTTGGATATCATTTCAAACTAGTCGGGATTAGCGAACCACACCGAAGTAATTATTTGTTTTATTTCCCAATCCCAACCTATATATCCCATGGAGCAAAACTGGTGATACTCCATATCTAACACCACGGTGTTATCGGTAAAATTAATTACCATTTCACGTTCAAATCTAATTAAAGATTTAACTATCGCTTTGGAGCAAAACTGGTGATACTCCACTCTCGATCGCTTCTCAGATTTGATAATTTAAATTATCAATTCACTTTTTAATCTAATTAAAGATTCATTAAAACTCCATTTAGTTTTAATCTTCTCAAAAATCAATATTATGTCTTTAACTGGGTTAAAGAACCAATGTCTTCTAAAACACGATTCACGACAAACCCAAATCACATTTGATATTAAATACAAGGCTCTGAATAGAAAATATATCGGCTTATATTCAATATCAAATTCTGAAACCAACATATATCGTATTGGCAATAACGATATAAAATATATCTTTTAAATTCCCATAACAATATCTGTATAGTCACGAAATCCAACATCGAAATATCCCGAAGATAATTTCGATTCAACTCCAGTCCAATCCACGTATTGGGAATGTTGATTATTTTTAAAAATCACTTTCAAATTCAATTTATTTATTTCACTAATAAATTGATTTTAATTCTAGTTCAAAACTAGTTCATTTCGATAAAAATCTATTTTTATCTTTTCAAATGTGGAATTTTCCAGCCCAATTCTTTCCAATTCACATATTATAATTTTACACAAATTATAGATATTTTTAATAATTTTATCAAGGCCCGTACAGTCGATTTCCATCAACGGCCATCAAACTGCACTTACAACGACCTTTTTCAAATTTGATTTGGACATAATTTCAAATCCAACCGTTAGATTTCAAATTTCTAATATTCATTGGAAAGATCTTTTCGATACGAACCCAACGGTTCCGGTTTTAGGAGAATCCGACGGTCGGATCTCCCGCAATGTCCGTTTGAAATAAATGGTCGAAATTCACGAACTGCCGCGGCGCGGCGTGTTCTATTCAGGCCATTATATTATATATATATTATATATAATATATATTTCGTTGATTTCTATTTAAAACGAATTTTATAAATCATTTTAAAATCGTTTCAAAAGCAATTTCAACTTTCTTTTCAATTCAAATCAAAATTGAATTCTTCTTTATAAATTCGTTTTAAAATTCATTTCTATTCAATTCAAATTTTAATTCAATTTGAATTCATTTCAATTCACTTTCAATTCAATTTGAAATCGTTTTCAATTCAATTCATTTCGAAATCGTTTTCAATTCAATTCATTTCGAAATCGTTTTCAATTCAATTCATTTCGAAATCGTTTTCAATTCAATTCATTTCGAAATCGTTTTCAATTCAATTCATTTCGAAATCGTTTTCAATTCAATTCATTTCGAAATCGTTTTCAATTCAATTCATTTCGAAATCGTTTTCAATTCATTTCATTTCGAAATTGTTTTCAATTCATTTCATTTCGAAATCGTTTTCAATTCATTTCATTTCGAAATCGTTTTCGAAATCACTTTTCAATATTCATTTTAAAATGAATAAAATCGATATAAATATCGTTCACGTCAAAATGGCGTCAATTTAATCAACACGGCTTCATAAATTTCTATTTTCAAATATTCTATTTCAAATATTTCTTTTTCAAAATAGTTGTTATTATCAAAATATTTCGTTCAACACATGACCAATCTCAATGGATGAGTACTGTCAACACATGAACCTTTATTTTATAATATTCTTTATTTTTCAAATTGGAATGAGGCCCAATCAATAACCATATAATGTTAATTATATGGATGCCATACAACACATGTATATAATAGCTTTGAAAAATAATCAACCATCAACCAAAGTGCACCACACAACTGCATAAGCCTCAAATATAAATAATCGACGCTTACACAGTCTGTCGACCAATCGATCGACAATAATTAAATAATTGGGATTAGTGTACACCAAATATCATCCCAGCACCCGTGTGGGGTTTCAAATCAACAAACACACATTTTCAGGCGATGTGTAAAATTTATCAACCCAATCAATATCAGTCAAATCAGTGTAAATAAACAAATCGGCCGATTTGTTTATAAATATTTATTTATTCACTTTCACGTTAAAATTTATATTTTTAACGTCAAAATATTTATTTCAACACTTGAATTTCTGTTAGTTCATTTACACAATAAAAATGATATTTTTATTTTTCTAACATATTTTAGAAAATTTCGGTGGCATAACGGCACGATACTAGAAACGGGACGAGGCCTAGCCTTATCCCCGGTCAAGTGAAGGCCCACGCCATTCACACATCAATCAATCCATTCCATTTCACCAAACAATTCAATTCAAACCCAACAAACTAACCAACTACTCAACCAAACAATTAAACAAACAAGCCATCCATGGTCTGTGGATGACGGGTGTCGGGTGCTACTAAGCACCGTCTACATCCTAGTATATATATATAACTAGAAAAAGGAAATTTGAGTGAGAAGTTCTCACCAATAGCTAAACCAAACGCCACGACTCTTCTTATGTAGAAATCTTCGTCGTTCTCGCCTTTTGTCACTTTCACCGCCCGTAGTCACTACATATATAAAAATCACACATTTTTATATTTCGATGTCCTTAAGATAAAAATCACATTTTTATTTATTCACTTTCAATTTAAAAATCATATTTTTATTATAATCACTTCATATATTTAAAAATCGAATTTTTACTATGCTATTCAATATATAAAAATCGAATTTTTTTTTTCGTTACTCAATATATAAAAATCAAATTTTTACTTCGTTTTTCAATATATAAAAATCGAATTTTTATTCCGTAGTTCAACATATAAAAATCATATTTTTACTTCGTTATTCAATATATAAAAATCGAATTTTTACTTCGTAGTTCAACATATAAAAATCATATTTTTACTTATGAAGATCAATATTTTCCTCTAAACCTCGCTACT
Source organism: Allium sativum (assembly GCA_030737875.1). NCBI lineage: Eukaryota > Viridiplantae > Streptophyta > Magnoliopsida > Asparagales > Amaryllidaceae > Allium > Allium sativum. The sequence continues at coordinate 181,320,290 of CM060913.1, read as the reverse complement.
TCTATTTTCGAAGCATCGCTACTTATATTTTCAAAACAACGCTACTTATATTTTCAAAACAACGCAACTTCTATAATTGTAAAAATAGAATTTTTATCACTATTTCTTTAAAATAAAGTTCATACTTTTATTTCACTTCTCATATAATAAAAATCACATTTTTATTATACTACCTATATAAAATTTCAGTTTTCTATTTTAAAAACATATATAAAAAATTCAGTTTTCTTTTTTAAAAACAAATAGAAAAATTTCAGTTTTTCTTTTTTTTTTAAACAAATAGAAAAATTTCAGTTTTCTATTTTTTTAAAACAAATTGAAAAATTTCAGTTTTCTATTTTTAAACCCAAATGTAAAAATTTCAGTTTTTTTTAAACAAATGGAAAAATATAATAAAAAGGGGGAAAACTCACCGCTCAGCGTCAGGAACGGAGGAGGGATCGCCGCGTCGGGGGCTGGCTGGTGTCGCGCGCCAGGGTGGAGGAGGCGGGCGGAGGTGGTCTGAGGAGGAGAAGGGGGCGGGTTTTGGGCTGAAGGGGGGGGGTGCGTCGATCTGTGTATCGATAGAAGGGAGAGGAGAGGAGGAATCGGGGGGGGGGGGGGGCTGCGATGGTCAGCGCCACCTTGGGTGGGCGCGACGTTGGGAGGAGCGGCGGATCCTCCCCCTTCCTTCTCTCTCTCTTTTTTTTATAAACTGAATCTGAACGTGGAAAAAGGGGGGGGGGCAGGGTAATAGGAAAGGAGATATATTTTTTTTTTTTAATTGCAAAAAGTTGACTTTCACATACGACCTCGAAACGAGGCCCACCGCCTGTCGTCCATAGCGTTTTACCCCCATTCCGAACACAATGGGACATGTTTCGTATGTTGATTCGATCGTTTCGATCAGTTTCCGTTTAATTTACATTTAAATCACTATATTGAATTTTAAACGTACATTTCAAATTACCGGGGTCACATACTAGCTCTAAAAATTCCAGAAAAATATTTTCTAGCTTCGTATTGACGATACGGTCTTAACAAAACTAGCTTCGTCGAATTCTGAGACCGTTGGAAAAATGGCCAATTTCCAGTCGATTAAAATCAACTGAAACTGGTCAAACGCGTTTTCCTTTGCCACGCTCACATATTGATTCGAAAAATTATGAAATTTGAAATCTAGCAATAACTTTACATCACGGACCCAAAAAAAGTGGTTTCGTCGAAATCCGAGGTCATTTGCAAAATGTCTATTTTTAAGGGCCTGAATTCCATAGCGACTATTCAGGATTTTCAACTGGACATATCTTTTGATTCCCACTATGAAATTTTGATTTGTCGGATTCGTTGGAAAGATATCATCAATTAGATCCTATTATTTTTGGTTTCACTAAAATCCGGTTTGCTTTGCACCCGGTACATTCAATTGAAGTTTGAAATCGAATTATCGAACTACCGCGCCATTTTCAATTCTATTTTAATTATAAATAAATATTTATATTCAAACGACGACGTATATAAATATATACGTCGAATCCTATTCAAAATAAATTTCTCGTCGATATTATTTAAAATTATTCATTTTAAATATTCAAAATTCGCTAAAATTGCCAAAATAAAATTTTCAAACTGGCTCGCATTTTACGGGTTGTTACAATCTCCCCCACTTAAAACTTTTCGTCCCCGAAAAGGAACAAAGTCGAAAGTGGTTTGATTAATCACTCTACGTTCGATCTGGCTTCCATTCTCCAACTTTTCAATTTCTGAGAATTCTCAAATTTTCAAAAATTTGGCTAACACCCTAAATTTTCGAAAAATTTCGCCATAACCTCCCCTGGACCGGGAGCATCGGGGAATTTCAAATAGCTTCCCCGGTCCTTCAGATCTCAAAAAGAAAAAGAAAAAGCCAAGCGGCTAGCCAATAGGCTCATAAAATCATCATCACCCAAACAAAACAGTAAATTATGTAGTAAACATGTACCTATTTGGTGGGCAAACAAATTTTATACTCTGCTCTAGCCTCCTTGCTATGATCTGTTCAATGTAAGTATATGTATGCATGCATATGCGACCAATTTTCAATATAAGTCAATATGTGATTCAATTAGGCATAATGGTTAAAAATTAGCAAACAATTAAACAAACAACCCAATCATCAATCAATTAGTGAATTAGAGTTTCAAATTCAGAACAGGTCATTGCAAAGAGGCTAAAGCAGAGGAATAAAATTGTTTCCCCAACAAATAGGTACATGTTTATTGTATTTCTTGGGGTTTTTGATGATTTCATGAGCCGATTGGCTGTTTCTTTTTCTTTTTGGATTGGAGAGGCCTATATGGACATTTCGTGATTTTCCCGATGCTCCCGTGCAGGGGAGGTTACGGCGAAATTTTTCGAAAATTTTGGGAGTTAGCCAAATTTTTGAAAAATTTGAAACGTTTTCAGAAACTGAAAAGTTGAAGAACTTAAGCCATAATGAAAATAATGAAAGTTGAGTTGGTTTGTAAAACAACTTTCAGCTTCGTTCCTTTTCGGGGACGAAAAGTTTTAAGTGTAGGAGATTGTAATAACCCGAAAAATCCGAACCAATTTAAAATTTTTTATTTTGGCAATTTTGAAGAATTTTGAATATTTAAAATGATTAATTTTAAATAATAACGACGAGAAATTCATTTTGAATAGAATTAGAACGTATAGATTTATATAGATCGACGTTAAAATATAAATATTTATTTTTAATTATAAAAGGAATTGAAAATGGCGCGGTAGTTTGAAAATTTGATTTCAAATTTCAAATAAATGTACAGGATTCAAAATAAACCGGATTTTGGTGAAACCAAACATATTAGAATCTATTTGAAAATATCTTTCTAACGAATCCGAACAATTGAAATTTCATTGCGGGAATAAAAAGTTATGTCTAATTGAAAATTCAAAATAGTCGCTATGGAATTTTGGCCCTTAAAAATGGAAATTTTGCAAATGATAGTCGCTATGGAATTTATATTCACAGGATCCTGGTTTATAGCTGGAATGATATTCGGAAAGCTCCGTATCCGTTTATCTCTTTCAGTTGTGTATTATATTATTTTTCCGCTGCTATGTAATGTAATTTAAATCTCTGATATTTCTCTGATGTATAATATTTATTCATACTCTGTATATTCTTGTATTCTGATGGAATTGTTGTAATAAACAATGAAATGTTCGCAATCTGGGCTTTCCTTTACGGGGAAATTTGGGTCGTCTCAATTACTGTATATATTATTTCAACCAAATAATTTAGCAAATCATCCAAACAATCATCACACACAGCATTCAATCATTTTTAACAATCTATCTATATATAGTAATTCCCACTAATCATACCTTTGGTCCAACGTTGAACTACCAAAATTGCCCCTCACTTTTTAAATATCACCTAATACTCACTACTTTTGGCTGCGTATAATTATTTCCCCAAAACTTTGCATGCAACCATTCATAAATAATGAGACGACCCGAACTTCCCCGTGAAGGAAAGCATGGATAGAATTGAGTACAAGACAAAATAGAACGCAGACGGAAGAACATTTCATTGTTATTACAACAATTCCATCAGATACAAGAATATACAGAGTATAAATGAATAAATTACATTCAATAAATATCAGAGATTACAATAAATTACATAGCAGCGGAAAATAATACAAAACACAACTGAAGGTGATATACGGATACAGAGCTTTCCGGATATCATTCCAGCTGTAAACCAGGATCCTGTGGATATAAATCTGCAAAACCAAAACTACTAGCTGCCCATGCGGAAAATAGGGGCACCCAGAGTTTAGGTTAAAGCAATAAACTCCAGGTCAGTCATGTGACTGGTGTGAGAACTAAACAGTTATTAATATTGGTTTTAAAGTTTGGTAAATCAAGGGACCACGCCGTATAACACGGAATGGGTTTCCTCCCAAGAATACCAGTGCATAGAACAAACAGCGCAATGCTAAATAAAGAAAAATGAAGCTGTTATAAACCTAGGTCCCATCACACAATGCAACGCAAGCCGGAGGATAGGGTTTTTACCTTGTAACAGCCAAAGCATGCTTGGTACGTTTAAAACAAATCATTTGATACTATTATAAGTGTATAGTGTCAAAACATTTTTCAATCATAAATATCAATCATAGACGGCATGGGTACCATCTATCATGTCGCCATACTAGTTCTACAATTAAATCCGCAATATCACGTATTGGAAATTGGATTCCGTCATGAGCCCAGGCAAGGGGCAAGCTCCTCTCCGCGTTCGAGACACTCTAGCAATGCCTCAGGACCCCACTCTGATCCTTTGGAACCTCCAAGGCCGGTCCTCTCTTACTTTTGAGGATTAGTTATTCCTGAACACACGTTTCCCGGTCCTTACAGACCTATATCCGAGGCGCCTCGTATCCAACAACCACACAGGTGAAAAGTATATAAATGTCAGGGATGGTAGGTCACTGACACCACCCTAGCTAGAAAGAAACGTCGTGCACTCCTTGGGTCTGTATCCCGTTTTTGACTCATACCGAGGTGTGAGGCTCGCGAATTCACGTTATACACAAAGCTACGCCACACCGACCGTGCTTTGATCATCAACCACAAGACTTTGCTTTTCAACAGAAGCCTTGATCAATTGCCACTTACGTGTGCCACACTGGCAATTCACTCCATGCGACTGATGTCCATCGATATACAACCTCTGAGCTCGTACATCTCAGAGAAGGGCGTTAAGCAAGAGAATAAATTCTCCGCCGCCAAACAGATGTATATTTAATAGAGATCAATCAACACAGAATAAAATCCAATGTCAGACACACAATCCATTTACAAGTTCGTTCTGGGTCTGAACGAAACTGGAGGCACTTTCCTCGCATATCCATCCATCTCCAAGTACGTCTGGACGAGCACCAACTGATTCCCTCATCTCGGGTGTATAGCCCAATCAAGATCATCAGTAATCACCCAAACGATGTGAAGACTTCCGGTCTTCGACCACCGTCTTCATCTTCGACATCTCGTCGAATCGGTTATTCAGAATGGGTATAACCCGGCCTTTCTGAATAACCCACGTATATAATAAACAAATGTTACACAAACACAACAAACGCCTCATTCCAATTCAGAATATCCTTTTATTCACAAAATCCCATTCTTAGGGAAAGGTTCCCATTAATTTTATCCAGGATAAATTCTTCTAAATTTATCCTGTAATCTTCCTTTGGATATCATTTCAAACTAGTTGGGATTAGCGAACCACACCGAAGTAATTCTTTATTTTATTTCCCAATCCCAACCTATATATCCCATGGAGAAAACTGGTAATACTCCACATCTAACACCACGGTGTTATCGGTAAAATTAATTACCATTTCACGTTCAAATCTAATTAAAGATTTAACTATCGCTTTGGAGCAAAACTGGTGATACTCCACTTTCGATCACTTTTCAGATTTGATAATTTAAATTATCAATTCACATTTTAATCTAATTAAAGATTCATTAAAACTCCACTTAGTTTTAATCTTTTCAAAAATCGATATCTTGCCTTTAACTGGGTTAAAGAACCAATGTCCTTTAAAACACGATTCACGATAAACCCAAATCACATTTGATATTAAATACAAGGCTCTGAATAGAAAATATATCGGCTTATATTCAATACCAAATTCTGAAACCAACATATATCGTATTGGAAATAGCGATATTAAATATATCTTTCAAATTCCCATAACAATATCTGTATAGTCACGAAATCCAACATCGAATTATTCCGAAGATAATTTCGATTCAACTTCAGTCCAATCCACGTATTGAAAATATTGATTATTTTTAAAATCACTTTCAAATTCAATTTATTTACTTCAAAAATAAATTGATTTTAGTCCTATTTCAAACTAGTTTATTTCGATAAAAATCTATTTTTATCTTTTCAAATATGGAGTTTTTCAGCCCAATTTTTCCCAAATCATTTCTTATGATTTTACACAAATTGTAGATATTTTTAATAATTTTACCAAGGCCTGTACGGTCGATTTCCATCAACGGCCATCGAACTGCACTTATAGCGACCTTTTTCGAATTTGATTTGGACATAATTCCAAATCCAACCGTTAGATTTCAAATTTCTAATATTCATTGGAAAGCTCTTTTCGATACGAACCCAACGGTTCCAGTTTTAGGAGAATCCGACGGTCGGATCTCCCGCAACGTCAATTCGAAGTCAATGGTTGAAACTCACGAACTGCCGCGGTGCGGCGCTTTCTATTCAGGCCATTATATATATATATATATAATATATTATATATATTTCGTCGATTTCCTTTTAAAACGTATTTTATAAATCGTTTTAAATTTGTTTCAAACCCATTTCAACACTATTTTCAATTTCAAATCGATTTGATTTCAATTCAACTCGAATTCATTTCAATTTTTATTTAATTCGAATTCAAATTCGTTTCAATCCAATTCAAATTGAGTTCATTTTCTATTCAATTCGAATCGAGTTTATTTTCTATTCAATTCGAATTCATTTCAAATTGATTCAATAAAATTTCAATTTGAATTTTAATCTAATTTAATTTAATTTGAATTTCATTTCAAAGTATCAGATTTTGAAATCACTTTTCAATATTCATTGTAAAACGAATAAAATCGATATAAATATCGTTCACATCAAAATAGCGCATCTCTAATCCACACGGCTTTATATTTTTCAAAAACTTCTTTATTCTATTCAACAAATGAATATTTATTCTATTCAACACATGAATCTATATTTCTTTCAGCACACGATTGTTTTTGTTATGTAAAATATTTTATAAAACTATGGTATATATCGTTTGATTATAATTAGACTCCACCGTGAAGTAGATTCTAATTGTAAATATGATGAAGATGTAATTTTTATTATTTGAAATATTTTACTCAACACATGAATATTTTCAACACATGAACATCGTCAACACATGACTATTTTTATATTCAACACTTGAATCTTCTTATATAATATTCATTATTTTCCCGATTGGAATGAGGCCCAATCAATCACCATATAATGTTAATTATATGGATTCCATACAACACATGTATATAATAGCATTGAAAAATAATCAACCATCAACCAAAGTGCACTACACTGTATAAGCATAAAATATAGATATCTAACGCTTATAACAGCCTGTCAATCAATCGATCGACATATTTAATCAATCAGGATGAGTGAACTTCAAATTTCATCCCAACACCCGTGTGGGGTTTCAAACAATCAAACACAGATTTTAGTTGTGCAGTTGGGCGACGCGTAAAATTTATCGACCCAATCAATATCAGTCAAATCAGTGTATATAAACAAATCTGTCGATTTGTTTATAAATATTTATTTATTCACTTTCACGTTAAAAATTATATTTTTAACGATCATATATTTTATTTTAACACATGAATTTCAATTCATTTCATTTATCAAATAAAATGATATTTTTATTTTTCTAATTTATTTTAGAAAATTTCGGCGGCATAACGGCACGATACTAGAAACGGGACAAGGCCTAGCCTTATCCCCGGTCTAGTGAAGGCCCACGCCATTCACACATCAATCAAATCAATTCATTTCACCAAACAATTCAATTCAAACCAATTAGACTAACCAACTACACAACCAAACAATTTAACAAACAAGCCATCCATGGTCTGTGGATGACGGGTGTCGGGTGCTACTAAACACCGTCTACATCCTAGTGTATATATATATATATATATATATATATATATATATATATAACTAGAGAAAGAAATTGAAGAGTGAGAAGTTCTCACCAATAGCTATCCAACTTCACAACACTTCTTTTATAGAAATCTTCATCGTTATTGCATCTTTGTCATCTTCGTTGCCCGTAGCCACTACATATATAAAAATCACATTTTTACTTCGCTATTCAATATGAAAAAACCCAATTTTTACTTTGATGTTCAATATATAAAAATCTTATTTTTGCTTCAAATCCATATGGATAAAAATCGCATTTCCATACCGCTATTATACAGGTAAAAATTCTATTTTCATAACGCTACTCTCTATATAAAGATTTCGCCTTTTCAAATATAAAGATCAAACCTTTTCAAATATAAAGATCAAACCTTTTCAAATATAAAGATCAAACCTTTTCATAATATAAAATTTATATTTTTCTCGAAGTAAAAATCATATTTTTACTTCACTACTCATCTCAAAATATCGTCTTTTCAAAATCTAAAAATATCGTCTTTTCATATTTAAAAATATCGTCTTTTCATATTCAATCTTTATTTTGCTACACATATAAAGATGCTATTTTTAATATTCCTATCATGTAAAAATTATATTTTTAATTCTCTACCTAAACAAAAATCGTATTTTTACGCCTTCTATATAGTAAAGACTATATTTTTAATACTTTAAAAATATAAAAATCATATTTCATATTTTCATTTTCAAAACACAATTCTAATTTTTATGTTTCAAGAACAAAGGCTATTTTATATTTATACAAATCAAAGTATATTTTACATTTTCAAAAGCAAAGCATATTAGGCTATTTTATTTTTTTAAAACCCATTTTTAATCTATGCTATATATATATTCAGTTTTTTTTCTTCATGCTTATTATACATAAAACAACATTTTTATTTTTCTAAAATATAAAAGAAAATAGGAAAAAAAACTGATTTTTTTATAAAAATAAATAAATAAATCACTTACAGTAAATCGAAGGAGGAAGAGGGGGGTTTTACTGCTGTTCTGAGGGGGGCATCGGCTGCGTCGGTCGTCGACTGGGGAGGGGGAAACAGGCGGCGTTGGCGGCGGGGTCTGATGGCGGCGGAGGCAGGATGGGTGCGTCGGGGGGGTACGGTTGTGGAAGGGGGTGCGGTTTTCAAGAGGGGGAGGAGGAGCGAGACGCGAGGGCGAGAGGAGGGTCTGCCAGAGATCGACGGCGGCGGCGAAGGGGGGGTCCATCGACGCGATTCCGATTTGTTTTTTTTCCTCCTGTTGAACGAATGAATGAATAAGGGGGGGGGGGCAGAGAGAAATAAGGGGAGGAAGATATTTTTTTATATTATTATTTAATTATTTAATTCAAAAAGTTGACTTTTACATACGACCTCTAAACGAGGCCCACCGCCTGTCGTCCGTAGCGTTTTACCCCCATTCCGAACACAATGGGATATGTATCGTAGGCTGATTCGATCGTTTCGAACAGTTTCCGTTAAAATCAACATATAATTCTATATATTGAATTTGAACGTGCATTTCAATTTACCGGGGTCACATACTAACTCTATAAATTGCAGAAAAATATTTTCTAGCTTCGTATTGACGATACGGTCCTAACAAGACTAGTTTCGTCGAATTCTGAGACCGTCAGAAAAGTGGCCATTTTCCAGTCGATTAAAATCAATTAAAACTGGTCAAACGCGTTTTCCTTTGCCACGCTCACATATTGATTCGAAAAATTATGAAATTTGGAATCTAGCAATAACTTGACATCACGGATCCAACAAAAGTGGTTTCGTCAAAATCCGAGGTCGTTTGCAAAATATCCATTTTTAAGGGCCTGAATTCCATAGCGACTATTCAGAATTTTCAACTGGACATATCTTTTGATCCCCGCTATGAAATTTTGATTTTTCTGATTCGTTGGAAAGATATCATCAATTAGATCCTAATGTTTTGGGTTTCACTAAAATCCGGATTGTTTTGCACCCGGTACATTCAATTGAAGTTTGAAATCAAATTATCGAACTACCGCGCCATTTTCAATTCTATATATAATTATATATAAATATTTATATTCTAACGACGACGTATATAATATATATGTCGAATTTCAATTCAAAATAAATTTCTCATCGATATTATTTAAAATAATCTATTTTAAATGTTCAAAATTCGCTAAAATTGCCAAAATAAAAATTTTAAACTGGCCCAGATTTTCCGGGTTATTACAAATAATTTGACTGTATAAACATTTAATTATCTAATCCTTTCCACATTCCATTTCCTTTTACTATTGTGTTCTACCAACAGGTTTTAACCTATGATATTGATGCATCTTATTAAATGTTAACTTTTATTGCTTTCTGTGATGTTAGGTAACATGTAAGATAGTATGAAATGTAAGGTTTTCCGTTTTTAATTTTCCGAAATAGTAAACTAAAAATCAGATAGTTACCAGTAAAATCGAGGATAGTTATATTTATCATGAACTAAATGTTGATTGCATATTTCACAAACTAACGAATAGGCAGTACATTATGTTATAGAATTCTGTAACAATTGTTGATTGGGCTTTACCATAAATCATGTCCATTTCGAATAGCTATAGCTGCGTATTATCAAAATAAATTGACCAATATGCAAATTTATTTGGGTAATTTGGATGGAAAATAATTCTAAGCATACTGCTTGGTCCACTGCTTTTCTACCATTGAAATTTTTCATAGCAGATTTGTACTTTACTAGATAGAATAATCTCGATTTCTATTCCATCACATATGCACCAAAAAAATAAACTGCCTTTTTATAAACGAACTAAGTATGGATGATTTATTTTCTATCCATAATAATATATTTATTTACCATATTAGGTTAATATTTTAATTCTTATTATAGCTATGAAGATTCAAATGGAATTGTCTATGGCATGGTATACGATTTGAATTATAAATTGTATTACTACCATAGTTTAAAATTTTCCAAATTCATGATCGAAAATTATATTAAAAACATATCTATTAGTTAACACGGTTGAAATCTATTTTTGTTATTTTCTTTTTAACTTTTCAATTATAGAATAGACAAGCAAGTTTTTGATCATATATTCCATAAGGGAATGAATCTTACTTTTTACAATGCTATTTTTTTAATTTATAGATGTATATGTGTCATGATGAGATTTTAGAAAGAAATCAACTGATTTCGTCTAGGTTACCTTTCGATTAACTTATTCCATAAAGGAAATACTATTTGCAATATGATTTTTCTAATTTCCTTAGATGTTGCAATGGATTTTTACTAGCTATATCTTAACATATATGTGGATTCAATTTATTCGTAATGTACGCTGATAATTTACTTATTACTTTTGTTTTCTTGCGCTTTCTATTTCCGTTTAGTGGTTTTATTTTATGTGTTTGGCTTAAAAGGTATATATGTTATTTTTTCAATTTTTTTATATAATAAGAAGCTGCCTTTTAAATTTCTACAATACTAACATTTTTTTTATATATATTCATACATATGGCAAGATTGAATTTCTTATAAAAGTTAATTAACTATGTATAATTTACACAATGATTGATTTATTCATAAGAACATTAAATATGTATTGCTTAGGCAATGATTTGAAATTCTTTTACAATTTTGTCTTATTTTATTTATGTGTAATTTTTAATTTTATCTTCTTGTGTTGATATGGCAGGTGATAAATTCTTGGATTACAAATAGCAAGAGTTCCAAATTTAGAAATCAATGACCCTAACGTAGCTGGTGATAAAAAAAATTATATGAAAGTAGCACAAATAAAAGAAAATTATCGGTGAAATAATCGATTTGCACTGATATGTCATAGCTAACTGCCATGAAATGACTATTACAGGTGATGTATCTTACACTGGAACAACTGCCAAAATTAACTGCCATAATTTTGCAATGGCTTATCCAGTGTAATTAATTATCTGCCACAGTTTTGCGCTATTATGGTAGGTAATTTATGGCAGATGAAATTTCTATGTAAAATAGATATTTTCCATGTTTAATTTTCACTAAAGAATGTGTACGATAAATAATCAGTGTAACTTTTATTTCGTGCATAGTTATAATTTTTAAAACATGTATATTTTTAATTTTTATTTCTTAGACCTGCTCATAATAACCATTCGTAATTTTATTTCCACATTTTCTTTTCTTTCACCAATGCAAAATTATAATTATAAGAATATCCATTTATTTTCGTTTCTAAGTATACTAAAATTATTTTTCCATACTAAAAGCAATACATTTTACAAGTTTTAGTCATGAAACAGATTTAATTAGGGTGGGTTTTCAAATGTTTTAGTTTTCAACCGTGTAACGTCCCGTATTTTTCGACGGTTAACGTAGAATGATTAAAACAATTAAGTATTTGATTTGAATTAAATTGGAGAATTATATAAAGTTTATTTATTTAATTTATTAAATAAGAATAATTAAATTGAATTTAATTGTAAATCATCGGTTTAATTTAATATCTTTTCTATACGATCAAATAGGACTTCGAAGCTTGTTCCAATGAGTTCAGATTAGTGGTACAACCCTGGAAATGCCATTTGTTGCGTTCAAATCGAAGTTCAAAATCAACGCGATATTTTAATCAAATTTACAGCGGTTCAAAATAAAGTAGGGTAACCTAACAATATATATATATTCCCAACGAGTACGCCCCTATTCCTTTCAAGTGAAGGTATTTTGAAGCCTAATCTAACATAGCGGCTTGTTCTTTGAAAATCACAACATCATGTTCCTTTCAAACTTTTTCTGCAAACCTACTTTGAGTAGCTGCTTCGTTCCATCACTTCTACATCCCTCAAGAACGCTGAGAACCTACTCCATAAGGTCAATGGCTTTGCCTATGAAATGGGAATCATTCTTATCCCCAAATCGTTCGTGTATTTAAACCCATGGCCTTCATTAATCTGGCATCCTCAAATCCACCAAACAGTTCAAGTTCTACTCCTTTTATTTTTCCTTCGTTCATTTTATTCTTCGCTGTCACAAACAAATCAAACCCCAAATTAAAAGTAAAAAAATCGAAACAAATATCACTGGAATTGAAATCGAAATAAGGTATCACATCACTAGAGATCGACGCAATACAAGAACCGCTCGCAGGAAGAAGATAAGCTCGACGTCAGCAGGAGGGGCACTCGCGAATTGGGAATCGCAATCGGATCTGGGTCCTTGAAACTCAAACGAGCTAGAATGGGTGATTGGAGGGTCTCGCGATTTCAGGGAAAATGGAATCAACGTTTTTTTGAGTAGCACATAGAAGAGGTCGACCATTTATTAAGGTATGCGATCTAAAATTAAATACAGCGAATTCGTGTGGATCGATGTTGAACAAGGTAAGGGATAACAATGGTGTTTGGGGGAGTTCAATTTCCATTATTTGGGGATGGTGCTTTTTCTAAGTGTCTGTGGTATAACTGGGTATGGGAGGGATCTGGAGTTGTTGGACAGTTGACTTGTTCTGGGGAGTCTTGAATTGGAGTATGCGATTGAGGAATGAGGTGGGCAACTTCTGGAAGGCAATGTTATACGAGATAAATTGGGTGATGGCAGTACCTTTTTGGGAAGTGCGAAACTGTTTTTGGGTGAATGGTAGAGTAATTAAGGATCTGTTGTTGGAGGAGGAATGTCAGTGTGATGGCGATGAAGTTGAAAGGGGATGTTAGATTTATACAGTGAATTCAATCCTTGTTTTTCCTTTTTCTTTGGGAAAAAACGGATGGGCTGATGCTGAACAGTATGGTGAATGAGGAGATCAATGTTGGTTTTTGGGTCTTAACCGTAACAGGAAATGGAGGAGCATGGCTTGACAGTGGCAATGGGGTGATGGTGAAGTTGGAATGTCTAATGTGAAGGGGTGCGGCTCTGTGAATCCAGAGTTTGGAAGTACCGATGATGGAGTCAAGTTTGTGTGCAGTAGGAGGAGACCAGTCTGTGATATTTGAGATGGGCAAGGCAAGCATTGGCTCTCAGTTTGGAGAAGGGGATCTAGATACTGTAGGAGATGATGTTGGTGGCATTACAGTTGAAGTAGAGGCTACCGGAAGTTGGTTCAATGTTGATAGTGGAAGTCGTGATAATGAGGACTGGAAATAGACAACAAGGTATACATTTAAGAAATTTAATTGCACAGAAAATACAATTTATTTATATTATAGTTAGATTAAATTAACAATCATTTAATCATTTAACTTAAATTAAATAATCGTAGGTTCAAATAAATTTATTCGAGACGATTCATAGATGCGACAATTTGGAATTTAAACAGGATATTCAACAAAGGAAAAATCGAGGTGAGTTATACTCACTCAGTTAAATTATTGGGAACTATTTTTAATAGTTCAAATTTTATTGCTTGCTTATTGGATGATAATTGCTTGATATAAAGTGATAATATTATATAATAATAATAGTGGTGATTGGATAATGCCCGCAGTACCATTAGTGGATGCCGTAGTACCAATAGCGGATGATTTCCCTATACGCCCCACAATATATATAGTGGATGACCTTCTATACCGCGATATCCTACCTCGAAGCAGGATGGGTATTATTATTGTTGACTAACATCTGTGGATGCAAGAAAAACAGGTTGGAGGGATCCGACTGGATTCCTCAACATTTATTTTATTATGTTTTCATATATATGTAGATATATGATATGATTTATCACCAGTGACATTTGATGATTTGTTTGGATGTGTATAAACCTTGGACTTTGATTTTTGATATTTTTGAATGTCAAAATAAAATAAATGGATTTTAAATAGAAATTGAAAATATAAAAGTATATAAACGAAATTTATTTCCAAATATAAATATTTATTTAAAAACCGAATCTACAAATAAAATGTAAAAGTAAAGATTTATTTTTATAAATGGAAAAGAGAAGTAGATTTTATAAACGACGTATATAAAGAAGTGAAAATATTTGAGGATTTGGAAAAGTATATTTTTATGTGAATTAAGAAGAAAATAGAGCAGATGTAAAACCAATATTTTGAATAGATTGAGTTTCCATGGAAATTGTAAATGAGATTATATGACGTAACCAGAATTTATAAATTGGTAATTAAAATTTGAGATTTCAAATATGAAACCAAGTTGACCGAATAGGCCAAGAATGAATTTTATTCATGGGTGAAGTGAATAGAGTGTCATTGCAAATAGTTTACAAGTGTAAATTAGTTAAAAAGGGGAAGTTAGGAAGAGTTCTTAAATTCTAATTGAATTTAAGAAGAACTAATTTGAAAATGTAATATAGATTATATTTGAGATTTTTACATATGGTTTTAAAAAAAACTAATATTATTATTTGCAAACGATAGTTATATTCAAATATTTTAGAACAAAAATTATAATAGAATTGTATGATAAAGGTTTATTTTAACAAATTAAAAAAGAAGTGATTTATAAGCGATGTTTATAGAAGTGAAATTATTATTATTAGAGAATTCAAAGAATATAATTGGAATATGAATTTGGAGGCTAAATTGAAATTGATTTTCTTTTAAAAATCGATGTTTGAAATAGATTTGTATTTTTTCAACTGCAATAATTTAGACTATATGAAATAGATCTAATAATAAAAGTAATAATAGAATTGGAACTTGAAATTTCAGGTTTGGGATCAAATTGACAAATTTAGTCAAGAATAGATGTGTATTAAAGGTTATTATTCACGGGTGAGGTAAATAGGAGTTGAAACGAATATTTTGCAACTGAGAATTTTGAAGGAATTTAGAAAGTATTTTAAATTATAAATTATAATTGAATTGGAGTGAACTAAGTTGAGTAATATAAAATGGATTATATTAAGGGATTTTATATATGATTTATAAATAATAAGTATTATTAGCCAGGATTTGCAAAAGGTTATATATGAATACTTTGAATAGAAGTTAGAATAGAAATAAATGAAGTTTATTGAAATAAAACTGGAATAATTATATAAATATGTTTTAAAAAGATATTTGGAATCGAGACCTTATTTAGAACTTGGGTTACAAAGATTGAATGAAATGGAATTGGCTAATGAAAATATATCGTTACAAGAAAATCTTGTTTTTGTTTAGAAATAAATATTTAGCAAATATTTTGCAAATCGAATCCTTAAGGGAATATTTTATAAAGGTTATGGCAAAGTTTGTAAATGTTATTTATAAGAAAATTTAAATGGTCATAAATTTGAGATAAACATCAAAAAGGGTAATCAATATTTGGAAATTATATTTCGTTTAGAAGTTAAGAAAATGAAGTTAATGGAATTAGGAAGTAACTGAAGATTAGTTGAGATGAATAATTTTCAGAGTATCGACGTGATATTGGTTTCGGCCTTCGGGGTTGATACTTAGGGAAATATTCTCTTACTAGTGTACGGTTAGGGATTAATGACCAAAATGAGAAGAACGTTATTAAAGTGTTTTAAAGATAATATGGTTTGAATATTCTTATATATTAATATAAGAACCAAAGCTGAATATTTCAAAGTGTTGTGATAATTGAGGGGTTGGATTAAGGAATGATTAAATCAAGAGGCAAGTATTGAATCAATAAATTAAATTTTCTTTTATGCATGAATGGTTGTTTTATTGATAGTTAAATAACCGACTATCAAATCTGGCCTATACGATTGTTGGTACGGAAAGACCGGGATCGAATTTATATTCGAGAACCATTCCGACCAACAAATATGTTAACGTTAAACATTTCAGTCGCCGATTGAGACAGAGTATTCGAAGACCATAGATCTTCATAAAACGGAAGAACTGCTTAAAGTCTCCGGTTTAGCGGCCAGAGATATTGTGGTTCTGTCGTAGTTAGAATTTATGGATTGCAAGGACTTCTCGTTACTGATCTATAGGGTGATTCCTAGGATGCAGTAGGAGAGTGCCTTCGGTTTGTCCAATCCAAGGGCAACTTGTATAGACGAAATGTCTGACATAGTATTTCATAAGGGATCATGTACGTTGATATTTTACAAACGTATTCCTGTTGATGGCGGAGAATGGTCGTCCTCTTAGCTTGAATACTAGAATATTTTTTGTGAATGTTAATTAGTGATATCTGACAGATCTGACGATGTGACATTCAAAGTGAATGATGGCCATATGATCAAGAAATACGATTATAACCTCAAGCCTCACAACCGGGAAATGACAGAAATCGGGTATGTAGCATGGCTATGTGGGTCGCACCCATTAGGGTGTATTGTCACCATCTAGAGAATATTCATACTTGTTACTTCTTTTCACATCTGTATCTCCCTGGAACGGTTATGTTGCTAGCAACCGTAAGGTGACAATATATTCGATACACTTAAGAGAAATGAGTGGTCGGTCATGTGTGTGCTGGGTTGCAAGACGTTCTTGTTGAACCCATTGTATTCCTTTCTAGAGATACACTATAGGAAGGTGGTTCCATACCTTGTCATAGGTGGAAATCCAATCGCCAATAAGCGCCTGCGATTTTGATTATGTACTATATATGTAGAGCGTGAGATGCAAGCGTTCTGCTAGATTCTAATTATTTGTATTTAGACACTAATATAATATAACAACAAGATATTGGTTTCAAAAATGTTTTGGGTTATCATAAGATAAAAACCGTCCGTGTTTATGTGTGGATTGGTCTTACAATTATTATCATTTTCTTTCGAAGTGATTTTTTTTACTTTAAAATCAAGTTGGATGCTACCAATAATTTAGTGGGTTTTTCTCATGCTGGTTCACCAGACTGACCTGTGCGTTTGTAATGCTCGGGTCAGCCCGAGTACAGGTTCAGGATAAGATGATGTAAATTCCAGAAGATGAGCTGGAGGAGTTTAGACGTATGACTCATATATAGAAATTATTCCGCTGTGTGTTGTGAATGAGGACAGGCTATTATAAATGTCCAGATATGATGAATGTCCACTGTACTCTGATAAATTGTAAGTATTATTTCAAGCTTTAAATACAGATTTATTTCTGTATTATATTTTATTCCGCTGCGATGTGAGACTGTGTATTGTTCTTCTTCTTTCTTCTATTCTTAATTTTCTTTCTTTCTATTTCTCATCCTCTTACTTCTTTCTATTAGCTTTATGGGATTTTGAATCTTAAATTTGGACATGGAGAGTATAAATGTCTGGATTCAAGAGTTGAAATTTGCGGGACGCTACAAACCATTTTATACAATAGCCAATCCACTGAATTTCTATTATCATCATTGTCGTATTCCTTCATCCATTTAGGAGCACTAATGAACTTGGTTATCAATTATGCTAATTTCAATATTTTAAGCAGTAAGTTAGATTGTTGTACTCTAGATTGATTCCTACAAGCTTCCCAATAAACTATAGGCATTTTTTTACATGTAATACTATGATTGTTTTGTTCAGGAAAATGGCTATTGTAATATTATTAATTTGGAGTGTGTGGAAGAATTATGACTAAAACAAAATGATACAAAGTAAACAATACAAAATGGAATGGTTGGATGAACACAAAGTTAACATTTCTTTTATGCATTTCCTGCTAAAAAGATAGACGTTATATTGCTTTGTATAACATACTTAATTCTTTCATAATTTAATTTATCACTAAAATTAAGATCATGATTCAAAACAATTTTTTTGGTTTCAGAAATTCATCATCATGGCAAATTTGAGTGGTGCTTAATTTTATAAAAAATAATCGTTTTATAGACATTTGGATGATTCATTTGGGTTTTCTTTAGATGTTATGCACTGTGTTACTGTTGTTGTTTGTCAACGGATTTTCCAACAAGGCAATTAGAATTTCGGAATGGATTTTTATTTATTTATTTATTTCGGCGGTGTTCTTAGATTCGTAATAAATTAGTATTCAGTTTGCAAATATAAGAAAATTATTTGATTAGCTAGATATAATTTATTTTATTATTAGATGGCAAGTTATTAAGTTTGTTTTAAATGATGAATCACCTGACCATTTAAGTTATTTTAATTACTTTTTGCATATAGCTCTGGAAGGTGTCATTTACTCATTATCACTACATGTCTCATTATTCATATTTTTTCTTTTGTAAGTGTTTAATTTATTTTTCAATATATAGGTAATTAAAGTTGGATTAAATGGGGGCATGGAAATTTATGTGATCTGATGGAACCGGTATATTTCGTAGCACATATAAGAGGTATGCCACCATCAATACTCACTGTAATTTTAGTCTCATTTTGTAGGTATTGTTTTCTATTTTTATCTAAGACGTAGGATAAACATGTATCTTGCTTATATTTTGCATCACAATCTCATTTTGAAATTGTCAACAAATATATTGGAAAATAATTATATTATGTTTCAGGCTGGTGCAAGTTAATACCTATAGTTGACAAAGTTTTTAAAGTCGGCCAGAAGGAAGCTCATAGTACGTGACAGTTGTAGAAACAATAGCAGAGATATAAATTATGGAACAATCATTGCCTTGAGAGGTAAGAATAAAAAATAATAAAGGACTGCTTTTTCAAAAGACCACACAAATGCCTCCAGAAGTAGAAGCAAGTACATAGTAGAAGTTGTTAAATTCTTTCGTTAGGTAATATATGTGATAGCATGATTTATACCTAAACTGTACAATGTTCCAAATTGGGGTACCTATTTCCTTCAAATTAAGAGAGAGAAAGCATTACTACAAGGCTACATGAAATTATTGAATCAGGCATATCTTCATTGCTTGACTGCTATACATGAAAATTATAATGCATTCTTTTTGAATTAATGAAAATTCTTATCTAAAAGTTCAAATGTATCATGCATTATTACTGTAATATTTTCTTCATTACCTACATTTTTTTGATAGACTTTCTAATCATTATGTTGCAGAAATCTCTAAAGTTTATAACGATTATAGTAGTTGAATGAATCCTAATGGTTCCTCTATAATATCACGTTATATTTGAAGTGTAATTAAGAATAATTCATAGGGCAAGGAGGCGGTACTGACCTGTAACAACCCGAAAAATCATAACTAATTTAAAAATTTTATTTTGGTTATTTTGATGGATTTTGAATATTTAAACTGATTTATTCTAAATAAAAACAACGATAAATTTATTTTGAATAGAATTAGAACGTACATATTTATATGAATCGAAATTGGAATATAAATTTTTATTTTAATTATAAAAGGAATTGAAAATGGCGCGGTAGTTTGAAACTTCGATTTCAAATTTCAAATGAATGTGTAGGATTCAAAATAAACCGGATTTTAGCGAAACCAGAAATATTTGAATTTGTTTGAAAGTATCTTTCCAAGGAATCTGAAAAATCAAAATTTCATTACGGGAATAAAAAGTTATGTCCAATTGAAAATTCAGAATAGTCGTTATGAAAATATAGCCCTTAAAAATAGCGATTTTGCAAATGACCTTCGTTTTTGACGAAAATACTTTTGTTGGATCCGGAATGTCAAATTATTGTTGGATTCCAATTTTCATAATTTTTTGGAATCAATATGTGAGTGTGGCGAAGTTAAACGTGATTTAACAGTTTTAGTCGGTTTGGATCAACCAGAAAATGGCCATTTTTTGTAATAACCTGGAAAATCCAAACCAATTTAAATTTTTTGTTTTGGCAATTTTAATGCATTTTGAATATTTAAAATGATTTATTTTAAATAATAACGACGAGAAATTTATTTTGAATAGAATTGGAACGTATATTTTTATTTGAATCGACCTTAGAATATAAATATTTATTTCAATTATAAAAGGAATTGAAAATGGCGCGGTAGTTTGAAAATTCGATTTCAAATTTCAAATGAATGTACAAAATTCAAAATAAACCGGATTTTAGTGAAACCAAAAAATTTTAGTATCAATTTAAAAATATCTTTCCAACAAATCCGAAAAATTCAAATTTCATAGCGGGAATAAAAAGTTACGCCCAATTGAAAAATCAAAAAAGTCGCTATGGAAAATATAGCCCTTAAAAATAATGATTTTACAAACGACCTCCGTTTTCAACGAAACCACTTTTGTTGGATCCGGGATGTCAGGTTATTGCTCAATTCCAAAATTCATAATTTTTGGGATTAATATGTGAGCGTGGCGAAAGAAAAGGTGTTAGAACAGTTTCAGTCAATTTGGATCAACCAGAAAATAGCCATTTTTCAAACGGTGATCAAATTTGATGAAATTTGTTTTTTTAGGACCGTATCGTCAATACGAAGCTAGAAAAAAAAAATTCTAGAATTTTCAGAGTCCGTATGTTGCCCCGGTAAATTGAAATGTGCGTTCAAATTCAATATATATGTAACAACCCGAAAATCTGGGCCAGTTTAAAATTTTTATTTTGGCAATTTTAGTGAATTTTGAATATTTAAAATGGATTATTTTAAATAATATCGACGAAAATTTATTTAGAATAAAATCGAACGTATATATTTATATAGATCATCGTTAGAATATAAATATTTATTTATATAAATATAAAAGGAATTGAAAATGGCGCGGTAGTTCGATAATTCGATTTCAAAATTTCAAATGAATGTATCGGGTGCAAAATAAACCGGATTTTAGTGAAACCAAAAATATTTGAATCTAATTGAGAATATCTTTCCAACGAATTCGAAAAATCAAAATTTCATAGTGGGAATCAAAAGACATGTCCAGTTGAAATTTTAGGATAGTCGCTATGGAATTTCGGCCCGTGAAAATAGCCATTTTGCAAACGACCTCGGATTTCGACGAAACAACTTTTGTTGGATCCGCGATGTCAAATTATTGCTAGGTTTCAAATTTCATAATTTTTAGAATCAATATGTGAGCGTGGCAAAGGAAAACGCGTTTGACCAGTTTCAGTTGATTTTAATCGACTGGAAATTGGCCATTTTTCAAATGGTCTCGGAATTCGATGAAATTAGTTTTGTTAGGACCGTATCGTCAATACGAAGCTAGAAAATATTTTTCAGGAATTTTTCTTGTTAGTATCTGGCCCCCGTAAATTGAAATACGTGTTCAAATTCAATATGTAGAGTTATATGTTGATTTTGATGAAAACTGATCGAAACGGTCGAATCAGCTTACGATACATATCCCATTAAGTTCGGAATGGGGGTAATTAGCTATGGACGGCAAGCGATGAGTTCGATTTCGAGGCCGAAATAAAAAGTTACTTTTGAGAATTAAAATATAATTAAAAATATATTATCATATATAATCTCCTTTAAGCCATACCCCCCCTTCTCTCATCAGTCAACGCCATCGAATAAAAAAGAAAAAAATATAGAAAGAAGGGCGGAACCCAAAATCGCGCCACCAGCCAACTCGCCGACCGCCCTCCTCCTATCGCGCCCCAGTCATCTCGCCGAACCCCCCCCCCCCCTTCGCTCAGATCGAACGCCGCACCCCCCCTTTGCTCTGATACCAACTGTGATAGCCCGTAACTTCCCCGTGAAGGAAAGAGCGGATTACCTTGAGAACACGACAAATCAGAACGCAGACAGAAGAAAATTTCATTGCTTATTACAACAATTCCATCAGAATACAAGAATATAACAGAGCATGAATAAATATTACAAAGAAAAATATCAGAGATTTAAATTATATTTAAATACATCGCAGCGGAAAAAAAAAACAATACAAAGCACAACTAGAAGAGATTTACGGATACAGAGCTTTCTGGATATCGCTCTAGCTGTAAATCAGGATCCTATGAATATAAATCTGCAAAACCAAAACTACTAGCTGCCCGTGTGGAAATAGGGGCACCCAGAGTTTAGGTTAAAACAATAAACTCCAGGTCAGTCATGTGACTGGTGTGAGAACTAAAACAGTTATTAATTTTTGTTTTTAAAGTTAGGTAAATCAAGGGACCACGCCGTATAACATGGAACGGGTTTCCTCCCAAGAATACCAGTGCATAAAACAAACAGCGCAATTCTAAATAAAGAACAATGAAGCTAATATAAGACCTAGATCCCATCACACAATGCAACGCAAGCCGGAGGATAGGGTTTTCCCTTATAATAGCCAAATATGCTTGATACGCGAAATTTCATCTTATATTATTACTATAAATGAAGAAAACAACTTCAAATATAAATATATCAATCATAGACGGCATTGGTACCATATATCATGTCGCCAATACTAGGCTCTACAATCAAAACCGCAAAATGTCATATTTGGAAATTGGATTTCCATTATGGTGGCTCCTGATTCGAAAGATCGATTGCGTAGTGCCATCTACAACGGCTTACGTCTCAGCTAGAGAAAACACAGTAATGCACATCCGCACTTTTGGGAAATCGAGTATCACTGCGGCTTACGTCCCGGCAAGAGAAAACACCGCTTACCCTATTCCACTGAGCACTAAGCTCAATCTCGGTCGACCGAATCCACGACACCACGAAGGTGCCCATCCTCTAAAAAGCATACTGATCAAACCATCAGTTTACCACCATGCCGGGGTGTGAGGCTCGCGAATCAACGCTATACACAAAGCCGTGCTATATTAAAGCTGCGCTTTGATCATCATCCACCAAACATTGCTTTTCAACAAAAGTCTGGATCACTGCATCTCAACATGCCACACTATTAATCCATATCGTAACACTGATTTCTGCCAATATATAACCTCTGAGCTCGTATGTCTCTGAGAAGGGCGTTAAGCAAGAGAATAAATTCTCCGCCGCCAAACAGATATATATTTAGCAGAGATCAACGAATACAATATAAAGGAATACAATGTCAGACACACCATCCATTTACAAGTCCGTTCTAGGTCTGAACGAAACCGGAGGCACTTTCCTCGCATATCTGTACAATCAACAAGTACGTCCGAACGGCTACCACTTCAACCCCCTTCAAGGTAGCTACTCCCATCGTGAGCATCAGTAGCACCCATCCATTCGATGTGAAGATCGTCGGTCTTGCACCGTCTTCCATCTCTTTGACTCATCGTCGAATCAGTTATTCAGAATTGGCTATACCCTGCCTTTCTGAATAACTCGCGTACCTTATAATCAAGTGCTATAAAACACAACATATGCCTCATTCCAATTCATCAGTCACTAACCGTAAATTAGGAAGAGAACAATTCCCCAAATATTAACCCCGAAGGCCGAAACCAACATCAGATCAATACCCAGGAAACCATTCTTCTTAACTAACCTAAAGCTAGTTTCTAAATTTAATATCCTTAGGGAAAGGTTCCCATTAATTTTATCAAAGATAAATTCATTAAAATTTATTCTTTAATCTTCCTTTGGATGTCATATCAAACCAAATTATGGTTTTCCAAACTAGTCGAGATTAGCGAACCACACCGAAGTAATTATTTATTTTATTTCCCAATCCCAACCTATTCATCCCTTGGAGCAAAACTGTTATTACCCCATAACTAACACCACGATGTTATCGGTAAATTTAATTACCATTTCACGTTCAAATCTAATTAAAGATTTAACTATCGCTCGGAGCAAAACTGGTGATACTCCCCTTTCGATCATTTCCAAATTTTGATAATTTAAATTACCAATTCTCATTTCAATCTAATTAAATATTCATTAAAACTCCACTTAGTTTTAATCTTTAACTGGGTTAAAGAACTAATGTCATTTAAAACACAGTTCACGATAAACCCAAATTTCCATTTGAAATTAAATACAAGGCTCTGAATAGAAAATATATCGGCTTATATTCAACATCAAATTCTGATTATTTTTAAAACCACTTCAAACCCAATTTATTTAATTAAAAATATTGGATTTTAATTCTAGTTCATAACTAGTTCATTTCGATAAAAATATATTTTTATCCTTTCAAATAGGGAATTTTTCATCCCAGTTCTTTCCAATTCATATATTTTGATTTTACACAAATTATAGATATTTTTAATAATTTTATCAAGGCCCGTACAGTCGATTTCCAATAACGGTCGTCGAACTGCACTTACAACGACCTTTTCTAAATTTGATTTGGACGCATCTCCAAATCCAACTGTTAGATTTCAAATTTGTAATATTCATTGGAAAGCTCTTTTCGATACGAACCCAACGGTTCCGATTTCAGGAGAATCCGACGGTCGGATCTCCCGCTATATCCTTTCGAAGTTAATGGTCGAAATTCGCAAACTACCGCGACGCGGTGCGTTCTTTTCAGGCCATTATATTATATATATATTATATATTGTAACACCTTGTAATTCAGTTAATATAAATATTCACAAATTAAAGAATAACTAATCTTAGACGTGAGAATTGTGGGAAACGGGTTGCGCCATTGTGTTCGTCTCGGAATTCTGGTTCAAATAGAGTTCGAGTTTGCGTGATTTGGACTTCGTATGAAGGAGATATGGCCATCAGAACTTTCAGAAAATTCAAAATAGATTTCAGAAAATTTAAAATTCAAAATTCGTAGTCAAACAGGCTAGGAGGGAAATTTCCCGCCCAGCACCCCAGTTTGATTGGGGAGTCGACTGGGCAGTCGACACCCCCCCAGGTCAACTAGGGAGTCGACTGGGCAGTCGACACCCCAGGGACAAGGTCGACTGCGCAGTCGGTCTGGGTGTCGACCTGGTCAGGTCGGCTAGGGTTTGACTGAGCCCAATCTTGAGCTGCTTATGTGTCTTTAGGGCTGAGTTGGCAAATATAACGGTTCAGGTTAGTTCTGAGTTGATCTGACGGTCTAAGTAAACCCTAAACTCTATATATACCTAGGTAGTCTCCCACTCTAATTCACATGAAAAATAGAATAGCCGCCGTCATGCCATCACCAAGGAACTCAGTGTAGCAGCCGCCTACTAAGAAGGAAGAAAGCTAATCAAAATTCTAACTCTACTCAACTCTAAAGCAAATCAAGACTCTCTTTCTTCTCTAATTGTGAGTATGATGATATTAACAAGATTATTAGCAAATTAATTAGATTAAGATGTGATATGGATGATAAGAAAATGATGTGAATTGTCATATATGTTGTTTTAAACCTTATGCTATCATGTATGTTGTAAATCCTATGTTATGTGATGATGATATCCTATATGTTGTAAATCATGCTATGATGATATTGTATAGGCTGTAATTTTCTATGCTAAGTTGTGATAAATCATACATGTTATAAAGTCATGATGTTATTATCTATGCTAATTAGTTCATGTTAATCTAATCATAATGCTCGGGCTATGTTGATCTATATGACAAATCATGTATGCAAGTTTAGATTGGTTAGTAAAGATTATGAACATATGCCATGACATCTATTTAGATCTAGAATTATGACATCTAGAATTACGTTATGACATATGTGAATTCTACGTATTAGATGCTAGTTCATATCATCATTATGTTGCATAAACCACATATGCAAGTTTATACATGAATTTGGATTATGATCATATTATGTAAATTGTGACATTTTACCAAACAAGTTGACACCTTTAGATCCATGACATGTGTAGTTTTATGCAAGTTCCACCCCTATCATGATTAGATCTATTTTATTTGTCTATATGTTGTGATAATTTATCTTTGTGCTATGAGTTAGACTATCCGAGTCTAACGTATATTTTGCGTTGAATAAGCGAACGTATAACGTGGGGTAGGGGTAATATTAAGAAATTGGGGTGCAATTGATATGATTTTTCATACCACAAGTGGATGGCCATAATTGAGTCGATTATGGACATCATTAAAATTGGAATTAATTAATGATTTGAATAGGGATATATTTAAAACTGGGGTAAAAGATTATAAGTGATAATCAATGCTTAGGACACGAGGTTGGACTCGTTTGTGACGTAAAACTGCCCGGACCCGCCCAGCAAATCCAGTAGTCACAAATGTCAGCCCAATGCGAGAGGTCCTAGGCCCAAACTAAATCATAACAGTTGTAAAGACACGAGGTTAGGCTATTTTATGGTGTAAGACTGCCTGGACCCGCCCGACAAATCCAGCTTCCATAAATGCCAGTCTAATGTGAGAGGTCTTTATGAGGTTATGGCCTGAATGAATTAAGAAATACTTAACCAGATAAACATGTAAGGTGGTACATGGGGGTTAAGTAGGTGCCTTGGGTGGCATGGGGAATTTATTGGGTGCCTTTAGTTGCATTTGAAATACGATTAGTAAGACCTAACCAAACACACGTGTAAATGAACATGACTAAGAGGGTTAATTGTGATATACAAGTGGAGACAAGCTTAGGTGAATAGCTTGTGGGGGCCCATTTCAACCAGTAACCCAAACATATCTTTGTGGGCTCGACCCAAGTCGAGGATGGGACACGCATACTGGGTTTGACTATAAGAGGCCAAACGGGGTAGCGGTGGCAACGCAAGTCCAACGGGTTTCATATGCCTGTGTGGACCCGGGCTGGTAGGTAAGACGTTGTTGCATCGTGTAGGTATAAGCCGTGCATTCTCAAGTTGTATCGGGTTGCCACTTTAGGGGAGTGATACACCCCACTGTGCGACCAGCACGGGTATCTACGAGTAGGGAGCCGATCGAAAGTGGGTAGTGTGGTACACCTAGGGGAGATAGGGGCAGGCGGCACCTATGTAGTCAGCTAGGGGTACACGAAGCTATTTATATATTTCTAAGTGAAGCAAGTGGGATCGACCTTTAGGGTGACTGGTGCGGTGCAATGTAGTAATTATTTGTTAGTAATTAGGTGTGCCTTTAACGTTATCTTTATATGCTCTTCCATACCCAATAGTTCATAGACATTTCTTTGTTTTCCATCTTATGCCTTAGTCTGGTTATTTTGATAATAGTATTGTTAAAATTATCATACTCGCCAGACTTTATGTCTGACCCCCTCTATTTCTATCTTTTCCCCCCTCCAGCTCCTCAGGGTAGGCCCAGCTCTAGCGGAGTTTGATTGGATTGCTTTATCTCTCTTTTGGGAAGCTTGGACCGTTGAAGTAAAGTCCAGCTTGTTATCTTCTTTAATGGCTATTTATGTAATGGTGTTATGTATTTTGTTTTATCAAGATGGATATTGTACTAGACTCTGATTTGTGGTTTTATGATGTAACAAACATGTTTAATTTCCGTTGCAATAAAATAAAGTTTTAGATTTCCAAGTACTACTTATTATCTGTCTTGTTGTAATTTTTCTGTTCTATATTCACTTAAAACCTCCATGGAAGTTAATGCATTCCATTTGTGAGTGACATTAATGGACGTGGGGTGCACGTGGTATCAGAGCCTAAGGTTACCAGAACAGATAATTTTTTTAGAAAAACTATTTTTCTAAAGTATTTTTGGAAGAAGTGTTTTCAAAAACATGTCTTAGTGAGTTATTTAAAGAGAAATGTTTTTATGAAAAACATAATCCCCAATAGCCATATAACTTTATCTTTCGAATTCTCCATTTTGAATCTTTCCTTTTTCGTTTCAGCATGGCTGAAGATCTTAACCTTCCGCATGGTGTAACGATACCAGGATAGTATAGGAGGTTATTAGAGGCTAGGGCCGCTGTAGGTCCAGCCAATGTTCCTCCACCACCAGTTGCACCCGCTCCTCCTCCTCCTCCTCGCGTTGATACTTTTGCAAAGACGTGCAAGGAATTTAAGGCTATGGGTGGAAAACCTTTTCAAGGGTCAGAAACGTTTGTGGAAGCTAGAGATTGGCTTTAGGAGGTGGAAGAATTGCTAGAAATCTTTGAAGTAGAAGAAGGGAGGAAAGTCAAATTAGCAGCTTGGTTAATGAAGGGAGAGGCCTCGTTTTGGTGGGAGGTCACTAATGTGGAGCGTCTTGTTGATTCTTGGGCGGATTTCAGGCGTAGGTTTGAGGCAAAGTTTCTCTCAAGGGCAGAAGAGAATCTATATATGGAAAGGTTCTTGACATTAAAGCAAGGAAGCTCATCAGTGAAAGAATATGTTAACAAATTTAATCAGTTAGCAAGGTTTGGCTTGGAATTAGTGAACACGCCGGAGAAGAAGGCTCTGAGGGTCGTTAATGGCTTGAATGAGCTGTTGCAAGGGTTGGCTATGACCCACATCCCTATGGGGGCCACCTTTGAGAAGCTAGTAGACATGACACTCATGCACGAGGAGAAAGGCGCTAATGCTAATAAGGCACCCGAGAAGAAAGGGGATCAGAAGAAACCTCAACAACAAAACAAGAAGGGTGGAAAAGACAATAATGGCAAAGGAAAGAAGAGATGCTTTAACTGTGGGACACCAGGCCATCTCAGCAAGGATTGTAGAAAGAAAAAGAAGACTGGCTGTTTTCACTGTGGTGAAGCGGGACATTTAGTGAAGGACTGCCCAAAGAAGGGGCAGAGGGCAGGGTCTACCTCGGGAGGACAGGTGCAGGCTCTTATGGCACCAGGGCAGGCAAGGGGACAAGTTTAGGATCTCGCGGTCCCACCGCTGCAAGAACGAGGTAGAACCATTTCTGTTGAAAGCTTAGTTTTTCTGTTTGATCATCCTGTCCGTACCTTATTCGATTCAGCCGCATCGCATTCGTTTATCTCTACATCATTAGTTGAATCACTGCACTTAAACACCAGTTTAGTAGAGGATCCCTTAGTTGTTTCGAATCCAATTGGGGGCTCAGCTTATTTGTCCATGATGTGTTTGGATTTGTAAATTTCTATACTTAGCGTTGAGTTTAGATGTGATGCTTATGTTTTGGGCTTCACGGGCTATGGGCTAATTTTTGGAATGGATTAGTTATCCAGAAATTGGGCCGTTCTTGATTGTGAAAGGAGAGTAGTTAGGCTCATGACTCGCCTTGGCAACACTCTCGAAATCTTTTGTAATCCCATAAATTCCGTTATGCTAAATTATCTAGAGTCGCTGGATGCGTCGGTGGAAAATCTACGATCTGTTAGAGTGGTCCGAGAATACTCGGATGTGTTTGAGGAGGTGAAGGGCTTGCCTCCAAAGCGGGAGATAGATTTTCGAATATATCTTGTGGATAATGCAAAACCAGTATCTTTGCCAGTACGCCACATGGCTCCACGTGAAAGGAGGGAACTCAATAAGCAAGTGAAGGAGTTGCTTGAGAAGGGGTTCATAAGACGTAGTATATCGGAGTGGGGTGCTCCAGTAGTATTTGCCACGAAGGCGGATGGGTCCCTTAGACTTTGTGTGGACTATAGAGAACTTAATAAGCTTACTAAGAAGAACAAACACCCACTGCCGAGGATTGACGATCTCTTCGATCAGTTAGTTGGCACCTCAGTGTTTTCGCAGTTGGACTTAGCCACTGGATTCCATCAGTTCATAGTGGCTGAGGATAGCATAGACAAGACTTCCTTTAGGACTCCGGACGGTTTCTATGAATGGCTAGTGATGCCCTTCGGTTTGACAAACGCCCTCGCATACTTTGTTCATTTGATGAGTAGGGTGTTTAGGGAGTACCTTAATAAATACGTGGTGGTCTTTGTAGACGACATCTTGATCTTTTCTAAGAATGAAGAAGAGCATGCCCTACATCTTAGGGAAGTGTTGGAGACTCTACGAGCGCATAACCTTAAAGCTAAATTCACTAAGTGCCACTTCTAAAGAGAGGAAGTGCGATTCTTAGGGCACGTGGTTTCCAAAGAAGGGATAGTTGTGGATCCCGCGAAGGTGGTGGCCATCCAAGATTGGAAGGTTCCTAAAAATGCTACCGAGGTGAGAAGTTTCTTGGGTTTGGCTGGCTACTATAGGAAGTTTATCAAAGACTTCACAAAGATTTCAGCTCCATTGACACGCCTGACGAAGAAGAACCTAGTCTTCGTGTGGGACGTAGATTATGATGATGCGTTCCAACGTTTGAAGAGAGCTTTGACTTCAGCCCCAGTCTTAGTGCTGCCAGACGGGAGTAAGCCGTTTACTGTTTATACCGATGCTTGTGGGACAGAACTAGGCGCAGTCTTAATGCAAGAGGGAAGGGTAATAGCCTATGGGGGAAGACAGTTGAGAGCGCATGAGAAAAATTACCCTACGCATGACCTAGAGTTGGCCGCAATTGTTTTTGCGCTTAAGTCTTGGCGCGATTATCTTCTTGGTGAGAAATTCGAATTATTCACTGACCAAAAATCCTTAAAATACTTATTCTCTCAGAAGGACTTGAATTTAAGACAGCAAAGGTAGATGGAATTCTTAGCGTCCTACAATTTCGAAATAGCATATACCCCTGGCAAGGGTAACGTGGTGGCAAACGCCTTAAGTAGGAAAAGGCTGTCCTTGAGTTCGTTGTTTGTTGAGCGGCGAAACTTAGAATTCATCTCTATGTTTGATTTTAGACCTTCCGTTGACTTTGTACACGGTTTGCTAGCATCCTTGGAAGTCAGACCTACGCTTTTGGGACGGATTGGTGAGGCACAGCGAGACGACCCACAGTTGGTTGAGTTAGTAGAAAAGCTCAAAAGAGGGGAGTCATCAAGCCATCTCCGTAGGTATAACCTAGATAATAAGGGTTGGTTATCTAGGGATAATAGACTTTGTGTACCTCGAGACGAGGACTTGAGGAAGGCTATTCTTGACGAAGCACATCATTCGAAGATGACCATTCATCCCGGCGGGGACAAGATGTACATGGACATGAGACGAGTTTACTTTTGGGCCGACCTGAAGAAAGATGTGGTCGAGTATGTCGCTAGATGCTTGGTGTTCCAACAAGTAAAAGCGGAGCAAAAGAAACCCGGTGGGTTGCTTCACCCATTGGAGGTTCCACTATGGAAGTGGGATAGTGTCTCGATGGATTTCGTGGATGGATTACCAAGATCAAGAAAGGGTAATACGGGGATTTGGGTTATAGTAGATAGACTTACTAAAAGCGCCCATTTCATTCCCATGAAGAGTAAGAGGACTGCTCCATGGTTAGCTTCTGTATACGTTCGAGAGATAGTTCGCTCGCATGGTGTTCCTTCTAACATAGTAAGCGACCGTGATCCTATCTTCACTAGCGAATTTTGGAAGAGCTTGCAAGAGGCGGTAGGGACTCAGTTATGTTTGAGCACCGCGTATCATCCTCAGATGGACGGCCAGACTGAGAGGGTGAATCGCATTCTAGAGGATCTTTTAAGGCTATGTATCCTAGACTTTGGGGTACATGGGAAGAGCATCTTCTGTTGGTAGAGTTCACATATAATAACAGTTTTCAGTCTAGCACTGGCATGGCACCTTTCGAAGCTCTTTATGGACGACCTTGTCGTTCACCTACATGTTGGTGGGAATCTACGGATAAGATCTTACTTGGGCCCGATATGATTATAGAGACTTCGGAAAAGATCGACTTGATTCGAAGAAGGATGAAGACGGCGCAAGATAGGCAAAAATCTTATGTAGACAAAACGAGGACAGATCTTGAGTTTGATGTTGGGGATATGGTCTTTATCAAAGTGTCTCCATTACGGAACGTTGTTCGCTTTGGGTCCGTTGGGAAATTAGCACCAAGGTTCGTAGGGCCGTTTCCTATTAAGGAGAAGATTGGACAAATGGCGTATAGAGTGGAGTTGCCTGAGAGACTTAGTGGTGTACACGACGTATTCCATGTGTCACATTTGAGGAAGTGCTTGCACGAGACAGCGGAAGTGGTAGAGCCGAGCTTGCTTAGAGAGGTGGAGATAGAGCGTGATGCGACGATTCGACGAGCTCCTACATGCATTCTTGGGTCGGAGATCAAGAAGTTGAGGAATCGAGAGGTCAGACTAGTCAAAGTGCAATGGAGAGATGATGAGAGCAACGCTACGTGGGAGACAGAAGCGAAGATGCGTTCGTTGTACCCTTTTCTTTTTGAGGGTATGTCTTTTAATTTCTCCATTATCGCTTAGCTTATACTTATCTTATCTTTAGTATGTCCTCTCGCTAGTATCTTTGACCTTTAGTTAGGATCACCCTATGGTTGAAACATGTGTTTGAGACATGTTATGTATGATGGATGCAAATTGGATGCAAGTGTTTGCTAGTGGTTGCTCGTGGACGCATATACACACACTATTAGGCAGTAGATCAGCTCAGCCACTTCATACTGCATATTGCATATATATGGATGTATTTAGTAAAATGGATGTATGATGATTGTTTTATCATATGGATGCTGCATTCAGATGATGATTGTGCACGCATATAGATATAATATGTAGCATTAAGGAACTTTTGCATACATAATGGACGCATGGCACTATCATGATTTGCATTAAGGAGGTCAACTGAATCAGTGGACCGCCTGATTTTGCATTAGATATGGACATATACACACACTGTGCATTTAAACATGAAAGCATTAGAAGTCTATAAGGACAATGGAAGCCTGTGTTTGATGGTTGAGTAGATGGACGATTAGATGTTAGGATATACATTCTTCTTGACTTGAAGATTTCGGGGTCGAAATCCTTTAAGGAGGGGAGAATGTAACACCCCGTAATTCTGTTAATATAAATATTCACAAATTAAATAATAACTAATCTCAGATGTGAGAATTGTGGGAAACGGGTTGCGCGATTGTGTTCGTCTCGGAATTCTGGTTGAAATAGAGTCCCAGTTTGCGTGATTTGGACTTCGTATGAAGGAGATATGGCTATCAGAAGTTTCAGAAAATTCAAAACTGATTTCAGAAAATTTAAAATTCAAAATTCGAAGTCAAACAAGCTAGGCGGAAAATTTCCCGCCCAGCACCCAGGTCGACTGGGGTGTCGACTGGGCAGTCGACACCCCCCCAGGTCGACTGGGGAGTCGACTGGGCAGTCGACACCCCAGGGACCAGGTCGACTGCGCAGTCGACCTGGGTGTCGACCTGGTCAGGTCGGCTAGGGTTTGACTGAGCCCAATCTTGAGCTGCTGATGTGCCTTTAGGGCTGAGTTGGCAAATTTAACGGTTCAGGTTAGTTCTGAGTTGATCTGAAGGTCTAAATAAATCCTAAACTCTATATATACCTAGGTAGTCTCCCACTCTAATTCACATGAAAAATAGAATAGCCGCCGTCATGCCATCGCCATGGAACTCAGTGTAGCTGCCGCCTACTAAGAAGGAAGAAAGCTAATCAAAATTCTAACTCTACTCAACTCTAAAGCAAATCAAGACTCTCTTTCTTCTCTAATTGTGAGTATGATGATCTTAACAAGATTATTAGCAAATTAATTAGTTTAAGATGTGATATGGATCATAAGAAAATGATGTGAATTGTCATATATGTTGTTGTAAACCTTATGCTATCGTGTATGTTGTAAATCCTATGTTATGTGATGATGATATCCTATATGTTGTAAATCATGCTATGACGATATTGTATAGGCTGTAATTTTCTATGCTAAGTTGTGATAAATCATACATGTTATAAAGTCAGGATGTTATTATCTATGCTAATTTGTTCATGTTAATCAAATCATAATTCTTGGGCTATGTTGATCTATATGACAAATCATGTATGCAAGTTTAGATTGGTTAGTAAAGATTACGAACATATGCCATGACATCTATTTAGATCTAGTATTATGACATCTAGAATTACGCTATGACATATGTGAATTTCATGTATTAGATGCTAGTTCTTATCATCATTATGTTGCATAAACCACATATGCAAGTTTATACATGAATTTGGATTATGATCATATTATGTAAATTGTGACATTTTACCAAACAAGTTGACACCTTTAGATCCATGACATGTGTAGTTTTATGCAAGTTCCACCCCTATCATGATTAGATCTATTTTATTTGTCTATATGTTGTGATAATTTATCTTTGTGCTATGAGTTAGACTATTCGAGTCTAACGTATATTTTGCGTTGAATAAGCGAACGTATAACGTGGGGTAGGGGTAATATTAAGAATTTAATATTAAGAAATTGGGTGCAATTGATATGATTTTGCATTACCACAAGTGGATGGCCATAATTGAGTCAATTATGGACATCATTAAAATTGGAATTAATTGATGATTTGAATAGGGATATATTTAAAACTGGGGTAAAAGATTATAAGTGATAATCAATGCTTAGGACACGAGGTTGGACTCGTTTGTGACGTAAAACTGCCCGGACCCGCCCGACAAATCCAGTAGTCACAAATGTCAACCCAATGCGAGAGGTCCTAGGCCCAGACTAAATCATAACAGTTGTAAAGACACGAGGTTAGACTCTTTTATGGTGTAAGACTGCCCGGACCCGCCCGACAAATCCAGCTGCCATAAATGCCAGTCTAATGTGAGAGGTCTTTATGAGGTTATGGCCTGAATGAATTAAGAAATACTTAACCAGATAAACATGTAAGGTGGGACATGGGGGTTAAGTAGGTTCCTTGGGTGGCATGAGGAATCTAGTGGGTGCCTTTAGTGGCATTTGAAATACGATTAGTAAGACTTAACCAAACACACATGTAAATGAACATGACTAAGAGGGTTAAGTGGGATATACTAGTGGAGACAAGCTTAGGTGGATAGCTTGTGGGGGCCCATTTCAACCAGTAACCCAAACGTATCTTTGTGGGCTCGACCCAAGTCGAGGACGGGACACGCATACTGGGTTTGACTATAAGAAGCCAAACAGGGTAGCGGTGGCAACGCAAGTCCAACGGGTTTCATATGCGTGTGTGGACCCGGGCTGGTAGGTAGGACGTTGTTGCATCGTTTAGGTATAAGCCGTGCATTCTCAAGTTGTATCGGGTTGCCACTTTAGGGGAGTGATACACCCCACTGTGGGACCAGCACGGGTATCTACGAGTAGGGAGCCGATCGAAAGTGGGTAGTGTGGTACACCTAGCGGAGATAGGGGCAGGCGGCACCTATGTAGTCAGCTAGGGGTACACGAAGCTATTTATATATTTCTAAGTGAAGCAAGTGGGATCGACCTTTAGGGTGACTGGTGCGGTGCAGTGTAGTAATTATTCGTTAGTAATTAGGTGTGCCTTTAACGTTATCTTTATCTTCTCTTCCATACCCAATAGTTCATAGACATTTCCTTGTTTTCCAGCTTATGCCTTAGTCTGGTTATTTTGATAATAGTATTGTTAGAATTATCATACTCGCCAGACTTTTTGTCTGACCCCCTCTATTTCTATCTTTTCCCCCCCTCCAGGTCCTCAGGGTGGGCCGAGCTCTAGCGGAGTTTGATTGGATTGCTTTATCTCTCTTTTGGGAAGCTTGGACCGTTGAAGTAAAGTCCAGCTTGTTATCTTCTTTAATGGCTATTTATGTAATGGGGTTATGTATTTTGTTTTATCAAGATGGATATTGTACTTGACTCTGATTTGTGGTGTTATGATGTAACAAACATGTTTAATTTCCGCTGCAATAAAATAAAGTTTTAGATTTCCAAGTACTACTTATTATCTGTCTTATTGTAATTTTTATGTTCTATATTCACTTAAAACCTCCATGGAAGTTAATGCATTCCCTTTGTGAGTGACATTAATGGACGTGGGGTGTTACATATATAATATATACTTCGTCGATTGCTTTTTAAAACGAATTTTATAAATCGTTTTAAATTCGTTTTCAAATTGATTTCAATTCAAATTCGATTCTATTCAATTCCAATTCCAATTCATTTTATATTCAATTCAATTCGAATTCGTTTTATATTCAATTCAATTCAATTCGAATTCGTTTTATATTCAATTCAATTCGAATTCATTTTATATTCAGTTCAATTCGAATTCATTTTATATTCAGTTCAATTCGAATTCACTTCATATTCAGTTCAATTCGAATTCACTTTATATTCAGTTCAATTCAAATTCACTTTATATTCACTTCAATTCGAATTCGTTTTATATACAATTCAATTCGAATTCACTTTATATTCAATTCAATTCGAATTCACTTTATATTCAATTCAATTCGAATTCGTTTTATATTCAATTCAATTCGAATTCGTTTTATATTCAATTCAATTCGAATTCGTTTTATATTCAATTCAATTCGAATTCGTTTTATATTCAATTCAATTCGAATTCGTTTTATATTCAATTCAATTCGAATTCGTTTTATATTCAATTCAATTCGAATTCATTTTATACCCAATTCAATTCGAATTCGTTTTATATTCAATTCAATTCGAATTCATTTTATATTCAATTCAATTCGAATTCGTTTTATATTCAATTCAATTCGAATTCATTTTATATTCAATTCAATTCGAATTCATTTTATATTCAATTCAATTCAAATTCTTTTCAATTCAATTTCAATTTGAATTTAATTCTATTCAATTTCAATTTGAATTTCAATTCAATTTAATTTAATTTGAATTTAATTCTATTCAATTTCAATTCAAATTGAATAGAATTAAATTCAAATTGAAATTGAATTGAAAAGAATTTGAATTGAAACTGAATAGAATTAAATTCAAATTGAAATTGAATTGAATTGAAATTCAAATTGAAATTGAATAGAATTAAATTCAAATTGA
Organism: Allium sativum; assembly: GCA_030737875.1. Lineage (NCBI taxonomy): Eukaryota > Viridiplantae > Streptophyta > Magnoliopsida > Asparagales > Amaryllidaceae > Allium > Allium sativum. The sequence continues at coordinate 181,283,171 of CM060913.1, read as the reverse complement.
AATTGAATTGAAAAGAATTTGAATTGAATATAAAATGAATTCGAATTGAATTGAATATAAAATGAATTCGAATTGAATTGAATTGAATATAAAATGAATTCGAATTGAATTGGATATAAAACGAATTCGAATTGAATTGGATATAAAACGAATTCGAATTGAATTGGATATAAAATGAATTCGAATTGATTTGGATATAAAATGAATTCGAATTGAATTGAATATAAAACGAATTCGAATTGAATTGAATATAAAATGAATTCGAATTGAATATAAAACGAATTCGAATTGAATTGAATATAAAACGAATTCGAATTGAATTGAATATAAAACAAATTCAAATTGAATTGAATATAAAGTGAATTCGAATTGAATTGTATATAAAATGAATTCGAATTGAATTGAATATAAAGTGAATTCGAATTGAACTGAATATAAAGTGAATTCGAATTGAACTGAATATAAAATGAATTCGAATTGAACTGAATATAAAATGAATTCGAATTGAATTGAATATAAAACAAATTCGAATTGAATTGAATATAAAACGAATTCGAATTGAATTGAATATAAAATGATATCGAATTGGAATTGAATAGAATTTGAATTGAAATCAATTTGAAAATGAATTTAAAACGAATTATAAAATTCGTTTTATATAGCAATCGACGAAGTATATATTATATATAATATATATATATAATATATAATATAATGGCCTGAATAGAACGCGCCGCACCGCGGCAGTTCACGAATTTCGACCATTAACTTCGAACGGATATTGCGGGAGATCCGACCATTGGATTCTCCTGAAATCGGAACCGTTGGGTTCGTATCGAAAGAGCTTTCCAATGAATATTAGAAATTTGAAATCTAACGGTTGGATTTGGAGATGCGTCCAAATCAAATTTAGAAAAGGTCGCCGTAAGTGCAGTTCGACGACCGTTATTGGAAATCGACCGTACGGGCCTTGATAAAATTATTAAAAATATCTATAATTTGTGTAAAATCAAAATATATGAATTGGAAAGAACTAGGATGAAAAATTCCCTATTTGAAAGGATACAAATATTTTTTTTTGAAATGAACAAGTTATGAACTAGAATTAAAATCCAATATTTTTAATTAAATAAATCGGGTTTGAAGTGGTTTTAAAAATAATCAGAATTTGCTATTGAATATAAGCCGATATATTTTCTATTCAGAGCCTTGTATTTAATATCAAATGGAATTTTGGGTTTATCGTGAACTGTGTTTTAAATGACATTAGTTCTTTAACCCAGTTAAAGATTAAAACTAAGTGGAGTTTTAATGAATCTTTAATCAGATTGAAATGAGAATTGGTAATTTAAATTATCAAAATTTGGAAATGATCGAAAGGGGAGTATCACCAGTTTTGCTTCGAGCGATAGTTAAATCTTTAATTAGATTTGAACGTGAAATGGTAATTAAATTTACCGATAACACCGTGGTGTTAGTTATGGGGTAATAACAGTTTTGATCCACGGGATGAATAGGTTGGGATTGGGAAATAAAATAAATAATTACTTCGGTGTGGTTCGCTAATCTTGACTAGTTTGGAAAACCATAATTTGGTTTGATATGACATCCAAAGGAAGATTAAAGAATAAATCTTAAAGAATTTATCTTTGATAAAATTAATGGGAACCTTTCCCTAAGGATATGAAATTTAGAAACTAGCTATAGGTTAGTTAAGAAGAATGGTTTCCTGGGTATTGATCTGATGTTGGTTTCGGCCTTCTGGGTTAATATTTGGGGAATTGTTCTCTTACTAATTTACTGTTAATGACTGATTAATTGGAATGAGGCGTATGTTGTGTTTTATAGCACTTGATTATAAGGTACACGAGTTATTCAAAAATGCTGGGTATAACCAATTCTGAATAACTGATTCGACGATGAGTCGAAGAGATAGAAGACGGTGCAAGACCGACGATCTTCACATCGAATGGATGGGTGCTACTGATGCTCACGATGGGAGTAGCTACCTTGAAGGGGGCTGAAGTGGTAGCCGTTCGGACGTACTTGTTGATTGTACGGATATGCGAGGAAAGTGCCTCCGGTTTCGTTCAGACCTAGAACGGACTTGTAAATGGATGGTGTGTCTGACATTGTATTCCTTTATATTGTATTCGTTGAACTCTGCTAAATATATATCTGTTTGGCGGCGGAGAATTTATTCTCTTGCTTAACGCCCTTCTCTGAGACATACGAGCTCAGAGGTTGTATATTAGCAAAAATCAGTGGTACGATATGGATTGATAGTGTGGCATGCTGAGATGCAGTGATCCAGACTTTGTTGAAAAGCAAAGTTTGGTGGATGATGATCAAAGCGCAGCTTTAATATAGCACGACTTTGTGTATAGCATTGATTCGCGAGCCTCACACCCCGGTATGGTGGTAAACTGATGGTTTGATCAGTATGCTTTTTAGAGGATGGGCACCTTCGTGGTGTCATGGATTCGGTCGACCGAGATTGTAAAAACTCGTAACTTCCCCGTAAAGGAAAGCGGCGGATAGTTCGAGAACAAGCCACAACAGAACTCATATAAAAGAACATCTCTAACGAGTCATTCTCGTTGGATATTACTAATCCAATTTCTTATGAATTCTTTCGTACGGTTCTAATGTGTCTTGTTCTCTGCTTTGTAAACCAAAGCTCTGATACCAACTGTAAAAACCCGTAACTTCCCCGTAAAGGAAAGCGGCGGATAGATTCGAAATAAAAATCCAATTTTTACATAGATAGGTTAGGAATAAAAATCCGATCTTTGTACGTGTAGATTAGAAGGAAAAATATATATATGAGAGAGAAATAAAAATGTGTTCTTTTGGAAAGATAAATATATATAGCCAAGATTTGATTTTTGAAAACATAAAAGAAGTGATTTATATTTATATATAGCGTTGTTCAAAATATGATTTTTATATTACAGAGATAATAAAAATGTGATTTTTATATAGTATAGATAATAAAAATATGATTTTTATAGAGTATATATAATAAAAATATAATTTTTACATAAGTAAAGTATTAAAAATGTGACCTTTATAGAATGGAAGATATAAAAATATTATTTTTATTTAGGTAGAGTTATAAAAGTATAATCTTTATCAGAAGAAGAACGATATAAAAATATAATTTTTATAATGAAGTAGCGATGTAAAGATATGATTTTTATATTTAAAACATCATATTAAAAATTGATTTTTATATATTGGACTTTGAAATAAAAAAATTGATTTTTATATATTGAACTTTGAAATAAAAATATGATTTTTATATATTGAACTTCGAAATAAAAATATGATTTTTATATATTGAACTTTGAAATAAAAATATGATTTTTATATATGGAATAGCGAAGTAAAAATTCGATTTTTACATAGGTAGTGAAAGCGGACAACGAAGATGACGAAGATGCGATAGCAATGAAGATTTCTATCAATGAAGTGCCGTGGAGCTAGGATAGCTATATGTGAGAATTTCTCACCTTTCAATTTCTTTTTCTAGTTATATATATATATATACTAGGATGCAGACGGTGCTTAGTAGCACCCGACACAATCGTCCACAGACCATGGACTTGTTTGTTTGATTGCAAAAATTAGTTAGATTATTTGATTGAAATTGAATTGTGTGGTGAAATGAATTGATTTGATTGATGTGTGAATGGCGTGGGCCTTCACTAGACCGGGGATAAGGCCAGGCCTCGTCCCGTTTCTAGTATCGTGCCGTTATGCCGCCGAAATTTTCTAAAATAAGTTAGAAAAATAAAAATATCATTTTATTGAATAAATGAATTGAATAGAAATTCATAGGTTGAAATAAAATGTTTTATCGTTAAAAATATAATTTTTAACGTGAAAGTGAATAAAATAAAATATTCATTTATAAACCGTACGGTTTGTTTATGTACACCTATTTGAATGACATTGATTGGGACGATAAATTTTACACATCGCCCAATAGCACAAATAAAATATGTGTTTGATTGTTTGAAACCTCACACGGGTGTTGGGATGAAATTTGAAGTTCACTCATCCTGATTGATTAAATATGTCGATCGATTGATTGACAGGCTGTTATAAGCGTTGAATATCTATATTTGATGCTTATACATTGTAGTGCACTTTGGTTGATGGTTGATTATTTTCAATGCCATTATATACATGTGTTGTATGAAAATCCATATAATTAATTTTATATGGTAATTGATTGGGCCTCATTCCAATTAGAAAAACAAAGAATAATATAAAATAAAAGTTCATGTGTTGACAGTACTCATCCATTGAGAGTGGTCATGTGTTGAACGAAATATTTTGATAATAACAACTATTTTGAAAAAGAAATATTTGAAATAGAATATTTGAAAATAGAAATTTATGAAGCCGTGTTGATTAGATTGACGTCATTTTGACGTGAACGATATTTATATCGATTTGAAAATGATTTCGAAATGAATTGTTTCGAAAACGATTTCGAAATGAAATGAATTGAAAACGATTTCGAAATGAATTGAATTGAAAACGATTTCGAAATGAATTGAATTGAAAACGATTTCGAAATGAAATGAATTGAAAACGATTACGAAATGAATTGAAAACGATTTCGAAATGAATTGAATTGAAAACGATTTCGAAATGAATTGAAAACGATTTCGAAATGAATTGAGTTGAAAACGATTTCGAAATGAATTGAATTGAAAACGATTTCGAAATGAATTGAATTGAAATATTTCGAAATGAATTGAATTGAAAACGATTTCGAAATGAATTGAATTGAAAACGATTTCGAAATGAATTGAATATAGAACGAATTCGAATTGAATTTAAAATGAATTGAAATGAATTCAAATTGAATTGAAATTTGAATTGAATAGAAATGAATTTTAAAACGAATTTATAAAGAAGAATTCAATTTTGATTTGAATTGAAATGAAGTTGAAATTGCTTTTGAAACGAATTTTAAAACTATTTATATAATTCGTTTTAAAAAGAAATCGATGAAATATATATTATATATATTATATATATAATATAATGGCCTGAATAGAACGCGCCGCGGCAGTTCGCGAATTTCGACCATTTATTTCAAACGGACATTACGGGAGATCCGACCGTCGGATTCTCCTAAAACCGAAACCGTTGGGTTCGTATCGAAAAGAGCTTTCTAACGAATATTAGAAATTTGAAATCTAAAGGTTGGATTTGGAATTACGTCCAAATCAAATTCGAAAAAGGTCGCTGTAGGTGCAGTTCGAAGGCCATTGATGGAAATCGACTGTACGGGCCTTGATAAAATTATTAAAAATAGTAATAATTTGTGTAAAATCATAAGAAATGATTTAGGAAGGATTGGGATGAAAAACTCCATATTTGAAAAGATAAAAATAGATTTTTATCGAAATGAACTAGTTTTGAACTAGAATTATAATTCTATTTATTTTTAAATAAATAAATTGAATTTAAAAAGGGTTTTAAAAATAACCAGAATATCCAATGATTGCATTGGAGTGGATTTGAATCGAAATCGTCTTCGGAATATTTCGATGTTGGAATTCGTGATTATACAGGGGTCGTTATGGAAATTTGAAAGATATATATTTATATCGTTATTTCCAATACGACATTTGTTAGTCGTAGAATTCGATATTGAATATAAGCCGATATATTTTCTATTCAGAGCCTTGTATTGAATATCGAATGTGATTTGGGTTTGTCGTGAGTGGTGTCTTCACTAACACTGTTCTTGAACCCAGTTGAGAAAAGGTTAAATCTTTTTATTTAGATTTAATGAAGTGTACCAATTAAAGAATATTTAATTGGAATTGAATTGATATTGATTTTTGGGTTTATCGTGGACAGTGTTTTAAATAACACTCGTTCTTTAACCCGATAATCAATGGAATGTGACTTTGGGTTTATCGTGAACTGTGTTTTAAATGACACTGATTCTTTAACCCAGTCAAAGATTAAAACTAAGTGGAGTTTTAATGAATCTTTAATTAGATTGAAAAGATCGAGAATGGAGTATCACCAGTTTTACTCCAGGCGATAGTTAAATCTTTAATTAGATTTGAACGTGAAATGGTAATTGAATTTACCGATAACACCGTGGTGTTAGATATGAAGTATAACCAGTTTTACTTCATGGGATGAATAGGTTGGGATTGGGATATAAAATAAATGATTTCTTCGGTGTGGTTCGCTAATCCCGACTAGTTTGAATTGATATTCAGAGGAGATTAAAGAATAAATTTAAAGAATTTATCTTGGATAAAATTAATGGGAACTTTTCCCAAAGTATAGGAATATTTGAATAAAAGAATATTCTGAATTGGAATGAGGCGTATGTTGTGTTTGTGTAACACTTTTATAATATATACGCGAGTTATTCAGAAAGACCGGGTTTATCACATTCTGAATAACTGATTCGACGTGGTGTCGAAGATGAAGACGATGGTCGAAGACCGGAAGTCTTCACGTCGTTTGGGTGATTACTGATGATCTTGTTTGGGCTGTACACCCAAGAAGATGGAAACAGTTGGTGATCGTCCAGACGTACTTGGAGATCGATGGATATGCGGGGTACTAGGTGCCTCCGGTTTCGTTCAGACCCAGAACGGACTTGTAAATGGACTGTGTGTCTGACATTGGATTTTAGTCCGTGTGATTGATCTCTATTAAATATATATCTGTTTGGCGGCGGAGAATTTATTCTCTTGCTTAACGCCCTTCTCTGAGACGTACGAGCTCAGGGGTTATATATTGATGGATATCAAACGCATGGAGTGAATTGCCTGTGTGGCATGCCTAAGTGGCAAATGATCAAGGCTTCTGTTGAAAAGCAAAGTCTTGTGGTTGATGATCAAATCACGGCCTTTGTGGCATAGCTTTGTGTAACGTTGATTCGCGAGCTTCACACCCGGTATGAACCAAAAACGGGAGAGGACGTCAGGGAGGGCATGCGTTTCTTTCTAGCTAGAAGTGGCTTCAGTGGTTTTACACGCCCTGACGAGTTTGACTTATGTGGTTGTTGCTGTTGCGAAGCGCCTCGGTTAGATCGGACGATCGGGGTCCGATGGAGTCATTCGTTGGCTCATTTACGCCCCATAGGGCGGGGGAACACATGTTCAGGGTTTAAGTTTAATCCACATCGGTGGACCGGCCCTGAGGATCCAAGGGTCGATGCGCTCTGACCCTGAGCTCGGGCTAGACAGTCTCGAATCGGTTGAGGACTATCTTTTTCCTCGGTTCATAGATGGAAATCCAATTTCCAAATACGTGACATTTGCGGTTTTATTTGTAAACCGATATATGGTGACATAATATATGGTACCCATGCCGCCTATGATTGATACTTATGATTTGAAGTTGTTTTATACACTATGCACTTATAATAGTATCAAGTGATTTGTTTTAAACGTATCAAGCATTCTTTGGCTGTTATAAGGGAAAACCCTATCCCCCGGCTTGCGTTGCATTGTGTGATAGGACCTGGGTCTTATAACAGCTTCATTTTTCTTTATTTAGCATTGCGCTGTTTGTTATATGCACTGGTATTCTTGGGAGGAAACCCGTTCCGTGTTATACGGCGTGGTCCCATGATTTACCTAACTTTCAAATAAAGATTAATAACTGTTTTAGTTCTCACACCAGTCCCATGACTGACCTGGAGTTTATTGTTTTAACCTAAACTCTGGGTGCCCTTATTTTGACACGGGCAGCTAGTAGTTTTGGTTTTGCAGATTTATATTCACAGGATCGTGGTTTACAGCTGGAACGGTATCCGGAAAGCTTTGTATCCGTATATCTCCTTCTAGTTGTGTATTGTATTATTTTCCGCTGCTATGTATTTAAATGTAATTTAAATCTCTGCTATTTTTGTGTAATATTTATTCTTTTATACTCTGTATATTCTTGTAATCTGATGCATTGTTGTAATATACAATGAAATGTTCTTTTGTATGCGTTCTGTTTTGTCGTGTTCTCAAAACGACAGGGCGTTTCGAGCGGTCTGGGTCGGTTTAGCGACTGGTTCGGACCGAGCGAAATTCCTTCTCGTCACAGAGATTGAGCTTAGTGCTCAGAGGGATAGGGTAAGCGGTGTTTTCTCTCGCCGGGAAGTAAGCCGCAGTGATACTCGATTTCCCAACAGTGCGGATGTGCATTACGGTGTTTTCTCTAGCTGAGACGTAAGCCGTTGTAGATGGCACTATGCGATCGATCTTTCGTATCAGGAGCCACCATGATGGAAATCCAATTTCCAAATTTGACATTTTGCAGTTTTGATTGTAGAGCCCAGTATTGGCGACATGATATATGGTACCCATGCCGTCTATGGTTGATATATTTATATTTGAAGTTGTTTTCTTCATTTATAGTAATAATATAAGATGAAATTTCGCGTATCAAGCATATTTGGCTATTATAAGGGAAAACCCTATCCTTCGGCTTGTGTTGCATTGTGTGATGGGATCTGGTTCTTATAATAGCTTCATTGTTCTTTATTTAGCATTGCGTTGTTTGTTTTATGCACTGGTATTCTTGGGAGGAAACACGTTCCGTGTTATACGGCGTGGTCCCTTGATTTACCTAACTTTAAAAACAAAGATTAATAACTGTTTTAGTTCTCACACCAGTCACATGACTGACCTGAAGTTTATTGTTTTAACCTAAACTCTGGGTGCCCCTATTTCCACACGGGCAGCTAGTAGTTTTGGTTTTGCATATTTGTATTCACAGGATCCTGATTTACAGCTGGAGCGATATCCGGAAAGCTCTGTATCCGTATATCTCTTCTAGTTGTGCTTTGTATTGTTTTTTTTCCGCTGCGATGTATTTAAATATAATTTAAATCTCTGATATTTTTCTGTGTAATATTTATTCATGCTCTGTTATATTCTTGTATTTTGATGGAATTGTTGTAATAAGCAATGAAATGTTCTTCTGTCTGCGTTCTGATTTGTCGTGTTCTCAAGGTAATCCGGGATTTACTTCACGGGGAAGTTACGGGCTATCACAATATAGATTTATATTTTGATTTTGATGGAAACTGGTTGAAACAATCGAATTGGCTTGCTAAACATATCCCATTGTGTTCGGAATGGGGGTAATTAGTTATGGACGACAGTCGGTGGGTCTCATTTGGGGGTCGAAATAAAACGTTATTTTTTGGATTTTAAGAAGTGAAATTAAATATTATATATTCATTCATTTATCCAAATTCAACCCTCACATTCCTCTTTCTCAGCCCAATAAAGAAACCGCTACCCCCACTTTTTCCTGAAACCCGTCGATCCTCCCCCTTTCCAAATCGCGCCTCCTCCATCAGTGATGCCGCGCGCCACCACCCCCCCTTTCAGGCGATCGACAGCGCCAAAACTCCCCCCTTCCGTGCCACCTCCTCTTTCCTCTCTCGATTTGAACGCCCCAGGCCCAAAACCCTCCCTGAAGCCACCGCCTCAGCCTCCCGCCGCCACCTGGGTTGACCGCCGCCACCATACCCCACCTCGTAGATTTCAGCGACGAGCAGCTCTCCCCCCTCAACACAAAATCGAATTGAAGGTGACTTTTTTTTATTTATTTCCTTACTTTTTAGTGTAATTAGTTTAGGAAAATATATATGAATAAAAATCAATTTCGTATTTAAATACATAAGCGTAAATTAAAAATAGGATTTTTTTTATATATGTATGTTCATAAAGATTTGATTTTTTTATCTAAGAATAGATTATATTTTTGTTTATGCAAAACTAGGATTTTTAATCATACAAAGATATGATTTTTAAATATAAAAAGGTGTGATTTTTATTATGAAACTAGCGAAATAAAAATATAATTTTTAATATGTGAAAAGCAAGTTAAAAATACGATCTTTATCCTTCTAGTGTGGTAATAAAAATGTGATTTTTAGTTAGTACATGTTATGCGAATATTTTTAGGAAGTTAAAAAATATGGATTTTAACATAAAATCGCCTGAAACAGATCTCGTTGGAAACACGACAAAGATTTTCTACATAAGAAGAGTCGCGGCGTTTGGTTTAGCTTCTAGGTGAGAACTTCACACTTTTATTTTATTTTCTAGTTAAAATATATACTAGGATGTAGATGGTGCTTAGCAGCACCCGACACCATCGTCCACAGACCATGGATGACTTGTTTATTTGATTGATGTGTTGTGAAATTTTATTGTGTGATGTGGAATGAATAAAAAATTTATAGTTAAAAATATAATTTTTAATGTGTATATAAAATAAATATTTATAAACAAATCGGATGATTTGTTTATGTACACACATTTGACTGATATTGATTGGGATGATAAATTTTACACATCGCCCAACTGCACAAATAAAACCTGTGTTTGATTGTTTGAAACCCCACACTGGTATTTGGATGATACTGGACATACTCTAATCCCAATAATTAGTTGTATGTCAATCGACTGGTTGACAAGCTGTGTAAGCATTAAATATTTATATTTGATGCTTATGCAGTGTAGAATGCACTCTGGATGTTGGTTGATTGTTTATCATTGTTGTTATACACATGTATTGTTTGAAATCCATATAATGAAATTATATGGTAATTGACTGTGTCTGATTCCAGTCCAGAAAGAATAAATATTTTAAAATAACGAATATTTTAAAATAATGAATATTTTAAAATAATATTCAGTAAAAGATCAAAATCTGATTTTGATGTCCAATTTGGGATGGACACGAAAATATTTAAATATATAAAGCCGTGTTGATTAGATTAACGCCATTTTGACGTGAACGATATTTATATTGATTTTATTCATTTTTAGAATGAATATCGAAAAGGAATTGATTTCAAAATATAATGTTTTGAAAATAGTATCATTTATATATCGATGATATGGAATATTCAATTTTGATTTGAAATTGAATATTAAGTTGAAATCGTTTTGAAAATGAATTTAAAATGATTTATAAAATATGTTTTAAAAGGAAATCGACTAAATATATATTATATAGATAATATAATGGCCTGAATAGAATGCGCCGCGGTAGTTCCCGAATATTGACCATTGACTTTGAATCGACATTACGGGGGATCCCCCCGTCAAATTCTCCTAAAACTGGAACCGTTGGGTTTGTATCTAAAAGAGATTTATTACGAATATTAGAGATTTGAAATCTAACGGTTGGATTTGGAATAATGTCCAAATCAAATTTGGAAAAGATCGCTGTAAGTGCAGTTCGATGGCCGTTTATGGAAATCGACTATACGGGCCTTGATAAAATTATTAAAAATATCCATAATTTGTTTAAAATCAGAACAAATGATTTGGAAAGAATTAGGATGAAAAATTCCATATTTGAAAAGATAAAAATAGATTTTTATCGAAATGAACTAGTGACTGTGTTTGGAATATTTCGATGTTGGATTTCGTGATTATACAAATATCGTTATGGAAATTGAAAGATCTATTTATATCATTATTTCCAATAGGATATTTGTTTGTTGTAGTATTAGATATTGAATATAAGTTGATATGTTTTTTATCCAGAGCCTTGTATTTAATATCAAATGGGATTTGGGTTTGTTGTGAATGGTGTCTTCATTAACACTGTTCTTAAACCCAGTTGTGAAAGGATTAATTCTTTTTATTTATATTTAATGAAGTATACCAATTGATTGATATTTAATTGGGATGGAATTGAAATTGGTCTTTGGGTTTATCGTGAACGGTGTTTTAAATAACACTTGTTCTTTAACCCGATTAGCAATGGAATAAGATTTTGGGTTGTCGTGAATGGTGTCTTTAATAATACTGTTCTTAGACCCAATGGAGTTAAGAAAATCAGAAACTAACTAGAGATTAGTTAAGTTGAATGGTTTCCTGGGTTTTGATCTGATGTTGGTTTCGGCCTACGGGGTCAATACTTAGGGAATTGTTCACTTGCCTTATTCACTATAACGTCCCGCATTTTTATTGGTTTGTATTTTAATATTTAAATCAGTTTAAATATTGAATTCGTGATATAAGTGGATTTATATATTAATTAAAACGGTGTTGAACGTATACAAATATATATTAAATATATTTGAGCCCGTAATATCGCGGTAGTTCGTAATTTAACGTTCTGAACTTCAACCGAGTGTACATGATCCATTATAAATTGGATTTCCTCGAAACAAGAAACGTTCAAATCTGTTGAACTGTATTTTTCTAGCAGAAGTGAAAAATCGAGATTTCGGATTATATATTGCAAGATATGTCCAAAACAAATATTCAAATAGTCGTTGAAAAATTGTTTATCGACCGTAATGGTTTATTTGATATAACTGCATACTGGATTTGAATTTAGACAAGGTTCTTTTGGGACATAGTGATAATTTAATTTTTAGAATTTTACTGTAATTTTTAATTAATTAAATACACAACTTTTTATTTGGAGTATTTCGCACCTTATATCGATATTTTGAGATTTCACAATATAAGTTGATCTACCGATATTATTATATTTTTGGTATCGTGGCACCTCGCTGGACATTACTGTATTTTTATTTTTGTCCATAATAGTTCATAGATAAACAGAATTTTGCGTAACACTATACGCTACAAATCTAACATATGCAGCTTACTAATTACGGAAACAAAACTGAACTTAAACAATACCCGCATATCACTTTATCAGGATAATCAAATCATTTTCACGTCAATAGGATGAGTGAAACAAACAAATTATATTTAACATGAGTGTACCTCTTCACAAATTGGCCTCTTCACAAATTGGATTCCAGTAATCCATTCAACTGGAATGGCACGCTTACTATTAAATATACATACTAGTAGCCTATATATACTTAGCAGTCAAGCCACCCACTCCCTACAGTCTGAAGCCATTAAATGAATTGAAATCAAGCATGCCTTCCTCTTCAAAGACATCACTTCAAGCATGGTGTAAATTACATCTAACGTACAAAAGCATGGCACTCCATTTTGTACAGTACATAAAAAAGACAACCTACTCTAGGAAAACAGCAAGTCTATACATAAAAAAAATTATGCAAAACCATACTGAAATAAATACAAACCATACTTCAGAAAGGAACCCACCCTACATTCCTATTGCCCTATACCTTCGCCATGAATATTAGAGGTTATTATAAATACAATATGCCTCATTTTCTTTTCACTGGAAAAGCAGTAAACAAAAATGGAAAAATGAGTCTTCGAAAAATCATAATTAATTCAATCCTCTTCTAAAAATTGTAAAATAAACGTATTCAAGCTCCAGGTGAATTTCCTTTCGACCTTGTATGGGTTTCGCTCCATTCGAACCTACTGTTTTCGCGCAGTCATTATTTAAGCGTCACCCAGGGTTCATTTGTTTGAGAATCAAACCGATTAGTGGTGGTTTGGCTTTTAGTTTGAGCTCGTGAATGGAAGAGGAGGAGTGGACCAGGAGCCTTTATATTGCAGTGTAACGGTGAAAGTATAGAAGAGGGTGAGTCAGTAGGGTGAACGGAGCATCAGAGACTCAGCCATGGGAACTTTAGGTTTGGAGCATGCTGTTGTGGAAGTGATGGGGCTATCCATGTGGGTGGTGGAGTATGCTGTGTGTGCAAGTATATACAAAGGGGGGTTTAATGTTTGAGGATGGTTGCACTGAGGATGGAGTGACGCGGACATAGTGGTCTGGTATGTTAAAAGGAGGCTGACGCACTGTTGTTGAGGGGGTGGTGTCGGAGTTTGGAGGAGGGCCGAGTAGCTAGAGGAAGTGGCACGGAAAATCTGGTGGTGGAGATGTTATCAACGTCGGTGGAGTGGATGGTTTCAAAGCCATGCAAGTTTTCAGTAATGACACCATACATGAATGAAGATGGGGGATCCTCTTTGTTGAACGCAAGCATGAGTTGCTGGGAGGAAACGTGGAGTAAGGGAGACAAGAAACTGTTGAAGGCGTGAAGGAGTGGCGTACTATAAACATGGGGGGCGAGTTAAAGCTGTTCATGGGAAAGGAGACGCTGAGGGTCGGCTTTGCTTTAGAAAGTGGCAGTGCGAGTCTTGTGGGTTAGTGAAGAACCATGTACAGCATGGAGTCGCGTGGACTGTATGGTAGAACCGCCATGGACATTGGAAGAAAAGTAGCGGAGGAGTAGCCATCGAAGTGAGCATGGTGACTTTGGAAATAACATGCTGCTCGAACAAGTCCGAGGAGGAAGAAGGAAATGGTTGGTTAATATCCTTAACAAAAATCAGAGAAACTGATCATGATGGACCGTGACAACCAAATCTACAATATGGAATTAACGGGGCTGAGAACAAGAACTATTGGAATTTCGTCAAGCGTCGGTTTGATTTAAACAAACGAAAGCGGGACTGTTAACTGATGCAAATCGTTATTTAACAGTTAACGCGCAAAGGTGAGTAAACTCACTAATTCTGATTATTTTTATAATATTATAATCGTTATTTAATATTGTTAAATAATGGTTAAATGATGCATGATGGTTGTTTGGATGAATTGCTGATAAATTGGTTGAAATAATTATAATCGTTGTTTTCATATAATGCATTAGTTATAAAGGGGAATATAGCAGCGTATTGCATTAGTTATAAAAAAGAATATAGCAGCGTTTTGCAGTAGTTATAAAGGGGAATATAGCAGCATATTGTAGTAGTTATAAAAGAGAATATAGCAGCGTATTGCATTAGTTATAAAAAAGAATATAGCAGCGTTTTGCAGTAGTTATAAAGGGGAATATAGCAGCATATTGTAGTAGTTATAAAAGAGAATATAGCAGCGTATTGCAGTAGTTATAAAAGAGAATATAGCAGCGTACTGCAGTAGTTATAAAAGAGAATATAGCAGCATATTGCAGTAGTTATAAAAGAGAATATAGCAGCGTATTGCATTAGTTATAAAGGAAAATATAGCGGCGTATTGCATTAGTTAAAATATACCGGTTTTAAAGTGAGTCGATAAGTTATAATGTTTTAAAAAGATATACTGAACATGATAAGGAAAGTGATATAGTTTTAAAGAAATTAGAACCTGTTGTACGTTGGTTGGGTTGAGTAACTTTCGAGGCGTCAATTTGATGTTGGTTTCGGCCTTCGGGGTTGAAACATAGAAATTTATTCACTTACCGATTTATAAGGAGGAACTAATAGAGTAGAAGTGAAGGGAAGTAAGGAAGAGTTTATAAAATATGGGAAACTTGAAAGTTAGTATTAAATAAAAGGGCTAGTATTTGTGAATGGATGTTTGTTTTTACTTCGATAGTTAAATAACCGACCATCGAAGTGTTTTGACCATCGTTGTCAATACGGAGAGACCGGTTGGATATATTATCTGAAAACCACTCTGTATAGACATAAGCGCTGCGGATTAGATTATGCTGAAGAAAGTTGAAGACGGAGTGAAATGCAAGGGTCTCCTGTTCTAGAATGTTGCTTTCTGTTTGTCCAGTCCCAGGACAACTTGTATGGACGAGTGTCTGACAGAGTATACCTAACAAATCACGTACAGTTGATCTAAAGGTATTACGTCTGGTGGCGGAGGAATTCGTTCCTCTTAGCTTTTGATACCCGTGATATTTTTGGAAATCGATTAGTGAATTGACGGGTTTGACGATGTGGCATTCAAAGTGAATGGTGATCAGATGTTCTGAAGACAGACGTAGCCTCTAGCCTCACAACCAGGAAGTAACAAAAGCTGGGCTAGGCAGCATGGCTAGTTGGGTCATACCAAGCAGGGTGTATTGTCACCGGTCTAGAGAAAATTCATATTTGTTCTTCTTTTTCGATTCTGTATCTTTGGATTTCGGTTGGATGGCCAACAACCGTGGGAGGCAATATATTCGCGACACTCAAGCTAAATGAGTGAGCGGTCATGTGTGGCCGGGTTGCAAGACGTTCTTGTTGAACCTGCAGTGTATACCCTCTAGAGTACACTGATCGGAAGGTGCTCCCATACCTTGTCTTTTGGAATCCAATCTCCAATAAGTGCCCTGCGGTTTATGATTTTATACAATATATTTATATGTGGATCGTGAGATGCAAGCGTTCTGCTACTTGGATATTTATTTGATTAGACATTATTATAATATCAATGGAGTTTGATATCAAGTATTTTGAGTTATAGTAAGGTAAAAACGGTCCTTGTTTATGTGTGGGCTGGTCTTACTATTATCTTTTTGTTTCAAAAGGATTTTCAAAGTTAAACGATATGGTTGGAATTTACTCACACCCGTCCCATGACTGACCCAGAGTTTATTTTGTTTGTGTTTTCCCTAAACTCTTGGGTGCCCAAATTTGTATGGGCAGTCAAGTGTTTCCGGACTTTGTAGATATACTTGGAGGATCTCAAACTGGAGGCTTCACCATTTAGTTATTTAGAGATTATTTTCGCTGTGATGTATATGAGTTATACTCTGATATGATATATAAGTTCAAATTCAGATTTTGTATTTCGAAGTTATGTTATAATACAATTTATTCGTTCCGCTGTGAGATTCGTGTTTTACTCTGATTATGTTCAGTTGTGTTCTTCTTCTTCTATTCTATAATTTCTATCTTTTCTATCTCATCCTCTAATTTCTTTCTATTAATGATCTGAATTTTCGTGCACTTTGAGTTGAATGTGTAGGATATTAGTCAGCTCAAATTGGTATGGATTTTGGGCCGTTACATTCACGGTTAAAGGCTTATGAAATGGAATGTGATTTTGGGTTTATCGTGAACCATGTTTTAAAGGACATTGGTTCCTTAACCCAGTTAAAGACAGGAATAAGATTTTGGGTTGTCATGAATGGTATCTTTAATAATACTGTTCTTAGACCTAATGGAGTTAAGAAAATCAGAAACTAACTGGAGAATAGTTAAGTTGAATGGTTTCCTGGGTATTGATCTGATGTTGTTTTCGGCCTTCAGGGTTAATACTTAAGGAATTGTTCACTTCCTAATTTACGGCTAAAGTCTGATGGAATGGAATGTGATTTTGGGTTTCTCGTGAACCGTGTTTAAAATGACATTGGTTCTTTAACCCAGTTAAAGGCAGGATATGATATCCTAGGTTAAACAATCGTTAATATTGATTTCTAGGAAGATTAAAACCAAGTGGAGTTTTATTGCATCTTTAATTAGATTGAATTGATATCCAAAGGAAGATTAAAGAATAAATTTAGAGAATTTATCTTTGATAAAATTAATGGGAACCTTTCCCAAAGTGTATGAATATTTGGACAAAGAAATATTCTGGATTGGAATGAGGCGTATGTTGTGTTTTTATAGCACTTGTTTATTATATACGCGAGTTATTCCGAAAGACTGGGTTTATCCCATTCTGAATAACTGATTCGACGATGTGTCGGGGATGAAGACGGTGGTTGAAGACCGGAGGTCTTCACATCGTTTGATGATCACTGATGTCTTGATTGGGCTATACACCCAAGGCGAGGTAATAAGTGGTGATCGTCCAAACGTTCTTGCAGATCGACAGATATGCGAGGGCCTCTCCCATGTATTAGACATATGGCGGAGGAATAAGGTGCCTCTGGTTTTGTTCAGACCCCAAACGAACTTGTAAACAGATGTGTATCTGACATCGGATTTAATTTTGTGTGATTGATAGACGTCGGTTGCATAGCGTGGATTGCCTGTGTGGCATGCTGAGATGCAAATGATCAAGGCTTCTGTTGAAAAGCAGAGTCTTGTGGTTGATGATCAAAGCACAGCTTAAATATAGCATAGCTTTGTGTAGCATTAATTGGTGAGCCTCACACACCGGTGTGAACCAGAAATGGGAGAGGACCTCAGGGAGGGCATGTGTTTCCTTCTAGCTAGGAGTGGTGTCCTCGTTTTGCACGCCTTGGCATTTTACTTATGTGGATGATTGATAGCAGGTGCCTCAGATATATCGGTTGACCCGGGGCCGATGGAGTCATTTTGCTCATTGACGCCCCATAGGGTGGGGAAACGCAGTGTTCAGACATTTTAATCCTCATCGGGGTGGACCGGCCCTGACGATCCAAAAGCTTGACCGAGTACTTGCCTGAGACATGGGCCAGAGCATCTCGAAGCGGTAAGGACGGTCCCTTACCTTGGTTCACAGATGGAAATCCAACTTCCAATACGTGACTTTGCGGTTTTGATTGTAGAACCTAGTATGGTGACATAGTGGTATGGGGCACTTATGCCGTCTATGATTGATACTTATGATTGAAATTGTTTTGACACTATACACTTTTAGTAATAATAAAACATGAAATTTTACGTACCAAGCATTCTTGGCTATTATAAGGTAAAAACTCTATCCTCCGGCTTGCGTTGCATTTTGTGGTGGGTCCTGAGTCTTATAATAGCTTCATTGTTCTTTATTTACCATTGCACTGTTGTTTTATGCACTGGTATTCTTGGGAGGAAACTCGTTCCGTGTTTTATGGCGTGGTCCCTTGATTTACCTAACTTTAAAATCAAATTTATAATTGTTTAAGTTCTCACACCAGTCACATGACTGACCTGGAGTTTATTGTTCTAACCTAAACTCTGGGTGCCTTTATTTTCCACACGGGTAGCTAGTTGTTTAGGGTTTGCAGATTTATATTCACAGGATCCTGGTATACAGCTGGAATGATATTCAGAGAGCTCTGTATCCGTGTATCTTTTTCAGTTAAGTTTGTATTATTTTTCCACTACTATGTAGTGTATTGTAATATCTGATATTTAGTAAATGTGTAATATTTATTCATACAATGTATATTCTTGTATTCTGATGAAATTGTTGTAATAAGCAATGAAATGTTCTTTTGTTTGTTTTCTGATTTGTCGTGTTCTCAATTCAATCCGGGCATTCCTTCACGGGGAAGTTCGGGTCATTTCATTGTGGTATCAGAGCTTTGGTTAATTGAGCACGGAGAACAAGACACGTTAGGACCAAACGAAAGAATTCATCAGAGATTGGATTTGCAATATCCAACGAGAATTACTCGTTAAAGATAGGATCAGTAGTATCCTAGAACGAGTTAAAAGAGTGTTATTTTTAAAAATCAAAATGAAAACCACTTTTGTTTTGAAAATTTAAACCTTATTCAACGTATTTGACTATATATTTATATTGAATTTGGACAATCCAATATATAATGATTTTGCATATACGTCTGATCCATGTGTATACGTAGTTTTAATATACTGGATATGTAACACCCCTAAGTCCCACATCGTGGAATCATGTGTGAAGTGGGTACTTATATAGTAGAGCCCATCTCTTACTAACGCTGAGGCCTAGTGTTGGAAAACCCTACACCTGAGAGGTGGCAAAGTAGGGACAATATCGGTGTTAGTAGAGAGGTTGGATCAATCTATGTGGCAACGCCATGTGTTGGAAGATCTAGAAACTTAGCTGAGGCCTTTTGAGGAACAAAACCCCATACCTATACAGTGGCTAAGTTGGGGACAATATCTTGCGTGAACTGAGTTTTGGGCTGTTACAGTGGTATCAGAGCCAATACCCAGCCGGAATTGTGGCTCCTGTGTGGACCACAGCGCCTGGGTGAGGTGTTTATGAGCCAACGGGGACGTTGGGCTCTGTAGGAGGAGAGAATGTAACACCCCTAATTCCCACATCATGGAATCATGTGTGAAGTGGGTACTTATATAGTAGAGCCCATCTCTTACTAATGCCGAGGCCTAGTGATGGAAAACCCTACACCTGAGAGGTGGCAAAGTAGGGACAATATAGGTGATAGTAGGGAGGTTGGCCCAGTCTATGTGGCAACGCCATGTGTTGGCAGATCTAGAAACTTAGCCGAGTCCTTTTGAGGAACAAAACCCCATACCTATACGGTGGCTAAGTTGGGGACAATATCTTGCGTGAACGGAGGTGCGGGCTGTTACAGGAAAGATATAGAATCACACTCTAGTCATCCGGGGATGAAACTATTGATGACTATATAGCATCAGTAGTTTGTGTTCGAGTTTCGAAAGTGGGATATCTATATATTTCCAATTGACTGATGTGAGAACCAAAACTAGGTAGGGCTTATTGTTGTGATTTGGCATAAAAATCTAATTTTTGGACTATGTATCAAAGTTATGAATTTGAAAAGCTAATCAACTAATTGATTGCTGGTTGTGTTGTTTGATTAATTAAAATTTGAACCATTTAGCCAAATTGTATCAAATATTGAACTAAATTGAAAATTATTTGGAATTGCATGCATGTACATATATATGTCTGAACAGGTCATAGCAAGGAGGCTAGAGCAGAGGAATAAAATTGTTTGCCCGACAAATAGGTACACGTTTACTAATTTCTTGGGTTTTGGATGATTTTATGAGCCGATTGGCGAGTCGCTTGGCTGTTTATTTTTCGTTTTGGATTGGAGAGGCTTGTATGGCGATTTTGGGATTTTCCCGGCGCTCCCTTGCAGGGAAGGTTATGCCGAATTTTTTTGAAAATTTAGAGTGTTAGCCAAATTTTTGGAAAATTTGAAAAGTTCTTAGAAACTGAAAAGTTGAAGAACTTAAGCCATAAAGAAAATAATGAAAGTTGAGTTGGTTTGTAAAACAACTTTCAACTCCGTTCCTTTTCGAGGGTGAAAATATTTTAAGTGGGGGAGATTGTAATAACCCGGTAAATCCGAACCAATTTAAAATTTTTATTTTGGCAATTTTAATGCATTTTGAATATTTAAAATGATTTATTTTAAATAATAACAACGAGAAATTTATTTTGAATAGAATTGGAATGTATATTTTTATTTGAATCGACGTGTAATAACCCGGAAATCTGAGCCAATTTAAAAATTTTATTTTGGCAATTTTAGCGAATTTTGAATATTTAAAATGTATTATTTTAAATAATATCAACGAGAAATTTATTTTGAATAGAATTCGAACGTATATATTTATATAGATTGTCGTTAGAATATAAATAATTACTTATAATTATAAAAGGAACTGAAAATGGCGCGGTAGTTCGATAATTCGATTTCAAACTTCAAATGAATGTATCGGGTGCAAAATAAGCCGGATTTTAGTGAAACCGAAAATATTAGAATCTAATTGAGAATATCTTTCAAACGAATCCAAAAAATCGAAATTTCATAGCGGGAATCAAAAGTTATGTCCAAATGAATTTTCAGAATAGTCGCTATGGAATTTCGGCCTTTAAAAATAGCCATTTTGCAAACGACCTCGGTTTTCGACGAAACCACTTTTGTTGGATCCATGATGTCAAGTTATTGCTAGGTTTCAAATTTCGTAATTTTTCAAATCAATATGTGAGCGTGGCAAAGGAAAACGCGTATGACCGATTTTAGTTGATTTTAATCGACTGGAAAATGGCCATTTTTCTAACGGTCTCGGAATTTAACGAAATTAGTTTTGTTAGGACCGTATTGTCAATACAAAGTAGAAAATATTTTTCTGGAATTTTTCTGGTTAGTATGTGGCCCCGGTAAATTGAAATGCGCGTTCAAATTCAATATATAGAGTTATATGTTGATTTTGACGAAAAATGATCGAAATGGTCAAATCAGCTTACGATACATATCCCATTGTGTTCGGAATGGGTGTAATTAGCTATGGACGACAGGCGGTGGGTTTCGTTTCGAGGGCGAAATAAAAAGATACCCTTTTGAATTTAAAAATTATAAAATAAATCATAATATATATTATAAATTCCTATACCTTGCCCCCCATGTTCATTTCAAATCGAAAAAGAAAAAAAAGGGGCGACCGGGGGGGGGGGCACTTCATCGCGCCCCCCCCCCCCTCAGTGGCGCGCCGCCTCCCCCTTCTTCTTCTCCCTCCTCCTTCTTCCTCGGTTCTTCTCTCCCCTTCCTCTTCCTCAAATCGACTGCATACCCGTATCCCCTAACCCGCCACGGAAGCCACCGCACCCCCTTAAACCCTCCTCCTGCCTGAACCACCGCCCGAAGGCCACCACCCTCTGACGCAGTAGCAACGCCCCCTTCTTCTAGCGCACCCCTCCCCTTTTCCACTTCCAGTCGAAGGTAACGCAGTCCTTTCTCTCGCTCCTCCTTCTATGACCCAGGCCAATGTGAGTTTCCTCCTTTATCCTTCTTCGATTTAAAACTGACTTTTAATATGAGGAAAGTTTGAATTTTTATATGATAGGAAGATTAAAAATATAATTTTTATATGATAGGAAGATTAAAAATATAATTTTTATATGATAGGATGATTAAAAATTATAATTTTTATATGATAGGAAGGTTAAAAATATAATATTTATATTATAGAAAGGTTAAAAATATAATTTTTATATGTGTAGTAAAGTAAGAATATAATTTTTAGTGAATATAAAAATTCGATTTTTATAAACATGAAAGAATATGCATGAAAGATATGATCTTTATTTGTTTTAAAAATATGGTTTTCATATGCTTAGCACAATAAAAATTCGATTTTTATCTATGTAGAGTAGCAATAAAAATGTAATCTTTTTTATACGTGTAGCAAATAAAAATGTGATTTTTTATTTATTGTGAAGTGAACAATATAAAAATATAATCTTGACAATATATGAAGTGAAATAAAAGTATGAACTTTATTTTTATCGTGAAGTAGAGAGAATATAAAAATATGTTATTTTTATATATGTAGTGAATACGGACAACGAAAGTGACAGAAAGCAAGCACGGTGAAGATGTTCTACATATGATGTGTCGTGGAGTTTGGTTTAGCTGTCGGTGAGAACTTCTCACTTTTAATTTGATTTTCTAGTTAAAATATATACTAGGATGCAAACGGTGTTTAGTAGTACCCGACACCCGTCGTCCACAGACCATGGACGGCTTGTATGCTTGTTTGTTTGATTTTGATGTGTAGTTGATTGTGTGATGTAATGTGAAATGAAATAAAATATTTATATAGTTAAAAATATTTTATAGCTGAAAATAGAATTTTTAACGTGTATTTAAAATGAAATAAATATAAACAAATCGAAGGATTTGTTTATATACACACATTTGAGTGATATTGACTGGGACGATAAATTTTACACATCGTCCAACTACACAAATACAATCTCTGTTTGATTGTTTGAAAACCCCACACGGGTATTGGGATGATATATGACATACACTAGTCCCAATAATTAGCTGTATGTCGATCGATTGATTGACAGGCTTTTATAAGCGTTAAATATTTATATTTGTTGCTTATACAGTGTTGGACGCACTCTGGATGATGGTTGATTATTTATCGTTGTTATTTTATACATGTGTTGTAGAAAATCCATATAATTAACATTATATGGTAATTGATTGGGCCTCATTCCAGTTTTGAAATAAAATATTTGAAATAGAATATTCGAATAGAATATTTGCAAATAGAAATATTTGAAGCTGTGTTGATTAGATTTACGCCATTTTGACGTGAACGATATTTATATCGATTTTATTCATTTTATAATGAACATCGAAAGTGATTTCAAAATCTGATATTTTGAAACGATTTGAAATTCGAATTAAAATTGAATAGAATTGAATTTGGATTAAAATTGAATAGAATTGAATTCGAATTAAAATTGAATAGAATTGAATTCGAATTAAAATAATATTGAAACGAATTCGAATTGATTTGAAATTTAATAGAATTGAAATTCGAATTAAATTGAAAAGAATTGAAATTCGAATTAAATTGAAAGAATCGAAATTCGAATTAGATTGAAATAGAATTGAAATCGTTTTGAATTGAATGTAAAACGTATTGAAATTGAACTGAAATCAATTTAAATTAAAACCGATTTGAATTAAAATGGATTTGAATTGAAATCGAGTTGAAATGAATTTAAAACGAATTTATATCGGAAAGATTAAATTTTGATTTGAATTTGAAATGAAGTTGAAATCGTTTTGAAAATGAATTTAAAACGATTTATAAAATACATTTTAAAAAGGGAATCGACGAAATATATATAATATATATATATTATATATAATGGCCTGAATAGAACGCGCCACGCCGCGGCAGTTCGTGAATTTCGTCCATTGACTTCGAATGGATAATGCGGGAGATCCGACCGTCGGGTTCTCCTAAAACCGGAACCGTTGGGTTCGTATCGAAAAGGGCTTTCTAACGAATATTAGAGATTTGAAATCTAACGGTAGGATTTGGAATTATGTCCAAATCAAATTTGGAAAAGGTCGTTGTAAGTGCAGTTCGATGGCCGTTGATGGAAATCGACTGTACAGGCCTTGATAAAATTCTTAAATATATCAATAATTTGTGTAAAATCATAAGAAATGATTTGTGAAGAACTGGGATGAAAAACTCCATATTTGAAAAGATAAAAATAGATTTCTATCGAAATGAACTAGTTTTGAACTAGAATATTAATTTATTTATTTTTTTAAAATAAATAAATTGAATTTGAAATGGTTTTGAAAATAACCAGGATTTCCAATAATTGAATTGGAATGGATTTGAATCGAAATCATCTTCGGAATAGTTCGATGTTGGATTTCGTGATTATACAGATGTTGTTATGGAAATTTGAAAGATACATATATATATATCGTTATTTCCAATACGATATTTGTTGGTCGTAGAATTTGATATTGAATATATGCCGATATATTTTCTATTCAGAGCCTTGTATTTAATATCAAATGCGATTTGGGTTTGTCGTGAATGGTGTCTTCATTAACACTGTTCTTAAGCCCAGTTGAGAAAAAGATTAAATCTTTTTATTTAGATTTAATGAAGTGTACCAATTAAATGATATTTAATTAGAATTGAATTGGTATTGATTTTTGGGTTTATCGTGAACAGTGTTTTAAATAACACTTGTTCTTTAACACGAAAATTGATGGAATGTGATTTTGGGTTGTCGTGAACGGTATCTTCAATAATACTGTTCTTAGACCCAAAGGAGTTAAGAAAATCAGAAACTAACTGGAGATTAGTTAAGTTGAATGGTTTCTAGTGTATTGATCTGATGTTGGTTTCGGCCTTTAGGGTTAATACTTAGGGAACTGCTCACTTGCTAATTTATGGTTAGGGACTGATTGAAATGGAATGTGATTTTGGGTTTATCGTGAACCGTGTTTTAAATGACATTGATTCTTTAACCCAGTCAAAGATTAAAAACTAAGTGGAGTTTTAATGAATCTTTAATTAGATTGAAAAGATCGAGAATGGAGTTTCACTAGTTTTGCTCCAGGCGATAGTTAAATCTTTAATTAGATTTAAACGTGAAATGGTAATTGAATTTACCGATAACACCGTGGTGTTAGATATGAAGTATTACCAGTTTTACTTCATGGGAGGAATAGGTTGGGATCGGGAAATAAAATAAATGATCACTTCGGTGTGGATCGCTAATCCCGACAAGTTTGAATTGAAATTCAAAAGTAGATTAAAGAATAAATTTAAAGGAATTTATCTTCGATAAAATTAATGGGAACCTTTCCCTGAGAATGTGAAATTTAGAAACTAACTGTAGGTTAGCTAGGAAGAATGGTTTCCTAGGTATTGATCTGATGTTGGTTTCGGCCTTCGGGGTTAATATTTGGGGAATTATTCTCTTGCTAATTTACGGTTAGTGACTGATGAATTGGAATGAGGCATATGTTGTGTTTGTGTAACACTTGTTTATTATATACGCGAGTTATTCAGAAAGACCGGGTTTATCCCATTCTGAATAACTGATTCGACGTGGTGTCGAAGAGGAAGACGGTGGTTGAAGACCGGAGGTCTACACGTCGTTTGGGTGATTACTGATGATCTTGATTGGGCTGTACACCCAAGAGGAGGGAATCAGTTGGTGATTGTCCAGACGTACTTGGAGATCGATGGACATGCGAGGTACAAGGTGCCTTCGGTTTCGTTCAGACCCAGAATGAACTTGTAAATGGACTATGTGTCTGACATTGGATTTTAGTCTGTGTGATTGATTTCTATTAAATATATATCTGTTTGGCGGCGGGGAATTTATTCTCTTGATTAACGCCCTTCTCTGAGACATACGAGCTCAGGGGTTATATATTGATGGATATCAATCGCATGGAGTGAATTGCCTGTGTGGCATGCCTAAGTGGCAAATGATCAAGGCTTCTGTTGAAAAGCAAAGTCTTGTGGTTGATGATCAAAGCACGGCCTGTATGGCATAGCTTTGTGTAACGTTGATTCGCGAGCCTCACACCCCAGTGGTGAACCAAAAACGGGAGAGGACCTTAGGGAGGACATGCATTTCTTTCTAGTTTGAAGTGGCGTCGGTGGTTTTACACACCCTGACGAGTTTGACTTATGTGGTTGTTACTGTTGCGAGGCGCCTTGGATATATCGGTGACTATGTGAAGCCGATAGAGTCATTCGTTGGCTCATTTACGCCCCAAAGGGCGGGGAAACGTAGTGTTCAGGCATTTTAATCCACATCGGTGGACCGGCCTTTACGATCTAAGGGGCAGTTGCGGCTATTCCTGAGGCTCGGGCTAGACAGTCTCGAATCGATAGAGGACGATCCCTGGCCTCGGTTCATAGATGGAAATCCAATTTCCAAATACGTGTCTTTGCGGTTTTATTTGTAGAGCCTAGTATGGCGACATAGTGGGATGGGGCACTCATGCCGTCTATGATTGGTACTTATGATTTGAAGTTGTTTTATACACTATGCACTTATAATAGTATCAAATGATTTGTTTTAAACGTATCAAGCATTCTTGGCTATTATAAGGTAAAAACCCTATCTTTCGGCTTGCGTTGCATTGTGTGATGGGACCTGGGTCTTATAATAGCTTCATTGTTCTTTATTTAGCATTGCGCTGTTGTTTTATGCACTGGTGTTCTTGGGAGGAAACCCGTTCCGTGTTATACGGCGTGGTCCCTTGATTTACCTAACTCTAAAATAAAGATTAATAACTGTTTTAGTTCTCACAAGAATCCCATGACTGACCTGGAGTTTATTGTTTTAACCTAAACTCTGGGGGACCTTATTTTGACACGGGCAGCTAGTAGTTTTGATTTTGCAGATTTATATTCATAGGATCCTGGTTTACAGCTGGAACGATATCCGGAAAGCTTTTGTATCCGTATATCTCCTTCAGTTGTATTTTGTATTATTTTCCGCTGCTTTGTAATTTATTGTAATCTCTGATATTTATCGAATGTATTTTATTTGGTGTCGTCGATCGCTTGAAGGGGGGTGGTGGCG
This sequence comes from Allium sativum, assembly GCA_030737875.1. NCBI lineage: Eukaryota > Viridiplantae > Streptophyta > Magnoliopsida > Asparagales > Amaryllidaceae > Allium > Allium sativum. The sequence continues at coordinate 181,255,982 of CM060913.1, read as the reverse complement.
CGCGGCATCTTTCGGCTTGCGTTGCATTGTGTGATGGGACCTGGGTCTTATAATAGCTTCATTGTTCTTTATTTAGCATTGCGCTGTTGTTTTATGCACTGGTGTTCTTGGGAGGAAACCCGTTCCGTGTTATACGGCGTGGTCCCTTGATTTACCTAACTCTAAAATAAAGATTAATAACTGTTTTAGTTCTCACAAGAATCCCATGACTGACCTGGAGTTTATTGTTTTAACCTAAACTCTGGGGGACCTTATTTTGACACGGGCAGCTAGTAGTTTTGATTTTGCAGATTTATATTCATAGGATCCTGGTTTACAGCTGGAACGATATCCGGAAAGCTTTTGTATCCGTATATCTCCTTCAGTTGTATTTTGTATTATTTTCCGCTGCTTTGTAATTTATTGTAATCTCTGATATTTATCGAATGTATTTTATTTGGTGTCGTCGATCGCTTGAAGGGGGGTGGTGGCGCGCGGCATCTTTCGGCTTGCGTTGCATTGTGTGATGGGACCTGGGTCTTATAATAGCTTCATTGTTCTTTATTTAGCATTGCGCTGTTGTTTTATGCACTGGTGTTCTTGGGAGGAAACCCGTTCCGTGTTATACGGCGTGGTCCCTTGATTTACCTAACTCTAAAATAAAGATTAATAACTGTTTTAGTTCTCACAAGAATCCCATGACTGACCTGGAGTTTATTGTTTTAACCTAAACTCTGGGGGACCTTATTTTGACACGGGCAGCTAGTAGTTTTGATTTTGCAGATTTATATTCATAGGATCCTGGTTTACAGCTGGAACGATATCCGGAAAGCTTTTGTATCCGTATATCTCCTTCAGTTGTATTTTGTATTATTTTCCGCTGCTTTGTAATTTATTGTAATCTCTGATATTTATCGAATGTATTTTATTTGTTAATACTGTATATTCTTGTATTCTGATGAATTGTTGTAATTAACAATGAAATGTTCTTCAGTTTGGGTTCTGATTTTTCGTGTTCTCAAAGCGATCAGTTTAGCGACTGATTCGGATCGAGCGAAATTCCTTGTCATTACACGACATTAGAATATAAATATTTATTTCAATTATAAAAGGAATTGAAAATGGCGCGGTAGTTTGAAAATTCGATTTCAAATTTCAAATGAATGTACAGGATTCAAAATAAACCGGATTTTAGAGAAACCAAAAATATTAGAATCAATTTGAAAATATCTTTCCAACAAATCCGAAAAATCCAAATTTCATAGCGGGAATAAAAAGTTACGCCCAATTGAAAATTCAGAGTAGTCGCTACGGAAAATATAGCCCTTAAAAATAGCGATTTTGTAAACGACCTCCGTTTTCAACGAAACCACTTTTGTTGGATCAGGGATGTCAAGTTATTGCTAGATTCATAATTTTGGGATTAATATGTGTGTGTGGCGAAAGAAAACGTGTTATAACAGTTTTAGTCAATTTGGATCGAAAAGAAAATGGCCATTTTTCAAACTGTCTTCAAATTTGACGAAATTAGCTTTGTTAGAACCGTATCATTAATACGAAGCTAGAAATATTTTTTCTGGAATTTTTGAGTCCGTTTGTAGCCCCGGTAAATTGAAATGTGCGTTCAAATTCAATATATAGATTTATATTTTGATTTTGACGGACACTGGTCGAAACAATCGAATTGGCTTGCAAAACATATCCCATTGTGTTCGGAATGGGGGTAATTAGTTATGGATGACAGTCGGTGGGTCTCATTTGGGGGTCGAAATAAAAAGTTACTTTTTGGATTTTTAAAAGTGAAATTAAATATTATATATATATATATATATTCATTTATCCAAAGTCAACCCTCACTTTCCTCTTTCTCAGCCCAATAAAGAAACTGCTACCCCCCTTTTTCCTTAAACCCGTCGATCCTCCCCCTTTCCAAATCACGCCTCCTCCACCAGTGATGCCGCGCGCCACCACCCCCCTTCAAGCGATCGACGGCACCAAAACTCGCCCCCTTCCGTGCCACCTCCTCTTTCCTCTCTCGATTTGAACGCCCCAGGCCCTAAACCCTCCCTGAAGCCACCGCCTCAGCCTCCCGCCGCCATCTGGGTTGACCGCCGCCACCATACCCCCTCCTTGATTTCCGCGACGAGCACCCCTCCCCCCTATACACAAAATCGAATTGAAGGTGATTATTTTTTAATTTCCTTTCTTTTTAGTGTAATTAGTTTAGGAAAATATATATGAATAAAAATCAGTTTTATATTTATATATACTAGCGTAAATTAAAAATAGGATTTTTTATATATGTATGTTCATAAATATTTGATTTTTTTATCTAAGAAAAGATTAGATTTTTATTTATGCAAAACTAGGATTTTTAATCATATAAAGATATGATTTTTAAATATAAAAAGGTGTGATATTTATTATGAAGCTAGCGAAATAAAAATATAATTTTTAACATGTGAATAGCAAGTTAAAAATACGATCTTCATCCTTCTATTGTGGTAATAAAAATGTGATTTTTAGTTAGTACATGTTATGCGAATATTTTTAGCAAGTTAAAAATATTATTTTTAACATAAAACCACATGAAACAGATCTCGTTGCTAACACGATGAAGATTTTCTACATAAGAAGAGTCGCGGCGTTTGGTTTACCTTCTAGGTGAGAACTTCTCACTTTTATTTTATTTTCTGGTTAAAATATATACTAGGATGCAGACGGTGCTTAGCAGCACTCGACACCCGTCGCCCACAGACCATGGATGACTTGTTTCTTTGATTGATGAGTTGTCAAATTTTATTGTATGATGTGGAATGAATAAATATTCTATAGTTAAAAATATAATTTTTAATCTGTATATAAAATAAATATTTATAAACAAATCAGACGATTTGTTTATGTACACACATTTGACTGATATTGATTGGGACGATAAATTTTACACATTACCCAACTGCACAAATAAAACCTGTGTTTGATTGTTTGAAACCCCACACGGGTTTTGGGATGATACTGGACATACACTAATCCCAATAATTAGTTGTATGTCAATCGATTGGTTGACAAGCTGTGTAAGCGTTAAATATTTATATTTGATGCTTATGCAGTGTAAAATGCACTCTGGATGTTGGTTGATTATTTATTATTATTGTTATACACATGTATTGTATGCAATCCATATAATCAAATTATATGGTAATTGACTGTGTCTGATTCCAGTCCAGAAAGAATAAATATTTTAAAATAACGAATATTTTAAAATAATGAATATTTTAAAATAATATTCAGTAAAAGATCAAAATCTGATTTTGATGTCCGATTTGGGATGGACATAAAAATATTTAAATATATAAAGTCATGTTGATTAGATTAACGCCATTTTGACGTGAACGATAATTATATCGATTTTATTCATTTTTAGAATGAATATCGAAAAGGAGTTGATTTCAAAATATAATGTTTTGAAAATAGTATCATTTATATATCGATGATATGGAATATTCAATTTTGATTTGAAATTGAATATGAATTTGAAATCATATTGAAAATGAATTTAAAACGATTTATAAAATATGTTTTAAAAGGAAATCGACGAAATATATTTTACATATATAATATAATGGCCTGAATAGAACGCGTCGCGCTGCGGTAGTTCGCGAATTTCGACAATTGACTTCGAATGGACATTACGGGAGATCCTCCATCGGATTCTCCTAAAAATGAAACCGTTGGGTTCGTATCGAAATGAGCTTTCTAACGAATATTAGAGATTTGAAATCTAACGGTTGGATTTGGGATTATGTCCAAGTCAAATTTGGAAAAGGTCATTGTAAGTGCAGTTCGATGGCCGTTTATGGAAATTGACTGTATGGGCCTTGATAAAATTATTAAAAATATCCATAATTTGTGTAAAATCATAACAAATGATTCGGAAAGAATTGGGATGAAAAATTCCATATTTGAAAAGATAAAAATAGATTTTTATCGAAATGAACTAGTTTTGAACTAGAATTATAATCCCATTATTTTTAAAATAAATAAATTGAATTTGAAATGGTTTTAATAATAACCAGAATTTCCAATATATAAATTGGAAGTGGATTTGAATCAAATCTTTCTTTGGAATATTTTGATGTTGGATTTCGTGATTATACAGATATCATTACGGAAATTTGATAGATATATGTATATCGTTATTTCCAATAGGATATTTGTCGGTTGTGGTATTTGATATTGAATATAAGCCGATATACTTTCTATTCAGAGCCTTGTATTTAATATCGAATGGGGTTTGGGTTTGTCGTGAATGGTATCTTCATTAACACTGTTCTTAAACCCAGTTGAGAATAGATTAAATCTTTTTATTTAGATTTAATGAAGTATACCAATTAATTGATATTTAATTGGAATGGAATTGAAACAAGTCTTTGGGTTTATCGTGAACAGTGTTTTAAATAACACTTTTTCTTTAACACGGTTAACAATGGAATAAGATTTTGGGTTGTCGTGAATGGTATCTTTAATAATATTGTTCTTAGACCCAATGGACTTAAGAAAACCAGAAACTAACTGGAGATTAGTTAAGTTGAATGGTTTCTTTGGTATTGATCCGATGTTGGTTTTGGCCTTCGGGGTCAATACTTAGGGAATTGTTCACTTGCTAATTCACGGTTAAAGGCTTATGGAATGGAATGTGATTTTGGGTTTATCGTGAACCGTGTTTTAAAGGACATTGGTTATTTAACCCAGTTAAAGAGATGAATAAGATTTTGGGTTGTCGTGAATGGTATCTTTAATAATACCGTTATTAGACCTAATGGAGTTAAGAAAATCAGAAACTAACTGGAGATTAGTTAAGTTGAATGGTTTCCTGGGTATTGATCTGATGTTGGTTTCGGCCTTTGGGGTTAATACTTAGGGAATTGTTCACTTGCTAATTTACGGTTAAAGGCTGATGGAATGGAATGTGATTTTAGGTTTATCGTGAACCGTGTTTTAAATGACATTGGTTCTTTAACCCAGTTAAAGGCAGGATATGATTTCCCAGGTTGAACAATCGTTAATATTGATTTCTAGGAAGATTAAAACCAAGTGGAGTTTTAATGCACGTTTAATTTGATTGAATTGATATCCAAAGGAGGATTAAAGAATAAATTTAAAGAATTTATCGTTGATAAAATTAATGGGAACCTTTCCTAAAGTATATGAATAATTGGATAAAGAAATATTCTGGATTGGAATGAGGCATATGTTGTGTTTTTATAGCACTTGTTTATTATATACGTGAGTTATTCAGAAAGACTGGGTTTATCCCATTCTGAATAACTGATTCGACGATGTTTCAGGGATGAAGACAGTGGTTGGAGACCATAGGTCTTCACATCGTTTGGATGATTACTGATGTCTTGATTAGGCTGTACAACTAAGGCGAGGTAATAAGTGGTGATCGTCCAGATGTATTTGGAGATCGACGGATATGCGAGGGCCTCTCCCCTATATTGGACATATGGGGGAGGAATAAGGTGCCTCCGGTATCGTTCAGACCCCGAACGAACTTGTAAATGGATGAGTATCTGACATCGGATTTCATTCTGTGTGATTGATAGACATCGGTTGCACAGCGTGGATTACCTGTGTGGCATGTTGAGATGCAATTGATCAAGGCTTCTGTTGAAAAGCAGAGTCTTGTGGTTGATGATCAAAGCACGGCTTTAAAATAGCATAGCTTTGTGTAGCATTAATTCGCGAGCCTCACACACCGGTGTGAACCAGAAATGGGAGAGGACCTCAGGGAGGGCATGCGTTTCCTTCTAGCTAGGAGTGGTGTCAGTGTTTTGCCCACCCTGGCATTTTACTTATGTGGATGATGGATAGGAGGTGCCTCAGTTATATCGGTCGACCCGGGGCCAATGGACTCATTTGGCTCATTAACGCCCCATAGGGTGGGAAAACGCAGTGTTCAGGTATTTTAATCCACATCGGGTGGACCATCCCTGACGATCCAAAGGCTTGACCGAGTACTTGCCTGAGACACGGGCTAGAGCATCTCGAAGCGGTAAGGACGATCTCTTGCCTTGGTTCATAGATGGAAATCCAACTTCCAATACGTGACTTTGCAGTTTTGATTGTAGAACCTAGTATAGCGACATAGTTGTATGGGGCACTTATGTCGTCTATGATTAATACTTATGATTGAAATTGTTTTGACACTATACACTTAGAGTAATAATAAAACATGTAATTTTACATACCAAGCATTCTTTGTTATTATAAGGTAAATACTCTATCCTCAGGCTTGCGTTACATTGTGTGATGGGACCTGAGTCTTATAACAGCTTCATTGTTCTTTATTTAGCATTGCGCTGTTGTTTTATGCACTGGTATTCTTGGGAGGAAACCTGTTCCGTGTTATACGGCGTGGTCCCTTGATTTACCTAACTTTAAAATCAAATTTATAATTTTTTTAGTTCTCACACCAGTCACATGACTGACCTGGAGTTTATTGTTCTAACCTAAACTCTGGGTGCCTCTATTTTCCACACTGGCAGCTATAGTTTTGGGTTTGCAGATTTATATTCACAGGATCCTGGTATACAGCTGGAATGATATTCGGAAAGCTCTGTATCCGTGTATCTTTTTCAGTTAAGTTTTATTATTTTTTCGCTGCTATGTAATGTATTGTAATATCTGATATTTAGTAAATGTGTAATATTTATTCATACTTTGTATATTCTTGTATTCTTATGAAATTGTTGTAATAAGAAATGAAATGTTCTTCTGTTTGTGTTCTGATTTGTCGTATTCTCAATTCAATCCAGGCTTTCGTTTACGGGGAGCTTCGGGTCGTTTCATTTTTCAAACGGTCTCCAAATTTGGTAAAATTTGTTTTATTAGGACTTTATCGTTAAAACATAGCCAGATTTATTTTTCTGGAGTTTTTGGAGTCCGTATGTGGCCCCGATAAATTAAAATGTATGTTGAAATCAATTTGAATGTTATATTAATTTATATTTTAATTTTAATGAAAATTGATCAAAATAGTTGAATTGGCTTACGGGACATATCCCATTGTGTCCGAATGAGGGTATTTGGCTAGGGACGATAGTCGGTGAGTTCGATTTGGAGTCCGAATTAAAAAGTTACTTTTTGCAATTAAAAATAATAAATTATATACCTAGTCAAACTCTATACTCTCTCTCTCCCCCCTTCACTTCTCTCCCTCCTGTCGTTTTTCAGAAAAAGAAAAAAAATGTGTCACTCCCCTCTCCAGCAGCGCCACCACCTACATCGCACTCCCCTTCTTTCCTCTCTCCTCCTCCTCCACTTCCTCCTTTCCTCTCTCTCCTCTTTCTCTCTTCAAATTTGCAAACCCTAAGCCCCAAATGGCAAACCACCACCACCGTGGGCCACTCCAGTGCCACCACCACCTGGCTGCACCTCCCCTACATCCAATCAGGCCCTGCGCCGCCACCCCCTCAGCCCAGCTCCGGCTGTGGGCCCCATTTCACCCAAAAACCCATTTTCTCCAAAATCCCGTTTTGCATAAAACACCTGTCACTATTTCGCCAATAACACCCAAACCGTGCTTTTCTGGACAAAACTCCACAACAACAAATCGAAGAGCACGATTTTCTCTTCGATTAGGTATATGGAAGTCCTATTTTGGATTGCGGAGCTGTCTGAAAATCGCGTTCGAAGTCAACGGACCTGCTGCTGTTATTCGCGATTTCCGGCGAATAGGTGCGTTTTTGGAAGAAAGTCCACTAGGAAAAAGTTGTTCGGAATGGGGCGTTTAGGCTAGTGACAAGATTTGGTGAAGTTTGGATGCCGTATGCAAATTCTAGAGCCAAAGAGGCAAATTCAAGTGCGAGAAAGCGACAAAACAGAGCGCGACGACAAAATCCGCCAATTACAGAATGACGGAGTGGATCCCAAAGTTGAGAACTCCTCACTATAATTTTCTTTGTATAGCTATTTATTTTATAACTGCATATATGAACTGCTACCCGTCGTCCACCAACCATGGATGACTTGTTTGATTGTTTGGTTTCGTTGATTTATTTGTTTGAATTGGTTTGGGATGAGAATTGAATTGATTGAGTTGTTATGTGTGTATGGCGCGAGCCAATATCAGGAGAGGTGTAATGCTAGACATTACCCGATGTCGCGCCATTATAATGCCAAAATTATCTGAAATAAAAGGTGTTAGTTAAAAATAACATTTTTATTGAATGAACAAACTGTTAAAAATAGTAAAGTGTTGAAATAAATATTTTAACGTTAAAAATATAATTTTTAAAGTATAAAAGAACGGGATAAAATTCTCCTGAATTGAAAATGAATATTCATTTACAAATCATACGATTTGTTTATGTATACCCATTTTATTGATATTTATTGGGACGATAAATTTTACTCATCGCCCAACTGCACAAATAAAACCTTTGTTTGATTGTTTGAAACCCCACACGAGTATTGGGATAATACATGACATACACTAGTCCCAATAATTAGCTGTACGTCGATTGATTGATTGACTGGCTGTTGTAAGCGTTAAATATTTATATTTAATGCTTATGTAGTGTAGAATGCACTCTGGATAATGGTTGACTGTGTTTGATTATTGTTGTATACATGTGTATATGAAATCCATATAATCAACATTATATGGTGATTGACTGTGTTTGATTCCAGCTCAGAAAGAAGGAATATTTTAAAATAACAAATATTTTAAAATAACAAATATTTTAAAATAATATTCAGAAAAGAATCAAAATATGATTTTGATGTCCGATTTGGTATGGACACGAAAATATTTGAATATATAAAGTCGTGTTTATTAGATTAACGCCATTTTGACGTGAATAATATTTATATCGATTTTATTCATTTTTATAATGAATATCGAAAAGGAAGTGATTTCAAAATCTAATGTTCTGAAAATACTATCATTTATACATCGTTGATATGGAATATTCAACTTTGATTTGAAATTGAATATGGAGGTGAAATCGTTTTGAAAACGAATTTAAAACGATTTATAAAATACGTTGTAAATGAAAATCGATGAAATATATATAATATATATTTTATATATATAATGGCCTGAATAGAACGCGCTGCACCGCTGCAGTTCACGAATTTCGACCATTGGCTTTGAACAGACATTACGGGAGATTCGACCGTCGGATCCTCTTAAAACCAGAACCGTTTGGTTGGTATCGAAAAGGGCTTTCCAACGAATATAAGGGATTTTAAATCTAACGGTTGGATTTCGAATTATGTCCAAATCAAATTTGGAAAAGGTCGTTGTAAGTGCAGTTCGATGACCGTTTATGGAAATCGACTCTACGGGCCTTGTTAAAATTATTAAAAATATCAATAATTTTTGTAAAATCATAATAAATGTTTTGGAAAGAACTGGGCTGAAAATTCCATATTTGAAAAGATAAAAATATATTTTATCAAAATGAACTAGTTATGAACTAGAATTATAAATCCAATATTTTTAAAATAAATAAATTGGATTTGAAATGGTTTTAAAAATAACCGGAATTTCCAATATATGAATTGGAATGGATTTGAATTAAAATTATCTTCGGAATATTTCGATATTGGATTCCATGATTAGATAGATATTGTGGAGGAATTTGGAAGATATATATATATATATCGTTATTCCAATATGATATTTGTTGATTTGAGAATTTGATATTGAATATAAGCCGATATATTTTCTATTCAGAGCCTTGTATTTAATATCGAATTGGATTTTGGGTTTGTCGTGAATGGTATCTCTAATAGTACTGTTCTTAAACCCAACGGAGTTAAGAAAATTAGAAACTGACTGGAGATTAGCTAAGTTGAATGGTTTCCTGGGTATTGATCAGATGTTGGTTTCGGCCTTCTGGATTAATACTTAGGGAATTGTTCTCTTACTAGTTTACGGTTAGAGACTTGAAACACCCAACCTCCGTTAAGGTCACTCACAAAGGGAATGCCTTAATTTTGGTGGAGCATTTTAGGTAAAAGATGCAGGTAAATTATAAGACAGACAAATAAAGCAGCGGAAAATAAAGTCATTTTATAAACAACTTAATTCAGTCAAGCTTTTACAACAATTATCTCAATCATACTTAAAAGTAATACATCGAAATTCTGCCTTGATTCAAAAACTTCCAAGTATAAAAGAAGCATAAAAATAATAATGATAATCCCCAATAAAGCGTGAACCAGCCAAAACAGTGGAAGAGAGAGTCCAAAGCAATACATCGACTCTCTTCGAGCTTGGAAAGAAAACTGAGCTAAGTGATAACATTTCCTCCCTGTGAACCTGGGGGGTGGGGGAGAAATGGAAGAAAAGAGGCGAAACAAAACTAGGTCAGACATGAGTCTGGTAAGCCCAGTAACTTTCAGCATATAAACAGGCAAAAGGATCATGACATGAATAAACTGAATATAGGACAATACCGTGATAACAGAGATAACAAGATAACATAGGATAAACATAAGGTATGATAAGGCAAGATAAACTGAATGCGCCTCTACTCTTTCTCTGCTTCGCTACTAATTTGTTGTTCTAATTTGTATATCTATCTCTGCACCACCCAACTTGTATCCCAACTAGTAATCTGTATAAATGATAATGTGATCCCAATCCCCGTAATTGTGGTAGCCTTCAGGTGTACATCTATCGTGAGGATTCCACCTCAATCAGCCTAATTGCCATGAACATGCTAGATGTACCCTTAGTACCCTATCGATCGGCTCCCTACTTATATTCATTTCTCTTGTATCTGTGTCAATCGGCCCTCTCTTGCGTGTAGATACCATGTGCTGGTCCCACCATAAGGTGTATCAATCCTTATGATAGCGACCCGACACGATTCAAGATGCACAGTGTATAACTACTGGTACCCAATGTCTGCTTTTTCCCACTCCGGAGTACGTGCACGCCCGTAAACCGTCGAAACCGACATTGACGTACCCCCTGCCGCTGCTTTGACCGCTTACAATCAGCCTAGTAATTGTACCCCACCCTGCCTAGATTAGGGTACCTTGATACATCTATGTGGGTTACTGCTGAAATGGGTCCCCGTTACTAGGGTTTCCTATTGGTTAAGTTTGTGGGCCTATATTTACTAATATTACCCACCAACCCGAAATGTACTTAACCCTTCCACTAATTCAAGCATGTTTATTTAACGGTTAAGTTTTGTGGGCCTATATGTAATATTACCCACCTACACGAGATGTACTTAACCCTCCCATCGATTCAAGCATGTTTATTAAACGTTTAAGTTTTGTGGGCTTATATTTACTAATATTACCAACCAACCCGATATATACTTAACCCTCCCACTTATTATGTCATATTGGTTAAGTGTTGTCCATTCATGTTAACTTAACCCACCCATTCATTGTGTCATGTTGGTTAAGTGTTCCTTATTTACTTAACCCCACGTGTTCGTCTTGTCGTATTGGTTAAGTGTCATCAGTCAATTCAAGTTAACTTAACCCACCTACTCATCATGTCATGTTACTTTGGTTAAGTGTCGCCTTCTTGTGTTAACTTAACTCTACCACATATCAAGTTATATTGGTTAAGTGTTAACTTAAAACCCTTTCCATTTATCATGCTATACCGGTTAAGTGTTTCCTATTATCTTAACCCTAGTCATCCATCTTGTCATATTGGTTAAGTGTTTCTCATTACTTAACCCTAGTAATCCATGTTATATTGGTTAAGTGTTCCTATGAACTTAACCCTACTCATTCATCTTGTTCATTAGCATTAATTGATTTATTACTGCACCAACCTCTCACATTAGATATGTGTTGTTGCGGTTACTGGATGTGCCGGGCGGTTCCGGGCAGTTTTACACCACAACTCAATCTAACCTCGGGTTTTTCTTGGGCATGATGCGCTTACCTCTCACATTAGATATGTGTTTGTGGTTACTGGATGTACCGGGCGGTTCCGGGCAGTTTTACACCACAACTCAATCTAACCTCGGGTTAGGCATATTCATCTTTTCACTAATTTACATATTATTCACAATTGTTGTCAATTTCAGATTATGCCACATTTTCCATAAATGTCCAAGTCTAGATTTATATGCTAATTATCCCAACCAGTCATATTCCAATTCTCAAGTTTTTGCCCAACAAAACTAATAGCAAGTTATGGGCCCCAAGTTCAATTTCGAGATTCACTCAAATTAGACTACATCTAATCTTCCCAAGTTTGCAATTATAGTCATGCCCCAATATCCCAATATACATTATGCTTGGCGTCTTAGCCAATGGTAATGCACAATCTAGATTAATATTCTAATTTACAGTTTGCGCCAAATATAGATGTAATATTTCCATTTACCCCAAGTTCGCAATAAAGACAAATTATTCCCCAAATCATAAGTTACAAATTATGTTCCATCATTACCAAATAGGCTATTCCCCAATAACCCCGCATTCCAATCGCACGTATAATAAGTTTCTATCAAGATTCGAGGTTAATCTAGATTCATAAAATAAAGGGGACGAAAGAGGAACATAAACGAGATTAGGAATAAAACAAGCATTAAAATGGTCGATCTGCCAAATATAATATTTTGGACCTAAGAGGATTGCAGATCTGTTAGAGTTGGGGTATAACAAAGATAGATCTGAAACAAACTGACAGAAATAACCTCATACACATATAGATCTGATATAAATAACATCATGAACCTAAAAGGATTATATATCAGATGTCCAACAAAGACATTCTTGATTGTATAATAACTTCCTAGGCATGTAAATCATTGATTCAATAGAAAGATAGGAATTAACCTAAAAGATTTGTCTTATCATCAAGCATGGACTTAGATCCATTTCATTATATGCCAAAATCACTATTAGGTGTTTAAATCCGAAAATAACTTGAACTTACATGTTTATAGTTCAATTTACGCCCAAATGCCAAGTTATATATGTCCAATATACTTTATGCCTCAAATCTCAAGTCATATGTCCAATAATACTTTATGCCTCAAATCTGAAGTCATATGACCAATGCTTTATGTTTTGAATACAACATGTGTTATGTCCTCAAATCAGTTACAACTCAATTATGCCCAATTATACACAATTTAATACTTTTCCTAAATTTTAGCGCTGGTCATGTCCAAAGTCATAATTTATGCCCAATTTTATTTCCAACGTACGTTCATCTCGTATGAGATCTGGCTCAGGCTCGCAGTTGCCTGGCTATAAAACAAAAAAGGAAGAAGTAAAGAAGAGACAAAGAACAGACATAATTTTGTCAATGAGATAGATCCAAAGGATATAGAAAGACAGGCATAATCTCAGATCCAGATTTATTACAATGTTAGAATCACAATTAACTTTTATTTCTGAAAGTAACATGAACTTACAAATTACAGAAGGGTCTTGAATTATGGGATCTGCATTCTGAAACTGAATTGCTCTCCCTTGAAGTAGACTATTTATTCTTTTAATTTAGATTTGATTTGATTCTTAGAAATAGTTGTTGAAACCGTTGAATTAGCCTTTGAATCTCTACTAGAATTCTAAACTTGATTTCTACGAAGGACTTGAGCAACATAACCCCGTCTTTGATTTATTTTGATATGAATTAGGGTAGAGTATAGGCGAAATGAAGTTGTGTGGAGAGAAAGTGAGGTTTGGGGGTGTTTAAATAGCTTAGAAGCAATGAATCTGGTTAGAACGAGCGTCTGGATGCAGAAAAAGAATCTGTCCACGGATCTGGAAAAGAGGGGAGGTCGACCCTTAGGTCGACCCCATGGTCGACCTGTTCTACCCAGGTCGACCCCCAGGTCGACCCCTTGGTCGTCCAAGGTCCTGGGCGGGAAATTTCCCGCCCAACCCGGATGTGTGATTTGAATTTCGAAACTTTAAATTTGAATTCGGGCTGGTTTTATTTTAAATTCCTGAAACTACTAAGTGCCATAACTTCTTCATATGGAGTCCGATTTACGCAAACTCGGACTCTATCTCAAGCAGAATTTCGAGATGAATGCAATGGCGTAACCCGTTTCCCCTAATTCTTCTCTTAAAAATTATTTATACCTTGATTTGTTAGTTTAATGTTCATTGAAAATATGGGGTGTTTGTGACGGCCCGCCCCGCACCAGCCTGCATTTCCTCCGAAGGTGCGCTGTACACATGCCCAACTAGCACGGGACGGTTGTCAGAAGAAAGGAAAGAAGAGAATTGACTAACAAGAAATCTGTAGAATGTCTCACAGCGCATGGAGTAAAATATAATAATAACATACTTAACATAAAACAGGTGAGACAGTGCATAAGCTGATAACTAAAATCATCATCAACATCAGAGCAGTGGAAATCCAAATACAGCTTATCACAACTTTTTCAAATTTACTGTCTCTAAGCAAAAGAAAGCTAAAGGAGAAGATGCACCACCAATGCCCAAGCAGTGATCTTCAACAACACAGGGAGAATACTATATATTTTACGTGGAAGCCTCCTGCTCGTCTCCGGATCATCTACCCGTGCATCACCAGCTAACCTGTCTCTAGTCTGCTCGTGTGAGAACCCAGAGTAATAAGAGGAGACATAAAACTCTGGGTCAGACATAAAGCCTGGTATGAGCAATAAGCATCTAAACAGAACAATAACAGGTATACTAAACCATACCTGAACCTGGACCTGCAACCAAAGAGTTAGTACCACATACCGTACAGTACTCTAAGGTGCCATAATAAATAGTGTAATGGATACGGGGGTGGGGTGTGCATGTCATAATGATAGCAAACAAGTCAACCAAAGCAATCATCCTCACATCTCTCACTCAGTGCGTAAAGCATACGATATCTACCACTTTGGAACACTAGACAAATTGAGGTAACGACGAATCCCGACTTGTAGAAACCCTGCTGTGACCAAGCTAAACACATGGAGTCATGACCAAACATTTCAATGACCCACTTCATTGGTCATAGCCCTTGGTTCTGCCGATGCCATAATGGCCCTGAATCCGCCCTCGTACCTCCCACCATAGTGTCCAAAGCTATAGACATCGATAACCCCTTGGCACACGTCCCGCAGCAAAGCCCAACCATGAAGCGAACTCGTTGATTCTTATCTAAATCTTGAGCTATAACTTCTCATTTGGACCTCCTTTGCATCTCGGGTTTGGTTGAATTGGAGTGGGTCTTCAGAAGAGTTGTCGCGTAGTAGCAACCCTAGAATTCGGTTCGGTAGTCATTACCCTCGTCGGTTCGGTTCGGTAGTCATTATCCTCCTTCCTTGTCATCTTCCCATTCGGTTCGGGTGCCCCCTTGTTCCGTTCGGTACACCAAACCGATCCCATCCTTTGTCCTAGCCTCTACTTTCTCCGTTCCGACCCTATGCTCCTCATCTCCATCCCATCCGGTGCTCTAGTCCGATGCGATCTGGCCCCCATTTTTCTTCCGATCCAATCCCCTTGTCCACTCCAATTCTATGTAAACGGCCTTCCTTCTCGCCAAGCCTCCTCCAGTGATAGGTTCTAATCCAGTTCGAATTCCCCCGGTCAGTTCACAAATCCGATCTGACCCCTACTCCGATCCGATCCGGTTCGGAACCTGCACATTTCTGCATCTTTCCAGCGAGCTTTCTACGCCATTTGACGGCGTTTTCGACCAATCTAACTATTCTAATCAATCATAAAACATACCATAGAGTCATAGCAACATGTAAGAGCAACCACAAACACCAAACAACAACTCAAATGAATCAAAATGGATCAAAAGTAGCCAAAACTCCTTATTTTCCCTTAAGCATGTTTAAGTAAAACTAATCATAGAGTTAACGAAACTTAATCAAATCGAACCAAATTTCTAACAGAAGCATAAAACATTATTTAAGAATTTCTAAACATTTTTCCAGAATTTATCAGTGTATGAATTCGCTAATCTTCACTAATCACCCTTAATTAACTGTAATTAGTGTCAAAACGATGCTATCACTCACCTTGGCCACAAATGAAACACCAAATCTGAAATACTCTCTGTTTGGGTCGAATTCCTATGTATAGCAGCAGCTCCAACCTTGCTTTGTTGCTATTTGGCCTTGCTTAGATGTATTTCAGGCTTAATCTTCACCAAAAATGTGTTTTGGAGTGGTTTTAGAGGATGGAAGCCATTACTAAGGTCTCAAGAAGGTTTGTGGCGGCTCAAAACTGAAATGAAAGTGATTTCCTAACCCTAATCAGTACTCCTATACCTCTAAACCCGAAATTCCCCTTTGGGCCTAGCTGCTAATCACCCGGTTAAGCCCAATTAAGCTGTTTTTCACCATCTGAAACTTGTTTCAGCCATATCTCCCAAACGGTGAGTCCGTTTGGCTAATGTGACCACTCGACGGGATTGTAAACCATCATCCAGAGCCAATGGAAGTGGTTTCAGGTCAAAATTCCTTTCCATTCAAAATTTATGGCCAAAACAGTACCAACTAGGGGTAAAATGGTCATTTAAAAATCGGGAAAAATCATGAACATGGGAAATGACCCCAATAGTCGTCTCCCAAAGTTACATGACCATACGACTTTGTATGTGAAAGAAATAAATATTCTACGATCCTATGATGCGTATAATACGGGTCGTTACACTCTCCCCCCCTTAAGAAATTTCGTCCCCGAAATTCCTTAAACCAAAACATACAAAAGATCCCGCATGCCTAACAATCACATACAACAATCAAACATGCAAAACAAGCAAACAGGCCTATCCTAGCATGCGGAAAACTAAATCGAAGTCACAATCTTACCGGGCAAAGAGTTCTGGATATGTCTTCCTAATGTTCTCCTCTGTCTCTCAAGTACAATCATTCTCGTCCTCGCCCCACTGAACCTTGACTAGCTTCATCGCCTTCCTTCGAAGTTGCTTCATATCATGCTCGACAATACGGGCCGGCTTGCGGTTCCCAACCGCCTCGGGTTCCACTTCGAAGCCCTCTAACTGATCAGGTGAAATAGTCATATTTGGGTCGTGAACGAACTTCCTTAGTTGGGAAGCATGAAATACATTGTGAACCCCCGCCATCTTCTCTGGTAAGTCAACTCTATATGCCAAATTCCCGACTAGTTCAAGAACAGGGAATGGACCAACAAATCCTGGTGCCAACTTGCCTCTCCTGCCAAATCGTATTACGCTCTTCAACGGAGAAATCTTGACAAACACCAAGTCGCCAACGCAGAATTTTAAGTCTCTTCTCCTCTTATCAGCATAACTCTTCTGCCTATCTTGGGCAGCCTTCATTCGTTGTTGAATGATCTTGATTTTATCTGAAGTTTCCCTCACCACATCTGGTCCAAGCATAAACTTCTCGCTAGTCTCTATCCAAAATGATGGTGAGTTGCACGGTCTTCTGTACAAAGCTTCAAACCTAGCCATACCGATACTGGATTGGTAGCTATTATTATATGCAAACTCTACTAGATGCAAATGGTCATCCCATGATCCACCAAAATCCAATATACATGCTCTCAAGAGATCTTCCAAAATACGATTCACCCTCTCCGTCTGACCGTCGGTCTGAGGATGATATGCGGTACTGAGATGTAACTCTGACCTTAGAGCCTCTTGTAAGCTCTTCCAAAACCCACTAGTGAACAACGGGTCTCGGTCACTCACAATGCTTTTAGGTACTCCATGAAATCTCACTACCCACTTCATATACAATTCTGCTAACTTAGCTGCCGTTCTGGTCGATTTGACTGGTATAAATCTTGCACTTTTAGTCAATCGGTCCACAATCACCCAAATGCTATCATGTCCCGATCTAGTCCTTGGTAAACCATCGATGAAACCCATCGAGACTTTCTCCCATTTCCATTCGGGAATTTCTAATGGCTGCAACAACCCACTAGGCTTCTTTTGCTCGGCTTTAACTAGTTGGCAATTCATGCATTTGGATATAAACTTCCCAATGTCCCTTTTCATCCCTTCCCAGTAGTAGGTCCGCTTCATGTCTCGATACATTTTGTTACCACCGGGGTGTATAGTCGGTTTTGAGTGATGACATTCTCTAAGCACTTCATCTCTCAATCCATTGACATTGGGTACAACAAGCTTTTTCCATTTTTCCTGAGCCATCCTTCTCGATCAAGCCCATACTTGTTCACCTCCTCATCGATACCCATCTCTAACTTGGAGAAGACTTCCAATAGGTTAGGATCGTTCCTTTGACTAGAGCCGATCCGCCCAGTCAAAGTGGGTCTGATCGTCAAACTTGCTAACATTTCTGGATCCAATTCGCACTTTGGTCTGAAATCATACCCAGCGATGTACTCCAGTTGCTTCCATTCTAGAAATATAGCCCCTAAGCTGGCATGTCTCCTACTCAATGCATCAGCCACCGCATTGCCCTTTCCCGGTGTATATGCGATGTCAAAATCATAGGAAGCCAAGAATTCTAACCACCTTTGTTGCCGGAGATTTAAATCTTTTTGGGAGAAGAGGTACTTCAACGACTTATGATCTGTGAACAGCTCAAATCTCCCCCCCAAGAGATAGTGTCTCCACATCTTCAACGCGAACAGGATCGCTGCCAATTCCAAATCATGGGTAGGGTATCTTTTCTCGTGCGGTTTCAATTGCCGACTTGCATAGGCTACAACCCTACCGCCTTGCATCAATACAGCACTCAGTCCAGTACCATAAGCATCCGTGTATACCGTCATCTCTTCGTTCCCCTTAGGAATGACTAATACTGGCGCACGCGTCAACTTCTCTTTTAGGCTCTTGAATGCATTCTCATACACTCCGTCCTAGACGAAGGACTGATTCTTCTTAGTCAATTGGGTCAACGGTGCTGCTATCTTGGAGAAGTCCTGGATAAACTTACGATAAAATCCAGCTAATCCCAAGAAACTTCTTACATCTGTTGCATTCTTGGGCGTAGGCCAATCCTGTACCGCAGCCACCTTCGCCGGGTCCACGGCAATACCATTCTCTGATACAACATGGCACAAGAACCTCACTTCCCTCCTCCTGAAGTGACACTTAGAAAACTTTGCTTTCAATTGGTGTTTTCTCAACACCTCCATCACTACTCTTAAATGTCCCTTGTGTTCTTCCTCTGTCCTCGAATAGACCAAAATATCATCAACAAACACAAGGACAAACTTATTCAACTGATATCTGAATACCCTATTCATAAGATCCACAAAATATGCTGGGGCATTGGTCGGCCCGAATGGCATGACCAACCACTCATAAAATCCAGACGGCGTCCGAAATGTCGTTTTAGCTATACTCTCAGCTTCCACTCTAAGCTGATGAAAACCCGTCGCGAGGTCAAACTGAGAAAATACTCTCGTGCCACTCAACTGATCGAACAAATCATCTATCCGCGGTAGAGGATACTTGTTCTTCCTCGTCACTTTATTCAACTCGCGGTAGTCCACACACAACCGAAGGGAACCATCCGCCTTGGTAGCAAACACAACTGGTGCTCCCCACTCAGAAACACTCCTTCTGATAAATCCATTCTACAAAAGATCGCTGACTTGCACCTCGAGCTCACGCTGCTCCCTTGGTTCCATACGACGAAGTGGCATCACTATAGGTCTGGCATCTTTTACCAAATCAATACGAAACTCAATCTCTCGGTGTGGTGGAAGCCCGGTCACTTCCTCGAAAACATCCGGACACTGGCCAACCACGGGCAAACCTGACAACTCACTATGCGGAATGTCGAGGGAGTTTAGAAAACTAGCCAATACCCCTCACTGGGTAGACCACCAAACATTATCCTCCGCCCATCATCCGCTCTAGCAGTCACCAAAAAGCCCTCACAGTCTACCACCACCCCGTATCTTTGGAGCCAATCTACTCCCAAAAAATGCCAAACCCAGTAAAGCCCAAAACAAAGCAATCACAAACAAACATGCATCCATGACTCGATAAGACCACATTACGACAGATCATACTAAGGCTAGTCGAACCAACAATCGGGTTCGTCACTACTAAAGGTCTATCGACAATCTCGGGCTCCAATCCCAATCTATCCACCAGGTCACTAGATATGAAGGAACTGGAAGCTCCGGTATGAAACAAAACTCTAACAGGAACATCATAAACAGAAAGCATACCTTGAATGACGACATTCTTTCCCTTCTCCGCCGCAGTTGGGGCATTCGACGAAGAAGGAATAGCATTAAGGGCGTAGGCTTTCACCATTTGCTTTTCTTTAGGGGGTTGCGGACACTTGTCCTTGTGATGTCCCATTTGGCCACAATTGAAGCACTTCCTATCCGCTGGCTTAGCCCGACAATTACTAGCATAATGGCACTTCTTACCACAGCTGAAGCACTCCACATCTTGCTTATTCTTTTTCTCCTGGCCATCCTTAGTCTGATTCTGCTTTCTCTTATTCTGGGAACAACCCTTGCCTCCACCACTTGCTTGTGGCTTTGGCTCATTTGCGGATGCAACCTCAGTCTTCGGCTTAGGGTAGAGACTTTCTGATCTTAGTGCTTTCCCAACAATCGATTCAAACGTCTCAACGATGTGGTTAATAACCCTTTCCCCCAAGTACTGATCCAAACTAGTTATGAATTTCTCATTCTTCTTATCGGCAGTATCGATAAGAGATAACCCATATTTTGACAAAGTGTCGAATTCAGCAATATACTCCGAGATAGCTCTTCCATTCTGCTTGAGCTCCAAGAATTTCTTAAACAACACTGACTTCTGAGCAGCTGGAATGAACTTCTCGCTAAAGCGAGCCTTAAACTGCTCCCAGGTAATCTGATCTTCGGGAGTAGCTGCCTTTATAGCATTCCACCAATTCATTGCCCGCCCTTGCAGCTGACGGGACGCTAGCGTTCTCTTCAGCGCATCCTCGATACCCAAATCCTCAAAGATACGTTCGCAACTATCCAACCAATCTTGAACATCCGTGGCCGACTCCGTTCCGTGAAACGGCTTCCCACCAAGGCTAGTATAATCCTTATTTAGCTTGGCGAAGTCGACCCTCGGCGCTTGCACTATTGGACCACCACCATTTCCACAATTGGGAGCTGCCCTCTGTACATCCCTAAGCATCTCTCTCATGAGGTCAGTAAACATCGTCCTTATGTCAACAGCATTCCCATTATTGGCCCCTCTACCGGTACCTCTAACATATCGGCTCATCGTCAATCTGAAAAAGGAAACGATTAACAACCCCATAGTGGTGCTAGTGCAGCACGACTTCATTCTTATACTACTAATAGTATATATATATAGCTTTTAAAAACCAAAAATAATCACAAATACGCTCTCTCGTATACGTATATTATCTCTCCCTGATAACTTCCCTAGGTTAACTACGCAACCTAGAGCTCTGATACCAAGTGTGATGGCCCGCCCCGCACCAGCCTGCATTTCCTCCGAAGGTGCGCTATACACATGCCCAACTAGCACGGGACGGTTGTCAGAAGAAAGGAAAGAAGAGAATTGACTAACAAGAAACCTGTAGAATGTCTCACAGCGCATGGAGTAAAATATAATAATAACATACTTGACATAAAACAAGTGAGACAGTGCATAAGCTGATAACTAAAATCATCATCAACATCAGAGCAGCGGAAATCCAAATACAGCTTATTACAACTTATTCAAATTTACTGTCTCTAAGCAAAAGAAAGCTAAAGGAGAAGATGCACCACCAATGCCCAAGCAGTGATCTTCAACAACACAGGGAGAGTACTATATATTTTACGTGGAAGCCTCCTGCTCGTCTCTGGATCATCTACCGTGCATCACCAGCTAACCTGTCTCTAGTCTGCTTGTGCGAGCACCCAGAGTAATAAGAGGAGACATAAAACTCTGGGTCAGACATAAAGCCTGGTATGAGCGATAAGCATCTAAACAGAACAATAACAGGTATACTAAACCATACCTGAACCTGGACCTGCAACCAAAGAGTTAGTACCACATACCGTAGAGTACTCTAAGGTACCATAATAAATAGTGTAATGGATACAGGGGTGGGGTGTGCATGTCATAATGATAGCAAACAAGTCAACCAAAGCAATCATCCTCACATCTCTCACTCAGTGCGTAAAGCATACGATATCTACCACTTTGGAACACTAGACAAATTGAGGTAACGACGAATCCCGACTTGTAGAAACCCTACTGTGACCAAGCTAAACACATGGAGTCATGACCAAACATTTCAATGACCCACTTCATTGGTCGTAGCCCTTGGTTCTACCGATGCCATAATGGCCCTGAATCCGCCCTCGTACCTCCCACCATAGTGTCCAAAGCTATAGACATCGATAACCCCTTGGCACACGTCCCGCAGCAAAGCCCAACCATGAAGCGAACTCGTTGATTCCCATCTAAATCTTGAGCTATAACTTCTCATTTGGACCTCCTTTGCATCTCGGGTTTGGTCGAATTGGAGTGGGTCTTCAGAAGAGTTGTCGCGCAGTAGCAGTCCTAGAATTCAGTTCGGTTCGGTAGTCATTACCCTCGTCGGTTCGGTTCGGTAGTCATTATCCTCCTTCCTTGTCATCTTCCCATTCGGTTCGGGTGCCCCCCTGGTTCAGTTCGGTACACTGAACCGATCCCATCCTTTATCCTAGCCTCTACTTTCTCCGTTCCGACCCTATGCTCCTCATCTCCATCCCATCCGGTGCTCCAGTCCGATCCGATCTGGCCCCCATTGTTCTTCCGATCCGATCCCCTTGTCCACTCCAATTCTAAGTAAACGGCCTTCCTTCTCGCCAAGCCTCCTCCAGTGATAGGTTCCAATCCAGCTCGAATTCCCCCGGTCAGTTCACAAATCCGATCCGACCCCTACTCCGATCCGATCCGGTTCGGAACCTGCACATTTCTACAACTTTCCAACGAGTTTTCTACGCCATTCGACGGCGTTTTTGACCAACCTAACTATTCTAATCAATCATAAAACATACCATAGAGTCATAGCAACATGTAAGAGCAACCACAAACACCAAACAACAATTCAAATGAATCAAAATGGATCAAAAGTAGCCAAAACTCCTTATTTTCCCTTAAGCATGTTTAAGTAAAACTAATCATAGAGTTAACGAAACTTAATCAAATCGAACCAAATTTCTAACAGAAGCATAAAACATTATTTAAGAATTTCTAAACATTTTTCCAGAATTTATCAGTGTGTGAATTCGCTAATCTTCACTAATCACCCTTAATTAACTGTAATTAGTGTCAAAACGATGCTATCACTCACCTTGGCCACAAATGAAACACCAAATCTGAAATACTCTCTGTTTGGGTCGAATTCTTATGTATAGCAGCAGCTCCAACCTTGCTTTATTGCTATTTGGCCTTGCTTTGATGTAGTTTAGGCTTAATCTTCACTAAAAATGTGTTTTGGAGTGGTTTTAGAGGATGGAAGCCATTACTAAGGTCTCAAGAAGGTTTGTGGCGGCTCAAAACTAAAACGAAAGTGATTTCCTAACCCTAATCAGTCCTCCTATACCTCTAAACCCGAAATTCCCCTCTGGGCCTAGCTGCTAATCACCCGGTTAAGCCCAATTAAGCTGTTTTTCACCATCTGAAAACTTGTTTCAGCCATATCTCCCAAACGGTGAGTCCGTTTGGCTAATGTGACCACTCTACGGGATTGTAAACCATCATCCGAAGCCAATGGAAGTGGTTTCAGGTCAAAATTCCTTTCCAGTCAAAAGTTATGGCCAAAACAGTACCAACTAGGGGTAAAATGGTCATTTAAAAATCGTGAAAAATCATGAACATGAGTAATGACCCCAATAGTCGTCTCCCAAAGTTACATGACCATACGACTTTGTATGTGAAAGAAATAAATATTTTACGATCCTATGATGCGTAGAATACGGGTCGTTACAGTGTTACATTCTCCCCTCCTTAAAGGATTTCGTCCCCGAAATCTTCAAGTTAGGAAGAACGTATATCCTTCCATACAACATCCATATACTCAACCATTCAATCACAGGCATCCATTATCCTTAAAGGGTTTCTAATGCGGTATGAACATATGAAAAGTGTGTGTATATGTCTCTTATCTAATGCAAAATCAGGCGGTCTACTGATCCAGTTGACCTCCTTAATTATGCGAATCATGAGAGTGTCATGCGTCCAACATGTATGCAAATATCCCTAATCATGTAAATACTATATGTGTGCATATTCACTCATCCATATGCAACATCCATATGATAACACATCAAGTTTCAATCCATATACAAATACATTCATATGCATATGCAATATGAAAGTGACTGAGCCGATCTAATGCCTAATGTGTGTATATGCATCCACAAGCAACCACTAGCAAACACTTGCAACCACTTGCAACCATCAATTATAACATGTCTCAAAAACATGTTTTCATCCATTGGCTTCTACCTAAGGAATGAGGATAGGACCGAGAGGATATACTTAAAAGATAAAGACTAGCATACAAATAAATATTACAGAAAAAGTGGAATCAAGGATATAGCCTCAAAAAGGGTATGATGCGCGTATCAAGTCTTTAGTCTTCTATGTCGCATCTTCTTGAGCTTCACTCCATTGTATCTTAACTAATTTAACTTCACGATTGCGAAGCTTCTTGACCTCCATTTCCAAAACCCACTAGTAAAGATAGGACCTCGATCGCTTACTATGCTAGAGGGTATCCAACGTTGTCGAACTATCTTTCCAAGATAAACAGATTTTAACCATGATACCAAGTGTATATACTAAGATGATTAAAGGTCTCTCTTCTACTTAGCTTACCCATCATGTCACAAATCTGAGGGTCGATATCTAACACGCAAACCATCCTTGTCGAACTTGACATTCCTCAAGTACAAGCCCCAAAGGCCTAAACCAATATCAGACAAGACCCAAGGAATACCTCCTCTGAATTTGGACGATTTATGTGAGATAATATTAGCAAAACAACCAAACAATTGAGCACTAACCGACTCTGGCTGTCCTCGCCAATCTTGCTCCAAAACTATCGTTGACCGCATAATTGGCTTTGCATTGTTGTAAAGGCCCGAAAATCCCCACCCTTTGAATTGACCATAAAACACAAAGGTCTGAACCAAAAGTTGGAAATCTTCGAATACTTTAACTTTTGGAATACAATACATTAGAACAGATAACAAAAGACTTCTATTACATCATGATAATATAACATCAGAGTACAGAATATATCAGAGTACATTGAGAATAATACAGCGGAAGATAATTTACAAAAAATTTAATATAATGCAGCGGAAATAAATAAACTGATAAGGCGGAAGACAATCAATACTCTGGACACAACTTTGAGCTTCGATCCAGAATCCTACTCAAAAAGAATATCTTCAAAACAAGTTACTCGACTGCCCGTGTGGAAAAATAAGGGGCACCCGATTTTGCATGTGAAACAAACTACGGGTTAGTCATGGGACTGGTATGAGAAAGCTAACTTAACTTATCTAATAATAAGGCAAATAACAAGACCACGTCGCTAACGCGGAATGGGTTTACTCCATTGGATTGCCAGTGCATAAATAAAGTAAATCGTTAAATAACGCAATGCTTTTTAAAAAAATGAAACCATTATAAGACTCAAGTCCCATCACACAATGCAAAGAAAACTGGAGGATATAGATTTTTACCTTATAATGGTCAAAATATGCTTGATACGATAAAACGGATTTGATATTATTATTAGTGTATATATGTTTCAAAAACATTTCTATCATAATGTTTCAATCATAGATGGCATAGCTACCATATACTATGTCGCCAAACTAGTTATACAATCGAAATGGCATGGTGTCATATTGGTAGTGGGATTTCCATCATGAGTCAAGGCTAGGAACGATCTCCTTACCGATTCGAGATACTCTAGCAATGTCCCAGGATTCGGACGCTGGCGAACCCTTGGATACAGCAGGGTCAGTCCTCCAATAGTGCAATGGGTTGGATTGGTTATGCCTGAACACACGCTTCCCGGTCCTATTGGACCTATAATACGGCCATTGGCGACCGATAAATCCGAGGCCTCGAAAAGTTCCATCATCCACATAAGTAAAATGTCAGGGCTGTTAAGTCGCTGAAACCACTTCTAGCTAGAAAGTAACGTGTGCACTCCCTGCGTTCCCTCGCTCCGTTTTAGACCCTTACCGGGGTGTGAGGCTCGTGAGGTAACGTTATACTCAAAGCTATGCGAAAATAGACTATGCTTTGATCATCCCACAAGGCTTTGCTTTTCAACAAAAGCCTTGATCATTTGCATCTTGGCGTGCCACGTTGTCAATTCACGCCATGCGATTGATAACTATCAACACACAACCTCTAAGGGTGTTAAGCAAGAGAATAAATTCTCCGCCACCAACGGTTGTATATTAATAGAAATCAATTTACATAGAAAAAAATTTCAACGTCAGACACACATCTATTTACAAGTCCGTTCTGGGTCTAAATGGAACTGGAGACACCTGAGAGGTTCTCGCATATCCGGACAATCAACACGTACGTCCGGACGACTACCACTGAAGCCCCTTCAGGTTAGCTACTCCTATCCTGGGCCTCTGTAGCAACACATCCATTCGATGAGAAGATCGCTAGTCTTCAATCACTGTCTTCGTCTTCGACTCTTCATCCTTGTAATAATTATTCGAAATGGGTTAAACCCGGTCTTTCCGAATAACTTGCGTATTTTATAATCAAAAATCAAGTGCTATAAAAACACATCCAACTTCCCATTCCAATTCAGAATATTCTTTTAATAAAATATTCATATTATTAGGGAAAGGTTCCCATCAATTATATCAAAGATAAATTCTTTTAAATTTATTCTTTAATCTTCCCTTTTGATCTTTGTTTCAAAAGATTCTATTTAAACCTTTATCCATATTCAAACAAATTATGGTCTATCCAAACTAGTTGGGATTTACGTCTTACCGAGGTAGTTATTTATTAATTAATCCAAATCCCAACCTATTCATCTCCATTCATTCTGGTAAATTTAATCACCTTTTTCCATTTAAATCTAATTAAAGATTTAACTATCGCATGGAGTTAAACTAGTGGAACTCCATTTCTGTCACTTCTTGAATTCAATAATTTTAATCACTTTATTCCCCTCCAATCTAATTAAAGATTTATTAAAAACTTCATTCAGTTTTAATCTTCTAAAATCATTATTTAATGATTAATCAACTTCAGGGAATTAATCTTATCTTTAATCCGGGTTAAAGAACAAATGTTACTTAAAATATAATTCACGATAAACCCAAATTCATTTTCCATTAATTTCCCATTTAATATTGTAACAACCCGCAAATCCGTACTATTTGAGTTGACTAATAACACCACACGTCCAACCCAAATTGCACAGAAATACGAATCACTAATAGAAAGAAGTTAGAGGATGAGAAATAGAAAGAAAGAAATATTAGAATAGAAGAAAATGAAGATCACAAACTCACAGCGGAACGAATAAAATATGTTAAATAACATATCTTATGAAATACAAATCATTAACTGTATATACATACCATCATCATAGCACAACAGTTATTCCTGGAACAGTTATAAACACCTGTTTTCCAGATACAAATATGGTTCACAACGGAATATATGATAGTCTATAGCTAACTGGTGAAGCCTTCTGGTTCCAGCTCTTCCAAATGAATCTGTAAAATCCCGACTACTTGACTGCCCGTACAAATTTGGGCACCCAAGAGTTTAGGGAAAACAAACAAAATAAACTCTGGGTCAGTCATGGGACTGGTGTGAGTAAACTGCAACCATTTGTTTAACTTTAAAAATCCTTCTGAAAGAAATGATAATAGTAAGACCAGCCCACACATAAACATGGACGGTTTTTACCTTACTATAACCCAAAAACACTTTGATACAAAGATCCAATGATATTATAATAGTGTCTAAATCAAATAAACAGAATCTAGCGGAACGCTTGCATCTCACACTCCACATACATAGTATAAAATCAAAAACCGCAGGGCGCTTATTAGAGATTGGATTTCCAACATGACAAGGTATGGAACCACCTTCCGATATTGTATTAGAGGAATACACTGGGTTCAACAAGAACATATTGCAACCCGGCCCACACATGACCGGCCACTCATTTCGCTTGAGTGTATCGAATGTATATCACCAACGGTTTGGATCAGCAACCGTTTCCCGAATGGGACAGCATCGAATAGAATAAGGAATTAAATGAATCTCTAGATAGGTGATTATACGCCCTAATGGGAGTGACCCACATAGTCATGTTGCCTGCCCGATTTTTGTCATTTCCCGGTTGTTGAGGCCTGAGGCTACGCTCACTTGCCATTCATTTATAGCACAATCACTTTGAATGCCACATTGTCAGATCCGTTAATCATTAATTGATTTGCACAAATATTCTGGATGTTATGCTAAGGGAATAAATCTGTTGCAACCATATATATTTATACAGACCAACATATTCGATCATTGGAAATACTTTGTCAGGCATTCGTCCATATACGTTCGTTCTAGGACTGAACGAAACCGAAGGCACAATTTCTATTAATAGAAAAAGCCCTTGCACTTTACTCTTTCTTCGATTATCTTCATATAATCTGATTCGCAAAGTACTGCCAATACGAAGTGGTTCACGGATAATAATCCAACTGGTCTCTCCATATTGACAACGATATTGGCAAACACTTCGATAGTCGGTTATTTAACTACCGAAGAAAAACAAACAAACATTCATCCATAACATCCATCAATCACTGGGCCTATTAACTAATATTTCATTAATTAATTCACTTCCTCATTTCCCTATCAATATTCATTAACCAAATATTTTCAGTGATCCTGTTGGACTCTTACGCTATTTGGAAAAACATTTCTCTATATCACCTCCTTTTATTTTCTACACTTAGAAAATATATTCTATTTGAAATTGAAAACAATTTCAATCACTTATCTCTTTCCCGACTACTTTAATTATACCCAGAAAATATATACTTTTATATTTCCAAAATTCCATCACTTGGGTTAAAACGAATGTTGTGTAAAACATCGTTACAATAACCCAAAATATTTTATTCAACTAACTATTATTCAACACTTCTCTTCGAGATTGGATCTTGCTATTCTTTTTGTTTATAATATTCTATTCTTAAATTTGTTTCGTTAACGAATTCTATGTATATCGATACATTTATTTTTAACTACCAAATTTTTCTTAAAAATATTCTAACTCCTTACATTCCCGGAAAAATTCGCCATAACCTCCCTTGTACCGGGAGCATCGGGATATTTCAAATAGCCTCCCATGGACTTCACCAATCCAAAAGAAAAAGAAAAAGCCAAGCAGCTTGCTGATACGGCACGTAAAATCTCATACATGAATTAAACATGTACCTTTTTGTCGAGCACAAATTAAAATCTTCATATACTTCATCCCATACCTGTCTAACACATGTTCACCTGTTTTCATTCAATTCAACTCAATCCATTTGTTTGAATTCAGTTTCGCCCATTTATCCATTAATTAGCTATTTTTCCTATTCCATTTATTTGTTTGAACATAACATGTTCAAACAAAATATTTAACTTGCTCATAACAAAATTGAATTTCAATTCTAGTTTCCTTTTAAATTTCGAATATAAATTCTCAAATCGAATTTACTTATTCAAAGCCCAATATCAATTCAAAATCTCATTAACTAATTACTATTCAAATTAGTTAATTCTATTCAATAATCAAAAATCTGATTTCTGTTTCAAAAATCAACTCATTAATCCACTTGAGTTCTCATATAATCTACAACTCAAATCTGAAATTTTCTAAATAGGAATTCGGATTTTATTCGCTTAAAATCCTTTTATAAAATTAAATAAACCGTTATGGTTTTAATTGGTTATGGCGTTGTTTTTCTGAAAATTTGATTTTATATAACTCAAAATCTATTTGACGAAATCCAGATTTTTCTCCTCTATTAGAAAACTATTATCAAATCGGTCCTGACGTTTCTTATTTCAAAGAATTCCGACTTCAATTGAGTTCTGAATACTCAATTGAAGTTCAAAACGCCAATTTACGAACTGCAGCGCTGTGGCGAGTTCGTTTTAATTATATTTATAAATATAAATGTTTTAACTTCGTTTATAATAACTTCAACTTCATTCTGATATATTTTTAATATATATCAAATCCAATTTTCCAATTCAACATAATATTTTCGATCTTCTAAAATTATCGATTTTCTTTAGCTCAGAAATAAATTTATTTATACTTCGATCTTCTATATTCAAATTCTATTTCAAATTGAATTTCCTATATTCAAATTCCATTTTCGATCTTCATTTGAATTTCGATTTATTTTCAAACTTCATTTGGATTACTATATTCAAATCTATTTCAATTCTATTTAAATTTTATATTCAAATTCCATTTTTACTCTATTTGAATCATATATTCAAATTCTATATTTAAATCACATTCGAATTTCTATATTCAAATTCTATATTTGAATTTTCTTTATTCGAATTCCATTCCAATTCTCTTTGAATTTAATATTCAAATTATCTCTTGATAATTTATTCATTTTATTTATAAACACCATTTTACAAATTTCCTTGTTTAATATTTAAACAAGTTCCATTTTCAAATTTCTTTTTAAATCCAAAATTTCATTTTGGAAGTTCTATTTATAATAACTTATAAATATAAATACCAATTTATTTTCATATTCAATTTAACTTCTACTTAAATCAATTCGAATTAATCATCATAAATCCTTATCGATTTATTTTCGTTCAATTTATATTCTGAACATCAGAATAAATTCCGTCGTTTATTTCTTTAAAACGATTTCCCCATTCATATTTTTAAATTCACATTTGAATTTAAAAATTCGAATTATCCAATGGTAATTTTCCTTTTTCATTTACAAGCACCATTTATTTTACTTGTTTATATATTTAAACAAGTCCATTTCAAATTCATTTGAAATAAAATTTCTATTTGGAAAAATAAATTTCCCTTTTCAATTTAACACTTGGATTTTTTATTTCTGAATTATTCAATGATAATTAATTTCACTTCATTCATAAACTTTGATTATAAATGAACTATTTATAAACTTCGTTTATAAAGGAACTACTTGTTTTTATTTTCAAAACAAGTTTATATTTCAAATCTATTTAAAAATTCAAATTCTATTTAAAAAAAATAGAATTTCCCTTTTAAATCTCAAATATCCCTTTCAGGACATTTTTATAAATTGACACTTAGGCCCTGTGATATTTAAACACCAAACAACCAATTATTTATTTTTCTAACTCATCATATATGACAGTATATATGCAAAAAAATAAACAAACAGATAATATATTTTAAGGAATCCAGTTGGATCCCTCCAACCTGTTTTCCTGCATCCACAGACGTTAGTCAACATAGTAATACCCATCCTGCTTCGAGGCAGGATATCGTGGTATAGAAGGTCATCCACTATCATAGCATAGGGCGTATAGGTCATCCGCTAATGGTACTGCGGGCATCCGCTAATGAGACTGCGGGAACAATCCAACCATCAACCCAATATACATAATAGTCAACGCTACATAACAAATATATTTCAAACAATCAGAAAGAATTCAACAAGCAACAAACAATTATTTTTAACGATATAAAAATAATTCTAAATAACAGTTGAGTGAGATTTACTCACCGTGATTTCATCGTGATCTATTCTGATTCCCGTTTTAAATTCCAGATTAGGTTTCCCGCAGCTATGGATTAAACGACAGGTTCCGTTCGATAAGATGCTGTATAAATTTAATTATATTAATTATTCAAACTATCAAACTAATTTAAATGTAAATAAAAATAAATTACTAACTAAAAATAATTACCTTAATCCACATTACCCACTAATGCATCTTCTTCATTTCTAGAACGAACCGTACACAACTCCACCATATTTGATCATTCACGCCATTCATTCTCCCTCTATATCCTACTATCGTTCATTTCCTTATTGAATCTCCTTCCTCTCAGTCACCAATAAAGCCACATCCGAACTCTCCTTAAATCCCAAATCGAACTCCAGTCAATCGCAAGCAACGCCTCTTCCAGGAACTACTTCCATCATGCTATCGCGTCCCACGTTTATAGAACAAACGACTGCTCCATGCTCCAGTATCCTCAATGGCAAATCGCACTCCCTCAAGTGCCGCACCATTCCGGAATTCGAAGCTCCTCCAAACACTACTGTCGAATCTCCTCAACTAGGTTTGAACCCCTTATCGAGGCAACGGATCTCACATCAACCCATTTTCCCATAAGCGAGCGCCTCTTGACCACCTCCGACCTGCAATACGGCTTCATTAGTCATCGGACCGAATGAAATCGCGAGGACTCCATTGTGTACCTCAACTTCGAACGAACAAGGATGCCCTAATTTGCCATAACTCCTCTACCCTAAATCGCAAGCACCTTGATTTAAATCTCGAGCTTCAGAAGACTCGGTTCCCCTTTTGATTTCGAATTTAAGGATTTGAGAAGGAAAGAACGGGCTTCGGTTTTTTTTTATTTCTTTGGGTTTTACTGAAGCCAATTCTTGCAAATGAAAGGAAGGGGAAGTTTGCGGCTTTATAGAAAGAGGAGGGAGACAGAAGTTCATGGTCATAAAATTTTTTTGGCTTAAGTACATAGCAAAATCTTTTAAAGAGTTTAAAAAGATTTTGATTTCGATTTCGATTTTAAATATAATTTAATTTAATTTGAGTTGACTTAAAGAGATTTTCATTCTTTTTAAAATGATATCAATTTGATCTCGTGCTTATCCACCGAAATAATATCGGGGTCTATTACTTAAACCGCGAACCGCTATTCTAATGTAACCACTGCCATTTCAATGTTATAACACTATTCTGAACTCAACATAATAGATTATAAATTTTAATTCGAACATATATATAAAATAACCATATTAACTTGATATATAATAATTTAAATTAAAAAACCAATAAATTTTTTGATAATAAAAAAAATTTATTATCATCTATATTCAAATACAATTAATATTGATCGTCTCAATTGTTTTGATTTAATTCTAACTTCAAAATTGAATTATTTTAAATTCTCGTATTACGATGATTATCAAAATAAATCGTATTTCGATTATTTAATCGATAACCCAATAAAATACCATTTATATTATAAATTCAATATTTAAAACCATACTAAATATTTAAAATAAATCGACCAAAAATTCGGGTCGTTACATTCTTTCCCCCTAAAAATAATTTCGTCCTCGAAATTGCTAAGGTAGGAAAAATGGTACAAATCCGTTACTTTTCAAAATCTCACTTATGTTGAAACTCAACTCCTCATATTTCAACAAATTTAATTCCACCAAAATTTTTGGTTTTCTTTCGTATGCATTCGAATTCATACAACTTGATTCTGATTCAATTTATTCACTTTGATTCATTTAAATTTCCACATTCACATTCCTGGGATTTCATTTTAAATACTTTCTAAATCACATAAATATATACATATATTTATTTCCATCTCAAATTCAAAACATTTGAATTTTCAAACCAATTTGTTTTCCTTCAAACAAATTTTCATCAAAAACTTTTCTACGGTAGCAATTCATCACTTAGACTCGAAAATGAACATTGATGAAGCTGCAGTCATCATCAGAATTATTTTCCAACCACTGAAGTGAGTTCAGTGCTTTATCACTTTCAAAATCCATCCGAATGATTTTGATTCAAAAATCCTTTCAAAACAAAGCTATATTATTTCAATATACTTTAGAAAATATTTTCAAACTTCCCAGAATTTGAAATTCCAAATTCTGGTTTGAATTCAATTTTAATTCATCTCATTTGTATATTTAATTCATATACAAATTCTGTTTTGGTTATATATAACCATTTCAATTCCTATAATCTCATTTGATTATAATATTAACATCCAACACATCCATATATTATAATAATTTCAGAAAATTATCCTTTCTATTTCAAAATAGAATTTTGAGTAAAATTATTTCATTTACCCAATTTAAAACAATACTGTGTCGAATTGCTCTGTTCAAATATTTAGAAATTCCTATCGACTTCTTGGCATCCCACGATTCGACCAGAATTCATAAACCACTTAACAGACTAGTCAACATAATATAGAATAATTTTTATATCAATTTACAAATACGCTCTCTCGTATATATACACTCAACTCATTCTAGGGTTCTACTGACACTATCTCTAATGAGCGCATCCCACCAAAGCCTAGGTATTCGCTCAACCTAAGCTCTGATACCAACTATAACGACCCGCAAATCCGTACTATTAGAGTTGACTAATAACACCATAGGTCCAACCTAAATTGCACATAAATACGAATCATTAATAGAAAGAAGTTAGAGGATGAGAAATAGAAAGAAAGAAATATTAGAATAGAAGGAAATGAAGTTCATAAACTCATAGCGGAACGAATAAAATATATTAAATAACATATCTTTTGAAATACAAATCATTAACTGTATATACATACCATCATCATAGCACAACAGTTATTCCTGGAACAGTTATAAACACCTGTTTTCCATATACAAACATGGTTCACAGCGGAATATATGATAATCTATAGCTAACTGGTGAAGCCTTCTGCTTCCAGCTCTTCCAAGTGAATCTGTAAAATCCCGACTACTTGACTGCCCGTACAAATTTGGGCACCCAAGAGTTTAGGGAAAACAAATAAAATAAACTCTGGGTCAGTCATGGGACTGGTGTGAGTAAACTCCAACCATTTGTTTAACTTTAAAAATCCTTTCGAAAGAAATGATAATAGTAAGACCAGCCCCACATAAACATGGACGGTTTTTACCTTACTATAACCCAAAAACACTTTGATACAAAGATCCAATGATATTATAATAGTGTCTAAATCAAATAAATAGAATATAGTGGAACGTTTGCATCTCACGCTCCACATACATAGTATAAAATCAAAAACTGCAGGGCGCTTATTGGAGATTGGATTTCCAACATGACAAGGTATGGAACCACCTTCCGATAGTGTATCTCTGTAACAACCCAAAAAATACGAGCCAATTTTAAAAAAATTAAATTGATTATTTCAATGCAATTTGAACAATTGAAATAGAATATTTCAATAAAATAATGAATTAGAAATAGAGTGAAAATCTGAAAATTTGTGCATACAGTCATGGAAAAACGATTCACGATATATGCGTGGGAAAAAGGGCACGGTTGGCGGTTAGCGTAATCCCTAGTGGCCCTAGGTGGTTCAACCCAAACCGAGATACGAAAACGTGCAATAGGTAAGCATAATCCCTAATAGTCCTAGGTAGCATAAGTCCTAGTTGTACAAACGATAATTCATGTTGGAAGACCCTGGCTAGGTTTAGGGTAACAGTCCAAACCGATCTTAAGGATCATGGAACTATGTTAAAGTAATATAGAATCTCATGGGAAAGCCCGTATGGTCTACGGCAAGGGACTGAACATTTACATGGAATAAAACATACAAGTTGAGTAACCTATATATGCGATATATTAGGTTGACATGGACCATTACACGACTTTTGAGTGAGGGTCATTCTTGGTTAACACATGACACGGTGGGGATACTAGTACGGTAGGTGCAGAGCTAAAATACAGGATAGATATCACGGGGTGTTATACGTGACAGATATCTTGGGGATATTATACTTGATAGAAACCTGACGATGTGATACCTTGTTTTATCTTGACATCGTAATTTATCATGACACCTTAGTTTATCTGAGTTCAGTAGTTCATCCTGTTATTTTGATTTAGCTTATCTATCTTGTTATCATGCTTATGTTCATCTCAGTTTCTCATGTCAGTTAACTTTACTAGTTTTTATGCTAATAGTAGATAGGGCTTACTCAGTCTTCTTGACTGACCCGTTTTGTTTCGCCTCTTTTCTTCCGTTTCCCCCCCAGGTTACAGGGAGGAAATACTGTTGTTTAGTTCGGACTTCTTCTGCTTGAAGGTCATCATGGATGGCTTGGACTTTTCTTGGCTAATGGCTACTTTACTGTTTTTACTTGGGGAATAATTTATGAAAATGTCTTTATGCTTCTTTACTATTGCAAGACAGGTTTTGATGTAATCTGATGTAAAAGGCTTTAGACCTTATTTATTCATGTTATGAAAGTTTGGTTTTACTTCCGCTATTTTATATGTTCTGTCTTGTGATATTTCTGTGCATGTTTACCAATAATGCCCCTCTAAAGCTAGTGCATTCCTTTTGCGAGTGACCCTAGCGGAGGCAGGGTGTTACATTTGGTATCAGAGCAGAAGGTTACCAGACTGGGCAAAAGTTTTTAAAGACCTTCTGAAAACTATTTGAAAACCGTTTACAAAGAAGCATTTTTTAAAAAATTTTCTTTTAAAAGAAAAAGGCTATTCCCCAAAGGCCATTAGCACTATCCTTGTTTCCTTAATTTAATCTCTTCTCCTTTCTTTCCTCCATCTGTAGTCACAGTGGTTTTAACTGCGACTAGTCTTTTCTATCTACGAAAGTGCTTTCCATGCGATGGAGGTGGTTCTCGAGAGACCAGTGGCCGCGTTATAAGAAAGGATAGTGAGAAAGAGGATAAAGGATACGAGCTTAAGGATGAGCAACTTGTTGGTATGGCTCAACCCATAACGAAAAAGTATCTTTGGTATGGTGAAACGGGACGAATAGTTAAGTATTGTGGGACAAGGACAAGATCATCGTGAAGATAATTGTATACCCTCACTAGAGTACCTGAGTAGGGGGATAACATCCTTGTTGAAGACCTAGTTATTCTTTTCTATCATCCCGCCAAGACTTTGTTTTGATCCCCACATCATTTAAGTCCGCTTCGGTAGTTGAGTCTCTGCACCTTAAGTACTAGCGTAATAGAGGATCCCATTTTTGTCTCAAAGTCCTATTGGAGAATCAGTCCATTTATACATGACCTATTTGGATTTGAGAATGTTTATGCCAAGTGTTGAATTTGGAAATAATGCTTATGTTTATAAGCTATGGATGGATTCTAGGGATGAAGTGGTTATCCAGTAGGGGGTGCCACTCTCGGTTTTGATAGGAGGGTAGTTAGACCTTTTGACTAGCCTTGGTAATGCCCTCGAAGTATCGTGTAACCTTTTTGAGGTTCTGTCATGGCTAGTTACTTAGAAACCCTTGACGCCTTTATTGGAAATTTGAAGCCCGATCGAGTGGTGTGCGCCGATAAGACGAATGGTTTACTTCATTTATGCATGGGTTATAGAGATCACTCTAGTAAGTGCGCTTGATAACCTGGTTAACATCTGTTTACTTTCAAGAGAAAGTTCTTCTACATGGAATACCTTATAGTATATAAACGAGATCCAAGATTCACTAGTGAATTTTGGAAAGCTTGCATGAGATCATGAGTACGCAGTCATGTTTGCGTCAAGTATTCTAGGAAAAGGATAAGTGCAAGTGGAACGAGAGGCGACGAAGAAATGAGTTCCAGCTCATGTTATGGAAATAGGAAATAAGAAGCTACGAAATCGCGAAGTTAAAAGACGGTCAAGGCACAATGGAATTAAGCTCGAGGAAATACGACTTTGATGGTCAAAGACTGGATACGCGCATGATATCTCTTTTTGGGAGTATATCCTTGATCCCTGTTTTCTGTAGAGCTTACTTGTAGGCTATCTTTTGTGGACATCTTCTTGGTCCTATTTTCTGTTACAAACCCCGTAAGGAGTTTGTCTTGTTTATCTTCTCGACCCTGTTTCAGGGAATCCTAGGTAGAACCCTATGGATGTAAACATGTATTTGAAACATGTTATGATTGATATGGTTGCAAGTGGTTGCTCGTGGATGCGCGAATACACATTAGATACTAGCTCGACTCGGTCACATTTCATATTGCATATGCACGAGTATTTATACTTGTTTATGGATGAAATTGAATGTGTTATCATGTGATTGTTGCATATGAATGAATGATTTTGCACGCATATAGTATCTATATGACTAGGACTATTTGCATACATCTTGGATTCATGGCACTATACATATTTTGCATTAGAAAGATTATTCAGGCCTGACCATTAGCATTAGCTAAGGAACATGTACACACACGTTTTGCATATATTCATACAGCATTAGAAATAATCTAAGGACAATGGTTGCTTGTGGATGATGTTTTGAGTAGATGGATGATGGATGGTAGGATATGTTCTTCCTAACTTGGAGATTTCGGGGACGAAACCCTAAAAGGAGGGGAGAATGTAACAACCCGTATTTCGATAACACGTTAAAACAAGAAATCAAGGCAGAATTTATTTATAAAACCTGAATCAGGATAAACGGGTTGCGCCATTGCATTCGTCTCGGAAAAATATGCGAAATAGAGTCCGAAATTTCGTAAATCGGAGTTCGTATGACTGAGATATGGCCTCGCAAAGTTTCACGAAAATTCAAATCCGAAAACAAATTTGAAATTCAGCCCAATTAAGACACCACTCCATTTTTAGGCCTGGTTAAGACACCACTCCATTTTTTAGACTTGACTTCTTCCCCAAGACATGCTTTGATGGCTTGGATTGAATCTAGGTTTAATCATATGGCCTAAAACACTTGCCTAATCTATAAATAAGACCCTAACCTATCCTAAATCCTCATTATTCATTCATGCAACTAAACTATGGCAAAAATTTACCTCTCATGGCCTCCACTCTCTTCATAAAATTTCTAAATGGTTTCTATGAGAGATTTTCCATGCATACAAGTGTTTTCAAGCTTGTATGAGTGTCATTAGCTTGCATTCAAGTCAAGTTTCTATCTTTGCATCATAAAGCAAGGGTTTTGATCATTTTGGCTCAAGGGTTTTTATGTTAGAGCTTGCATTTTGGGTCTATTTGATTGCATAAGGGCTTTGTCATATCTTTTGTGCCTTCATAGCAATGTAAGCCCTTTTCCTACTCTTAGATATTAACTATGAAGTTAAATGTTCATGTTGCAAGTTTGGGTTTGATCATTGAGTATGACACATGCTATCATGTCATGCAAGTTTATGAAGTCATTATCTTGATCTTGTGAGCTAAAAGCTACAACCTTTATGTTGAAATGTTGCACTAGGCAACATGAGAACCCTCATAACCTTTATGTCAACTTGCATAAGTCATAACCCTTATATGATGATATATGCGAGTTACTAGTCATCATTCCATATCTTTTGTCACCATGATTCGCTTATGTGCCAAGTTTGGGTTTATGCATGTTTTGAGGCTTAAGAATGTAACATGCAAGTTAATGAACACATTTGTGCCTCATTTTCCACCATGATTAACTTGTGGCTTAATATCCATTTTTGTCATGCCTTTGCCAAGTCTCTTCTTTTAATCCATTACGTTGTCGCGAACGTATATGCGAGTTTAAAAGCGTTGGGTTATGTTATGGGTAATTTCTAATGACATGAAAATACAACTTGAAAACATGACTTGAAATATAACATGGAAGTTGACATGTAAGTATGCATAAAAACATAAGCTTGGGAATTTACCTATTAAGTTAGGTCTACCCTTTGGGAATTTACCTATTTAGTTAGGTCTACCCAAATGCTTGAAAACTTGTAACATGTTTTGGGAAACATGATGGACATGACACTTAGATAATATAAGTGTGGCCAACTCGAGGTTGGGTTGAGTTTGCAACGTAAAACTACCCGGAACCGACCGGCCTAACTAGTAGTTGCAAACAATAGGACCCAATGTGAGAAGTTGGTCATGTTGTGCTTGAACCCGAGGTTAGACCAAGTTGTGGTGTAAAGCTACCCGGAACCGACCGGCTTAACTAGTAACCACAACAAAGTCTAATGTGAGAGGTGAAGGTGCATTAAGTAATTAATGCCACATGATAGGGTTAAGTTAATTTGATTAATGACTCTTAACCAAATATGACATGGACAAATGGGTTAAGTAATTTGATTAGGCTAATGATACTTAACAAAACATGACAAGGTTGGGTAGGTTAAGTAACTTGATTTGCCTAATGACACTTAACCATTTTTATATGACTAGTGGACGGGGTTAAGTTAACCAACACTTAATCAATCCAACGCGATAACTTGGTAAGGTTAAGTAAGTTT
The DNA here is from genome assembly GCA_030737875.1 of Allium sativum. Classification (NCBI taxonomy): domain Eukaryota; kingdom Viridiplantae; phylum Streptophyta; class Magnoliopsida; order Asparagales; family Amaryllidaceae; genus Allium; species Allium sativum. Next base: position 181,215,836 of record CM060913.1, on the reverse strand, counting down.
TCTTAATGACGCTTAACCGAAAAATACGGTTAACGAATGGGGTTAAGATTAGACTCAACTAGTCTAAACATGGTAATCGGATGGGGTTAAGTTAGCCTAGACTTAATTAATCCCACTTGGTAGTTTAATGGGGTTAAGTTAAACACTTAACTAATCTAAACGTGATGAATTGATGTGGTTAAGTGACCTATACTTATCCAATCTAACTCGTTAATTTATTGTGGTTAAGTTAACCAATACTTAACCAATATAACGTGAAAACATGATAAGGCTAAGTCACGAATCGCTTGAATACACTTGACCGATTTGACTAAGTAAATTGATAGGGTCAAGTTAATATATACTTAACCAATCTAGAATGATAATTGGACGAGGTTAAGTCGTGAATTGCTTAATATACTTAACCAACTTGAGCATGGTTTGTAGGGTTAAGCCTTGAACTTGGATACTTAGCCAATTTTGACAGGATTTGTAGACGGGTTAAGTCATGAACTTAAGTGACACTTAATCCATTATGTAAACCCTAGTTCTGAGGATTAGGTGGATAACCGAAGTTAACAAGGATAACGGGAACAATGCTAAGTGGTAAACCTTAGTTGAAGAATAACTAAGTAATGATTCTTAGTCAAGGAAGTTTAGACCAGTTCATAGATAGATGAGTAATCTAATACGGTAGGTCATCGTTTAAGTATACGAGTAGGAGCAAGTTTCTGATTTGGATAAAGGCTCCAGCGAACTGGGTAACGAAGCAGTGGCTTCGGGGAACGTGAGGGTATTCTTGGTATCCCTCTATGAGCTGCCATGTGATTATACTAGGCTCATGAGAGGTTAAGGTCTGCGTTAGAAGAACCAAGAGTATGCCTTGGTTGCTATACGAGCGACCTAAAGACAGGGATGGATAGGGGATAGTCGACGATACACGGTCATACCCTAGATAGCATTTCGTCAGGCTACCTACCATCTTTGGTCAAGCGTGTACGTACGGAAAGGCAGAGAACACCCAATAGACCATAATTGCTATCTAATTATGGTTGCGGTAAGGCTTGGATGTGGGTTGGCCAGTGTTGTGTTCTCATACAGGATTTATCCTGTCTTGTCTTTCACTAGTTGAGGGAGTGGTCTCGTGGGACCATAGCCACGTATAGGAAAAAAAACAGACCTTAGCATCTGCATTGGCAGATAAATTGAAAGCTCCCGACCGAGTCCTGTATTTCCTGGTCTGCCCTGTGATAGGACTCGGATGGCACGATGTGATACATGTGCATACAGTCATGGAAAAATGATTCACGATATATGCGTGTGAAAAAGGGCGCGGTTGGCGGTTAGCGTAATCCCTAGTGGCCCTAGGTGGTTGAACCCAAACCGAGATACGAAAACGTGCAATAGGTAAGCATAATCCCTAGTAGCCCTAGGTAGCATAAGTCCTAGTTGTACAAACGATAATTCATGTTGGAAGACCCTGGCTAGGTTTAGGGTAACAGTCCAAACCGATCTTAAGGATCATGGAACTATGTTAAAGTAATATAGAATCTCATGGGAAAGCCCGTATGGTCTACGGCAAGGGACTGAACATTTACATGGAATAAAACATACAAGTTGAGTAACCTATATATGCGATATATTAGGTTGACATGGACCATTACACGACTTTTGAGTGAGGGTCATTCTTGGTTAACACATGACACGGTGGGGATACTAGTACGGTAGGTGCAGAGCTAAAATACAGGATAGATATCACGGGGCGTTATACGTGACAGATATCTTGGGGATATTATACTTGATAGAAACCTGACGATGTGATACCTTGTTTTATCTTGACATCGTAATTTATCATGACACCTTAGTTTATCTGAGTTCAGTAGTTCATCCTGTTATTTTGATTTAGCTTATCTATCTTGTTATCATGCTTATGTTCATCTCAGTTTCTCATGTCAGTTAACTTTACTAGTTTTTATGCTAATAGTAGATAGGGCTTACTCAGTCTTTTTGACTGACCCGTTTTGTTTCGCCTCTTTTCTTCCGTTTCCCCTCCCCAGGTTACAGGGAGGAAATACTGTTGTTTAGTTCGGACTTCTTCTGCTTGAAGGTCATCATGGATGGCTTGGACTTTTCTTGGCTAATGGCTACTTTACTATTTTTACTTGGGGAATAATTTATGAAAATGTCTTTATGCTTCTTTACTATTGCAAGACAGGTTTTGATGTACTCTGATGTAAAAGGCTTTAGACCTTATTTATTCATGTTATGAAAGTTTGATTTTACTTCCGCTATTTTATATGTTCTATCTTGTGATATTTCTGTGCATGTTTACCAATAATGCCCCTCTAAAGCTAGTGCATTCCTTTTGCGAGTGACCCTAGCGGAGGCGGGGTGTTACACTAAATCTAATTCATTATCTCAGCCGCCCCTTTTCTTCTTTGGAGACAAAATCCCGTCGCCCCTTTTCTCAGTCAATGCACCGCGCTCCAGGGCTTCTGCCGCTGTCGCAGGCACGCCTCCACCTCCCTGCCTCGTCGTCTTCTCCTCCTCTCTACTCTGCCGCCCCCTTCTTCTCTCCTCCTCTGAAGCGACGCGCCCCCTAGCCCTAATCCCCAAACCCGACAGCCCCGCGAACCTCCATCTCCCAAGAAGCCACCCACCGCGCCACCCGAAGCCGCCGCTCAGCACCCCCACCGCCTCAAGGCCGCCAGCGCTGCCTCCACAAAACCCTTGGTCGCGCTGAAAGCCCCTCCTCCTCCGATTGACTGTAAGTTAGTGTTTGTTTACTTCTTTTATATGAAATCTGACTCCTTTGTTTTCTTTAGATAAAGTTATATATAAAGTTTCGATTTTTATTGTTAAGAAAAACTGATTTTTATTTATAGAAAACATAGTAGAAAATTTTGATTTTTAATATATAATATAGCGAAGAAGAACATGATTTTTATATGTATGTGATAACATAAAAGATTAGATTTTTAAAGAACGAAAAGATTTGTTTTTTTTTAAATATAGAAAGTTAAACGAATCAGTTTTATTAAATAGCATTGTTTACAAAGGAATGGAAATAAAGATTTTATTTCTCTTTGTTAAAGATTGAATCTTTATAGAGTAAAAAGATTTGACTTTTATTTGGGGAAAAGATATGATTTTTACTATGTAAGAATTAAAAATATAATCTTTTTATATAGAATAGTATAGTAAAATTAAAATCTTTTTATATAGAGTAGCATAGTAAAAATATAATCTTTTAATATAGAATAGCATAGTAAAAATATAATCTTTTTATATAGAATAGCATAGTAAAAATATAATCTTTTTATATAGAATAGCATGGTAAAAATATAATCTTTTTATATATTGAATAGCGAAGTAAAAATTCGATTTTTATATATGTAGTGAATACGGATGACGAAAGTGATGAATGAAGAAACGACGAAGATTTTCTACATATGAAGAGCCATGGCGTTTGGTTTAGTTAGTCGGTGAGAACTCCTCACCTTTAATTTATTTCTAGTTATAAATAAATACTAGGATGCAGACGGTGTTTAGTAGCACCCGACACCCGTCGTCCACAGACCATGGACGGCTTGTATGCTTGTTTGTTTCATTTTGATGTGTAGTTGATTGTGTGATGTGAAACGAAATAAAATATTTTATAGTGGAAAATATTCTATAGTTAAAAATATAATTTTTAACGTGTGTATAAAATAAATATTTATAAACAACTCGGACGATTTGTTTATATACACACATTTGACTGATATGGATTGGGATGATAAATTTTACACATCGCCCAACTGCACAAATAAAATATGTGTTTGATTGTTTGAAACCCCACACGGGTATTGGGATGATATATGACATACACTAATCCAAAAAATTAGTTGTATGTCGATCGATTGATTGACAGACTGTCATAAGCGTTAAATATTTATATTTGATGCTTATACAGTGTAGAATGCACTCTGGATGATGGTAGATTATTTATCGTTGTTATTTTATACATGTGTTGTAGATAATCCATATAATTAACATTATATGGTAATTGATTGGGCCTCATTCCAGTTTTGAAATAGAAATATTTGAAATAGAAATATTTGAAATAGAATATTTGAAAAAGAAATATTTGAAAAAGAAATATTTGAAATAGAATATTTGAAAATAGAAATATATGAAGCCGTGTTGATTAGATTGACGCCATTTTGACGTGAACGATATTTATATCGATTTTATTCATTTTTCAATGAATATCGAAAGTGATTTCAAAATCTGATAAATTGAATAGAAATGAATTCGAATTGAATTTGAATAGAATTTAATTCGAATTGAATTTGAATAGAAATGAATTCGAATTGAAATTGAATAGAATTGAATTCGAATTGAAATTGAATAGAAATGAATTCGAACTAAATTGAAATGAATTGAAATGAATTGAAATTCAAACTAAATTGAAATGAATTGAAATTCGAATTAAATTGAAATTGAATTGAAATTGTTTTGAAATAAAATTAAAACGAATATATATTGGAATATTCAATTTTGATTAGAAATTGAATATGTTGTTGAAATCGTTTCGAAAACGAATTTAAAACGACTTATAAAATTTGTTTCGAAAGGAAATCGACGAAGTATATATTATATATATTATATATATAATATATTGGCCTGAATAGAACGCGCCGCGCTGCGGAAGTTCGCGAATTTCGACCATTGATTTCGAATGGACATTGCGGGAGATCCGACCGTCGGATTCTCCTCAAACCAGAACCGTTGGGTTCGTATCGAAAAGAGCTTTCTAACGAATATTAGAAATTTGAAATCTAACGGTTGGATTTGGAATTATGTCCAAATCAAATTTGAAAAAGGTCGTTGTAAGTGCAGTTCGATGGCCGTTGATGGAAATCGACTGTACGAGCCTTGATAAAGTTATTAAAAAGAGTAATAATTTGTGTAAAGTCATAAGAAATGATTTGTGAAGAATTGGGATGAAAAACTCCATATTTGAAAAGATAAAAATAGTTATCGAAGTGAACTAGTTTTGAACTAGAATAATAATTTATTTATTATTAAAATAAATAAATTGAATTTGAAATAGTTTTGAAAATAACCAGAATTTCGAATAATTGCATTGGAATGGATCTGAATCGAAATTGTCTTCAGAATATTTCGATGTTGGATTTCGTGTTGATACAGGTATTGTTATGGGAATTTGAAAGATATATATAGATCGTTATTTCCAATACGATATTTGTTGGTCGTAGAATTTGATATTGAATATAAGCCGATATATTTTCTATTCAGAGCCTTGTATTTAATATCAAATGTGATTTGGGTTTGTCGTGAATGGTGTCTTCATTAACACTCTTCTTAAGCCCAGTTGAGAGAAAGATTAAATCTTTTTATTTAGATTTAATGAAGTGTGCCAATTAAATAATATTTAATTGGAATTGAATTGGGATTGATTTTTGGGTTTATCGTGAACAGTGTTTAAAATAACACTTGTTCTTTAACCCGATAATTAATGGAATGTGATTTTGGGTTTATCGTGAACCGTGTCTTAAATGACACAGATTCTTTAACCCAATTAAAGATTAAACCTAAATGGAGTTTTAATGAATCTTTAATTAGATTGAAAAGATCGAGAATGGAGTATCATCAGTTTTGCTCCAGGAGATAGTTAAATCTTTAATTAGATTTAAACGTGAAATGGTAATTGAATTTACCGATAACACTGTGGTGTTAGATAAGAAGTATTACCAGTTTTACTTCATGAGATGAATAGGTTGGGGTTGAGAAATTTAACAATTGATTACTTCGGTAAGGTTCGTTAATCCCGACTAGTTTGAATTGATTTTCAAAGAGGATTAATGAATAAATTTAAAAAATTTATCTTTGATAAAATTAATGGGAACCTATCCCAAAGTATAAGAATATTTGAATAAAAGAATATTCTGAATTGGAAAGAGGCGTATGTTGTGTTTGTGTAACACTTGTTTATTATATACGCGAGTTGTTCAGAAAGACCGGGTTTATCCCATTCTGAATAACTAATTCGACGTGGTGTCGAAGATGAAGACGGTGGTTGAAGACCGGAAGTCTTCACATCATTTGGGTGATTATTGATGATCTTGATTGGACTGTACACCCAAGAGGAGGGAATCAGTTGGTGATCATCCAGACGTGCTTGGATATCGATGGATATGCGAGGTACTAGGTGCCTCTGGTTTCGTTCAGACCCAGAACGGACTTGTAAATGGACTATGTGTCTGACATTGGATTTTATTCTTTGTGATTGATTTCTATTAAATATATATCTGTTTGGCGGTGGAGAATTTATTATCTTGCTTAACTCCTTTCTCTTTGACGTACGAGCTCAGAGGTTATATATTGATGGATATCAAACGCATGGAGCGAATTGCCTGTGTGGCATGCCTAAGTGGCCATGTGATCAGGGCTTCTGTTGAAAAGCAGAGTCTTGTGGTGGATGATCAAAGCATAGCCTGTGTGGCATAGCTTTGTGTAACGTTAATTCGCGAGCTTCACACCCCGGTTGTGAACCAGAAACGGGAGAGGACTTCTGGGAGGGCATGCGTTTCCTTTTAGCTAGAAGTGGCGTCAGTGGTTTTACATGCCCTGATGAGTTTGACTTATGTGGTTGTTGCTGTTGCGAGGCGCCTCGGATACATCGGTTGATCCGGGACCGATGGAGTCATTGGACTCATTGACACCCCCATAGGGTGGGGAAACGCAGTTTTCAGGCATTTTAAACCACATCGGTGGACCGGCCCTGACGATCCAAGGGCCCACCAGAGTTTGGGTCCTGAGACACAGGCTAGAGCGTCTCGAATCGGTAGAGGACTATCTTTTGCCTCGGTTCACAAATGGAAACCCAACTTCCAATACGTGACATTTGCGGTTTTGATTGTAGAGCCTAGTATGGCGACATGATATATGGTACCCATGCCGTCTATGATAAATATTTATGATTGAAAATGTTTTGACACTATACACTTATAATAGTATCAAATGATTTGTTTTAAACGTATCAAGCATGCTTTGGCTATTATAAGGTAAAACCCTATCCTCCGGCTTGTGTTGCATTGTGTGATGGGACCTGGGTCTTATAATAGCTTCATTTTTCTTTATTTAGCATTGCGCTGTTATTTTATGCACTAGTGTTCTTGGGAGGAAACTCGTTCCGTGTTATACGGCGTGGTCCCTTGATTTACCTAACTTTAAAAAAAAGAATTATAACTGTTTCAGTTCTCACACCAGTCCCATGACTGACCTGGAGTTTATTGTTTTAACATAAACTCTGGGTGCCCTTATTTTGTCATGGGCAGTCAGTAGTTTTGGTTTTGCAGATTTATATTCACAGGATCCTGATTTACAGCTGGAACGATATCCGGAAAGCTTTGTATCCGTATATCTCCTTCAGTTGTGTTTTGTATTATTTTCCACTGCTATGTAATGTATTGTAATCTCTGATATTTTAAACTATGTAATATTTATTCATACTCTGTATATTCTTGTATTCTGATGAAATTGTTGTAATTAACAATGAAATGTTCTTCCGTCTGCGTTCTGTTGTGGTTTTTTCTCGACTCAATCCGTGATTTCCCGTAAGGGGGATTTCAGGTCGTTTCATTTTTCGTGAATTGACGAAATTCGATGAAACAGGAAACATCGTGACCGCAAGGAGGCTCTTTAAAACATAGAAGAGACCGCGGATTTTTCTGATCCATCTACGATTTTTAGCACTTCGAAAACCAAGGTAAGAAATCTAAATTAAATGAAATTGAATGGAAAATGACATGTATAAATTATATAAGCAAAATATAAATTATACACGTGTTGTATACCTCATGTACATGCGTTGTGTAAGTTGTTTGAGCGAAGTATGAATTATACATGCATTGTTTAAATGATATTTGTGTTTGAATGGAAAATAAAATATATTTATATACGAATGGTAAATAATATATATATATATATATATATACATATATATATACTCCTCTCGTCCACAAACTATGGACGATAATTATTGATTGTGAATTGGTATGAAAAATTTGGTGAATAAGGCGAAGGGTTGATAGAATTGTTTATGGTTGAAAAATACTCATTGGTGATTGAAACAAATTTGAAATAATTGTGGAAATGAAAATAAAACATGCCGCCTGCGTGCGAACTAGATGCGTGAAATCCCCATTGTCAAAAACCGCGAGGTTTTAAGGTAGAGCGAGGAGCCGTACTCGGGACGGTGCCGGTTTTAACTACCCTGCCGTTATGCTGCCGAAATTTGGAATAATATTCATGTGTTAGAATTATTTTCATATGTTGAAATTATTTTCATGTGTTGAAACCAAAGTCATGTGTTGAAAATTAAATTCATTGTTGAATGAATAAAGTGTTTAAACAATAGAAATCACATTTTTATTATATATATAAGAAGTATGTAAAATATCCGTACTATAAATAAATTGGTTCAACAATAAAAATTACATCTTTCTTATATGAACCAACTATATAAAATATCCATGTGTGGAAAATGCTCATGTGTTGAGAAGTGCGTGTGTGAAAACATTCATGTGTTGAATAAAAAGATCGAGCAATAAAAATTACATTTTATTGAAAATATGAAGTGTTAAAAACTTTCATGTGTTGAATAACTATTTTAGATGATAAAAATGCCATTTTTATCATATATGTAATTTGCCAAAAATATACAAGTGTTGAAATAAATATTTGTTTGCTATGAATATTATATTTAACATGTATAGGAACTAAATAAAATAGTCATGTGTTGAAATATATTTTGGTTCGCCAAAAATACCGTTTTTGAAATGTGAAGTGTTAAAAATAACCACTTGTTCAAATAAATATGCATGAGTTGAAATATTCATTAATTAGCTAATGATATGATTTTTTGCTTATGTATGCAACATTAGAATGAATGGTGACCTTAAACCAAAGTAAATCGAAAATGAAATTGAATGGAAAATGATAAGTGATGAGAATTGCACATATGTACATGCATATTTATTGAACAGGTCATAGCAAAGAGGCTAGAGAAGAGGAATAAAATTGTGTGCCCGACAAATAGGTACATGTTTACTGTTTTGCTTGGGTGATGATTTTATGAGCCTATTGGCTAGCCGCTTGGCTTTTTCTTTTTCTTTTTGAGAAGAGATGCCCGTGTGGCTATTTGGGAATTTTCCCAGCCCCTCCCGTACAAAGGAGGTTATGGCAAATTTTTCCAAAATTTAAAGGCGTTAGTGAAATATTTGAAGTGAAAACGATATTGAAATCGTCGAATGAACTATATTTATATATATATATATATATAAATAAAATTAAAACGAATCGTGGCCGTGTAGTTCATGTTTTGAAACCATGATTTCAAACGACTAGTGCGGGAGATCCGACCATCGGATTTTCCCGAAACTGCAACCGTTGGGTTCGACTTGGAAATATCTTTCCAACGGCACCAACTTTGTAAAGATGCGACGTTTGGATGGTCTGGAATGTTTATTTCAAATCTAAAGAAAAACAGCGCCAGAATCAATTATATTTATATATAAATATAAATATAATTAAATTAAATCGAATAACGACGCTGCAGTTCGTATTTTGAAACCGTGACTTCAAACGACTAGTGTGGGAGATCCGACCGTCGGATTTTCCCAAAACTGAAACCGTTGGATTCGTTTTGAAATGATCTTTCTAACAATATAAAATTTGTGAAGATCCAACGGTTAGATTTTCAGATATGAGTAAAACAAATTTAGTGAAAACGGCGCCAGTGCCCCAACACGACCTGAAACGTCATTTAATTAAATATGGCCGTTTTTAAATAAATAAAAATGGCGATATATCGTTATGAAATATTATTGGCGATATAGAGTGGAAATAAACCAATTTTGCTTGGTTTGCTTGATATGTGATGGTTGAATGTATTTAACATGAAAATTATACTAAGGGACTGAAATGTGAATGTTGAATAATTTAACCATGTGAAGAATTGATTTGAAAATCTAAATATACATGGATTATTTGAAAAGGCCGAGTTCATTCTCATTTCAAATAATCGATCGATGGTGAGAAGTCGAAGAGTTGAAGACGGTTGAAGACCGACGATCTTCACTTTGGTTGGATGGGCGCTACTGATGCTCATGATTGGAATAGCTACCTAGAAGGAGCAAAAGTAGAAGCCATCCGAACGTATTGTTGATTGTGCGGATAAGCGAGGAATTTGGTGCCTCCGGCTTCGTTCAGACCCAGAACGAACTTGTAAATGGACTGTGTGTCTGACATTGGATTTTGTTCTGTGCTAATTGATCTCTATTGAATATATATCTGTTTGGCGGTGGAGAATTTATTCTCTTGCTTAACGCCCTTCTCTGAGACGTACGAGCTCAGAGGTAATGTATAGATAGAAATCAGTCGCATGGAGCGGATTGCGTGTGTGGCACGCCTAAGTGGCATATGATCAAGGCTTTTGTTGCAAAGCAAACTCTTGTGGTTGATGATCAAAGCATGGTCTGTGTGACGTAGCTTTGTGTATATCGTGGATTCGGGAGCCTAACACCTCGGTATGAGTCAAAAACGGGAGAAGGACCGCTGGTAGAACACGACGTTTCTTTCTAGCTATGGTGGTGTGAGTGACCTACCAGCCCTGACATTTATATATACTTTTCACCTGTGTGGTTGTTGGAATGTGAGGCGCCTCGATTATAGGTCTGTAAGGACCGGGAAACGTGTGTTCAGGAATAACTAATCCTCAAAAGTAAGAGAGGACCGGCCCAGCCGATTCCAAGGACCGCTGTGTGCGATTCTGAGGTATTTGCTTAAGTGTCTCGAACGGAGAGGAGCTTGCCCCTTGCCTCAACTCATGATGGAATCCAATTTCCAATATGAAATGGCGGATGTGATTGTTTTACTAGTATGGCGACATAGTGGTATGGGTCATTCATGCCGTCTATGATTGATATTTATGATTTAAATTTGCTTTTGAAACATATATGCACTAGTAATAATATCAAACACTTTCGTTTTATACATATGAAGCATTTTTGGCCATTATAAGGTAAAACTCTATCTTTCGGCTTGTGTTGCATTGTGTGATGGGACTTGAGTCTTATATTTGCTTCATTTTTATAAAAAGCATTGCGATGATTTAACCATTTACTTTATTTCAAGCACTAGCACTCATTGGAGAAAAACCGTTCCGCGAAAGTGGCGTGGTCCTTTGATTTGCCTTATTATTGTTGTTTAGTAAGTTAAGTAGATTTCTCATACCAGTCCCATGAATGACTCGTAGTTTGTTTCACCTTGCAAACTCGGGTGCCCTTATTTTCACATGGGCAGCCTAGTTACAGGTAGCTGACATATTTTGGGCATAGCACCGCAGTAGAGGTGCACTTTTGGCTTATGGCGAGGCTTGACTACATTGTGATGATTGTGACTTTTCCGCCATTATTGTATATGTATTATGATTCCGCAACAGGCGATGTAGACTGATGTTTAGTTTATGTACTCTATATGTATTATGATTCCGCCATTGGCGATGTTGACTGATTATGTATTATTATGCGCTAAGTAGTATCCTGCACCATGCTCTCTGAGGTGGTGATTTATATATGATTCCACTGTCATATTTGTGTAAATTAGTCTATTTCTTGTTTATGCTATTATCTGTACTCTGCTAATGATGTTTAATGTGTTATATTCCAATAATTATCCTTAACACCGTAGCACGGGGTTTTTGGGTCGTCACAATCTCTAGAGAGGAATACACTGGGTTCAACAAGAACATCTTGCAACCCGGCCCACACATGACTGACCACTCATTTCGCTTGAGTGTATCGAATGTATATCACCAACGATTGGGATCAACAACTGTTTCCCGAATGGGACAACATCGAATAGAATAAGGAATTAAATGAATTTCCAGATAGGTGATTATACACCCTAATGGGAGCGACCCTCATAGCCATGCTGCATGCCCGATTTTTGTCATTTCCCGGTTGTTGAGGCCTGAGGCTACGCTCACTTGCCATTCATTTATATCACAATCACTTTGAATGCCACATTGTCAGATCCGTTAATCATTAATTGATTTGCACAAATATTCTGGATGTTATGCTAAGGGAATAAATCCGTTGCAACCATATATATTTATACAGACCAACATATTCGATCATTGGAAATACTTTGTCAGGCATTCGTCCATATACGTTCGTTCTGGGACTGAACGAAACTGAAGGCACAATTTCTATTAATAGAAAAAGGCCTTGCACTTTACTACATCTTCGATTATCTTCATATAATCTGATTCGCAAAGTTACTGCCAATACGAAGTGGTTCACGGATAATAATCCAACCGGTCTCTCCATATTGACAACGATATTGGCAAACACTTCGATAGTCAGTTATTTAACTATCAAAGAAAAACAAACAAACATTCATCCATAACATCCATCAATCACTGGGCCTGTTAATTAATATTTCATTAATTAATTCACTTCCTCATTTCCCTATCAATATTTATTAACCAAATATTTTCAGTGATCTTGTTGGACTCTTACGCTATTTGGAAAAACATTTCCCTATATCACCTCCTTTTATTTTCTACACTTAGAAAATATATTCTATTTGAAATTGAAAACAATTTCAATCACTTATCTCTTTCCCGACTACTTTAATTATACTCAGGAAATATTTACTTTTATATTTCCAAAATTCCATCACTTGGGTTAAAACGAATGTTGTGTAAAACATCGTTACAACAACCAAAAATATTTTATTCAACTAACAATTATTCAACACTTCTCTTCGAGATTGGATCTTTCTATTTATCAATTAAAAATGAAATCAATCAAGTTGGGGTATCAATCAAGCTGGGGTATTATTACCTCTCAGACCTTAACTGAAAACATCATTAACTTCAGAACAGACAAAACCACTTACCTCGAATAATCAACATTATAAAAAACAATTATTCATTTTTAAACGTATATATGTTTCTCTTTCTATTACCAGCCAATCGATTTCCTTTTTGTTTATAATATTCTATTCTTAAATTTGTTTCGTTAACGAATTCTATGTATATCGATACATTTATTTCTAACTACCAATTTTTTCTTAAAAATATTCTTACTCCTTAAATTCCCGGAAAAATTCGCCATAACCTCCCTTGTACCGGGAGCATCGGGATATTTCAAATAGCCTCCCATGGACTTCACCAATCCAAAAGAAAAAGAAAAAGCCAAGCAGCTTGCTGATACGGCACGTAAAATCTCATACATGAATTAAACATGTACCTTTTTGTCGAGCACAAATTAAAATCTTCATATACTTCATCCCATACCTGTCTAACACATGTTCACCTGTTTTCATTCAATTCAACTCAATCCATTTGTTTGAATTCAGTTTCGCCCATTTATCCATTAATTAGCTATTTTTCCTATTCCATTTATTTGTTTGAACATAACATGTTCAAACAAAATATTTAACTTGCTCATAACCAAATTGAATTCCAATTCCCATTTTAAATTCCAGATTAGGTTTCCCTCAGCTACGGATTAAACGACAGGTTCCGTTCGATAAGATGTTGTATAAATTTAATTATATTAATTATTTAAACTATTAAACTAATTTAAGTGTAAATAAAAATAAATTGCTAACTAAATATAATTACCTTAATCCACATTTACCCACTAATGCATCTTCTTCATTTTTAGTACAAACCGCACACAACTCCACCATATTTGATCATTCACGCCATTCATTCTCCCTCTATATCCTACTACCGTTCATTTCCTTATTGAATCTCCTTCTCTCGGTCACCAATAAAGCCACATCCGAACTCTCCTTAAATCCCAAATCGAACTCCAGTCAATCGCAAGCATCGCCTCTTCCTGGAACAGCTTCCATCATGCTATCGCATCCCACGTTTTCGGACCAAACCACTGCTCCGCGCTCCAGTATCCTCAATGGCAAATCGCACTCCCTCAAGTGCCGCACCATTCCATAATTCGAAGCCCCTCCAAACACTACTGTCGAATCTCCTCAACTAGGTCAGAACCCCTTATCGAGGCAACGGATCTCACAACAACCAATTTTCCCATACGCGAGCACCTCATAACCACCTCTGACCTGCAATACGCCTTCATTAGTCATCACACCGCATGAAATCGCAAGGACTCCATCGCGTACCTCAACTTCAAACGAACCAGGATGCCCCAATTTGCCACAACTCCTCTACCCTAAATCGCAAGCACCTCGATTTAAATCTCGAGCTTTAGAAGACTCGGTTCCCCTTTTGATTTCGAATTTAAGGATTTGAGAAGGAAAGAACAGGCTTCGGTTTTTTTTATTTCTTAGGGTTTAACTGAAGCCGGTTCTTGCAAATGAAAGGGAGGGGAAGATTGCTGTTTTATAGAAAGAGGAGGGTGACAGAAGTACACGGCCATAAAAAAATGTAGGCTTAAGTACATAGAAAAATCTTTTAAAGAGTTTAAAAAGATTTTGATTTCGATTTTAAATATAATTTAATTTAATTTGATTTGACTTAAAGAGATTTTCATCCTTTTTAAAACGATGTCGATTTGATCTCGTGCATATCCACCGAAATAAGATCGGGGTCTATTACTTAAACCGCGAACCGCTATTCTAACGTAACCACTGCCGTTTCAATGTTATAACACTATTCTAAACTCAATAGAATAGATTATAAATTTTAATTCGAACGTGTATATAAAATAACCATATTAACTTGATATAAAATAATTTAAATTCAAAAACAAATAAATTTATCATCTATATTCAAATACAATTAATACTGATCATCTGAATTGTTTTGATTTAATTCTAACTTCGAATTGAATTATTTTAAATCCTCGTATTACGATGATTATCAAAATAAATCGTATATCGATTATTTAATCGATAACCCAATAAAATACCATTTATATTATAAATTCAATATTTAAAACCATACTAAATATTTAAAATAAATCGACCAAAAATCCGGGTCGTTACAAATATATTAAATTAGGAAAATCTCATTTAAATCTTAATTAAAAGATTTATTCTTTCAAAAAGGTTCAAGAGTAGTGTTAATTAAGACACCATTCACGATAAACCCAAAATCTAACTTGATATTAGATATTAGACTTTAAATAGAAATTATATTGACTTATATACAATATCGAATTCTAAAACCAACAGGTATCATATCAGAAATAACGATATTAAATATCTTCCAAATTTCCAAAATAATATCCGTACAATCAAAGAAATAATTATTGAAATAATCCGTAGATAATTTTCATTTAAGTCGAATTCAATTCAATATATTCATTGGAAATTCTTAATTATAATAAAACCATTCTAAAATCCTTTTATTTATTTAAAAAATAAATAAATCAGTTATTCTGATAAAGATATTATATATCTTTATAAACTTGGAATTTTTATCAAAAACCCTTTTAAATCATTTATTATGATTTTACATAATTTCTCAAAATCTAACCATTGGATTTCAAATCTTAAATACTCATTGGAAAACTCTTTTCGATACGAACCCATAGATTCTGGTTTTAGAAGAATCCGACGGTCAGATCTTCCGCTACGTCAAATCAAAGTTAACGGTCGAAATTCGCGAATGGTTTGTGCGCAAAAACGTTCTATTCAAACCACAATAAATATATAATATATATTTTGTCGATTTCCTTTCTAAACATACGCTAAAATGTCTGTAAATTCGTTGTTAACACGATTCCAACTTTTATTTCAATTTTAAATCCAAATTGAATATTCTATCTATTATCATATTAAAATAATATTATTTCCAAAATATTAATTTTGAAATTAGCTCTTTTAATATTCATTATAAAATGGATAAAATAAATTGATAAACACGTTTGGGTTAAAATGGCATTGTTATTTAAAAACAGATTAAATAGCCCAATTCATTATTTTATTCATTTATATTTTATACTGGGCCAGACCTCTTGCATTAAGCCTACGACTTGTGGATGCTGGATATGTCGGTTGGTTCCGGGCAGACTTATCCCACAAGTTGGGCTTAACCTCGTGTCATGGCCCATTTCGTACTTGCGCTCTTGGACCCCTCACATTAGGCCCAACATTTGTGGCTGTTGGATATGCCGGTTGGGTCCCGGCAGACTTCCACCACAAATGTAACCCAACCTCGTGACCAGGTACAATTGTAATTTATAATTATAATTATTTCATTGGGGAATATTATTTTAAAACATCCTTTATTTTAAAATATCTTAATTTTAAAATATCTCCTATTTTAAAATATAACTTTATTAAAATATTCTACGTAATAAAAATATGATCATTTTATTAAATTGTTAAAAATACTTTGTTTCCAAATATCCTAACTTACATTTCAATTTTTAATAAAAATTGAACTTTCCATATTATTATAATATAATAATAAAAATCTTTTCAAAATGTTCAATTCTGAAATCAATCTTTTTATTTTAACATATGACAATTAAAAATGTAATCTTTTAATTCAATCTTTTTTATGGTAACTTTTTGACAATAAAGATATAATCTTTTTAACTCAACCTTTTCATTGTAACTTTTAAACAATAAAGATATAATATTTTTAATTGTCAATACCAAAACATCATTTAATTACCTAATTGAATATTAGATTAAAATATTCTTTTAATCCTAAATTGGAACGAGACCCAACAATTTCCATATAATTTAATTACATGGATTTCAAAAATTGCATTAATTCCATAATAATGACAAAACATTCAAATAACAGCCAAAGTGCAATTTACAACTAAACACAAGGGTGATGTGTAGTCAAATATCAACTCAAGACCCGTGTGGGGTTTCAACCAACACAAATTCGAATAATATATTATTAATTGTGCTTTTGGACGATGTGTGAAAATTTATCGTCCAATCAACATAAACATGTGAGGAAATGTGACGACCCCAAACCCCGTTCCACGGTGGCAAGGGTAATCTTTGTAATATAACACATAAACAAATAACAGCAGAACAAAAATAAATAAATACAGCAGATAATGTACAATAGAATACACTGGATAAACGTAATCATCAGAGTTACACAGTATAACGGATCATACTTAGTACAAAATACAGTTCAGCTTTATATAAATGTCTACAGCGGAATCAAAACATAATATGTACAATAGGAGCTGAATAGCATAAAAAGAAAGAAGTGATAGAATCCAGCTTCAGCTCCAGCTATCCAGAAAGAACCTGCTAAAACCTGAATACAAGGCTTCCCGTGAAAAAAATAGGGCACCCGAGTTTACAAGTGAAACAAACTACGAGTCAGTCATGGGACTGGTATGAGAAATCTACTTAACATACTTTACAATAAGGCCAATCACAGGACCACGCCGCTAATGCGGAACAGGTTTACTCCATTGGACTACCCGTGCTTTAAAACAAGTAAATCTTTTAAACATCGTAATGCTTTTTATAAAAATGAAGTCATTATAAGACTCAGTTCCCATCACACAATGCAACGCAAACCGGAGGATAGAGTTTTACATTATAATGGCCAAAATATGCTTGATACGAATAAAACAAAAGCATTTGATATTATTACTAGTGTTTATATGTTTCGAAAACAATTTCAAATCAAAAGTATCAATCATAGATGGCATGGGTACCATATATCATGTCGCCATATATAGGTATACAATCAAAACAGCACGATGTCGAATTAGGAATTTGGATTTCCGTCATGAATCAAGGCAAAGGATCGTCCTTACCACTTCGAGACGCTCTATCCCGCCCCTCGGGATCAGAATGCATCGACCCTTGGATCTTCAGGGCCGGTCCACACGGAGTGGATTAAAAATGCATGAACAATGCATTTCCCGCCACATGGGGCGTCAATGAGCCAAATGACTCCATCGGTCCCGGATCGACCAATATAACCGAGGCACCTCGCTATCCATCATCCACATAAGTAAAATGTCAGGCCGTGTAAAAACACTGACACCACTCCTAGCCAGAAGGAAACGCATGTTCTCCCTACAGTCCTCTCCCGTTTATGGTCTATACCCGGGTGTGAGGCTCGTGAAACAACGCTAAACACAAAGCTAGCTATTTAAAGCCATGCTTTGATCATCAACCACAAAGCTCTGCTTTTCAACAAAAGCTTTGATCACAGCATCTCTGTATGCCACGCTGTCAATATACAACGTCAGACACACATCCATTTACAAGTCCGTTCTAGGTCTGAATGAAACCGGAGGATCTTTATTCCTAGCACATCCGAACGATCAAAAAGTACGTCCGGACAACCACCACTGTAACCCCTTCAGGGAAGCAACTCCCATCCAAGGAATCAGTAGCATTCCATCCGACCTGAAGATCATCGGTCTTGCACTGTCTTCATATCTTCGACTTCTAACCGTCGATCAATTATTTGAAATGAGACTTAACTCGGCCTTTTCAAATAATCACCTTATTTAGAATTCAAATCAATTCATTTCAATGGTTAAATTATTCGACATCCATAATTCAGTTTATTAATGAAATTTTCACATCAAACACATTCAATAATCAAATATCCAATAAATCGAGTTAATTCAGTTTATTTCCATTCCATATCGTTTATAATATTTTATAACGATTTATCGCTATTTTTATTCAATTAAAAATAGCCAATTTATTCAAACGACGCTTCAGGCCGTAACGCGGCCGTGGCGCTGTTTTTCTTCAGATTTGATTTACACATATATGAAAATCCAACCGTTGGATCTTTACAAATTTTATATCATTGGAAAGATCTTTTCAAAACGAATCCAATGGTTCTAGTTTTGGGAAAATCCGATGGTCGGATCTCCAGGTACAATCGTTTGAAGTTACTATTTCAAAATACAAACTGCAGCATCTTTATTCGATTTATTTTAATCGATTCTGGCGCTGTTTTCATTCAGATTTGAATTAAACATTCCAGACAATCTAACCGTTGGATCTTTGCAAAGTTGGTGTCGTTGGAAAGATATTTCCAAAGCGAACCCAACAGTTTCGGTTTCGGGAAAATCCGATGGTCGGAACTCCTGCAATAATTGTTTGAAATCACGGTTTCAAAATATGAACTGTAGCTTCGTTATTCGATTTATTTTAATTATATATATATAATTCGTTCTTCAATTTCATAACATTTCATTTCATATATGTGATAAAAATGATATTTTTATCCAACAGATATTTATTTCAACACATGACTTTTTTTAACACTTTAAATATATCATAAAAACGTGATTTTTTGGTCAAAACAATTTATTTGAAGCACGATTATTTTA
This sequence comes from Allium sativum, assembly GCA_030737875.1. Taxonomy (NCBI): domain Eukaryota; kingdom Viridiplantae; phylum Streptophyta; class Magnoliopsida; order Asparagales; family Amaryllidaceae; genus Allium; species Allium sativum. The sequence goes on along the minus strand of CM060913.1, from coordinate 181,196,502 downwards.
TAGACTTCATATAGATGATAAAAATGTGATTTTTTTTGTTAAAACAAATTATTTCAAAAATGAAGATTTTTAGCAATTCATATATACTATAAAAATGTGATTTTTATTTGTAAAACAATTTATTTCAAAAATGAGTATTTTTCTATACTTCGTACATACAATAAAAATGTTATTTTTATCGTTCTAACCATTTCATTTCATTCATTCGATAAAAAGGTTATTTTTATCGTTCAAACCAATTATTTCACTCATTCGATAAAAATGTTATTTTTATCGTTCTAACCATTTCATTTCATTCATTCGATAAAAATGTTATTTTTATCGTCCAAACCATTTATTTCATTCGTTCGATCATCACATGATTATATTTCAATACATGAAGATAAATCAAACACAGAAATATTTTAGAAAATTTTGGCAGCATAATTTCACATCAACCAAATCGAAACAATATCACAACCAATATATATCGTCCATTAATGATATTCACCAAATTTCACATCAACAAAATCCAAACAATATCACAACCAATATATATCGTCCATGGTCTGTGGATGAGGGGAGTATATATATATAGATATAGGTATATAAATATTTTTCGATTTCATTTCAATATCATTCAACGCATACATGATTTCTACAACGCATATATAACTTATACATCGAACATACAACTTATACAACGCTTATACATGAGGTGTACAACGCTTATATAACTCATACATCGACTATATAATTTATACATCGTCATTTCTATATCGTTTATAAATCAGAAATCTCACATTGGGTTCCACTCCTCCAAAAATTGTAGAAGGCTCAGAAAAATATCCGGTCTCTTCTAAAATGTAGAAGACGTCCACACGAGTCCAATGTCTCTTGTTTCACCGGATTTCATCAACATACGAAAAAGATATGATTTTTATTCTAAAATAATATATCGTAGCGCTTTAAAGTGCTATAATCAGTTAAATTAAAAACAGCCATACCTTCCCTGAAATTGTTCAAAACTAGGGTCTCGTTTTTCGTGCAATCCGTCGAGTTTGGTGACGATCGGCCAACGCCACCTTGGAGAGCTTGGAAAGGCGCAGGCGTGCAGGGGGGTGCGGTGGCGTTTGATCCACTGTAGCGGAGGCGGCGAAGTGAAGTCGTCAACTTCGTGGCGGTAGATCTCGACGGTGGAGCGATGGCAGGGGGAGTGGTAGGTATGGATTTGAAGCTTGAGGAGAGCTCTTCAAAAAGCTCAACAGGGACGTTCGATATTGGTGCATGTGGAAGGAGATAAGGAGGAGAGAAGGAAGGAAGGATTTATCGCCGTTTGATGAGGGCTCTCAGGGAAGAAAGTGGGGAGAGAGAGAAAATACAATTGGCCCCCTTTTTTATTTATATATTTTTAAAATCCCAAAAATACCCCCTTCCACATAAGAACTCCAATCCAAACCCAGCAACTATTGTCCCTAGCTAAATAACCCCATTTCGAACACAATGGAATATGTTTCGTTGGCCCATTCGACTGTTACAGTTGGTTTTTCTTCAAATTAAAATATAAAACATTCAATATTTGATTTGAATGTACATTTCAATTTGTCGGGGCCACATACTGATCCCAAAAATTCCAAGAAAATAATTCTAGCTATGTTTTGATGATACGGTCCAAACAAAACTAGTTTCGTCAAATTCTGAGACCGTTTATAAAATGTCCTTTTTCTGGTCGATCCAATTTAACTTAAATCAACCAAACACATTTTCCTTCGCCACGCTCACATATTAACTTAAAAAATTATGGAATTTGAAACCTAGCAATAGTTTGACATCCCGGATCCAACAAAAGTGGTTTCATCGAATTCTGAGGTCGTTTGCAAATTGGCTATTTTCACGGGCTATATAAACTCTATAGCGACCTTTCTGAAAATTCATTTGTCCATAACTTTTGATTCCCGCTATAAAACATCGACTTTTCAGATTCGTTTTAGAGAGATATTCATAATCAGATTTAAATATTTTTGGTTTCACTAAAATCTGTTTTATTTTGCACCCGGTACAGTCAGACAAATTTTGAATTCTAATTTTGAAACTGCCGCGCCATTTCAGGCCTTGTTTATAATTAAAATAATTATATTTATTTTCAAACATCGATTCAAATAGACTTTTGACCTTTATTATTTAAAATAGTTTATTTTAAATATTCAAAATCCACTAAAATAGCCAAATTAAAAATTTTAAATTGGTTCTGATTTTCCGGGTTGTTACAATCTCCCCCACTTAAAATCTTTTCGTCCCCAAAAAGGAACAAAGTCGAAAGTTGTTAAATTTACAAACTCAATTTTCATTCTAGCTTTCATTCTTCAACTTTTCAGTCTCTAAGAATTTTCCAATTCTTAAAAATTTTGGCTAACACCCTAAATTTTCGAAAAATTTCGCGATAACCTCCTTTGTACGGGGAGGGGTTTGGAAATTTATTAGGCCGTATTAGGTACCCAATAAATCCTAATAAGTATGCACATATTTATAGTGATATATTCCAGTGTCTACAGGGGAGTGTGTATAGATCATAACTCCAGAGAATAAATTCTCGTCGCCCTATAAATGGTTTTTGTGCCTTAATGACCAGAGAAACGTGTTTACTGTCATCTCCAGACCCGTATGGGGTTTTTATTAATCTTGCAATTTACCGTTAAATTTTATATAGTCCATATCAGTCATCAGTTCAACCTGTAATATATAGTCATCACCATAAAAGCCTCTCGCTCGTATGGTAAATCTTCAACCTCGTCACACAAGCTCCAAATGCTTATGTGGTATATGATGAAGTATGCTATCTTCAAGAAGTATGCCATGTATGTAGATCAAAATTAATTGTTACTATCCTATGGCGACATTTATTATTACACATAGAACAACTAGCACTCCGTATCCAATGGCATTCACAGGAGTTAATATAATAAATAAAATTGCGCATCCAACTCATTAAGGTTTACCTATTTGTTGGGTACGCAAATGAATTCTTTACTCAACAGCTAATCCATTTACCTGTTCAAACATATATAATGTACATGTATATATTTCTATCTATTTTCAAAGCAGTTCAATGTGTGATTTAATCGAATAAATTTACCATTCATTCTCATATTGATTAGATAAACTATCATTCCAATAATTTGGTTAATCAAATTCTCGACCACACAACACAAACAACAATCAATTTATTTTTAAATTTCAAGAATATACTAATTAATTCATATACTCTTTTAAATTCATTCGGACTATATAATTAAAAAGTTTCCATCCATGAAAAGAAAATAACAACCTAGTAGAGAACAAAATGGAAATGCAAAATATGGTAAATGTACCTTGCACCAGGGTCAATCAGAGATATCCACCCTGCACTTGGGATACGCCTTCTTAATGCCGTCCTCAGTTTCCCAAGTACAGTCTCGTGGATCTCCACTCCATTGCACTTTGACTAAGTAAACCTTCTTGTTCCTCGGCTCTTTTGTTTCTTTGCCAATAATCTTTAGCGGCTCTCTTCTCATAGCCAATTCTGGAGTAATTTCCAAATCCCATTGCGCAGCTTCTTCCACGATCAAGTATGGATCATGCACATGCTTTCGAAGTTGAGATATGTGAAACACATCATGTACTCTAGGCAACCAATCTGGTAATTGAACCCTATAAGCGAGAGTTCCAATCCGTTCTAGAATAGGAAACGAACCAATAAATTTGGTCGCCAATTTCCCTGTTTTACCGAACCGGATTACTCCTCTCATCGGAGATACCTTCAAATACACATAGTCACCAACAGCGAATGATAAATCTCTTCTTCTCTTATTTGCATAGCTCTTCTGTCGGCTTTGAGCGGCTAGTAATCGTTTCTTAACGAAATCAACTATGTCAGCAGCTTCGCGAATCATATCGGGTCCCAATACAAGTCTATTACCAGGTTCTACCCAACAAGCAGGAGATAGGCACCATCTACCATACAGTGCTTTGAATGGTGACATTTCCAGGCTCGCTTGGTAGCTGTTGTTGTATGAGTACTCGACCAAATTCAAATGGTCTTCTCATGATCTGCCAAAATCAATAACACAAGCCCACAATAAATCTTCTAGAATACGATTCACCCTTTCAGTTTGGCCATCTGTTTGAGGATGATAAGCGGTGCTCAAGTTAGTTTTATTCCCAATTCTTCTTGGAATGCTTCCCAGAATTTACTAGCAAAAATCGGGTCACGATCGCTAACGATACTCATGGGAACTCCATGAAGTTTAACAATTTCTCTAAACTAAATCTACGCCAGATTCTGAGTAGTTCTATTCGATCTGAAAAGTATGAAATGGGCGGTCTTCGTGAGACAATCTACGATCACACAAATACTGTCATTTCCCTTCCTGGTTCTGGGTAAACCATCTATGAAATCCATAGAATTCTGTTCCCACTTCCCACTTGGAATTTCCAACGTTTGCAATAGTCCAGCCAGTTTTTGTTGATCGCTTTTGACTTGTTGACAGGTGGAACACCGGCTAACATATAAGGAGATGTCTCGTTTCATCGATCTCCACCAGAAAGTGCATTTGATATCATTATACATCTTGCTCACTCCTGGATAGATACTAAGTTTGGCTTTGTGACATTCATCCAAACTTCTCTCCGGAGTTCAGGAATGTTCGGAACACATATTTGGCCTTTCAACCTCAGATTCCCATCGTTATCAATTTGAAAACTCAAGGGCTCGCCTTTCTGAATTCTTTCTATGATCTTTTAATGAAGTGATCATCCTTCTGAAGAGCAGATATGTTATTAATCAATGAAGGCGTGATGATAAGACTGGCGATAATTGCATTCTTTTTGCTGAGCGCATCAGCTACAACATTAGATTTCCCCGTAGTATATAAGATATCAAGATCATATGCCGCGAGAAATTCTAACCAACGATGTTGTCTCATATTTAGATCCTTCTGGGTGAATAAATACTTCAATGATTGATGATCAGTATATAATTCGAACTTCTCACCCAATAGATAATGCCTCCAAATTTTCGTAGCGAAGACGATGGCGAACAATTCAAGATCGTGAGTTGCATAATTCTTTTCATATGATTTCAACTGGCGGCTGGCATAAGCGAATACTTGGCCTCTTTGCATTAACACTGTGCCAAGGCCTTCTTTAGAAGCATCGGTCCAGACTTTCAAGTCTTGATTGCCATCAATAATTGTTAGCACTGGAGTAGTTGTCAGTTTTAACTTCAGCTCTTGGAAAGCTGCCTCACATTCGGGAGTCCAGTTGAATCTCAAATGTTTCTTAGTAAGCTTTGTTAAGGGACTAGATATCTTCGAAAAATTCTTAACGAACTTCCAATAATAACTGGCCAATCTGAGAAAACTTCGGACTTCCGTGGGTGTACGATGTTGTTTCCAATTCTGAATAGCAGTGATTTTATTGGGATCAACTGAAATTCCTTCCTTTGACCTGACGTGGCTAGGAAATTTGACTTCTTCTTGCCAGAGTATGTATTTGGAAAACTTTGCTTTTATAACATTCTTTCTGAGAATTTCTAACACTTGTTCCAAATGTTTTTCATGGTCGCTTTCTGACTTAGAGAAGATCAATATGTCATCAATGAAAACCAATACGAATTTATTCAATACTTCTCTGAATACCCGGTTCATTAGATTGACAAAATATGCTGGAGCATTACATAAGCCTAACGGCATTACTAACCACTCGTAGAATAAATCTGGACCTCTGAATGTTGTCAAAGGAACACAATCTTCCGCAATACGAAGCTGATGGAAACCTGTAGCTAGGTCCATTCGTGAAAATACTTGTGCACCATTCAATCGATCCAACAAATCATCAATCTGCGGCAATGGATATTTATTTTCCAATGTCTGCTTATTAAAGTCACGATAATCTACGCATAGTCTGAGAGTACCGTCTGACTTCGGGACAAATACCACTGTTGCTCCCCAATCAGAGAAACTAGGCCTGATCAGATCTTTCCATACAAGTTGTCGAGTTTGACTGTCTAACTCTTCTTTCTCCTTTAAGGTCATTCTTCGAATAGCGTGAACTACTGGCCTTACATTCAGAACTAAAGAGATTTTGAAATCAATTTCTCTACGCGGAGGTAAGCTAACAACTTCTTCGAACACATATGCATAGTTCTTGACAACTGGAATATTTTCTATGTCGACCGGAATATTCTCCATAATGACAGGAAAAGGTTCTTATTGAGCAAGAGAAACATCCAAAGCTGACCAAAAATCTTTTCTATTAGAATTCGGATCTTCGCATGGAATGGTTAAATATCCAAGCTTTGTTTTAACTTTAACAACTCTTTCTACACAGTTAACTTCCGCTTCGTATTTGGTTAACCAATCCAATCCCTGAGTAAGATCAAATTCTGCAAAATTCATGATAATCGACATAGTAGGGAACCAATAAAAAGAAAAAGAAACAGGCACCCTACAAAACCAATTAAGATCGAGGGAACCCCCAACCAGATTATGGACCGTCATGGGTTCTTTAAGCTTCTTCAATTTCAAATCCAATTTCTTTACCACCTTTGTCGAAATAAAACTCCGTGATGCGCCCGTATCAAACAATACTTTAACCAAAATATTTTTGACATTGAGCGTGCCTTCTAAAACATCCGGCCTTTCCGGACTAGCAGAGGATGCTGGAGTTTCTGCCACTTCATTCACTTGTACTATTTCAGATTTCTTTAATAACCGGTAATCCTTCGCAAGATGGCCAGTCCGATGGCATTGACTGCATTTTCTATTCTCTTGAAACTTGCTCTTGGGTCTAGATTTATCCTTCTTTCGTTTGTTCCAAGATTTGCAATTTACCGCCAAATGTCCTTGCCTATTGCAGCTCGAATATGTGGCAGTCGTTATTGATACTTCCTCAGATTTAATCTTTTTTTGATTGGCCCTTTGCCTCTTTCTGACCCTAGATGTCGTACTGGCCTCAGGCTGAGTACTTGTCTCCGGGCTATCAGTTTCGAATTTCCTTTTGTTACTAGAACTACATTCCTCTTCGTCGACCAAAAGACCTTGCTTATCTAGATTTTCATACTGATACCCATATATATTATTTCAGAGAAAGATTGTTACACATGTGCAATTACATTACATTGATACTTTCTTTGAAGCCCGTTAATAAACCTCATATTCTTCATCTTTGGATTTTGAATTAGATGCGGGGCAAAACGAGAAAGTTCATTGAATTTCTTATGATATTCCGGAATAGTCATATCCCCTTGTATCAGATAATAGAATTCGTCACTTATCCGCTCATTTGCTTCTGGAGGAATAAATCTTTCATTGAAAATTTCTTTGAATTTATCCCAACTGATATCACCTTCTGGATTATCTTTAATGACAGTTTCCCACCAGATTAAAGCTTCATCTTTGAGCGCCCAAGATGTCAGTAATATTTTTTGATCATCTCTCAGCTTGAAACCTTCAAATATTCCTTCAGAAGAACGCATCCAAGCTTGTGTTTGAATAATTGATTCATAGCCCAAGAACGGCACTCCACCCAGATTTCAATATCTTTTCAATAGAGCTTCTATATCCGATCTGGCTGAAGGAGCACAACTGGCTAATTAGGTTGTTGAACCATAGGATTATTTCTACTGCTTCTGCAACTCATTTTCTATGTCTGCAAATAGCAGACAAAGTGTCAGGCCAACAGAAAAGGTATTTTTCAAAGCATAGAGACATATACTTGAATGTAAATGTGTCCATCAGGGTGTATTTCATTCTGCTACACTCATTCTAAGATATTAATAATTCTATCTGAAATGAGTGATCCATCTTAGAACACTACTGTTTCTATTTCTGACGAGTTCATTAATATGTTACATTCCAGAACTAAGCTTAACCAAAGCTCTGATACCACGTTGTGACGACCCCAAACCCCGTTCCACGGTGGCAAGGGTAATCTTTGTAATATAACACATAAACAGATAACAGCAGAACAGAAATAAATAAATACACCAGATAATGTACAATAGAATACATTGGATAAACATAATCATCAGAGTTACACAGTATAATGGATCATACTTAGTACAAAATACAATTCAGCTTTACATAAATGTCTACAGCGGAATCAAAACATAATATGTACAATAGGAGCTGAATAGCATAAAAAGAAAGAAGTGATAGAATCCAGCTTCAGCTCCAACTATCCAGAAAGAGCCTGCTAAAACCTGAATACAAGGTTGCCCGTGAAGAAAATAGGGCACCCGAGTTTACAAGTGAAACAAACTACGAGTCAGTCATGGGACTGGTATGAGAAATCTACTTAACATACTTTACAATAAGGCCAATCACAGGACCACGCCGCTAACGCGGAACGGGTTTACTCCATTGGACTGCCCGTGCTTTAAAACAAGAAAATCTTTTAAACATTGCAATGCTTTTTATAAAAATGAAGCCATTATAAGACTCAGTTTTCATCACACAATGCAACGCAAACCGGAGGATAGAGTTTTACCTTATAATGGCCAAAATATGCTTGATACGAATAAAACAAAAGCATTTGATATTATTACTAGTGTTTATATGTTTCGAAAACAATTTCAAATCATAAGTATCAATCATAGACAGCATGGGTACCATATATCATGTCGCCATATATTGGTATACAATCAAAACCGCACGATGTCTATTAGGAATTTGTATTCCCATCATGAACCAAGGCAAGGGATCGTCCTTACCACTTTGAGATGCTCTAGCCTACTCCTCAGGATTAGAACGCATCGACCCTTGGATCTGCAGGGCCGGTCCACACGGAATGGATTAAAAATGCCTGAACAATGCATTTCCCTGCCCATTGGGGCGTCAATGAGCCAAATGACTCCATCGGTCCCGGATCGACCGATATAACCGAGCCGCCTCACTATCCGTCATCCACATAAGTAAAATGTCAAGCCGTGTAAAAACACTGACACCACTCCTAGCTAGAAGGAAACGCATGTTCTCCCTGCAGTCCTCTCCCGTTTCTGGTACATACCGGGGTGTGAGGCTCGCGAAACAACGCTAAACACAAAGCTATCTATTTAAAGCCATGCTTTGATCATCAACCACAAAGCTCTTCTTTTCAACAAAAGCTTTGATCATAGCATCTCTGTATGCCACGCAGTCAATATACAACGTCAGACACACATCCATTTACAAGTCTGTTCTGGGTCTGAACGAAACCGGAGGATCTTTATTCCTCGCACATCCAAACGATCAACAAGTACGTCCGGACAACCACCACTGTAACCCCTTCAGGGCAGCAACTCCCATCCAAGGCATTAGTAGCTATCCATCCGACCTGAAGATCATCGGTCTTGCACTATCTTCATATCTTCGACTTTTACCCATCGATCAATTATTTGAAGTGAGAATTAACTCGGCCTTTTCAAATAATCACCGTATATTTAGAATACAAATCAATTCATTTCAACAGTTAAATTATTCGACATCCATAATTCAATTCATTAATGAAATTTTCACGTCAAACACATTCAACCATCAAATATCCAATAAACCAAGTAAATTCAGTTTATTTCCATTCCATATTATTTATAATATTTTATAACGACTTATCGCTATTTTTATTCATTTAAAAATAGCCAATTTATTCAAACGACGCTTCAGGCCATAACGCGGCCGTGGCGCTGTTTTTCTTCAGATTTAATTTATACATATCTGAAAATCCAACCATTGGATCTTCACAAATTTTATATCATTGGAAAGATCTTTTCAAAACGAATCCAACGTTTCCAGTTTTGGGAAAATCCGACGGTCGGATCTCCCGGTACAATCGTTTGAAGTTACGATTTCAAAATACGAACTTCAGCATCGTTATTCGATTTATTTTAATTATATATATATATATATAATCGATTCTGGCGTTGTTTTCATTCATATTTGAATTAAACATTCCAGACAATCCAACCGTTGGATCTTTGCAAAGTAGGTGTCATTGGAAAGATATTTCCAAAGCGAACCCGACGTTTTCGGTTTCGGTTTCTGGAAAATCCGATGGTCGGATCTCCCGCAATAATCATTTGAAATAACGGTTTCAAAATACGAACTATAGCTTCGTTATTCGATTTATTTTGATTAATATATATAAATATAATTCGTTCTTCGATTTCAAAACATTTCATTTCATATATGTGACAAAAATGATATTTTTATCCAACAGATATTTATTTCAACACACGACTATTTTTAACACTTCAAATATATCATAAAAACGTGATTTTTATGGTCAAAACAATTTATTTCAAATGCGATTATTTCATAGACTTCATATACAAGATAAAAATGTGATTTTATTGTTAAAACAAATTATTTCAAAAATGAAGATTTTTAGCAATTCATATATATTATAAAAATGTGATTTTTATTTGTAAAACAATTTATTTCAAAAATGAATATTTTTCTATACTTCGTACATACAATAAAAATGTTATTTTTACCGTTCTAACCATTTCGTTTCATTCATTCGATAAAAATGTTATTTTTATCGTTCAAACCATTTCATTTCATTCATTCGATAAAAATGCTATTTTTATCGTTCAAACCATTTCATTTCATTCATTCGATAAAAATGTTATTTTTATCGTTCAAACCATTTCATTTCATTCATCACATGAATATATTTCAATGCATGAAGATAAATCAAACACAGAAATATTTCAGAAAATTTCGGCAGCATAACGGCAGGGTAGTTAAAACCGGCACCGTCAAGAGTACGACTCCTCGCTATACCTTAAAGCTTCGCAGCTTTGACAATGGGGATTTCAATATCTAGTTCGTATGCAGACGAATTTTCCCATATACTAATCCTATTGGGATTTCAACCACAATCAATCATTTCCAATCAACCATTCATAATATTCACCAAATTTCACATCAACCAAATCCAAACAATATCACAACCAATATATATCGTCTATTGTCTGTGGACGAGGGGAATGTGTGTGTGTATGTATATATATATATATACATATATAAATATATTTTGATTTCATTTCAATATATTTCAATATCATTCAACGCATATATGATTTCTACAACGCATATATAACTTATACATCGAACATACAACTTATACAACGCTTATACATGAGGTGTACAATGCTTATATAACTCATACATCGACTATATAATTTATACATCGTCATTTCTATATCGTTTATAAATCAGAAATCTCACATTGGGTTCCACACCTCCAAAAATTGTAGAAGGCTCAGAAAAATATCCAGTCTCTTCTAAAATGTAGAAGACGTCCACACGAGTCCAATGTCTCTTGTTTCATCGGATTTCGTCAACATACGAAAAAGATACGATTTTTATTGTAAAATCATAAACCGTAGCGCTTTAAAGTGCTATAATCAGTTAAATTTAAAACAGTCATACCTTCTCTGAAATTGTTCAAAACTAGGGTCTCTTTTTTCGTGCAATCCGTCGAGTTTGGTGACGATCGGCCAACGCCACCTTGGAGAGCTTGGAAAGGCGTAGGCGCACAAGGGGGTGTGGTGGCGTTCGATTCACTATAGCGACGGCGGCGAAGTGAAGTCATCAACTTCGTGGCGGTAGATCTCGACGGTGGAGTGATGGCAGGGGGAGTGGTAGGTATGGTTTTGAAGCTTAAGGGTAGCTCTTCAAAAAACTCAACAGGGACGTTCGATATTGGTGCGTGTGGAAGGAGATAAGGAGGAGAGAAGGAAGGGTTTATCGCCGTTCGACGAGGGCTCTCCGGGAAGAAAGCGGGGAGAGAGAAAAATTATGATTGGCCCCCCTTTTTATTCGTATATTTTTAAAATCCCAAAAATACCCCCTTCCACATACGAACTCCAATCCTATAACGACCCGAACTTCCCCGGTAAGGAAAGCTCGGATTGAGATGAGAACAACACACATCGGAATTCAGACAGAAGAACACTTCGTTGTTTATCACAACAATTCCATCAGATACAAGAATATACAGAGTATGAATAAATATACATTCGATAAATATCAGAGATTACAATAAATTACATAGCAGCGGAAAATAATACAATACACAACTAGAAGTAATACACGGATACAGAGCTTTCCGAGTATCGTTCCAGTTGTAAATCAGAATCCTGTGAATATAAATCTGCAAATCCAAAACTACTAGCTGCCCGTGTGGTAAATAGGGGCACCCAGAGTTTAGGTTAAAACAATAAACTCCAGGTCAGTCATGTGACTGGTGTGAGAACTAAAATAGTTATTAATCTTTATTTTTAAAGTTAGGTAAATCAAGGGACCACGCCGTATAACACGGAACGGGTTTCCTCCCAAGAATACCAGTGCATATAACAAAACAGCGCAATGCTTTTTTGAAAAATGAAGCTATTATAAGACCCAGGTCCCATCACACAATGCAACGCAAGCCAGAGGATAGGGTTTTCCCTTATAATAGCAAAACATGCTTGGTACGTTTAAAACAAATCATTATTTGATACTATAATAAGTGTATAGTGTCAAAACAATTTCAATCATAAATATCAATCATAGACGGCATGGGTACCATATATCATGTCGCCATACTAGGCTCTACAAAAAAAACCACACGTCACGTATTGGAAATTGGATTTCCGTCATGAGTCGTGGCAAGGGGCAAGCTCCTCTCCAATTCGATACACTCTAGCAAATGTCTCAGGACCCCACTATGATCCTTGGATCTTCAAGGTCGGTCCTCTCTTACGTTTGAGGATTAATTATTCCTGAACACACGTTTCCCGGTCCTAACAGACCTATATCTGAGGCGCCTCGTATCCAACAACCACACAGGTGAAAAGTATATAAATGTCAGCCAGTTTAAGCACTGACACCACTCATAGCTAGAAAGAAACGTCGTGCTCTCCCAGCAGTCACTATCCCATTTTTGACTCATACCGAGGTGTGAGGCTCACGAATTCACGCTATAAACAAAGCTGCGCCACACATGCCGTGCTTTGATCATCAACCACAAGACTTTTCTATTCAACAAAAGCCTTGATCAATTGCCACTTATGCGTGCCACACTGGCAATTCACTCCATGCGACTGATGTCCATCGATATATAACCTCTAAGCTCGTACATCACAGAGAAGGGCGTTGAGCAAGAGAATAAATTCTCCGCTGCCAAACAGATGTATGTTTAATAGAGATCAATCAACATAGAATAAAATCCAATGTCAGACACACAATCCATTTACAAGTTCGTTCTGGGTCTGAACAAAACCGGAGGCACTTTCCTCGCATATCCATCGATCTCCAAGTGCGTCTGGACGATCACCAACTGTTTCTCTCCTCTTGGGTGTACAGCCCAATCGAGATCATCAGTAATCACCCAAACGATGTGAAGACGTCCTGTCTTTAACCACCATCTTCATCTTCGACATCCCGTCGAATCGAATATTCAGAATGGGTATAAACCCGGCCTTTCTGAATAAACCAGGTATATAATAAACAAATGTTACACAAACACAACAAACGCCTCATGCCAATTCAGAATATTCTTTTATTCACAAAATCACATTCTTAGGGAAAGGTTCCCATTAATTTTATCCAAGGTAAATTCTTTTAAATTTATTCTTTAATCTTCCTTTGGATATCATTTCAAACCATATTATGGTTTTCCAAACTAGTCGGGATTAGCGAACCACACCAAAGTAATTATTTATTTTATTTCCCAATCCCAACCTATTTATCCCATGGAGCAAAACTGGTAATACTCCATAACTAACACCACGATGTTATTGGTAAATTTAATTACCATTTCACGTTCAAATCTAATTAAAGATTTAACTATCACTTTGGAGCAAAACTGGTGATACTCCATTCTCGATCACTTTTCAAATTTGATAGTTTAAATTATCAATTCACATTTCAATCTAATTAAAGATTCATTAAAACTCCACTTAGTTCTAATCTTTTCAAAAATCAATATCCTTTCTTTAACTGGGTTAAAGAACCAATGTCATCTAGAACACGGTTCACGATAAACCAAAAATCACATTCAAATTCAATTACAATTAAACATTATTTAATTGGTACACTTCATTAAATCTAAATAGAAAGATTTAATCTTTTTCTCTATTGGGCTTAAGAATCGGTGTTAATGAAGACACCATTCACGACAAACCCAAATCACATTTGATATTAAATACAAGGCTCTGAATAGAAAATATACCGGCTTATATTCAATATCAAATTCTAAAACCAACAAATATCGTAATGGAAATAACGATATAAAATACATCTTTCAAATTCCCATAACAATATCTGTATAGTCACGAAATCCAACATCGAAATATGCCGAAGATAATTTCGATTCAACTCCAGTCCAATTCACGTATTGGAAATTCTGATTATTTTCAAAACCACTTTCAAATTCAATTTATTTGTTTCAAAAATAAATTGATTTTAATTCTAGTTCAAAACTAGTTCATTTCGATAAAAATATATTTTTATTTTTTCAAATGTGGAATTTTTCATCCCAGTTCTCACAAACTATTTCTTATGATTTTACACAAATTATAGATATTTTTAATAATTTTATCAAGGCCCGTACAGTCGATTTCAATCAACGGCCATCGAACTGCACTTACAACGACCTTTTCCAAATTTGATTTGGACATAATTCCAAATCCAACCGTTAGATTTCTAATTTAAAATATTCGTTAGAAAGCTCTTTTTGATACGAACCCAACGGTTCCTGTTTTAGGAGAATCCGACGGTCGGATCTCCCGTAATGTCAATTCGAAGTCAATGGTCGAAATTCACGAAATGCCACGGCGCGGTGCGTTCTATTCAGGCCATTACATATATATATATATATATATATATATATATATATAATATATATATATTATATATATTTCATTGATTTCGTTTTAAAACATATTTTATAAATCGTTTTGAATTCATTTTCAAAACAAATTCAATTTCAAATCAAAATTGAATATTTTATATCATTACTATATAAATGATAATATTTTCAAAACGTTATACTTTGAAATCACTTCCTTTTCTATATTCATTATAAAATGAATATAATCGATACAAATATCGCTCACGTCAAAATGGCACATCTCTAATCAACATGGCTTTTATATATTTCAATAAATTCGCTATTCTATTCAACAAATGAATATTTATTCTATTCAACACATGAATTTATATTTCTTTCGACACATGAATATTCTCAACACATGAGCACTGTCAACACATGACTATTTATATTATTTAATATATTTTATCAAATTATGGTATATATCATTTGATTTTTTTAATCAGACTCCAACTGTAAAGTAGTAATAGAATGATTCCCTAAGTATTAACGCCGAAGGCCGGAACCAATATCAGATCAATACCCTGGAAACCACTCAACTTATCTATTTTCCAGTTAGTTTCTAACTTTAAATATGATAAAGATGTAAATTTTATTGTTAAAATATTTCTTTCAACACATGATAATTTTTAGCACATGATTATTTATTCTATTCAACACATGAATATATACTTCATTCTACTCTTTATTTCCCAATTGGAATGAGGCCCAATCAATTACCATATAATGTTAATTATATGGATTCCATACGACACATGTATATAATCACAACAATAAATAATCAATCATCATCCAAAGTGCACCACATTGTATAAGCATCAAATATAGATATCTAACGCTTATAACAGCCTGTCAATCTATCGATCGACATACAACTAATCAATCGGGATGAGTGGACTTCAAATATCATCCCAAAACCCGTGTGGGGTTTCAAATCAACAAACACATATTTTTATTCACACACACACGTTAAAAACAATATTTTTTAGGATAAAATATTTTTAACTATATAAATATTTTATTTCACGTCACACAATCAATTTTCATCACAACAAACAATCAAACATACAAGCCATCCATGGTCTGTGGATGACGGGTGTCGGGTGCTGCTAAGCACCGTCTGCATCCTAGTATATATTTTTAACTAGAAAAACAAGATTTAAGGTGAGAAGTTCTCACCGAGGGTTCCACTCCCCTGTGCTTTGCTTTTGAACTGCTGAACTGTCTGGATTAGCTTGAAATTCCTGTGCAGTTCTTTTCATGCTGTTCAAATAAAATTATATTTTTATCACTTCATTCTAATAAATAAAAATCATATTTTTATTTTCTACATCATATATTTTTACAACGCTTATTCCAATATAAAAATTATATTTCTGCTTCTTATATAAAGATCGGATTTTTATTTCAATGCTATAAAAATCACATTTTTACTTCATTATATATATATAATAAAAATCAGATTTTTATTTTGTTGCATATATAAAGATCAAATTTTTATATTCTTTATTATATAAAAATCATGTTTTTAATACTTCTACCTTATAAAAATTATATTTTTATATTTCACATATGCTAAAAATCATATTTTTACTATCATACCTATATAAAAATCATATTTTTATATACGCTATATATGTATATTTAAATTATATATATATTTCTACAATGCTATTTATTATTAAAATCAGAAAATAAATTAATGATGTTTATAATTAAAAATCTTTTCTTTTCTCTAAACTAAAAATCATGTATTTTCTATGATAAATATCATATATTTTCTATAACCCAAAATTCAGATTTTCTATAATTAATTAAACTAAATTAAATAGCATAAACACTCACATTTTCTTATCGAAGAGGGAGGAGTGTTTTCAGTCGGAGCTACAGCCTAGGGGAGGCGGCGCAGGGGATGGGGAGCTTCGCAGTTGGTCGGAAGGGCACGAAGTCGCGGTGGGTGGTTTCCGTCGTTGGAGCTCTAATCGGTGGAGGGGAGAGAGAAAGAACTGGAGAGAGGATCGGAGGGGACGGGGGGGGGGGGATCGGTGGAGGTAGGCTGAAGGGCGGCGATGGCGAGGGCGGCGGCCCGGAGCTGGAGGCGACGCCATCCATTTTAGGTTTTTTTTCCTTTTCGATTTTGATTTTTAACGGTGGGGGAGGGGGGGCGAGGTTTGACTGGTCAACGAGAATAAAGAAGGGAGGGAGAGAATAAGGGAAAATATAATTTAATTATTTAATTTATTTAATTCTCCTTACAGTTGACTTTTCATACGAACTCGAAATCAAGTCCATCGACTGTCGTCCCTAGCTAATCACCCCCATTCCAAACACAATGGGATATGTATCATAAGCTGATTCGATCGTTTCGAACAGTTTTCGTCAAAATCAACATATAACTCTATATATTGAATTTGAACGCGCATTTCAATTTACCGGGGCCACATACTAACTAGAAAAATTTCAGAAAAATATTTTCTAGCTTCGTATTGGCGACACGGTCCTAACAAAACTAATTCCGTCAAATTCTGAGACCGCTTGAAAAATGGCCAATTTCCAGTCGATTAAAATCAACTGAAACTGGTCAAACGCGTTTTCCTTTGCCACACTCACATACTGATTCGAAAAATTATGAAATTTGGAATCTAGCAATAATTTGACATCGCGGAACCAACAAAAGTGGTTTCGTCGAAAACCGAGGTCGTTTGCAAAATGGCTATTTCCAAGGGCCAGAATTCCATAGCGACTATTCTAAAATTTCAACTGGACATATCTTTTTATCCCAGCTATGAAATTTTGATTTTTCGGATTCGTTGGAAAGATATTCTCAATTAGATTCTAATATTTTTGGTTTCACTAAAATTCGATTTATTTTGCACTCGATACATTCGTTTGAAGTTTGTAATCGAATTATCGAACTACCGCGCCATTTTCAATTCCTTTTATAATTAAAATAAAATATTTATATTCTAACGACGAGTTATATAAATATATAATTTCGAATTCATTCAAAATTAATTTCTCGTCGATATTATTTAAAATAATTCATTTTAAATATAGAAAATTCACTAAAATTTCCAAAATAAAAATTTTAAATTGGCTCGCATTTTCTGGGTTGTTACAATCTCCCCTACTTAAAACTTTTCGTCCCCGAAAAGGAATGAAGCCGAAAGTTGTTTAACTAATCAACTCAACTTTCACTATTTTCGTTACGGCTTAAGTTCTTCAATTTTTCAGTTTCTAAGAACTTTTCAAATTTTTCAAAAATTTGGCTAACACCCTAAATTTTCGAAAAATTTCGCCATAACCTCCCCTGCACCGGGGACTTCGGGATATTTCATATAGCCTCCCATGGCCTTCTTCAATCAAAAAGAAAAAGCCAAGCGGCTAGCCAATCGGCTCATAAAATCATCATCACCCAAACAAAACAGTAAATTATGGTAAACATGTACCTATTTGTCGGGCAAGCAATTTTATTCTTCTGCTCTAGCCTCCTTGCTATGACCTGTTCAATGTAAGTACATGTACATGCATGCATTTCGAACAAATTTTCAATATAGTTCAAAATTCGGTTCAATTAGGCTAAATGGTTCAAAATTATCAAACAAATAAACAAACAACACAACCATCAATCAATTAGTGAATTAACGTTTCAAATTCATAATTTGATATATATATATATACAGAAAATCATGTTTTTGATGCCAAATCACAACAATAAATCTATCTAGTTTTGGTTCTCACACCAGTCTAATGGAAATATATAGATATCGCACTTTCGAAACACGAACACAAATACTGATGATGTTGCAATCATCATCAGAATTGTCCCCGGGCGACTAGAGTGTGATTCTATATCTATCCAGTATATTAAAACTTCGAATATACGTTCATGACGCATATATGCCAAATTTTATATACTAGATTGTCCAAAGTCAAAATAAATAAATATTCAAATACGTATAAAACAATTTAAATTTCAAAAAAAAATTTGTTTTCATTTGAAAAAATATACTCTTCACACTCGTTCCAGGATACTACTGATCCTATCTCTAACGATTCATTCTTATTGGATATTGCTAATCCAATATCTGATGAATTCTTTCGTATGGTTCTAATGTGCCTTATTCTCGAGCTCTGTAAACCAAAGCTCTGATACCACTCTATAACGACCCGAACTTCCCCGGTAAGGAAAGCCCGGATTGAGATGAGAACAACACACATCGGAACGTAGACAGAAGAACATTTCATTGTTTATTACAACAATTCCATCAGATACAAGAATATAAAGAGTATGAATAAATATACATTCGATAGATATCAGAGATTACAATAAATTACATAGCAGCGGAAAATAATACAATACACAACTAGAAGTAATACACGGATACAGAGCTTTCCGAGTATCGTTCCAGCTGTAAATCAGAATCCTGTGAATATAAATCTGCAAAACCAAAACTACTAACTGCCCGTGTGGTAAATAGGGGCACCCAGAATTTTGGTTAAAACAATAAACTCCAGGTCAGTCATGTGACTGGTGTGAGAACTAAAACAGTTATTAATCTTTATTTTTAAAGTTAGGTAAATCAAGGGACCACGCCGTATAACACGGATCGGGTTTCCTCCCAAGAATACCAGTGCATATAACAAAACAGCGCAATACTTTTTCGAAAAATGAAGTTATTATAAGACCCAGGTCCCATCACACAATGCAACGCAAGCCGGAGGATAGGGTTTTCCCTTATAATAGCCAAACATGCTCGGTACGTTTAAAACAAATCATTATTTGATACTATATTAAGTGTATTGTGTCAAAACAATTTCAATCATAAATATCAATCATAGACGGCATGGGTACCATATATCATGTCGCCATACTAGGCTCTACAAATAAAACCGCACGTCACGTATTGGAAATTGGATTTCCGTCATGAGTCGAGGAAAGGGGCAAGCTCCTCTCCGATTCGAGACACTCTAGAAAATGTCTCAGGACCCCACTATGATCCTTGGATCTTCAGGGCCGGTCCTCTCTTACGTTTGAGGATTAATTATTCCTGAACACACGTTTCTCGGTCCTAACAGACCTATATCCGAAGCGCCTTGTAACACCCCGAAAATTCTATAACTGTGAAATTAACAAATTAAAGTATAATTAATTTGAAATCAAAGAACTAAGGCAAACGGGATATTCCATTGCGTTCGTCTCGGAAAAATACGCGAAATAGAGTCCGAGTTTTCGAAAAACGGAGTCCGTATGAAGAAGATATGGCCTTCGGAAGTTTTGAATTAAATTTAAAATTCAAACAGAATAAAATAATGCGAAAATGGGGCCCAATGGGCCAGGGCGGATAAAAACCCGCCTAGGCCACCCAGGTCGACTGGGCTGTCGACCTGGGCTACCCATGTCGACAGGGCTGTCGACAGCCCTGTCGACAGGGGTGTCGACCTGGTCGAGCCCAGTCAACCTGGCTGGCCAGGTCTGTGTTTGGTCGAATTTCTGTGGTCTGCTTTGTCATTAGGGCTAGGTGGCGGGTTCTAATTGGTCTCTCTATCTAATGGATGTCTATGATCAATCCAAGCAACATCAAGGGTCCTAATCAATTCCTAACCTCTATATAAACAACCCTAGACTAAACCTTAATCTATTCATTCAAAATTAAGAACATAGCCGCCATGTTGCTGAGGAACGACTAAGAGTAGCCGCCAACTAGAGAGAGAATTAGGAAGAAAGTTCTAAAGCCTAAAGCAATTCAAGCAACCTAAAGACAATCAATTCAACAAAGGAATCATATCTCTTAATTAGAGAATTCGCCGCAACCATTGTAAGTAGAATATTACTTTGGTATGAATAAACAATTGTGTTGATGTGTATGCTTGAATTGTGGCAATGAAAGTAATTCATATTTGTGCGTTCTTATCAATTTATATACGTTTGGATATTCTTGAATTATGTTATTCGATTATAAAGAACTACATGCGGTAGTTCTATGCAAGTATACGTTTGGAATATTGCGCAAATTATATAATCTATGTTGAGGCTACATGTATGTAGTTGATTGGAATCCATGCAAGTTTGGGGCTTTGTTATCATGTCACTATGATGTATATTTTTGTGCATAAATCATTTTGCAAGTAATTGAAACAAGTTTGGTTGTTATAGTTCATATGAAACTATGTTGGAATTTTGACACCATAATCCATGTATTAAGCCATGCTTTTGCAAACTCATGAATATGGCTAGGCTATATTTGGCATAATAGAAATCCATCTTGTTTACAAGAATTATATGATGACATATGTGAGACATGGCTAGGCTAGACTCAAAAATCCCTTTTTGCAAGTTTAAAGCAAACACCATGCTTAGGAATATTTATGCATAAGTATATTTATACTATCGTTATGTGATTAGACTTAAACCATAATTAAGTTGATCTATGCTTTTGTAACAAAGTATCCCCTTTGTAAACATGTAGAAACCGTATGAACATGACTTGTTTATGTTTATGCCATGAACAAATTTAATTTTACTTATGCCATGCTTATGTTGGACATTATGCCATGTTTATGCTAAAAGTATTTATGCCGTGCTTATGTTTGACATTATGCTATGCTTATGCTAGAAATATTTATGACATGCTTATGTTTGACATTATGCCTAAATAAGGATATAGGTTCATGTTGTAGTTAAACCTATGCAAGTTCACATGCTTTGATTCATGTCACCTATGTTACCACTATGCAAGTGCACCAATTTCTATTTTGTATTTCCAACGTCGTATTGCAAGTTCATGCGCTCACCTTCCCCTTTTTGTGTATGTAATCACGCCATAAGCCTCCCCTTTTCGCATGGCTAAATTGGGCTTTAAAAGGCTAAGCCCAATATATATATATAAACGGACGTGTAAAACGGGGGAAAATAACGTTGGGTTAAAATTAATTAATGAATGAAAATATAAAATAGAAGGGCCCAAATTCAAGTATGGGTTGGGCCCATGTTTGGTGTAACCTTTACACCATTAACTTAATAATGGGCCGCAAATATTTACATATAAGAAATAAAGAAGATTGACAAAATATGTAAATGTAGAGAATACGATGTGTTTAACCCGAGGTTGGATTGAGTTGTGATGTAAACCTGCCCGGAACCGCCCGGCTGTCCAGTAGTCACAACAATACCTATCCAATGTGGGAGGTTAAACATGGAGCCCAATAAGGACCAGAGGTTAGACTGAGTTGTGGCGTAAGACTGCCCGGAACCAACCGGCAACAGGCAGCCACAACGATACCTATCTAATGTGAGAGGTCAGGGCCTTAATAAGACAATTAAGGCTGAGTCAGGATTTTTAGGATTAAGTGAACTAAAGACTTAATCAAAATGGAACATGCTAAACTAAACGGACTGGTGGGGTTAGGTTAGGAAACACTTAACCAACTTAGCATGTTGGCTAGAGATAGAAAACCTAGTAACGGGGGACCCTTTTCAGCAGTAACCCTAAAAGGTGTATCAGGATACCCTGAAACTAGGCAGGGTGGGGCACGATTACTGGGCTGATTGTAAGAGGTCAAATCGACGGCGGTGGTGTAGCAGTGTAGGTTCTAACGGAGTGCGGGCATGCACACACTCCGGCGCAGAAAAATAAGGCACTGGACACCAGTAGCATACCTGTGCACTCTAAGGTTGTGTCGGGTTGCCACTATGGGACTTGATACACCCCATGGTGGGACCGGCATAGGTAACTACAGACATCGGGGGCCGTAAGACACATGTAACTATGCGAGTAGGAGCCGATCATCATTGAATGGACCACATCACCCTGATTATGGGGTGCAAGTTGGAAACTAGTTTATATGGGTTCAGAGATTAACATGGGGTACGATAGTATATTCGACCCTAGACAACTTAACCAAGTTTATAGTGCATGCCCACTTCTCGTTTATACTTATCATACCCAGTTCTTTATTCATAGACAAAGTAGTACTAGACTTACTCAGGCTTTATGTCTGACTCTATTTTTCTTTCGTCTTCTTTCTTCCGTTCCCCCCCCCCCCAGGTCCTCAGGGAGGGAACACAGCAGCTTGATCAGCCTTAGCATCCAGCTTGAAGAAGAGAAATGTATTGCTTGGACTTTCCTGTTTTGAACTATGGCTTTGGACAATCCACTATGGGGCTTTTGCAGTTTATCTATGTTTTATTTATGCTTCTTTAATAATGTACTCAAGACAGATTATGAAAGTGTTATGTTATGTTTTTGGAAAGGATGTTGTTGTAACACGTATTTGACTTTATGAAATAAAAGTTTGTTGTTGTTCTTCCGCTGTTTACAAATATGTGTTCTTATATCTGTCTTGTATATCTGTGACTTGTACTTATAAACCTCCACCAAAATTAGGGCATTCCCTTTGAGAGTGACCCTAACGGAGGTGGGGTGTTTCACTTGGTATCAGAGCATAGGTTTACCAGATAAGATAAAAAGTTTTGAAAAATTATTTTCAAAAAGGAAATTTAAAGAAGCATTTTTAAAAGAAAAATATTATTTTATTTTAAAAAGGCAAAGTCCACCACCCCAAAGCCATAGGAACTATCTCTTATCCTTCGTTTTGAATCTATCCTTTTTGTTTCAGCATGTCCCAAGAACTTAACTTGCCGGAAGGGGTGCCAATACCTGGTTGGTTTAGACGGTTCTTAGAAGCAAGGGCCACTCAGCCAGGTCCTACCATTCCTCCTCCCCCAGCGGAAGGAAATCATCCAGCTGCAGCAGCACCTTTTCCTCCACCTCCTCCACGGGGAACACTTTTGCTAAGATATGTAAAGATTTTAAAGCTATGGGAGGAAGGGATTTCCATGGAACTGAGTCCTTCGTAGCAGCTAGGAATTGGCTGAAAGAAACGGAGGACCTATTCATCATCTTTGAGGTAGAAGATAGACAAAAAGTACAACTGGCGGTGTGGCTATTGAAGGGCGAGGCTTCCTACTGGTGGGAAGTCACTAATGCTGAAAGACCAGTGGAGACATGGGAGGACTTTAGGGCAAGGTTTGAGACTAAATTTCTCTCAGATGCGGAAAGAAGTTTGCAGTTGGAAAAATTCTTATTTCTTAAGCAAGGGGACAAGACAGTCAGAGAGTATGTGAATCAGTTCGATGAGCTGGCTAGGTTTGGGTTTGACCTAGTCAACACCCCGCACAAGAAGGCTCTCCGTTTCGTTAAGGGGTTAAATGAGCCATTACACAGTTTGGCCATGACCCATATACCCATGGGAGCCACGTATGAAAGATTGGTGCAAATGGCATTGCTGAATGAAGAGGATAAGGGCAAGAAGAAAGAGGGTTTGCAGCCCAAGAAGACAGACTTTAAGAAGGGCGGGAAAGGCAACAAAGAGAAGAGGAAGTGCAATTTCTGTGGCAAAGTGGGGCACTTAGTAAAGGACTGCCGGAAAAAGAAGGCCAAGGAGAATGGTGGGTGCTTTTCTTGCGGTGAGACAGGCCACAGGGCTAAGGACTGCCCAAAGAAACGAGGACAGGGGCAGAGGGCTGGATCCACCCCAGGGGCACAGGTCCATGTGCTAGAAGCGCCACCTCTGCAACAGCGAGGTATAAATACTTCTGTAGAAAGTGTAGTTTATCTTTATGATCACCCCGTTCGCACTTTATTTGACTCTGGCGCATCACACTCCTTTATCTCGTCTGCTTTAGTAGAATCTCTGCACCTAAAAACTAGTATGGTAGAGGACCCCTTAATTGTTTCAAATCCAATTGGGGGCCCAGCTCATTTGTCTATGATCTATGTGGGATTGAAAATTTCTATTCTAAGTGTAGAATTTCAATGTAGTACCTTTGTTTTGGGCTTTTCGGGGTATGGTTTGATTTTGGGTATGGATTGGCTATCCAGTAATGGGGCCATCCTTGATTGTGAGAAAAGGGTTGTTAGGCTCCTAACCCAGCTCGGTAATACTTTGGAAATTTCTTGTAATCCCTCGTATGCGGTTATGCTTAGTTATCTTGAATCGCTAGATGCCTCTGTTGAAAATTTGCAATCAGTTAGAGTGGTCCGGGAATATCCGGATGTCTTTGAAGAGGTGAAGGGCTTGCCTCCGAAGCGGGAAATAGACTTCCGCATATATCTTGTAGATAATGCAAAGCCCGTTGCGTTGCCCGTTAGACATATGGCTCCACGAGAAAGGAAAGAGCTCAGTAAACAGATTAAAGAGCTTCTAGAAAAGGGGTTCATTAGGAGGAGCATTTCAGAATGGGGCACTCCGGTGGTGTTCGCTACGAAGGCGGATGGTTCACTCCGTCTATGTGTTGACTATAGGGAGCTCAACAAGCTAACGAAAAAGAATAGGCACCCTCTCCCTAGAATTGACGATTTATTTGACTAGCTTGTAGGGGCGTCTGTTTTCTCCCAACTCGATTTAGCAACCGGTTTTCATCAGCTAAGGGTGGCTGAAGATAGCATCGATAAAACGGCGTTCAGAACCCCAGACGGCTTCTTTGAATGGCTTGTCATGCCTTTCGGCTTGACAAATGCACCTGCTTACTTCGTGGACCTGATGAGTAGGGTATTTAGAGATTTCCTCAACAAATTCGTAGTGGTCTTCGTAGATGATATCCTTATCTTCTCAAAGAGTGAAGAGGAACATGCTCAGCACTTAAGGGCAATCATGGAAACTTTGCGAGTCCATCAACTAAAAGCCAAATTCTCCAAATGCCACTTTTGGAGGGAAGAGGTGAGGTTCCTTGGGCACATAGTATCCAAACAAGGGTTAGCAGTGGACCCTGCTAAAGTAGTGGCGGTACAGGACTGGAAGACACCAAGGAATGCAACTGAGGTCCGAAGCTTTGTAGGACTAGCAGGTTTCTATCGAAAGTTCATAAGGGATTTTGCGAAAATCTCAGCTCCGCTCACGAAATTGACCAAGAAGAATCTAGCGTTCAATTGGGATTTGGATTGCGAGTTTGCTTTCCAACGACTGAAAAGGGCTCTCACAACAGCCCCAGTTTTGACGCTGCCAGATGGGAGCAAGATGTTCACTGTTTATACGGATGCATGTGGGACAGGGCTAGGCGCCGTCTTAATGCAAGAAGGAAGGGTAGTAGCTTATGGCGGGAGGCAGTTGAAAGTGCACGAAAAGAACTACCCAACCCACGATCTCGTGTTAGCCGCCATCGTCTTTGCACTCAAGTCTTGGCGACACTATCTCCTAGGTGAGAAGTTCGAACTTTACACTGACCATAAATCGTTGAAATATCTTTTCTCGCAGAAGGATCTTAACTTGAGGCAACAAAGATGGATGGAGTTTCTTGCCTCGTACGATTTCGAAATCTCCTACACTCCGGGCAAAGGCAACGTAGTGGCAGACGCGTTGAGCCGAAAGAAATTGACCCTAAGCCCATTGTTTGTTGAAAGACAAAGCCTAGAGTTTATAGCCAGCTTCGACTTTAGGCCTTCCTCTGATTTCGTACCAGGCTTGCTAGCATCTCTCGAAGTGCGCCCAACTTTGGTGGATTCAGTAGGGACAGCACAACGCGAAGACCCTCAGCTTGTGGAAATAATTGATAGGCTAATAAGGGGTGAGACTTCAAGTCACCTCAACCGATACTCCATCGACGATAGGGGTTTGCTAAGGCGAGACGGAAGACTATGCGTCCCACAGATAAAAGATTTAGTAAAGAAGGTTCTCGAGGAAGCACATCACTCCAAGATGACGATACACCCAGGCGGAGATAAAATGTACAAAGACATAAAAAGGACTTTCTTCTGGAATGGCATGAAAAAGGATGTGGCAGAATTCGTTTCTAAGTGTATGGTGTGCCAACAGGTTAAGGCAGAACAGAAAAAGCCTGGCGGACTGCTACATCCTCTGGAGGTCCCGCAGTGGAAGTGGGATAGCATCTCAATGGACTTCATCGATGGGCTGCCTAGGTCTAGGAGAGGCAACACTAGCATTTGGGTAATAGTGGATAGGCTTACTAAAAGCGCCCACTTTTTACCTGTCAAAAGTAAAAGGACTACCTCATCCCTAGCATCACTTTACCTCAAGGAAATCGTTCGACTCCATGGAATACCATCTAGCATTGTTAGTGACCGAGACCCCATCTTCACCAGTGAGTTTTGGCGGAGTCTGCAAGAAGTAGTAGGAACGCAGTTATGCTTGAGCACGGCCTATCATCCCCAAACCGACGGCCAAACAGAGAGAGTGAACAGAGTTTTGGAAGACCTTCTAAGGCTATGCGTCCTTGACTTCGGAGGGACATGGGAAGACCACCTTCCTTTGGTGGAATTTGCCTACAACAACAGCTATCAAGCAACCATCGGAATGGCGCCCTTCGAAGCTTTATATGGAAGACCGTGCTGATCGCCCACTTGTTGGTGGGAGTCTACTGATAAGCTCATACTTGGACCAGATATGATCCGAGAGACTTCAGAGAAAGTAGACTTAATACGAATAAGGATGAAGACGGCCCAAGACAGACAAAAGTCCTATGCCGACAAGAGGAGGACCGACCTTGAATTTGAGGTTGGAGACAGAGTTTTTCTCAAGGTATCACCACTAAGAAACGTTGTCCGTTTTGGAACCACAGGAAAGCTAGCACCAAGGTTCGTAGGGCCATTCCCTATTATCGAGAAAATTGGGAAAATGGCTTATAGATTAGAGCTACCCGAGAAGTTGGCTGGAGTCCACAACGTTTTTCACGTTTCACATCTCCGAAAATGTCTACATGAGTCTGCTGAAGTGGTAGAGCCAAATATACTCGAAGAGGCCGAAGTGGAACGCGAAGCAACCATAAGAAAAGTTCCAACCCGCATCTTAGGAACGGAAGTGAAGAAGCTACGCAACCGCGAAGTCAAGCTCGTCAAAGTTCAGTGGAGCGACGCCGAGGAAGACGCGACTTGGGAAACTGAAGCTAGAATCCGTACAGCCTACCCTTTTCTGTTCGAGGGTACATCCTTGATCTTTCCTTTTCCTTAAGTTGCGCTTTATTCTATCTTTTTAGGCATATTTCCTCGACCGTATCTTTTAGATAGAATCTTTTTGGATGGAAACATGTAGTTGAAACATGTTATGGATGATGGTTGCAAGTGGTTGCAAGTGATTGCTCGTGGTTGCATATACACACACAATCTAGGGTTTAGATCGGCTCAGTCACTTCATATTGCATATGCATATATGTTTGCATTCGTATCGTTGAACTTTAATGTGTTGTCATGTGGATGTTGCATTTGTATTGAATGATTGTGCACTCATGTAGAATCATGAATAGGAAAATTTGCATACATAATGGATTCATGGCACTTACATAATTCGCATTAAGGAGGTCAACTGAATCAGTAGACCGCCTGATTTTGCATTAGATAAGTTCATGTACACACACACTTCGCATATGATCATGAAGCATTAGAAATGTTTTAAGGACAATGGATGCTCGTGTTTGATGGATGAGTAGATGGATGATTGGATGTTAGGATATACATTCCTCCTAACTTGAAGATTTCGGGGACGAAATCCTTTTAAGTGGGGGAGAATGTAACACCCCGAAAATTCTATAACTGTGAAATTAACAAATTAAAGTATAATTAATTTGAAATCAAAGAACTAAGGGAAACGGGATACGCCATTGCGTTCGTCTCGGAAAAATACGCGAAATAGAGTCCGTGTTTTCGAAAAACGGAGTCCGTATGAAGAAGATATGGCCTTCGGAAGTTTTGAATTAAATTTAAAATTCAAACAGAATAAAATAATGCGAAAATGGGGCCCAATGGGCCAGGGCGGATAAAAACCCGCCTAGGCCACCCAGGTCGACTGGGCTGTCGACCTGGGCTACCCATGTCGACAGGGCTGTCGACAGCCCTGTCGACAGGGGTGTCGACCTGGTCGAGCCTAGTCAACCTGGCTGGCCAGGTCTGTGTTTGGTCGAATTTCTGTGGTCTGCTTTGTCATTAGGGCTAGGTGGCGGGTTCTAATTGGTCTCTCTATCTAATGGATGGCTATGATCAATCCAAGCAACATCAAGGGTCCTAATCAATTCCTAACCTCTATATAAACAACCCTAGACTAAACCCTAATCTATTCATTCAAAATTAAGAACATAGCCGCCATGTTGCTGAGGAACGACTAAGAGTAGCCGCCAACTAGAGAGAGAATTAGGAAGAAAGTTCTAAAGCCTAAAGCAATTCAAGCAACCTAAAGCCAATCAATTCAACAAAGGAATCATATCTCATAATTAGAGAATTCGCCGCAACCATTGTAAGTAGAGTATTACTTTGGTATGAATAAACAATTGTGTTGATGTGTATGCTTGAATTGTGGCAATGAAAGTAATTCATATTTGTGCGTTCTTATCAATTTATATACGTTTGGATATTCTTGAATTATGTTATTCGATTATAAAGAACTACATGCGGTAGTTCTATGCAAGTATACGTTTGGAATATTGCGCAAATTATATAATCTATGTTGAGGCTACATGTATGTAGTTGATTGGAATCCATGCAAGTTTGGGGCTTTGTTATCATGTCACTATGATGTATATTTTTGTGCATAAATCATTTTGCAAGTAATTGAAACAAGTTTGGTTGTTATAGTTCATATGAAACTATGTTGGAATTTTGACACCATAATCCATGTATTAAGCCATGCTTTTGCAAACTCATGAATATGGCTAGGCTATATTTGGCATAATAGAAATCCATCTTGTTTACAAGAATTATATGATGACATATGTGAGACATGGCTAGGCTAGACTCAAAAATCCCTTTTTGCAAGTTTAAAGCAAACACCATGCTTAGGAATATTTATGCATAAGTATATTTATACTATCGTTATGTGATTAGACTTAAACCATAATTAAGTTGATCTATGCTTTTGTAACAAAGTATCCCCTTTGTAAACATGTAGAAACCGTATGAACATGACTTGTTTATGTTTATGCCATGAACAAATTTAACTTTACTTATGCCATGCTTATGTTGGACATTATGCCATGTTTATGCTAAAAGTATTTATGCCGTGCTTATGTTTGACATTATGCTATGCTTATGCTAGAAATATTTATGACATGCTTATGTTTGACATTATGCCTAAATAAGGATATTGGTTCATGTTGTAGTTAAACCTATGCAAGTTCACATGCTTTGATTCATGTCACCTATGTTACCACTATGCAAGTACACCAATTTCTATTTTGTATTTCCAACGTCGTATTGCAAGTTCATGCGCTCACCTTCCCCTTTTTGTGTATGTAATCACGCCATAAGCCTCCCCTTTTCGCATGGCTAAATTGGGCTTTAAAAGGCTAAGCCCAATATATATATATATATATATATATATATATATATATATATATATATATATAAACGGACGTGTAAAACGGGGGAAAATAACGTTGGGTTAAAATTAATTAATGAATGAAAATATAAAATAGTAGGGCCCAAATTCAAGTATGGGTTGGGCCCATGTTTGGTGTAACCTTTACACCATTAACTTAATAATGGGCCGCAAATATTTACATATAAGAAATAAAGAAGAATGACAAAATATGTAAATGTAGAGAATACGATGTGTTTAACCCGAGGTTGGATTGAGTTGTGATGTAAACCTGCCCGGAACCGCCCGGCTGTCCAGTAGTCACAACAATACCTATCCAATGTGGGAGGTTAAACATGGAGCCCAATAAGGACCCGAGGTTAGACTGAGTTGTGGCGTAAGACTGCCCGGAACCAACCGGCAACAGGCAGCCACAACGATACCTGTCTAATGTGAGAGGTCAGGGCCTTAATAAGACAATTAAGGCCGAGTCAGAATTTTTAGGATTAAGTGAACTAAAGACTTAATCAAAATGGAACATGCTAAACTAAACGGACTGGTGGGGTTAGGTTAGGAAACACTTAACCAACTTAGCATGTTGGCTAGAGATAGAAAACCTAGTAACGGGGGACCCTTTTCAGCAGTAACCCTAAAAGGTGTATCAGGATACCCTGAAACTAGGCAGGGTGGGGCACGATTACTGGGCTGATTGTAAGAGGTCAAATCGACGGCGGTGGTGTAGCAGTGTAGGTTCTAACGGAGTGCGGGCGTGCACACACTCCGGCGCAGAAAAATAAGGCACTGGACACCAGTAGCATACCTGTGCACTCTAAGGTTGTGTCGGGTTGCCACTATGGGACTTGATACACCCCATGGTGGGACCAGCATAGGTAACTACAGACATCGGGGGCCGTAAGACACATGTAACTATGCGAGTAGGAGCCGATCATCATTGAATGGACCACATCACCCTGATTATGGGGTGCAAGTTGGAAACTAGTTTATATGGGTTCAGAGATTAACATGGGGTACGATAGTATATTCGACCCTAGACAACTTAACCAAGTTTATAGTGCATGCCCACTTCTCGTTTATACTTATCATACCCAGTTCTTTATTCATAGACAAAGTAGTACTAGACTTACTCAGGCTTTATGTCTGACTCTATTTTTCTTTCGTCTTCTTTCTTCCGTTTCCCCCCCCCCCCCCCAGGTCCTCAGGGAGGGAACACAGCAGCTTGATCAGCCTTAGCATCCAGCTTGAAGAAGAGAAATGTATTTCTTGGACTTTCCTGTTTTGAACTATGGCTTTGGACAATCCACTATGGGGCTTTTGCAGTTTATCTATGTTTTATTTATGCTTCTTTAATAATGTACTCAAGACAGATTATGAAAGTGTTATGTTATGTTTTTGGAAAGGATGTTGTTGTAACACGTATTTGACTTTATGAAATAAAAGTTTGTTGTTGTTCTTCCGCTGTTTACAAATATGTGTTCTTATATCTGTCTTGTATATCTGTGACTTGTACTTATAAACCTCCACCAAAATTAGGGCATTCCCTTTGAGAGTGACCCTAACGGAGGTGGGGTGTTTCACGCCTCGTATCCAACAACCACACAGGTGAAAAGCATATAAATGTCAACCAGTTTAAGCACCGCCACCACCCATAGATAGAAAGAAACGTCGTGCTCTCCCTGCAGTCACTATCCCGTTTTTGACTCATACCGAGGTGTGAGGCTCGCGAATTCACGCTATACACAAAGCTGCGCCACACAGGCCGTGCTTTGATCATCAACCATAAGACTTTGCTTTTCAACAGAAGCCTTGATCAGTTGCCACTTACGCGTACCACACTGGAAATTCACTCCATGCGACTGATGTCCATCGATATACAACCTCTGAGCTCGTACATCTCAGAGAAGGGCGTTGAGCAAGAGAATAAATTCTCCGCCGCCAAACAGATGTATATTTAATAGAGATCAATCAACACAGAATAAAATCCAATGTCAGACACACAATCCATTTACAAGTTCGTTCTGGGTCTGAACGAAACCGGAGGCACTTTCCTCGCATATCCATCGATCTCCCAAGTACGTCTGGACGATCACCAACTGTTTCTCTCCTCTGGGGTGTACAGCCCAATCAAAATCATCAGTAATCACCCAAACGATGTGAAGACTTCCGATCTTCAACCACCGTCTTCATCTTCGACATCCCGTCGAATCGGTTATTCAGAATGGGTATAAACCCGGCCTTTCTGAATAACCCACGTATATAATAAACAAATGTTACACAAACACAACAAACGCCTCATTCCAATTCATAATATTCTTTTATTCGCAAAATCACATTCTTAGGGAAAGGTTCCCATTAATTTTATCCAAGATAAATTCTTTTAAATTTATTCTTTAATCTTCCTTTGGATATCATCTCAAACCATATTATGGTTTTCCGAACTAGTCGGGATTAGCGAACCATACCGAAGTAATTATTTATTTTATTTCCCAATCCCAACCTATTTATCCCATGGAGTAAAACTGGTAATACTCCATAACTAACACCACGATGTTATCGGTAAATTTAATTACCATTTCACGTTCAAATCTAATTAAAGATTTAACTATCGCTTTGGAGAAAAACTAGTGATACTCCATTCTCGATCACTTTTCAGATTTGATAATTTAAATTATCAAATCACATTTCAATCTAATTAATGATTCATTAAAACTCCACTTAGTTTTAATCTTTTCAAAAATCAATATCCTGTCTTTAACTGGGTTAAAGAACCAATGTCATCTAAAACACGGTTCACGATAAACCAAAAATCACATTCAAATTCAATTCCAATTAAACATTATTTAATTGGTACACTTCTTTAAATCTAAATAGAAAGATTTAATCTTTTTCTCTATTGGGCTTAAGAATCGGTGTTAATGAAGACACCATTCACGACAAACCCAAATCACATTTGATATTAAATACAAGGCTCTGAATAGAAAATATACCGGCTTATATTCAATATCAAATTCTGAAACCAACAAATATCGTATTGGAAATAACGATATAAAATATATCTTTCAAATTCGCATAACAATATCTGTATAGTCACGAAATCCAACATCGAAATATTCCGAAGATAATTTCGATTCAACTCCAGTCCAATTCACATATTGGAAATTCAGATTATTTTCAAAACCACTTTCAAATTCAATTTATTTAATTCAAAAATAAATTGATTTTAATTCTAGTTCAAAACTAATTCATTTCGATAAAAATATATTTTTATCTTTTCAAATGTGGAATTTTTCATCCCAGTTCTTCACAAACTATTTCTTATGATTTTACACAAATTATAGATATTTTTAATAATTTTATCAAGGCCCGTACAGTCGATTTCCATCAATGGCATCGAACTGCACTTAAAGCGACCTTTTCCAAATTTGATTTGGTCATAATTCCAAATCCAACAGTTAGATTTCTAATTTCAAACATTCGTTAGAAAGTTCTTTTCGATACGAACCGAATGGTTCCTGTTTTAGGAGAATCCGACGGTCGGATCTCCCGTAACGTCAATTCGAAGTCAATGGTCGAAATTCACGAACTACCGCGGCGCGGCGCTTTCTATTCAGGCCATTATATATAATATATATATATATATTATATATATTTCGTCGATTTCCTTTTAAAACGTATTTTATAAATCGTTTTAAATTCGTTTTCAAAACAAATTCAACTTCATATTCATTTCAAATCAAAATTGAATATTTCATATCATTACTATATAAATGATAATATTTTCAAAACGTTATACTTTGAAATCACTTCCTTTTCTATATTCATTATAAAACGAATATAATCAATATAAATATCGCTCACGTTAAAATGGCGCATCTCTAATCAACACGGCTTTATATATTTCAATAAATTCGCTATTCTATTCAACAAATGAATATTTATTCTATTCAACACATGAATATATATTTCTTTCAACACATGAATATTCTCAACTCATGAGCACTGCCAACACATGACTATTTATATTATTTAATATATTTTATCAAATTATGGTACCTATCGTTTGAATTTTTTTAATCAGACTCCCACTGTAAAGTAGTAAGAGAATGATTCCCTAGGTATTAACGCCGAAGGCCGGAACCAATATCAGATCAATACCCTGGAAACCACTCATCTTATCTATTTTTTAGTTAGTTTCTAACTTTAAATATGATAAAGATGTAAATTTTATTGTTAAAATATTTCTTTCAACACATGATTATTTATTCTATTCAACACATGAATATATACTACATTCTACTCTTTATTTTCCCGATTGGAATAAGGCCCTATCAATTACCTATAATGTTAATTATATGGATTCCATACGACACATGTATATAATCACAACAATAAATAATCAATCATCATCCAAAGTGCACCACATTGTATAAGCATCAAATATAGATATCTAACGCTTATAACAGCCTGTCAATCAATCGATCGACATACAACTAATCAATCGGGATGAGTGGACTTCAAATATCATCCCAACACCCGTGTGGGGTTTCAAATCAACAAACACATATTTTTATTCACACACACGTTAAAAACAATATTTTAACGATAAAATATTTTTAACTATATAAATATTTTATTTCACGTCACACAATCAATTTTCATCACAACAAACAATCAAACATACAAGCCATCCATGGTCTGTAGATAACGGGTGTCGGGTGCTGCTAAGCACCGTCTGCATCCTAATATATATTTTTAACTAGAAAAACAAGATTTAAGGTGAGAAGTTCTCACCGAGGGTTCCACTCCGCCGTGCTTTGCTTTTGAACTGCTGAACTGTCTGAATTTGCTTGAAATTCCTGTGCAGTTCTTTTCACGCTGTTCAAATAAATTTTTTATTTTTATCACTTCATTCTAATAAATAAAAATCATATTTTTATTTTTTACATCATATATTTTTACGACGCTTATTCCAATATAAAAATTATATTTATATATTTCTGCTTCTTATAAAAAGATCGGATTTTTATTTCAACGCTATAAAAATCACATTTTTACTTCATTATATATATAATAAAAATCAGATTTTTATTTCGCTGCATATATAAAGATCAAATTTTTATATTCTCTATTATATAAAAATCATATTTTTAATACTTCTAACTTATAAAAATTATATTTTTATATTTCACATATGCTAAAAATCATATTTTTACTATCATACCTATATAAAAATCATATTTTTATATACGCTATATATGTATATTTAGATTTTATATATATATATATTTTTCTACAATGCTATTTATTATTAAAATCAGAAAATAAATTAATGATGTTTATAAATAATTTTTTTTTCTTTTCTCTAAACTAAAAATCATGTATTTTCTATGATAAATATCATATATTTTCTATAACCCAAAATTCATATTTCCTATAATTAATTAAACTAAATTAAATAGCATAAACACTCACATTTTCTTATCGAAGAGGGAGGAGGTTTTTCAGTCAGAGCTACAGCTTAGGGGAGGCGGCGCAGGGGATGGGGAGCTTCGCAGTTGGTCGGAAGGGCTCGAAGTCGCGATGGGCGGTTTCCATCGTTGGAGCTCTAATCGGTGGAGGGGAGAGAAGAACTGGAGAGAGGATCGGAGGGGACAGGGGTGATCGGTGGCGGCAGGCTGAAGGGCGGCGATGGCGATGGCGGCGACCCGGAGCTGGAGGCGACGCGATCTCGAAATCAAGTCCTCTTTTCAGTTGACTTTTCAGAAGAACAGGGGGGGGGTTGACAGGTCAAGGAGAATAAAGAAGGGAGGGAGAGAATAAGGGAAAATATAATTTAATTATTTAATTTATTTAATTCTCCTTTACAGTTGACTTTTCATACGAACTCGAAATCAAGTCCACCGACTGTCGCCCCTAGCTAATTACCCCCATTCCGAACACAATGGGATATGTATCGTAAGCTGATTCGATCGTTTCGATCAGTTTTCGTCAAAATCAACATATAACTCTATATATTGAATTTGAACGCGCATTTAAATTTACCAGGGCCACATACTAACTAGAAAAATTCCAGAAAAATATTTTCTAGCTTCGTATTGGCAATATGGTCCTAACAAAACTAATTTCGTCAAATTCTGAGACAGCTTGAAAAATGGCCAATTTCCAGTCGATTAAAATCAACTAAAACTGGTCAAACGCGTTTTCCTTTGCCATGCTCACATACTGATTCAAAAAATTATGAAATTTGGAATCTATCAATAATTTGACATCGCGGATCCAGCAAAAGTGGTTTCGTCGAAAACCGAGGTCGTTTGCAAAATGGCTATTTCCAAGGGCCAGAATTCCATAGCGACTATTCTGAAATTTCAACTATACATATCTTTTTATCCCCGCTATGAAATTTTGATTTTTTGGATTCGTTGGAAAGATATTCTCAATTAGATTCTAATATTTTTGGTTTCACTAAAATCCGGTTTATTTTGCACTCGATACATTCATTTGAAGTTTGAAATCGAATTATTGAACTACCGCGCCATTTTCAATTCCTTTTATAATTAAAATAAAATATTTATATTCTAACGATGAGCTATATAAATATATACGTCCGAATTCATTCAAAATAAATTTCTCGTCGATATTATTTAAAATAATTCATTTTAAATATAGAAAATTCATTAAAATTTCCAAAATAAAAAATTTAAATTGGCTCGCATTTTCTGGGTTGTTACAAATCCAAACCATACGACTGTCGTCCCTAGCTAAATACACCCATTCCAAACACAATGGAATATGTTTCGTAGGCCCGTTCGACTGTTACAGTCAGTTTTTCTGCAAATTAAAATACAAAACATTTAATATTTGATTTGAACGTACATTTCAATTTGCCGGGGCCACATACTGATCCCAAAAATTGCAGAAAAATAATTCTAGCTATGTTTTGAAGATACGGTCCCAACAAAATAAGTTTCATCGAATTCTGAGACCGTTTGAAAAATGGCCTTTTTTGGTCGATCAAATTAACTGAAATCAACTAGACACATTTTCCTTCGCCACGCTCACATATTAACTTCAAAAGTTATGAAATTTGAAACATAGAAATAGTTTGATGTCCTGGATCCAACAAAAGTGGTTTCGTCAAATTCTGAGGTCGTTTGCAAAATGGCTACTTTCACGGGCTATATAAACTCTATAGCGACCTTTCTAAAAATTCATTTGGCCATAACTTTTGATTCCCGCTATAAAACTTCGATTTTTCCTATTCGTTAGGGAGATATTCATAAACAGATTTAAATATTTTTGGTTTCACTAAAATCCATTTTATTTTACACCCGGTACAGCCAGTCAAAGTCTGAATACAAATTTTGAAATTGTCGCGCCATTTCAAGCCTTGTTTATAATTAAAATAATTATATTTATTTTCAAACATTGATTCAAATAGACTTTTGACCTTTATAATTTAAAATAATTTATTTTAAATATTCAAAATCCACTAAAATAGCCAAATTAAAATTTTTAAATTGGTTCTGATTTTCCGGGTTGTTATAGGAAACTTGTTATGGCTGTGTAAACATGTTTT
The DNA here is from genome assembly GCA_030737875.1 of Allium sativum. Lineage (NCBI taxonomy): Eukaryota > Viridiplantae > Streptophyta > Magnoliopsida > Asparagales > Amaryllidaceae > Allium > Allium sativum. The sequence goes on along the minus strand of CM060913.1, from coordinate 181,158,734 downwards.
TGGAAAATTAAAAAATAATAACATTATTATAACATGCTACATGATTCCAATTCCAAACTTTTCACCATAAAACACCCAAATCAAAATTTATCCAACAAACAACAATTCCAACACAGATAATTAATTTAAATTTAATTATAAAATAAATAACTATATAGAAATTTTAATGAGATAAAAGTTCTCACTCCAATTAAATGATACAAAGATGAATGTTTGGTATCATTCTATTAAATTTGACAAAATGAATGTTTATTTATATTTTTATTCAGATTAGACAAAAATGAGTGTTTAGTGTAATTCTTTTAAATTGGAAAAGAACAAATGTTTTCGTCTACTTCAAATTAAATGAGAAAGTGAATGTTAAATTTCATTCTTTCTCAATTTAGACAAAAATGAATGTTTCATTATTGAACAATTTACTATGTATATCAATGACAAATAAATGAATATTTATTTGTAAACAATTTAATATACAAATGAATGAATGTTTCATTTATAAACAATTCATGTTTTTATTTGCAAATAAAAATGTCATCTTTTTCTATTCATGTTTTTAAATGCAAAACATATTTCTTTCTATTCATGTTTTTATTTGCAAATAGTTTGCAAATAAAAATGTCGTCTTTTTCTATAATCATACTTTTACTTACAACTAAATTGTAAATAAAAAAATTTCCTTTTCAAAATCAGGTTTCTATAATCATATTTTTATGGTGTTAATCCAATTCCACAAAAAATGTATACTTTGATGGTGTCAATCCAATTTCACAAAAATGTATACTTTGGGTGTAAATTCTACTACAACAAAATTGAATATTTTGATGTCATACTATTTCAACAAAATGTATATTTTGAGTTCCATTCATTACAACCAAGATGACTATTTTGATGTCATTTCTAATTACACAAAAATGTTTATTTTGTGCGTCGATCTAATTTAACAAAATAACGGTGAAAAATTAATCTTTTTATTTCCAACAAAAATTGATCCCTTTTAATTTCTACGTAATTGACAATGGAAAATATCCTTTTTGTTTTCAACAAAAAGCAATGTTAATTTTTGTCCTCTTTATTTTAACTAACTTCTAATGTAAAATTTGTCATTTTTGATTTCAACTAAGTTCCAATTTTAAATTTGTCATTTCTAGTTTGACAAGAATAACGATTTTATTTTGACAAATCAAACCTCAACCCAATGGTATAATTTGATTCAACAATTTTGTTTCAACACAAATATCATCACATCAACAAATCCACATAGCAACCTCAATCAATTCAAAATTCATAGCAATCAACAATATGGATTTCACAACATACATATATAGAATTCACATAGCGAGGAGTAATTTAATTTTAATAAATAAATATAGAAATCTCACCGAATGCTATCCACTCTACCAAAAGTTTAGACGAGTTCCAAATCTATTTTAGTCAATTTCATCATGTAGATCTCATCGCTACGAATCCAACGCTATTTAAATCATTCAAATCGGTTACTGTTTGAGAGAATTATAGAGTTTCAAACATTAGATTACATAGATAATTAAATTTAAAATTAAAATAAATCTAATTACCCCACTTATTTAACCATGTCATTAGAGAACCAATAATTATCATTCTCCTACAGTTTCATATGAACCCAAAAACCCGCTCCCCCTTGGACCAAAATCGCTCCACTTTCTACCATGCCAGACCCAGATCGACACCCACCTCCTTGCGCGCCATCACAAGCTTTAACACATCCCTTGCCGCAGCCACCTCGGTGGACTATGCTTTACCAAAAAACAATTTACAGTCGACGCCATTAAGGTGAAAAATCGAACAGCTCGTGCCATTTCATTCGATCATAGCTATTGGTTATAAAGACCTTTTTTGAGCTTAACGTCCTTCCCTTTGAATTTGTTCGAAGTTGTTGAGGGGATGGAGAGCATCTGGAAGAAGAGGGAAGGCATAGGTGAAACGACCGGAAATCCCCCTTACGGGAAATCCCGGATTGAGTCGAGGACAAGCCACATCAGAACGCAGACGGATGAACATTTCATTGTATAATACAACAATTCCATCAGAATACAAGAATATACAGAGTATAAATCAATATTACACATTCGATAAATATCAGAGATTACAATACATTACATAGCAGCGGAAAATAATATAATACACAACTAGAAGAGATATGCGGATACAAAGCTTTCCGGATATCATTCCAGCTGTAAATCAGGATCCTGTGAATATAAATCTGCAAAACCAAAACTACTAGCTACCCGTGTCAAAATAAGGGTACCCAGAGTTTAGGTTAAAACAATAAACTCCAGTTCAGTCATGTGACTGGTGTGAGAACTAAAACAGTTATTTAAAACTTTACTTTAAAAGAGAGTAATTCAAGGGACCACGCCGTATAACACGGAACGGGTTTCCTCCCAAGAATACCAATGCATATAACAAAACAACGCGATGCTTTTTGAAAAAATGAAGCTATTATAAGACCCAAGTCCTATCACACAATGCAACGCAAGCCGGGGGATAGGGTTTTCCCTTATAATAGCCAAACATGCTTAGTACGTTTAAAACAAATCATTTGATACTACTATAAGTGCATAGTGTATAAAACAACTTCAAATCATAAGTATCAATCATAGGCGACATGAGCGTCCCATGCCACTATGTCGCCATATATAGGTTTACAAATAAAACCGCAAAGTCATGTATTTGGAAATTGGATTTCCATCTATGAACTGAGGCAAAAGATAGTCCTCAACCGATTCGAGACAATCTAGCCCATGTCTCCGGAACAGCAGCAAATGCCCCTTGGATCGTCAGGGCTGGTCCACACGGAGTGGATTATTATGCCTGAACCATACGTCTCTCCGCCCTGTGGGGCGTAAATGAGCCAACAAATGACTCCATCGGACCCGGATCGTCCAATCAAACCGAGGCGCCTCGCAACTGCAACAACCACATAAGTCTAACTCGTCAGGGCGTGTAAAACCACTGACGCCACTTCTAGCTAGAAAGAAACGCATGTCCTCCCTGATGTCCTCTCCCGTTTTTGGCTCATACCGGGTGTGAAACTCGAGAAGTACACAAAGCTACGCCACAAAGGCCGTGCTTCGATCATCAATCACAAGACTTTGCTTTTCAACAGAAGCCTTGATCATTTGCCACTTAGGCATGCCACACAGGCAATTCACTCTATGCGTTTGATATCCATCAGTATATAACCCCTGAGCTCATACGTCTCAGAGAAGGGCGTTAAACAAGAGAATAAATTCTCCGTCGCCAAACAGATATATATTTAATATAAATCAATCACACAGACTAAAATCCAATGTCAGACACACAGTCCATTTACATGTTCGTTCTGGGCCTGAACGAAACCGGAGGCACCTAGTACCCCGCATATCCATCGATCTCCAAGTACGTCTGGACGATCACCAACTGTTTCCATCTTCTTGGGTGTACAGCCCAATCAAGATCATCATTAATCACCCAAACGACGTGATGACCTCCGGTCTTCGACCACCGTCTTCATCTTCGACTTATCGTCGTATCAGTTATTCAGAATGGGATAAACCCTGTTTTTCTGAATAACTCGCGTATATAATAAATACGTGTTACACAAACACAACATACGCCTCATTCCAATTCATCAGTCACTAACTATAAATTAACAAGAGAATAATTCCCCAAATATTAACCCCGAATTCTGAAACCAACATCAGATCAATATCCAGAAAACCATTCTGCTTAGCTAACCGATAGTTAGTTTCTATATTTCACATTCATAGGGAAAGGTTCCCATTAATTTTATCAAAGATAAATTCCTTGAATTTATTCTTTAGTCTTCTTTTGAATATCAATTCAAGCTAGTCGGGATTAATGAACCTTACCGAAGTAATCGTTTGTTTTAATTTCCCAATCCCAACCTATTCATCCCATGAAGTAAAACGGGTCTTACTTCATATCTAACACCACGGTGTTATCGGTAAATTTAATTACCATTTCACGTTTAAATCTAATTAAAGATTTAACTATCGCCTGGAGCAAAACTGGTGATACTCCATTCTCGATCATTTCAATCTAATTAAAGATTCATTAAAACTCCACTTAGTTTTAATCTTTAACTAGGCTAAACAATCAGTGTCATTTAAAACACGGTTCACTATAAACCCAAAATCACATTACATTTCAATAAGTCCCTAACCGTAAATTAGCAAGTGAGCAATTCCCTAAGTATTAACCCCGAAGGCTGAAACCAACATCAGATCAATACCCAAGAAACCATTCAACTTAACTAACCTCCAGTTAGTTTCTGATTTTCTTAACTCCTTTGGGTCTAAGAACAGTATTATTGAAGATACCGTTCACGACAACCGAAAATCCCATTCCATTAATTATCGGGTTAAAGAACAAGTGTTATTTAAAACACTGTTCACGATAAAACCAAAAATCAATATCAATTCAATTCCAATTAAATATTATTTAATTGGTACACATCATTAAATCTAAATAAAAAGATTTAATCTTTTCTCAACTGGGTTCAAGAACAGTGTTAATGAAGACACCATTCACAACAAACCCAAATCACATTTGATATTAAATACAAGGCTCTGAATAGAAAATATATCGGCTTATATTCACTATCAAATTCTACGACCCACAAATATCGTATTGGAAATAACGATATATATATATATATATATATATATATCTTTCAAATTTCCATAACAACATCTGTATAATCATGAAATCCAACATCGAAATAATCCGAAGACGATTTCGATTCAAATCCATTCCAATTCAATTATTGGAAATTCTAGTTACCTTCAAAACCATTTTTCAAATTCAATTTATTTATTTTAAAAATAAATAGAATTATAATTCTAGTTCAAAACTAGTTCATTTCAAAAAAAATCTATTTTTATCTTTTTAAATAATGAGTTTTTCATCCCAATTCTTCACAAATCATTTCTTATGATTTTACATAAATTATTACTATTTTTATTAATTTTATCAAGGCCCGTACAGTCGATTTCCATCAACGGCCATCGAACTGCACTTACAACGACCTTTTCCAAATTTGATTTGGAAATAAATCCAAATCCAACCGTTAGATTTCAAACTTCTAATATTCGTTTGAAAGCTCTTTTCGATACGAACCCAATGGTTTCGGTTTTAGGAGAATCCGACGGTCGGATCTCCCGTAATATCCATTCGAAGTTAATGGTCGAAATTCGCGAACTGCCACGGCGCGTTCTATTCAGGCCATTAAATTATATATATAATATATATAATATATACTTCGTCAATTTCCTTTTAAAACGTGCTTTATAAATCGTTTTAAATTCGTTTTCAAAACGGTTAAAACTTCATATTCAATTTCAAATCAAAATTGAATATTACAATATAAATTCGTTTTAAATTCATTTCAAATCGATTTCAATTCAATTTCAATTCGAATTCATTTATATTCAATTTCAATTTGAATTCATTTATATTCAATTTCAAATCAAATTCATTTATATTCAAATTCAATTCGAATTTCAATTATATTCAATTTCAATTCGAATTTCAATTCTTTTCGAAATATCAGATTTTTAAATCACTTTCGATATTCGTTATAAAATGAATAAAATCGATATAAATATCGTTCACGTCAAAATGGCATCAATCTAGTCAATACGGCTTCATATATTCCTATTTTCAAATATTCTATTTCGAATATTTCTATTTCAAATATTTCTATTCAAATATTTCTTTTTCAAATATTTCTATTCAAATATTTCTTTTTCAAAACTGGAATGAGGCCCAATCAATTACCATATAATGTTAATTATATGGATTTTCTACAATACATGTATACAATAACAACGATGAATAATCAACCATCATCCAAAGTGCATTCTACACTGTATAAGCATCAAATATAAATATTTAACGCTCATAACAGTCTGTCAATCAATCGATCGACATACAACTAACTATTGGGATTAGTGTATGTCATATATGATCCCAATACCCGTGTGTGGTTTCAAACAATAAAACACAGATTTTATTTGTGCAGTTGGGCGATGTGTATAATTTATCGTCCCAATCAATATCAGTCAAATGTGTGTATACAAACAAATCACCCGATTTGTTTATTCTTATTTCATTTCATATACACATTAAAAATTCTATTTTTAACTATAAAATATTTTCAACTATATAAATATTTTATTTCATTTCACATCACATCACACAATCAACTACACATCAAAATCAAACAACCAAGCATACAAGCCGTCCATGGTCTGTGGACGACGGGTGTCGGGTGCTACTAAACACCGTCTGCATCCTAGTATATATTTTTAACTAGAAAACAAAATTTATAAGGTGAGAAGTTCTCACCGAGGTTTCCACTCCGCCGTGCTTTGCTTCTGAACTGCTGAACCGTCCGGATCTGCTTGCAGTTCTTTTCACGTTGTTCATAATAAAAATTATATTTTTATTTTTACTTCATATATTTTTACAAGGCTTTTTCCTATATAAAAATTATATTTTTATAATTCTACTTCATATACAAAGATCGAATTTTTATTTCATCGCTATAAAAAAAATCACATTTTTATTTCAACACTCATATAAGAAAGATCAGATTTTTATTTCGCTACCTATATAAAGATAATATTTTTACTATCTATATAATATAAAAATCATATTTTTATTCTTTCTATAATATAAAAATCATATTTTTATTATCTTTATACATATAAAAATTATATTTTTATATTTTTAAAATCACATCTTTTGAAATGAAAAATCTAATCTTTTTCATGTTAACAATCTAAACTTTATTCCTGTATAATATAAAAAAAACCCTATGTTTATTTCCAATAAACGAATTACTTGCTTTTTATATAAAAATAAACAACAACAAAACAAAAAGAAAAATAGAAAATAGAAATAAATAGAACTCACAGTATACGGAGAGGAGGGGGCTTGTCCACGTCATCGCCTGGGGTAGGGGCGCGTCGGAGTGCGGTCAGGGGGCGACGTCGTGCTTGGCTGCGGTGGTGGGGGGGTGAGAGGTTCGCTACTTCGATTCGGCGTGGGTTTTTGGGTGAGCGAGAGGGAGCAGGGCTGAGAAGGAGAGGGGTACATCGGTGGGAGGGGCTTGCGGTGAGGTGGGGGGAGGGATTTCCGGCGGGCGGCGCTCCTATCGAGGTGGCGACGAGCGATTTCTTGGGGGGGTGGAAGCACGGGATCGGGTTTTTTTTTTAAACTTCGATCTGAGTGGGAGAGAGAAAGGGAAGAGGGGTGAGGCCTATTATATAATTTATTTTAATTTTATATTATATTTCAATTCCAAAAGTTGACTTTTAATCCGATCCCCAAATCGAACCTAACGACTGTCGTCCCCAGCGTAATACCCACATTCCGAACACTATGGGATATGTATCGTACACTGGTTCGATCGTTTCGATCAGTTTTCGTCAAAATCAACATATAACTCTATATATTGAATTTGAATGCGCATTTCAATTTACCAGGGTCACATACTAACTCGAAAAATTCCCGAAAAATATTTTTTAGCTTCGTATTGATGATCTGGTCCTAACAAAACTAGTTTCGTCAAATTCTGAGACCGTTTGAAAAATGGCCATTTTCCAATCGATTAAAATCAACTGAAACTGGTCAAACGCGTTTTCCTTTGTCACGCTCACATATTGATTCGAAAAATTATGAAATTTGTAACCTAGCAATAACTTGACATCGCAGATCCAACAAAAGTGGTTTCGTCGAAATCCGAGGTCGTTTGCAAAATTGCTATTTTCAAGGGCCGAAATTCCATAGTGACTATTTTGAAAATTCATTTGGGCATAACTTTTGATTCCCGCTATGAAATTTTGATTTTTCAGACTTGTTAGAAAGATCTTCTCAAATAGATTCTATTATTTTTGGTTTCACTAAAATCCGGTTTATTTTGCACCCGGTACATTCATTTGAAGTTTGAAATCGAATTATCGAACTACCACGCCATTTTCAATTCCTTTTATAATTATATATAATTATTTATAATCCAACGTTGAGCTATATAAATATATGCATTCGAATTCTATTCAAAATAAATTTCTCGTCGTTATTATTTAAAATAATTCATTTTAAATAATCAAAATTCGCTAAAATTGCCAAAATAAATTTTTTAAATTGGCCCAGATTTCCGGGTTATTACAATAGGCCATTGATTTGAAGATAAGGCGGCAGCTGTGTTTTAGAGTGTATTAGGGTTTTGGTTTAATTTTTAGTGTATTTATACATTTACTTAATTAATAATATTAATTACTACTTAAATTTATTTAGAGATGAAACTTCCCAAATTTGCTAATTAATACTTACTATGATTTACTCTTTCAACGTTACAAAGAAAATGGATTGCTGACTAAGGCTGTGGTGGCATATTTATTTCTCATATATATTTCAAAACAAAATTTATAAAGAAAAGAGAAGAAACGGAAAGAAATGAATGCATATCTCATAGTTTAATGATGACTACAAGAAAGTTATGTGATTTTTTTAAATTTCAAAACACATAATGACATGTCATAATTTATTTAGAATCTCCCTTTTATTTTGAATCAACATATTCAATGTTTATGCAAGAATAAATAAAATATATAAATATACGTACATAGAGTTGATTTGTTTTTTAGGAGAGATAAGAAACAAGGAAAAATAAATGGTTGTAAGTTTAAGAAATAAGAATACATGTGTGAAGAGAAATGAATTAATAGAATGAAGAGTAATAAATTACTAGACAAAGAAAATAAATGAATGTGTAATTAATGGAGAGTGGTGAGAAAAGAGGTAGTGAATTTGATAAAATTGGAAAAAGAAAAAAAGAAAGCTAAATAAACTTGCACGAAATGTGAATTGGAAAAGAAATTAAATGTTGATTTATTATTAATTATCATTAAACTCCTATATTAAAGTTTTTAACAAAGCAATGACTCAACTACTGTTTCCTTTTATTTTCAATTGTTTGAAGTCAATTATTACAAATATACATACGGTTTGATACTAATTTCAATTGTAATAAGTCGCTATTTACAAATAATTTTTTTTAGAAATAAATTTGAAATCATTCATGAATAACATCATAATTCTATTTAATTTTATTCTTTATTAAATTCAACAATTTAATTTAATAGTGGAATTTAAAATTCTGATGCATTTTCTAACAAATTTTTTTTTAAATAATTTTTTTAAATTGGCTCCAAAATTCCAGGATGTTACAATCTCCCCCACTTAAAATCTTTTTGTCCTCAAAAAGGAACGAAGCTAAAGGTTATCTAGTTAACCAAATCAACTTTCATTCTATTATTGGTTTCAATAATTTTATTAATTGATTAAATTTTAAAATATATATAACTTTTAAATATTCAGAAATCATATTTTCTAAGATCGGATTATATAAATACGTTAATTATAAATTTTCACTCTGAACTCATTCTAGGGCATTTCTAACCCCATCTCTAATGGGTTTTCTCATTCTAGGATACTGGTGATCCTATCTCTAATGAGTATTCTTATTGTATATTACTAATCCAATCTCTGATGAGTCTTTTGTTTAGTTCTAATGAGTTGTACCCCAAAGATTTGAGCTAACCAGAACTCTGATACCAACTGTAAAGTCCCGAAAATCCCCAACTTTTGAATCGACCAAAAAACACACAGGTCTGAACCAAAAGTTGGAAATCTTCTAATACTTTAACTTCGGGAATACAATACATTAGAACAGATAGCAGAAGACTTTTATTACATCATGATAATATAACATCAGAGTACAGAATATATTAGAGTATACTGAGAATAATACAGCGGAAGATAATTTACAAAAAAATTAATACAATGCAGCGGAAATAAATAAACCGATATAGAGGATGACTATCAGTACTCTGGACACAGCTTTGAGCTTCGATCTAGAATCCTGCTCAAAAAGAATATCTACAAAACAAGCTACTCGACTGCCCTTATGGAAAAATAAGGGGCACCCGAGTTTGCAAGCGAAACAAACTATGGGTCAGTCATGGGACTGGTATGAGAAATCTAACTTAACTTATCTAATAATAAGGCTAATCATGGACCACGCCGTTAACGCGGAACGGGTTTACTTCATTGGATTGCCAGTGCATAAATAATGTAAATCATTAAACAACGCAAAGCTTTTTAGAAAAATGAAACCATTATAAGACTCAAGTCCCATCACACTGTAACAACCCGGAAATTTGAGCCAATTTAAAATTTTTATTTTGGCAATTTTGATGAATTTTGAGTATTTAAAATGGTTTATTTTAAATAATAGCAACGAGAAATTTATTTTGAATAGAAATCGAATGTGTATATTTATTTGAATCGTCATTAGAATATAAATCTTTTATTTTAATTGTAAAAGGAATTGAAAATGGCGCGGTAGTTTGAAATTTTGATTTCGAATTTCAATGAATGTACAGGATCCAAAATAAACCGGATTTTGGCGAAACCAAAAATATTTGAATCTAATTGAGAATAGATTTTTAACGAATCTGAAAAATCAAAATTTCATAGCGGGGATAAAAAGTTATGCCCAGTTGAAAATTCAGAACAGTCGTTATGGAATTCTGGCCCTTAAAAATGGAAATTTTACAAACGACTTCGGTTTTTGACGAAACCAATTTTGTTGGAACCGTGATGTCAAATTATTGCTAGATTCCAAAATTCGTATTTTTCCGAATCAACATGTGAGCGTGGCAAAGGAAAACGCATTTGACCAGTTTTAGTTGATTTTAATCGATTGGAAAATGGCCATTTTTCAAACGGTCTCAGAATTCGATGAAATTAGTTTTGATAGGACCGTATCGTCAATACGAAGCTAGAAAATATTTTTTGGGAATTTTTCTAGTTAGTATGTGGCCCCGGTAAATTGAAATGCTCGTTCAAATTCAATATATAGATTTACATTTTGATTTTGATGGAAACTGATCGAAATGATCGAATCAGCCTACGATACGTATCCCATTATGTTCCGAATGGGGGTAATTAGCTATGGACGACAGTCGGTGGGTTCGATTTCGAGGTCGAAATAAAAAGTTGTTTTTTGAAATTAATTAAATTAAATAATATATATTATTATATATTCCCCCTCCTTTTCTTCTTATCAGTTCAGATCGATTTATAAAAAAAAAGGAAGGAGCGACGAGGGGGTGGGGGGGGGGAATCGCTATTGCCGCCCCTCCAAGTGGCGCGCCCATCACCGATCCGCCGCCCTCCCTTCCTCCCTCCGCCGCCATCCCCTTCTGCTTCATCTCCTCCTTCTCGACTACGAAACCGGACCGCAAACCACACCAAAACCGACGCCCTAGCCACCAACCCCCCCCCCCCCCCCTCAGCGCCGCCATCAACGCAGACCCCCTCCGCCCTTGCACCGCGACAGAGCCCCCTCCCCCCTTCGAGCTCAGCAAACCCTCCCCCTAACCCCTTGTAAGTTTGTATGTTTTATTTTTATTTGTTTTCTTTCTTTATTTATTATGTAATAGATTTTTATTTACTAATGATGAGTAAAGATTATATTTATAAAATACATGTAGGGATAAAGATTGAATTTTTATTATAGAAAGAGAGGATTTAATTTTTAATGAGCAAAAGGTTTGATTTTTATCATTAAAAAGATTCGATTTTTAATCGTGAAAAGGTGGAATTTTTAATTGTATGAAGTAGCGAAGAAAAATATAATTTTTCCATGAATGTAGCAAAATAAAAATATAATTTTTATATGATAGGAAGATTAAAAATATAATTTTTATAATATAGAAGTGTTAAAAATTCGATCTTTATTATGTAGAATGAGCAAAGATGTGATTTTTATATGAGTGCCGATATAAAAATATAATCTTTATTATATGAACACCGTTACAAAAATAGAATTTTTATCTGTATAATAGCGGTATAAAAATAGAATTTTTATCTATATAGTAGCGGTATAAAAATAGAATTTTTATCCATACAGCGTAGTTATAAAATGTGATTTTTATATGCATAGCAACAATATAAAAATGTGATTTTTATATATGTAGTGAATACGGGCAATAAAAGTGACAAAAGGCGAGAACAACGAAGATTTCTACACAAGAAGAGTCGCGGTGAATTGGTTTAGCTAGTCGGTGAGAACTTCTCACTTTAAATTTTCTTTTCTAGTTAAAAATATATACTAGGATGCAGACGGTGCTTAGCAGCACCCGACATCCGTCGTCCACAAACCATGGACGACTTGTATACATGTTTGATGTGTTGTGAAGTTTGTTTGTTATGTTGATGTGAAATGGATAATAAAACATACATGTGTTGAAATAAATTAATTATCGTTAAAAATACGATTTTTAACGTGAATGTGAATAAATAAATATTCATTTACAAACCGAATGGTTTGTTTATGTACACCTATTTGAAGGATATTGATTGGGACGATAAATTTTACACATCGCCCAACTACACAAATAATATTCAGTGTTTGTGGATTGAAACCCCATACGGGTGTTGTGTAACGACCCAGAAAATCTGAACCAATTAAAAAATTTTAAATTGGCTAAAATAATGGATTTTAAATATTTAAAATAATAGCAATGAAAAGTGAGTTTGAATCGACATTTGAAAACGAATATAATTAATTCTAATTATAAACAAGGCCTGAAATGGCGCTGTAGTTTCAAAAATTGAATTCAAACTTTGTCGGACTGTACCGGGTGCAAAACAAAACGGATTTGAGTGAAACCAAAAATATTTAAATCTGTTAGTGAATACCATTCTAACGAATCTGAAAAATCAAAGTTTCATAGCGGAAAGCAAAAGTTATGGCCAAATGAATTTTCAGAAAGGTCGCTATGGAAATTATATAGCTCGAGAAATTGGCCATTTTGCAAACGACCTCGGAATTCGACGAAACCACTTTTGTTGGATCCGGGATGTGAAGTTATTGCTGGGTTTCAAATTTCATATATTTTGAAGCTAGTATGTGAGCGTGGCAAATGAAAACGTGTTTTGGTCAATTACAGTTAAATTGGATCGACCAGAAATGGGCCTTTTTGCAAACAGTCTCAGAATTCAACGAAACTAGTTTTGTTGGGACCGTATCGTCAAAACATAGCTAGATTTATTTTTCTGGAAATTTTCGAATCAGTTTGTGGCCCTGGCAAATTGAAATGCATGTTCAAATCAAATATTGAATGTTTTATATTTTAATTTGAAGGAAAACTGACTGAAACAGTCGAACGGGCCTACGAAACATATCCTATTGTGTTCGGAATGGGGGTAAAATGCTAGGGACGACAGTCATTGGGTTTAGATTGGTGGTCGTGTCAAAAAACCTCTTTAAAACCCACCGGCCAATCATAATTTTTATATATAAAAAAAATCCCTTTTCTCTCCCCCGATCTGAACGGCGCCCGCATTCACCACTTCCAGGCCAAAATTGCGCCGCCACAGACGACGATAGCCAGTGCCACCACCCTGTCTCGAAAGCTCTCCCCTCCCCCTTCAAATCCGACCAGCCCTTGCCCTCCACCATCGCCTGTGCCTCGAGAATCGGGTCGAGAAGCCGCCGTCTTCCTAGCGTCGCCGCGACGAGATCTAACCACCGATCATCACCAAACCACCCTGCGCCGACTCCGTTCTCCTCCGTCTTCCACGTCACACCCTCCGATCGTCACCACATCGCTCGGATTTCACGAAAAATTCAAACCCTTGTTTGAACCAACGTTGAAGGTGATTCCTTTATAACATTTTAACACTTTTAAGTGTTACAAAACTTTGAAAAATCATATCTTTTTAGTGTGTTGACGAAATTCGATGAAACAGGAAACATCGTGACCGTGTGGACGTCTTCTACATTTTAGAAGAGACCGCATATTTTTTTTAGCCTTCTGCTATTTTTGGTGGAGTGGAACCCAATGTGAGATTTCTAATTTATAAACGATATGGAAAACGACGATGTATAAATTATATAGTCGATGTATGGGTTATATAAGCGTTGTACACCTCATGTATAAGCGTTGTATAAGTTGTACCTTCGATGTATAAGTTATATATGCGTTGTAAAAATTATATATGTGTTGAAATAGAATTGAATTGCTATATATATATATATATATATATATATATATATATATATATATATGCCCCTCGTCCACAAACCATGGACGATATTTATTGGTTGTGATTGGTGTGAAAATTGATTGATAGCGAATGATTGATTGGGTTTTTTTGTGGTTGATATTGATTGATTGTGGTTGAAAAATACCCGTTTATGGTTGAGAAATATTTGGTTGAAACCACATAGGATTAGTTTGTGGAAATGAAATAAATATACATGTCGCATGCGTGCGAACTAGATGCATGATTCCCCATTGTCAAAAACCGCGAGGTTTTAAGGTAGAGCGAGGAGTTGTACTAGGGACGGTCCCGGTTTTAACTACCCTGCCGTTATGCTGCCGAAATTTTGAATAATATTCATGTGTTTGAATTATTTTCATTTGTCGAAACTATATTTATTCGTTGAATAGAAAGCCTTCATGTGTTGAGTCGATATTCATTCGTTGGATAGAAATTCATGTGTTGTATGATGTTCGTGTTTTAAATATAAAAATCACATTTTTATCTATATAAAATAATCTTGTTTTGAAAGAAATTGTTATATAATAAAAATCACATTTTTATTACCTATATGAGCTATATAAAATAATAGTGTTTTGAAACGAATTGTTTTACAATAAAAATCACATTTTTATTATATACATGAATTGTTAAATATAGCGAAGTGTTGAAATAGAAGACAGTTAGATAAAAATATCATTTTTAGCAACTGTATGAAAAGAATATAGCTTTGAAATCGAACAATCGATATATATATATATATATATATATATATATATATATATATATATATATATATATATATAGAACTAAAATATATCGAATAACGACGCTGCATTTCGTATTTTGAAACCGTGATTTCAAACGATTATACCGGGAGATCCGACCATCGGATTTTCCTGAAATCGCAACTGTTGGGTTCGCTTTGGAAAAATCTTTCCAACGGCACCAACTTTGTAAAAATCCAACGGTTGGATTGTCTAGAATGTTTAATTCAAATCTAAAGAAAAACCGCGCCAGAGACGATTATATATATATATATATAATTATATTCAATCGAATAACGACGCTGCAGTTCGTATTTTGAAATCGAAACTTCAAACAATTATACCGGGAGATCCGACCGTCGGATTTTCCCGAAACTGGAACCGTTGGATTCGTTTTGAAAAGATCTTTCTAATGATGTAAATTTGATGAAGATCCAACGGTTAGATTTTCAGATATGTGTAAATCAAATCTGAAGAAAAACAGCGCCACAGCCGCGTTATGGCCCGAAGCGTCGTTTTGAATAAATTGGCTATTTTAAAATAAATAAAAAATAGCGATAAATCGTTATAAAATATTATAAATGATATGGATGTGAAATTTAGAAATTCACTGAAGGTTGGCTTAGTCGATTGGTTTCTTGGGTATTGATTTGATGTTGGTTTCGGCCTTCGGGGTTAATATTTGGGAAATCGTTCTCTTACTGATTGACGGTTAGTGACTAATGAATTGAAATGACGCGTGTGTATGTTAGTGTTGCACTTGTTTATTATATACGCAAGTTGCTCAGAAAGACCGGGTTTATCCCATTCTGAATAACGGAATCGACGATAAGAAATCGAAGATGAAGACGGTGGTCGAAGACCGGAGATCTTCACCTCGTTTGGATGGTAACCGAGGTCCTGATTGGGAGGCATCCTGAAATATGGATAATGAGTGGTGATCGTCCAGACGTACGTGGTGATCGATGGGTTTGCGAGGTATATAGTGCCTCCGGTTTCGTTCAGATCCAGAACGGACTTGCAAATGGACAGTGTGTCTGACATTGGAATTTATTCTGTGTGATTGATAGCCATCAGTTGCACGGTTTGAACTGCCTGTGGGCATGCTAAGATGCAGTGATCAGGGCTTCTATTGAAAAGAAAAGTCTTGTGGTGATGATCAAAGCACGGCCTGTGTGGCGTAGCTTTGTGTATAACGTGAATTCGCGAGCCTCACACCCCGGTATGAACCAGAAACGGGAGAGGACCTCAAGGAGGGCCTGCGTTTCTTTCTAGTTAGAAGTGGCATCAGTGGTTTTACATGCCCTGACAAGTTTGACTTATGTGGTTGTTACTGTTGCGAGGCGCCTAGGTTAGATCGGACGATCCGGGTCCGAAGGAGTCATTCGCTAGCTCATTTACGCCCCAAAGGGCAGGGAAACGCAGTGTTCAGGAATTTTAATCCACATTGGTGGACCGACCCTGATGATCCATGGGTCGATGCGCTCTGACCCTGAGGCTCGGGCTAGAGAGTCTCGAAGTTGGTAAGGACTATCTTTTGCCTTGGTTCATGACAGAAATCCAATTTCCAAATACGACATCGTGCGGTTTTGATTGTATATATATATGGAGACATGATATATGGTACCCATGCCGTCTATGATTGATAGTTATGATTCAAAATTATTTTTGAAACATGTAAACACTAGTAATAATATCAATTGCTTTTGTTTTATTCGTATCAACCATATTTTGGCCATTATAAGGTAAAACTCTATCCTCCGGTTTGCGTTGCATTGTGTGATGGGAAATGAGTCTTATAATGGCTTCATTTTTATAAAAAGCATCGCAATGTTTAAAAGAATGATTTGTTTTAAAGCACTGGCAATCCAATGGAGTAAACCCGTTCCACGAAAGTGACGTGGTCCTATGATTAGCCATATTATAAATGTGTTAAGTAGATTTCTCATACCAGTCCCATGACTGACTCGTAGTTTGTTTCACTTTCAAACTCGGGTGCCCCTTTTTCTACACGGGCAGCCTTGTATTCAGGTTTATCATGCTTTATCCGGATAGTTGGAGCTGAAGATGGATTCTATCACTTATCTCTTTTTATGCTGTTCAGCTCCTATTGTACATTATGTTTGTTTTTTCGCTGTAGACATATATGTATAGTTGGACTGTATTTGTACTAAGTATGATCCTGTATACTGTGTAACTCTGATGATTACTTTTATCCAATATATTCTATTGTTCATTATTTGGGGTATTTATTTAATTCTGTTCTGCTATTATCTGTTTCTGTGTTATATTCCAAAGATTAGCCTTTTCTCCGTCTATACGGGAAATGGGGTCGTCTCAACGTGCTATCAGAGCTTTGGTTAAGCTTAGTGCTGGAATATAACATATTAACGAACTCGTCAGAAATAGAACCAGTAGTGTTCTAGGATGGGTAACTCAATACAGATAGGATCAGTAATATCCTAGTATGATTAAAGCAGAATGAAATACACCCCACTAGACACATTTACATTTGAAGTATATGTTTCTATGTTTTAAAATATCTTTTCTGTGACCTGACACTTGATCTGCCATTTGCAGAAGTACAAGAAAAACGAGTGTCCGAAACAGAAGAAATGCAGAACCCGATCTAGAGGCTCTATTAAAGAGATATCGAAATCTGAACGGAGCACAGTTCTCGGGCAATGAATCTATAATTCAGACTCAAGCTTGGATGAGTTCTGTCGAAAGAATTTTTGAGTGTATCCAGCTGAGAGATGACCAGAAAAGGTTAGTAGCATCTTAGGCGCTTAAAGAAGAAGCTTTAATCTGGTGGGAAACAATCATCAAAGATAATCCAGAAGGTGATATCACCTGGGACAGATTCAAAGAGATTTTCCTAGAAAGATTTACTCCTCCTGAAGCGACGAAGCAATTATGTGATGAATTTTCTTATCTGATACAAGGTGATATGACCATCCCAGAATAT
The DNA here is from genome assembly GCA_030737875.1 of Allium sativum. NCBI lineage: Eukaryota > Viridiplantae > Streptophyta > Magnoliopsida > Asparagales > Amaryllidaceae > Allium > Allium sativum. The sequence continues at coordinate 181,140,836 of CM060913.1, read as the reverse complement.
CATAAGAAATTCAACGAACTTGCTCACTTTGCTCCTCATCTGATTCAAGATCCAAAGAGGAAGAATCTGAGATTTATTCATGGCCTGCAAAGAAAATATCAGAACAGTGTGATGAGGAATGTGAAGCTTCCTTTTTCTAAAATGATATACATGGCTTATCAGTATGAAGATCTCCATAAGAAAAGAATGTTGCGGGACAAAGAGGAAGTCTGTTCTAGCAACAAAGAAGATTCGGAAACTGATATTCCTGAAGCCAGTACGAGGTCTGAGGTCAGTGAGAAGCCCAGTGCCAAGAGAAAAAGGGCTAAGTCTGGGAAAGAACCAGTAACAACTGCTATTTGCTCTAACTGCAATAAAAAGGTCATTTTTCGATGAGTTGCAGATCTTTAAAGAAACAAAGAAAAGAGGGATATCGAGCTAATCGAAAGCAAAAGAAGAAAAGGTTCAGAACTGATGGGGAGTTTCAAGAGAATAGGGAGTGCAAACAGTGCCATGAGGCTGGTCATCTTGCAAAGGATTGCCCGCTCTTAAACAAGCCTGAAATAGTTCAAGAGAATGAAGTAGCAGAAGCTTCTGAGCCCACAGCTATTCAAGAAAGGCCAGATGTTTTAGAAGGCACGCTAACTGTCAAAGATATTCCAGTTAAAGTACTGTTTGACACCGGCACGTCACGAGCTTCATTGCCAAGAATGCAGCTAAGAAACTAGATTTGAATTTGAAGAAGCTCAAAGAACCAATGACTGTCCAAAATCCGGTCGGAGGTTCCATCGATCTCAGTTGGGTTTGTGGAGTGCCGGTTTCTTTTTCTCGTTATCGGTTTCCTACCATCGCGGTCGTCATGAATTTTAAAGAGTTTGATCTTATCTTGGGATTAGACTATTTGACCAATATGAAGCTGAAGTTAAATGCGCCGACAGAGTCGTAAAGGCGAAGATTAAATCGGGTGATTATATAACCATTCCCTGTGAAGGTCAGAATGCTAATAGAAAAGACTTCTGGGCAGCTCTAGATGTTTCTCCAGCCCAAATAGAACATATCCCTGAAATCACAAAGAATATTCCCGACCTAGTGAAAGACATTCCCATCGTCAAGAACTATGCAGATGTGTTCGAGGATGTTGTTCGCTTACCTCCGCAGAGAGAAATAGATTTCAAAATTGCTTTAATTCCGAATGCAAGGCCGAATGTCCTTGAAAGAGAAAGAGGAATTAGACAATCAAACACGAAAGCTCGTATGGAAGGGTCTGATCAGGCCTAGTTTTTCTGATTGGGGAGCAGCAGTGGTGTCTGTCCCAAAATCTGACGGTACTCTACGGCTATGTGTGGATTATCGTGATTGGAACAAACAAACAATAAAGAATAAATATCCATTGTCGCGGATTGATGATTTATTGGATCGTCTGAATAGAGCACAAGTATTTTCAAGAATGGACCTAGCTACAGGCTTCCATCAGCTTCGAATTGCCGAAGAGTGTGTTCCAATGACAACATTCAGAGGTCCAGACTTATTCTATGAGTGGTTAGTAATGCCGTTCGGCTTATGTAACGCTCCAGCCTATTTCGTCGATCTAATGAACAGAGTATTTAGAGGAGTATTGAATAAATTTGTTCTGGTTTTCATTGATGATATCCTTATCTTCTCTAAGTCAGAAAGCGAGCACGAAAAACATTTGGAACAAGTGTTAGAAATCCTCAGAAAGAATGTGTTGAAAGCAAAGTTTTCCAAATGTATATTATGGCAAGAAGAAGTCAAATTTCTTGGCCACGTAGTGTCAAAAGAAGGAATTACAGTGGATCCCAGTAAGATCACTGCTATCCAGAATTGGAAACAGCCTCGTACGCCAACAGAAGTTAGAAGTTTTCTCGAGTCAGCCAGTTATTATCGGAAATTCATTAAGGATTTCGCGAAGACATCTGGTTCTTTAACAAAACTGACGAAGAAACGTTTGAGATTCAATTGGACTCTGGTATGTGAGGAAGCCTTCCAGGAGCTGAAATTAAAACTGACAACAGCTCCAGTGTTAACAATAATAGATGGCAATCAGGACTTGAAAGTCTGGGACCGACGCTTCTAGAGAAGGCCTTGGCGCAGTGTTAATGCAAAGAGGTCAAGTGATTGCGTATGCTAGCCGTCAGTTAAAACCGCACGAGAAGAACTACGTAACTCATGATCTTGAGTTATTGGCTATAGTATTCTCTTTGAAAATCTGGAGACACTATTTTCTGGGTGAGAGATTTGAACTGTTTACAGATCACCAGTCGCTAAAGTATCTGTTCACCCAGAAAGACTTGAATTTGAGGCAGCAACGTTGGCTAGATTTCCTTGCAGCATACGATTTTGAGATTATATACACTCCAGGGAAAGCCAATGTCGTGGCTGATGCGTTAAGCCGAAAGAATGAAATGATCGCCAGTTTTATTATCATGACTTCATTGCTAGATAAAATATCTCCTCTTTAGAAGGATGATCACTTCATTCAGAAGATCAGAGAGATAATTCAACAAGGCGAACCCTCGAGTTTTCATGTTGATAATGATGGGGTTCTAAGGCTCAAAGGTCGAATCTGTGTCCCTAACATTGTTGAGCTCCGAAAGGAATTACTGGATGAATGCCACAATTCAAAACTTAGTATCCATCCGGGAGTAAGCAAAATGTATAATGACATCAAACGTACTTTCTGGCGGAAGTCGATGAAGAGGGACATTTCTTTATATGTTAGCCGATGCCCTACTTGCCAGCTAGTCAAAAGCGACCAACAGAAACTGGCTGGATTATTGCAACCGCTAGACGTTCCTGGTTGGAAGTGGGAACATATTTCAATGGACTTCATTGATGGTCTGCCCAGAACCAGAAAAGGGAATGACAATATTTGGGTGATCGTAGATCGCTTCACGAAGACCGCCCATTTCATACCTGTCAGATCAAACAGAACTGCTCAGAGTCTAGCGCAGATTTACTTCAAGAAAATAGTTAGACTACATGGAGTGTCGCTCAGTATAGTTAGTGATAGAGATACAATCTTTACTAGTAAATTCTGGGATACATTCCAAGTAGAGCGGGAACAAAGCTGAATCTAAGCACCGCTTATCATCCTCAGACAGACGGTCAGACTGAGAGGGTGAATCGTATATTAGAAGAACTATTGCGGGCTTGTGTTCTAGATTTCGGTGGATCTTGGGAAGACCGTCTACATTTGGCTGAATTCTCATATAATAACAGCTACCAGGCGAGTCTGACAATGTCACCATTCGAAGCATTGTATGGTAGACCGTGTCGATCTCCTGCTTGTTGGGTCGAACCCAATAATAGACTTGTGTTAGTGCCTGATATGATCCGAGAAGCTACCGACAAAGTCGATTTTATTAAGAAGCGATTACTCGCCGCTCAAAGTCGACAAAAGAGCTATGCCGATACGAGAAGAAGAGATATATCCTTTGCTGTTGGCGACTATGTATATTTGAAAGTATCGCCGATGAGAGGAGTTACCCGATTCGGTAAAACTGGAAAGTTTGCGCCCAAATTCATTGGTCCGTTTCCTATTTTGGAACGGATCGGAACTCTCGCATATAGGGTTAAATTGCCTGATTGGTTGACTGGAGTTCATGATGTATTTCACATATCTCAACTTCAAAAGCACGTTCATGATCCAGACTTGATCGTGGAAGAAGCAGCGCAACAGGATATTGAAATTACCCCTGAATTAGCTGTGAGAAGAGAGCCGCTAGAGATCATCGACAAAGAAACCAAATAGCTGAGGAACAAGAATGTTCACTTAGTCAAAGTGCAATGGAGTGGAGATCCGCGAGATTGTACTTGGGAAACTGAGGAGGGCATTCAGAAAGCCTATCCTAGATGCCGAGTGGATATCTCTGATTGACTCCAGTGCAAGGTACATTTACCATACTTTGCATTACCAATTAGTTCTCTACTCTGTTGTTATTTTCTCTTCATGGATGTGCACTTTTAATTCTGTAGTTTGAATGATTTTAAAAAGAATATAGAAATAGATTAGTATATTTTTGAAAAGTTAAAAACAAATTGCTTATTGTTTGCATTGTGTGATAGTAGATTGGATTAATTAAAATTATTAAAACGATAGTTAATTTAATCAATAATAGAATGAATGGTAGAATTTATTCGATTATATCACACATTGAACTGATTAGAAAATAGATAGAAATATATACATGTGCATTATATATGTTTGAACAGGTAAATGGATAGCTGTTGAGTAAAGATTTTATTTGCGTGCCCGACAAATAGGTAAACCTTAATGAGTTGGATGCGAAATATTATTATATCAACTCCTATGAATGCCATTGGATGCGGAGTGCTGGTTATTCTATGTGAAATAATAAATATCACCATAGGATAGTAACAATTAATTTTGAACTACATTACATGGCATACTTCTGACGATAGGCATACTTCATCATATACCACATAAGCATTTGGAGCTTGTGTGACGAGGTGGAAGATTTACCATACGAGCGAGAGGCTTGTATTGCGATGAATATATTTTACAGGTTGAACTGATGACTGAAATGGACTATTTAAATTGTAACGATAAAATTGTCAGATTAATAAAAACTCCACACGGGTCTGGAGTTGACAATAATCACATCTCTCTAGTTATTAGATACGGCACATGGACTATTTATTTCCCACACGGGACGAGGTGACGAGGATTTATCCTCTGGAGCATTTAAAATACACACTCCCTCACGTTTTGACAGGGTGACGAGAATTTATTCTCTGGAGTTATTATCTATACACGCTCCCCTGTAAACACCAGAATATATCACTATAAATATGTGTTTGCTTATTAGGATTTATTGGGTACCTAATACAGCCCAATAAATTTCCAAATCTCTCCCCGTACAAACGAGGTTATGGCGAAATTTTTCGAAAATTCCGGGTGTTAGCCAAATTTTTGAAGAATTTGAAAATTCTCAGAAACTGAAAAGTTTGAAAATGGAAGCCAGATCGAACGTAGAGTTGATTAATCAAACCACTTTCGACTTTGTTCCTTTTCGAGGACGAAAAGTTTTAAGAGGGGGAGATTGTAACGACCCAGAAAATCTGAACCAATTAAATTTTTTTAAATTGGCTAAAATAATAGATTTTAAATATTTAAAATAAATATTTTAAATAATAGCAATGAAAAGTGAGTTTGAATCGACGTTTGAAAATGAATATAATTAATTCTAATTATAAACAAGGCCTGAAATGGCGTTGCCGTTTCAAAAATTGAATTCAAACTTTGTCGGACTGTACCGGGTGCAAAACAAAACGGATTTGAGTGAAACCAAAAATATTTAAATCGGTTATTGAATACCTTTCAAACGAATCTGAAAAATCGAAGTTTCAAAGCGGAAAGCAAAAGTTATGGCCAAATGAATTTTCAGAAAGGTCGCTATGGAAATTATATAGCCCGTGAAATTGGCCATTTTGCAAACGACCTCGGAATTCGACGAAACCACTTTTGTTGGATCTGGGATGTGAAGTTATTGCTAGGTTTCAAATTTCATAATTTTTGAAGCTAGTATGTGAGCGTGGCAAATGAAAACATGTTTTGGTCAATTACAGTTAAATTGGATCGACCAGAAATGGGCCTTTTTGCAAACAGTCTCAGAATTCGACGAAACAAGTTTTATTGGGACCGTATCGTTAAAACATAGCTAGATTTATTTTTCTGGAATTTTTCGAATCAGTTTGTGGCCCTGGCAAATTGAAATGCACGTTCAAATCAAATATTGAATGTTTTATATTTTAATTTGAAGGAAAACTGATTGAAACAGTCAAATGGGCCTACGAAACATATCCCATTGTGTTCGGAATAGGGGTAAAACGCTAGGGACGACAGTCGTTGGGTTTAGATTGGTGGTCGTGTTAGAAAACCCCTTTAAAAACCACCGGCCGATCATAATTTTTATATAAAAAAGAAAAAGAAAAATCCCTTTTGTCTCCCTCGATCTGAACAGCGCTCGCTTTCACCACTTTCAGGCCAAAATTCCGCCGCCACAGGCGACGATAGCCTGCGCCACCACCCTATCTCGAAAGCTCTCCCCTCCCCCTTCAAATCCGACCAACCCTTGCCCTCCACCATCGCCTATGCCTCGAGAATCGGGTCCGAGAAGCCGCCGTCTTCCTAGCGCCGTCGCGACCAGATCTGACCACTGATCATCACCAAACCACCCTGCGCCGACTCCCCTCTCCTCCCTCTTCCACGTCACACCCTCCGATCGTCACCACATCGCTCGGATTTCGCGAAAAATTCAAACCCTTGTTTGAACCAACGATGAAGGTGATTCCTTTATATGATTTTAACACTTTTAAGTGTTACAAAACTTTGAAAAATCATATCTTTTTAGTGTGTTGACGAAATTCGATGAAACAGGAAACATCGTGACCGTGTGGACGTCTTCTACATTTTAGAAGAGACCGCATATTTTTCTGAGCCTTCTGCTATTTTTGGTGGAGTGGAACCCAATGTGAGATTTCTAATTTATAAACGATACGGAAAACGACGATGTATAAATTATATAGTCGATGTATGGGTTATATAAGCGTTGTACACCTCATGTATAAGTGTTGTATAAGTTGTACGTTTGATGTATAAGTTATATATGCGTTGTAAAAATTATATATGTGTTGAAATAGAAGTGAATTGAGGGCAATATATATATATATATATATATATATATATATATATATACACGCCCCTCGTCCCCAAACCGTGGACGATATTTATTGGTTGTGATTGGTGTGAAAATTGATTAATAGCGAATGATTGATTGGGATTGTTTGTGGTTGATATTGATTGATTATGGTTGAAAATTACCCGTTTGTGGTTGAGAAATATTTGGTTGAAACCACATAGGATTAGTTTGTGGAAATGAAATAAATATACCTGCCGCCTGCGTGCGAACTAGATACATGATTCCCCATTGTCAAAAAACGCGAGGTTTTAAGGTAGAGTGAGGAGCCGTACTAGGGACGGTCCCGGTTTTAACTACCCTGCCGTTATGCTGCCGAAATTTTGAATAATATTCATGTGTTTGAATTATTTTCATTTGTTGAAACTATATTTATTTGTTGAATAGAAAGCCTTCATGTGTTGAGTCGATATTCGTTCGTTGGATAGAAATTCATGTGTTGAATGGTGTTCGTGTTTTAAATATAAAAATCACATTTTTATCTATATAAAATAATCTTGTTTTGAAAGAAATTGTTTTGTAATAAAAATCACATTTTTATTACCTATATGAACTATATAAAATAATAATGTTTTGAAATGAATTGTTTTACAATAAAAATCACATTTTTATTATATACATGAATTGTTAAATATAGCGAAGTGTTGAAATAGAAGACAGTTAGATAAAAATATCATTTTTATCAAATGCTTTGAAATCGAAGAATCGATATATATATATATATATATAAATATAATTAAAATATATCGAATAACGACGCTTCATTTCGTATTTTGAAACCGTGATTTCAAACGATTATACCGGGAGATCCGACCATCGGATTTTCCTGAAATCGCAACCGTTGGGTTCGCTTTGGAAAAATCTTTCCAATGACACCAACTTTGTAAAAATCCAACGGTTGGATTGTCTGGAATGTTTAATTCAAATCTGAAGAAAAACAGCTCCAGAAACGATTATATTTATATATATAAATATAATTATATTTAATCGAATAACGACGCTGCAGTTCGTATTCTGAAATCGAAACTTCAAACGATTATACCGGGAGATTCGACCGTCGGATTTTCCCGAAACTGGAACCGTTGGATTCGTTTTGAAAAGATCTTTCTAGTGATGTAAATTTTATGAAGATCCAACGGTTAGATTTTCAAATATGTGTAAATCAAATCTGAAGAAAAACAGCGCCACGACCGCATTATGGCCCGAAGCGTCGTTTTGAATAAATTGGCTATTTTAAAATAAATAAAAATAGCGATAAATCGTCATAAAATATTATAAACGATATGGATGTGAAATTTAGAAATTAACTGAAGGTTGGCTAAGTCGAATGGTTTCTTGGGTATTGATCTGATGTTGGTTTCGGCCTTCGGGGTTAATATTTGGGAAATCGTTCTCTTACTGATTGACGGTTAGTGACTAATGAATTGAAATGATGCATGTGTATGGTAGTGTTGCACTTGTTTACTATATACGCAAGTTGCTCAGAAAGACCGGGTTTATCCCATTCTGAATAACGAAATCGACGATAAGAAATCGAAGATGAAGACGGTGGTCGAAGACCGGAGATCTTCACCTCGTTTGGATGGTAATCGAGGTCCTGATTGGGAGGCATCCCGAAATATGGATAATGAGTGGTGATCGTCCAGACGTACGTGGTGATCGATGGGTTTGCAAGGTATATATTGCCTTCGGTTTCGTTCAGACCCAGAACGGACTTGCAAATGGACAGGTGTGTCTGACATTGGAATCTATTCTGTGTGATTGATAGCCATCAGTTGCACGGTGTGAATTGCCTTTGTGGCATGCTAAGATGCAGTGATCAGGGCTTCTGTTGAAAAGCAAAGTCTTGTGGTGATGATCAAAGCACCGCCTGTGTGGTGTAGCTTTGTGTATAACGTGAATTCGCGAGCCTCACACCCCGGTATGAACCAGAAACGGGAGAGGACCTCAGCGAGGGCCTGCGTTTCTTTCTAGTTATAAGTGGCGTCAGTGGTTTTACACGCCCTGACGAGTTTGACTTATGTGGTTGTTACTATTGCGAGGCGCCTCAGTTAGATCGGACGATCCGGGTCCGAAGGAGTCATTCGTTGGCTCATTTACGCCCAAAGGGTGGGGAAACGCAGTGTTCAGGAATTTTAATCCACATCGGTGGACCGGCCCTGATGATCCGAGGGTCGATGCGCTCTGACCCTAAGGCTCGGGCTAGAGAGTCTCGAAGTCGGTAAGAACTATCTTTTGCCTTGGTTCATGACGGAAATCCAATGCGGTTTTGATTGTATATATATATGGCGACATGATATATGGTACCCATGCCGTCTATGATTGATAGTTATGATTTGAAATTGTTTTTGAAACATGTAAACACTAGTAATAATATCAACTGCTTTTGTTTTATTCGTATCAACCATATTTTGGCCATTATAAGGTAAAACTCTATCCTCCGGTTTGCGTTGCAATGTGTGATGGGAACTGAGTCTTATAATGGCTTCATTTTTATAAAAAGCATCGCGATGTTTAAAAGAATGATTTGTTTTAAAGCACTGGCAATCCAATGGAGTAAACCCGTTCCACGAAAGTGGCGTGGTCCTGTGATTAGCCATATTATAAATGTGTTGAGTAGATTTCTCATACTAGTCCCATGACTGACTCGTAGTTTGTTTAACTTTCAAACTCGGGTGCCCCTTTTTCTACATGGGCAGCCTTGTATTCAGGTTTACCAGGCTTTATCCGGATAGCTGGAGTTGAAGATGGATTCTATCACTTATCTCTTTTTATGCTGTTCAGCTCCTATTGTACATTATGTTTGTTTTTCCGCTGTAGACATATATGTATAGTTGGACTTTATTTGTACTAAGTATGATCCTGTATACTGTGTAACTCTGATGATTACTTTTATCCAATATATTCTATTGTTCATTATCTGGAGTATTTATTTAATTCTGTTCTGCTATTATCTGTTTCTGTGTTATATTCCAAAGATTACCCTTGTCTCCGTCTGTACGGGAAATGGGGTCGTCTTATGTTGAGATGATATTTGGCCTACACTAATCCCCATTATATAGTTGTATGTCGATTGATTAGTCGACAGACTATGTAAGCGTTAATTATTTATATTTAATGCTTATGCTGTTGTGTGGTGCACTTTGGATGATGGTTGATTATTTATCGTTGTTATTATATACATGTGTTGTATGGAATCCATGTAATTAACATTATATGGTAATTGATTGGGCCTCTTTCCAATTGGGAAAATAAAGAATATTAAAAATATAGATTCATGTGTTGAATAGAATAAATAGACATGTGTTGACAGTACTCATGTGTTGAGAATATTCATGTGTTGAAAGAAATATATATTCATGTGTTGAAAATATTCATGTGTTGAGTAAAATATTTTAAACAATAAAATTTACGTCTTTATCAAAATTTTATAAAATATATTAAATAACAAAAATAGTCATGTGTTGACAGTACTCATGTGTTGAGAATATTCATGTGTTGAAAGAAATATAGATTCATGTGTTGAATATAATAAATATTCATTTGTTGAATAGAATAACAAAGTTATTGAAATATATAAAGCCGTGTTGATTAGAGATGCGCTATTTTGACGCGAACGATATTTATATCGATTATATTCGTTTTTATAATAATTATAGAAAAGGAAGTGATTTCAAAATATAACGTTATGAAAATATTATCATTTGTATATCGATGATGTAGAATATTTAATTTTGATTCGAAATTGAATATGAAGTTGAAATCCTTTCAAAAACGAATTTAAAACGAGTTATAAAATACGTTTTAAAAGGAAATCAACGAAATATATATATTGATATATATTATATATATAATGGCCTGAATAGAACGCGCCGCACTGCGGCAGTTTGTGAATTTCGACCATTGACTTCGAATGGACATTACGGGAGATCCGACCGTCGGATTCTTCTGAAACTGGAACCGGTGGGTTCGTATCGAAAAAAACTTTCCAATGAATATTAGAAATATGAGATCTAACGGTTGGTTTGGTATTATGTCCAAATCAAATTTGGAAAAGGTCGATGTAAGTGCAGTTCGATGGCCGTTGATGGAAATCGACTGTACGGGCCATGATAAAATTATTAAAAATAGTAATAATTTATGTAAAATCATAAGAAATGATTTATGAAGAATTGGGATGAAAAATTCCACATTTGTAAAGATAAAAATAGATTTTTTATCGAAATGAACTAGTTTTGAACTAGAATTAAAATCCAATTATTTTTATATAAATATAGTGGATTTGAAATGGTTTTGAAAATAACCAGAATTTACAATATATAAAGTGGAAATGGATTTGAATCAAAATTGTCTTTGGAATATTCCGATGTTGGATTTCGTGATTATACAGATATTGTTATGGGAATTTGAAAGATATATTTATATCGTTATTTCTAATACGATATTTGTTAGTCGTAGAATTTGATAATGAATATAAGCCGATATATTTTCTATTCAGAGCCTTGTATTTAATATCAAATGTGATTGAATATAACCGATATATTTTCTATTCAGAGCCTTGTATTTAATATCAAATGTGATTGGGGTTTGTCGTGAATGGTGTCTTCATTAACACTGTTCTTAAACCCAGTTGAGAAAAAGTTTAAATCTTTCTATTTAGATTTAATGAAGTGCACTAATTAAATAATATTAATTGGAGTTGAATTTAAATTGGTTTTTGGGTTTATCGTGAGCGGTGTTTTGAATAACACCGGTTCTTTAACCCGATTAACAAGGGGAAGTGATTTTTGGTTTATCGTGAATCGTGTTTTAGATGACATTAGTTCTTTAACCCAGTTAAAGATAGGATATTGATTAGTGGGAATATTAAAACTAAGTGGGGTTTTAATGAATCTTTAATTAGATTGAAATGATCGAACGTGGAGTATCACCAGTTTTGCTCTAGAGCGATAGTTATATCTTTAATTAGATTTGAACGTGAAATGGTACCGATAACACCGTGGTGTTAGATATGGAGTATTACCTGCTTTGCTCCATGGGATGAATAGGTTGGGATTGGAAAATAAAATAAATAATTACTTCGGTGTGGTTCGCTAATCCCGACTAGTTTGGAAAACCATAATATGGTTTGAAATGATATTCAAAGGAAGATAAAAAAATAAATTTAGAAGAATTTATCTTTGATAAAATTAATGGGAACCTTTCCCTAAGAATGTGAAAATTTGAATAAAAGAATATTCTGAATTGGAATGAGGCGTATGTTGTATTTGTGTAACATTTGTTTATTATATACGCGGGTTATTCCGAAAGGCCGGGTTCATACCCATTCTGAATAACCGATTCGACGTTATGTCGAAGATGAAGACGGTGGTTGAAGACCGGAAATCTTCACATCGTTTGGATGATTATTGATGATCTTGATTGGGTTGTACACCCAAGAGGAGGGAATCAGTTGGTGATCGTCCAGACGTACTTGGAGATCGATGAATATGTGAGGAAAGTGCCTTCGGTTTCGTTCAGACCCAGAACGAACTTGTAAATACTATGTGTCTGACATTGGATTTTATTCTGTGTTGATTGATCTCTATTAAATATACATCTGTTTGGCGGCGGAGAATTTATTCTCTTGCTTAACACCCTTCTCTGAGACGTACGAGCTCAGAGGTTGTATATCGACGGACATCAGTCGCATGGAGTGAATTGCCTGTGTGGCATGCCTAATTGTAAATTGATCAAGGTTTCTGTTGAAAAGCAAAGTCTTGTGGTTGATGATCAAAGCACGGCCTATGTGGCATAGCTTTGTGTATGGCGTTAATTCGCGAGCCTCACACCACGGTATGAGTCAAAAACGGGATGAGGACCCAAGGAGTGCACGACGTTTCTTTCTAGCTAGTGGTGGTGTCAGTGCTTAAACTGGCTGACATTTATATACTTTTCACCTCTGTGGTTGTTGGAATGTGAGGCGCCTCGAATATATGGTCGATAACTGGCACTATGTGAGCCGACGTACAGACCATTATATAGGTCCTATAGGACCGGGGAACGTGTGTTCAGGAATAACTAATCCTCAAAAATAAGAGAGGACCAGCCATGGAGGTTCCCAGGATCGTTGTGTGTGGTCCTAAGACATTTGCTAGAGTGTCTCGAATCGGAGAGGAGCTTGCCCCTTGCCTTGACTCATGATGGAATCCAATTTCCAATACGTGATAATTCGGTTTTATTGTAAAACCTAGTATGGCGACGTAGTAGATGGTAGCTATGCCGCCTATGATTGATACTTATGATTGAAATTGTTTTGACACTATACACTTATAGTAATATCAAAATAATGTGTTTTTAAACGTATCAACATTCTTTGGCTATTATAAGGTAAAACCCTATCCTCTGGCTTGCGTTGCATTGTTTTGATTGTATAACATGTATGGCGACATAGTATATGGTAGCTATGCCGTCTATGATTGATACATTATGATTGAAATGTTTTTGAAACATATATGCACTAATAATAATATCAAATCCATTTTATCGTATCAAGCATCTTATGACCATTATAAGGTAAAACCCTATCCTCCGGCTTGCGTCACATGACTGACCTGGAGTTTATTGTTTTAACCTAAACTCTGGGTGCCCCTATTTTCTACACGGGCAGCTAGTAGTTTTGGTTTTGTAGATTTATATTCATAAGATCCTGATTTACAGCTGGAACGATGCTCGGAAAGCTCTGTATCTGTGTATTACTTTCAGTTGTGTTTTGTATTATTTTTCCGCTACTATGTAATTTATTGTAATCTCTGATATTTATCGAAGTGTAATATTTATTCATACTCTGTATATTCTGTTATTCTGATGGAATTGTTGTTATAAACAATGAAATGTTCTTCTGTTTGTGTTCCGATGTGTGTTGTTCTCAAAGCAATCTGTGCTTTCCTTACCGGGGAAGTTGCGGGTTATCACACACACAATGTAACGCAAACCAGTGGATAGAGTTTTACCTTATAATGGTCATAAGATGCTTGATACGATAAAATGGATTTGATATTATTATTAGTGTATATATGTTTCAAAAACATTTCAATCATAATGTATCAATCATAGACGGCATAACTACCATATACTATGTCGCCATACTAGTTATACAATCAAAACCGCATGGTGTCGTAATGGAAGTGGGATTTCCATCATGAGTCAAGGCTAGGAACGATCTCCTTACCGATTTGAGACACTCTAGTAATGTCCCAGGATTCGGACGCTGGCGAACCCTTGGAAACATTAGGGTCGGTCCCCCAATAGTGCAATGGGTTGGATTGGTTATGCCTGAACACACGCTTCCCGGTCCTATTGGACCTATAATATGGCCATTGGCGACCGATAAATCCAAGGCCTCGAAAAATTCCATCATTCACTTAAGTAAAATGTCAGGGTTGGTAAGGCACTGACACCACTTCTAGCTAGAAAGAAACGTGTGCACTCCCTACGTTCCCTCGCTCTGTTTTAGACTCTTACTAGGGTGTGAGTCTCGCGAGGTAACGTTATACACAATGCCAAAATAGACTATGCTTTGATCATCCCACAAGGCTCTGCTTTTCAACAAAACCCTTGATCATTTGCATCTTGGCGTGCCACGTTGTCAATTCACGCCATGCGATTGATAACTACCAACACACTACCTCTAAGGGTGTTAAGCAAGAGAATAAATTCTCCGCCACCAACGGTTGTATATTAATAGAAATCAATTTACATAGAATGAAATTCAATGTCAGACACACATCGATTTACAAGTCCGTTCTGGGTCTAAACGGAACCGGAGACACCTGAGAGGTTCTCGCATATCCGGACAGTCAACACGTAGGTCCGGACGACTACCACTGAAGCCCCTTCAGGGTAGCTACTCCTATCATGGGCCCCAGTAGCAACACATCAATTCGATGTGAAGATCGTCGATCTTCAATCATCGTCTTCGTCTTCGACTCTTCATCGTTATAATAATTATTCGAAATGGGTCAAACCCGGTCTTTCCGAATAACTTGCGTATTTTATAATAAAAAATCAAGGGATATGAAAACACATCAAACATCCCATTCCAATTCAGAATATTCTTTTAATAGAATATTCATATTATTAGGGAAAGGTTCCCATCAATTATATCAAAGATAAATTCTTTTAAATATATTCTTTAATCTTCCCTTTTGATCTTTATTTCAAAAGATTTTATTTAAACCTTTATCCATATTCAACCAAATTATGGTCTATCCAAACAGTCGAGATTTATGTCTTACCGAGGTAGTTATTTATTAATTAATCCCAATCCAAAAACTTGATCGATGCTAGTCTATGAATTAGAAAAGCGCGACATTTAAATTAAATTCTGCAAGCATACAGGTGTGTAGCATACAGGTCGAGCACAGGGAGGTGAATTAAATCAATTATTTATCTAATCTCTTGGGCGAGTTAGACGAAGCTGGAGGTTGATTTTGCAAAACAAAACAAAATTAAAACTGTAATTTGATTCAGAACAGATCTAACTGAACCGACGATCAAATCACAATTTCAATGGAAAAGCAATGAAACTATAAATCAGATTCAAATCTAATCAAATCCAATTTAACCTATGAACGCGATTAAAATACAGAAAATAAAAGTGCAAAATATAAATAACAACAGGAAATAAAATTAGGATTACCGCTGAATCTAATCAGACGGTCAATCACTAATGAAAAGAAATGCAAAACCCAAATAGTGTTCTACCGAATCTAATCGTGTAGACACACTAATTGCTAAGAAATAGAAAAAAATGCAGAAAATAAAAAGAAGAAGAAGAACTAGAAACTTTATTAGAAATAGAAAATGGGATATAGGATGGTGGCTACAATGCCATTACAAGGGTATATATAGGGTAGATAGCCAAACCCTAACCCTAACCCTAATGATAAATGGGTCTGGTCATTACATCACCAATTAGTTTACAATGAGAACATAAATGGGCCTTAGATAAATAAAGCAAATTTGGGCCTTTTCTCTTTTCCTCTTGTTTCCTTGACACTTCTTCATTGATTTGTGATGTGCAAAGCTTTTTTATCAATCCTTTTCTTGTCCAATAGCAACTAGATGTGAGATCTTCATCTACAATTCTTCAAAATGCAAATACACAGCAAATTGAACTCTATTTTTCTACATTTCTGGTTGCATGCGGGCTGGGTTGGAGTATCTGTAAAAGTAACAAAACAATACCCAATTAATTTTTATTTATATACGAAAGACAAGATATAAGAGCAAAAAATAAACACATTTTTATGTCAATCAGTCGAGATTTACGTCTTACCGAGGTAGCTATTTATTAATTAATCCCAATCCTAACCTATTCATCTCCATTCATTCCAGAAAATTTAATCACCATTTTCCATTTAAATCTAATTAAAGATTTAACTATCGCATGGAGTTAAACTAGTGAAACTCCATTTCCGTCACTTCTTAAATTAGATAATTTTAATCACTTTATTCCCCTCCAATCTAATTAAAGATTTATTAAAAACTTCATTTAGTTTTAATCTTCTAAAATCATTATTAAATGATTAATCAACTTCAGGGAATTAATCTTGTCTTTAATCCGGGTTAAAGAACAAATGTTACTTAAAACATAATTCACGATAAACTCAAATTCATATTTCATTAATTTCCCATTTAATATATTAAATTAGGAAAATCTCATTTAAATCTTAGATAAAAGATTTATTTATTCAAAAAGGTTCAAGAGTAGTGTTAATTAAGACACCATTCACTACAAACCCAAAATCTAACTTTATATTAGATATAAGACTTTAAATAGAAATTATATCGACTTATATACAATATCAAATTCTAAAACCAATGGATATCATATCAGAAATAACGATATTAAATGCCTTCCAAATTTCCAAAATAATATCTGTACAATCGCAGAAATAATTATTGAAATAATCCGTAGATAATTTTCATTTAAGTCCAATTCAATTCAATATATTCATTGGAAATTCTTAATTATAATAAAACCATTCTACAATCCTTTTGTTTATTTAAAAATAAATAAATCAGTTATTCTGATAAAGATATTATATATCTTTATAAACATGGAATTTTTATCAAAAACCATTTTAAATCATTTATTATGATTTTACATAATTTCTCAAAATCTAACCGTTGGATTTCAAATCTTAAATACTCATTGGAAAACACTTTTCTATACAAACCCATAGATTATGGTTTCAGAAGAATCCGACGGTCGGATCTTCCGCTACGTCAAATCAAAGTTAACGGTCGAAATTTGCTAACAGTTGCTGCACGAAAACGTTTTATTCAAACCATTATAAATATATAATATATATTTCGTCTATTTCCTTTCTAAACATATTCTAAAATGTTTATAAATTCGTTTATAACACGATTCCAACTTTTATTTCAATTTTAAATCCAAATTGAATATTCTATCTATTATCAGATTAAAATAATATTATTTCCAAAATATTAATTTTGAAATTAGCTCTTTTAATATTCATTATAAAATGGTTAAAATAAATCGATAAACACGTTTGGGTTAAAATGGCATTGTTATTTAAAACAGATTGAATAGCCAAATTCATTATCTTATTCATTTATATTTTATACTGGGCCAGACCTCTCACATTAAGACTGCGACTTGTGAATGCTGGATATGCCGGTTGGTTCCGGGCAGACTTATCCCATAAGTTGGGCTTAAACTCGTGTCTTGGCCCGTTTCGTATTTGCGCACTTGGACCCCTCACATTAGGCCCAACATTTGTGGCTGCTGGATATGCCGGTTGGGTCCCGGCAGACTTGCACCACAAATGTAACCTAACCTCGTGTCCAGGTACGATTGTAATTTATAATTATAATTATTTCGCTGGGGAATATTATTTTAAAACATCCTTTATTTTAAAATATATTAATTTTAAAATATCTCCTATTTTGAAATATAACTTTCTTAAAATATTCTACATAATAAAAATATGATATTTTTATTAAATTGTTAAAAATACTTTGTTTCCAAATATCCTAACTTACATTTCAATTTTTAATAAAAATTGAACTTTCCATATTATTATAATATAATAATAAAAATCTTTTCAAAATGTTCAATTCCGAAATCAATCCTTTTATTTTAACATATGACAATTAAAAATGTAATCTTTTAATTCAATCTTTTTTGTGGTAACTTTTTAACAATAAAGATATAATCTTTTTTACTCAACCTTTTCATTGAAACTTTTAAACAATAAAGATATAATCTTTTTAATTGTCAATATCAAAACATCATTTAATTACCTAATTGAATATTAGATTAAAATATTCTTTTAATCCAAAATTGGAACGAGACCCAACAATTTCCATATAATTTAATTACATGGATTTCAAACATTGCATTAATTCCATAATAATGACAAAACATTCAAATAACAGCCAACGTGCTATTTACAACTAAACACAGGAGTGATGTGTAGTCAAATATTAGCCCAAGACCCATGTGGGGTTTCAACCAACACAAATTCGAATAATATATTATTAATTGTGCTTTTGGACGATGTGTGAAAATTTATCGTCCAATCAACATAAACAAGTCAGGAAACTTGTTACGGCTATGTAAACATGTTTTTGGAAAATTAAAAAATAATAACATTATTATAACATGCTACATGATTCCAATTCCAAATTTTCACCATACAACACCCAAATCAACATTTATCCAACAAACAACAATTCCAACAAAGATGAATGTTTGGTTACATTCTATTAAATTTGACAAAATGAATGTTTATTTATATTCTTATTCAGATTAGACAAAAATGAGTGTTTAGTGTCATTCTTTTAAGTTGGAAAAGAATAAATGTTTTTGTCTACTTCTAATTAAATGACAAAGTGAATGGTAAATTTCATTCTTTCTCAGTTTAGACAAAAATGAATGTTTCATTAGTGAACAATTTACAATGTACATCAATGAGAAATAAATGAATATTTATTTGTAAACAATTTAATATACAAATGAATGAATGTTTCATTTATAAACAATTCATGTTTTTATTTGCAAATAAAAATGTCAACTTTTTCAATTCATGTTTTTAAATGCAAAATGTATTTCTTTCTATTCATGTTTTTATTTGCAAATAGTTTGCAAATAAAAATGTCATCTTTTTCTATAATCACATTTTTACTTACAACTAAATTGTAAATTAAAAAAATGTCCTTTTCAAAATCAGGTTTCTATAATCACATTTTTATGGTGTCAAACCAATTTCACAAAAATGTATACTTTCATGGTGTTAACCCAATTTCACAAAAATGTATGCTTTGGGTGTAAATTCTATTACAACCAAATTGAATATTTTGATGTCCTACTATTTTAACAAAATGTATATTTTGAGTGCCTTTTATTACAACCAAGAAGACTATTTTGATGTCATTTCTAATTACACAAAAATGTCTATTTTGTGTGTCGATCTAATTTAACAAAATAACGGTGAAAAATGAATCTTTTTATTTCCAATAAAAATTGACCTTTTTTAATTTCTACGTAATTGACGATGGAAAATATCCTTTTTGTTTTCAACAAAAAGCAATGTTAATTTTTGTCCTCTTTATTTTAACTAACTTCCAATGTAAAATTTGTCATTTTTGATTTCAACTAAGTTCCAATTTTAAATTTGTCATTTCTAGTTTGACAAGAATAACGATTTTATTTTGACAAATCAAACCTCAACCCAATGATATAATTTGATTCAACAATTTTATTTCAACACAAATATCATCACATCAACAAATCCACATAACAACCTCAATCAATTCAAATTTCATAGCAATCAACAATATGGATTTCACAACATACATATATAGAATTCACATAGCGAGGAATAATTTAATTTTAATAATTAAATATAGAAATATTACCAAATGTTTTTCACTCTACCAAAAGTTTAGACGAGTTCCAAATCTGTTTTAGTCAATTTCATCACGTAGATTCCATCGCTATGAATCCAACGCTATTTAAATCATTCAAATCGGTTTCTGTTTGAGAGAATTATAGAGTTTTAAACATTGGTTACATAGATAATTAAATTTAAATTTAAAATAATTCTAATTACCCCTACTTAGTTAACCATATCATTAGTGTAACAACCCGGAAAATCTAAACCAATTTAAAAAATTTAAATTGGCTATTTTAGTGGATTTTAGATATTTAAAATAAATTATTTTAAATAATAGCAACAAAAAGTATGTTTGAATAGATATTTGAAAATAAATATAATTAATTCTAATTATAACCAAGGCCTGAAATGACGCGGTAGTTTCAAAATTTGAATTCAAACTTTGACTAAATGGACCGGGTGCAAAATAAAACGGATTTTAGTGAAACCAAAAATATTTAAATCTGTTAGCGAATATCTTTCTAACGAATCTGAAAAATCGAAGTTTCATAGTGGGAATCAAAAGTTATGGCCAAACGAATTTTCAGAAAGGTCGCTATAGAGTTTATATAGCTCCTGAAAATGGCCATTTTGCAAACTACCTCAGAATTCGATGAAACCACTTCTGTTGGATCCGGGATGTCAAATTATTGCTAGGTTTCAAACTTCATAATTTTTGAAACTAGTATGTGAGCGTGGCAAAGGAAAATGTGTTTGGTCGATTTCTATTAAGTGAAAATTAGGCACACATCCCTAAAACGAAACTTAATTAGGCTCACATCTGGTCCTAAACTTATTGTAAATTAGGTCCCTATTTTTCAAAAACATTTAAAAAAATATAAAAAAAAATATAAAAAAATCACGTAAATTCATAATTAAATAAAACATGTTCACGCCAAAAAAATCAGGTGGAAAATCAATCAACAAACACGTCAAAATCAAAAAATACACACAACAGCGAAAAATGCAGTAAAATGCATAAAAACATGCACATATTTCAAATAGTTGCATACATGTATGCATCTATTTCAATTCCGCATCATACAGCAGCATATATGCATAAATGTATGGAGATTTTCTGAAATACATGCATGATTTCATGCATCTATTCGATTTCTGCATGGAAAACACACATGCTTGCATATGTGCATACGAGTATGCAGTTACGCAGAAAATATGCATTCAAGTACGCACATATTGTCACGCCTTCGGCTTTCAACACATTACTGCATACAAGTATGCAGCTATTTTGAATAACAGCATACTTGTATGCAATTATTCAGCAGGCTTGCGGATCTTTTTTGCATGTGTATTTTAAAAGTTGCATACATGTATGCAACTACCAGCAATAGTTGCATACATGTATGCAACTTTTTTTTTTGATTTGCGTGGGCTCCTGGGATTATTTCCAGATTTTAGAATTTTTTTTTTTTTTCATGAGCGCATTTTTTTTTGGTCAGAAATTGAAAAAGGCGAAGGGGACATGAGGAGCAGGCGAAGGGATCAAAAATTTTGGGCGGCATCTAATTTTAGGGACCGGAAACATATGGAAAACTTTGGCTGGACGTGGCTTTAATTTAAAACTTAAATAAGGACGTGAGACAAAAGTACCCTTCTATTAAATTGGATCAACCAGAAAGGGCCATTTTTCAAACTGTCTCAGAATTCGAAGGAACTAGTTTTGTTGGGACGGTATCGTCAAAACACAGCTATATTTATTTTTCGGGAATTTTTAGAATCAGTATGTGGCCCCGACAAATTGAAATGTACGTTCAAAATAATTATTGAGTGTTTTATATTTTAATTTGAATGGAAACTGACTAAAAAAGTCGAATGGGCCTACGAAACATATCCCATTGTGTTCAGAATAGGGGTATTTAGCTAGGGGCGACAGTCGTTGGGTTTGGATTGGAGGTCGTGTTAGAAAACCCTCTTTTAAAATTTTATATTGCTCTCGGCCAATCAGATTTTTTATAATAAAAAAATAACGCGCTTCTCTCTCCCGACCAACAGCGGAACCGCCTCCCTACCATCTCTCCTCATTTCTGGCGAATCCCTTCATCATTTCACCTCCATCCAGTTGAACTTTTTGAAGAGCATCCTCCCCTCTTCAAATCAAGACAAGTCGCTCCCTCCTTAGTCGATCCTGCTGCGAGAATCGAGCCCCCGAAGTCATGACGTTCAAGTCGTCGCCGCCGCCGCTAGGAGCCACCGAACTCCACCGTACCACTGGTGCACGTGCGCCTCTCTAAGGCCGACAGCGTGGAAGAGGTCGATCGCCCTCAAGCTCCACCGTTTGCACGCAAATCCGTGACCTATGTTTGAACAAAACTGCTGAGATGCGGTTTATATTATTATTTAAAATAGTTTATAGCACTTTAAAGCGCTACGGCTTTTGATTTCACAATAAAAATCATATCCTTTTGCTATGTAGTCGAAATTCAGTGAAACAAGAGACAGTGGACTCGTAGGGACGTCTTCTACATTCTAGAAGAGACCGCGTATTTTTCTGAGCCTTCTGCTATTTTTGGTGGAGTGGAACCCAATGTGAGATTTCTGAATTATAAACAATATGGAAAACAATGATGTATAAATTATATAGTCGAAGTATGAGTTATATAAGCGTTGTACACCACATGTATAAGCGTTGTATAAGTTGTATGTTCGATGTATAAATTATATATGCGTTGTAAAAATAATATGTGCGTTGAAATAAATTTAAATGATATTGAAATGAAATCGAAATATAGTTATATGTCTATATCTATATACATACATACATATATATATATATACACACACACACTCCCCTCGTCCACAGACCATGGAGGATATATATTGGTTGTGATATTGTTTGGGTTATTGGTTGATGTGAAAATTTGGCGAATATCATGAATGGTTGGTTTGGAATGATTGATTGTGATTGAAATCCCAATAGGATTAGTATATGGGAAAATTCGTCTGCGTACGAACTAGATATTGAAAATCTCCATTGTCAAAAGCTGCGAGGCTTTAACGTAGAGCGAGGAGCCGTACTAGGGACGGCCCCGGTTTTAACTACCCTGCAGTTATGCTGCCGAAATTTTTTGAAATATTTCTTTGTTTGATTTAAATTTGAATGTTGAAATAAAATTCATGTGTTGAATGTTGAAATAAAATTCATGTGTTGAATTAAATTCATGTGTTGAATGTTGAAATAAAATTCATGTGTTGAATAGAAATTCATGTGTTGAAATAAATTCATGTGTTGAACGGAGTTCGTGTATAAAATAAATTCTTTGAAAAATAAAAATAAATTTTTTATCATGTTTATAGTTTATATAAAATACTAGTGTTTTAAATAAATCGTTTTAACACCAAAAATGACATTTTTACCTTATATATAAACTATATAAAATAATCGTGTTTTGAAATAAATTGTTTTACAATAAAAATCATATTTTTATTATATATACCAACTACAGAAACTATTCCTGTGTTGATTAAAGGACTAGAACGATAAAAATCAAATTTTTACCGTATGTGTGAGGTCGAAAACATTCATGTGTATATAGATCGAACAATAAAATCTACATTTTTACTGTGAATACGAAGTGTTATAAATGGTGATGTGTTGAAATAAATACCAGTGGGATAAAAATATCATTTTTATCAAATATATGAAACGAATATGGTTTTGAAATTGAAGAGTGAATTATATTTATATATATAATTAAAATAAATCGAATAACGAAGCTGCAGTTCGTGTTTTGAAACCGTGATTTCAAACGATTAGTGCAGGAGATCCGACCATTGGATTTTCCCGAAACCGCAACCGTTGCGTTCGCCTTGGAAATATCTTTCCAACGACACCCACTTTGTGAAGATCCAATGGTTGGATTGTTTGGAATGTTTAATTCAAATCTGAAGAAAAATGGCGCCAGAATCGATTATATTTATATATATATATATAATTAAATTAAATCGTATAACGATGCTGCAGTTCCTATTTTGAAATCGAAACTTCAAACGAGTGTACCGGGAGATCCGACCGTCGGATTTTCCCGAAACTGAAACCGTTGTTTCGTTTTGAAAAGATCTTTCTAGTGATATAAAATTTGTGAAGATCCAATGGTTAGATTTTCAGATATGTGTAAATCAAATCTGAAGAAAAACAGCGCCATGGCCGCGTTATGGCCTGAAGCGTCATTTGAATGAATTGGTTATTTTTAAATAAATAAAAATAGCGATAAATCGTTATAAAATATTATAAACGATATGGAATGGAAAATAAACCGAATTTACTCGGTTTATTAGATATTTGATGGTTGAATGTGTTTGGCGTGAAAATTACATTTAAAAACAGAATTATTGATGTCGAATAATTTAACCATTGAAGTGAATTGATTTGAATCCTAAATATACGTGAATTATTTGAAAAGGCCGATTTAAATCTCATTTCAAATAATTAATCGACGATCAGAAATCGACGATGAAGATGGTGGTTGAAGATCGGAGATATTCACCTCGGTTGGATGATAACTGATGTCGTGATTGGGAGGCATCCCGAAATATGGATAATGAGTGGTGATCGTCCAGATGTACGTGGAGATCGATGGATATGCGAGGTATATAGTGCCTCCGGCTTCTTTCAGACCCAGAACGAACTTGTAAATGGACTGTGTGTCTGACATTGGATTTTGTTCTGTGCTGATTGATCTCTGTTAAATATATATCTGTTTGGCGGCGGAGAATTTATTCTCTTGCTTAACGCCCTTCTCTGAGACATACGAGCTCAGAGGTTATATATCGATAGAAATCAGTCACGTAGAGTGAAATTGCCTATGTGGCATGCCTATGTGGCAGATGATCAAGGCTTCTGTTGAAAAGCAAAGTCTTCTGGTTGATGATTAAAACACAGCCTGTGTGGCATAGCTTTGTGTATAACGTTGATTCGTGAGCCTCACACCCCGGTATGAGCCAGAAACGAGAGAGGACCTCAGGGAGGACATGTGTTTCTTTCTAGCAAGAGGTGGTGTCAGTGCTTAAACTGGCTGACATTTATATTATTTTCACCTATGTGGTTGTTGCTGTTGCGAGGCGCCTCGGATATGTCGGTGACTATGTGAAGCCGATGGAGTCATTTGGCTCATTTACGCCCCCAAACGGTGGTGAAACGCAGTGTTCAGGTATTTTAATCGACATCGGTGGACCGGCCCTGTTGCTCCAAGGGCCCACCTGAGTCTGGTTCCTGAGGCTCGGGCTAGAGAGTTTCGAATTCGGTAAGGACTATCTTTTGCCTTGGTTCATGACGGAAATCCAATTTCCAAATACGTGACTGTGCGGTTTTGATTGTATACCTATATATGGCGACATAGTGGTATGGGGCATTAATGCCATCTATGATTGATACTTATGATTTGAAATTTTTTTTGAAACATATAAACACTGGTAATAATACCAAATGCTTTTGTTTTATTCGTATCAAGCATATTTGGTCATTATAAGGTAAAAACTCTATCCTCCGATTTGTGTTGCATTGTGTGATGGGAACTGAGTCTTATAATGGCTTCATTTTTATAAAAAGCATTGCAATTTTTAAAAGATTTACTTGTTTTAAAGCACTGGCAATCCAATGGAGTAAACAGTATACAGTCGACGCCATTAAGGTGAAAAATCGGACAGCTCGTGCCATTTCATTCGATCATAGCTGTTGGTTATAAAGACCTTTTTTGGAGCTTAACGTCCTTCCCTTTGAAGTTGTTCGAAGTTGTTGAGGGGATGGAGAGAATGGCAATCGAGAAGAAGAGGGAAGGCGCAGGCTATTGATTTAAAGATAAGGCGGCGGCTGTGTTTTTAAAGTGTATTAGGGTTTTGGTTTAATTTTTAGGGTATTTATAAATTTACTTAATTCTCTATTTTTTTATAATATTAATTACTACTTCAATTTATTTAGAGATGAAACTTCCCAAATTTGCTAATTAATACTAACTATGATTTCCTCTTTTTATGTTACAAAGAAAATGGATTGCTGACTAAGGCTGAGGTGGCATATTTATTTCTCATATATATTTCAAAACAAAATTTATAAAGAAAAGAGAAGAAACGGAAAGAAATGAATGCATATCTCATTGTTTAATGTTGACTACAAGAAAGTTATGTGATTTTTTTAAATTTCAAAACACATAATGACATGTCATAATTTATTTAGAATCTACCTATTATTTTGAATCAACATATTTAATGCTTATGCAAGAATAAATAAAATATATAAATATACATACACGGAGTTGATTTGTTTTTGAGGAGAGATAAAAAACAAGGAAAAATAAAAGGATGTAAGTTTAAGAAATAAGAATACATGTGTGAAGAGAAATGAATTAATAGAATGAAAAGTAATTAATTACTAGACAAAAAAAAATGAATGCGTAATTAATGGAGAGTGGTGAGAAAAGGGGTAGTGAATTTGATAAAATTGGAAAAAGAAAAAAAGAAAGCTAAATAAACTTGCATGAAATGTGAAAAGGAAAAGAAATTAAATGTTGATTTATTATTAATTATCATAAAACTCCTATATTAAAGTTTTTAACAAAGCAATGACTCAACTACTGTTTTCTTTTAATTTCAATTGTTCGAAGTCAATTATTACAAATATACATACAATTTAATACTAATTTCAATTGTAATAAGTCGCTATTTACAAATAATTTTTTTAGAAACAAATTTGAAATCATTCATAAATAACATCATAATTCCATTTAATTTTATTCATTATTAAATTCAATAATTTAATTTAATAGTGGAATTTAAAATTCTGACGCATTTTCTAACAAAATTTCTTAAAATATTTTTTTTAAATTGGCTCCAAAATCCGGGTTGTTACAATTGTCATCTA
Source organism: Allium sativum (assembly GCA_030737875.1). Lineage (NCBI taxonomy): Eukaryota > Viridiplantae > Streptophyta > Magnoliopsida > Asparagales > Amaryllidaceae > Allium > Allium sativum. Next base: position 181,114,293 of record CM060913.1, on the reverse strand, counting down.
GCGATATGTGGAGGTCTATTTCTAGTTTCAGGGGGAAACCCCCTACACTAATCAAAACATCTTGCGTACTTATGGACTACTCCAACGGATCGCAAATCATCGGTAGATGCATCAAGTGATTCTAGATAACTAAGCCTAACTGATCCCTTAGGATCGCACGAAACTCGAGGGTATTCCCGAGGCTGGTCGAAAGTCTAACTACCCTCCTTACATAATCACTAGCTAACCAATCCATGCCTAGAATCAACCTATAGCCCATGAAACCAAAAACATAAGTATTACACTAAGACTCAATACTTAATATAGCTATTCTCAAATCCCTACAAACCAAAGATAAATGAGCCGAACCACAAATTGGATTTAAGGCAAAAATGGGATCTTCTACTATACACGTACTAAGGTGTAGAGACTCAACTATGGAAGCAGATATAAACGAATGTGAAGCGCTAAAATCAAAAAGAGTACTAACAGGATGATCAAGAAGAAAAACTAAAACTCTTTCAACAGAAACCTTACTACCTCTCTCTCAGGTACGCTGGCGGTGAGAGCATGATCAAGAAGTCAAGATCTTACAACTATTGTCTCAATCATACTTAAAAGTAATACATAGAAATTATGCCTTGCTAAAAAACTTCCAGGTATAAAAGAAGCATAAAAATAACAATGATATTCCCCAATAAAGCATGAACCAGCCATAACAGTGGAAGAGAGAGTCCAAAGCAATACATCGACTATCTTCGAGCTTGGAAAGAAAACTGAGCTAAGTGATAACATTTCCTCCCTGTGAACTTGAGGGGAGAAACGGAAGAAAAGAGGCGAAAAAAAACTAGGTTAGACATGAGTTTGGAAAGTCCAGTGACTTTCAGCATATAAACAGGCAAAAGCATCATGACATGAATAAACAGAATATAAGACAATACCGTGATAATAGAGATAACAAGATAACATAGGATAAGCATGAGGCATGATCAGGCAAGATAAACTGAATGCGCCTCTACTCTTTCTCTGCTTCACTACTACTTTGTTGTTCTAATTTCTATATTTATCTCTGCACCACCTAACTAGTGTCCCAACTAGTAATCTATATAAACTGAATATGTAATTGTGGTAGCCTTCAGGTGTACATCTATCATGAGGATTCCACCTCAATCAGCCTAATTGCCATGAACATGCTAAATGTACCCTTACTACCCTATCGATCGGCTCCCTACTTGTATTCATTTCTCTTGTGTCTGTGTCAATCTGCCCTCTCTTGCGTGTAGATACCCTGTGCTGGTCCATCCATAAGGTGTATCAATCCTTATGATAGCGACCCGACACTATTCAAGATGCACAATGTATAACTACTGGTACCCAGTGCTTGCTTTTTCCCACTCCGGAGTACGTGCACGCCCGTAAACCGTCGGAACCTACACTGATGTACCCAATGTCGCTGCTTTGACCGCTTACAATCAAGCCCGGTAATTGTGCCCCACCCTGCCTAGTTCAGGGTACCATGGTACATCTATGTGGGTTACTGCTAAAATGGGTCCCCGTTACTAGGGTTTCCTATTAGTTAAGTTTGTGGGCCTATATTTACTAATATTACCCACCAACCCGATATGTACTTAACCCTCCCACTAATTCAAGCATGTTTATTTAACGGTTAAGTTTTGTGGGCCTATATGTACTAATATTACCCACCTACACGAGATGTACTTAACCCTCCCGTCGATTCAAGCACGTTTAATAAACGGTTAAGTTTTGTGGGCCTATATTTACTAATATTACCCACCAACCCGATATGTACTTAACCCTCCCGCTCATTATGTCATATTGTTTAAGTTTTGTCCATTCATGTTAACTTAACCCGCCCATTCATCGTGTCATGTTGGTTAAGTGTTCCTTATTTACTTAACCCCGTCCGTTTATCAAGTTATATTGGTTAAGTGATTCCTTGTTACTCAACCCCACGTGTTCGTCTTGTTGTATTGGTTAAGTGTCATCAGTCAATTCAAGGTAACTTAACCCCCTACTCATCATGTCATGTTACTTTGGTTAAGTGTCGCCTTCTTGTGTTAACTTAACCCTACCACATTTCAAGTTATATTGGTTAAGTGTTAACTTAACCCTTTCCATTTATCATGCTATACCGGTTAAGTGTTTCCTCTTAACTTAACCCTAATTATCCATCTTGTCATATTGGTTAAGTGTTTCTCATTACTTAACCCAAGTCACCCATGTTATATTGGTTAAGTGTTCCAATGAACTTAACCCTACGCATTCATCTTGTTCATTAGCATTAATTGATTTATTGGTGCACCAACCTCTCACATTAGATATGTGTTGTTGCGGTTACTGGATGTGCCGGGTGGTTCCGGGCAGTTTTACACCACAACTCAATATAACCTCAGGCTTTTCTTGGGCATGATGCACTAACCTCTCACGTTAGATAGGTGTTGTTGTGGTTACTGGATGTGCTGGGCAGTTCCGGGCAGTTTTACATCACAACTCAATATAACCTCGGGTTAGGCATATTGATCTTTTCACTAATTTACATATTATTCACAATTGTTGTCAATTTCAGATTATGCCACATTTTCCATAAATGTCCAAGTCTAGATTTATATGCTAATTATCCTAACCAGTTGTGATGACCCAAAATTCCCAGTAAAGGAAAGCCTGGATTGCTTTGAGAACAACACACATCAGAACGCAAACTGAAGAACATTTTATTGCTGATTACAACAATTACATCAGAGTACAAGAATGTAACAGAGTATGAATACTTATTACAGAAATAGAAATACAATAATATCAGAGTTTTAAATAGCAGCGGAAAAATATTACAAATATACAACTGGAAGGAATACACGGATATAGAGCTTTCCGAATATCGCTTCAGCTGTAAACCAGGATCCTGTAAATATCTGCAAAAAGCTACTCGACTGCCCGTGTGGAAAATATGGGCACCCGAGTTTGCCAGTGAAACAAACTACAGGTCAGTCATGGGACTGGTATGAGAAATCTAACTTCACTTATCTAATTAATATGGCTAATCACAGGACCATGCCGCTAACGCGGAACGGGTTAACTCCATTGGATTGCCAGTGCATAAAATAAAGTAAATTGTTAAAAAACGCAATGCTTTTTAGAAAAATGAAACCATTATAAGACCCAAGTCCCATCACACAATGCAACGCAAATCGGAGGATAAGGTTTTACCTTATAATGTTCAAAAATGCTTGATACGATAAAAACGGATTTGATATTATCATTAGTGTGTATATGTTTCCAAAAACAATTTCAATCATAATATATCAATCAAAGACGGCATGGGTACCATATATCATGTCGCCATACTAGTTCTACAATCAAAACCGCAAGGTCGTATCGAAAGTTGGATTCCAATCATGAGTCGAGGCTAGGGGCAAGCTCCTCTCCGATTCGAGACACTCTAGCAAATGCCTCAAGATCCCCCGTAGTGAACCCTTGGATCTTCAGGGTCGGTCCCTAACTAAGTGTAGTGGATTAATTATACCTGAGCACACGCTTCCCGGTCCCTTTGGACCTATAGTATGACCACTAACGGCCTATAAAAATCCGAGGCGCCTCAAAATCCATCATCCACATAAGAAAAATGTTAGCCAGTTTAAGCACTGACACCACTCCTAGCTAGAAAGAAACGTGTGCACTCCCTGCAGTCCTAATCCCGTTTTTGACTCATACCGGGGTGTGAGGCTCGCGAAGTCACGCTATACACAAAGCTATGCCGTAATAGGCTTTGCTTTGATCATCCCACAAGGCCCTGCTTTTCAACAAAAGCCTTGATCATTTGCATCTTGGTGTGCTACATTGACAATTCACGCTATGCGATCAATCACTGTTAATATATACCAGGGTGTTAAGCAAAGAATAAATCCTCCACCACCAAACAGACATACATTAACAAAAATCGATTTAATTCACACGGAACGAAATCCAATGTCAGACACGCATCCATTTACTAGCTTATTGTCTATGTCTGAGCGAAACCAAATCCGAACAATCAACAATAGTTCGGACGGCCACCACTGAAGCCCCTTCGAGGTAGCTACTCCCATCAAGGGTCTAGTAGCAACACATCCATTCGATGTGAAGATCGTCGGTCTTCAACTACCGTCTTCATCTTCGACTCTTCATCGTCGTAGTAATTATTCGGAATGGGTTAAACCCAGTCTTCCCGAATAACTCACGTATTTTTATAATTAAAAATCAAGTACTATAAAGATACATCCAATGCCTCATTCCAATTCAGAATATTCTTTTAAATAAAATATTCACATTATCTTATCAAAGATATATTCTTCAAATTTATTCTTAAATCTTTCTTTTAAAGATTTATTAAAACCCCAATTTGGTTTTAAATATCAAAAATCATTATTCAATGTTTATTTACATTTAATAAATTTATCTTATCTTAACTGGGTTAAAGAACTAATGTCATTAAAAACATAGTTTACGGTAAACCCAACAATCATGTTCCATACAATATGGAATTTTCACAGAAATCAAATCAACAAATAATTGTTATAAATTTTTGTATCCGACCAATAATATAAATGGAATAATGGCAAAGCCTCTTAAATTCCATATGTAGTATCGGTCTTCTTTTACAGAAGCTTATCTCGGTTATTATTAATTCAAATTCCATTCAATTCCAATTTAATATATTAAATTGGAAAACTTGGCTTTTGGAAAATTCCCATTTAAATCTTAATAAAAGATTTATAAATTCCAAAATATATTTTCGCTGTTAGTTGGGTTAAAGAACACATGTCACTAAAAACATGGTTCACAATAAACCCAACTCACATTTCATCTTATTTCAATTACTAAATATAATTGAAAACTTTAATAATCTAAATTAAAAGATTATTCTTTTCCAACGGGGTTTAAGAACAGTGTTATTTAAGACGCTATTCACGACAAACCCAAAATCCAATTTATTCAATTTAATTTCCAATTAAATATTAACCAATTGGAAAACTTCATTAAATCTAAATTTAATGATTTATTCTAGTTGATAACTAGATTATTTCAATAAAATATATTTTTCTAAAATATATTCTTTTCTAAAACATATTCTTTTTCTAAGATATTTCGTAAAATATTCCTTTTCTGGAATATTCTTTATTGGAATGTGACTCAATCAACAACCATATACTGCATGAAATCAACAATCATGATTAATAATTATCAAACATCCAATTAATCAACCAGAGTGGATTCTACACTAAATATTGGGACTAGTGTAGATCAAATATCATCCCAACACCCGTGTAGGGTTTCATCCAACAATCAAATAATAAATTGTTTGTGCACTTGGGCGATGTGTAAAAATTATCAACCCAATCACATAAACAAGTCAGATGACTTGTAAATGGAAGTGTAATATTCAGCTTGAATATACTAACCATATATTTAACACATCAAACATTTCAACATCACAGCCATATATTCCAATTATTTTTATTGTGGACAAATGACAATAAAAATCTAATCTCTTATTCCAATTCTTTTTATTGTTAACAAGTGGCAATAAAAATCTTAACTTTTATTTCTAATCCTTTGTGTAATCCTTTTTCGATGACCAAAAATGAATATTTTTGGTGAGATCCTTTTAAGTGACCAAAAACAAATATTTTGGTGTAATCCTTTTCAATGGCCAAAAATGATTATTTTGGTTAAACTCTTTTTAATGACCAAAAATGTACATTTTTGGTTTAATCATTTTTAGTGACCAAAAATGTATATTTTTGGTTTAACCATTTTAAATGGCAAAACTAAATGTTTGTACTTCATTCCTATAAAATGACCAAAAATGAATGTTTTCAATACATTCTATTTAATTTGCAAAAATGAACATTTCCAATTCATTCGTTTTAAAATGACCAAACTGACAATTTTGTCTAATTTTTTTAATGTAAACAATAATGTAAATTTTTGTTTAACCTTTTTAATGATCAAAGCGTAATCTTTCTTCTTAATGATCAAAATATATAATTTGGTCAAACTCTTCTTTTTTTTTTTTTTTTTTTTTTTTTTTTTTTGCACAAAAATGTTTACCTTGGTCTCATTCTTTTTAAATGAGAGAAATGTCTATTTTAAATATCACCTAAAAATGCAATCCTTTAATCCTATTCTTTTAATGAGAATAATATTACATAAAAAATTTCTCTTTTTATTTTATTCTTCTTAAAGTGACAAAATTGTCTCTTTTTATTTCATTCTTCTTAAAGTGACAAAAATGTCTCTTTTTATTTCATCCTTTTCAATTGACAAAAGTGGACATTTTTGTCTCATTCCTCTTTACTGATAAAAATGAATGGTTTGTTTACATTCTTCTGAATTAGACAAAAATGAATGTTCTCAATTTATTCTTTTAAAATAACAAAAATGAATGTTTTTGTTTATTTCTTATAAAATGACCAAAAAGAATGTTTTATTTTCATTCTCATAAAATGACCAAAAATGAATGTTTTATTTTCATTCTTATAAAATGAACAAAAAGAATGTTTTATTTTCATTCTTATAAAATGAACAAAAGGTACATTTTTGTTTAATTCTTATTAATTTGCAAAGATGAGAATTTCATATTCATTCTTTTTAATGTATAAAAATATACATTTTCTAATCATTCTTTTTAATGTATAAAAATATACATTTTCTAATGACATTTTAATATGATGACATTTCTAACCAACATGATATTATAATTCTAACCTAACCTTTCATAACTGAAATGATATTATAGTTCCAATGTGACATTTCATATCAAAGTGATATTATAATTCTATAAGTGAAAATAAAAAGGCAATCTTTTTATTATAATCTTTTATTTATAATCTCTTTATTCTAAACATTCTAATACAAATGTTAAATTGGCAATAACATGTTTTGATAAAAATGTAATTTTTATTCCAATTAACATGTTTTGACAAGAATTTATATTTTCATCTCAACGAGACTATATTAACAAAAGTGAATATTTTTCTTATTAATCTAAATTTAACCGATGATGTCAATTTTATTTCACTAATCATGATTTAATCAAAAATGTCAATATTTATTTTTGTCAGTTCTAATACAATAAAATGCAATCTTTATTTTTGTTGATTCTAATTTCAACAAAAATAACATCTCTATGTTGTAACAAACATGATACACACAATTTCATTCAATGATTCACCGCAATACAACATAACCAACATTTCAATAAATATACACATAACACCACATGAATTTTATAAAGAATGAACATAAATTCCACAATAACATAAATAATTAATTTTTTTAAATAAAAAAAAGAAATCTCAACGATAGCTTTTAATTCTGAACAAATCAGATCTGGATTTTGACCAAAATCTAATATGCTCCGTTCCAACTCTAGTCCGTTTCAAGTTGTAGATCTCTTTTCTGCGAAGCCAATGCTTTTTGTTTCGCTGAATTCCGATTAAATTTGAATAAGTTATGATCGTTTTAAACTTAAAATAATTTAAATGGAATAATAATTTAAACTTAATTAAGGTTTTAAACTAATTAACCTTCCTCCCTTTAAGCCTCTTCTTCACTGTGTATCACGTTTCCAGGTGCCAAAACAACGAACCCATCATTCGCCATTAGGGTTTAAACCCGCGGCCTCCACACACGACCATACCCTCATCGCCTTCCTCCACGCCGACCGCCGTCGTGGTCCCCTCCAGCACCTCGAACGGCGCACCGCTCGTACCTCAGCCCCGACCAGTAAATGCAACCGAACTCTAGCTGTTTGAGCTCCAATATCCGTCCATCCATGATGTAAAACTTCATCACCACCGTTGGTCTCATAGGACTCGATGTATACTTTGATTTTGTATTTATGTTTTTCAAGATTTATTGTATAGATGGGTAGTAAGGGGAGAATCAAGTTCGGACATTTCTGGCCATTCATGAATAACATGGCGGCGGCTTCTGAGTGTATAGATTAGGGTTTGGTAAATTGGGGTTATTTATATAATAATATAATATTTAAATTCTAAAATTAAAGCCCGTTAGTCTTTTTCAGTCCCGATTTCAGCCCAACAAAAGATGTCCCTAGGAAAATACCCACGCTCCGAACGCAATGGGCTAGGTCATGTCAGCCCAAACGAACGTCTTCAGCATGTTTTATTTAATTTAATATTTAATTCATTTATTTAATTAATCCAATCTTACATTTAAATTCACCGGGGCCACATACGACCTCTAAAAATTACAGAAAAATTATTTCTAGCTTTGTTTTGACGATACGGTCCTAACAAGACTAATTTCGTCGAATTCTTAGACCATTTGAAAAATGGCCATTTTCAAGTCGATTAAATTTGACTAAAACTGACAAAACACATTTTCTTTTGCCACGCTCGCATATTAATTCGAAAAATTATGAAAATTGAAACTTAGCAATAATTTGACATTCCGGTTCCAACAAAATTGGTTTCGTCTAAAACCGAGGTCGTTTGAAAAATGACTATTTTTAAGGCCAATATATTATATTAAAATATATATATAAATTCTACAATGACTTTTCTAAATTTTAAACTGGACATAACTTTCAAATTATAAAGTGAAATTTCAATTTTTCAGATTCGTTAGAAAGATATGATTAAACAGATTAAAATATTTCTGGTTTCGCTCAATTCTGATTTAAAATGAATCATGTACATTCAGTCAAAGTTCAAATTCAAATTTTCAAACTGCCGCGTTGTTTTATACTCCTTTTATAATTAAAGTAAATTTATTCATTTTAAAATAAATTTTTAGTCGTTATTATTTAAAATAAATTATTTTAAACATTTAAAATCCATTAAAATTTCTAAAATAAAAATTTTAAATTGGCCCCAAAAGTCCGGGTTGTTACAATCGCCCCCACTTAAAATCTTTTCGTCCTCGAAAAGGAACGTAGCTAAAAGTTGTTTAATTAACTAACTCAACTTTAATTTTATTTGTTTAATTAATTATCACTCTAATATTCTAATTAGTGAAACTAATTATCAGACATCACAACCAGCAATCAATTAGGTGATTAACTTTTCAAATATATTACTTTTATATATAGTCAAAAATCATATTTTTAGTGCAAATCAAAGCAATTGTGTACTAACTAAGTTTTGATTCTCATACCAGACAATAGAAATATATAGATATACCACTTTCGAGACTCGAACATAAATACTGGTGATGGTCGACCTATCACCAGAATTATCTCCGGGCGACTAGAGTGTGATTCTATATCTATCCAGCATATTAAAACTTCGAATATCCGTTAATTACTCGTACATTTGAAATCTTTATATACTCGATTGTCCACATTAAAACATAATATACTCAAATACGTATTTTAGATAAAATTTCCAAAACTAATTTTTTTTTCATGTATAAAAAAAATACTCTTCACACTCGTTCTAGGACACTACTGATCCCATCTCTAACGAGTTATTCTCATTGGATATTACTAATCCAATCTCTGATGAATTCTTTCGTTCGGTTCTAATGTGTTTTTTCTCGAGCTCTGTAAACCAAAGCTCTGATACCACATGTGATGACCCAAACTTCCCAATAAAGGAAAGCCTGGATTGCTTTGAGAACAACACACATCAGAACGCAAACTGAAGAACATTTTATTGCTGATTACAACAATTACATCAGAGTACAAGAATGTAACAGAGTATGAATACTTATTACAGAAATACAATAATATCAGAGTTTTAAATAGCAGCGGAAAAATATTACAAATATACAACTGGAAGGAATACATGGATATAGAGCTTTCTGAATATCGCTTCAGCTGTAAACCAAGATCCTGTAAATATCTGCAAAAAGCTACTCAACTGCCCATGTGGAAAATATGGGCACCCGAGTTTTCCAGTGAAACAAACTACAGGTCAGTTATGGGACTGGTATGAGAAATCTAACTTCACTTATCTAATTAATATGGCTAATCACAGGACCACGCCGCAAACGCGGAACGGGTTTACTCCATTGGATTGCCAGTGCATAAAATAAAGTAAATCTTTAAACAACGCAATGCTTTTTAGAAAAATGAAACCATTATAAGACCTAAGTCCCATTACACAATGCAACGCAAACAGGAGGATAGGGTTTTACCTTATAATGGTCAAAAATGCTTGATACAATAAAAACGGATTTGATATTATCATTAGTGTATATATGTTTCCAAAAACAATTTCAATCATAATATATCAATCATAGACGGCATGGGTACCATATATCATGTCGCCATATTAGTTCTACAATCAAAACCGCAAGGTCGTATCGAAAGTTGGATTCCTATCATGAGTCGAGGCTAGGGGCAAGCTCCTCTCCGATTCGAGACACTCTTGCAAATGCCTCAGGATCCCCCGCAGTGAACCCTTGGATCTTCAGGGTCGGTCCCTACCTAAGGGTAGTGGATTAATTATGCCTGAACACACGCTTCCCGGTCCATTTAGACCTATAGTATGACCACTAACGGCCTATTAATATCCGAGGCGCCTCAAAATCCATCATCCACATAAGAAAAATGTCAGCCAGTTTAAGCACTGACACCACTCCTAGCTAGAAAGAAACGTGTGCACTCCCTGCAGTCCTAATCCAGTTTTTGACTCATACCGGGGTGTGAGGCTCGCGAAGTCACGTTATACACAAAGCTATGTCGTAATAGGCTATGCTTTGATCATCCCACAAGGCCCTGCTTTTCAACAAAAGCCTTGATCATTTGCATCTTGGCGTTTCACATTGACAATTCCCGCCATGCGATTAATCACTGTTAATATATACCAGGGTGTTAAGCAGAGAATAAATCATCCACCACCAAACAAACATACATTAACAGAAATCGATTTAATTCACATGGAATGAAATCCAATGTCATACATGCATCCATTTACTAGCTTATGCTCTGGGTCTGAGCGAAAGCCAAATCCGAACAATCAACAATAGTCCAGACGGCCACCACTGAAGCCCCTTCGAGGTAGCTACTCCCATCAAGGGTCTTAGTAGCAACACATCCATTCGATGTGAAGATCGTCGGTCTTCAACCACCGTCTTCATCTTCGACTCTTCATCGTCGTAGTAATTATTCGGAATGGGTTAAACCCGGTCTTCCCGAATAACTGACGTATTTTTATAATTAAAAATCAAGTACGATAAAGACACATCCAACGCCTCATTCCAATTCAGAATATTCTTTTAAATAAAATATTCACATTATCTTATCAAAGATAAATTCTTCAAATTTATTCTTAAATCTTTCTTTTAAAGATTTATTAAAACCCAAATTTGGTTTTAAATATCAAAAATCATTATTCAATGTTTATTTACATTTAATAAATTTATCTTATCTTAACTGGGTTAAAGAACTAATGTCATTAAAAACATAGTTCACGGTAAACCCAACAATCATGTTCCATATAATATGGAATTTCCACTGAAATCAAATCAACAAATAATTGTTATAAATTTCTGTATCCGACCAATAATATAAATGGAATAATGGCAAAGTCTCTTAAATTCCATATGTAGTATCGGTCTTCTTTTACAGAAGCTTACCTCGGTTATTATTAATTCGAATTCCATTAAATTCCAATTTAATATATTAAATTGGAAAACTTGGCTTTTGGAAAATTCCCATTTAAATCTTAATAAAAGATTTATAAATTCCAAAATATATTTTCACTGTCAGTTGGGTTAAAGAACACATGTCACTAAAAACATGGTTCACAATAAACCCAACTCACATTTCATCTTATTTCAATTACTAAATATAATTGAAAACTTTAATAATCTAAATTAAAAGATTATTCTTTTCCAACGGGGTTTAAGAACAGTGTTATTTAAGACGCTATTCACGACAAACCCAAAATCCGATTTATTCAATTTAATTTCCAATTAAATATTAACCAATTGGTAAACTTCATTAAATCTAAATTTAATGATTTATTCTAGTTGATAACTAGACTATCTCAATAAAATATATTTTTCCAAAATATATTCTTTTCTAAAACATATACTTTTTCTAAGATATTTCCTAAAATATTCCTTTTCTAGAATATTCTTTATTGGAATGTGACTCAATCAACAACCATATACTGCATGAAATCAACAATCATGATGAATAATTATCAAACATCCAATTAATCAACCAGAGTGGATTCTACACTAAATATTGGGACTAGTGTAGATCAAATATCATCCCAACACCCGTGTGGGGTTTCATCCAACAATCAAATAATAAATTATTTGCGCACTTGGGCGATGTGTAAAAATTATCAACCCAATCGCATAAACAAGTCGGATGACTTGTAAATGGAAGTGTAATATTCAGCTTGAATATACTAACCATATATTTAACACATCAAACATTTCAACATCATAGCCATATATTCCAATTATTTTTATTGTGGACAAATGACAATAAAAATCTAATCTCTTTTTCCAATTCTTTTTATTGTTAACAAGTGACAATAAAAATCTTAACTTTTATTTCTAATCCTTTGTGTAATCCTTTTTCGATGACCAAAATGAATATTTTTGGTGAGATCCTTTTAAGTGACCAAAAACAAATATTTTGTTGTAATCCTTTTCAAAGGCCAAAAATGATTATTTTGGTTAAACTCTTTTTAATGACCAAAAATGTACATTTTTGGTTTAATCATTTTTAGTGACCAAAAATGTATATTTTTGGTTTAACCATTTTAAATGGCAAAACTAAATGTTTGTACTTCATTCCTATAAAATGACCATAATGAATGTTTTCAATACACTCTATTTAATTTGCAAAAATGAACATTTCCAATTCATTCTTTTTAAAATGTAACTGACAATTTTGTCTAATTCTTTTAATGTAAACAAAAATGTAAATTTTTGTTTAACCTTTTTAATGATCAAAGCGTAATCTTTCTTCTTAATGATCAAAATGTATATTTTGGTCAAACTCTTTTTTTTTTTTTTTGCACAAAAATGTTTACCTTGGTCTCATTCTTTTTAAATGAGAGAAATGTCTATTTTAAATATCACCTAAAAATGCAATCCTTTAATCCTATTATTTTAATGAGAATAATATTACATAAAAAATGTCTCTTTTTATTTCATTCTTCTTAAAGTGACAAAAATGTCTCTTTTTATTTCATTCTTCTTAAAGTGACAAAAATGTCTCTTTTTATTTCATCCTTTTCAATTGACAAAAGTGGACATTTTTGTCTCATTCTTCTTTACTGATAAAAATGAATGGTTTGTTTACATTCTTCTGAATTAGACAAAAATGAATGTTCTCAATTTATTCTTTTAAAATAAAAAAATGAATGTTTTTGTTTATTTGTTATAAAATGACCAAAAAGAATGTTTTGTTTTCATTCTCATAAAATGACCAAAAATGAATGTCTTATTTTCATTCTTATAAAATGAACAAAAAGAATGTTTTATTTTCATTCTTATAAAATGAACAAAAGGTACATTTTTGTTTAATTCTTATTAATTTGCAAAGATAAGCATTTCATATTCATTCTTTTTAATGTATAAAAATATACATTTTCTAATCATTATTTTTAATGTATAAAAATATACATTTTCTAATGACATTTAAATATGATGACATTTCTAACCAACATGATATTATAATTCTAACCTAACCTTTCATAACCGAAATGATATTATAGTACCAATGTGACATTTCATATCAAAGTGATATTATAATTCTATAAGTGAAAATAAAAAGGCAATCTTTTTATTATAATCTTTTATTTATAATCTCTTTATTCTAAACATTCTAATACAAATGTTAAATTGGTTTCAATAACATGTTTTGATAAAAATGTAATTTTTAGTCCAATTAACATGTTTTGACAAGAATTTATATTTTCATCTCAACGAGACTATATTAACAAAAGTGAATATTTTTCTTATTAATCTAAATTTAACCGATGATGTCAATTTTATTTCACTAATCATGATTTAATCAAAAATGTCAATATTTATTTTTGTCAGTTCTAATACAATAAAATGCAATCTTTATTTTTGTTGAATCTAATTTCAACAAAAATAACATTTCTATGTTGTAACAAACATGATACACACAATTTCATTCACTGATTCACCGCAATACAACATAACCAACAGTTCAATAAATATACACATAACACCACATGAATTTTATAAAGAATGAACATAAATTCCACAATAACATAAATAATTAATTTTTTTAAATAAAAAAAAAGAAATCTCAAAGATAGCTTTTAATTCTGAACAACTCAGATCTGGATTTTGACCAAAATCTAATATGCTCTGTTCCAACTCTAGTCTGTTTCAAGTTCTAGATCTCTTTTCTGCGAATCCAACGCTTTTTGTTTCGCTGAATTTCGATTAAATTTGAATAAGTTATGATCGTTTTAAACTTAAAATAATTTAAATGGAATAATAATTTAAACTTAATTAAGGTTTTAAACTAATTAACCTTCCTCCCTTTAAGCCTCTTCTTCACTGTGTATCACGTTTCCAGGTGCAAAAAGAACGAACCCATCGTTCGCTATTAGGGTTTAAACCCGCGGCCTCCACACACGACCGTACCCTCATCGCCTTCCTCCACGCCGACCGCCTTCGTGGTCCCCTCCAGCACCTCGAACGGCGCGCCGCTCGCACCTCAGCCCCGACCAAGAAACGCCACCGAACTCTAGCTGTTTGAGCTCCAATATCCGTCCATCCATGATGTAAAACTTCATCACCACCGTTGGTCTCATAGGACTCGATGTATACTTCGATTTTGTATTTATGTTTTTCAAGATTTATTGTGTAGATGGGTAGTAAGCGGAGAATCAAGTTCGGACGTTTCTGGCCATTCGTGAATAACATGGCGACGACTTCCTGAGTGTATAGATTAGGGTTAGGTAAATTGGGGTTATTTATATAATAATATAATATTTAAATTCTAAATTAAAGCCTGTTAGTCTTTTTCAGTCCCGATTTCAGCCCAACAAAAGATGTCCCCAGGCAAATACCCACGCTCCGAACGCAATGGGCTAGGTCCCGTCAGCCCAAACGAACGTCTTCAGCATGTTTTATTTAATTTAATATTTAATTCATTTATTTAATTAATCAAATCTTACATTTAAATTCACCGGGGCCACATACGACCTCTAAAAATTACAGAAAAATTGTTTCTAGCTTTGTTTTGACGATACGGTCCTAACAAGACTAATTTCGTCGAATTCTGAGACCATTTGAAAAATGGCCATTTTCATGTCGATTAAATTTGACTGAAACTGACAAAACACATTTTCTTTTGCCATGCTTGCATATTAATTCGAAAAATTATGAAAATTGAAACTTAGCAATAATTTGACATTCCGGTTCCAACAAAAGTGGTTTCTTCTAAAACCGAGGTTGTTTGAAAAATGACTATTTTTAAGGCAAATATATTATATTAAAAAATATATATATAAATTCTACAACGACTTTTCTAAATTTTAAATTGGACATAACTTTCAAATTATAAAGTGAAATTTCAATTTTTTAGATTCGTTAGAAAGATATGATTAAACAGATTAAAATATTTCTGGTTTCGCTCAATTCTGATTTAAAATGAATCCTGTACATTTAGTCAAAGTTCAAATTCAAATTTTCAAACTGCTGCGCTGTTTTAAACTTCTTTTATAATTAAAGTAAATTTATTTGTTTTAAAATAATTTTTTAGTCGTTATTATTTAAAATAAATTATTTTAAACATTTAAAATCCAATAAATTTCTAAAACAAAATTTTTAAATTGGCCCCAAAATTCCGGGTTTGTTACACCAGTCATATTCCAATTCTCAAGTTTTCGCCCAACAAAACTAATTGCAAGTTATGGGCCCCAAGTTCAATTTCAAGATTCACTCAAATTAGACTACATCTAATCTTCCCAAGTTTGCAATAATAGTCATGCCCCAATATCCCAATATACATTATGCTTGGCGTCTTAACCAATGGTAATGCCCAATCTAGATTAATATTCTAATTTACAGTTTGCGCCAAATGTAGATGTAATATTTCCATTTACCCCAAGTTCGCAACAAAGACAAATAATGCCACAAATCATAAGTTACAAAATTATGTTCCATCATTACCAAATAGACTATTCCCCAATACCCCAGCATTCCAATCGCACGTAAAATAAGTTTCAGTCTAGATTCGAGGTTAATCTTGATTTGGAAAATAAAGGGGATGAAAGGGGAACATAAACGAGAGTAGGCATAAAACAGGCATTAAAATGGTAGATCTATCAAATGTAATATTTTGGACTTAAGAGGATTGCAGATCTGTTAGAGTTGGGGTAAAATAAAGATAGATCTGAAACAAACTGACAAAAATAACCTCATAGACATATAGATCTGATATAAATAACATCATAACCCTAAAAGGATTATGTATAAAATGTCCAACAAAGACAGGCATGATAGAATAATAACTTCCTAGGAATGTAAATCGTTGATTCAATAGAAAGATAGGAATTAACCTAAAAGATTTTTCTTATCATCAAGCATGGACTTAGATCCATTTCATTATATGCCAAAATCACTATTAGTTGTTTAAATATGAAAATAACTTGAACTTACATGTTTACAGTTCAATTTACGCCCAAATCCCAAGTTAAATGTCCAATATACTTTATGCCTCAAATCTGAAGTCATATGTCCAATACTTTATGCCTTAAATTGTAATAACCCGGAAATCCGGGCCAATTTAAATTTTTTATTTTGGCAATTTTAGTGAATTTTGATTATTTAAAATGAATTATTTTAAATAATAACGATGAGAAATTTATTTTGAATAGAATTAGAACGTATATATTTATATAGATCGTCGTTAGAATATAAATATTTATTTATATATAAAAGGAATTGAAAATGGCTGATAGTTCGATAATTCGATTTCAAATTTCAATTGAACGTACCTGGTGCAAAATAAACTGGATTTTAGAGAAACCAAAAATAATAGAATCTATTTGAGAATATCTTTCCAACGAATCCGAAAAATCGAATTGTCATTGCGGGAATCAAAAGATATGCCCAAATGAAAATTCAGAATAGTCACTATGGAATTCTGGCCCTTAAAAATGGAAATTTTGCAAACGACCTCAGATTTTGACGAAACCACTTTTGTTGGATCCAAGATGTCAAGTTATTTCTAGATTCCAATTTTCATAATTTTTCGAATCAATGTGTGAGCGTGGCGAAGGAAAACGCGTTTGACCAGTTTTGGTTGATTTTAATCGACTGGAAATTGGCCATTTTTCAAACGGTCTCAGAATTTGATGAAACTAGTTTGTTAGGACCGTATCATCAATACGAAGCTAGAAAATATTTTTCAGGAATTTTTCTAGTTAGTATGTGGCCCCGGTAAATTGAAATGTGCGTTCAAATTCAATTTATAGAGTTATATTTTGATTTTGACGAAAACTAATCGAAACAGTCGAATCAGCCTGCGATACATATCCCATTGTGTTCGGAATGGGGGTAATTTGCTATGGTCGACAGTCGTTGGGTTAGATTTGGGGTTAGCTGTGATAAACAAATAATATAGGAATTGAATATTTAAATAATAATAAAATATGTTCTATAAATAACCCCCCAGCTAAACCCTAATACCCTTTTCTCGTTTCAGCGCCGCCAACACGAAATCGATGGCCAGGGCGCTCTGACATTCAATCCATAAATTTTCCAACCCAATTCCAAAACAAGAATCGAAGAAGGAAGTTCGATCTTCAAATCCGTATATGTGTGATGAAGTATCGTGGTCTAGGCTGAAAGAATTTCGAGCATCAACCCACGCCGTTCGCTCCCATCTTACCTGCACTGGGGTCCACTGAATCAGACAAGAAGGGGCGGCGCTTGAAGGGCTCGTGGAGCTCGACGGAAAGGTGGACTCCGATCTGGGTCAGGGGATGGGAATCCTGGGGAGGCGACGGTTTTAAATCTTGAGCAGACGGGTTCGGTTTTGGGTAAACGGGGTCTGGGGTGTCGTCTGTTTGATGAAGGAGCGGCCTGTTCTTTGGTAAAGTAGCTAAGTTTTTTTCTTTCATTTATTTATTCTAAAGTTAATTTAATATGTAATTAAACAGTTAAAGGTTTTTGCTTATTAAAAACATAGAAATAAAATGTGGTTTATTTTAGAAAATAAAAACTTATACATTGATTTAGAAATAAAAATATTTGTTGTTTTTAAAATATATATACAACTTGGTTTTGAAAAATATAGAACTTTGTTTTTTTAAAAATATAGAACTTTTTTTTAAACTATACAGAACTTTGTTTTTTAAACTATATAGAACTTTTTTTTAAAGTATAAGGAGCTTTGTTTTTAAAATATGAGCGGCTTTGTTTATTTAAATAAAAATAGAAGGGTTTAAAAAAAATGAATTTTATATATATTATAGCATATTAAAAATGTGATTTTTTTACATATGTATTATAACGATATAAAAACATAAAAATTTTATAACGAATAGTGTTATAAAAATATGATTTTTGGCAGATAAGAATATTATTTTTAGTTAGGTAAAAATATATAAACATCATATTAAAAATGTGATTTTTAATCTGAACAGCGTGAAAAAGATTACGTTGGAGTTTCGGGAAAATCCAGACTGTTCTGAAATTCAGAAAGAGAATGTAGGAGTGGATCCCCAAGGTGAGAACTTCTCACCTTTTAATTTTATTTTCTAGTTATATAAATATATACTAGGATGCAGACGGTGTTCAGTAGCACCCGACACCCGTCGTCCACAGACCATGGACGGCTTGTATGCTTGGTTGTTGATTTTGATGTGTAGTTGATTGTGTGATGTGATGTGAAATAAAATATTTATATAGTTAAAAATATTTTATAGTTAAAAATAGAATTTTTAACGTGTATTTAAGTGAAATAAATATAAACAAATTGGACGATTTGTTTATATACACACATTTGACTGATATTGATTGGGACGATAAATTTTACACATCGCCCAACTACATAAATAAAATCTGTGTTTGATTGTTTGAAAACCCCACTCGGGTATTGGGATGATATATGACATACACTAGTCCCAATAATTAGTTGTATGTCGATCGATTGATGGATAGACTGTTATGAGCGTTAAATATTTATATTTGATGCTTATACAGTGTAGAATGCACTTTGGATGATGGTTGATTATTCATCGTTGTTATTGTATACATGTGTTGTAGAAAATCCATATAATTAACATTATATGGTAATTGATTGGGCCTCATTCCAGTTTTGAATAGAAATATTTGAAATAGAAATATTTGAAATAGAAATATTTGAAATAGAAATATTTGAATAGAAATATTTGAAATAGAAATATTTGAAATAGAATATTTGAAAATAGAAATATATGAAGCCGTGTTGATTAGATTGATGCCATTTTGACGCGAACGATATTTATATCGATTTTATTCATTTTTCAATGAATATCGAAAGTGATTTCAAAATCTGATAAATTGAATAGAATTGAATTCGAATTGAAATTGAATAGAATTGAATTCGAATTGAAATTGAATAGAAATGAATTTGAATAAAAATAAATTCGAATTAAATTAAAATGAATTGAAATTCGAATTAAATTGAAATTGAATTGAAATCGTTTTGAAATGAAATTAAAACGAATTTATATTGGAATATTCAATTTTGATTAGAAATTGAATATGAAGTTGAAATCCTTTCGAAAACTAATTTAAAACAATTTATAAAATTCGTTCCGAAAGGAAATCGACGAAGTATATATTATATATATAATATAATGGCCTGAATAGAACGCGCCGCGCCGCGGCAGTTCGCCAATTTCGACCATTGACTTCGAATGGACATTGCGGGAGATCCGACCGTCGGATTCTCCTAAAACAAAAACCGTTGGGTTCGTGTCGAAAAGAACTTTCTAACGAATATTAGAAATTTGAAATCTAACGGTCGGATTTGGAATTATGTCCATATCAAATTTGGAAAAGGTCGTTGTAAGTGCAGTTCGATGGCCGTTGATGGAAATCGACTGTACGGGCCTTGATAAAATTATTAAAAATAGTAATAATTTGTGTAAAATCATAAGAAATGATTTGTGAAGAATTGGGATGAAAAACGCCATATTTGAAAAGATAAAAATAGATTTTTATCAAAATGAACTAGTTTGAACTAGAATAATAATTTATTTATTTTTAAAATAAATAAATTGAATTTGAAAATGGTTTTGAAAATAACCAGAATTTCCAATAATTGCATTGGAATGGATTTGAATCGAAATTGTCTTTGGAATATTTCGATGTTGGATTTCGTGATTATACAGATATTGTTATGGGAATTTGAAAGATATACATATATTGTTATTTCCAATACGATATTTGTAGGTCGTAGAATTTGATATTGAATATAAGCCAATATATTTTCTATCTAGAGCCTTGTATTTAATATCAAATGGGGTTTGGGTTTGTCGTGAATGGTGTCTTCATTAACACTATTCTTAAGCCCAGTTGAGAAAAAGATTAAATCTTTTTATTTAGATTTAATGAAGTGTACCAATTAAATAATATTTAATTGGAATTGAATTGGTATTGATTTTTGGGTTTGAAACACCCCACCTTCGTTAGGGTCACTCTCAAAGGGAATGCCTTAATTTTGGTGGAGGTTTATAAGTATAAGTCATAGATACACAAGACAGATATATAAATACACATATTTTTGAATAGCGGAAAACAACAACTTTTATTTCATCAAAATACGTGTCACACAAACCATGCCATAATTGTCTTACAATACTTTTAAAAACATTACATTTTCATAACTGTCTTGATTTCACAACTTAAAGAAGCATAAAAACATAAGTAAACTGCATAAGTCCCCATAATTGCTATCCAAAGCCATAGTCCAAAATGAAAGAGATCCAAGCAATACATTCTTTCTCTTCAAGCTGGATGTGAAAACTGGTCAAGCTGCGGTACTCCCTCGCTGTGGACCGTGGGGGGGGGGGGGGGACGAAAGAAAAGTAGAGTTAGACATAAAGCCTGAGTAAGTCTAGGACTATTCAGTCTATGAATAAGGAAATGAGCATTATAAGTACAAACTGGAAATGGGAAAGCACCATAAACTAAGTTAAGTTGTCTAGAGTCGAATACACTATCGTACCCCATATTAATCTTTGCACCCCCTGTAAACTAGTTCCCAACTGGCCCCCCAAAATCAGGGTGAAGTGATCCTTTTTAATGATCAGCTCCTACTCGTATAGTTACATGTGTCTTACGGCCCCCGATGTTGTAGCTACCTATGCTGGTCCCACCATGGGGTGTATCAAGTCCCATGGTAGCGGCCCGACACAATTCTAGAATGCACAGGTATACTACTGGTGCCCAGTGCCTAATTTTTCTGCGTCGGAGTGTGTTCACGCCCGCACCCCGTTAGAACCTACACTACTGCACCACCCCCGTCGATTTGACCTCTTACAGTCAGCCCAGTAATCGTGCCCCACCATGCCTAGTTCAGGGTATCCTGATACACCTTGTAGGGTTACTGCTGAAAAGGGTCCCATGCTACTAGGTTTTCTATTTGTAGCCAACATGCTATGTTGGTTAAGTGTTCTGTATAAACCTAACCCCCAATCAGTTTGTATAGTTTAGCATGTTCAATTTGATTATGTATTAATTCAATTTACTTAATCCTATCAATCCTGACTCAGCTTTAATTGTCTTATTAAAGCCACAACCACTCACATTAGACAGGTATTGTTGTGATTGCCTGTTGCCGGTTGGGTCCGGGCAGTCTTACGTCACAACTCAGTCTAACCTCGGGTCTTTATTGGGCTCAGTGTTCAACCACCCACATTGGATAGGTATTGTTGTGACTACTGGACAGCCGGGCGGGTCCGGGCAGGTTTATGTCACAACGCAATCCAACCTTGGGTTAAACACATCATATTTTCTAAGTTTACATATTTTGTCTCTTTTCTTTTTATATGTAAATATTTGCGGCCCATTATTCAAATCCATTATTCTTGGGTATAGTAATTTATACCATTTAAAATGTCATGAATCGTTGGCATGTGCCAAACATGCCAACACATTTATTTTAATTAACCCCAACGTATTCCCCCGTTTGTACGTAATAATATAACATATTTTGGGCTTCAACATTTTAGCCCAACTTAGCCACATAAAAAGGGGAGGCTTAGAATAGGATGTATATATATATATATATATATATATATATATATATATATATTCTAAGTAACATCAAAAAGGGGTGTGTAAACGCATGAACTTGCAACATAGCGGTCTAATTAACATAAATTAGGCACTTGTGAACTTGCATTGTAAAAACATATAATCTTGACATAAAACATACCTAAACACGAATCATGGTTTTAAGCTAGTCATGTAAACTTGCATTTAAAATGTGAATCTAACTTAATTATGTGTCACATATATATATCATATGATTTTGATAACAACATAGGCCTAAAACATATTTCCAATTAGGCATAACACCAAACGTAATCTAGTCATGTTCATAGAGTCAACACAAGTTCACAAAGATACTTGCTTTTGTCACTAATACAAAAGTATGGTTTTCACTTGAATCAATGATGCCTATTCCAACATAAATTCATATGAATCATAATACCCAATTGGATCCAACTACACTAAAAATGATCATAAAAACATACATAGAAGGATCGTAAATCTTGTTCGCATAATAGTGAATCATATACTTGCATGAATCTTAACTTGGTTGTAATAAACTACCACAAACATATAGTTGTTAACTTTCAACATGAATCATATACTTGCAAATATCCAATGGGTCTAACATCATTATACCACAACATCCCAAATCTATTCATAATTAGAATCATAGCAACATACAAGTATGAATTATCATCACCACAAATTAAGTACAATTCCATTTCTCATTTTACACAAATCAAATCTCAATTATTCATTCACATCGGAATAGCACTCTACTTACAACGTATGACGAATCTTCAATTCAGGATTCTGAATTCTAAATTTGGAGATGCTATCCTTTTTTGTAGGCGTTGTTTTGATTTAATTGTCGTGGCTTTAAGCTTTTGAATCGACTCCTAATCGTCTCTCAATTTTGACGGCTACTCCTAGTCTTTCTTCAGCAGCATGACGGTCTCATTCTCATTTTTATTTGTGTGAATTAGGTGGAGTTTTAGGTCCTTTATATAGAGTTTGTGAATTGATTCGAGCCGTCGATGGAGCTTAGATTAATATTAGCCGTTCATTTTAAAGAGAAACCAATCAGGAGCTGACACCTAGCCCTAGTGACAAGATGAAGCTCAGAAATTCGGCCAAGTACAGACCAGGCCAGCCAGGAGGGGCTGGGTTCGACCTGGCTCAGGGGCCAGGTCGACTACCCAGTCGACCCCCAGGTCGACTACCCAGTTGACCCCCAGGTCGACTACCCAGTCGACCTGGGTGCCTTGGGTGGGAAGATTCCCGCCCAGCCCAATCTGGGTCCGATTTTTGAATTATGAACTTGTTTCTGAACTGTTTCTGTCTGTTTGAATTTTAAACTGAATTCTAAAACTTCCGGAGGTCATATCTCCCTCATACGGAGTCCGTTTTACGCAAACTCGGACTCTATCTCAAGCAGAATTCCGAGACGAACGCAATGGCATATCCCGTTTCGCTTAATTATTTGATTTGAAATCAATTATACTTTAATTTATGAATTTTATTGTTATAGAATATACGGGGTGTTGCATTCTTCCCCACTTAAAAGGATTTCGTCCCCGAAATCTTTAAGTCTAGGAGAATGTATATCCTAACATCCAAACGTCCATCTACTCATCCATCAACCACGAGCGTCCATTGTCCTTAAAAGACTTCTAATGCTTCATGATCATATGCAAAGTGTCTGTACATGTACTTGTCTAATGCAAAATCAGGTGGTCTACTGATTCAGTTGACCTCCTTAATGCAAATTATGTAAATGTCATGAATCCATTATGTATGCAAATTCTCATATTCATGATTCTACATGAGTGCACAATTATTCATATATAAATGCAACATCCATATGACAACACATTAAACTTCAACCATATACGAAATATAAATACATATATGCATATGCAATATGAAGTGACTGAGACGATCTAAAACCTAGATTGTGTGTGTATATGCAACCACGAGCAACCACTAGCAATCACTTGCAACCATCATCCATAACATATTTCAATTACATGTTTTCATCCAAAGGGTTTCTACCTAAAATATAAGGTCAAGGAGATATACCCTAAAAGATAGATAAAAGCACAACTTAAGGAAAAAGAGAGATCAAAGATGTACCCTCAAAAAGAAAAGGGTAGGCTGCGCGTATTCTAGCCTCAGTTTCCCAAGTCGCGTCTTCCTAGGCGTTGCTCCACTGAACTTTGACGAGCTTGACTTCGCGGTTGCGTAGCTTTTTCACTTCCGTTCCTAATATGTGGGTTGGAACTTTCCTCACGGTTGCTTCGTGAAACGACCCGAACTTCCCCGGGCTCCGAAGAGAGGAGAAAGAACGAATTGTTTTGAGAATACGACAAAATAGAACGCAGACGGAAGAACATTTCATTGTATATTACAACAATGCATCAGATTACAAGAATATACAGAGTATAAATGAATATTACAAAGAAATATCAGAGATTTAAATTACATTTTAATACATAGCAGCGGAAAATAATACAACACATAACTAGAAGTAGATATACGGATACAAAGCTTTCCGGATATCGTTCCAGCTGTAAACCAGGATCCTGTGAATATAAATCTACAAAACCAAAACTACTAGCTGCCCGTGTCAGAATAAGGGCACCCAGAGTTTAGGTTAAAACAATAAACTCCAAGTCAGTCATGTGACTGGTGTGAGAACTAAAATAGTTAATCTTTATTTTTAAAGTTAGGTAAATCAAGGGACCACGCCGCTAACGCGGAACGGGTTTCCTCCCAAGAATACCAGTGCATAAAACAAACAGCGCAATGCTAAATAAAGAAAAATGAAGCTATTATAAGACCCAGTTCCCATCACACAATGCAACGCAAGCCGGAGGATAGGGATTTTATCTTATAATAGCCAAGAATGCTTGATACGTGGAAAAACAAATCATTTGATACTATTATAAGTGCATAGTGTATAAAACAACTTCAAATCATAAGTATCAATCATAGGCGACATGAGCGTCCCATGCCACTATGTCGCCATATATAGTTTACAAATAAGACCGCAAATGGCACGTATTTGGAAATTGGGTTTCCATCTATGAACCGAGGCCAGGGATCGTCCTCACTGTCTTCGAGACTCTCTAGCCCGAGCCTCAGGGTCAGAGCGCATCGACCCTTGGATCATCAGGGCCAGTCCACCGATGTGGATTAAAATGCCTGAACACTACGTTTCCCCGCACTTTGGGGCGTAAATGAGCCAACGAATGGCTCCATCGGACCCGGATCGTCTGATCTAACCGAGGCGCCTCGCAACAACAACAACCACACAGGTGAAAAGTATATAAATGTCAGGGCTGGTAGGTAACTGACACCACCCTAGCTAGAAAGAAACGCATGCCCTCCCTGAGGTCCTCTCCCGTTTTTGGTTCACAGCCGGGGTGCGAGGCTCGCGTATTCACGTTACACAAAGTTGTGCCACACAGTCTGTGCTTTGATCATCACCACAAGGCTTTGCTTTTCAACAGAAGCCTCGATCAATTGCATCTTAGCATGCCACACAGGCAAACCACTCTATGCGTTTGATATCCATCAGTATATAACCCCTGAGCTCGTACGTCTCAGAGAAGGGCGTTAAGCAAGAGAATAAATTCTCCGCCGCCAAACAGATATATATTTAATAGAGATCAATCACACAGACTAAAATCCAATGTTAGACACACAGTCCATTTACAAGTCCGTTCTGGGTCTGAACGAAACCGGAGGCACATAGTACCCCGCATATCCATCGATCTCCAAGTACGTCTGGACGATCACGAACTGTTTCCATCTTCTTGGGTGTACAGACCAATCAAGATCATCGGTAATTACCCAAACGACGTGAAGACCTCCGGTCTTCGACCATCGTCTTCATCTTCGACTTATCGTCGTATCAGTTATTCAGAATGGGATAAACCCGATCTTTCCGAATAACTCGCGTATATTTAAATAAGTGTCACACAAACACAACATACGCCTCATTCCAATTCATCAGTCACTAACCGTAAATTAATCAAGAGAACAATTCCCCAAATATTAACCCCGAAGGCCGAAACCAACATCAGATCAATATCCAGAAAACCATTCTACTTGGCTAACCGACAGTTAGTTTCTAAATTTTACATTCATAGGGAATGGTTCCCATTAATTTTATCCAAGATAAATTCCTTGAATTTATTTCCTAATCTTCTTTTGAATTTTGATTCAACTAGTCGGGATTAACGAACCTTACCGAAGTAATCATTTGTTTTAATTTCCCAGTCCCAACCTATTCATCCCATGAGGTAAAACTGGTTATACTTCATATCTAACACCACGGTGTTATCGGTAAATTCAATTACCATTTCACGTTCAAATCTAATTAAAGATTTAACTATCGCCTGGAGCAAAACTGGTGATACTCCATTCTCGATCTTTTCAATCTAATTAAGATTCATTAAAACTCCACTTAGTTTTAATCGTTAACTGGGCTAAAGAATCAGTGTCATTTAAAACACGGTTCACGATAAACCCAAGATCACATTCCATTAATTATCGAGTTAAAGAACAAGTGTTATTTAAAACACCGTTCACGATAAACCGAAAAATCAATACTAATTCGATTCCAATTAAATATCATTTAATTGGTACACTTCATTAAATCTAAATAAAAAGATTTAATCTTTTCTCAACTGGGTTCAAGAACAGTGTTAGTCAAGACACCATTCACGACAAACCCAAATCACATTTGATATTAAATACAAGGCTCTGAATAGAAAATATATCGGCTTATATTCAATATCAAATTCTACGACCAACAAATATCATATTGGAAATAACGATATATATATCTATATCTTTCAAATTCCCATAACAATATATGTATCATCACGAAATCCAATATCGAAATATTCCGAAGACAATTTCAATTCAAATCCATTCCAATATAATTATTGGAAATTCTGATTATTTTCAAAATCGTTTCAAATCCAATTTATTTATTTAAGAATAAATAGAACTATAATTCTAGTTCAAAACTAGTTCATTTCGATAGAAATCTATTTTTATCTTTTCAAATATGGAGTTTTTCATCCCAATTCTTTCTAAATCGTTTCTTATGATTTTACACAAATTATTGATATTTTTAATAATTTTATCAAGGCCCATATAGTCGATTTCCATCAACGGCTATCGAACTGCACTTACAGCGACCTATTCCAAATTTGATTTGGACATAATTCCAAATCCAACCGTTAGATTTCTAATTTCCAATATTCGTTAGAAATCTCTTTTCGATACGAACCCAACGGTTCTGGTTTTAGGAGAATCCGACGGTCGGATCTCCCGCAATATCCGTTCGAAGTCAATGGTCGAAATTCGCGAACTGCCGCGGCGCGGCGCGTTCTATTCAGGCCATTATATTATATATATAATATATACTTCATCGATTTCAATTCAAAACGTGCTTTATAAATCGTTTTAAAATTCATTTTCAAAACGGTTTTAACTTCATATTCAATTTCAAATCAAAATTGAATATTCCAATATAAATTCGTTTTAAATTCTTTTCAAATCGATTCCTATTCGAGTTCATTTATATTCAAATTCAATTCGAATTCATTTCTATTTATTTTCAATTCGAATTCATTTCTATATAGTTCGAATTTCAAATCTATTCAATTTCAAATCTATTCAATTTTCATTGAAGAATGAATAAAATCGATACAAATATCATTCACGTCAAAATGGCGTTAATCTAACCAACACGGCTTCATATGTTTCTATTTTCAGAAATCCATTTCAAATATTT
Source organism: Allium sativum (assembly GCA_030737875.1). Taxonomy (NCBI): domain Eukaryota; kingdom Viridiplantae; phylum Streptophyta; class Magnoliopsida; order Asparagales; family Amaryllidaceae; genus Allium; species Allium sativum. The sequence continues at coordinate 181,086,245 of CM060913.1, read as the reverse complement.
CTATTTCAAATATTTCTATTTCAAAACTGGAATGAGGCCCAATCAATTACCATATAAAGTTAATTATATGGATTTTCTACAACACATGTATACATCAACAACGATGAATAATCAACCATCATCCAAAGTGCATTCTACACTGTATAAGCATCGAATATAAATACTCAACGCTTATAGCAGCCTGTCAATCAATCGATCGACATACAACTAATTATTGGGATTAATGTACGTCAAATATCATCCCAATACCCGTGTGGGATTTCAAACAATCAAACACAGATTTTATTTGTGCAGTTGGGCGATGTGTAAAATTTATCGTCCCAATCAATGTCCTTCAAATAGGTGTACATAAACAAACCGTCAGGTTTGTAAATGAATATTTAGTTATTCATATTCACGTTAAAAATTATATTTTTAACGACCAAAATATTTTATTCAAACTATGAATATTCTATTCGGTTCATTTATTAAATAAAATGTTATCTTTATTTTTCTAACATATTTTAGAAAATTTCGGCGGCATAACGGCACAATACTAGAAACGGGACAAGGCCTAGCCTTATCCCCAGTCTAGTGAAGGCCCACGCCATTCACACATCAATCAAATCAATTTCATTTCACCAAACAATTCAATTTCAAACCAAATAATCTAACCAACTACACAACCAAACAATTAAACAAACAAGCCATCCATGGTCTGTGGATGACGGGTGTCGGGTGTTACTAAACACCGTCTGCATCCTAGTATATATTTATAACTAGAAAAATTAAATTGAAAGGTGAGAAATTCTCACTGATTAGCTAATCCAACGCCACGACCCTTCTTATGCAGAAATCTTCGTCGTTTCATCTTTCATCACTTTTCACTGCCGGTATTCTCTACATATATAAAAACCACATTTTTACTTCGCTATTCAATATAAAAAAATCGAATTTTTACTTCGCTATTCAATATATAAAAATCGAATTTTTACTATGCTATTCAATATATAAAAATCGAATTTTTACTATGCTATTCAATATATAAAAATCTCGCCTTTTTACTATGCTATTCAATATATAAAAATCTCGCCTTTTCAACTATAAAGATTTCTCCTTTTCAAATTTATCATTATAAAAGTCACATTTTTATTTTGCTATGCATATAAAGATGATATTTCTAATATTCCTATCATGTAAAAATTATATTTTTAATTATCCACCTAAACAAAAATCATATTTTTACATCTTCTACATAATAAAGATTATATTTTTAATACTTTAAAAATATAAAAATCATATTTTTAATACTTTAAAAATATACAAATCATATTTTTAATACTTTAAAAATAAAAAAAATCATATTTTTCCTATGTTATTCAATATATAAAAATCATATTTTGACTTTGTTATTCAATATATAAAAATCATATTTTGACTTTGTTATTCAATATATAAAAATCATATTTTGACTTTGTTATTTAATATATAAAAATCATATTTTTATACAAGTGAAAATCTAATCTTTACACTAGTAAAAATCGAATCCTACCCTCTTCTAAAAATCTAATCTTTTTTATACAATTACATATATAATTTCAGTTTTTAACAAAAACAAAATCAGTCTTATTCAAAGAAAAATAATAAAAGAAAACGAGAAAAGAAGAAGAAAAAAAAACTTACAGTCGGTGGTCGTCGGTCTATAGAGGATAGGGAGAGGGAGGCGAGCATCGGAGGTCGGCGGTGGGCAGCCGCGAGGCGACGGCGGCTTGGGGCTTGGGGTTCGGGCACGGATCTGAACGGAGGTAGGGGGTCTCGGGACTGGAGGAGAGGCCGGAGGGGAAGGCACGCAAGTGGGGAGGTGCGGTCACCTCCGGCGATCGCCAGACGCGAGCTCCTCTGTCTTCTTCCCTTAATTTTTTTTTACTGAATCGGTTTTATGATTGAAGGAAAATGTAACGGAGGGGGGGGGGGGGGTTATACATGCTTGACCGTTGACCCTTGGGGGGGAGATATTTTAATTTATTTAAATTTTATTTTAAATCACCATAAAGTAACTTTTTACTTCGAACTCGAAATGAGGCCCACCGCCAGTCGTCCATAGCGTTTTACCCCCATTCCGAACACAATGGGATGTGTAACGTAGGCTGATTCGATCGTTTCGACCAATTTTCGTCAAAATCTAAATATAACTCTATATATTGAATTTGAACGCACATTTCAATTTACCGGGGTCACATACTAACTCTAAAAATTCCCGAAAAATATTTTCTAGCTTCGTATTGACGATACGGTCCTAACAAAACTAGTTTCGTCGAATTCTGAGACCGTTGGAAAAATGACCATTTTCCAGTCGATTAAAATCAACTGAAACTGGTCAAACTCGTTTTCCTTCGCCACGCTCACATATTGATTCGAAAAATTATGAAATTTGGAATCTTGTAATAACTTGACATCGCGGATCCAACAAAAGTGGTTTCGTCGAAATCCGAGGTCGTTTGCAAAATTCCCATTTTTAAGGGCCTGAATTCCATAACGACTATTCAGAATTTTCAACTAGACATATCTTTTTATCCCCGCTATGAAAATTTGATTTTTCGAACTCGTTAGAAAGATATTCACAATTAGATTCCATTATTTTTTGTTTCACTAAAATCCGGTTTATCTTGCACCCGGTACATTCAATTGAAGTTTGAAATCGAATTATCGAACTACCGCGCCATTTTCAATTCCTTTTATAATTATATATATAATTATTTATATTCTAACGTCGATCTATATAACTATATATGATTGAATTTTATTCAACATAAATTTCTCGTCGATATTATTTAAAATAATTCATTTCAAATAATCAAAATTCGCTAAAATTGCCAAAATAAAAAATTTAAACTGGCCCAGATTTTCGGGTTGTTACAATCTCCCCCACTTAAAACTTTTCGTCCCCGAAAAGGAACAAAGTCAAAAGTGGTTTGATTAATCAACTCTACGTTCGATCTGGCTTTCATCCTCCAACTTTTCAGTTTCTGAGAATTTTCAAATTCTTCAAAAATTTGGCTAACACCCTAAATTTTCGAAAAATTTCGCCATAACCTCCCCTGCACCAGGAGCCACGGGAAAATCCAGAAATTGCCATTCAGGCCTTCTGATCTCAAAAAGAAAAAGAAAAAGCCAAGTGGTTAGCTAATAGGCTCATAAAATCATCATCACCCAAACGAAACAGTAAATTATTGTAAACATGTACCTATTTGTCGGGTAAACAAATTTTATTCTCGGCTCTAGCCTCCTTGCTATGACCTGTTCAATGTATGTACAAGTATATGCAAGCAAATGCGACAAATTTTCAATACAATTCAATATTTGATCAAATTGGCTAAATGGTTCAAAATTATCAAACAAGTAAACAAACAACACAAACATCAATCCATTAGTTGATTAGCTTTTGAAATTCATACCTTTGATACATAGTCAAAAATCAGATTTTTGATGCCAAATCACAACAATAGGCCCTATCTAATTTTGGTTCTCACACCAGTCAATAGGAAATATATAGAAAGTCCACTTTCGTCACTCGAACATGAATTCTAATGATGGAGCTCCATCATCAAGATCATCTTCGGGCGATTCGAGTGTAATTCTATATTTATCCAGTATATTAAAACTTCAAATACACGTTTGCAAGGCGTATATGCAAAATCTTTATATACTGGACTGTCCAAATCAATACAAATAAATAATCAAATACGAATAATTGATTTAGATTTTCAAAAAAAAATTGTTTTCGTTTGAAAAATATACTCTTCACACTCGTTCTAGGATACTACTGATCCCATCTCTAACGAGTCATTCCCATTGGATATTACTAATCCAATATCTGATGAATCTTTCGTATGCTTCTAATGTGCCTTGTTCTCTGAGCTTTGTAAACCAAAGGTCTGATACCACGATGAAACGACCCGAACTTCCACGGGCTCCGAAGAGAGGAGAAAGAACGAATTGTTTTGAGAATACGACAAAATAGAGCGCAGACGGAAGAACATTTCATTGTATATTACAACAATGCATCAGATTACAAGAATATACAGAGTATAAATGAATATTACACAGAAATATCAGAGATTTAAATTACATTTTAATACATAGCAGCGGAAAATAATACAATACATAACTAGAAGTAGATATACGGATACAAAGCTTTCCGGATATCGTTCCAGCTGTAAACCAGGATCCTGTGAATATAAATCTGCAAAACCAAAACTACTAGCTGCCCGTGTCAAAATAAGGGCACCCAGAGTTTAGGTTAAAACAATAAACTCCCAGTCAGTCATGTGACTGGTGTGAGAACTAAAACAGTTAATCTTTATTTTTAAAGTTAGGTAAATCAAGGGACCACGCCGCTAACGCGGAACGGGTTTCCTCCCAAGAATACCAGTGCATAAAACAAACAGTGCAATGCTAAATAAAGAAAAATGAAGCTATTATAAGACCCAGTTCCCATCACACAATGCAACACAAGCCGGAGGATAGGGTTTTTATCTTATAATAGCCAAGAATGCTCGATACGTGGAAAAACAAATCATTTGATACTATTATAAGTGCATAGTGTATAAAACAACTTCAAATCATAAGTATTAATCATAGGCGACATGAGCGTCCCATGCCACTATGTCGCCATATATAGGTTTACAAATAAGATCGCAAATGGCACGTATTTGGAAATTGGGTTTCCATCTATGAACCGAGGACAGGGATCGTCCTCACCGTCTTCGAGACTCTCTAGCCCGAGCCTCAGGGTCAGAGCGCAGCGATCCTTGGATCGTCAGGGCCGGTCCACCGATGTGGATTAAAATGCCTGAACACTGCGTTTCCCCGCCCTTTGGGGCGTAAATGAGCCAACGAATGGCTCCATCGGACCCGGATCGTCCGATCTAACCGAGGCGCCTCGCAACAGCAACAACCACATAGGTGAAAAGTATATAATTGTCAGGGCTGGTAGGTCACTGACACCACCCTAGCTAGAAAGAAACGCATGCCCTCCCTGAGGTCCTCTCCCGTTTTTGGTTCAGAACCGGGGTGCGAGGCTCGTGAATTCACGTTACACAAAGCTGTGCCACACAGGATGTGCTTTGATCATCATCACAAGGCTTTGCTTTTCAACAGAAGCCTCGATCAATTGCATCTTAGCATGCCACACAGGCAAACCACTCTATGCGTTTGATATCCATCGGTATATAACCCCTGAGCTCGTACGTCTCAGAGAAGGGCATTAAGCAAGAGAATAAATTCTCCGCCGCCAAACAAATATATATTTAATAGAGATCAATCACACAGACTAAAATCCAATGTCAGACACACAGTCCATTTACAAGTCCGTTCTGGGTCTGAACGAAACCGGAGGCACCTAGTACCCCGCATATCCATCGATCTCCAAGTACATCTGGACGATCACCAACTGTTTCCATCTTCTTGGGTGTACAGCCCAATGAAGATCATCGGTAATTACCCAAACGACGTGAAGACCTCTGGTCTTCGACCATCGTCTTCATCTTTGACTTATCGTCGTATCAGTTATTCAGAATGGGATAAACCCGGTCTTTCCGAATAACTCGCGTATATTTAAATAAGTGTCACACAAACACAACATACGCCTCATTCCAATTCATCAGTCACTAACCGTAAATTAATCAAGAGAACAATTCCCCAAATATTAACCCCGAAGGCCAAAACCAACATCAGATCAATATCCAGAAAACCATTCTACTTGGCTAACCGACAGTTAGTTTCTAAATTTTACATTCATAGGGAAAGGTTCCCATTAATTTTATCCAAGATAAATTCCTTGAATTTATTTCCTAATCTTCTTTTGAATTTCGATTCAACTAGTCGGGATTAACGAACCTTACCGAAGTAATCATTTGTTTTAATTTCCCAATCCCAACCTATTCATCCCATGAGGTAAAACTGGTTATACTTCATATCTAACACCACAGTGTTATCGGTAAATTCAATTACCATTTCACGTTCAAATCTAATTAAAGATTTAACTATCGCCTGGAGCAAAACTGGTGATACTCCATTCTCGATCTTTTCAATCTAATTAAAGATTCATTAAAACTCCACTTAGTTTTAATCGTTAACTGGGTTAAAGAATCAGTGTCATTTAAAACACGGTTCACGATAAACCCAAGATCACATTCCATTAATTATCGGGTTAAAGAACAAGTGTTATTTAAAACACCGTTCACGATAAATCCAAAAATCAATACTAATTCGATTCCAATTAAATATCATTTAATTTGTACACTTCATTAAATCTAAATAAAAAGATTTAATCTTTTCTCAACTGGGTTCAAGAACAGTGTTAGTCAAGACACCATTCACGACAAACCCAAATCACATTTGATATTAAATACAAGGCTCTGAATAGAAAATATATCGGCTTATATTCAATATCAAATTCTACGACCAACAAATATCATATTGGAAATAACGATATATATATCTATATCTTTCAAATTCCCATAACAATATCTGTATCATCACGAAATCCAATATCGAAATATTCCGAAGACAATTTCGATTCAAATCCATTCCAATATAATTATTGGAAATTCTGATTATTTTCAAAATCATTTCAAATCCAATTTATTTATTTAAGAATAAATCGAATTATAATTCTAGTTCAAAACTAGTTCATTTCGATAGAAATCTATTTTTATCTTTTCAAATATGGAGTTTTTCATCCCAATTCTTTCTAAATCGTTTCTTATGATTTTACACAAATTATTGATATTTTTAATAATTTTATCAATGCCCGTACAGTCGATTTCCATCAACGGCTATCGAACTGCACTTACAGCGACTTTTCCAAATTTGATTTGGACATAATTCCAAATCTAACCGTTAGATTTCTAATTTCCAATATTCGTTAGAAAGCTCTTTTCGATACGAACCCAACGGTTCCGGTTTTGGGAGAATCCGACGGTCGGATCTCCCGCAATATCCGTTCGAAGTCAATGGTCGAAATTCGCGAACTACCGCGGCGCGGCGCGTTCTATTCAGGCCATTATATTATATATATATATATATATATAATATACTTCGTCGATTTCAATTCAAAACATGCTTTATAAATCGTTTTAAAATTCATTTTCAAAATGGTTTTAACTTCATATTCAATTTCAAATCAAAATTGAATATTCCAATATAAATTCATTTTAAATTCTTTTCAAATCGATTCCTATTCGAGTTCATTTATATTCAAATTCAATTCGAATTCATTTCTATTTATTTTCAATTCGAATTCATTTCTATATAGTTCGAATTTCAAATCTATTCAATTTTCATTGAAGAATTAATAAAATCGATACAAATATCGTTCACGTCAAAATGGCGTCAATCTAACCAACACGGCTTTATATGTTTCTATTTTCAGAAATCCATTTCAAATATTTCTATTTCAAATATTTCTGTTTCAAAACTGGAATGAGGCCCAGTCAATTACCATATAAAGTTAATTATATGGATTTTCTACAAGACATGTATATATCAACAACGATGAATAATCAACCATCATCCAAAGTGCATTCTACACTGTATAAGCATCGAATATAAATACTCAATGCTTATAGCAGCCTGTCAATCAATCGATCGACATACAACTAATTATTGGGATTAGTTTACGTCAAATATCATCCCAATACCCGTGTGGGGTTTCAAACAATCAAACAAAGATTTTATTTGTGCAGTTGGGCGATGTGTAAAATTTATCGTCCCAATCAATGTCCTTCAAATAGGTGTACATAAACAAACCGTCAGGTTTGTAAATGAATATTTAGTTATTCATATTCACGTTAAAAATTATATTTTTAACGACCAAAATATTTTATTCAAACTATGAATATTCTATTCGGTTCATTTATTAAATAAAATGTTATCTTTATTTTTCTAACATATTTTAGAAAATTTCAGCGGCATAACGGCACATTACTAGAAACGGGACAAGGCCTAGCCTTATCCGCAGTCTAGTGAAGGCCCACGCCATTCACACATCAATCAAATCAATTTCATTTCACCAAACAATTCGATTTCAAACCAAATAATCTAACCAACTACACAACCAAACAATTAAACAAACAAGCCATCCATGGTCTGTGGATGACGGGTGTCGGGTGTTACTAAACACCGTCTGCATCCTAGTATATATTTATAACTAGAAAAATTAAATTGAAAGGTGAGAAATTCTCACTGATTAGCTATTCCAACGCTACGACTCTTCTTATGCAGAAATCTTCGTCGTTTCATCTTTCATCACTATTCACTGCCCGTATTCTCTACATATATAAAAATCACATTTTTACTTCGCTATTCAATATAGAAAAATCGAATTTTTACTTCGCTATTCAATATATAAAAATCGAATTTTTACTATGCTATTCAATATATAAAAATCGAATTTTTACTATGCTATTCAATATATAAAAATCTCGCCTTTTTACTATGCTATTCAATATATAAAAATCTCGCCTTTTCAACTATAAAGATTTCTCCTTTTCAAATTTATCATTATAAAAATCACATTTTTATTTTGCTATGCATATAAAGATGATATTTCTAATATTCCTATCATGTAAAAATTATATTTTTAATTCTCTACCTAAACAAAAATCATATTTTTACATCTTCTACATAATAAAGATTATATTTTTAATACTTTAAAAATATAAAAATCATATTTCTAATACTTTAAAAATATAAAAATCATATTTTGACTTTGTTATTCAATATATAAAAATCATATTTTGACTTTGTTATTCAATATATAAAAATCATATTTTGACTTTGTTATTCAATATATAAAAATCATATTTTGACTTTGTTATTCAATATATAAAAATCATATTTTGACTTTGTTATTCAATATATAAAAATCATATTTTTATACAAGTGAAAATCTAATCTTTACACTAGTAAAAATCGAATCCTACCCTCTTCTAAAAATCTAATCTTTTATATACAATTACATATATAATTTCAGTTTTTAACCAAAACAAAATCAGTCTTATTCAAAGAAAAATAATAAAAGAAAACGAGAAAAGAAGAAGAAAAAAAACTTACAGTCGGTGGTCGGCGGTCTACAGAGGATAGGGAGAGGGAGGCGAGCATCGGAGGTCGGCGGTGGGCAGCCGCGAGGCGACGGCGGCTTGGGGCTAGGGGTTCGGGCACGGATCTGAACGGAGGTAGGGGGTCTCGGGACTGGAGGAGAGGCCGGAGGGGAAGGCGCGCAAGTGGGGGGGTGCGGTCACCTCCGGCGATCGCCAGGCGCGAGCTCCTCCGTCTTCTTCCCTTATTCTTCTTTTTTTTTTCTTTTTTTTTTACTGAATCGGTTTTCTGATTGAAGGAAAAGGTAACGGGGGGGTTTATACATGTTTGACCGTTGACCCTTGGGGGGGAGATATTTTAATTTATTTAAATTTTATTTTAAATCACCATAAAGTAACTTTTTACTTCGAACTCGAAATGAGGCCCACCGCCTGTTGTCCATAGCGTTTTACCCCCATTCCGAACACAATGGGATATGTAACGTAGGCCGATTCGATCGTTTCGATCAATTTTCGTCAAAATTTAAATATAACTCTATATATTGAATTTGAACGCGCATTTCAATTTACCGGGGTCACATACTAACTCTAAAAATTCCTGAAAAATATTTTCTAGCTTCGTATTGACGATACGGTCCTAACAAAACTAGTTTCATCGGATTCTGAGACCGTTGGAAAAATGGCCATTTTCCAGTCGATTAAAATCAACTAAAACTGGTCAAACGAGTTTTCCTTTGCCACGCTCACATATTGATTCGAAAAATTATGAAATTTGGAATCTAGCAATAACTTGACATCGCGGATCCAACAAAAGTGGTTTCGTTGAAATCCGAGGTCGTTTGCAAAATTCCCATTTTTAAGGGCCTGAATTCCATAGCGACTATTCAGAATTTTCAACTGGACATATCTTTTTATCCCCGCTATGAAATTTTGATTTTTCGGACTCGTTAGAAAGATATTCACAATTAGATTCCATTATTTTTGGTTTCACTAAAATCCGGTTTATCTTGCACCCGGTACATTCAATTGAAGTTTGAAATCGAATTATCGAACTACCGCGCCATTTTCAATTCCTTTTATAATTATATATATAATTATTTATATTCTAACGTCGATCTATATAACTATATACGATTGAACTTTATTCAACATAAATTTCTCGTCGATATTATTTAAAATAATTCATTTTAAATAATCAAAATTCGCTAAAATTGCCAAAATAAAAATTTTAAACTGGCCCAGATTTTCGGGTTGTTACACTTCGCGTTCCACTTCAGCTTCTTCAAGGAAGTTTGGCTCTACCACTTCAGCAGATTCATGTAGACATTTTCGGAGGTGCGAAACATGAAAGACATTGTGGACTCCAGCTAGTTTTTCAGGTAGCTCTAATCTATAGGCCATCTTCCCAATTTTCTCTAAAATAGGGAACAGACCTACGTACCTTGGTGCTAGCTTCCCTGTGGTTCCAAAACGAATGACGTTTCGTAAAGGAGATACCTTGAGAAAAACTCTGTCTCCAACCTCAAATTCAAGGTCGGTCCTCCTCTTGTCTGCGTAGGATTTTTGTCTGTCTTGGGCTGTCTTCATTCTTCTCCGTATTAAGTCTACTTTCTCTGAAGTCTCTCGGATCATATCTGGTCCAAGTATGAGCTTGTCAGTAGACTCCCATCAACAAGTGGGCGATCGGCACGGTCTTCCATATAAAGCTTCGAATGGCGCCATTCCGGTGGTGGCTTGGTAGTTGTTGTTGTAGGCAAATTCCACCAAAGGAAGATGGTCTTCCCACGTTCCTCCAAAGTCAAGGACGCACAGTCTTAAAAGGTCCTCCAAAACTCTGTTCACTCTTTCTGTCTGGCCGTCGGTTTGGGGGTGATAGGCTGTACTCAAGCATAACTGTGTGCCTACCGCTTCTTGCAGACTCCGCCAAAAGTCACTTGTGAAGATAGGGTCTCGGTCACTAACAATGCTGGAGGGTATTCCATGGAGTCGAACAGTTTCCTTGAGATAAAGAGATGCTAGGGATGAGGCAGTCCTTTTTCTCTTGACAGGTAAAAAGTGGGCGCATTTAGTAAGCCTATCCACTATTACCCAAATGCTAGTGTTGCTTCTTCTAGATCTGGGCAGCCCATCAATGAAGTCCATTGAAATGCTATCCCACTTCCACTGTGGGACCTCTAGAGGATGGAGCAGACCGCCAGGCTTCTTCTGCTACGCCTTAACCTGTTGGCAAGTCATACACTTAGAAACGAAATCTGCCACGTCCTTCTTCATACCGCTCCAAAAGAAAGTTCTCTTTATGTCCTTGTACATTTATATCTCCGCCTGGATGTATCGTCATCTTGGAGTGATGTGCTTCTTCGAGAACCGTCTTTACTAAATCCCCCGTCCGTGGGACGCATAGTCTTCCGTCTCGCCTTAACCAACCCCTATCGTCGATGGAGTATCTGTTGAGGTGACTTGAAGTCTCACCCCCAATTAGCCTATCAATCGTCTCCATAAGCTGAGGGTCTTCGCGTTGTGCTGTCCCTATTGAGTTCAAAAGAGTCGGGCGTACTTCGAGAGATGCTAGCAAGCCCGGTACAAAATCGGAGGAGGGCCTAAAGTTAAAACTGGCTATATACTCCAAGCTTTGCCTTTCTACAAAGAGCGGGCTTAGGGTCAGTTTCTTTCAGCTCAACGCGTCTGCCACTACGTTGCCTTTGCCCGGAGTGTAGGATATCTCGAAATCGTACGAGGCAAGAAACTCCATCCACCTTTGTTGCCTCATGTTAAGGTCCTTCTGCGAGAAGAGATACTTCAAAGATTTATGGTCGGTATACAGTTCGAATTTCTCACCTAGGAGATAGTGGCGCCAAGACTAAAGCGCAAAGACGATGGCGGCCAACTCGAGATCATGGGTTGGGCAGTTCTTTTCGTGCACTTTAAACTGTCTCCCACCATAAGCGACTACCCTTCCTTCTTGCATTAAGACAACGCCTAGCCCTGTCCCACATGCATCTGTATAAACTGTGAACATCTTGCTTCCGTCTGGCAGAGTCAGGACTGGGGTTGTTGTTAGAGCCCTTTTTAGGCGTTGGAAAGCCAACTCGCAATCCAAGTCCCAATTGAATACTAGATTCTTCTTTGTCAGCCTTGTGAGTTGAGCTGATATTTTTGCAAAGTCTCTGATGAATTTCCGATAGAAGCCTGCTAGCCCGAGAAAGCTTCGGACTTCTGTTGCGTTCCTAGGTGTCTTCCAATCTTGTACCGCTACTACTTTAGCAGGGTCCACAGCTAACCCTTCTTTACATGCCCAAGAAACCTTACTTCCTCTCTCCAAAAGTGGCATTTGGAGAATTTGGCTTTTAGCTGATGGACTCGCAGAGTTTCCATGGTTGCCCTTAGATGCTGAGCATGTTCTTCTTCACTCTTTGAGAAGATCAAGATATCGTCTACGAAAACCACTACGAACTTGTTGATGAATTCTCTGAACATCCTACTCATCAGGCCCACGTAGTAAGCGGGTGTGTTTTTTAAGCTGAAAGGCATGACAAGCCATTCAAAGAAGTCGTCTGGGGTTCTAAATGTTGTCTTATCGATGCTATCTTCAGCCACCCTTAGCTGATGAAATCCGGTCGCTAAATCGAGTTGGGAGAAAACTGACGCTCCTACAAGCTGATCAAACAGATCGTCAATTCTGGGGAGAGGGTGCCTATTCTTTTTCGTTAGCTTGTTGAGCTCCCTATAGTCAACACATAAACGGAGTGAACCATCCGCCTTTGTAGCGAACACCACTGGAGCGCCCCATTCTGAAATGCACCATCTGATGAACCACTTCTCTAGAAGTTCTTTAACCTGTTTACTGAGCTCTTTCCTTTCCCGTGGAGCCATGTGTCTAACGGGCAGCGCAACGGGCTTTGCATTATCTACAAGATATATGCGGAAGTCTATCTACTACTTCGGAGGTAAGCCCTTCACCTCTTCGAAGACGTCCGGATATTCACGGACCACCGTAACCGATTGCAAACTCTCAACAGAACATCTAGCGATTCAAGATAACTAAGCATAACCGCATACGAGGGATTACAAGTAATTTCCAGAGTATTACCGAGTTGGGTCAGAAGCCTAACCACCCTTTTCTCACAATCAAGGATGGCACCATTACTGGATAGCCAATCCATGCCCAAAATCAAACCATATCCCGAGAAGCCCAAAACAAAGGCACTACATCTAAATTCTACGCTTAGAATAGAAATTTTCAATCACACACAGATCATAGATGTAACACCCCACCTCCGCTATGGTCACTCACAAAGGGAATGCACTAGGTTTGGAGGAGTATTATTGGTAAACATGCACAGAAATATTACAAGACAGAACATATATAAAATAGCGGAAGTAAAATCAAACTTTCATAACATGAATAAATAAGGTCTAAAGCCTTTTACATCAGAGTACATCAAAACCTGTCTTGCAATAATAAAGAAGCATAAAGACTTTTTCATAAATTATTCCCCAAGAAAAAGCAGTAAAGTAGCCATAGCCAGGAAAAGTCCAAGCCATCCATGATGACCTTCAAGCAGAAGAAGTCCGAACTAAACAGCAGTGTTTCCTCCCTGTAACCTAGGGGGGGAAACGGAAGAAAAGAGGCGAAACAAAACGGGTCAGTCAAAAAGACTGAGTAAGCCCTATCTACTATTAGTATAAAAACTAGTAAAGTTAACTGACATGAGAAACTGAGATGAACATAAGCATGATAACAAGATAGATAAGCTAAATCAAAATAACAGGATGAACTACTGAACTCAGATACACTAGGGTGTCGTGATAAACTACGATGTCAAGATAAAACAAGGTATCACATTGTCAGGTTTCTATCAAGTATAATATCCCAAGATATCTATCGCATATAACGTCCCATGGCATCTATCCTGTATATCCGCTCTGCACCTACCGTACTAGTACCCCAACTGTATTACGTGTTATCCGTGAATGACCCTTACTCAAAAGTCGTGTAATGGTCCATGTCAACCTAATATGCCGCATATATAGGTTACTCAACTCATATGTTTCTTTCCATGTATAAGTTCAGTCCTTTGCCGTAGGCTGTACGGGCTTTCCCATGTAAACGGTTTATCCTTGAAGTTGTTTTGGACTGCAACCCTTGATCTAGTTGTGTTTCCTTACCATGAACTATCACGCGTCCACTTAGGATTTATGCCACCTAGGACCGCTAGGGATTATGCTACCTAATGGACGTTTCCGTGTCTCGGTTTGGGTTTTGGCCATCTAGGACCACTAGGGATTACGCCACCCGTCAACCGCGCCCTTGATCCCACGTATGTATCGTGAATCATTTTCCATGTCTAGATGCACATGTTCCCCAATGTGCCATCCGAGTTCCGTGCCAGGGCAAATCAAGAAATACGGAACTCGGTCGGGAGCTTTTAATCGTCTGCCGATGTAGATATCAAGGTCTGTTTTTGTACCCGTGGCTATGGTCCCACGTGACCCCTCCCTCAACTACTGAAAGGCAATCCAAGAAAAATCATGTATAAGAACCACTCCACGGCCCCACTATAGCCCAATTTCCTACGGGCCAACCTCACCCATGACTCGATAGCAAGCACATGGTCTGTTGGGGGTTCCCTGCCTTTCCGCACGTACACGATTGACTAAAGATGGTAGGTAGTCGGCGATGCGCTATCCAGGGCAAAAACAAGAATCGTCGACTCCACGCTAATCCATCCCAGTCTTTAGGTTGCTCGCATACCAACCAAGGCATACTCTTGGTCCTTCTAACGCAGACCTTAACCTCTCATGGGCCTAGTATAATTACCTGGCAGCCCACAGAGGGATCCTAAGAATATCCTCACGTCCCCCGAAGCTTCCACTTCGGCACCCAGTGCGCTGGAGCTTTTATCCAAGTCAGATAACTTGCTCCCCCTCGTATGCTAAGCGATGACCTACCGTATCAGGTTACTCATCGTTTTGAGAATTAGTCCTATGTCCTTAGCTAAGAATTATTACTTAGTTACCCTTAACTAAGGTTTACCACTTAGCTTCCTTTCCCGTTATCCTTGAATAACCACGGTTTTCTACCTAGTTCTTCTAGCTAGGGTTTGTCTATTGGGTTAAGTGTTATCATTCAAGTCCATGACTTAACCCGCCCACGAATCACATCAAAGATTGGCTAAGTATTTAAGTTCAAGACTTAGTCCCACAAGTTGGTTAAGTGTACCCAGAGGCTCATGACTTAACCCTATCAAGTCAAATTGGTCAAGTACTAGCTTACCTTAATCCTATCGGATTATCTTGCTAGATCGATTAAGCATAGATTATCTTCATCAAATTATCGAGTCGGATTGGTTAAGTATAGGTTGGCTTAACCCCATCCTCTAATCGTACTACAATAGTTAAGTATATTCTAAAAAGGTCTTGTGACTTAACCTTATCAGGTCCGCGTATTAGATTGGTTAAGTGTAAGATACTTAACCCCATCAAATCATCATGTATAATTGGTTAAGTATAAGTTGCTTAACCCCATTAAATTATCACGTTAAGTTGGTTAAGTATTGGTTACTTAACCTCATTGAATTACCGAGTTTAAATTGGTTAAGTGTTTAACTTAACCCCATCGAATTACCGTGTTTAGATTAGTTAAGTGTGGATTACTTAACCCCATCTAATTACCGTGTCGGATTAGTTAGGTGCAAATTACTTAACCCCATCCCCTAATCATCTTGTATGGTTAAGTGTCATTAAGAAAACTTACTTAACCTTGCCAAATTATCATGTTGGATTGATTAAGTGTTGGTTTACTTAATCCCCGTCCACTAGTCGTATAAAAATGGTTAAGCGTCATTAGGCAAATCAAATCACTTAACCTACCCAACCTTGTCATGTTTTGTTAAGTATCATTAGCCTAACCAATTTACTTAACCCATTTACCCATGTCTTATTTGGTTAAGAGTCATTAATCAAATTAACTTAAACCTATCATGTGGCATTAATTACTTAATGCACCCCAACCTCTCACATTAGACTTTGTTGTGGTTACTAGTTAAGCCGGTCGGTTCCGGGTAGCTTTACACCACAACTTGGTCTAACCTCGGGTTCAAGCACAACATGACCAACTTCTCACATTGGGTCCTATTGTTTGCAACTACTAGTTAGGCCGGTCGGTTCCGGGTAGTTTTACGTTGCAAACTCAACCCAACCTCGAGTTGGCCACTTTCATGTTTAGTCTAGTGTCATGTTCATAGTTAAGTTTTCAAGCAATTGGGTGGACCTCACTTAATAGGTAAATTCCCAATGGGTAGACCTAACTTAATAGGTAAATTCCCAAGCTTATGTTTTTATGCATACTTACATGTCAACTTCCATGTTATGATTCAAGTCATGTTTTCAAGTTGTATTTTCATGTCATTAGAAATTACCCATAACATAACCCAACGCTTTTAAACTCGCATATACGTTCGCAACAACTTAATGGATTAAAAGAAGAGACTTGGCAAAGGCATGACAAAAATGGATATTAAGCCACAAGTTAATCATGGTGGCAAATGAGGCACAAATGTGTTCATTAGCTTGCATGTTACATTCTTAAGCCTCAAAATCATGCATAAACCCAAACTTGGCACATAAACGAATCATGGTGACAAAAGACATGGAATGATGATTGAAACTCGCATGTATCATCATATAAGGGTTATGACTTCATATGCAAGTTGACATAAAGATTATGAAGGTTCTCATGTTGCATAATGCAACATTTCAACATAAAGGTTGAAGCTTTTAGCTCATAAGATCAAGATAATGACTTCATAAGCTTGCATGACATGATAGCATGTATCATTCTCAATGATCAAACCCAAACTTGCAACATGAACTTTTAACTTCATAGTTAATATCTAAGAGTAGGGAAAGGGCTTACATTGTTATGAAGGCACAAATCGAAATGCAAAACAAAGATTGTGATGAAGCCTATGCATGCCATCACCCAAAAACCCAAAGATGAACACTCCAAATCAATAAAAACCCCATCTTTATGAACAAAGATCAAAGCTTTAGCCTTGAGATCAACTTGAGAAGCTCTCATACTAACATAGGGACTCTCTAATACTCTCATGATCATGAAACCTCTCATAGAAATGAAGTGGAGGCTAGGATAGTTGAGTGGAGGCCACGAGAGTAGCAATTTTGCCATAGTTTAGTTGCATGAATGAATAATGAGGGGTTAGGATAGGTTAAGGTCTTATTTATAGATTAGGCAAGTGTTTTAGGCCATAGGATTAAACCTAGATTCAATCCAAGCCATCAAAGCATGTCTTGGGGAAGAAGTCAAGTGTAGGAACCATCTAGGGCCTTTAGATTAAAGATGAACCATGAGAACTATCCAAATGCAAAATCTGCATTTGAGCGAATCGGCCCACGGGTTGACAGCCAAACACCCTGGATTAACCCCTAGTCGACCCAGCGGGCTCGGGTGGACCTCAAAAATTGGCCTGTTCGGTTATTCCCCTCTCCCAATTCGATGTTTTGAACATTTTTGCATATTTATTTATTAAATTTTCAATTATATATATATATATCAATATATATATATTTCTCTGCGCAACCCATTTCACTTAATTAAGTATACTTTAATTTGGGAATTTTTCGTGAAACTTTGCGAGGCCATATCTTGGTCATACGGACTCCGATTTTCGAAAACTCGGACTCTATTTCGCGTATTTTTCCGAGAAGAACGCAATGGCATAGCCCGTTTCCCTTGATTCAGATTTTACAATTTAATTCTGCCTCCATTTATGTTATAACAGGTTATTGAAAATACGGGTTGTTACATTCTCCCCACCTTTTAGGATTTCGTCCCCGAGATCTCCAAGTTAGGAAGAACATATCCTACCATCCATCATCCATCTACTCAAAACATCATCCACAAGCAACCATTGTCCTTAGATGATTTCTAATGCTGTATGAATATATGCAAAACGTGTGTGTACATGTTCCTTAGCTAATGCTAATGATCAGGCCTGAATAATCTTTCTAATGCAAAATATGTATAGTGCCATGAATCCAACATGTATGCAAATAGTCCTAGCCATATAGGTACTATATGCGTGCACAATCATTCATTCATATGCAACAACCGCATGATAATACATTCGATTTCATCCATAAACAAGTATAAATACTCGTGCATATGCAATATGAAATGTGACCGAGTCGAGCTAGTATCTAATGTGTATTCGCGCATCCACGAGCAACCACTTGCAACCACTTGCAACCATATCAATCATAACATGTTTCAAATACATGTTTACATCCATAGGGTTCTACCTAGAATTCCCTGGAACAGGGTCGAGAAGAAAAACAAGACAAACTCCTTACAGGGTTTGTAACAGAAAATAGGACCGAGAGGATGTCCACAAAAGATAGCCTACAAGTAAGCTCTACAGAAAACAGGGATCAAGGATATACTCCCAAAAGAGATATCATGCGCGTATATAGTCTTTGACCATCAGAGTCGTATTTCCTCGAGCTTAATTCCATTGTGCCTTGACCGTCTTTTAACTTCGCGATTTCGTAGCTTCCTATTTCCTGTTTCCATAACATGAGCTGGAACTCATTTCTTCGTCGCCTCTCGTTCCACTTGCACACTTGGCGCAAACATGACTGCGTACTCATGATCTCATGCAAGCTTTCCAAAATTCACTAGTGAATCTCGGACCTCGTACCACAAGGTATTCCACGTAGAAGAACTTTCTCTTGAAAGTAAACAGATGCCAACCAGGTTATCAAGCGCACTTACTAGGTTGATTTCTATAACCCACGCATAAGTGAAGTAAACCATCCGTCTTATCGGCGAACACCACTCGATCGGGCTTCAAATTTCCAATAAAGGCATCAAGGGATTCTAAGTAACTAGTCATGACAGAACCTCAAAAAGGTTACACGATACTTCGAGGGTATTACCAAGGCTAGTCAAAAGGTCTAACTACCCTCCTATCAAAACCGAGAGTGGCATCCCCTACTGTATAACCACTTCATCCCTAGAATCCATCCATGGCTTATAAACATAAGCATTATTTCCAAACTCAACACTTGGCATAGACATTCTCAAATCCAAACAAGTCATGTATAAATGGACTGATTCTCCAATAGGACTTTGAGACAAAAATGGGATTCTCTATTATGCTAGTACTTAAGGTGCAGAGACTCAACTATCGAAGCAGACTTAAATGATACGAACAACGAAGTCCTAACGGGATGGTAGAGAAGAAAAGCTAAACCTTTAACGAGATCGTTACCCTCATTCCGAGGTACTCTAGAAATGAGAGCATACTACTGCCCTCCCGATGATCTTGTCCTTGTCCCATGATACTTAACTATCCGTCCCGTTCCACCATGCCAAAGGTACTCTCTCGTCATGGGTTTCATTGTTCATCTTTCTCTCTCATTCTGGGTTGAGCCATACCAATAAGTTGTTCATCCTTAAACTCGCATCCTTCATCCTCTTTCTCACTATCCTTTCTTATAACGCGGCCATTGGTCTCTCGAGAACCACCTCCATCGCATGGAAAGTACTTTCGTAGATAGAAAAGACTAGTCACAGTTAAAACCACTGTGACTACAGATGGAGGAAAGAAAGGAAAAGAGATTTAATTAAGGAAACAAGGATAATGCTAATGGCCTTTGGGGAATAGCCTTTTCTTTTTAAAAGAAAACTTTCTTGAAAAATGCTTCTTTATAAACGATTTTCAAATAGTTTTCAGAAGGTCTTTAAAAACTTTTGCCCAATCTGGTAACCTTCTGCTCTGATACCAAATGTAACACCCCACCTCCGCTAGGGTCACTCACAAAGGGAATGCACTAGGTTTGGAGGAGTATTATTGGTAAACATGCACAGAAATATTACAAGAAAGAACATATATAAAATAGCGGAAGTAAAATCAAACTTTCATAACATGAATAAATAAGGTCTAAAGCCTTTTACATCAGAGTACATCAAAACCTGTCTTGCAATAATAAAGAAGCATAAAGACTTTTTCATAAATTATTCCCCAAGAAAAAGCAGTAAAGTAGCCATAGCCAGGAAAAGTCCAAGCCATCCATGATGACCTTCAAGCAGAAGAAGTCCGAACTAAACAGCAGTGTTTCCTCCCTATAACCTGGGGGGGAGAAACGGAAGAAAAGAGGCGAAACAAAATGGGTCAGTCAAAAAGACTGAGTAAGCCCTATCTACTATTAGTATAAAAACTAGTAAAGTTAACTGACATGAGAAACTGAGATGAACATAAGCATGATAACAAGATAGATAAGCTAAATCAAAATAACAGGATGAACTACTGAACTCAGATACACTAGGGTGTCGTGATAAACTACGATGTCAAGATAAAACAAGGTATCACATTGTCAGGTTTCTATCAAGTATGATATCCCAAGATATCTATCGCATATAACGTCCCATGGCATCTATCCTGTATATCCGCTCTGCACCTACCGTACTAGTACCCCAACTGTATTACGTGTTATCCGTGAATGACCCTTACTCAAAAGTCGTGTAATGGTCCATGTCAACCTAATATGCCGCATATATAGGTTACTCAACTCATATGTTTCTTTCCATGTATAAGTTCAGTCCTTTGCCGTAGGCTGTACGGGCTTTCCCATGTAAACGGTTTATCCTTGAAGTTGTTTAGGACTGCAACCCTTGATCTAGTTGTGTTTCCTTACCATGAACTATTGCGCGTCCACTTAGGATTTATGCCACCTAGGACCGCTAGGGATTATGCTACCTAATGGACGTTTCCGTGTCTCGGTTTGGGTTTTGGCCACCTAGGACCACTAGGGATTACGCCACCCGTCAACCGCGCCCTTGATCCCACGTATGTATCGTGAATCGTTTTCCATGTCTAGATGCACATGTTCCCCAATGTGCCATACGAGTTCCGTGCCAGGGCAAATCAAGAAATACGCAACTCGGTCGGGAGCTTTAAATCGTCTGCCGATGCAGATATCAAGGTCTGTTTTTGTACCCGTGGCTATGGTCCCACGTGACCCCTCCCTCAACTACTGAAAGGCAATCCAAGAAAAATCATGTATAAGAACCACTCCACGGCCCCACTATAGCCCACTTTCCTACGGGCCAACCTCACTCATGACTCGATAGCAAGCACATGGTCTGTTGGGGGTTCCCTGCCTTTCCGCACGTACACGATTGACTAAAGATGGTAGGTAGTCGGCGATGCGCTATCCAGGGCAAAAACAAGAATCGTCGACTCCACGCTAATCCATCCCAGTCTTTAGGTTGCTCGCATAGCAACCTAGGCATACTCTTGGTCCTTCTAACGCAGACCTTAACCTCTCATGGGCCTAGTATAATTACCTGGCAGCCCACAGAGGGATCCCAAGAATATCCTCACGTCCCCGGAAGCTTCCACTTCGGCACCCAGTGCGCTGGAGCTTTTATCCAAGTCAGATAACTTGCTCCCCCTCGTATGCTAAGCGATGACCTACCGTATCAGGTTACTCATCGTTTTGAGAATTAGTCCTATGTCCTTAGCTAAGAATTATTACTTAGTTACCCTTAACTAAGGTTTACCACTTAGCTTCCTTTCCCGTTATCCTTGAATAACCACGGTTTTCTACCTAGTTCTTCTAGCTAGGGTTTGTCTATTGGGTTAAGTGTTATCATTCAAGTCCATGACTTAAACCGCCCACGAATCACGTCAAAGATTGGCTAAGTATTTAAGTTCAAGACTTAGTCCCACAAGTTGGTTAAGTGTACCCAGAGGCTCATGACTTAACCCTATCAAGTCAAATTGGTCAAGTACTAGCTTACCTTAATCCTATCGGATTATCTTGCTAGATCGATTAAGCATAGGTTATCTTCATCAAATTATCGAGTCGGATTGGTTAAGTATAGGTTGGCTTAACCCCATCCTCTAATCGTACTACAATGGTTAAGTATATTCTAAAAAGGTCTTGTGACTTAACCTTATCAGGTCCGCGTATTAGATTGGTTAAGTGTAAGTTACTTAACCCCATCAAATCATCATGTATAATTGGTTAAGTATAAGTTGCTTAACCCCATTAAATTATCACGTTAAGTTGGTTAAGTATTGGTTACTTAACCTCATTGAATTACCGAGTTTAAATTGGTTAAGTGTTTAACTTAACCCCATCGAATTACCGTGTTTAGATTAGTTAAGTGTGGATTACTTAACCCCATCTAATTACCGTGTCGGATTAGTTAGGTGCAAATTACTTAACCCCATCCCCTAATCATCTTGTATGGTTAAGTGTCATTAAGAAAACTTACTTAACCTTGCCAAATTATCATGTTGGATTGATTAAGTGTTGGTTAACTTAATCCCCATCCACTAGTCGTATAAAAATGGTTAAGCGTCATTAGGCAAATCAAATCACTTAACCTACCCAACCTTGTCATGTTTTGTTTAGTATCATTAGCCTAACCAATTTACTTAACCCATTTACCCATGTCATATTTGGTTAAGAGTCATTAATCAAATTAACTTAACCCTATCATGTGGCATTAATTACTTAATGCACCCCAACCTCTCACATTAGACTTTGTTGTGGTTACTAGTTAAGCCGGTCGGTTCCGGGTAGCTTTACACCACAACTTGGTCTAACCTCGGGTTCAAGCACAACATGACCAACTTCTCACATTGGGTCCTATTGTTTGCAACTACTAGTTAGGCCGGTCGGTTCCGAGTAGTTTTACATTGCAAACTCAACCCAACCTCGAGTTTGCCACTTTCATATTTAGTCTAGTGTCATGTTCATAGTCAAGTTTTCAAGCAATTGGTAGACCTAACTTAATAGGTAAATTCCCAATGGGTAGACCTAACTTAATAGGTAAATTCCCAAGCTTATGTTTTTATGCATACTTACATGTCAACTTCCATGTTATGATTCAAGTCATGTTTTCAAGTTGTATTTTCATGTCATTAGAAATTACCCATAACATAACCCAACGCTTTTAAACTCGCATATACGTTCGCAACAACTTAATGGATTAAAAGAAGAGACTTGGCAAAGGCATGACAAAAATGGATATTAAGCCACAAGTTAATCATGGTGGCAAATGAGGCACAAATGTGTTCATTAGCTTGCATGTTACATTCTTAAGCCTCAAAATCATGCATAAACCCAAACTTGGCACATAAACGAATCATGGTGACAAAAGACATGGAATGATGACTAGAAACTCGCATGTATCATCATATAAGGGTTATGACTTCATATGCAAGTTGACATAAAGATTATGAAGGTTCTCATGTTGCATAATGCAACATTTCAACATAAAGGTTGTAGCTTTTAGCTCATAAGATCAAGATAATGACTTCATAAGCTTGCATGACATGATAGCATGTATCATTCTCAATGATCAAACCCAAACTTGCAACATGAACATTTAACTTCATAGTTAATATCTAAGAGTAGGGAAAGGGCTTACATTGTTATGAAGGCACAAATCGAAATGCAAAACAAAGATTGTGATGAAGCCTATGCATGCCATCACCCAAAAACCCAAAGATGAACACTCCAAATCAATAAAAACCCCATCTTTATGAACAAAGATCAAAGCTTTAGCCTTGAGATCAACTTGAGAAGCTCTCATACTAACATAGGGACTCTCTAATACTCTCATGATCATGAAACCTCTCATAGAAATGAAGTGGAGGCTAGGATAGTTGAGTGGAGGCCATGAGAGTAGCAATTTTGCCATAGTTTAGTTGCATGAATGAATAATGAGGGGTTAGGATAGGTTAGGGTCTTATTTATAGATTAGGCAAGTGTTTTAGGCCATAGGATTAAACCTAGATTCAATCCAAGCCATCAAAGCATGTCTTGGGGAAGAAGTCAAGTGTAGGAACCATCTAGGGCCTTTAGATTAAAGATGAACCATGAGAACCATCCAAATGCAAAATCTGCATTTGAGCGAATCGGCCCACGGGTTGACAGCCAAACACCCTGGATTAACCCCTAGTCGACCCAGCAGGCTCGGGTCGACCTCAAAAATCGGCCGGTTCGGTTATTCCCCTCTCCCAATTCGCTGTTTTGAACATTTTTGCATATTTATTTATTAAATTTTCAATTATATATATATATATATATCAATATATATATATATTTCTCTGCGCAACCCATTTCACTTAATTAAGTATACTTTAATTTGGGAATTTTTTGTGAAACTTCGCGAGGCCATATCTTGGTCATACGGACTCCGATTTTCGAAAACTCGGACTCTATTTCGCGTATTTTTCCGAGACGAACGCAATGGCATAGCCTGTTTCCCTTGATTCAGATTTTACAATATAATTCTGCCTCCATTTATGTTATAATAGGTTATTGAAAATACAGGTTGTTACAATAGACAAATGAGCTGGGCCCCCAATTGGATTTGAAACAATTAAGGGGTCCTCTACCATACTAGTTTCTAGGTGCAGAGATTCTACTAAAGCAGATGAAATAAAGGAGTGTGATGCGTGAGTCAAATAAAGTGCGAACTGGGTGATCATAAAGATAAACTACACTTTCTACAGAAGTATTTATACCTCGCTGTTGCAGAGGTGGTGCTTCTAGCGCATGAACCTGTTCCCCTGAGGTGGATCCAGCCTTCTGCCCCTGCCCTCACTTCTTTGGGCAATCCTTAGCCATGTGGCCTGTCTCACCACAAGAAAAGCACCCACCATTCACTTGGCCTTTTTTTCCGGCAATCTTTCACTAAGTGCCCCACTTTGCCACAGAAATTACACTTCCTCTTCTCTTGGGACTTGTTGTCTTTCCCGCCCTTCTTAAAGTCTGTCTTCTTAGGCTGTAAACCCTCTTTCTTCCCTTGAGAGCCTTCTGCCTTTGTCTCCTTCTTGCCCTTATCCTCTTCGTTCAGCAATGCCATCTGCACCAAACTTTCATACGTAGCTCCCATGAGTATATGGGTCATCGCCAAACTGTGTAATGGCTCATTCAATCCTTTGATAAAGCGGAGAGCCTTCTTGTGCGGAGTGTTGACTAGGT
This sequence comes from Allium sativum, assembly GCA_030737875.1. Lineage (NCBI taxonomy): Eukaryota > Viridiplantae > Streptophyta > Magnoliopsida > Asparagales > Amaryllidaceae > Allium > Allium sativum. Next base: position 181,061,136 of record CM060913.1, on the reverse strand, counting down.
CCAGTCCGAACCTAGCCAGCTGATCGAACTGATTAACATACTCTTTGACTGTCATATTCCCTTGCTTAAGAAATAAGAATTTCTCCAATTGAAGACTCCTTTCAGCTTCTGAGAGAAATTTAACCTCAAACCTTGCCCTAAAGTCCTCCCATGTTTCCACTGGTCTTTCTGCATTGGTAACTTCCCACCAGTAGGAAGCCTCGCCTTTAAGTAGCCATACTGTCAGTTGTACCTTCTGCCTATCTTATACCTCAAAGATGACGAATAAGTCCTCGGTTTCCTTCAGCCAGTTCCTGGCTGCCACGAAGGACTCGGTTCCATGAAAGTCCTTCCCTCCCATAGCTTTGAAATCTTTACATATCTCAGCAAAAGCATTACCACGCGGAGGAGGTGGAGGAGGAGGAGGTGCTGCAGCAGCTGGATGATTTTCTGCAGCTGGACCATTTCCTGCAGCTGGGGGAGGAGGAATAGTGGGACCTGGCTGATTGGCCCTTGCTTCTAAGAATCGTCTGTACCAACCAGGTATTGGTACACCCTCTGGCAAGTTAAGTTCTTCGGACATGCTGAAACAAAAAGGATAGATTCAAAACGAAGGATATAAGATAGTACCTATGGCTTTGGAGGACTATTCCTTTTTAAAATAAAATAACATTTTATCTTTAAAAATGCTTCTTTAAATTTTCATTTGAAAATAAATTTTCAAAACTTTTTATCTTATCTGGTAAACCTATGCTCTGATACCAAGTGAAACACCCCACCTCCGTTAGGGTCACTCTCAAAGGGAATGCCCTAATTTTGGTGGAGGTTTATAAGTATAAGTCACAGATACAAAAGACAGATATATAAATACACATATTTTTGAACAGCGGAAAACAACAGCAACTTTTATTTCATCAAAATATGTGTCACACAAACCATGCCATAATTGTCTTACAATACTTCCAAAAACATTACATTTTCATAATTGTCTTGATTTCATAACTTAAAGAAGCATAAAAACATAAGTAAACTGCATAAGTCCCCATAATTGCTATCCAAAGCCATAGTCCAAAACGAAAGAGATCCAAGCAATACATTCTTTCTCTTCAAGCTGGATGTGAAAACTGGTCAAGCTGCGGTATTCCCTCCTTGTGGACCTTGGGGGGGAACGAAAGAAAAGAAGACGAAAGAAAAGTAGAGTTAGACATAAAGCCTGAGTAAGTCTAGGACTATTCAGTCTATGAATAAGGAAATGAGCATTATAAGTACAAACTGGAAATGGGAAAGCACCATAAACTAAGTTAAGTTGTCTAGAGTCGAATACACTATCGTACCCCATATTAATCTCTGCACCCCCAGTAAACTAGTTCCCAACTGGTACGCCAAAATCAGGGTGAAGTGATCCTTTTTAATGATCGGCTCCTACTCGTATAGTTACATGTGTCTTACGGCCCCCGATGTTGTAGCTACCTATGCTGGTCCCACCATGGGGTGTATCAAGTCCCATGGTAGCGGCCCGACACAATTCTAGAATGCACAGGTATACTACTGGTGCCCAGTGCCTAATTTTTCTGCGTCGGAGTGTGTGCACGCCCGCACCCCGTTAGAACCTACACTGCTGCACCACCCCCGTCGATTTGACCTCTTACAATCAGCCCAGTAATCGTGCCCCACCATGCCTAGTTCAGGGTATCCTAATACACCTTGTAGGGTTACTGCTGAAAAGGGTCCCACGCTACTAGGTTTTCTATTTGTAGCCAACATGCTATGTTGGTTAAGTGTTCTGTATAAACCTAACCCCCAATCAGTCTGTATAGTTTAGCATGTTCAATTTGATTAAGTATTAATTCAATTTACTTAATCCTATCAATCCTGACTCAGCCTTAATTGTCTTATTAAAGCCACAACCACTCACATTAGACAGGTATTGTTATGACTGCCTGTTGCCGGTTGGGTCCGGGCAGTCTTACGTCACAACTCAGTCTAACCTCGGGTCTTTATTGGGCTCAGTGTTTAACCACCCACATTGGATAGGTATTGTTGTGACTACTAGACAGCCGGGCAGGTTTATGTCACAACGCAATCCAACCTCGGGTTAAACACATCGTATTTTCTAAGTTTACATATTTTGTCTCTTTTCTTTTTATATGTAAATATTTGCGGCCCATTATTCAGATCCATTATTCTTGGGTATAGTAATTTATACCATTTAAAATGTCATGAATCGTTGGCATGTGCCAAACATGCCAACACATTTATTTTAATTAACCCCGACGTATTCCCCATTTGTACGTAATAATATAACATATGTTGGGCTTCAACATTTTAGCCCAACTTAGCCACATAAAAAGGGGAGGCTTAGAACATGATGTATATGTATTCTAAGTAACATCAAAAAGGGGTGTGTAAACGCATGAACTTGCAACATAGCGGTCTAATTAACATAAATTAGGCACTTGTGAACTTGCATTGTAATAGCATATAATCTTGACATAAAACATACCTAAACATGAATCATGGTTTTAAGCTAGTCATGTAAACTTGCATTTAAAATGTGAATCTAACTTAATTATGTGTCACATATATATATCATATGATTTTGATAACAACATAGGCCTAAAACATATTTCCAATTAGGCATAACACCAAACGTAATCTAGTCATGTTCATAGAGTCAACACAAGTTCACAAAGATGCTTACTTTTGTTACTAATACAAAAGTATGGTTTTCACTTGAATCAATGATGCCTATTCCAACATATATTCATATGAATCATAATACCCAATTGGATCCAACTACACTAAATTTGATCATAAAAACATACATAGAAGGATCGTAAATCATGTTGGCATAATAGTGAATCATATACTTGCATGAATCTTAACTTGGCTGTAATAAACTACCACAAACATATAGTTGCTAACTTTCAACATGAATCATATACTTGCAAATATCCAATGGGTCTAACATCATTATACCACAACATCCCAAATCTATTCATAATTAGAATCATAGCAACATACAAGTATGAATTATCATCACCACAAATTTAGTACAATTCCATTTCTCGTTTTACACAAATCAAATCTCAATTATCCATTCACATCGGAATAGCACTCTACCTACAAAGTATGACGAATCTTCAATTCAAGATTCTGAATTCTGAATTTGGAGATGCTATCCGTTGTTGTAGGCATTGTTTTGATTTAATTGTCGTGGCTTTAAGCTTTTGAATCGACTCCTAATCGTCTCTCAATTTTGACGGCTACTCCTAGTCTTTCTTCAGCAGCATGACGGTCTCATTCTCATTTTTATTTGTGTGAATTAGGTGGAGTCTTAGGTCCTTTATATAGAGTTTGTGAATTGATTTGAGTCGTCAATGGAGCTTAGATTAATATTAGCCGTTCGTTTTAAATAGAAACCAATCAGGACCTGAGACCTAGCCCTAGTGACAAGATGAAGCTCAGAAATTCGGCCAAGTACAGACCAGGCCAGCCAGGAGGGGCTGGGTTCGACCTGGCTCAGGGGCCAGGTCGACTACCAGTCGACCTGGGTGCCCCAGGTCGACTACCCAGTCGATCTGGGTACCTTGGGCGGGAAGATTCCCTCCCAGCCCAATCAGGGTCCAATTTTTGAATTATGTACTTGTTTCTGAACTGTTTCTGTCTGTTTGAATTTTAAACTGAATTCTGAAACTTCCGGAGGTCATATCTTCCTCATACGGAGTCCGTTTTACGCAAACTCGGACACTATCTCAAGAAGAATTCCGAGACGAACGCAATGGCGTATCTCATTTCCCTTAATTCTTTGATTTGAAATTAATTATACTTTAATTTATGAATTTTACTGTTATAGAATATACGGGGTGTTACAGGGTTTATCGTGAACAGTGTCTTAAATAACACTTGTTCTTTAACCCGATAATTAATGGAATGTGATTTTGGGTTTATCGTGAACCGTGTTTTAAATGACACTGATTCTTTAACCCAGTTAAAGATTAAAACTAAGTGGAGTTCTAATGAATCTTTAATTAGATTGAAAAGATCGAGAATGGAGTATCACCAGTTTTGCTCTAGGCGATAGTTAAATCTTTAATTAGATTTGAATGTGAAATGGTAATTGAATTTACCGATAACACCGTGGTGTTAGATATGAAGTATGACCAGTTTTGCTTCATGGGATGAATAGGTTGGGATTGGGAAATTAAAACAAATGATTACTTCGGTAAGGTTCGTTAATCCCGACTAGTTGAATAGATATTCAAAGAAGATTAAAGAATAAATTTAAAAAAAATTATCTTTGATAAAATTAATGGGAACCTTTCCCAAAGTATAAGAATATTTGAATAAAAATATATTCTGAAATGGAATGAGGCGTATGTTGTGTTTGTGTAACACTTGTTATCATATACGCGAGTTATTCAGAAAGACCGGGTTTATCCCATTCTGAATAACTAATTCGACGTGGTGTCGAAGATGAAGACGGTGGTTGAAGACCGGAGATCTTCACGTCGTTTGGATAATTACTGATGATCTTGATTGGGCCGTACACCCAAGAGGAGAGAATTAGTTGGTGATCGTCCAGACGTGCTTGGAGATCTATGGATATGCGAGGTACTAGGTGCCTCCGGTTTCGTTCAGACCCAGAACGGACTAGTAAATGGACTGTGTGTCTGACATTGGATTTTAGTCTGTGTGATTGAATTCTATTAAATATATATCTGTTTGGCGGCGGAGAATTTAATCTCTTGCTTGACGCCCTTCTCTGAGACGTACGAGCTCAGGGGTTATATATTGATGGATATCAAACGCATAGAGTGAATTGCCTGTGTGGCATGCCTTAGTGGTAAATGATCAAGGCTTCTGTTGAAAAGAAAAGTCTTGTGGTGGATGATCAAAGCACCGCCTGTGTGGCATAGCTTTGTGTAACGTGAATACGCGAGCCTCACACCCCGGTTGTGAACCAGAAACGGGAGAGGACATCAGGGAGGACATGCGTTTCTTTCTAGCTAGAAGTGGCGTCAGTGGTTTTACACGCCTTGACGAGTTTGACTTATGTGGTTGTTGCTATTGCGAGGCACCACGGATATATCGGTGAATGTGTGGAGCCGATGGAGTCATTTGGCTCATTTACGCCCCATAGGGAGGGGATACGTAGTGTTCTGACATTTGAATCCACATCAGTGGACCGGCCCTGACGATCCAGGGGCTCACCTAAGTCTGGGTCCTGAGACATGGTAGGCTAGATTATCTCGAATCGGTAGAGGACGATCCCTGGCCTCGGTTCACAGACGAAAATCCAATTTCCCATACGTGATAATTCAGTTTTATTTGTAGAGCCTAGTATGGCGACATAGTGGGATGGGGCGCTTATGTCATCTGTGATTGATACTTATGACTTGAAGTTGTTTTATACACTATGCACTTATAATAGCATAAAATGAAATTTAGCATATCAAGCATTCTTTGGTTGTTATAAGTTAAAACCTTATCCTCCGATTTGTGTTGCATTGTGTATTGGGACATGGGTCTTATAACAGCTTCATTGTTCTTTATTTAGCATTGCACTGTTGTTTTATGCAATGGTATTCTTGGGAGGAAACCCGTTCCATGTTATACGGCGTGGTCCCTTGATTTACCTAACTTTAAAATAAAGATTAATAATTGTTTTAGTTCTCACACCAGTCCCATGACTGACCTGGAGTTTATTATTTTAACCTAAACTCTGGGTGCCCTTATTTTGACACGGGCAGCTAGTAGTTTTGGTTTTGCAGATTTATATTCACAGGATCCTGGTTTACAGCTGGAATGATATCCGGAAAGCTTTGTATCTACGTATTACTTCTAGTTGTGTATTGTATTATTTTCCGCTGCTATGTAATGTATTGTAATCTCTGATATTTATCGAATGTATTTTATTTATTCATACTCTGTATATTCTTGTATTCTGATGGAATTGTTGTAATTAACAATGAAATGTTCTTCCGTCTGCGTTCTTTTGTGTGTTGTTCTCAAACTATCCGCGCTTTCCTTACCGGGGAAGTTCGGGTCGTTTCACAAATCTCAAGTCATATGTCCAATACTTTATGTTTTGAATACAACATGTGTTATGTCCTCAAATCGGTTACAACTCAATTATGTCCAATTATACACAATTTAATACTTTTCCCAGATTTTACCGCTGGTCATGTCCAAAGTCATAATTTATGCCCTATTTTATTTCCAACGTACGTTCATCTTTATGAGATCTAGCTGAGGCTCGTAGTAGCCTGGATATAAAACTAAAAGGGAAGAATGAAAGAAGAGACAAACAACGGACATAATATTATCAATGAGATAGATCCAAAGGATATAGAAAGACAGGCATAATCTGTAAGAACCCGTAACTTCCCCATGAAGGAAAGCACGAATACTTTGAGAACAACACAAAAAAGGACGCATACGGAAGAACATTTCATTGTTATTACAACAATTCCATCAGATACAAGAATATACAGTGTATAAATGAATAAATTACATTCGATAAATATCAGAAATTACAATAAATTACATCGCAGCGGAAAATAATACAAAAGCACAACTAGAAGTGATACACGGATACAGAGCTTTCCGAGCATCGTTCCAGCTATAAATCAGGACCCTGTGAATATAAATCTGCAAAACCAAAACTACTAGCTGCCCGTGCGGAAAATAGGGGCACCCAGAGTTTAGGTTAAAACAATAAACTCCAGGTCAGTCATGTGACTGGTGTGAGAACTAAAACAGTTATTAATATTGTTTTTTAAAGTTAGGTAAATCAAGGGACCACGCCGTATAACACGGAACGGGTTTCCTCCCAAGAATACCAGTGCATAGAACAAACAGCGCAATGCTAAATAAAGAAAAATGAAGCTGTTATAAGACCCAGGTCCCATCACACAATGCAACGCAAGCTGGAGGATAGGGTTTTCCCTTATAACAGCCAAAGCATGCTTGATACGTTTAAAACACATTATTTGATACTATAATAAGTGTATAGTGTCAAAACAATTCAATCATAAATATCAATCATAGGCGGCATGGGTACCATATATCATGTCGCCATACTAGTTCTACAATTAAAACCGCAATACACGTATTGGAGATTGGATTCCGTCATGAGCCGAGGCAAGGGGCAAGCTCCTCTCCGCGTTCGAGACACTCTAGCAAATACCTCAGGACCCCACTATGATCCTTGGATCTTCAGGGCCGGTCCTCTCTTACTTTTGAGGATTGGCAATTCCTGAACACACGTTTCCCGGTCCTAAAAGACCTATATCCGAGGCGCCTCGCATTCCAACAACCACACAGGTGAAAAGTATATAAATGTCAGGGCTGGTAGGTCACTGACACCACCCTAGCTAGAAAGAAACGTCGTGCTCTCCCTGCAGTCACTATCCCGTTTTTTGACTCATACCGAGGTGTGAGGCTCGCGAATTCACGTTATACACAAAGCTACGCCACACAGGCCGTGCTTTGATCATCAACCACAAGACTTTGCTTTTCAACAGAAGCCTTGATCAATTGCCACTTACGCGTGCCACATTGGCAATTCACTCCATGCGACTGATGTCCATCGATATACAACCTCTGAGCTCGTACGTCTCAGAGAAGGGCGTTAAGCAAGAGAATAAATTCTCCGCCGCCAAACAGATGTATATTTAATAGAGATCAATCAACACAGAATAAAATCCAATGTCAGACACACAATCCATTTACATGTTCGTTCTGGGTCTGAACGAAACCGGAGGCACTTTCCTCGCATATCCATCCATCTCCAAGTACGTCTGGACGATCACCAACTGTTTCCCTCATCCTGGGTGTACAGCCCAATCAAGATCATCAGTAATCACCCAAACGATGTGAAGACTTCCGGTCTTCAACCACCGTCTTCATCTTCGACATCTCGTCGAATCGGTTATTCAGAATGGGTATAACCCGGCCTTTCTGAATAACCCACGTATATAATTAACAAATGTTACACAAACACAACGAACGCCTCATTCCAATTCAGAATATTCTTTTATTCACAAAATCACATTCTTAGGGAAATGTTCCCATTAATTTTATCAAAGATAAATTCTTCTAAATTTATCCTATAATCTTCCTTTGGATATCATTTCAAACTAGTCGGGATTAGCGAACCACACCGAAGTAATTATTTGTTTTATTTCCCAATCCCAACCTATATATCCCATGGAGCAAAACTGGTGATACTCCATATCTAACACCACGGTGTTATCGGTAAAATTAATTACCATTTCATGTTCAAATCTAATTAAAGATTTAACTATCGCTTTGGAGCAAAACTGGTGATACTCCACTCTCGATCTCTTTTTAGATTTGATAATTTTAATTATCAGTTCACATTTTAATCTAATTAAAGATTCATTAAAACTCCACTTAGTTTTAATCTTTTCAGAAATCGATATCTTGCCTTTAACTGGGTTAAAGAACCAATGTTATCTAAAACACGATTCATGATACACCCAAATCACATTTGATATTAAATACAAGGCTCTGAATAGAAAATATACCGGCTTATATTCAATATCAAATTCTGAAACCAACAAATATCGTATTGGAAATAACGATATAAAATATATCTTTCAAATTCCCATAACAATATCTGTATGGTCACGAAATCCAACATCGAAATATTCCGAAGATAATTTCGATTCAACTCTAGTCCAATTCACGTATTGGAAATATTGATTATTTTCAAAATCACTTTCACATTCAATTTATTTATTTCAAAAATAAATTGATTTTAATTCTAGTTCAAAACTAGTTCATTTCGATAGAAATCTATTTTTACCTATTCAAATGTGGAATTTTCCAGCCCAATTCTTTCCAATTCACATATTATAATTTTACACAAATTATAGATATTTTTGATAATTTTATCAAGGCCCGTACAGTCGATTTCCAACAACGGCCATCGAACTGCACTTACAGCGACCTTTTCTGAAATTGATTTGGACATAATTCCAAATCCAACCGTTAGATTTCAAATTTCTAATATTCATTGGAAAGCTCTTTTCGATACGAACCCAACGGTTCTGGTTTTAGGAGAATCCGACGGTCGGATCTCCCGCAATGTCCGTTTGAAATAAATGGTCGAAATTCACGAACTGCCGCGGCGCGGCGCGTTCTATTCAGGCCATTATATTATATATATAATATATATAATATATATTTCGTCGATTTCCATTTAAAACGAATTTTATAACTCGTTTTAAATTCGTTTCTGAAACAATTCAACTTCTGTATTCAATTCAAATCAAAATCGAATTCTTCTTTATAAATTCGTTTCTAAATTCATTTCTATTCAATTCAAATTTTAATTCAATTTGAATTCATTTCAATTCACTTTCAATTCAATTTGAATTCGTTTTCAATTCAATTCATTTCGAAATCGTTTTCAATTCAATTCATTTCGAAATCGTTTTCAATTCAATTCATTTCGAAATCGTTTAAAATCGATATATATTCGCGTCAAAATGGCGCAAAACTAATCAACACGGCTTTATATTTTTCACAATTCCTTTATTCTATTCAACAAATGAATATTTTTCCCATTCAACACATGAATCTATATTTCTTTCAACCCACGACTAATCTCAACACATGAGTACTGTCAACACATCACTATTTTTGTTATGTAAAATATTTTATAAAACTATGGTATCTATCGTTTGATTTTCAATTAGACTTCTACTGGGAAGTAGTTCTAATTTTAAATATGATAAAGATGTAAATTTTTATTATATAAAATATTTCACTCAACACATGCACATCGTCAACACATGACTATTTTTATATTCAACACATGAATTTTCTTTTATAATATTCATTATTTTCCCGATTGGAATAAGGCCCAATCAATCACCATATAATGTTAATTATACGGATTCCATACAACACATGTATATAATAGCAATAATAAACAATCAACCATCATCCAAAGTGCACCACACTGTATAAGCATCAAATATAGATATCTAACGCTTATAACAGCCTGTCAACCAATCGATCGACATATTTGATCAATCAGGATGAGTGAACTTCAAATTTCATCCCAACACCCGTGTAGGGTTTCAAACAATCAAACACAGATTTTATTTGTGCAGTTGGGTGATGTGTAAAATTTATCATCCCAATCAATATCAGTCAAATCAGTGTATATAAACAAATCGGCCGATTTGTTTATAAATATTCGTTTATTCATTTTCACGTTAAAAATTATAATTTTAACGATAAAACAATTTATTTTAACACATGAATTTCTATTCAGTTCATTTATTCAATAAAATGATATTTTTATTTCTCTAACATATTTTAGAAAATTTCGGCGGCATAACGGCACGATACTAGAAACGGGACGAGGCCTAGCCTTATCCCCGGTCTAGTGAAGGCCCACGCCATTCACACATCAATCAAATCAATTTCAATTCACCAAATAATTCAATTCAAACCAATAACATAACCAACTACACAACCAAACAATTTAACAAACAAGCCATCCATGGTCTGTGGATGACGGGTGTCGAGTGCTACTAAACACCGTCTACATCCTAGTATATATATATATATATATATATATAACTAGAGAAACAAATTTTGAGTGAGAAGTTCTCACCGATAGCTATCCAATACCACGGCTCTTCATTGATATAAAGCTTCTTCGTTCTCGCCTTTTTATCATCTTCGTTGCCCGTAGTCACTACATATATAAAAATCACATTTTTATATTTTGATGTCTTTAAAATAAAAGCCACATTTTCATTTCGCTATTCAATATATAAAAATCATATTTTTATATTTTGATGTCTTTACTCATTTAAAAATATCGTCTTTCTAAAAATAAAGTTTTCGCCTTTATAAAAATAAAGATATCGCCTTTTTACATATAAAGATTTTATCTTTTCAAATATAAAGATTGAACTTTTTCATATACATCATTATAAAAATCACATTTTTATTTTTCTACACATATAAAGATGCTATTTTTATATTCTCTATCCTATAAAGATTATATCTTTAATACTTCTACCTTATAAAAATTATATTTTTAATATTTCTACTATAATAAAAATTATATTTTTATTCTCTACAACATAATAAAAACCACATTTTGTTCATTTTGAAAATCGCTCCTTTACTTTGTTTTCATACGAATAGAGATCGTATTTTTATTCTACTCTTCATACCATAAAGATTATATTTTTATAATGTGGTCTATATAATAAAAATCATATATTTATGCTCAAAATCCTATTTTTATTGTTTTAAAAATTATATCTTTATCGTTTTAAAGAAAAGAAAAAAAAACTGATTTCCTTCTATGAAAAATAAAATAAAATGAAAACTGAAATTAAACGATGTTTCATATGAATTTTATAAAGTAAAATAAAAATAAAAAGAAGGGGAGGACTTACTTTTTTTTTCTAGCGCTGGAGGTCGGAGATGTGGGTGCGGTCGTCGGCCAGAGGAAGCGGTTGGAGGAAATGGGGGTGCTCACGGTTTTGGGGTTCGCGGGTTTAAGGGGGAAAACGGAGAGAGAGAGAAGGGGAGGAGGCTCGGCAGGAGGAGGGGAGGAAGAAGAAGAAGCGGCGGCGGTGGAGTCGGTGGATGGGGTTAGGGCCGGGGTTGCGGATTTAAGGGGGAGAGGGCTGCGCGTGCGAGAGGCTGAAGGGGAGGGGCTTGGCTTGGACGGAGGTGGGTGGAGGCCGGTCTGGGGGTGGCGGCGTTGAGGGCGTCGCCCTGGCGATGGCGAACGTCGCCCTCCCCTTTTCTTCTCTTTTTTTTTATTTTTCGTTTCTGAAATCAATCGGGAGAGAAGAAGTAAGGGGGGGCTTTTATAAAATTTATTATTTAATTTATTTTTAATTGCAAAAAGTTGACTTTCACAAACGACCTCTAAACGAGGCCCACCGCCTGTCGTCCATAGCGTTTTACCCCCATTCCGAACACAATGGGATATGTATCGTAGGTTGATTTGATCGTTTGAATCAGTTTCCGTTGAATTTACATTTAAATCACTATATTGGATTTTAAACGTACAGTTCAAATTACCGGGGTCACATACTAACACTAAAAATTGCAGAAAAATATTTTCTAGCTTCTTATTGACGATACGGTCCTAACAAAACTAGTTTCGTCGAATTCTGAGACCGTTGGAAAAATGGCCAATTTCCAGTCGATTAAAATCAACTGAAACTGGTCAAACGCGTTTTCCTTTGCCACGCTCACATATTGATTCGAAAAATTATGAAATTTGAAACCTAGCAATAATTTGACATCACGGACCCAACAAAACTGGTTTCGTCGAAATCCGAGGTCATCTGCAAAATGTCCATTTTTAAGGGCCTGAATTCCATAACGACTATTCAGAATTTTCAACTGGACATATCTTTTGATTCCCGCTATGAAATCTTGATTTTTCGAATTCGATAGAAAGATATTATCAATTAGATCCTATCATTTTTGGTTTCACTAAAATCCGGATTGTTTTGCACCCGGTACACTCAATTGAAGTTTGAAATCGAATTATCGAACTACCGCGCCATTTTCAATTCTATTTATAATTATATATAAATATTTATATTCTAACGACGACGTATATAATATATACGTCAAATTCTATTCAAAATAAATTTCTCATCGATATTATTTAAAATAATCTATTTTAAATCTTCAAAATTCGCTAAAATCGCCAAAATAAAAATTTTAAACTGGCCCATATTTTGTGGGTTATTACATAATCTCAGATCCAGATTTATTACAATGTCAGAATCACAATTAACTTTTATTTCTAAAAGTAACGTGAACTTACAAATTACAGAAGGGTCTTGAATTCTGGGATCTGTATTCTGAAACTAAATAGCCCACCCTTGAAGTAGACTATTTGTTCTTCTAATTTAGATTTGATTTGATTCTTAAAAATAGTTGTTGAAGTCATTGAATTAGTCTTTAAATCTCTACTAGAATTCTGAACTTGATTTCTACGAAGGACCTGAGCAGCATAACCCCGTCTTTGATTTATTTTGATATGAATTAGGGTAGAGTATAGGCGAAATGAAGTTATGCGGAGAGAAAGTGATGTTTGGGGGATGTTTAAATATCTTAGGAGCAACGAATCTGGTCAGAACGGGCGTCTAAATGCAGAAAAACGAATATGTCCACGGATCTGGGAAAGGGGGGGAGGTCGACCCCCAGTTCGACCCAATGGTCGACCTGTTCTACCCAAGTCGACCCCCTGGTCGACCTGGGTCCTGGGCGGGAAATTTCCCGCCCAGCCCGGATGTGTGATTTGAATTTCGAAACTTTAAATTTGAATTCGGGCTGGTTTTTATTTTAAATTCCTGAAACTTCTAAGTGCCATAACTTCTTCATATGGAGTCTGATTTACGCAAACTCGGACTCTATCTCAAGCAAAATTTCGAGATAAACGCAACGGTGTAATCCATTTCCCCTAATTATTCTCTTAAAAATTAAGTGTTCCTTAATTTGTTAGTTTAATGTTAACTGAAAATACGGGGTGTTACAAGACTGATAGGATTTTGGGTTTGTCATGAACTGTGTTTTAACTGACATTGTTCTTAAACCTAATGTAAAAAGAATAAATCTTTTAATTAATATTTAAAAGAAGAATTACCAATTAATTAACATTTAATAAGAACTTAAAATGGAATGTGAATTAGGTTTATTGTGAACTGTGTTTTTAACGACATTCGTTCTTTAACCCGATTTACAATGAAATGTGATTTGGAATTTATAAATCTTTTTATTAAGATTTAACGGAGATTTTCCAAAGTAAAGTTTTCCAATTTAATATATTAAATTGGAATTGAATGGAATTCGATTTGATAATAATCGAAGTGAACTTCTATGGAGGAAGACTGTTAATACATATGGAATTTAAAAGGCTTTGCCGTTATTCCATTTATATTATTATTCGGATATGGAAATTGATATTGATTATATATTGATTTGTTTTCTGTGAAGATTCCATTAATGGAATGTGATTTGGGTTTATCGTGAACTTGTTTTAAATGAAATTAGTTCTTTAACCCGTTAAAGGTAGGATTACATGTCTGTCATTGAATTTCGAACTGCATGGTTGATCTCTGCTAAATATATATTTGTTTGGTGGCGGAGAATTTATTCTCTTGCTTAACACCCTTCTCTGAGATGTACGTGCTCAGGGGTTATATATAGGCAGAAATCAATAGTACTGTGTAGATTGTCGATGCGGCATGTTTGTGTTTCCAAAGTTAAATAATCATTAACATTGATTTTTGGGAAGATTAAAACTAAGTGGAGTTTTAATGAATCTTTAATTAGATTGAAATGTGAATTGATAATTTAAATTATCAAATTTGGGAAATGATTGAGAGTGGAGTATCACCAGTTTTGCTCCAAGCTATAGTTAAATCTTTAATTAGATTTGAATGGGAAATGGTAATTAAATTTACCGATAACACCGTGGTCTTAGTTATGGGGTAAAACCAGTTTTTCTCCATGGGATGAAGAGGTTGGGATTGGGAAATTAAATAAATGGTTACTTCGGTAAGGTGCGTTAATCCCGACTAGTTTGGAAAACCTTAATATGGTTTGAATTGATATTCAAAGGAAGATTAAAGAATAAATTTAAATAATTTATCTTAGATAAAATTAATGGGAACATATCCCTAAAGATGTGAATATTTGAATAAAAGAATATTCTGAATTGGAATGAGGCGTATGTTGTGTTTTTATAGCTCATGTTTATTATATACGCGAGTTATTCGGAAAGGCCGGGTTTATACCCATTCTGAATAACTGATTCGACGATAAGTCGACGATGAAGATGGTGGTTGAAGACCGGAGGTCTTCACATCGTTTGGATGATTACTGATGTCTTGATTGGGCTGCACACCCAAGACAAGGTGATAAGTGGTGATCGTCCAGACGTACTTGGAGATCGACCGAATATGCGAGGACCTCTCTCCTGCATTGGACATATGGGACGAGGAATAAGGTGCCTCCGGTTTCGTTCCGACCTAGAACGAACTTGTAAATGGATTGTGTGTCTGACATTTGGAATTTATTCTGTGTTGATTAATTTTTATTAAATTTATATCTGTTTGGTGGTGGAGAATTTATTCTCTTGCTTAACGCCCTTCTCTGAGATGTATGAGCTCAGAGGTTATATATCGATAGATATCAGTCGCATAGCATGAATTGCCAGTGTGGCATGGTGAGATGTAGTGATCAAGGCTTTTGTTGAAAAGCAGAGTCTTGTTGTTGATGATCAAAGCACAGCTTTAATATAGCACCGCTTTGTGTATAGCATTATTTCGCAAGCCTTACACCTTGGTATGAGTCAAAAACGGGATCGTGACTGCAGGGAGTGCATGACGTTTCTTTCTAGCTATGGGTGGTGTCAGGGTTTTGCACGCCCTGACATTGTTATATTTTTACCTATGTGGTTGTAGGATTGCAAGGCGCCTCGGTTATATCGGTCTCTACAGAGCCGATGGATAGGTCGGATAGGACCGGGAAACGTGTGCTCAGGAATAACCAATCCTCAAACATAAGGGAGGACTGACCCTGAAGATCCAAGGGTTACCCAGAGTGTGCAGTCCTGAGACATTTCCTAGAGTGTCTCGAAGCGGTAAGGATCCATCACTGGCCTCGACTCATGACGGAAATACAATTTCCAATACATGACATTTCGGTTTTATTGTAGAGCCTAGTATGGCGACTAGTGGGATGGGACACTATGCCGTCTATGATTGATACATTTATATTTGAAGTTGTTTTTATACTATAATAGTATCAAAATGATTTGTTTTAAACATACCAAGCATGTTTGGCTATTATAAGGTAAAACTCTATCCTCCGGCTTGCGTTGCATTGTGTGATGGGACCTGAGTCTTATAATAGCTTCATTTTTCAAAAAAGCGTTGCGCTGTTTATTCTATGCACTAGTATTCTTGGGAGGAAACCCCGTTCCGTATTATACAGCGTGGTCTCTTGATTTACTCTCTTTTAAAGTAAAGTATTAAATAACTGTTTTAGTTCTCACACCAGTCACATGACTAACCTGGAGTTTATTGTTTTAACCAAAAACTTTGGATGCCCCTATTTTCCACACGGGTAGCTAGTAGTAGGGTTTTTGCAGATTTATATTCATAGGATCCTGGTTTACAGCTGGAATGATATCCGGAAAGCTTTGTATCCGTGTATCTCTTTCAGTTGTGTTTTGTATTATTTTCCGCTGCATTGTAATTTGTAAATCTTTGATATTTTTCTGATGTATAATATTTTTTCATACTCTGCCTATTCTTGAACTCTGATGTAAATTTTTGTAATAAGTAATGAATTTTTCTTCTGTTTTTGTACTGATTTGTCGTGTTCTCAAAGTAATACGTCTTCTTGTTCGGTTTAGGCCAGTTGAGAAATTCGGGTCGCTTCATTTGGTATCAGAGCTTTGGTTTACAGAGCTCGAGAACAAGGCACATTAGAACCAAACGAAAGAATTCATCAGAGATTGGATTAGTAATATCAAATAAGAATGACTCGTTAGAGATAGGATCAGTAGCATCCTAGAACGAGTTTGAAGAGTATATTTTTAAAATAAAAATGAAAACGAATTTGGTTTTGAAATTTTAAAATCGTATTATACATATTTGAATATTTATTTTATATTGAATTTGGAGAATCAAGTATATAAAGATTTTGCATATATGCATCATGAATGTATATTCGAAGTTTTAATATACTAGATAGATATAGAATCACACTCTAGTCGCCTGGGCATAATCCTAGTGATGTCGCTACATCATCAGCATTTATGTTCGTGTTTCGAAAGTGGGATATCTATATGATTCCAATTGACTGGTGTGAGAACCAAAACTTAAATAGGATTATTTGTTGTGATTTGGCATCAAAAATATGATTTTTGGTTATGTATTAAAGTTATTTGTTTGAAACGTTAATCAACAAATTGATTGTTGGTTGTGTTGAATAAATTGTTGAAACAACAAAATTAACATTTTTATTGTGTATATGAAATGCTAAAAACATTCATGTGTCGAACAAATATTTTAAATGATAAAAATATCATTTTTACCATGTATACGACTCACTAAAAATACACATGTGTTGAAACAAATGTTCGTTTGTTATAAGTATTATTTTTAACATGTTTAGGAACTAAATAAAATACACATGTGTTGAAATATATATTTTGTTTTGTTCGCCAAAAATATCATTTTTATCCTATGTATGAAGTGTTAAAGATAACCATGTGTTGAAATAAACATTTGTTCGCTAGAAATATTATTTTTAGCTTAGTTCATATATATACATATGTTGAACAGGGGAACGTATTAACTGTTGAGTAAAGAATTTAATTGCATGCCAGACAAATAGGTAAGCCTCAATGAGTTTGCTGTGCAATTTTATTATTATATAAACTCCTGTGAATGTCATTGGATGCAGAGTGCTGGTTGTTCTGTGTGAGATTGTAAACGTCGCCATATGATAGTAACAGTTAATTTCGAACTAAACTACATGGCATATTGTGTGAAAATAACATACTCTATCATATACCACATAAGCATTTAGAGCTTATGTGACGAGGTTGAAGATTTACCATACAAGCGAGAGGCTTGTATGGCGATGACTATATTTCAGGTTAAACCAAAGACTGATATGGACCATATAAAATGTAACGGTAAATTGCCAGATTAATAAAAACCCCACACGGGTCCGGAGTTGACAATAATCACGTCTTTCTTGTCATTAAGGCACAAAAACTATTTATAGGGTGAGGAGAATTTATTCTTCGGAGTTATGATCTATACACACTCCCCTGTCGACACAAGAATATATCACTAAAAATATATGTATGCTTTTTAGGATTTATTGGGTTCCTAATACGGCCCAATAAATTTCCAAATCCCTTCCCGTACAAAGGAGGTTATGGTGAAATTTTTCGAAAATTTAGGGTGTTAGCCAATATTTTGAAAAATTAGAAATTCTTGAAAATTGAAAATTTGAAGAATAAAAGCCAGGATGAAAGTTAAGTTGATTAATTAAACAACTTTCTGCTCCATTCCTTTTCGAGGACGAAAAGAATTTAAGTGGGAGAGAATGTAACAACCCGGAAAATCAGAACCATTTAAAAATTTTATTTTGGTTATTTTGACGGATTTTGAATATTTAAAATGATTTATTTTAAATAATAACGACGAGAAATTTAATTTGAATAGAATTAGAACGTATATATTTATACAAATCGAAATTGGAATATAAATTTTTATTTTAATTATAAAAGGAATTAAAAATGGCGCGGTAGTTTGAAATTTCGATTTCAAATTTCAAATGAATGTGTAGGATTCAAAATAAACCAGATTTTAGCAAAACCAGAAATATTTGAATCTGTTTGAAAATATCTTTCCAACGAATCTGAAAAATCAAAATTTCATAGTTGGAAGAAAAAGTTATGCCAAATTGAAAATTCAGAATAGTCGCTACGGAAATATAGCCCTCAAAAATAACGACTTTGCAAACGACCTCTGTTTTTGATGAAACCACTTTTGTTGGATCCGGAATGTCAAATTATCGCTGAATTCCAATTTTCATAATTTTTGGAATCAATATGTGAGTGTGGCGAAGTTAAACGTGTTTTGATAGTTTTAGTCAATTTGGATCAACCAGAAAATGGCCATTTTTCAAACGGTCTCCAAATTCAATGAAATTAGTTTTGTTAGGATCGTATCGTTAAAATATAGCCAAATTTATTTTTCTGGAATTTTTGGAGTCCGTATGTGGCCCCGGTAAATTAAAATGTACGTTGAAATCAATTTTGAACATTATATTAATTCATATTTTAATTTTAATGAACACTGATCGAAACAGTTGAATTGGCTTACGGGACATTTCGCATTGTTCCTGGAATGGGGTATTTGGCTAGGGACGATAGTCGGTGAGTTCAATTTGGAGTCTGAATTAAAAAGTTACTTTTTGGAATTAAAAATAATAAATTATATACTTGGTCAAAGTCTATACTCTCTCTCTCTCCCCTTCACTTCTCTCCCTCCTGTCGTTTTTTAGAAAAAGAAAAAAAGTGCGTCGCTCCCCCCCTCCAGCAGCGCCGCCACCTACATCGCACAACCCTTCTCTCCTCCTCCTCCCTCCTCTCTCTTTCTCTCTTCAAATTGCAAACCACCACCACTGTGGGCCCCTCCAACGCCACCACCACCTGGCTGCACCTCCCCCACACCCAATCAGGCCTTGCACTGCCACCCCTTCAACCCAGCTCCGGCCGTGGGCTGCATTTCACCCAAAAAAACATTTTCTCCCAAATCCCGTTTTGCATGAAACACCTTGTCACTCTTTCGCCAATAACTCCCAAACCGTGCATTTCTGGCCAAAACTCCACAATGATAAAATCGAAGAGCACGATTTTCTCTTCAATTTGGTATATGGAAGTCCTATTTTAGATTGTGGAGATGTCCGAAAATCGCGTCCGAAGTCAACGTACCTGCTGCTGTTTTTCGCGATTTCCGGCGAATATGTGCGTTATTGGAAGAAAGTCCACAAGGCAAAAGTTGTTTGGAAGGGCACATTTAGGCTAGTGACAAGGTTTGGTGAAGTTTGGAGGTCGTATGCATATTCTATAGCCAAAGAGGCGAATTCAAGTGCGAGAAAGCGACAAAACGGAGCGCGACGATAAAATATGCCAATTAAAGAATGACGGAGCAGATCCCAAAGGTGAGAACTCCTCACTATAATTTTCTTTGTACAATTATTTATTTTATAACTGCATATATGAACTGCTCCTCATCGTCCACAAACCATGGACGACTTGTTTGATTGTTTAGTTTGGTTGATTTATTTGTTTGAATTGGTTTGGGATGAGAATTGAATTGAATTGATTGAGTTTTTATGTGTGTATGGCGCGACAAAATATCAGAAGAGGGGTAATTCTAGACATTACCCGATTTCGATATCGCGCCGTTATAACGCCGAAATTTTCAGAAATAAAAGGTGTTAGTTAAAAATAACATTTTTATTGAATGAACGAACTGTTAAAAATAGTAAAGTGTTGAAATAAATACTTTAGCGTTAAAAATAAAATTTTTAATGTATAAAAGAACGAGATAGAATTCTCCTGAATTGAAAATGAATATTCATTTACAAATGATACGATTTGTTTATGTACACCCACTTTATTGATATTGATTGGGACGATAAATTTTACGCATCGCCCAACTACACAAATAAAACTTGTGTTTGATTGTTTGAAACCCCACATGGGTATTGGGATGATATATGACATACACTAGTCCCAATAATTAGCTGTATGTCGATCGATGATTGACAAGCTGTTGTAAGCGTTAAATATTTATATTTAATGCTTATGCAGTGTAGAATGCAATCAGGATGATGGTTGACTGTGTTTGATTATTATTGTATACATGTGTGCATGAAATCCATATAATCAACATTATATGGTAATTGACTGTGTCTAATTCCAGTTCAGAAAGAAGGAATATTTTAAAATAACGAATATTTTAAAATAACGAATATTTTAAAATAATATTCAGAAAAGAATCAAAATATGATTTTGATGTCCGATTTGGTATGGACACGAAAATATTTAAATATATAAAGTCGTGTTGATTAGATTAACGTCATTTTGACGTGAACGATATTTATATCGATTTTATTCATTTTTATAATGAATATAGAA
Organism: Allium sativum; assembly: GCA_030737875.1. Classification (NCBI taxonomy): domain Eukaryota; kingdom Viridiplantae; phylum Streptophyta; class Magnoliopsida; order Asparagales; family Amaryllidaceae; genus Allium; species Allium sativum. The sequence continues at coordinate 181,040,387 of CM060913.1, read as the reverse complement.
AAGGAAGTGATTTCAAAATCTAATGTTTTGAAAATACTATCATTTATATATCGATGTATACATTTGTGTAATCCGCCTTCTTGTTCGGTTTAGGCCGGCTGGGAAGTTTGGGTCGCTTCATGACTTTCTTATATAAGTATAAAGTAAGGAATGTGGGACTATTGAGATTTTCATATAATAAGATGAAAAGATCAGAAATGCAAAGTAATATGGGTGCACAATGTCTGAATTGTGGTATGGTTTGAAGATGCAACTGCAATAAAATTCTCTTCTAAAAATATGTGAACAATAGAACGTCAGGTGTATAACGGCCTACTTCCACATTTGCAGATTGATCATGAAAGAGAAATATTGTGGAAGATTATAGAAAAGACCCAAGGTAACAACATATGTAGGATTAAGTTTAGGAATGCCTTGATCAAATACTTTTTTTTCTACAACTTGTAATGTCACAATTAATGATCTCAGTTCTGCAAAACTTAATATATTTATTTTCTTAAGTTATCACTTTCTATTATAACCAATGTATTACTTATTTATTCTATATTCATGTAGTGAATACTGACTATAAAATGAGAAAACTACATGTGAATTCAATTTTTATAGAATTGCAAAATTGTATGTATGAATTAGCGTAAAAACAAATACCACTCACCATTGAAAACAAGTTTTTGCGGTTGTAAGTCCTAAATAGAAGAGCTATCAAAGTTTGTTCATAAAATATTAACAATTTTGTGTGCAATAGTACAAAAATATTCTAATGATGTACCTAAGTACCAGTTGATCGAGCAACAAGGGTCCAATTTAACACTCATTTGCAATGCACACATATTGATGATAAAATTATTTTTGGATGAACAACAGAACAATTTATTATTGTTGCTGCATAAATTATAATATTTAAATATATACTTATAACTATTTAGTATTAATTACAAAACTTCATATTTCTTTTATTTTTGATATTTAATCATTACAATATATATTTTTAATAACAAAAAAATTAATGCCCAGCAAAGCGAGCAACAAATACTAGTATTAAATAACGTTTATAAAATTATAAAACTAGATAGAGTTAGTGAGTTTACTCACTTTGGTCGTTAATCGTTAAATAACGATTTACAGTCAATGATTTGAATCGGGCCTTTTTTCTGTTATAAATCCAAACAAACTCCAAATGGCTCCAAACTGGTTGCAGTACATAGCCTGTGACCATACGATCCCAACGTGACTGACTGCGTGAATTCTTAAATCGTACGAATAAGTTCTTGAATTAACTTGTTATCACATTTATTTAAACTGAATTAAACTTATAATTAATATAGAATATTGGGCCTCGCTCTATTGTTTCCCGGCCCATCTTCATTTGAACCCACGATCTGCCTATTCTTCTTCTTCTTCCACATTTCTACTCTGTACACGTGAACTGCTTCTTCACTCAGACATTACGCAACTTCTTACATGCCTATTCTTCATTCCACCAACCCATTTTCAAACCCAAAAACCGCATCGGGTTCTTCACTAATCCCACTCCAGAATATCTTTTCTCCATTCCAACTCTGTATGGTTCGTTGGAATCAAAAAGTTGACCCTCTCACCCACGTGAGTTTAGAAACCGCTCCATCTTGCGGTATAACCTCCTTCTCCATAATACTATCTGCTTCTTGTATCCGCAAACAGACTACTCCCAGCATATACACGGAAACTTCTCATCTCTTCTTACCCATTCTCGAACCTTACTCCCATTCTCTCTTCCCTCCGCGTCACACTTTTCAAAACTACACTAGCCATCTTCACCATCCCACTCCCCACCTCCTCTTCCTCTTCATTGAAAACTCCAACTCCTCATACAGCTCAAGTCGGGCTCGCACCCACACTGATCATTGCGTGGAGGCTTGAAGCAGCAGCTCCGTTTCACGTATACTGTATCTCCTAATTTTCTACCACCTAAAACTACACAAAGTTCGGCGCCTTGTTGCCAGGAGATCCACGCACATCTTCGCCATCCAGCATGTAGAGAAGGTCTCAAGGTTTTAAATATAATAGCATGGAGATTTATATCGGCTTATTTCCTTTGTTTCGTGAATTCTAGTGATGGATGGGATGTTAATTTTCTTCTGGAGGACATTTAAAACGATCGGCTTCAATTTGGTTTTTTTGTCGGAACAAAAAGAAAAAAGCTATAGTGTTAATACCCACGTGTATATATGTAGTGGAGAAACTTCGTCACTAAAAAAAATATGGGGTACAGAGAAGTGATGGAAAGAAAGGTAGGTCGGCTTATTTCCCTCAGTCTATGATTTGAAAATACAGTAGTGCGCGCTTTTCTATGGCAGGAAGCTTAGGTAGGAATTCCTTAAGGCTGAAGAAATCCATTTAATATATATATATTTATTAAGAGTACCCCATTATGTAAAAGTCTGTCCATATACTGACTTCTTTGGACAAAAATAAAAATATTATTAAGACGACCAATGTGGCACGATCCAAAATACATAATAAAACAGACAAGATAGCTTATTCTTTGAAATTTGAAAATACTGATTTAGGGTGTAAAATACTACAAAATAAAAAGTTCTTATTTTCCAAAATAAAAATTACAGAAAAATCCTATAAATTAAATTATATCTATGTCTCAAAGATCTTATCCAAATTCGAAGCCAATATTTAATTATAATTAAATATATCGTTATGATTTATAAAACGATTCTGTAGCGACTATTTGAAAATTTGATTTGGAGATAACTTTCAATCTATATGATGAAATCTCCATTTTTCTCTTCCATTATAAAAATACAGCTAAATAGATTTTTGTTTTGAAGAAATCCGACTTATAACGAATCCTGTACACTAAGTTGAAGTTCAAAACGCTCAATTACGAACTACCGCAACGTTACGAGCTCGTTTATAATTATATTACAAAGTAATACTATCAACTGTCGTTTAAATAATATATTTGTTATTATAACTTGAATTTAACTTACTTTAATATCATATATTATTCGAATTGCATAATATTGCCTATTCACCTATTTCCATCTATTTTGGAAATTTAATTTATTATCCTACTATTTATATTAATTAAATATTTGAAATATTTGAATTTAAACTATTTAAATTACCAAACCAAAATATTAAAATAATTCAATTAATTATTAAATCATAGAAAATCCGGGACGTTACATTCTTTCCTCCTTAAAATTATTTCGTCCCTGAAATTACTATGTCGGAAAATGCTATAAACCCTATTAACTAGATTAAAGTCTTTCGTTTTCTCCTTTTAAATCCAATTGAACCAATTTAATTCCAATTAAAATATTAATTTAACTCTACTAATGAAAATTTTCAAAAATTCTGAAAATTTTCTAACATCTAAAATTTTTGAAAAAATTTGTCAGCGTCTCCTTTGCACGGCTTAGTCGGTACAACTACAACTCGCCTCTCTAGGCCTTCTCTAATTCAAAAGAAAATCAAACAGCCAAGCAGCTTGCAAGGCAGCTTGCCAAACTGGCTCATAAATCTCATACTCAAATATAAACTTGTACCTTTTTGTTGGCATCTCAACTCTATCACTTCTGTTTGCTATCAATCCAGCCTATACAAATGCATTCCGATAAATTTCCAATCCATTTGTCCTTGAACCAAACCATTTGCTTATAACCAAGCCAAATCCATTTCAACTCCAATTCAAATTTCAAATTCCAAACTCTTAACTTAACAATTCAGTTCCATCCCAGATTAGTTCTTATCCAATCCCATTTTATTTACTTAATTTATGCTAAGTGCTAATTTATTTATTCCCCTTTACCATTTTAACTCTTCATAAGTCAAATTTAAATTTCAGAATTCAAATTCCTGGGTTTTTGTTTCAAATTAGTTTGAAATCATATTTAATTATAATATTCAGAACATTAGAATTTCTAAACAACTCATTTTCTAAGAACAATTCAAAACCAAATCTTTGGCAGTAATCGGTCACTTAGAACTCGAAAATGAACACCGATGATGTCCGGATCATCATCGGAATTATTTTCCAGTGATGAAAGTGAGTTCAATACTATATCACTTTTAAATTTATTTTCATACACTTTCATTTTGAAATTACTTCAAAATGTCCTTTCTTAGCTCTTGGAAAATATTTTCAAATCTCCCCAGGATTTTAAAATTCCCATATATTCAGTCCAATATCCATTTTCAAAATTTTCCAATTATTCCATTTTTTAATTCCAAATCTATTTTAGATTCAGATTTAATACTTCTGATTTTATATATCACTTATACGAATTCTAATTGGTTATTTATATAACCATCTCAATTATAATCTTATCCGATTATAATAATAACCGACACATCCAATATATTAAAATAATTCCAATATATATACTTCTTTTATATCAAAATATAATTTGGGAAAATTAGTTCATTTACCCAGCTTTTTAAACAATATTGTGTTGAATTACTCTGTTCAAGAGTTTAGAAACACCCATCGATACAGTTTGCATTATTGTATCAACTAGAATTCATAAACCACTTGACAAACCAGTCAACAAAATATAAAACTGTTTTTATATAATCTACAAATACACTGTCTCATATATATATATACTCAACTCAATCTAGGGTATTACTAACCCCATCTCTACTGATTTACGCCACAGAGCCAAGGTAATTACTTAACCTTCAGCTCTGATATCACTATAACGACCCAGGGATTTTAAACCCTGAAAATCAACACAACACACCATGTTGACTATTCAAATATAGAAATACCAGACGATTAATAGAAAGAAGTTAGAGGATGAAAAATAGAAAGAAAGAAAGTTAGAATAGAAGAAGATCGCAATAGAACAAAATCAGAGTAACCAAGAATCTCACAGCGGAACAAACAAATATATTATATAACAACCTCTGAAATACAAAACTATAACTGTATATACATACCAGTATAAAACATAACATTTCAGTGGAAATAAACTCTCTCTATATATATATATATAACTCTGAAGCCTCCTGCTCCGAGCTCCTCCAGGTATATCTGAAAATCCCGACTACTTGACTGCCCGTACAAATTTAGGCACCCAAAAGTTTAGGGAAAACAAAACAAAATAAACTGTAGGTTAATCATATGACTGGTGTGAGTAAACTCTAATTACTTGGTTTTAACTTTTAAAATCCTTTTAAAAGAAATGATAATCATAAGACCGATCCACACATAAACACAGATGGTTTTTACCTTACGATAACCCAAAATATTCTTTTATAAAACAATACTTTTCTGATATTATAATAATGTCTAAATCAAGTAAATAACAATCTAGCCGAACACTTTCATCTCACATTCTACATATATAATATACAATCAAAAACCGCGGGCTCTTATTCGGTAATGTATTTCCAACTATGACAAGGTATTGTGTAACGACCCGCATTCTACGTATCGAAGGATCGTAGAATATTTATTTCTTTTTCATATGAGGTCATATAGTCATGTAACTTTGGGGAATGACTATTGGGTCCATTTCCCATGTCCACGATTTTTGCAGATTTTAACCATTTTACCTCTAGTTGATCTTGTTTCGGCCATAACTTTTGACCTGAAAACACTTCCATTAGATCTGGATGATGGTTTATCTTTCCGTAGAGTGGTCACAATAGCCAAACAGAGTCATCGTTTGGGAGATATGGCCGAAACAAGGTTTAGAAGGTGAAAACAGCTTAATTGGGCTTAATCGGGTGATTAGCAGCTAGACCCGTTGGGGGATTTCGCGACTAGAGCTATATGAGGGCTCACTAGGGTTAGAGAAACCTTTTCTTTGTCATTTTCTAGCCGCCACTTACATCTCTTCAACCCTAACAATGGCCTCCAACTCCTAAAACACCTAATCACCGTTTAATCAAGCATTAGCCTAATCTACATCATATCAAGGCAAATTAGCATCAAGTTTGGAATAGAGCTGCTAGAACACATAGTATTCGATCTATATCAGAGATACTTTTAGAACTATAAGTAATTTGTGGCTAAGGTGAGTGATTTGCATTGTTTTTCACTAATTACGGGTAATTAGGGGTGATTAGTGATAATTTGCGAAATTATGGCTCAGAAAAATATGGAAAAAAATTTGTTAAATTCTAAAATATTATTTTAGGGCTCTGATAGAAATTTGTTCTAATTTGAATAAGTTTTGCTAATTGTATGCTTAAACATGATTAAGGGGAATTAAAGGGAAAATATGGGTTTTGGGTATGTTTGATCCATTTTAACATATCATATTGTTGTTTTGGTGTTTGTAGTTGATTATACATGTTGCTATGACTGTATGGTATGCTTTGTGATTGATTAGAAAAGTTAGAATGGTCGAAAATGCCGTCGTATGGCGTAAAATAACCGTTGGAAGAGTTGTAGGAAATTGTGCAAGAACCGGATCAGATCGCCCCCCTCCAAATCGAACCGTTCGTGATTCACGAAGATGATACGAACCGACCTCCAGGAGCTCACAAGACGATCCACTTACATATAAAGTTCTCCAACCCACTCGCGTTAGAAGTTCTCCGACCCTAACCGTCTGCCTCCGAACCACTTGCCTCGAACCGGTGGGGACCCGAACCATTGGAGATGCATCACGAGCCACCTCCTCCAAACCGAGTCAAGTTGGAGTCACAACCAGAGTACACCCACGAACTGTATGGGGATCATGACCAAAACCGGAGTGCGTGACCGAACCAATGCACCGCGAATGGACTGTCACGACCGACCCAATGCTTAGGGAGGAGTATCCGAACAAAGCTACTTCAGGGAGTCCGACCCAAAGCAAAGTGAAGAAAAAAGGACCGGACCGAACCAAAGAAGACCAAACCCGAGATGCAAAGGTAGTCCAAATGGGAAGTAGAACTCAGGATCCAGATGGGAACTGAGTCAACTTCATGGTTGGGCTTTGCTACGGGACGTGTGTTAAGGAGTTGTCGATGTCCATAGCTTTTATTCCCCACGGAAAGACGAATATTAGGTTGCAGATCAGTGCAGTGGAGTAGTCACTAATTCATGGGGCAGACCGATCGTAGCAAGTCTATGAGCCAGTGCAGTGGAGTCGTCATGACTTCATGGGGCAGAGTGGACATAGCAAGGACTAGTGGCTATGGATCAGTGCAGTGGAGTCGCTATGACTCCATGGGGCAGAGTGATCATAGCAAGGATTTGGATGATCAAAGCAGTGGATATCGTATGCTTTACGCACTGAGTGAGAGACGTGAGGATGGTTGCTATGCTTGATTGGTTGATATCACTATGACATGCACACTCCTCCCCCGTATCTTTATACCATATGTTAGTGTCACCATAGAGTATTGTACATCCTGTTGTGCTAACTCTTTGGTTGCAGGTCTAGGTTTAGGTATGGATTAGTGTACCTGTTATTGTTCTGTTTTGCTACTTATCGCTCATACCAGACTTTTGTCTGACCTAGAGTTTTATGTCTCTTCTTATTACTCTGGGTGCTCCTAAACGAGCAGACTAGAGACAGGTTAGATGGTTATGCACGAGTAGCTTATCCAAAGACGAGCAGGAGGCTCCCACGTATGATATATATATATGTATTCTCCTTGTGTCGTTGAAGGTCACTACTTTGGGCATTAGTAGTGTACCTTCCTTATTCTCGTTTAGAGACAGTTTTTAAAAGTTGTAATAATGATGATGTGGAACATAAGCTGCATTTGAATTTTCCCGCTACTATGATGGTTTACTTTTCAGCTTATGCAGTATCTCGCCTGTTTTATGTCAAAGTTATGTTATTATTATTTTTTATCCCATGCGCTGTGAGACATTCTACAGGTTCCTTGTTTGTTCAAATTCCTTACTTTTCTTTTCTTTGGCGACCATCCCGTGCTAGTTGGACATCTGTACAGTGCATTTCAGGGAAATGTCGGCTGGTGCGGGGAGGGCCGTCACACTTCGTATCAAAGCTCTAGGTTGCGTAGTTAACATAGGGAAAGACACTAGGGAGAGATAATATACGTAGATGAGAGCGCATATTTGTGATATTTTGGTTTTCAAAAGCTATATATATACTATTACTATATCTAAGGATGGAGTCGCACCGCACTGGCACCACTGAAGAGATGGTTAACCATTTCCTCCTTACAGATTGAACGATGAGCCGACATACGAGGGGTACTTGTAGAGGAGCCAATAATGGGAATGCTCCTGATATAAGGATTATGTTCACTGACTTCATGAGAGAGATGCTTAGGGATGTTCATAGGGCATCTCCTAATGCTGCAAATAGTGGTGGTGCAGCGGTGCAGGCACCTTGGGCCGTTTTCACCAAGCTTTGTAAGGACTAAACTAGTCTTGGTGGGAAGCCATTCCACGGAACGGAATTGGCTACAAGAAGTTCAGGATTAGATGGATAGTTGTGAGCGTATCTTCGAGGATCTGGGAATCGAGGATGTGATGAAGAGAAAGCTAGCACCCCGTCAGCTGCAAGGACGGGCTATGAATTGGTGGTATGCTATTAAGGCAGCTGCCCCTGTGGATCAAGTTACTTGGGATCGGTTTAAGACTCGCTTTAGTGATAAGTTTATCCCAGCAGCTCAGAAATCAGAATTGTTTAGGATGTTCTTAGAGCTTAAGCAGAGTGGTAGGGCAGTCTCGGAATATATTGCTGAGTTCAATACTTTATCGAAGTATGGATTATCCCTTATTGACACTCCGGAGAAGAAGAGTGAGAAGTTCTTAACTGGTTTAGAGTACTTGGGAGAAAGGCTTATAAATCTTATTGATGAGACTTTTGAATCGATTGTTGGGAAAGCATTGAGGTCAGAGAGCCTTTATCCTAAACCCAAGACTGAAGTCGTTGTTGCATCTGCAGAGGGGCCAAAGCCGCAAGCAAGCAGTGGAGGCAAGAATAATTCTCAGAACAAAAGGAAATAGAATTAGACTAAAGATGGTCAGAAGAAGAGTAAGAAAGATGTTGAGTGCTTTAGTTGTGGCAAGAAGGGCCACTATGCTAAAGAATGTCGAGCAAAGCCAGTGGACAGGAAGTGCTTCAACTGCGGCCAAGTGGGACATCATAAGGATAAATGTCCGCAACCCCCTAAAGAGAAGCAGATCGTGAAAGCATATGCTATTAATGTTGTTCATTCTTCATCGAATACCCCAACTGCGGCGGAGAAAGGAAAGAATGTCACCATTCAAGGTATGCTTTCTGATTATGATGTTCATGTTCGAGTATTGTTTGATACCGGGGCTTCCCGTTCCTTCATATCTAGTGACCTGATAGATAGGTTGGGATTGGAACCCGAGATAGTCGATGGACCTTTAGCGGTGACGAACCTGATTGGTGGTATGACTAGCCTTAGTATGATTTGTCGTAATGTGGTCTTATCGAGTCATGGATGTATGTTTGCTTGTGATTCTTTGTTTTGGGCTTTACTGGGTTTGGCATTATTTTGGGAGTCGATTGGTTCCAAAGGTACGGGGTGGTGGTAGACTGTGAGGGCATTTTGGTGATAGTTAGAGCGGATGATCGGCGGAGGGTAGTGTTTGGTGGTCTACATAGTGATGGGGTAATGGCTAGTTTTCTAAATTCCCTTGACATCCCACATGATGAGTTGTCAGATGTGCCCGTGGCAGGCCAGTATCCGGACGTCTTCGAAGATGTGACCGAACTTCCACCACACCGAGAGATTGAGTTTCGTATTGATTTAGTGAAAGATGCCAGACCTATAGTGATGCCACTTCGTCGTATGGCACCAAGGAGCAGCGAGAGCTTGGGGTGCACGTAAGCGATCTTTTGAAGAAGTGATTTATCTGAAGAAGTGTCTCCGAGTGGGGAGCACCAGTTGTGTTTACTACCAAGGCAGATGGTTCCCTTCGATTGTGTGTGGACTACCGCGAGTTGAATAAGGTGACGAGGAAGAATAAGAATCCTCTACCGCGGATAGATGATTTGTTTGATCAGTTGAGTGGTGCAAGAGTGTTCTCCTAGTTGGATCTCGCGAGAGGTTTTCATCAGCTTAGGGTGGAAGCTGAGAGTATAGTTAAAACGGCCTTTCGGACGCCATCTGGATTCTATGAGTTGTTGGTCATGCCATTCGGGTTGACCAATGCACCAGCATATTTGTTGGATCTTATGAATAGGGTATTCAGGGATTAATTGAATAAGTTTGTTCTTGTGTTCATGGATGATATCTTAGTTTACTCGAAGACGGAGGAAGAACACTAGGAACATTTGAGGACAGTGATGGAGGTATTGAGAAAACACCAACCGAACGCGAAATTTTCTAAGTGTCACTTCTGGAGGAGGGAAGTGAGATTCTTGGGCCATGTTGATTTGGAAAATGGTATTGTCGTGGATCTCGCGAAGGTGGCTACGGTACAAGATTGGTCTACGCCCAAGAATGCAACCGATGTATGAAGTTTCTTCGGATTAGCTGGATATTGTCATAAGTTTATCCAGGACTTCTCCAAGATAGAAGCACTGTTGACTCAGTTGATCAAGAAGAATCAAGCTTTCGTCTATGATGAAAAAAGCGAGAAAGCATTCAAGAGTCTAAAGGAAAAGTTGACATGTGCACCAATGTCAGTCATTCCTAAGGGGAATGAAGAGATGACAATATATACAGATGCATGTGGTACCAGACTAGGTGCTGTATTGATGCAAGGAGGTAAGGTTGTAGTTTATGCAAGTCTGCAACTGAAACCGCATGAGAAAAGATACCCCACCCACGATTTGGAATTGGCAGCGATCGTGTTCGCGTTGAAGATATGGAGACTTATCTCTTGGGAGAAAGATTCGAGTTGTTTACCGATCATAAATCATTAAAGTATCTCTTCTCTCAGAAGAATTTAAATCTCCGACAGCAGAGATGGTTAGATTTCTTGGCTTCCTATGATTTCGATATCGTATATACACCAGGAAAGGGCAATGCGGTAGCTGATGCATTGAGTAGAAGACATGCCAGTTTAGGGGCTATGTTTCTTGAGTGGAAGCAACTGGAGTATATCGCAGGGTACGATTTCAGACCAAAGTGTAAATTGGATCCAGAGATGTTAGCAAGTTTGAGGATCAGACCCACTTTCATTGAGCGGATTGGTTCTAGTCAGAGGGATGATGCTAACCTGTTGGAAATCATCTCCAAATTAGAGATGGGTATCGATGAGGAGATGAACATGCATGGGCTTGATCGAGATGGATGGTTTAGAAAGAATGGGAAACTAGTTGTGCCCAATGTTAATGGATTGAGAGATGAAGTGCTTAGAGAATGTAATCACTCAAAACTGACTATACATCCCGGTGGTAATAAAATGTATCGAGACATGAAGCAGACCTACTACTGGAAAGGGATGAAGAGAGACGTTGTGAAGTTTATATCCAAATGCATGAATTGTTAGCTAGTTAAAGCCGAGCAAAAGAAACCTAGTGGTTTGTTGCAACTATTAGAAATTCCAAAATGGAAATGGGAACAAGTCTCAATGGATTTCATTGTTGGGTTACCAAGGACTAGATCGAGCCATGATAGCATTTGGGTGAGTGTGGGTCGATTGACCAAGAGTGCAAGGTTTATACCTGTCAAGTCGAATAGAACAGCAGTTAAGTTAGCAGAACTGTATATGAAGTGGGTAGTGAGATTTCATGGAGTACCTAAAGGCATTGTAAGTGACTGAGATCCGTTGTTCACTAGTGGATTTGGGAAGAGCTTACAAGAGGCTTTAGGATCAGAATTACATCTCAGTATCGCGTATCATCCTCAAACCGACGGTCAGATAGAGAGGGTGAATCGAGTATTAGAAGATCTCTTGAGAGCTTACATATTAGATTTTGGTGGATCATGAAATGACCATTTGCATCTTGTGGAATTCGCATATAATAATAGTTACCAGTCCAGTATTGGCATGGCTCCATTTGAAGCTTTATACGGAAGACCATGCAACTCACCATCATGTTGGTTAGAAACCAATGAGAAATTTGTGCTTGGGCCAGATGTGATAAGAGAAACCTCAGATAAAATCAAGGTTATCCAACAACGAATGTAGGCTGCCCAAGATAGGCGGAAGAGTTATGCTGATAAGAGGAGAAGAGATTTGAAATTCTCCACTGGCGACTAGGTGTTTGTTAAGATTTCTCCGTTAAAGAGTGTGATTTGTTTTGGTAAGAGAGGCAAGTTAGCACCAAGATTTTTCGGTCCATTTCCAATTCTCGAACAAGTTGGGAATTTGGCATATAAAGTTGAGTTGCCGGATAAGATGGCGGGAGTTCATAACGTATTTCATGTTTCCCAGTTAAGGAAATTCATGAACGACCCCAATGTGGCTATTTCACCAGATCAGTTGGATGATATCGAAGTAGAACCCGAGGAGGTTGGGAACCGCAAGCCGATTCGTATTGTCGAGCACGATACGAAGAAACTTCGAAGGAAAGCAGTGAATCTAGTCAAGGTTCAGTGAGGCGGGGATGAGAATGATTGTACTTGGGAGACAGAGGCGAGCATTAAGGAGACGTATCCAGAACTCTTTGCCTGGTAAGGTTTTCATTTCGATTTAGTCTTTCTACATGCTAGGATAGGTTTGTTTTTTATGTTTGATTGCGAGATATGATTGGTAGGCATGCGGGACCCATTGGTTGTTTCTTAGTTGAGGAATTTCGAGGGCGAAATTTCTTAAGGAGGAGAGTGTAACGACCCGCATTCTACGTATCGAAGGATCGTAGAATATTTATTTCTGTTTCATATGAGGTCATATAGTCGCGTAACTTTGGGGAACGACTAATGGGGCCATTTCCCATGTTCACAATTTTTGCCGATTTTTAAATGACGTTTTGCCCCTAGTTAATATTGTTTCGGCAATAACTTTTGATTGGTAAGGAGTTTTGACCTTAAACCACTTCCATTAGAACCGATTGATGGTTTACCTTTCCACAGAGTGGTCACATTAGCCAAATGGACTCAACATTTGGGAGATATGGCTGAAACAAGGTTTAGAAGGTGAAAAATAGCTTAATTGGGCTTAACTGGGTGATTAGCAGCTAGGCCCCTTGGCGGATTTCGTGATTAGAGCTATATGAGGGCTAATTAGGGTTAGAGAAACCTTTTCTTTGTCATTTTCCAGCCGCCACTTACATCTCTTCAACGCTAACAATGGCCTCCAACTCCTAAAACACCTTCTAATCACCGTTTAATCAAGCATTAGCCTAATCTACATCAAATCAAGGCAAATTAGCATCAAGTTTGGGATAGATCTGCTGGAACACATAGAGATTCGACCTATATCAGAGATACTTTCAGATCTATAAGTAATTTGTGGCTAAGGTGAGTGATTTGCATTGTTTTTCACTAGTTACGGGTAATTAAGGGTGATCAATGATAATTAGCAAAATTATGGCTCAGAATAATCTGGAAAAATTTTGGTAAAATTCTAAAATATTATTTTAGGGCTCTGATAGAAATTTGGGCTAATTTGGTTAAGTTTTGCTAATTGTATGCTTAAACATGATTAAGGGGGATTAAGGGGAAAATTTGGGTTTTGGGTATGTTTGATCCATTTTAACATATCATATTGTTGTTATAGTGTTTGTGGTTGATTATACATGTTGCTATGACTGTATGGTATGCTTTGTGATTGATTAGAAAAGTTAGAATGGACGAAAATGCCGTCATATGGCATAAAACAGTCGTTGGAAGAGTTATAGGAAATTGTGCAGGAACCGGATCGGATCGCTCCCCCTCTCCAAACCGAACCGTTCGTGATTCACAAAGATGATACGAACAGACCTCCAGGAGCTCACAAGCCGATCCACATACATCTGAAGTTCTCCGACCCGCTCGCGTTAGAAGTTCCCCGACCTGAACCGTCTGCCTCCGAACCACTTGCCTCGAACCAATGGGGACCCGAACCGTTGGAGATGCATCACGAGTCGCCTCCTCCGAACCGAGTCGAGTTGGAGTCACAAACCAGAGTTTATCCACGAACTGTATGGGGATCACGACTCGAACTAGAAGGCGCGAACGAACCAATACACCGCGAGTGGACTGTCACGCCCGACCCAATGCTTAGGGAGGAGTATCAGAACCAAGCCACTTTAGGGAGTCCGATCCGAAGCAAAGTGAAGAAAAAGGACCAAACTGATACGGAGAAGACCAAACCCGAGATGCAAAGGTAGTCCAAATGGGAAGTATAACTCAGGATCTAGATGGGAACTGAGTCAACTTCATGGTTGGGCTTTGCTACAGGACGTGTGTTAAGGAGTTGTCGACGTCCATAGCTTTGATTCACCACGGAAAGACGAATATTAGGCTACGGATCAGCGCAGTGGAGTAGTCACTACTTCATGGGGAAGAGCGATCATAGCAAGGCTATGAGCCTGTGCAGTGGAATCATTATGACTTCATGGGGCAGAGTGGACATAGCAAGGACTAGTGGTTATGGATCAGTGCAGTGGAGTCGCTATGGCTCCATGGGGCAGAGTGATCATAGCAAGGATTTGGGTAGTCAAAGCAGTGGATATCGTATGTTTTTACGTACTGAGTGAGAGATGTGAGGATGGTTGCTATGCTTGATTGTTTGATATCACTATGACATGCACACCCCTCCCCCGTATCTTTATACCATATGTTAGTGTCACCTTAGAGTATTGTACATCCTGTTGTGCTAACTCTTTGGTTGCAGGTCCAGGTTTAGTTACGGTTTAGTATACCTGTTATTGTTCTGTTTTGCTGTTTATCGCTCATACCAGACTTTTGTCTAACCCAGAGTTTTATGTCTCTTCTTATTACTCTGGGTGCTCCTAAACGAGCAGACTAAAGACGGTATAGCTGGTTATGCACGGGTAGCTGATTCGGAGACGAGCAGGAGGCTCCCACGTATGATATATATATATATTCTCCCTGTGTCGCTGATGGTCACTACTTTGGGCATTAGTAGTGTACCTTCCTTATTTTGCTTTAGAGACCGTTTTTAAAAGTTGTAATAACGATGACATGGAACATAAGCTGTATTTGAATTTTCCCGCTGCTATGTGGTTTAGTTTTCAGCTTATGTACTGTCTCGCCTGTTTTATGTCAAAGTTATGTTATTATTATATTTTATCCCATGCGCTATGAGACATTCTACAGGTTCCTTGTTAGTTTAAATTCCTTACTTTTCTTTTCTTTGGCGACCGTCTGGTGCTAGTTGGACATCTGTGCAGCGCATTTCAGGGAAATGCCGGTTTGTGTGTGGCGGGCCGTCACATATCGGATCACCTTCCGATCAGTGTACTCTGGAAGCGATACACTGAAGTTCAAAAGGAACATCTTGTAACTCAGCCATACATGACCGGCCATTCATTTCGCTTGAATGTTCCGAATATATTATCACCTTACGGTTGGTATACAAACATAACCGTTCTCGGGAGATACAGAATTGAAAGAACTAAAAATATGAATATTCTCTAGATGGTGACAATATACCCTAATTGGGTGCGGCCCACTTAGCCATGCTACCTACCCGATTTTTGTCATTTCCCGATTGATGAGGCCTGAGGTTATAACGTATCTTTTTACATTTCATCTACTTTGAATGCCACATCATCATACCTGCCAAACACAAATTGATTTCCCAAAAATATCATGGGTATAAAGCTACGAGAAACGAATTTCTCCGCCACCAACATAAATACGTTTGAAGCGATCAACTTACGCGATCTATTAGATATATTCTATCGGGCATTCGTCCATATACGTTGTCCTGGCACTGGACAAAACCCAAGGCACTATTCCATAACATCCCTTGCATAAACCCCATCTTCAATTTTCTTCATCATATTCGATTCGCAACACTAATTCTCATACGGAGTGGTTTTCAAATAATAAATCTGATCCCGGTCTCTTCGTATTGACAACGGAAATGGTCAAAACTTTTATAGTCGGTTATTTAACTATCGAAGGAAAAACATGTGTACAAACAACGGTCGTATTCCCAAATGGAAATCTTACTGATCAATCATCATTTCATTCCCCAATTCCCTTTAATATCTTTACCCAAGTGTCTATCTAACTCGTTTGACTTCTCCCGATCCTTAGAAAACGTTCCACCAGTTTTAAACTATTTTATTTTCTATATTCCAGAAAATACTTCATATTAACTTAGGAAAAACATTTCCATTCCTTATTTGCAAATCACTATCTCTCCACGTCCATCAGTCCCTAACCGTAAATTAGTAAGAGACCAACTCCCTAAGTATTAACCTTGAAGGCCGAAACCAACATCAGATCAATACCCAGGAAGTCGATCAACTTAACTAGTCTCCAGTCAGTTTCTAATTTCCTTAACTTCAATTTAAATCTGCAAAACTTTTGCTTTTACAACGTTATTCACTTTATAATGTGAATATTATTTCTTTATAGAAATCCCGACTCATTTTATCAAATCAAATCTTTATTTGTATCTAATGATACTATTACAGATTCACATACTATTTATCGAGTTGTTTTATACATTAATATTTATATTTCACTTCATACACTCGATTTATAAATCAACTTCTTATTATATATTAAGTTTATTACTTAATTTCGATTACCTATCCAAATATAAATCAAATATTAACTTTCTTGTCCAATTCTAGATTATATAATATATAATTTCTAAAAATAATTTATTTTACTAATATCTGACTTAGTCGAATTCTCATTATAAATTCTTATGGACTTGTTTCCATTCTATTTACATTTCGAACCTCGAAATATTTTCATCTCTTTCTTTTGCAAACAAATTCCATTTTCGCTTTTATTCATTCCTGAATTTACAATCGAAATCCTTTTTATTTCATTTATAAATATCGTTTATAAATCCAACTATTTTTTTAATATAAATAAAACAAGTTATTATATTATCATCCATTCGAAATTCAATTTCTATTTAAAAAATAGATTATTCTTTTTAAAACCATAATTTCCTTTCCAATATATTCGATTATATTTTACGGTATTTAAATACCAATTATTTCAGGTCAATGTTTTTCAAACATACCAATCCCACAATAATCAATAACAGGTTATTTATCACATCATATAATACAATATATGAAGAATATCAATAAAATTGTTGTGGAATCCAGTTGGATCCCTCCAACCTATTTCCCTACATCCACATATGTTAATCAACATGAATAATACCAGTTTTAGATAAATCTGAAATACAAAAATAAGTATGATCAATATTAAATTAATGACTTATATATGTATAACTATATATATTATTTCAACCAAATAATTCAGCAAATCATCTAAACGATCATCATATATAGCATTCAATCATTTTTAACAATATTAAATAACATTCATAACAGTATAAAACTGGACAGAGTTAGTGAGTTTACTCACTTTGGTTCTTAATCGTTAAATAACGATTTACGATCAATGGTTTGAATTGGGCGTTTTATTTTGCTATAAATCCAAATGAACTCCAAATGGCTCCAAACTGGTACGAGTACATAGCCTGTGACCATACGATCCCTACGTGACTGACTGCGCGAATTCTTAAATCGTACGAATAAGTTCTTGAATTAACTAGTTATCACATTTATTTAAACTGAATTAAACTTATAATTAATATAGAATATTGGGCCTCACTCTACTGTTTCCTAGCCTATCTTCATTTGAACCAACGATCCGCCCGTTCTTCTTGTTCCACATTTCTACTCTGTACACGCGAACTGTATCTTCACTCAAACATTACGCAACTTCTTACATACCTATCCTTCATTCCACCAACCCATTTTTAAACCCAAAAACCACATCGGGTTCTTCACTAATCCCACTCCAGAATATCTTTTCTCCATTCCAACTCTATATGGTTCGTTGGAACCAAAAAGCTGACCCTCTCACCCATGTTGTAACGACCCAGAAAATCTGAACAAATTTAAAATGGCTATAATAATGGATTTTAAATATTTAAAATAAATATTTTAAATAATAGCAAAGAAAAGTGAGTTTGAATCGACAATTGAAAACGAATATAATGAATTATAATTATAAACAAGGCCTGAAAAGGCGCTGTAGTTTCAAAAATTGAATTCAAACTTTGTCGGACTGTACCGGGTGCAAAACAAAACGGATTTGAGATAAACCAAAAATATTTAAATCTGTTAGTGAATACCTTTCTAACGAATCTGAAAAATCGAATTTTCATAGCGGAAAGCAAAAGTTATGGCCAAATGAATTTTCAGAAAGGTCACTATGGAATTTATATAGCCCGTGAAATTGGCCATTTTGCATACGACCTCGGAATTCGACGAAACCACTTTTGTTGGATCTGGGATGTGAAGTTATTGCTAGGTTTCAAATTTCATACTTTTTGAAGCTAGTATGTGAGCATGGCAAAGGAAAACGTGTTTTGATCAATTATAGTTAAATGGGATCGACCAGAAATGGGCCTTTTTGCAAACAGTCTCAGAATTCGACGAAACTAGTTTTATTGCGACCGTATCGTCAAAACATAGCCAGATTTATTTTTCTGGAATTTTTCGAATCAGTTTGTGGCCCTGGCAAATTGAAATGTATGTTCAAATTGAATATTGAATGTTTTATATTTTAATTTGAAGGAAAACTGACTGAAACAGTCGAATGGGCCTACGAAACATATCCCATTGTGTTCGGAATGGGGGTAAAACGCTAGGGACGACAGTCGTTGGGTTTGGATTAGTGGTCGTGTCAGAAAACCCCTTTAAAACCCACCGACCAATCAGAATTTAAATAAAAAAAAGGAAAAATCCTCAGACCCCCCCCCCACGATCGACGACGGAAACGCCTCCATACCTTCCCGATCATTTTCCGACCGCCACGCGCGTCGATAGCCCTAGCTCCAGTTCAACTTTTGAAGCCCATCCTCCCAGCTTCGAATCCTATTACAACCTGTATTTTCAATAACCTGTAATGATGTAAATCAAGGCAGAATTTAATTCTAAAATCTGAATCAAGGGAAACGGGCTATGCCATTGCGTTCGTCTCGGAAAAATACGCGAAATAGAGTCTGAGTTTTCGAAAATTGGAGTCCGTATGACCCGATTAAGGCCCAACGAAGTTTTCAAAAAATTTCAAAGTAAAAACAGATTTCAAATTCAAGTTTGAATTTGAAAATTTGGGCCAGTTTGGGCTAGGCGGGAAAGTTCCCGCCAGAGCACCCAAGTCGACAGGCCTGTCGACTTGGGAGTCGACTTGCTTGGACCCAAGTCGACAGCCCTGTCGACTTGGTTGTCGACTTGGTCCAGCCGGGCTGTTTAGCCTGGTGCACCATTTAGAGATTGTGTTGAGCTTGGGGGCCAGATTCGGTTTTAAGGGCTGAGATTGGAACTAGGGTTTAATCCTAAGGTTGAAACTAATCCTAATCTCTATAAATAAGCCCCTAACCTAACCCTAAATCATCATTATTCATTCTAGTAACTAAACTATGGCAAAATCAATCCTCTCATGGCCTCCACTCTCTTCATAAAATTCCTAAATAAATTTCTATGAGATTTTACATGCATACAAGTGTTTTCAAGCTTGTATGAGCATCATTAGCTTGCATTCAAGTCAAGTTTCTATATTTGCATCATAAAGAAAGAGTTTTGATCATTTTGGCTCAAGGGTTTTTATGTTAGAGCTTGCATTTTGGGTCTATTTGATTGCATAAGGGCTTTGTCATATCTTTTGTGCCTTCATAAGCATAGTAAGCCCTATTCTACTTTCATACTTAAACTCTAAAGTTAAATGTATGATATGCAAGTTTGCCATGATATGCAAGTTTACTATGATGAGTTATGCAAGTTTACTATGATGTGTTATGCAAGTTTACTATGATGTGTTATGCAAGTTCATCAAGTTATGTTATGCAAGTTCATCAAGTTATGTTATGCAAGTTCATCAAGTTATGTTATGCAAGTTCATCAAGTTATGTTATGCAAGTTTGATATGCAAGTTTGATTTGCAAGTTTGTCATATGATATGCAAGTCATGTTATGCAAGTTTGGGTTGATCCCCTTGTTCATGTTATCATGTTATGCAAGCTTATCTTGAGTATATGAACATAAAGCTTCAAGCTTTATGCTAAAGGTTGCATTTTGGCAACATGTAAGTTATCATATCCCTTATGATAACTTGCATGTGAGGCCAAATGCGAACTTATGGCCATTTCTACATGTCATTTATCACCATGTATCACCAATATGCTAAGTTTGGTTTTATGCATGCTTTTGAGGCCTAAAAATGTAATATGCAAGTATATGAACACATGTACATTTCATGTGCCACCATGTTGAACTTGTGGCTTCAACACCTTTATGTCATGATTATGCCAAGTTGCCTCTTTCTATCCTTTATGCGCTATGGTGATATGTAAGCGATGGGATTGCGTTTGGGGTTGTGTAAACTTAAAAGACATAAAAACATAAGCTTGGGAATTTACCTATTAAGTTAGGTCTACCCATTGGGAATTTACCTATTAAGTTAGGTCTACCTAATTGCTTGAAAATTTGTAACATGTTTTGGAAACATGATGGACATGACACTTAGAAATGATAAGTGTGACCAACTCGAGGTTGGGTTGAGTTTGTAGCGTAAACCTACCCGGAACCGATCGGCTTAACTAGTTGCTACAAACAATAGGACCCAATGTGAGAAGTTGGCCATGATGTACCTTGAACCCGAGGTTAGACCAAGTTGTGGTGTAAAGCTACCCGGAACCGACCGGCTTAACTAGTAACCGCAACAAAGTCTAATGTGAGAGGTTAAGGTGCATTAAATTAATTAATGCCTCATGATTAGGGTTAAGTCATGGACCGCTTGAATACTCAACCAATTAAACACGATGGGTTGGTAGGGTTAAGTCATGAACCTTATGTACACTTAACCAACTTGGTACTTGAATGGGTTGGGTTAACCACGTTTAACCCATTAAGGAAACCCTAGTTACGTGGTCCTTTGCACCAGTAACCCTCTTAGTTGTATCATGATACCCTAGGGACTAGGCTAGGGAGGGGCACGATTACTGGATGCCATGTAAGCGACCAAAACGACGGCTGAGTAGGTGCTCCGGTGTAGGTTCAGGCGGGCCATGGTCGTGCACATGGTCCGAAGTTGAAAAAGCAGGCACGGGCACCAGTAGGTTTAGACTGTGCGTGCATTGATTTGTGTCAGTGGTTGACACCCTAGGACTTGATACACCCTAGGGTGGACCTAGCACAGTTTAGCTACACTTCGTAGTTGGGCCGTATGACACTGACACTTGACGAGTTAGGCTTATAGGGAGCCGATCGACTAGACCGTGCTAGTTGGACCTTGGTTTAGGTCATTCATGATGTTTGGGCCTAACTTGGGCCTGGGGATCACTTCTTGTTTACACTTTGGACCTCGTATTGGGGTCACTACATGTTATTGGGCCAAAGCTTGGGCCAAGGGATCAATACTTGTTTATTCAAGTCATGTTAGTTTGCTAGTACACCTGTGGTGCAAAAACCTTAAACCTGATTATGTGATGACACCTTTATCTACCTTGTTAGTTAATCATCATGCTAGTATGTTGTTATCCTTATGTTCATCCCTGCTGCTCATGCCAGTTAACTTTACCTGTTTACATTGATTGTAGTAGGGCTTACTCAGTCTTTTTGACTGACCTGTTTTCTTTCGCCTCTTTTCTTCCGTTCCCCCCCCCCCCACAGGTTCTCAGGGTGGGAACGTTGGAGCTTAGCTTGGATTCCTGATCGCTTGCTTGTGGGATTTTAGCTCATGTACGGTCTTGACATGAAGCTAGCTATGGTTATCACTTATTTTGGGGATAGTACTTATGTATTTCAGTTTTTCAATTGATGTTGTTTTTATCTAGACTTGTTTATTTGGAAAGCTATGTTGTATCAGACTTGTTTTGAAACAGTATGAAATCTTCCGCTATTTTATCTATCTTATTTACTCGGTTTACATATATACATATGTTCTTGTTCTGCCTTGATATATCATTATGCATGTTTACCTGATTCAAACGCCCCTCCAAAGTCAGAGTGCTTGCAAGAGCCACCCTGGCGGAGGTGGGGTGTTACATTTGGTATCAGAGCATATGGTTTACGAGAAGGAACAAAAAGGTTTTTAAGAAAACTTTTGGAAAACTATTTTCAAAACCAAGTATAAAGTATTTTCCAAAGAAAAGTCTAGTTTATTTTAAAGACTATTCCCCAAAAAGCCATTAGCAAAAATTCCTTCGTTTTTCTCCATTCTGAATCTATCTTTTTCTTCGTTTTCAGTATGGCCGATAACTCTGCTATTCCGGAAGGAGTACACGTACCTGTTTGGTATAGGAGACTTTTGGAGGCTAGGGCGACCGAAGCCGGCCCCGCAAATAATACTCCTCCTCCTGTAGTTGATGTTCCTCCTCCTCCTGTCACTGAGGTTCCTTTTCCTCCTCCCCCTCAGCATCCTCAAGTTGACTTCGCAAAGATTTGCCAAGATTTTAAGGCGATGGGTGGCAAGAATTTCATTGGAACCGAGACTTTCGTAGAGGCCAGGAATTGGTTGAAAGAAACCGAAGATCTTTTTGCCTTCTTTGATATAGATGACCGTAGGAAGGTTTTATTAGCAGTGTGGTTGTTAAAGGAAGAAGCTGCACGTTGGTGGGTGGTCACCACCGCTACTAGGCCAATTGAGACTTGGGATGACTTTCGAGGAAAGTTTGGACTAAGGTTCTTATCACTGAAGCAAGGGGACATGACTATTAGGGAATACATAGATAAGTTAAATCAACTGGCTCGGGTCGGTTTAGACTTGGTTAACACAGCTCAGAAGAAGGCTCTATACTTTGCTCTAGGATTAAACGAGCCATTACATGGTTTAGCCATGACTCATATACCCTTGGGGGCAACTTTCTAGAGCTTGGTGAATATGGCCCTACTCAATGAAGAGAATAGGAGTGACAAGAAGGAGATCAAGATGAATGGTACTCAAGCCAAGAAGACTGATTCCCAGTGGAAAGGAAATCAGGGTAATCCAAGTGGTCAGGGCAGTCAAGGCAATAAGAACAAGAACAAGAGTCAAGGCAACAAGGGGAACAACAACAATAACGACAAGAAGAAGTGCCATTATTGCGGTTCAGTTGGGCATCTTATTAAGGATTGTAAGAAGAGGAAAAGGAATAATGGTGAATGCTTTTTCTGCGGTGAGACTGGACATTTCAGTAAGGATTGCCCGAAGAAGCGAGGGCAAGGCCAGGGTCAGACTCAGCGTGCTGGACCTATAGGAGGGCAAGTTCATGCTCTCAATGCCGCTCCGGTTCCCGATCGAGGTAGTATTTCTGTTGAAAGCCTTGTATATATTTCTGATTTTTCAGTTCGTACCTTGTTTGATTCTGGTGCATCGCATAGCTTTAACTCATCTGATCTTGTTGATAGTTTGCACCTAAGTACTAGTCTAGTTAATGATCCCGTGTGTGTTTCAAATCCAATTGGGGGTTCCGCCCATTTGTCTATTATCTAGGTGGATTTGAATTCTCGTGTGATGCTTATATTCTCGGTTTCATGGGGTATGGGTTGATTTTTGGGCATGGATGGGTTGTCCAGTTTTGGAGCCATCCTTGATTTTTGAGCATAGGGTTGTGAGGCTCATGACTCGCCTCGGTAATACCCTAAAAATTTCTAGTAACCCTATGAGTCCCGTCATGTTGTGTTGTCTTGAATCCCTCAACTCGTCTATCGATAGTTTGTAATCGGTGAGGGTGGTCCGAGAATATCCTGATATCTTGGGTGAAGTGAAGGGGGCTACCCCTAAACGAGAGATTGATTTCCGCATTTATCTTGTTGATAATGCCAAGAAAGTTTCGTGGCCGGTTAGGCACATGGTCCCGCAAGATGAGAGTTATGAAAGCAAGTCAGGTAGTTGCTTGAGAAGAACTTCATTAGACGAAGTATATCTGAATGGGGAGCGCCTGTAGTATTTACTACCAAGGCAGATGGTTTTCTTCGACTTTGTGTCGATTATCGTGAGTTAAACAAAGAGAATAGACAACCATTGCCATGGATCGATGATTTGTTCGATCAACTTGTAGGAACATCTGTTTTCTCTTGATTTTGCTACTGGATTCCATCAGCTCAGAGTAGCTGAAGATAGTATAGACAAGACTGCGTTCAGAACTCCGGATGGATTCTTAGAATGGCTGGTCATGCCATTCAGTTTGACTAATGCACCCGCCTACTTCGTGGACTTGATAAGTAGGGTGTCTAGGGAGTTCCTGAACGAGTTTGTGGTAGTCTTCGTAGATGATATTCTGATCTTCTCAAAGGATGATGAAGAGCACGCAAGACATCTCAAGGAGGTGATGGATACGCTTAGAGCGCATCAGTTGAAAGCCAAGTCCACCAAATGTCATTTTGGAGAAAAAGGAGTTAGATTCCTTGGGCACATAGTTTCTAAGCAAGGCTTAGCGGTGGATCCCGCTAAAGTAGTTGCAGTTCAGGATTGGAAGACTCCAAGGAATGCAACCGAAGTAAGAAGTTCTCTCAGTTTAGTTAAGTTAGTAAGCGTCCCTTGAGTTTAGACCTACCCTTCTGGATCAAGTAGGGACTTCACAGAAAGAAGACCCGTAGTTAGTCGAGATCATGGACAAGTTGATTCGAGGCGAGATGGTAAGTCACCTCGCTATAGATGACAAGGGATGGCTAAGACGCGATGAGAGAAAGAAGGTTCTTGAAGATGCACATCACCCGAGGAGGTGGCCGAGATTTTCCCAAGGTGCATGTTGTGCCAACAGGTTAAAGGCCGAGTCATAGAAGCCCGGTGGGCTATTATATGCATTGGAGGTCCCCGCAATGGAAGAGGGAAAAGCATCACGAAGGATTTCGTGGATGAACTGCCTAGGTCAAGGGAAGAGAATACGAGCATGTGGGTCATAGTAGGTAGACTCACGAAGAGCGCTCATTTCACTCCGGTAAAGAGCGAAAGGACTGCATCATAGCTAGCAACAGTTTACTTTCAAGAAATAAAGCAGTTGCACGAGGTTCACTAAAGTATAGTTAGTAACCATGACTTAATCTTCACTAGCCAGTTTTGGGATAGTCTACGAGAAGTCATGGGCAAGCAACTGAATCTAAGCACGGCCTATCATTCGCAGGCGGATGGTTCATTGGCAACGCGGATTGGTATTTTCGAGAAAAGTTCTGCTGCGTGGAATACTTTATGGTAAGTAAATGTGATCCAGGATTCACTAGTGAATTTTGGAGAGCTTGCATGAAATCATGAGGTCATGGCTATGCTTAAGCCAAGAATGATAGTAGAGTAAGTGAAAGAGGAAGACGAGAGGCGACAATGAAATGGGTTCCAACTCATATTTGGAAATAAGAGTTAAGAAGCTAAGAGATCATGAGGTAAAAGACGGTCAAAGCACTGTGGAGTTAAGCTCAAGGAAACGTGACTTAGAAGATTGAAGACTAGATACGCGCATCATATCTCTTTCTAAGAATATATCCTTGATCCTTGTTTTCCTGCGGAACTTACTCGCATGTTATCTTTTTATGTATATCCTCTCGGTCCCATTTTCGGTCCCATTTCTGTCGGGAGGTATGACTTATTGGCTAGTAATACATGTCAGGGTTTGAAGGGGGTCCGTTAGGTTGACTAAACCTTTTGGGCTTTTATAGAATATGGGTTGGGTTAGGAAGGGATTTCTTGTAATCCGAAAGAGGAGTATATCCTGCCTATCTTCCCGATCTCTTTGTAGCATATCTTTTCCTATCCATGTTTGTCTTGATTATCTAGTTTATCGTGTTAATCTTGTCATGAGAACCTTAGGTAGAAACCCTTTGGATGAAACATGTGTTTGAAACATGTTATGCTTGATGGTTGCAAGTGGTTGCAAGTGTTTGCAAGTGGTTACTCGTGGATGCATTATACACGTTAGGCACTAGATCGGCTCACACACTCCTCATATTGCATATGCATGAGTGTTTATGCTTATTCATGGATGAAAATTTTTGTGTTATCACATGGATGTTGCATACGGATGTATGTTAAGTGCACACATATAGATGTTATACATTATGTTAGGAATTGCATACATATGGATTCATTTCACTAACATAATTTGCATTGATGATATTTGCATTAGATAAGTACATATACACACACCTTTGCATACGTTCATAAAACATTTAGAATCTTGTAAGGACAATGATTGCTCATGGATGATGTTTTGAGTAGATGGATGATTGGATGGTAGGACACGTTCTTCCTAACTTGAAGATTTCGGGTACGAAATCCTTTAAGGAGGGGAGAATGTAACAACCTGTATTTTCAATAACCTGTAATGATGTAAATCAAGGCAGAATTTAATTCTAAAATATTAATCAAGGGAAACGGGCTATGCCATTGCGTTCGCCTCGGAAAAATACGCGAAATAGAGACCGAGTTTTCGAAAATCGGAGTCCGTATGACCCGATTAAGGCCCAACGAAGTTTTCAGAAAATTTCAAAGTAAAAACAGATTTCAAATTCAAGTTTGAATTTGAAAATTTGGGCCAGTTTGGGCTAGGCGGGAAAGTTCCCGCCAGAGCACCCAAGTCGACAGGCCTGTCGACTTGGGAGTCGACTTGGTTGGACCCAAGTCGACAGCCCTGTCGACTTGGCTGTCGACTTGGTCCAGCCGGGCTGTTTAGCCTGGTGCACCATTTAGAGATTGTGTTGAGCTTGGGGGCCAGATTCGGTTTTAAGGGCTGAGATTGGAACTAGGGTTTAATCCTAAGGTTGAAACTAATCCTAATCTCTATAAATAAGCCCCTAACCTAACCCTAAATCATCATTATTCATTCTAGTAACTAAACTATGGCAAAATCAACCCTCTCATGGCCTCCACTCTCTTCATAAAATTCCTAAATAAATTTCTATGAGATTTTCCATGCATACAAGTGTTTTCAAGCTTCTATGAGCATCATTAGCTTGCATTCAAGTCAAGTTTCTATATTTGCATCATAAAGAAAGAGTTTTGATCATTTTGGCTCAAGGATTTTTATGTTAGAGCTTGCATTTTGGGTCTATTTGATTGCATAAGGGCTTTGTCATATCTTTTGTGCCTTCATAAGCATAGTAAGCCCTATTCTACTTTCATACTTAAACTCTAAAGTTAAATGTATGATATGCAAGTTTGCCATGATATGCAAGTTTACTATGATGAGTTATGCAAGTTTACTATGATGTGATACGCAAGTTTACTATGATGTGTTATGCAAGTTCATCAAGTTATGTTATGCAAGTTCATCAAGTTATGTTATGCAAGTTCATCAAGTTATGTTATGCAAGTTCATCAAGTTATGTTATGCAAGTTTGATATGCAAGTTTGATTTGCAAGTTTGTCATATGATATGCAAGTCATGTTATGCAAGTTTGGGTTGATCCCCTTGTTCATGTTATCATGTTATGCAAGCTTATCTTGAGTATATGAACATAAAGCTTCAAGCTTTATGCTAAAGGTTGCATTTTGGCAACATGTAAGTTATCATATCCCTTTTGATAACTTGCATGTGAGGCCAAATGCGAACTTATGGCCATTTCTACATGTCATTTATCACCATGTATCACCAATATGCTAAGTTTGGTTTTATGCATGCTTTTGAGGCCTAAAAATGTAATATGCAAGTATATGAACACATGTACATTTCATGTGCCACCATGTTGAACTTGTGGCTTCAACACCTTTATGTCATGATTATGCCAAGTTCCCTCTTTCTATCCTTTATGCGCTATGGCGATATGTAAGCGATGGGATTGCGTTTGGGGTTGGGTAAACTTAAAAGACATAAAAACATAAGCTTGGGAATTTACCTATTAAGTTAGGTCTACCCATTAGGAATTTACCTATTAAGTTAGGTCTACCCAATTTCTTGAAAATTTGTAACATGTTTTGGAAACATGATGGACATGACACTTAGAAAAGATAAGTGTGACCAACTCGAGGTTGGGTTGAGTTTGTAGCGTAAACCTACCCGGAACCGACCGGCTTAACTAGTTGCTACAAACAATAGGACCCAATGTGAGAAGTTGGCCATGTTGTACCTTGAACCCGAGGTTAGACCAAGTTGTGGTGTAAAGCTACCCGGAACCGACCGGCTTAACTAGTAATCACAACAAAGTCTAATGTGAGAGGTTAAGGCGCATTAAATTAATTAATGCCTCATGATTAGGGTTAAGTCATGGACCGCTTGAATACTCAACCAATTAAACACGATGGGTTGGTAGGGTTAAGTCATGAACCTTGGGTACACTTAACCAACTTGGTACTTGAATGGGTTGGGTTAACCACGTTTAACCCATTAAGGAAACCCTAGTTACGTGGTCCTTTGCACCAGTAACCCTCTTAGTTGTATCATGATACCCTAGGGACTAGGCTAGGGAGGGGCACGATTACTGGATGCCATGTAAGCGACCAAAACGACGGCTGAGTAGGTGCGCCGGTGTAGGTTCAGGCGGGCCATGGTCGTGCACATGGTCCGAAGTTGAAAAAGCAGGCACGGGCACCAGTAGGTTTAGACTATGCGTGCATTGATTTGTGTCAGTGGTTGACACCCTAGGACTTGATACACCCTAGGGTGGACCTAGCACAGTTTAGCTACACTTCGTAGTTGGGCCGTATGACACCGACACTTGACGAGTTAGGCTTATAAGGAGCCGATCGACTAGACCGTGCTAGTTGGACCTTGGTTTAGGTCATTCATGATGTTTGGGCCAAACTTGGGCCTGGGGATCACTTCTTGTTTACACTTTGGACCTCGTATTGGGGTCACTACATGTTATTGGGCCAAAGCTTGGGCCAAGGGATCAATACTTGTTTATTCAAGTCATGTTAGTTTGCTAGTACACCTGTGGTGCAAAAACCTTAAACCTGATTATGTGATGACACCTTTATCTACCTTGTTAGTTAATCATCATGCTAGTATGTTGTTATCCTTATGTTCATCCCTGCTGCTCATGCCAGTTAACTTTACCAGTTTACATTGATTGTAGTAGGGCTTACTCAGTCTTTTTGACTTACCTGTTTTCTTTTGCCTCTTTTCTTCCGTTCCCCCCCCCCCCCCCAGGTTCTCAGGGTGGGAACGTTGGAGCTTAGCTTGGATTCCTGATCGCTTGCTTGTGGGATTTTAGCTCATGTACGGTCTTGACATGAAGCTAGCTATGGTTATCACTTATTTTGGGGATAGTACTTATGTATTTCAGTTTTTCAGTTGATGTTGTTTTTATCTAGACTTGTTTATTTGGAAGGCTATGTTGTATCAGAGTTGTTTTGAAATAGTATGAAATCTTCCGCTGTTTTATCTATCTTATTTACTCGGTTTACATATATACATATGTTCTTGTTCTGCCTTGATATATCATTATGCATGTTTACCTGATTCAAACGCCCCTCCAAAGTCAGAGTGCTTGCAAAATCCACCCTGGCGGAGGTGGGGTGTTACAAATCCATCCTGGTCTCGCTCGTTATCGTGGAGCATTCGTCGAGTTTTGGGCTTACAAAGTTCGCCCGCGTCGGAGGAGATTCCGCCGCCACCTGGAGCTCGAGCTGAGCAAGACCCACCTCGTTGGGAAGCCCTCTCGTAGGCGGAGGTCGTGGCCAACCCCGATCAGCCACTAACGCAATGGATTTCGCGAGAGATCGAAACCTAGTTTCGAAAAAAATAGGGAGGTACGGCTGTTTAATTTAAAACTGTTTTTAACAGTTTAAAACCGTTGCAAACTTTGAAAAATCATATCTTTTTCGTTTCTTGTCAAAATCAAGTGAAACAAGAGACAGTGGACTCGTGTGGACGTCTTCTACATTTTAGAAGAGACCGCATATTTTTCTGAGCCTTCTGCTATTTTTGGTGGAGTGGAACCCAATGTGAGATTTCTAATTTATAAACGATATGGAAAACGATGATGTATAAATTATATAGTCGATGTATGAGTTATATAAGCATTGTACACCTCATGTATAAGCATTGTATAAGTTGTACGTTCGATGTATAAGTTGTATATGCGTTGTAAAATTTATATGTGTTGAAATAGAAGTGAATTGCTATATATATATATATATATATATATATATATATATATATATACGCCCCTCGTCCACAAACCATGGACGATATTTATTGGTTGTGATTGGTGTGAAAATTGATTGATAGCAAATGGTTGATTGGAATTGTTTGTGGTTGATATTGATTGATTTTGGTTGAAAAATACCCGTTTGTTGTTGAGAAATATTTGGTTGAAACCACATATGATTAGTTTGTGGAAATGAAAATAAATATATACATGCCGCCTGCGTGCGAACTAGATGCATGATCCCCATTGTCAAAAACCGCGAGGTTTTAAGGTAGAGCGAGGAGCCGTACTAGGGACGGTCCCGATTTTAACTACCCTGCCGTTATGCTGCCGAAATTTTGAATAATATTCATGTGTTTGAATTATTTTCATTTGCTGAAACTATATTTATTTATTGTATAGAAAACCTTCATGTGTTGAATCGATATTCATTCGTTGAATTGAAATTCATGTGTTAAATGGTATTCGTGTTTTAAATATAAAAATCACATTTTTATCTATACATATAAACTATAGAAAACCTTCATGTGTTGAATCGGTATTCATTCGTTGAATAGAAATTCATGTGTTGAATGGTACCCATATTTTGAAATAAATAGTTTTATAATAAAAATCACCTCTTTATCATCTATTTGAACTATGTAAAATGACCTTGTTTTAAAAGAAATTGTTTTATAATAAAAATCCGATTTTACTACCTATATGAACTATATAAAATAATAGTGTTTAGAAATGAATTGTTTTACAATAAAAATCACATTTTTATTATATACATGAATTTTTAAACATAGTGAAGTGTTGAAATAGAAGACAGTTAGATAAAAATATCATTTTTATCAAATGTATGAAAAGAATGTAGCTTTGAAATCGAAGAATTGATATATATATATATATATATAAATAGAATTAAAATATATCGAATAACGACGCTGCAGTTCGTATTTTGAAACCGTGATTTCAAACGATTAGTACGGGATATCCGACAATCGGATTTTCCTGAAATCGCAGCCGTTGGGTTCGCTTTGGAAATTTCTTTCCAACGACACCAACTTTGTAAAAATCCAACGGTTGGACTGTCCGGAATGTTTAATTCAAATCTGAAGAAAAACAGCGCCATAATCGATTATATTTATATATATATATATATATATATATATATATATATAATTATATTTAATCGAATAACGACGCCGCCGTTCATAATTTGAAATCGAAACTTCAAACGATTATACCGGGAGATCCGACCGTCAGAATTTCCCGAAACTGGAACCGTTGGATTCGTTTTGAAAAGATCTTTCTAATGATGTAAATTTTGTGAAGATCCAACGTTAGATTTTCAGATACGTGTAGATCAAATCTGAAGAAAAACAGCGCCACGGTCGCGTTATGGCCCGAAGCGTCGTTTTGAATATATTGGCTATTTTAAAATAAATAAAAATAATGATAAATCGTTATAAAATATTATAAACGATATGGATGTGATTTAGAAATTAACTGAAGGTTGGCTAAGTCGAATGGTTTCCTGGGTGTTGATCTGATGTTGGTTTCGGCCTTCGGGGTTAATATTTGGGAAATCGTTCTCTTACTGATTGACGGTTAGTGATTGATAAATTGAAATGATGCGTTTATATGTTAGTGTTGCACTTGTTTATTATATACGCGAGTTGCTCAGAAAGACCGGGTTTATCCCATTCTGAATAACTTAATCGATGATAAGAATTGAAGATGAAGACGATGGTCGAAGACCGAAGATCTTCACCTCGTTTGGATGGTAACCGAGGTCCTGATTGGGAGGCATCCCGATATATGGATAATGAGTGGTGATCGTCCAGACGTACTTGGTGATCGATGGGTTTGCGAGGTTTATAGTGCCTCCGGTTTCGTTCAGACCCAGAACGGACTTGTAAATGGACTGTGTGTCTGACATTGGATTTTATTCTATGTTGATTGATCTCAGTTAAATATACATCTGTTTGGCGGCAGAGAATTTATTCTTTTGCTTAACGCCCTTCTCTGAAACGCACGAGCTCAGAGGTTGTATATCGATGGACATCAGTCGCATGACATGAATTGCTAGTGTGGCATGCCTAAGTGGCAACTGATCAGGGATTCTGTTGAAAAGCAAAGTCTTGTGGTGATGATCAAAGCACCGCCTGTGTGGCGTAGCTTTGTGTACAACGTGAAATCGCGAGCCTCACACCCGGTATGATCCAGAAACGGGAGGGAGCACCTCAGGGAGGACATGCGTTTCTTTCTAGCTAGAAGTGGCATCAGTGGTTTTACACGCCCTGACGAGTTTGACTTATGTGGTCGTTGCTGTTGCGAGGCACCTTGGTTTGATCGGACGATCCGGGTCCGATGGAGTCATTCGTTAGCTCATTTACGCCCCATAGGGCGGGGAAACGCATTGTTCAGGAATTTTAATCCACATCGGTGGACCGGCCCTGATGATCCAAGGGTCGATGCGCTCTGACCCTGTGGCTCGGGCTAGAGAGTCGCAAAGTCGGTAAGGACTATCTTTTGCCTTGGTTCATGACGGAAATCCAATTTCCAAATACGTGACTGTGCGGTTTTAATTGTATACCTATATATGACGACATAGTGGCATGGGGCATTAATGCCGTCTATGATTGATAGTTTTGATTTGAAAGTGTTTTTAAAACATATAAGCACTAGCAATAATATCAAATTCTTTTGTTTTATTCGTATCAAGCATATTTTGGCCGTTATAAGGAAAAAAACTCTATCCTCCGGTTTGCGTTGCATTGTGTGATGGGAACTGAGTCTTATAATGGCTTCATTTTTACAAAAAGCATTGCGATGTTTAAAAGAAAGATTTGTTTTTAAAGCACTGGCAATCCAATAGAGTAAACCCGTTCCACGAAAGTGGCGTGGTCCTGTGATTAGCCATATTATAAATATGTTGAGTAGATTTCTCATACCAGTCCCATGACTAACTCGTAGTTTGTTTCACTTTCAAACTCGGGTGCCCCTTGTTCTACACGGGCAGCCTTGTATTCAGGTTCAGCTGGCTTTCTCTGGATAGCTGGAGCTGAAGATGGATTCTATCATTTATCTCTTTTTGTGCTGTTCAGCTCCTATTGTACATTATGTTTGTTTTCCGCTGTAGACATATATGTATAGTCCAACTATATTTGTTCTAAGTAAGATCCTGTATACTATGTGACTCTGATGATTACTTTTATCCTGTATATTCTATTGTTCATTATCTGGTGTATTTATTTAATTTTGTTCTGCTATTATCTGTTTCTGTGTTATATTCCAAAGATTACCCTTGTCTCCGTCTGTACGGGAAATGGGGTCGTCACAACGTGGTATCAGAGCTTTGGTTAAGCTTAGTTCTGGAATATAACATATTAACGAACTCGTCAGAAATAGAACCAGTAGTGTTCTTGGACAGGTAACTCTATACAGATAGGATCAGTAATATCCTAGTATGAGTAAAGCAGAATGAAATTACACCTCGATAGACACATTTACATTGAAGTATGTGTTTCTATATTTTAAAATATCTTTTCTGTGACCTGACACTTGATCTGTCATTTGCAGAAGTACTTGAAAAATGAGTGTCAGAAACAGGAGAAATGCAGAACCCGATCTAGAGGCTCTATTAAAGAGATATCGAAATATGAACGGAGCATAGTTCTTGGGCAGTGAATCTATAATTCCGACTCAAGCTTGGATGAGTTCTGCAGAAAGAATATTTGAGTGTATCCAGTTGAGAGATGATCAGAAAATATTAGTAGCATCGTGGGCGCTCAAAGAAGAAGCTTTAATCTGGTGGGAAACAATCATCAAAGATAATCCAGAAGGTGATATCACCTGGGACAAATTCAAAGAGATTTTCCTAGAAAGATTTACTCCTCCTGAAGCGACGGAGCGATTATGTGATGAATTTTCTTATCTGATACAAGGTGATATGACCATCCCAGAATATCATAAGAAATTCAACGAACTTGCTCACTTTGCTCCTCATTTGATTCAAGATCCAAAGAGGAAAAATCTGAGATTTGTTCATGGCCTGCAAAGGAGACACTATCTTCTGGGTGAGAGATTTGAACTGTTTACAGATCACCAGTCGTTAAAGTATCTGTTCACCCAGAAATACCTGAATCTGAGGTAACAACGTTGGCTGGAGTTTCTTGCAGCATATGCCTTTGAAATTATATATACTCAAGGGAAAGCCAATGTCGTGGCCGATGCGCTGAGCCGAAAGAATGTAATGATCGCCAGCTTTATTATCACGACTTCCTTGATTGACGAAATATCTATTCTTCAGAAGGAGGATAACTTTATTAAGGATATGATTAAAAGGATTCAGAAAGGCGAACCCTCGTGTTTTCAAATAGATAAAGACGAGACCCTGAGGTTGAAAGGAAGGATTTGTGTTCCTGATATCCCAGAGTTAAAAAGGGAAGTGTTAGACGAGTGTCACAAGTCCAAGCTGAGTATCCGTCCTGGTGTAGCCAAAATGTATAACGATCTCAAGCGAACTTTCTGGTGGAAGGCTATGAAAAGGGACGTTTCAATATACGTTAGCCGATGCCCTACTTGCCAACTAGTCAAGAGCAACCAATAGAAGCTGGCTGGATTGTTACAACCGCTAGACTTTCCTGGTTGGAAGTGGGAACATATATCTATGGATTTCATTGATGGTCTGCCCAGAACCAGAAAAGGGAATGACAATATTTGGGTGATCGTAGATCGCTTCACGAAGACCGCCCATTTCATACCTGTCAGATCAAACAGAACTGCTCAGAGTCTGGCGCAGATATACTTCAAAGAAATAGTTAGACTACATGGAGTGCCGCTCAGTATAGTCAGTGGTAGAGATACAATATTCACTAGTAAATTCTGGGAGGCGTTTCAAGTAGAGCTGGGAACAAAGCTGAACTTGAGCACCACTTATCATCCGCAAACAGACGGTCAGACTGAGAGGGTGAATCGTATTTTAGAAGATCTATTACGGGCTTGTGTTCTAGATTTCGGTGGATCATGGGAAGACCATCTACATTTGGCTGAATTCTCATACAATAACATCTACCAGGCAAGCCTGACAATGTCTCCATTCGAAGCATTATATGGTAGACCATGCCGATCTCCTGCGTGTTGGGTCGAACCCGGTAATAGACTTGTGTTAGGGCTAGATATGATTCGAGAAGCTGCCGACAAAGTCGACTTTATTAAGAAGCGATTACTCGCCGCTCAAAGCCGACAAAAGAGCTATGCCGAAAGGAGAAGAAGAGATATATCCTTTGTTGTTGGTGACTACGTATATTTGAAAGTATCGCCAATGAGAGAAGTTGACCGGTTCGGTAAGACTGGAAAGTTGGCGCCCAAATTCATTGGTCCGTTTCCTATTCTGGAACGGATCGGAACTCTCGCTTATAGGGTCAAACTGCCTGATTGGTTGCCTGGAGTTCATGATGTATTTCACATATCTCAACTTCGAAAGCACGTTCATGATCCAGACTTGATCGTGGAAGAAGCAGCTCAACAGGATATTGAAATTACCCCAGAATTAGCTGTAAGAAGAGAGCCACTAAAGATTATCGTCAAAGAAACCAAAGAGCTGAGGAACATGAAGGTTCACTTATTTAAAGTGCAATGGAGTGGAGATCCGCGAGATTGTACTTGGGAAACTGAGGTGAGCATTCAGAAAGCTTATCCTAGATGCCGAGTGGATATCTCTGATTGACTCCGGTGCAAGGTACATTTACCATACTTTGCATTACCAATTAGTCCTCTATTCTATTGTTATTTTCTTCCTATGGATGTGCATTTTTAATTCTATAGTCTGAATGATTTTAAAAGAATATAGGAATTAATTTGTATGACTTTGAAAAGTTAAAAACAATTTGATTGTTGTTTATGTTGTGTGATATTAAATTTAGATTAATTAAAGTATTGAAATGATAGTTAATTTAATCAACGATAGAATGAATCGTAGGATTTATTCGATAATATCACACATTGAACTGAGTAGAAAATAAATAGAAATATATATACATGTGTATTATATATGTTTGAACAGGTAAATGGATTAGCTGCTGAGTAAAGATTTTATTTGCGTGCCCGACAAATAGGTAAACCTTAATGAGTTGGATGCGAAATATTATTATATCAACTCCTGTGAATGTCATTGGATGTGGAGTGCTGGTTTTTCTGTGTGAAATAATAAATGTCGCCATAGGATAGTAATAATTAATATTGAACTACATTACATGGCATACTTGAGAAGATAGGCATACTTCATCATATACCACATAAGCATTTGGAGCTTGTGTGACGAGGTGGAAGATTTACCATACGAGCGAGAGGCTTGTATGGCGATGACTATATTTTACAGGTTGAACTGAGGATTGATATGGACTATTTAAATTGTAAAGATAAAATTGCCAGATTAATAAAAACCCCACACGGGCCTGGAGCTGACAATAATCACGTCTCTCTAGTTATTAGATACGGCACATGGACTATTTATTACCCACACGGAACAGGGTGACGAGAATTTATTCTCTGGAGTTATTATCAATACACGCTCCCCTGTAAACACCAGAATATATCACTATAAATATGTGTATGCTTATTAGGATTAATTGGGTACCTAATACGGCCCAATAAATTTCCAAACCCCTCCCCATACAAAGGAGGTTATGGCGAAAATTTTCGAAAATTCCGGGTGTTAGCCAAATTTTTGAAGAATTTGAAATTTCTCAGAAACTGAAAAGTTGGAAAATTGAAACCAGATCGAACGTAGAGTTGATTAATCAAACCACTTGCGACTTTGTTCCTATTCGGGGACGAAAAGTTTTAAGTGGGGGAGATTGTAACGACCCAGAAAATCTGAACCAATTTAAAATTTCTAAATTGGCTAAAATAATGGATTTTAAATATTTAAAATAAATATTTTAAATAATAGCAAAGAAAAGTGAGTTTGAATCTACAATTGAAAACGAATATAATTAATTATAATTATAAACAAGGCCTGAAAAGGCGCTGTAGTTTCAAAAATTGAATTCAAACTTTGTCGGACTGTACCGGGTGCAAAACAAAACGGATTTGAGCAAAACCAAAAATACTTCAATCTGTTAGTGAATACCTTTCTAACGAATCTGAAAAATCGAATTTTCATAGCGGAAAGCAAAAGTTATAGCCAAATGAATTTTCAGAAAGGTCACTATGGAATTTATATAGCCCGTGAAATTGGCCGTTTTGCATACGACCTCGGAATTCGACGAAACCACTTTTGTTCGATCTAGGATGTGAAGTTATTGCTAGGTTTCAAATTTCATAATTTTTGAAGCTAGTATGTGAGCGTGACAAAGGAAAACGTGTTTTGATCAATTACAGTTAAATGGGATCAACCAGAAATGGGCCTTTTTGCATACGGTCTCAGAATTCGACGAAACTAGTTTTGTTGGGACCGTATCGTCAAAACATAGCCAGATTTATTTTTCTGGAATTTTTCGAATCAGTTTGTGGCCCTGGCAAATTGAAATGTACGTTCAAATTGAATATTGAATGTTTTATATTTTAATTTGAAGGAAAACTGACTGAAACAGTCGAATGGGCCTACGAAACATATCCCATTGTGTTCGAAATGGGGGTAAAACACTGGGGACGACAGTCATTGGGTTTGGATTGATGGTCGTGTCAGAAAACCCCTTTAAAACCCACCGACCAATCAGAATTTAAATAAAAAAAAAGGAAAAATCCTCAGACCCCCCCCCCCCCCCCCGCGATCGACGACGGAAACGCCTCCATACCTACTCGATCATTTTCCGACCGCCATGCGCATCGATAGCCCTAGCTCCAGTTCAACTTTTTGAAGCCCGTCCTCCCAACTTCGAATCCATCCTGGTCTCGCTCGTTATCGTGGAGAATTCGTCGAGTTTTGGGCTTACAAAGTTCGCCCGCGTCGGAGGAGATTCCGCCGCCACCTGGAGCTCGAGCTGAGCAAGAACCACCTCGTCGGGAAGCCCTCTCGTAGGCGGAGGTCGTGGTCAACCCCGATCAGCCCGTAACGCAACGGATTTCGCGAGAGATCGAAACCTAGTTTCGAACAAAACAGGGAGGTACGGCTGTTTAATTTAAAACTGTTTTCAACAGTTTAAAACCGTTGCAAACTTTGAAAAATCATATCTTTTTCGTTTCTTGTCGAAATCCAGTGAAACAAGAGACAGCGGACTCGTGTGGACGTCTCCTACATTTTAGAAGAGACCGCATATTTTTCTGAGCCTTCTGCTATTTTTAGTGGAGTGGAACCCAATGTGAGATTTCTAATTTATAAACGATATGGAAAACGACGATGTATAAATTATATAGTCGATGTATGAGTTATATAAGCGTTGTACACCTCATGTATATGCGTAGTATAAGTTGTACGTTCGATGTATAAGTTGTATATGCGTTGTAAAAATTATATATGTGTTGAAATAGAAGTGAATTGCTATATATATATATATATATATATATATATATTTATATACGCCCCTCGTCCACAAACCATGGACGATATTTATTGGTTGTGATTGGTGTGAAAATTGATTGATAGCAAATGGTTGATTGGAATTGTTTGTGGTTGATATTGATTGATTTTGGTTGAAAAATACCTGTTTGTGGTTGAGAAATATTTGGTTGAAACCACATAGGATTAGTTTGTGGAAATGAAATAAATATATACATGCCACCTGCGTGCGAACTAGATGCATGATCCCCATTGTCAAAAACCACGAGGTTTTAAGGTAGAGCGAGGGAGCCGTACTAGGGACGGTCCCGGTTTTAACTACCCTGCCGTTATGCTGCCGAAATTTTGAATAATATTCATGTGTTTGAATTATTTTCATTTGCTGAAACTATATTTATTTATTGTATAGAAAACCTTCATGTGTTGAATCGATAT
Source organism: Allium sativum (assembly GCA_030737875.1). NCBI lineage: Eukaryota > Viridiplantae > Streptophyta > Magnoliopsida > Asparagales > Amaryllidaceae > Allium > Allium sativum. The sequence goes on along the minus strand of CM060913.1, from coordinate 181,001,405 downwards.
TCATTCGTTGAATTGAAATTCATGGTTGAATGGTATTCGTGTTTTAAATATAAAAATCACATTTTTATCTATATATATAAACTATAGAAAACCTTCATGTGTTGAATCGGTATTCATTCGTTGAATAGAAATTCATGTGTTGAATGGTACTCATATTTTGAAATAAATTGTTTTATAATAAAAATCACCTCTTTATCATCTATATGAACTATGTAAAATGACCTTGTTTTAAAAGAAATTGTTTTATAATAAAAATCCTATTTTACTACCTATATGAACTATATAAAATAATAGTGTTTAGGAATGAATTGTTTTACAATAAAAATCACATTTTTATTATATACATGAATTGTTAAATATAGTGAAGTGTTGAAATAGAAGACAGTTAGATAAAAATATCATTTTTATCAAATGTATGAAAAGAATGTTGCTTTGAAATCGAAGAATCGATATATATATATAAATAGAATTAAAATATATCGAATAATGACGCTGCAGTTCGTATTTTGAAACCGTGATTTCAAATGATTAGTACGGGAGATCCGACCATCGGATTTTCCTGAAATCGCAACCGTTGGGTTCGCTTTGGAAATATCTTTCCAACGGCACCAACTTTGTAAAAATCCAACGGTTGGATTGTCTGGAATGTTTAATTCAAATCTAAAAAAAACAGCGCCAGAATCAACTATATTTCTTATATATATATAAATATAATTATATTTAATCGAATAACGAAGCTGTAGTTCGTAATTTGAAATCGAAACTTCAAACGATTATACCGGGAGATCCGACCGTCAGAATTTCCCAAAACTGGAACCGTTGGATTCGTTTTGAAAAGATCTTTCTAATGATGTAAATTTTGTGAAGATCCAACGGTTAGATTTTCAGATATGTGTGCGCGTTCTGGCCTGAAGCGTTATGGCCTGAAGCGTCGTTTTGAATATATTGGCTATTTTAAAATAAATAAAAATAGCGATAAATCGTTATAAAATATTATAAACGATATGGATGTGATTTAGAAATTAACTAAAGGTTGGCTAAGTCGAATGGTTTCCTGGGTGTTGATCTGATGTTGGTTTCGACCTTCGGGGTTAATATTTGGGAAATCGTTCTCTTACTGATTGACGGTTAGTGACAGATAAATTGAAATGATGCGTGTATATGTTAGTGTTGCACTTGTTTATTATATATGCGAGTTGCTCATAAAGACCGGGTTTATCCCATCCTGAATAACAGAATCGACGATAAGGAATCGAAGATGAAGACGATGGTCGAAGACCGGAGATCTTCACCTTGTTCGGATGGTAACCGAGGTCCTGATTGGGAGGCATCCCGAAATATGGATAATGAGTGGTGATCGTCCAGACGTACGTGGTGATCGATGGGTTCGCGAGGTATATAGTGCCTCCGGTTTCGTTCAGACCCAGAACGGACTTGTAAATGGACTGTGTGTCTGACATTGGATTTTATTCTGTGTTGATTGATCTCTGTTAAATATACATCTGTTTGGCGGCAGAGAATTTATTCTTTTGCTTAACGCCCTTCTCTGAAACGCACGAGCTCAGAGGTTGTATATCGATGGACATCAGTCGCATGGCATGAATTGCTAGTCTGACATGCCTAAGTGGCAAATGATCAGGGCTTCTGTTGAAAAGCAAAGTCTTGTGGTAATGATCAAAGCACCGCCTGTGTGGCGTAGCTTTGTGTATAACGTGAAATCGCGAGCCTCACACCCGGTATGAACCAGAAACGGGAGGGAGGAACTCAGGGAGGACATGCGTTTCTTTCTAGCTAGAAGTGGCGTCAGTGGTTTTACACGCCCTGATGAGTTTGACTTATGTGGTCGTTGCTGTTGCGAGGCGCCTCGGTTTGATCGGACGATCCGGGTCCGATGGAGTCATTCGTTGGCTCATTTACGCCCCATAGGGCGGGGAAATGCATTGTTCAGGAATTTTAATCCACATCGGTGGACCGGCCCTGACGATCCAAGGGTCGATGCGCTCTGACCCTGTGGCTCGGGCTAGAGAGTCGTGAAGTCGGTAAGGACTATCTTTTGCCTTGGTTCATGACGGAAATCCGATTTCCAAATACGTGACTGTGCGGTTTTAATTGTATACCTATATATGGCGACATAGTGGTATGGGGCATTAATGCCGTCTATGATTGATAGTTATGATTTGAAATAGTTTTTAAAACATATAAGCACTAGCAATAATATCAAATGCTTTTGTTTTATTCGTATCAAGCATATTTTGGCTGTTATAAGGTAAAAACTCTATCCTCCAGTTTGCGTTGCATTGTGTGATGGGAACTGAGTCTTATAATGGCTTCATTTTTATAAAAAGCATTGCGATGTTTAAAAGAAAGATTTGTTTTTAAAGCACTGGCAATCCAATGGAGTAAACCCGTTCCACGAAAGTGGCGTGGTCCTGTGATTAGCCATATTATAAATATGTTGAGTAGATTTCTCATACCAGTCCCATGACTGACTCGTAGTTTGTTTCACTTTCAAACTCGGGTGCCCCTTTTTCTACACGGGCAGCCTTGTATTCATGTTTAGCTGGCTTTCTCTGGATAGCTGGAGCTGAAGATGGATTCTATCATTTATATCTTTTTATGCTGTTCAGCTCTTATTGTACATTATGTTTGTTTTCCGCTGTAGACATATATGTATAGTCGAACTATATTTGTTCTAAGTAAGATCTTGTATATTGTGTAACTCTGATGATTACTTTTATCCAGTATATTCTATTGTTCATTATCTGGTGTATTTATTTAATTCTGTTCTGCTATTATCTGTTTCTGTGTTATATTCCAAAGATTACCCTTGTCTCCGTCTGTACGGGAAATGGGGTCGTCACACATGTGAGTTTAGAAACTTGTAATGACACGCATTCTACGCATCGGAGGATCGTAGAATATTTATTTCTTTCTCATATGAAGTCGTATGGTCATGTAACTTTGGGAAACATCTATTAGAGTCATTTCCCATGCTTATGATTTTTGTCGATTTTTAAATGACCATTTTGCCCCTATTTGGTCTTGTTTTGGCTATAACTTTTGATTGGAAAGGAGTTTTGACCTGAAACCCCTTCCATTAGATTCGTTTGATGGTTTACCTTCCCGTAGAGTGGTCATAATAGCCAAACGGACTTACCGTTTGGGAGATATGGCTGAAATAAGGTTTGGAGGGTGAAAAACTGCTTAACCGGGCCAAATCGGGTGATTAGTAAGTAGGCCCATAACCCATTTCGGGATTAGGGTTATGGGAAGGCTGAAATGAGATAGAGAATCATTCTATTTCAGTTTTCTAGCCTCCACTTATCACCAAGGAACCATAAAAATTCCCTCCAACCTCTAAATCACCTCCAAATCACCTTTTGGTCAAGGATTTGGCTTAGCAACCTCTAATCAAGGAAGATCTACACCAAAGTAACATTGGAGCTTCTGTTAAGCATTGAGATTCACATCAAATCAGAGATTTATTTCAGATCTTAGTTTATTTGTGGCTAAGGTGAGCGATTTGCATAGTTTTGCACTAATTATGGCTAATTAGGGGGATTAGTGTTAATTAGCGAATTTAAACTTGGTAAAATTCGGGAAAAATGTTCACAAATTCTTAAATGATGTTTTAGACCTCTGATATGAATTTGGGTTAATTTAGTTAAGTTTTGCTAATCCTATCATTAGTTTCACCTAAACATGCTTAAGGGGAAAATATGGGATTTTGGGTATGCATGATCCATTTTAGCCTATCATATGGATGTTTTGATGTTTGTGGTTGATTATGCATGTTGCTATGAATGTATGAAATGTTTGTGATAGATTTCAATAGTTAGAATGGTCGAAAACGTCGTCGAATGACGTAAACACTTGCTGGAACAGTTTCAGAAAAACAGTGCGGGGTTCGGATCGGATCGGATATGGGGCTCGGATCAGACATGTTGAACTGGGCAAGGGATTCGATCGGATCAGAACCTGACACTTGGGAAAATTGGCAAAAAGGAAGGCCACGCTAACTGAACTGGGATTGGATCGGATTAAGGAGGACGGATCAGAGCGGAAGCATGAAGACGGATCAGAGCGGAAGTATGAAGATGGATCGGATAGGAGCATGTGAAGGAAGCATGGAGACGGATCGGAGCGGAAGCACGAACTAGAGGGGAAATGGCACTCAACCCGACCCGAAGGAAAGCACCTGACCCGAACCGTACCATAAGAGGACCCAACCCGATCATATGGAGGATACCCGACCCGAACTGATGGCTTGAGGAGGAACCCGACCCGACCCAGTATTGACCAATAACCCCAGATGCAAAGGTAGTCCAATATGGGAAGTTAGAGCTCATAATCCAGTTGGGAACCGATGAGTTCACTTCATGGTTGGACTTTGCTGCGGGATGTGTGCTAAGGAGTTGTCGACGTTCATAACTTCGATTCACCACTAAAAAGGAATGATGGCTACTTATCAGTGCAGTAGGGTCATTATGACCTAAGGGGCAAGGTGATGGTAGCAAGACTACGTTATCAGTGCAGTAGGGTCATTATGACCTGAGGGGCAAAGTGATGCATAGTAAGACTATGAGCCAGCGCAGATGGGGTGAACAACTCCATGGGGCAAGTGGACATAGTAAGGATTGGTAAGGCTATGAGCCAGCGCAGATGGGGTGAATAACTCCATGGGGAAAGTAGACATAGCAAGGAATTAGTGGCTACATTATCAGTGCAGTGAAGCCATTTATGACTTCATGGGGCAGAGTGATCGTAGCAAGGTATGTTGGGTGATCGAAGTAGTGAACATCGTATGCTTTACGCACTGAGTGAGAGATGTGAGGATGGATGCTATGTTTGATTGTTTGCCATCACTATGACATGCACACCTCCCCCACCTCCGTATCTTTACACTGCTTGATATGGTACCTTAGAGTGTTGTACAATATGTAGTGCTAACTCTTTGGTTGCAGGTCCAGGTTCAAGTATGTTTTAGTCTACTTGTTATTGTTCACTTTAGATGCTTATCGCTCATACCAGGCTTTATGTCTGACCCAGAGTTTTATGTCTCCTCTTATTACTCTGGGTGCTCACACGAGCAGACTAGAGACAGGTTAGCTGGTGATGCGCGAGTAGCTGATTCGGAGGCGGGCAGGAGGCTTCCACGTATGATATATATATATACACATTCTCCCTGTGTCGTTGGTGGTCGCTACTTGGGCATTAGTAGTGTAACTCCTTTATCTTACTTTTGCTTTGGGATTGTTTGAAAGTCGTAATAAGCTGTATTTTTGATTTCCGCTGCTATGATGTTTAGTTCTGGTTTTCAGCTTATGCACTGTCTCTCCTGTTTTATGTCAAGTATGTTATTATTATATTTTATTCTATGCGCTATGAGACATTCTACAGGTTCTTTGTATGTTCATTTCCTTCTTCCTTTTCCTTCTGACGACCCGTTCCGTGCTAACTGGACATGTGTACAGCGCACTTTTGGAGTAAGTGTCGGTTGGTGCGGGGCGGGCCGTCACACTTGGTATCAGAGCTCTAGGTTGCGTAGTTAACCTAGGGAAAGACACTAGGGAGAGATAGTACGTATATGAGAGCGCGTATTTGTGATTACTTTGGTTTTCAAAAGCTATGTATGTATATATATATATATACTATTAGTAGTATAAGAATGAAGTCGCACTTCACTAGCACCACTATGGGGTCGTTAATCGTTTCCCTTTTTCAGATTGACGATGAGCCGAGACACGAGGGGTGCTGGTAGAGGGACCAACCAAGGGAATGCCGCTGACATGAGGGCGATGTTTACAAACCTCATGAGAGACATGCTTAAAGAAGTGCAAGGGGCAGTTCCCAATCCCGGAGTTGGTGTTGGCCCAGTAGTGCAGGCACCTAGGGTCGATTTCGCCAAGTTGTGCAAGGATTACACTAACCTTGGTGGAAAGCCGTTCCACGGAACGGAGTCGGCCACGGGTGTTCAAGACTGGATGGATAGCTGTGACCGTATCTTCGATGACTTGGGTCTTGAGGATGCGATGAAGAGAAGGTTAGCATCTCGTCAGCTGCAAGGGCGAGCGATGAATTGGTGGAATGCCATTAGAACAGCTATTCCAGAAGATCAGGTTACTTGGGATCAGCTCAAGGATCGCTTTAGCGAGAAGTTTATTCCAGCTGCCCAGAAGTCGATGTTGTTTAAGAGGTTCTTGGAACTCAAGCAGAATGGGAGGGCAGTTTCTGACTATATTGCTGAGTTCGACACTTTGTCGAAGTATGGACTGTCTCTTATCGACACTCCTGAGAAGAAGAATGAGAAGTTCATTACTGGCTTGGATGGATACTTGGGGGACAGGCTTATCAACCACATCGATGATACTTTTGAATCGATCGTGGGGAAAGCTTTGAGATCAGAGAGTATTTACCCTAAGTCAAAGACTGAGGCTGCATCTGCAGAAGGGCCAAAGCCGCAAGCAGGCGGTGGAGGCAAGAATAACTCTTAGAATAAGAGGAAGCAGGACCAATCTAAGGGTGGCCAGAAAAAGAGCAAGAAGGATGTTGAGTGCTTCAGTTGTGGAAAGAAGGGCCATTATGCTAAAGAATGTCGGGCCAAGCCAGCGGAAAGGAAGTGCTACAACTGTGGTCAAGTGGGACATCATAAGGATAAGTGTCCGCAACCTCTTAAGGAGAAGCAGATTGTGAAAGCATATGCTATTGATGATGTTCCTTCTTCGTCGAATGCCCCAACTGCGGCGGAGAAAGGAAAGAATGTTGTTGTTCAAGGTATGCTTTCTATTTATGATGTACCAGTTCGAGTTTTGTTTGATACTGGGGCTTCCCGTTCCTTCATATCTAGTGACCTGGTAGATAGGTTGGGACTGGAACCCGAGATAGTCGATAGACCTTTGGTTTTGACGAACCCGATTGGTGGTTCGACTAGCCTTATTATGATTTGCAGGAATTTGGTCTTAACGAGTCATGGATGTATGTTTGTTTTTGATTGCTTTGTTTTGGGCTTTACTGGGTATGGCATTACATTGGTAGTCGATTGGCTCCAAAGATACGGGGTGGTGGTAGACTGTGAGGGATTTTTGGTGACAGTGAGGGCGGATGATGGGCGGAGGGTAGTGTTTGGTAGTCTACCTAGTGATGGGGTTATGGCTAGTTTTGTAAATTCCCTCGACATCCCGCAGGATGAGTTGTCAGATGTGCCCGTGGTTGGCCAGAATCCGGACGTCTTCGAGTAGGTGACCGGGCTTCCACCGCACCGAGAGATTGAGTTCCATATTGATTTAGTGAAAGATGCCAGACCTATAGTGATGCCACTTCGTCGTATGGCACCAAGGGAGCAGCGAGAGCTGGGGGTGCAAGTCAGCAATCTTTTGAAGAAGGGATTTATTAGAAGGAGTGTCTCCGAGTGGGGAGCACCAGTTGTGTTTACCACTAAGGCAGATGGTTCCCTTCGTTTGTCTGTGGACTATCAAGAGTTGAATAAGGTAACGAGGAAGAATAAGTATCCTCTACCGCGGATAGATGATTTGTTTGATCAACTGGAAGGAGCAAGAGTATTCTCTCAGTTGGACCTCGCGACAGGATTTCATCAGCTTCGAGTAGCAGATGAGAGTGTTCTGAAAACAGCATTTAGGACGCCGTCTGGATTTTATGAGTGGTTGGTCATGCCATTTGGGTTGACCAATGCACCGGCCTACTTTGTGGATCTTATGAATCGAGTATTCAGGGATCAGTTGAATATGTTTGTTCTTGTGTTCGTAGATGATATCCTTGTTTACTCAAGGACAGAGGAGGAACACAAGGGACACTTGAGGATAGTGATGGAGGTGTTGAGGAAACACCAATTGAAAGTGAAATTCTCTAAGTGTTATTTTTGGAGAAGGGAAGTGAGATTCTTGGGTCATGTTGTTTCAGAGAGTGGTATTGCCGTGGACCCTGCGAAGGTGGCTACGGTACAGGATTGGCCTACGCCCAAGAATGCAACAGATGTAAGAAGTTTCTTAGGGTTAGCTGGATATTATCGTAAGTTTATCCAGGACTTCTCCAAGATAGCAGCACCGTTGACTCATTTGACTAAGAAGAATCAGTCCTTCGTCTGGGACGGAGTGTGTGAGAATGCATTCAAGAGTCTAAAAGAGAAGTTGACGCGTGCGCCAGTGTTAGTCATTCCTAAGGGGAATGAAGAGATGACGGTATACATGGATGCTTGTGGTACCGGACTGGTTGCTATATTGATGCAAGGAGGTAGGGTTGTAGCTTATGCTAGTCGACAGCTAAAGCCGCATGAGAAGAAGTATCCTACCCACGATTTGGAGCTAGCAGCGATTGTGTTCGCATTGAAGATGTGGAGACATTACCTCTTGGGAGAAAGATTTGAGCTGTTTACCGATCATAAGTCGTTAAAGTATCTCTTCTCCCAGAAAGATCTGAATCTCCGTCAGCAAAGATGGTTAGAGTTCTTGGCTTCATATGATTTTGATATCGCATATACACTGGGGAAAGGTAATGCGGTAGCCGAAGCCTTGAGTAGGAGACATGCCAGTTTAGGGGCAATGTTTCTTGAATGGAAGCAACTGGAGTATATCGTGGGGTTTGATTTCAGACCAAGGTGCGAATTGGATCCAGTCATGCTAGCTAGTTTGACGATCAGACCCACTTTGATAGAGCGGATTGGTTCCAGCCAGAGGGACGATCCTAATCTATTGGAAATCATCTCCAAGTTAGAGATGAACATCGACGGTGAGGAGATGAATGTGTATGGGCTTGATCGAGATTGATGGCTTAGAAAGAATGGAAGACTAGTTGTGCCCAATGTGAATGGTTTGAGAGATGAAGTACTTAGAGAATGTCATCACTCAAAACTGACTATACATCCCGGTGGTAATAAGATGTATCGAGACATGAGACAGACCTACTACTGGGAAGGGATGAAAAGAGACGTTGGGAAGTTTATATCCAAATGCATGAATTGCCAGCTATTTAAAGCTGAGCAAAAGAAGCCTAGTGGGTTGTTGCAACCATTAGAAATTCCCGAATGGAAATGGGAGAAATTCTCGATGGATTTCATCGATGGTTTACCAAGGACTAGATCGGGATATGATAGCATTTGGGTAATTGTAGATCGATTGACTAAGAGTGCAAGATTTATACCAGTCAAATCGACCAGGACGGCAGCCAAGTTGGCAGAATTGTACATGAAGTGGGCAGTGAGATTTCATGGAGTACCCAAAAGCATTGTGAGTGACTGAGACCCGTTGTTCACTAGTGGGTTTTGGAAGAGCTTACAAGAGGCTCTAGGGTCAAGATTACATCTCGGTACCGCATATCATCCTCAGACCGACGGTCAGACGGAGACGGTGAATCGTATATTGGAAGATCTCTTGAGAGCTTGTATATTGGATTTTGGTGGATCGTGGGATGACCATTTGCATCTAGTAGAGTTTGCATATAATAATAGCTACCAATCCAGTATCGGTATAGCTCCATATGAAGCCTTGTACGGAAGACCATGCAACTCACCATCATGTTGGATAGAGACTGGCGAGAAGTTTGTGCTTGGACCAGATGTGGTGAGGGAAACTTCCAATAAGATCAAGATCATTCAACAACGAATGAAAGCTGCTCAAGATAGGAAGAAGAGCTATGCTGATAAGAGGAGAAGAGACTTAAAATTTTCCGTTGGTGACTTGATGTTTGTCAAGATTTCTCCGTTGAAGAGCGTGATACGATTTGGCAGGAGAGGCAAGTTAGCACCAAGATTTGTTGGCCCATTCCCTGTCCTTGAACTAGTCGGGAATTTGGCATATAGAGTTGGCTTACCAGAGAAGATGGCAGGAGTTCACAATGTATTTCATGTTTCCCAGCTAAGGAAGTTCGTTCACGACTCAAATATGACTATTTCATCTGATCAGTCAGAGGACTACGAAGTAGAACCCGAGGCGGTTGGGAACCGCAAGCCGATTCGTGTTGTGGGGCACAATACGAAGCAACTTCGAAGGAAGGAGGTGAAGCTAGTCAAGGTTCAGTGGGGCGAGCACGAGAATGATTGTACTTGGGAGACAAAGGAGGGCATTAGGAAGGCATATCCAGAACTCTTTGCCTGGTAAGAATTGCTTTGCAATTTAGTTTTCCGCATGCTAGGGTAGACTTGTTTTGTTTGATTGCATGTTTGATGGTTGTTTTATGATTGATAGGCATGTGGGAACTTTTGTGTGTGTTTTGATTAGGGAATTTCGGGGGTGAAATTTCTTAAGGGGGGAGAGTGTAATGACCCGCATTCTACGCATCGGAGGATCGTATAATATTTATTTCTTTCTCATATGAAGTCGTATGGTCATGTAACTTTGGGAAACATCTATCAGAGTCATTTCCCATGCTTATGATTTTTTTCGATTTTTAAATGACCATTTTGCCCATAGTTGGTCTTGTTTTGGCCATAACTTTTGATTGGAAAGGAATTTTGACCAGAAACTACTTCCATTAGATTCGTTTGTTGGTTTACCTTTCCGTAGAGTGGTCATAATAGCCAAACGGACTTAACGTTTGGGAGATATGGCTGAAATAAGGTTTGGAGGGTGAAAAACTGCTTAACCGGGCCAAATCGGGTGATTAGTGAGTAGACCCATAACCCATTTCGGGATTAGGGTTATGGGAAGGCTGAAATGAGATAGAGAATCATTCTATTTCAGTTTTCTAGCCTCCACTTATCACCAAGGAACCCTAAAAATGGCCTCCAACCTCTAAATCACCTCCAAATCACCTTTTGGTCAAGGATTTGGCTTAGCAACCTCTAATCAAGGAAGATCTACACCAAAGTAACGTTGGAGCTGCTGTTTAGCATTGAAATTCACATCAAATCAGAGATTAATTTCAGATCTCAGTTTATTTGTGGCTAAGGTGAGTGATTTGCATAGTTTTGCACTAATTATGGCTAATTAGGGGGATTAGTGTTAATTAGCGAATTTAAACTTGATAAAATTCGGGAAAAATGTTCATAAATTCTTAAATGATGTTTTAGACCTCTGATACGAATTTGGGTTAATTTGGCTAAGTTTTGCTAATCCTATCATTAGTTTCACCTAAACATGCTTAAGGGGAAAATATGGGATTTTGGGAATGTTTGATCCATTTTAGCCTATTATATGGATGTTTTGATGTTTGTGGTTGATTATACATGTTGCTATGACTGTATGAAATGCTTTGTGATTGATTTCAATAGTTAGAATGGTCGAAAACTTCGTCGAATGGCGTAAACACTTGCTATAACAGTTTCAGAAAAACAGTGCAGGGTTCGGATCAGATCGGATATGGGGCTCGGATCGGACATGTTGAACTGGGCAAGGGATTCGATCGGATCGGAACCTGACACTTGGGAAAATTGGCAAAAAGGAAGGCCACGCTAACTGAATTGGGATCGGATCGGATTAAGGAGGACGGATCGGAGCGGAAGCATGAAGACGGATCGGAGCGGAAGTATGAAGATGGATCAGATAGGAGCATATGAAGGAAGTATGGAGACGGATCGGAGCGGAAGCACGAACTGGAGGGGAAATGGCACTCAACTCGACTCGAAGGAAAGCACCCGACCCGAACCGTACCAGAAGAGGACCAGACCCGAACAGATGGAGGATACCCGACCCAAACTGATGGCTTGAGGAGGAACCCGACCCGACCCAGTATTGACCAATAACCCGAGATGCAAAGGTAGTCCAATATGGGAAGTTAGAGCTCAGGATCCAGTTGGGAACCGATGAGTTCACTTCATGGTTGGACTTTGCTGCGGGACGTGTGCTAAGGTGTTGTCGACGTTCATAACTTCGATTCACCACTAAAAAGGAATGATGGCTACTTATCAGTGCAGTAGGGTCATTATGACCTGAGGGGCAAGGTGATGGTAGCAAGACTACGTTATCAGTGCAGTAGGGTCATTATGACCTGAGGGGCAAGGTGATGCGTAGTAAGACTATGAGCCAGTGCAGATGGGGTGAACAACTCCATTGGGCAAGTGGACATAGTAAGGATTGGTAAGGCTATGAGCCAGCGCAGATGGGGTGAATAACTCCATGGGGCAAGTGGACATAGCAAGGAATTAGTGGCTACGTTATCAGTGCAGTGAAGCCATTTATGACTTCATGGGGGCAAAGTGATCATAGCAAGGTATGTTGGGTGATCGAAGTAGTGAACATCGTATGCTTTACGCACTGAGTGAGAGATGTGAGGATGGATGCTATGTTTGATTGTTTGCCATCACTATGACATGCACACCTCCCCCACCTCCGTATCTTTACACTGCTTGATATGGTACCTTAGAGTGTTGTACAGTATGTAGTGCTAACTCTTTGGTTGCAGGTCCAGGTTCAGTTATGTTTTAGTCTACCTGTTATTGTTCACCTTAGATGCTTATCGCTCATACCAGGCTTTATGTCTGACCCAGAGTTTTATGTCTCCTCTTATTACTCTGGGTGCTCACACGAGCAGACTAGAGACAGGTTAGTTGGTGATGCGCGAGTAGCAGATTCGGAGGTGGGCAGGAGGCTTCCACGTATGATATATATATATATACACATTCTCCCTGTATCGTTGGTGGTCGCTACTTGGGAATTAGTAGTGTACCTCCTTTATCTTACTTTTGCTTTGTGATAGTTTGAAAGTTGTAATAAGCTGTATTTGGGATTTCCGCTGCTATGATGTTTAGTTTTGGTTTTCAGCTTATGCACTGTCTCTCCTGTTTTATGTCAAGTACATTATTATTATATTTTATTCTGTGCGCTGTGAGACATTCTACAGGTTCTTTGTATGTTCATTTCCTTCTTCCTTTTCCTTCTGACGAACCGTTCCGTGCTAACTGGACATGTGTACAACGCACTTTTGGAGTAAGTGTCGGTTGGTGCGGGGCGGGCCGTCACAAAACTGCTCAATCTTGTTGTATAACCTCCTTCTCCATTAAACAATCTTCTTCTTATATCCGCAAACATACCGCTCCCAGCGTATACATGAAAACTACTCATCTCTTCTTACCCATTTCCGAACCTTACCGCCATTCTCTCTTCCCTCCGCGTCACACTTTTCAAAACTACACTAGCCATCTTCACCATCCCACTCCCCACCTCCTCTTCATCTTCATTGAAAACTCCAACTCCTCATACACCTCAACTCGGGCTTGCACCCACATTGATCATTGCGTGGAGGCTTGGAGCAGCAACTCTGTTTCACGTATACTGTATCTCCTAATTTTCTATCACCTAAACCTACACAAAGTTCAGCGCCTTGTAGCCAGGATATCCATGCACATCTTCGCCATCTAGCATGTAGAGAAGCTCTCAAGGTTTTAAATATAATAGTATGGAGATTTATATCAGCTTATTTCCTTTGTTTCATGAATTCTAGAGATAGATGGGATGTTATTTTTCTCATGGAGGACATTTAAAACGATCAACTACAATTGGGTTTTTTTGCCGGAACAAAAAGAAAAAAAATAGTGTTAATACGTGCGTGTATATATGTAGTGGAGAAACTTCGTCACTAAGAAAATTATGGGTTTAGAGAAGTGATGGAAAGAAAGGTAGGTCGGCTTGTTTCCCACAGTCTCTGATTTGAAAATACAGTAGTGCACGCTTTTCTATGGCAGGAAGCTTAGGTAGGAATTCCTTAAGGCTGAGGAAATCCATTTAATATATATATATATATATATTTATTTATTTATTAAGAGTACCCCATTACGTAAAAGTCTGTCCATATACTGACTGGTTTGGACAAAAATAAAAATATTATTGAGATGACCAATGTGGCACGATCAAAAAATATAATAAAATAGACAAGATAGCTTATTCTGTGAAATTCCAAAATACTGATTTAGGGTGTAAAATACTTCAAAATAAAAAAGTGCTTATTTTCCAAAATAAATTATAAAAAATCCTATAAATTAAATTATAACTGCATCTTAAAGATCTTGTCCAAATTTGAAGCCATTATCTAATTATAATTTATGGTTTATAAACGATTCCATAGCGACTATTTGAAAATTTGATTTGGACATAACTTTCAATCTATACGAAGAAATCTCCATTTTCCTCTTCCATTAGAAAATATAGCTCAACAAATTCGAACATTTCTTGTTTCGAAGAAATTCGACTTATAACGAATCATGTACACTCAGTTGAAGTTCAAAACGCTCAATTACGAAATACCACGACGTTATGAGCTTGTTTATAATTATATTATAAATTAATACGTTCAATTGTCGCTTAAATAATATATTCGTTATTATAACTTGTATATAACTTACTTTAATACCAGATATTATTCGAATTGCACAATATTACTATTTTTCTATTTTCAGCTTTTTTGGAAATTTAATTTATTATCCTACTATTGATATTAATTAAATATATGAAATATTTGTATTCAAACTATTTAAATTACCAAACCAATATATTAAATTAATTAATTATTAAATCATTGAAAATCCGAGGCGTTACAATGTACATGATCCAATACAAGTTAGAGTTCGTTGAAACAAAAAATGTTCGAATCTATTAAACTATATTTTTCTAATGAAGGAGAAAATTCAAGATTTTGTCTTGTAAATTGTGAGTTATGTCCAAATCAAATTTTTAGAAAGCCGCCATGGAATCATTTATTGTAATGACCCATATTTTTAGTCACTTTAAAATATGGATTTAAATATATTTTAAGTGGATTTTAAATGGTTAATTATTGAATTTGGACCTGAAAACTATTGAAAATGAATTCTAGTTTTATTATATATTTTACTAAAGTTAAAATAAGGTTAGTGAACATTTAAAATTTGAATTAAAAATGAATATATGAAATTCGATAATTTAGTATTGTTTTAATAGCAAAAAATAGATCATTTTTGACGTAGTCTCGGAATTCGATGAAACCAATTTCATTGGATCCTTATCAGTGAAGTATGGTAGGATTTCAAATTTCGTATCAATTGGACATATGGTTTGATCGTATGAGTTGAAAATAGTAAGAATGGTTTAATTAAAGTGAAAATTCTGCCCACAAAAAGCGCTGTTAGGTCAAAAAAATTCTAAATTTTGGAAATATTCCTAGAAGCCTGTGGAAATAAAAAATGCATACATGTATGCAACATTACTAATAGTTGCATACATGTATGCAACTATCTGAATACACATGCACTAAAATGTGCATGCCTACTGAATAATTGCATACAAGTATGCAATTATTCAGACATAATTGCATACTTGTATGCAAGAATGTTTTGCATAATTGAGGCATGGCAATATTTGCATACTTATAGTTTTTTATGTATAACTGCATATAAGTATGCAGATATATGTTGCTGCATGTTTTCTATGCAGAATTTTAATTGTTGCATGAAAACATGCAAGTATTTCATGAAATCTGCATACATGTATGCATGTGTACAGCTGTTTGACACAGAAAATGAAATAAATGCATATATGTATGCAACTATTTTGAAATAAGTGCATCTCTCGATGCATATTACTACATTTTCGTTGTTTTTATGCTTTTTAATGTGGTTTTTTATTGTGTTTCCACCTAAATTTTTTTGCATGTACTTCTTTTATTTAAATATGAATTTACGTTTTTTTTATTTTCTTTATTTTTTTTTATGAATTTTCGAAAAATAGGGATGTAATTTGTAACAAGTTTATGACCGGACCCGAGCCTAATTTTGGAACTTAATAGGGACCTGTGCCAAACGAACCCGTAATTAAATAAACTATAAAGTAGGAAGCTTCCAAGTGCTTCCATGACGATGTGCCTTCACTTTTGAGGCGTCAAATTTGTAACAACCTGGATTTTTAAAACCAATTTAAAAATTTTATTTTAGCTATTTTAATTGATTTTGAATATTTATAATGATTTATTTTAAATAATAACGACTAAAAATTTATTTTAATCGAAGTTAGAACGTATAAATTTATTTTAATTATAAATAGAGTTTGAAATGGCACGGTAGTTTGAAAATTCGATTTTAAATTTCAAATGAATGTACATGATTCGATATAAATCAGAATTGAATGAAATAAGAAACATTAGAATATTTTGAACTGTAACTTTCTAACGGAGGTAAAAAATTTAGATTTCATAATATAAATTGAAAGTTATATCCATTTAAAATTTAAAATAGTCGCTATGGAATTTATATATAATTATATATATTTAAATAATATATAGCCCTTAAAAATAGCCATTTTGCAAACGACCTCCATTTCGACGAAACCACTTTTGTTGGACCCGGAATGTTAAATTATTGCTAGGTTCAAATTTTCACAATTTTTGGAATTAATATGTGAGCATGGTAAATATAAACGTGTTTGGTACTTTCATTTTTAATTTAATTGACTAGAAAATGGCCATTTTTCTAACGGTCTCCAAATTCGACAAAGTTAGTTTTTCTAGGACCGTATCGTCAAAACATAGCTAGATTTATTTTTCTAGAATTTATGGAGTTAGTATGTAGCCCCAGTAATTTTAAATGTACGTTAAAATCAATTTTGAACGATAAATTAATTTATATTTTAATTTTGATGAAAACCAATCGAAACAGTCGAATTGGCTTACGAAACATATCCCATTGTGTCCAGAATGGGGGTATTTGGCTAGGGGTGATGTTATTGGGCTTGATTTGGAGTTCGAATGGAAAGTTCACTTTTTGCAAATTAAATAAAAATAAAAATATAATTATATAAACTAGGCCAAACTCTCTCTCCCCTTACCCACAGTCAAACACAGTCAAAAAAGAAGGAAAAAAAGACCTGATCGATCTCACTCAGCCCTAACCCCACGTCGCATCGCCTTCGCCCCACCTCCGACCGCCTTAGCCTCGCCACCGCACCCTCTCAATCGATGCCGCCGCTCCATCCCAATCGATGCCACCGCCCCTCTGATGATCTTCCACCTCCCTCCGTTCAGAGCTACAAACCCCGACCCCAATCCCCGCAACCCGCACGCCTCCAGCCACTGTGGGCCCTGCCGCCGCCTCAGGCGCCTTCCCCCGACCAACACTCCCCCTACGCCCCTCCCCTGCCACATCAGCGCCGCTAGTGGGGCCCCCCTCTCATAAAAACCCATTTTTTACGCAAAACCCATATACATTTTACCCCTTGTCGTTCCCGTGCCTATATCTTCCAATCCGAGCCCCTATGGCCAAAACTCAACATTGCGAAAATCGAAGAGCATGATTTTCTCTTCTATTTAGGTATATGGAAGTCCTATTTTGGATTGCGGAGTTGTTCAGAAAACGTGTCCAAAGTTTATTGTCCGATTTATTTCTTTTAGCAAATTCTGGTGAATTGGAACATTTTCGGGGGAAAGTCCATTAGGTGAAAGTTGTCCAGAATGGCGCGCTTATGCTAGAAAGAAAGACGGCGTGAAGATTGGAGCTCGTTTGCAAATTTTGGAACCAGAATAGCAAATCAAAGCATCAGAAAACAATAGCGGAGTGGATCCCAATGTGAGAACTCTTTCTCGCTCAAATTATTTTACAGTTATTATATCCTAGGTTGTAGACGGGGCTTTGTAGCTTCTGACATTGTTGATTGAAACCATGGATGTATTGATTGATGATTGTTTACAGTTTAATGTGTCATTATTAAACTGTGATTATTAATATTTATAAATAATAAATAAATTCACATGGAATGTGACGTAGACCCCCATGGTTATTGGGACGATAATTTTTCACATCGCCCAAGGTACAAATAATATTTGTTTGATGGTTGAAACCCCACACAGGTCCAGGGATGATAATTTATTCACATCTCCCCTGAATTTGATTATATGTCAATCCATAGATTGACAGATTATGATGAGCATTATTTATTCATTTTAATGCTTATGTAGTTGTGTAGTGCACTCTGGATGATGGATGATTGGGTATCATTATTGTTGTGTACATGTGTTGTATGAAATCCATATAACTAACACTATATGGTAATTGACTGTGTCTGATTCGAATTCAGAAATAAAGAATATTTTAAAATAACGAATACTTTTAAATAATATTCCGTAAAGGATTAAAATGTGAATTTGATGTCCGATTTTGGATGGACACGAAAATATTGTAGTATATGAAGCCATGTTGACTAGATATGCACCATTTTAATGCGAACGATATTTATATCGATTTTATTCATTTTTATAATGAATATCGAAAAAGAAATGATTTCAAAATCTGATATTTTGAAAATATTATCATTTAAATATTATAATGATAAGGAGTATTCAACTTTGATTTAAAACTGAAATGAAAGTGGCAATCGTTTTTAAAATGAATTTACAAAATACGTTTTGAATGAAATATAATATATATATATATATATATATTAATTGCTTTAATAGAACGCGTCGCGCCACGACCATTCGCGAATTTCGACCATTGACTTCGAATTGACATTACGGGAGATCCGACTGTCGGATTCTCCTAAAACCAGAACCTGTAACACCCTGTATTTTATATGTTTATTAAAGTAACAAATTAAAGAATACTAAATTGTAAAAGTGAGAATAACGGGAAACGGGTTACGCCATTATGTTTGTCTCGGAATTCTGCTTGAGATAGAGTCCGAGTTTGTGCGAATCGGACTCCGTATGAAGAAGTTATGGAGTTTAGAAGATTTCATGTTTAAACAGGAAATTATATAATTAAATACTTAAATAAACAAAAGCAGTTCGAATTTCAAATTTAGGCAAAAGAGACTGAGTGGAAAAATTCATGCTCAGGGGGTCGACCCCCTCCCCCCCCGAGGGGAGTCGACATAGGTGTCGACCCACCCCCTGTAGGGGTCGACTCCTGTATTCTGATCCGAACAGTGACGATTTCTGACTTGTTGCTGTGTCACTAGGGCATAGGTGGCGGTTTCTGGATAGATCTATCTGGTCTGGATGGTTCTGATTGCTCTTTGGTTGATCTAACGGCTCACATAAATCTAAACTTCTATATAAAGAACCCCAACCCTCAACCCTAAACGACACAATTTCATTCCAAGGAGCCGTCATGCTGTCCATGGTCAACCTAGAATAGCCACCATTCTTCTCCAATTAGAAAGAAAGTTAGAAGCTACAAATAAAATTAAAATTAGAGAACCAATAGTCTACATCAAAGGATAGCTTTTCAGTTTCAAAAAACAGATCCTAGAAAACCAGATTTTTCTTCTGTATGTAAGTTCAGTTATTCTTTAGATGTGAACAAATAAAAGTCATGATTTGTAATAAAGCAAAACTAGAACTATGCCTAGTTGTAAGAAAATGGTGATGCTGATTCATGTCTATTCTTGTGACAATTCTGTCATATATGCCTATGAGACTATTATGGTTTATTGGACTTATCATGTTGTATCTTAAACCAATCATGTATTATATAAATTTGGTGTCTCTTTCATGTTAGGTTACATGCAAGTTTTTAGGCTAAGTCATATATATGTTTAGATCTACATTCTCATATGTTTAGATCTAAGTTAATTTGATCCAACTCAAATGCAAGTTCACATCAACATGCCTAATTGTATTTGTGTAATTATATGTAAGTTCCCGTTCATATGCTTAAGATTCATGTTAATTGGATCTAAAATACAAGTTCATTTGTTCTATGCCAAATTTATATGACATATGTTTAGTTCGATCCATATTATTTTATATTGTTGGAATGGTACATGCTCCTTTCTTTTCCCTTTTGTTTATGAGTTAGGCTAAGTTGCGAGCCTAGCGTTCTATGTGAATTATGCGAACGTATAACGGGGGTAACGTTGGGAAAAACATTAAATTACATATTATTGGCATAGTTTTGCTTATAATCATGTAAATGATTAGTGGCACGAAATGGAATAATTTATATACCTAAAAATTTTGAACATGATTTAGCGGGTAAATGGGGCATGACTTGAATGACAATAATTGTGAATAATTTACATATAAATATGAAGGGAAAATATGTAAATTAAGTAAAAGACGAATATGCCTAACCCGAGGTTAGATTGCGTTATGGTGTAAGACTGCCCGGAACCACACGGCACATCCAGCAACCGTAACAATATAGATCTAATTTGAGAGGTTAGCTCATTAATCCCAAAAGAACCCGAGGTTAGATTGAGTTGCGGTGTAAGACTGCCCGTAACCGACTGGTACATCGAGCAACCACAACAATATAGATCTAATGTTAGAGGTTGGTGCTTTAATGAATGAATTAAAGCTAAGAAACAGGCAGGCTAAGAATGGTAGGGTTAAGTTAATTAAGGCAACAATTAACTAATGCAACATGTTATCTAAACTGATGTGTGGGGTTAGGTTAATTTGAGAACACTTAACCTTTTTAACATGTTGATTAGGAAACCCTAGTAACGGGGAACCATTTCAGCAGTAACCCACATAGATGTATCATGGTACCCTGAACTAGGCAGGGTTGGGAACAATTACTAGGCTGATTATAAGCGGTCGAAACAACGGCGAGTGGTGCGTCAGTGTAGGTTCCGACGGAGTGTGGGCGTGCATGTACTCTAGAGTGGAAAAAGCAGGCACTAGACATCAGTAGTTATACACTGTGCATCTTGAATTCTGTCAGGTTGCCACCCTAGAATTTGATACACCCCATGGTGGGACCATCACAGGTATCTACAATCAAGCGGGGCCGAATGACACAAATGGTAAACGTATACGAGTAGGAGTCGATCGATAAGGGGGATCATTCTTTTATGAACACGTGAGGCTGGTTGAAACAATAGTTAGTAGGTGTAGAGAAATGGAAATGAGTGCAATAGTATATTTAGTATATCTTACCTTATTTGTTGTTATCTTATTTCTAGGGTATTGTCCTATGTTCAGTTTATTCATTGTAATAACCCGAAAATCTGGGCCAGTTTAAAATTTTTATTTTGGCAATTTTAGTGAATTTTGAATATTTAAAATAGATTATTTTAAATAATATCGACGAGAAATTTATTTTGAATATAATTCGACGTATATATTATACGCGTCATCGTTAGAATATAAATATTTATATATAATTATAAATAGAATTGAAAATGGCGCGGTAGTTCGATAATTCGATTTCAAACTTCAATTGAATGTACCGGGTGCAAAACAATCCAGATTTTAGTGAAACCAAAAATAATGGAATCTAATTGAGAATATCTTTCCAACGAATCCGACCAATCAAGATTTCATAGCGGGAATCAAAGGATATGTCCAGTTGAAAATTCTGAATAGTCGCTATGGAATTCAGGCCCTTAAAAATGGACATTTTGCAAATGACCTCGGATTTCGATGAAACCACTTTTGTTGGGTCCGTGATGTCGAATTATTGCTAGATTCCAAATTTCATAATATTTCGAATCAATATGTGAGCGTGGCAAAGGAAAACGCGTTTGACCAGTTTCAGTTGATTTTAATCGACTGGAAAATGGCCATTTTTCAAACGGTCTCAGAATTCGACGAAATTAGTTTTGTTAGAACCGTATCGTCAATACGAAGCTAGAAAATATTTTTCTGCAATTTATAGGGTTAGTATGTGGCCCCGGTAAATTGAAATGTACGTTTAAAATTCAATATAATGATTTAAATGTGAATTTAGACGAAAACTGATCGTAACAACCGAATGGGCTTACGAAGCATATCACATTGTGTTTAGAATATGGGTAATTAGCAAAGGGCGACAGTCGTTGGGTTTGATTTGGAGTTAGGATCGATCAACAATTAAATTTTGAATAAAAATAAAAATAAAATAATAAAATATTTTATATAAAAGCAAATAAAAAAAAACCCTCCCAAACCTATCGTTCATAACCCTAGCCGCCGTCTTTAAGAAACCAAGGGCGATTATTACCCGATTTTAATTCCTCAAAAATATTTCGATCCATTCTATAAATGCAAACGATTTTAAAAGCAGAATCGAGGAGCATCATGAGCTCTGCAAAGTGGAACGGGTCTGATCGCGTCTGAGAGGCTGAGCTCGTCGGATTTTGGGCGAAAAGGGGTCGCCGTCGAGCTTAATTTCTGGCGCCGTGCCTCGTTCGAGTTCGCCAGAACTCCGGCGATGGGTGCGCCTCGCGTAGGCGGTCGACATGGAAGCTTCTGATCCTCGCCAAGTGTCTCGATCAGCGCGCAATCTTCCACCCTAGTTCTGGAGCAGGTTCGACGTTAAGCAGACGTGGTTAGCAGTAAGGTTTTAAATTTTATTGATTGATTTATTTATTAGCATTGTAAAAAAATCTGAAATATATATATTTATATATATGTGTCATTGATAAAAAGCTGAAATTTACATATATGTTATTGTGATAAGAATGGAAAGTTTACATATACAATGTTGTTTTAAAAATGTTGTTTTTGAAAATATAAAATATACTTTGCTTTTAAAAATATAAATATAATTTGTTTTGCAAATATGAACTTACTTTGTTTTAAAATAAAATATACATTTTGTATATGAAGTAGCATATTAAAAATATGATTTTTATGAATGTAAGAGATTAAAAATGTGCTTTTTAGTATATAGATTACATTCTAAAAATTTGGCCTTTATATATGTAGCAAAATAAAAATGTGATTTTTATAGTGATGAAGTCTATATTTTTGAAAAGGCGAAGTCTATATTTTTGAAATGGAATTTTTATCTATATGACATCGCAATAAAAATTCGATTTTTATATATTGAACATCGAATTAAAAATGTGATTTTTATATATTGAACTTCGAATTAAAAATGTGATTTTTATATATTGAACTTCGAATTAAAAATGTGATTTTTATATATTGAACTTCGAATTAAAAATGTGATTTTTTATATATTGAACTTCGAATTAAAAATATGATTTTTATATATTGAACTTCGAAATAAAAATATGATTTTTATATATGGAACAATGAAGTAAAATTTCGATTTTTATATAATAGAGAATATAAAAATGTGATTTTTATATATACAGTGGCTACGGGCAACGAAGATGACGAAGATGCGATAGCGATGAAGATTTCTATCAAGGAAGTGCCGTGGAGTTAGGATAGCTATTGGTGAGAACTCCTCACTCTAAATTTTCTTTTTCTATTTATACATATATATATATATATATATATATATATATATATATATATATATATATATACTAGGATGTAGACGGTGTTTAGTAGCACCCGTCATCCACAGACCATGGATGGGTTGTTTGTTTGATTGATGTGATGTGAAAATTGTTTGTGATGTTGATGTGAAATTGAAAGTGAAAATAATATATATATTGAAAGTGAAAATAATATATATATTGAAAGTGAAAATAATATATATATTGAAAGTGAAAATATTGAATATATTGAAAGTGAAAATATCGAATATATTGAAAGTGAAAATATCGAATATATCGAAAGTGAAAATATCGAATATATTGAAAGTGAAAATATTATATATATTAGAAGTGTATGAAATATATATATTGAAAGTGAAAGTATCGAATATATAGTAAAAATGAATATATCGTATGTATTGAAAATGAAAATATCGTATATAGTGAAAAGTGAATATATATATATATGAATTGAAAACGATGTATATGAAATATTCGAATTGAAAACGATGTATATGAAATATTCGAATTGAAAACGATGTATATGAAATATTCGAATTGAAAACGATGTATATGAAATATTCGAATTGAACTAAATAGAAAACGAATTCGAATTGAATAGAAAACGAATTCGAAATGAATTGAATAGAAAACGAATTCGAAATAAATTGATTAGAAAACGAATTCGAAATGAATTGAATAGAAAACGAATTCGAAATAAATTGAATAGAAAACGAATTCGAAATGAATAGAATAGAAAATGAATTCGAATTGAACTGAATAGAAAATGAATTCGAATTGAACTGAATAGAAAATGAATTCGAATTGAACTGAATAGAAAATATTCGAATTGAACTAAATAGAAAACGAATTCGAATTGAATAGAAAACGAATTCGAAATGAATTGAATAGAAAACGAATTCGAATTGAATAGAAAACGAATTCGAAATGAATTGAATAGAAAACGAATTCGAAATAAATTGAATAGAAAACGAATTCGAAATAAATTGAATAGAAAATGAATTCGAATTGAACTGAATAGAAAATGAATTCGAATTGAACTGAATAGAAAATGAATTCAAATTGAACTGAATAGAAAATGAATTCGAATTGAACTGAATAGAAAATGAATTCGAATTGAAATGAATAGAAAATGAATTCGAATTGAAATGAATAGAAAATGAATTCGAATTGAACTGAATAGAAAATGAATTCGAATTGAATTGAATAGAAAACCAATTTGAATTGAATTGAAAACGAATTCAAATTGAATTGAAACCGAATTGAAATGAATTCAAATTGAATTGAAATTTGAATTGAATAGAAATGAATTTTAAAACGAATTTATAAGGAAGAATTCAATTTTGATTTGAATTGAAATGGAAGTTGAAATTGCTGTTGAAACGAATTTAAAACTATTTATATAATTCGTTTTAAATAGAAATCGACGAAATATATATTATATATATAATATAATGGCCTGAATAGAATGCGCCGCGCCGCGACAGTTCGTAAATTTCGACCATTTATTTCAAACGGACATTACGGGAGATCCGACCGTCGGATTCTCCTGAAATCAGAACCGTTCGGTTCGTATCGAAAAGAGCTTTCTAAGGAATATTAGAAATTTGAAATCTAACGGTTGGATTTGGAATTACGTCCAAATCAAATTCGAAAAAGGTCGCTGTAAGTGCAGTTCGATGGCCGTTGATGGATATCGACTGTACGGGCCTTGATAAAATTATAAAAAATAGTAATAATTTGTGTAAAATCATAAGAAATGATTTGTGAAGAATTGGGATGAAAAACTCCATATTTGAAAAGATAAAAATAGATTTTTATCGAAATGAACTAGTTATTAACTAGAAAAATAATCCAATGGTTATAAATAAATAAATTGGATTAGATTTGAATTGAAATTATCTTTGGATATTTTCGATATTGGATTCCGTGATTACACAGATATCGTGATGGGAATTTGGAAGATATCGATATCGTTATTCCCGATATGATATCTGTTGATTTCAGGATTTGATGTTGAATATAAGTCAATACTCTCTCTATTTAAAACCTTATATTTAATGTCAAATTTGATTGATTGATGGTTTGGATTGTGCTCGACCAGTTTATGAGCAAAATATGCTTAGCATTGGGTTGGGTTGAAAATATCTGTGTGCTAACGCCTTGTGAAACACTTCACGATTTGACGATAAGGTGTTTAGCGATATTGTGTTCATTTCAAATTTAATGAATGATTGTGAAATGATATTTTTCTTAAAGCGAAAAGAAACGTATTCCCGATTTTGGACAGGGAATGTTTTATAAAAATGTTTTATAAAACAGAAAGGAATTCGAGGCCCAAAACCCGATGATTTCTAAAGTGATTTAGAAAATGTATTATATGTTACATTGTGGTTCATCGCATATTCGATTAGTTGCTATTGATGATGTATCTGTTTGGTGGCGGAGAATTTATTCTCTTGCTTAACACCCTTCTTTGAGACGTACGAGCTCAAAGGTTATGTGATTAATAGTGACTGATCATATGCGTGAATTACTGATGTGAAGTACTATATTTTGAAAGTACTTGTGATTATTATGTTGTGAAATGATTTTCCCTACTTCGGGATATGAAATGATTTAGTATGTGGCTAAAGATTCGGGTAACCCTGAGACTAAAAGTATGGGTGAGAGGGCGGTGTATGCTCTCCATGAGTGGGAGGTGCATCGTTGGTGTAGCCTACTCCTACGTGGGGTAGGTGCACATATATATATCGAGTTGCGAGGTGCGTACCCTTTGCCTTGTTGATGGGGAGCACGATATTTGGTTGCATACTTGTTTGTATGCATTTTTATGTTTTGGAATTCATATTTCCAAATGATTTGATTTGAGATCCCGAAGTGAAATCTACTTTGATATAGAAAGTTAGATATGTATTTCAAATGATTTGAAATAAGAAATCGGGAATAAAATCCAAAGGAATCATTTCTGTAAATTAAATTGGATTTAGAAAATCTAAGTGTAGTGATTAATCTATGTGGGTAGACTGGGATATTGCATGTTGATTGATGCATAGTAGATCCATATATATATATATTGATTGTTGTTTATACACTGGTATTCATGGGGGTAAACCCGTTCCGCGTTAGCGGCGTGGTCCCATGATATGCAATTTTAGTAAATAAGTTAATTATAACTGTTAGAGTTTCTCACACCAGTCCCATGACTGACCTGTAGTTTGCTTTTCCCTTGCGAACTCGGGTGCCCCTATTTTCCATACGGGCAGTCGAGTAGTTTTATTTTGCAGATGTATTGAGCAGGATTCTGGATTGAAGCTTTAAGCTGTGTCCAGGCATTTACAGTCTTCTGCTGTGTAGTTTATATTTCCACTATGCACTGTTTTACATTTATGTAAATTTATCTTCCGCTGTGTATTATTATCGATATACTCTGATATTCTGTACTCTGATGTAACATTATTATGATGTTTATTGAAGTCTTCTGTTATTTGTTCTGATGTGTTGTATACCCAAAGTTAGCGTATGCGGGATTCGAACGGTCTTGGTCGGTTTAGCGATCGATTAGGTCCGGGTGAAATCCGTGTCGTTACATTCATGTAATGATCCTTTTACCTGTTTACATGTCGAATAATCACTGGACATACCAGGCTTATGTCTGACCCATTTTCTTTCGTCTTCTTTTGTTCCGTCCCCCCTCCCCCGCGGTCCGCAGGGAGGGAATACTTCAGCTTAGTTCAGACCCTTTCCAGCTTCAAGAGAGTAGATGTATTTCTTGGATTCTCTTTCCTTGGGCTATGGCTTCGGATACACTCTTATTGGGGATTTATGTTTCCTTATTTTTATTTTATGCTTCTTTATGTTTTAATCAAGATAGAGATTTTGTTGTAACTATTTGGAAGTTGGTTTGAGACAGTTGTTGTAATGTTTTGACTGAACCACATGCTTATGAAATAAATTTAGTTTTTCCGCTGTTTATATGTCTGCCTTGTAAATTATCTATATCTTTTACCTATAGCACTCCACCGAAGTTAAGGCATTCCCTTTGTGAGTGACTTTAACGGAGGTGGGGTGTTTCACTTGGTATCAGTGCTGATGGTTGCCAGATTAGATAAAAATTTTGGAAACTAATTTTCAAAAAAAAGTTTAAAGAAGCATTTTCAAGAAAAAGCATTGTTTTTATTTTGAAAGGCATAATCCCCAACGCCATATGCACTACCTTTCTATCCTTTGTTTCGAATCTTTTCTTTTTCGTTTCAACATGTCTGGGGATCTTAACCTTCCAGAGGGTGTACAGGTACCTTGCCGGTTCAGAAGGTACCTAGAGGCTAGGGCTAATGATGCAGGCCCAGCAGTCGTTCCTCCTCCCCCATCTGCAGTCGTTCCTTCTCCTCCACGTGAAAATGCTTTCTCAAAGATTTGTAGACTTGCAAGCCATGGGTGGAAAGAACTTTAATGGAACTGAATCATTCGTTGAAGCAAGAAACTGGCTCAAAGAAACCGAGGATTTGTTTGTTATCTTCGAAGTGGACGACAAGCAGAAAATATAGTTGGCCGTATGGTTTCTTAAAGACGAAGCCTCTTATTGGTGGGAAGTTACTAATGCTGAGAGACCAGTTGAAACTTGGGTGGATTTCAGAATGAGGTCTGAAATGAAATTCCTCTCACAAGCTGAACGAAGCCTACAGATGGAGATGTTCTTAGCTCTCAAACAGGGAAGTATGTCGGTCAAGGAATACGTCAACCAATTCAACCAGTTGGCTAGATTTGGACTGGAGTTAGTGAACACTCCACATAAGAAGGCTCTCCATTTTGTTAAAGGGTTGAATGAGCCACTGCGCAGCCTAGCTATGTCCCATACACCTATGGGTGCGACTTATGAGAGATTGTTGGACACGGAACTATTAAAGGAGGAAGACAAAGATGGCAAGAAAGAGGCAAAAGGTGGAAGTACCTCAAGATAAGAAAGTGGAGGGATCGCAGAATAAGAAGACAGATTCAAAGAAGAGCAGGAAGAACAACAAACCCCGTGACAAGAGGAAGTGTAATTTTTGTGGCATTCCTGGACATCTGATTAAGGGCGGCAGAAAGAAAAAGAGGAAGATGGGTGGTTGATTTTAGTGAGGCAAGATAGGACACATGGCTAAGGACTGCCCAAGAAAACAAGGGCAAGGGCAAAGGACTGGATCTACTTCTGGAGGGCAGGTTCACGCTCTCATAGCACCTCCGCAAGAACGAGGTAAAAATATTTCTGTTGAGAATTTAGTTTATCTTTTTGATCATCCTGTTCGTACACTCTTTGATTCTGGCGCATCGCACTCTTTTATATCTACTGCTTTAGTTCAATCTCTGCACCTAGACACCAGTATAGTAGAGGATCCCTTGGTTGTTTCAAATTCAATTGGGGGCTCGGCTTATTTGTCAATGATTTGTTTGGATTTATAAATTTCGATACTAAGCATTTGGTTTAAAGGTAATTCCTATGTTTTGGGCTTCACGGGCTATGGGTTGATTCTAGGCATGGATTGGTAATCCAGTAATGGTGCCATCCTCGATTGTGAAAAGAGAGTGGTTAGACTTATGACTCCACTCGGTAAAACTCTCGAAATCTCTTGTAATTCCATGAATTCTGTTATGCTTAGCTACCTAGAATCTCTTGATGCGTCTGTTGAAAACTTGTAGTCTGGTAGAGTAGTCCCTGAATACTCAGATGAATTTGAAGAGGTGAAGGGCTTACCTCTGAAGCGGGAGATAGACTTCCACATATACCTTGTTGATAATGCAAAACCCGTAGCTCTACCCGTTAGAAACATGGCTCCAAGGGAGAGGAAAGAGCCCAGCAGGCAAGTTAAAGAGCTGCTCGAAAAAGGGTTCATAAGGCGGAGTATTTCTAAATGGGGTACTCCAGTAGTATTCGCAACCAAACCAGACGGTTCCCTTCGCCTATGCGTTGACTATAGGGAGCTAAACAAGCTAACCAAAAAGAATAGGCATCCACATCCAAGAATAGACGACTTGTTTGATCAGCTTGTAGGTGCATCGGTTTCTCCCAACTAGATCTGGCTACCGGGTTTCATCAGCTAAGAGTGGCTGAAGATAGCATTGATAAGACCGCATTCAGAACCCAGGATGGTTTCTTCGAATGGCTTGTCATGCCTTTTGGCTTGACAAACGCACCCGCTTATTTCGTTGACCTAATGAGCAGGGTGTTCAGGGAGTTCCTTAATAAGTTTGTGGTGGTCTTCGTGGACGACATTTTGATTTTCTCAAAAAGCGAGGAAGAGCATGCTTTGCATTTAAGGGAAGTCATGGATACTCTTCGTGCACATCAGTTGAAAGCCAAATTCTCCAAATGCCATTTTTGGAGAGAAGAAGTAAGGTTTCTTAGACATGTGGTGTCCAAAGAGGGGATAGCTGTGGACCCCACAAAAGTAGTTGCGGTGCAAGATTGGAAGGTTCCACGGAATGCAACCGAAGTCCGAAGCTTTCTCGGGCTAGTGGGCTTTTACCGAAAGTTCATTAAAGTCTTTGTGAAAATATCAGCCCCACTTACAAGGTTGACGAAGAAGAACCTAACTTTCGCTTGGGATTTGGATTGTGATGTTGCTTTCCAATGTTTGAAAAGGGCTCTTATAACAGCCCCAGTTCTGACATTGCCTGACGGGAGCAAAATGTTTGCAGTATACACGGAAGCATACGGTACAGGATTAGGCGTTGTCTTGATGCAAGAAGGCAAGGTAGTTTGTTATGGAGGAAAGCAATTGAAGGTACATGAGAAGAACTACCCAACTCAGGATTTGGAGATAGCTGTCATTGTTTTTGCTCTTAAGTCATGGCATTATTGTAACACCCCACGTTTTTAATATAATTAAAAATGTATATATTTTCATAGATAGGTTAATAATGGTGACGTACAATGAAAATTACTTAACATGAAAGAGAAGGAAAGATTAATTCAATGGCAGTGTACGTAATGGAGAAGATAAAAAAATAAGGATACTTAATTTAAATATCAAGAATTAAGTAAAATGGACATCACCATTGCGTTCGACTCGGAATTCTACATGAAATCGAGTTTAAGTTTTCGAAAATCGGACTCCATATGAAAGAGTTATGGCCTTCGAAAGATTCAAAACAGTTCAAAATTCGACCCAGGCAGCTGGGTGGGAAATTTCTTGCCTAGAACAGGGCAGGTCGACCTGGGGGTCGACCTATGGGTCAGGTCGACCAGGGGGTCGACCTACCTCCTAGGAGGTCGACCTGGGGGTCGACCTACCCCAGATCTGGGCAGTTTTTGTTCCTGTGACGTGGTTTGACGGGTTGTATGGACCGGATGGCTTCTAGGTCAATCCTAGGGCCCTAAAACAATCTCTACACCTATAAAATAGTGCCTAGACCTAACCTTATTCATAAACAATTCCTATTGATGCCTCCATGCCGCCAAACTTCAACCAAACATGGCCGCCGCCACAAAACCTTAAACTAAATTTCAAGTTCTTCAGCAACTTTGGAGTTTAATCAAATCAAGAAGCAAAATTCTTCATCAACGATTCAAGCTCTTCACCAATAATCAAATAAGAAGATTAAATCAGCGTTTTACATCAATAATAAATCGCTTATTTCTCTAATCCAATCAAGATGAGTGGATTTGAACTATATTTGTTGTATAATATTGCTTCTATCGTTTACCATTCCCCATAATGAATATGATGACAATTTTAATAAGATCAGTTATTTTATTTATGCCTACGTTTGAGTTCTCTCCTTTTTATTCTTTCCCCTTTTCATTTTCGGATCTAGGTTATCTCGAACCTAGACGAAATCTTATTATATATATACGTACAATTGAAATATGGGAATATTGGGGCATAATTTACATTATGCAATCAAGGAATATAACCTGTAATTTGGGGATTGTGGCATAACAATTATTATTGCAAATATTGGGACAATTGTACATTGGGATTATTCATTGAAATAAAGTCGAATTGGGGATTTTGAGCATATTTCTATAATGAATCTTTGGGTATGCTTTGGAAACATGAATCTATGTTGAATAGTGCGCAACTATGAATTATGATTTATGATGTTAACACATAATTGTGTAAATTTAATTGGAACTATTGGATATGGAATTGGTATAATTCAATATTAACAATATGTAATTGGATAACATGGATTGGTGAAATTTATTTGTGACTTGAAAAGTAAGCCTAGAGGGTGAATTAGATTATATGTATGAACGTGGGAATGTTTTGATATATATATATTGGGAAAATATTGATTATATGAAATTGGGTATAATTGGATATTGGAAATTGGTATGTTTGGGTATGAATAACATGGAATTGGTGAATTTGGCTATAATTGCATAATTTAGGTAATCTGAAATTTGGCTAACTATTATGTAATTGGTGTAGTGAATAACAAATTGGAAATAGGCATAGAAATGAAATGTAATTAAGTTGAATTTGGAACATATGACACGAATTTGTGGTATGGGTGAAAAACGATTGTTAATGAATGCCTATGACACGAGGTTAGGCGTGTTTGTGGTGTAAGACTACCCGGAACCGCCCGGAAAATCCAGCAACCACAAGCGGACGTCTAATGTGAGAGGTCAACGGAAAGAACTAGAGGCGTAACGGTTTATGACACGAGGTTAGGCGCGTTGTGGAATAAGTCTGCCCGGAGCTACCTGGCAAATCCAGCAGCCACGAGCGGACGTCTAATGTGAGAGGTCATACATCGTTATGGCATTATAAATTAATTAAGAAATACTAACCATAATAAGACAAGTGGGTGACATGGGTATGGTTAGAGGGTTAATTAGGTGATATAAATGACATGTGATGTAAAACATGACTAAGGTAGACATAACCGTAGTAAGACATGTGTAAGATATGGAAACTATAATAAAGGGGGTTAAGTGGGACACGGGTGACAAATGAAACAAAATTTAGATATGCTTAACCAAATGGGACCCGTGACGGTATCATAAATTAATTGAATTGGGTAAAGTTTAAGTATCGGGTTAAGTGAATGGAAGGTTTAAGTCATATATAAAATTTATGACAAGAAATTGGGAATGATAAATAACCTATTTTGAATAAACTTGAATAAGGCAAGAAAGGATAATAGGTGGAAATTATAACTTATGGGACAAGATAAGTTATAGGAAACGATAAGGAAGGCGAGATAACTTATATGTAAAGATATAATTAAATTAAGTGGTTTGGAAAGGAGAAATGTGAAATTAAAAATGGTATAAGTTATATGAGTGGAAAAGAAGTAAATTAGAATCATATATGTTGGTTGGGTTGAGTGATTCTTTGGGTGCCAGTCTGATGCTGATTTCGGTCTTCAGGGCTGGTGTTTAAAGGGTTATTCTCCTAATCAGTATGTATGTGGGATAAGGCATACTTAACTATGAATTAAGTATAACATGTTGTCGTAACCCAAAAAGGGAATAATTTATGAGATTGGAAAATAACATGTTGTGGGCTTATTAATGGACTTAAGTGTGTTAAGTATAAATTGAATTAATAAATAAGGGTAACTTGGTGAATACGGAAAAAAGGGAAGCTAATGTGAGTAACCAAGTTAAATGAGAAAGTTGACGAGGTGGCACAAGCGTGAAATAAATTGTTAGACTTATGGCCTAATGACATATAAAACTAAGGCGCTTGAAGCATTCCGTACGTTGTAGGATAAATAACCCAACGAGGTAGATCATGATGGTGTCATAAGGCACGAGGAGAGCGCACGTTCGCTATTTTGGCCGCTCCAACGGACTGGAAGGGGAAGCACGCGGCTTCCTGAGACGTTAAAGGTGCTCCTGGTAGTCCTCTATAGTGGTTTAGCTTCGGGCTAGGATTACAGAGGTTGGGTCTGCACAGAACTACCAGGTGGGTGGGCCTTGACTGCACAAGTAGGGGCAGTCAGAATGTTGTACGCGGTGGCATTAAGGGTGGTTCAGCGATTGCCTCAGGCGGAGGTGGAGGGTCAAGACTAAACGATAGTAAGATCTTCGGATGCCTATCACCAGCAGCCTAAGGAATGCGAAAAGACAAGAGCTAACCCCTAGAGATCGTTAACCTTTGCTATCAAGGGACGGGTGCGGGGAGACCCCACATGGATGTTTAGATTGTTTGCTTGTTAGGGGTGGTCGCTTAGCTCGTGTGGTCTTTACTAGTTGAGGGAGGGGCTGAGGTGGGGCCATAGCTACCATAGAAAAACTAGACCTGAGGGATATCTATACATTGGACACTCTTAGAGGCGGGCCCATACAGATATAGAAAAGCTCCCGACCGAGTTCCGTGTTTTCTGGTGTAGCCCTGCCACGGAACTTGGGTGCACAAGTAGAGGTTATGTGCAGTAGAAACATCGAGTACGATTGATGATACATACGTGGGAAAGTCTAGGTACAACCATGTCTGCTTTGGGTGGTGTATCGTAGTCTAAAGGGCATTATTCGTTAATGGAACCAAACTCGATCGAATAATTCGAGGATAGCAGTCAGTACGCTTACATAGCACAGCGATAGTTGTAACACCCCGTATTTTCTGTAAACATAAGAGTTAAAAATCAAGGTATAATTAATTTTTAGGAGAGGAAATAAGGGAAACGGGTTGCGCCATTGTGTTCGTCTCGGAAAAATACGCGAAATAGAGTCCGAATTTGCGTAAATCGGAGTCCGTATGAAGAAGATATGGACGAACGAAGTTAGGCAGAAAAACCGGAAACAGGCCCGAATACACTGGCGCACTTGTGAAGTGCGCCAGTACAAAAATACACTGGCGCACCTGCCAAGTGCGCCCATACAAATCCAGCACCGAATTATGGAGTGTTCTGAGGTGACGTGTCTTCTTTTGAGTGGCTGGATGATGTGTATTCGAGCTGTGCGATTCTGATGACTTCTGGACTGATCTGAAGGCTCTAAATCACCCTATCCTCCTATAAATACATCCCTAACCTAAACCTAGGTTTCTTACACAATTCTCTAGCCTCCATTGCTCTCTTCTTCTAATTAAAAATAAAAATGGCATCGCTGCTCTGCTGGAATTAAAACTAGGACTGATGTAAAAGCTAAATCATATCTCAAATCAAAGGGTAGATCTACAACAACAATTAAAAAGGAATAATTCAGCATTTCTGCATCAACAACAGTTTATTATCCTTTCTTAAACCACGAAAGGCAAGTACAATTATTTTCTGCTATAAACATTAATTATAATTCTGATATGCTTTTAAATCTGAATCTGAGATTGTATATCTGTCAGATCTGTTTTTCTGTGACTGTTCTGTATCCCTTTCTGCTTCATTTCTGTTTCTATAGCCAGGCTACCACGAGCCTGTGCCTAATCTCATAAGAGATTAACGTATGAACGCAAATTTTGGGATAAATAATGAATGATGCGAAATTTGAAGAGACTGAATTGAACATATGACTTTAGATCTGAGGCATAAAATATATTGAAATATGACTTGGGATTGGATGCATGAATTTGACTGTAAACATATAATTTATATATGTTGTATGCATAGTGTACGTTGTAATCTAGATCTGTAACTAATTAGAGAAATGAACATATGTTATTTAGATCTGTAATTAATTAGAAAAATAAGCATATGTTATAAACTAGTTTTAGACCTATGCATATTCTGTGATAAAAGAAGAAGAGGAACCACTGTAAGATTACATATGATTTGATACTTTGGACAAAATGCATATAAAAGTCAAGATCTGATTTTTAGAAGATATGATTTAAAGATTTAGATTGTTGGGTATATTTTGCATAATGATTCATGACTTAATAAGAAGGAGGATATGGAAACGTAGGTGTAAAAGATTTACATTAATTAGGATCTCTACTATTGTGATTACACCTAAATAGGGAATTTTGCATATATGGCATGCATTGAAATT
The DNA here is from genome assembly GCA_030737875.1 of Allium sativum. NCBI lineage: Eukaryota > Viridiplantae > Streptophyta > Magnoliopsida > Asparagales > Amaryllidaceae > Allium > Allium sativum. Next base: position 180,966,389 of record CM060913.1, on the reverse strand, counting down.
AATGATCATATTTGGCATAATTTATATGTGAATCTGCTGTATAAGGTTAGTTTAACAAAAATTGGAACATATGTTATAGGGTAAATTATGTCCATATTCTGCGCTATGTAAATGTATGCAAACATTGAAGTATATGATCATATTGTGAATCACGACAATTATTTAGGCATATGAATTTAGACCTAATTTATGTTTAGGCAAGGCATGTAAATAGAACCTTTAGAAATATTAAACCTGTTAAATCTGTCATTTACTGAATCCGTTGAAAATGCCTATTTTGCTAATTTGCTAAGTTGCCTAAAACTGCTAGTTCTGTTATATTGCCTAGACTGCTAATTAGATTGAAATGCCAAATCTGTTAAATTTGTCTGTTGAGATGCCTAACCTGTTATATGCCAAAATCTGCTAAGTTGCTAAATCTATTAAATCCGTTAAGTCATATAATCTGGAAAATCTGCTATCTGCTAAAATCTGTTATCTGCTGTGTTGATATAATCATCCTGTTATTGATATAATCTGAATTGGCATATATATATATTGGGCATGCGCATAAACGGTAAATTATTAATTAATTGGCCGCAAAGATAAACATGGCTAACTCGAGGTTAGAATGAGTTTGCGGCGTAATTCTGCCCGGAACCGCCCGGCACATCCAGTGGCCGCAAACAATAGGTTCTAATGTGAGAAGTTAGTCATAACCTGCTTAAGACACGAGGTTAGGTCTGGCTTGTGGCAGAAGTCTGCCCGGAACCGCCCGGCCCATCCAGCGGCCACAAGCTAGCGACCTAATGTGAGAGGTCTGGGCATTAATAATTAATTAATGCAAATCTAAGATAAGAATGACGTCTAAAACGTATTGGGGGAAAATAGGGTTAAACCAACTGGATTAATAGGTGTAGTAAACCAGTCCATGAATCTGTAGGCCCAATACAAAGTTAGACAAATCTGAAAAATCTGTACATCTGATCCGTTAGTCTGAAAACTTGTTAACTTAATCTGTGAACTAGTAAATCTGAATTCTGTATGTCTGAACTTGTAAACATGTTAATCTGAGATCTGTTAGTTTGGAGACACAAGGTTAGGAGGGGAATTACTTGTGTCATCTGTTGTTTGGGACCCATATTAGTCAGTAACCCTTTCTGGTATCAAAACTTTGACCCAACAGTAGGTAGGGTCCGGGCACGCTTACTGAACTAATTATAAGTGGTTCATTCTGATAATGGCGAGGGGTGTTGATGGTGCGTTCCAACCGGGTCATGTGCGTGCATGGATCCCGGTCTGCCTCTGAGGATGTAAGACGCCGTGACATCTGTAAATAGGTCTGTGCCAATTGGTTGTCACTTTAGGGAGTGATACACCCTATTGTGGGGCCGACACAGGATATTTATGTATTAGGGAGCCGATCGCTTGGGGTAGGGTTTTAGGGTACGCTTAGTTCTGTCTGTTTCTGTTGGTACCATCTGTTTCTGTTGGGTGGTAACACCTGTCTGTTTCTGTGTGGTACCGTCTGTTCGGGTGGTAAAGGCCCATTACTAGTGTACACCTAATTCTACATTCTGTTTCCGTAGGGATAAATCAGTTTCTGCTTCTGTCTGTTTCTGATCGGGTAGTAAAGGCCCATTATTAGCATTCTGTTTCTGTTAAAGTATTTTGTACCCGTTCCTGCTTCAATTTAGACATTAGGGTGACACCTAATTCTGCTATACTAGTATTAGTGCAGAGAAGTGTAAAACAATAGTTTATATCATTCTGTTTTTCTGTTATATCTGCTACACCTGTTGCAGTTATCTCACATCCAGTTTTATGTTCATATCATATTATTATTATCTGTTCATATGCTGAAAGTCACTGGACTTGCCAGACTTTTTGTCTGACCCTTGTTGTTTCGCCTCCTTTCTTCCGTTTCCCCCCCAGGTTATCCAAGGAGGGAAATACTTTAGCTTGATCCGGATTTCTCTTTGCTTGAAGTGCTTAAAGTATTGCTTGGCTCTGTATAGCTTCCGTTCCATGGGGATTATGATTTTAAACCATGCATTTTGAAGGCTTTTGTACAAGACTGATATTTTGTACTTGAATTCTGAAATTGAAAGGATGTAACCATATTAATTTCTGTTTCCGCTGTAATAAAGTTAAAAAATTTCAAGTACTGTTTTATCCGTCTTGTAGTTTCTGTTCTGTTTACTAAAATGCTCCACCAAAGTTAAGGCATTCCCTTTGTGAATGACCTTAACGGAGGTGGGGTGTTACAATAGTGGTTCTATGTGGATGTAGAGTTGTACGTTACTATGGCATAGGATGAGGGACTGCGCATATTACTATGGCGATACGGAGGAGACCGTGCGAATGGGGTATCACAGCGTGTACCTCTGTTTGGGGGTATCTACATATACATTATATTTGGTTAATCTACTAAGGGGTAGATGGGTGTGTGTGTGTAAGCTTTGAGTGCTAATAACACGTATAACCTAATAAATAAGAAACTGTAATTGAACGGTATATGTAGGATTACCCAAGAAGTGTAGTTTAAATTCATTCACACAGAACTTATGTTCGACCCCCTCCTCATAACATTCGCAAGTTAGACAGAGACTTATAGCTTTGGGAATACTGATTTAGCAGTATTGTGATTAAGGTAAAGTTATGTTTTAAATATATTATACTTTACTCCTTCCGCTGTGAGGTGTTTTCCGAACTCTGACATATCTCTTTTCTTTGTATTTTTCTGCTGGATACCAGAGCAACCAACTCGACTTTCGGTGGATTGGATTTTTGAAAAGAAAATCGGTCCATCGGAATCCGTGTTGTTACATCTAGTATCAGAGCTTCGGTTTAGTAATCTTAGGGAGATATTGAGTGAACGTATTTGTATTTTCTAAAATATAAATATATTATATATATAAACCTAAATCCATAAAGTAGCCCACTAGGTTGGGAAAGAGTTGGGATATTTAGTTTGTACACTAAAGTAATAAACATAGAAATTTTTGAGACCCTTAGGTGGTTTGGTTGGAAAGTGTACAATATGAATTAGTATTTGAGAAAGAAAGTATCCCATAGAATTAAAACTGGAATGTTATTTCAGAGTAGTGGGGTCGGAAGTGTAACCTTATAGATTGGAAAAGGTTAAGACGTGGAAAATAGATTAGGAATATATATAGTCGAGAGAATTGAATTTGCATAATGATAAGCCTAGTCGAGTTGAAGACCCGCTTTGAGTCTAACCTAATGATAAGCTTTTAAGAACTTGAATCTGTAAGAGAGTTTGTGGTATTTTTCGAAGTTTTGATCTTAAAAGTATTTTGATGTTTTTAGTGCATGATGGGTTTTAAAGTAAAGTGTGGTATATTGGGTAAAACAATGATTTCTTGTTTTAAAAGAATTCTCTCATGAAAAGGTGCATATTATGGAGCATAAATAGCTCGCTAGTTTTCATATATGAAAAGAATTTTTGAAATCTTTATTCAGTTAACAATAAATTTTGATTATTATTTTAAAAAGAAATTTTGTTGGGTAAACAAAATAAGCGGTAGAGTGCAAGAATAGAGTAGATATTTGCGCCTTAGCAACCAAAGTTAACATTGTAAATAGGAACAGTGTAACTCATTAGTCATCCTGTCTACTCCAGTTTGTGATTTGAAAAAAAAAAATTGCAATTTTACTTTGTAACATGTTTTTATGGTTTGGCAAAAGCAAGTTTTTGAGAAAAGAATAAAAGTTTTACCACTTTAGTTTTTTTTTTTTTGAAAGAAGAATGTAATAAAAAGAAAGAAGGTCAAACAATGTTTTAAAAATGGAGTAGTTAAGGATTAAGGCCTAGGAAGAACGAGATAAAGTTAAAGCTATTAGAACCAACTGGGAATTGGTTGAGATGAGAAATTCTCTGAGTATCAATCTGATGTTGATTTCGGTCTTCGGGGTTGATACTTAGAGAGTTATTTTCTTGCTAATTTACACTCAGGGATTAGATAATATTAAACTAATGGAAAATTTCCCATAGAATGCATAAGCATTGAGAAAACTAGGTTTGTTGCTTGAGAAAAAGAAAAAGGATTGTTACTTGAAAGAGAAGTATAGGCTAGTAATACACAGCATGGACTAGTGGTGACTACTAGGTAGTGAAGGGCAAGCAAGTGTTTAGATCATGTTGAGTGGATTCGTGACATAAGTCCTAAGATTCTTGGCCCATAGTAGTAGCTGTGTAGGATGCTGTTTGAGTTGAAAACGAAAAGGCTTATTTGAAAATAATAAACTTAAGTAATTTGATTAAGTCAAATAAGCTAAGAAAGAAACTAGCCTAACTAAAAAGAAAACAACAAAATCAATCAAGCAGCAAAACGAGACGGGAAAAGAAAATGGAAATCTTAAGAAAAAGATGAATAAATATTAAATTTTTCCAAGATATGTGGAAAAAGAGAAAAAAAATTATTATGTGATTTTACTTGGATAGGAAAATTGGAAATCTTCATAGAATAGTCATATAAAAATCCAAGTACGATTAGAAAAGAAAAACAGAGGATGTGAATTTTTCCGTTTTACACCTTTTCGTAACATAAGAAATTGAATTTGGAAAATTAGATTTTTCTAAATTTCGAATTTAATGATGGTTGGTAGGATTTTGGATGCGAAAATTGAAGGAACTATGCTCTTACTCTGTAAGAGTGTAGGAAAATGTGGATGAAAAACGTTTTGATTTTTCAAAAATATTGCATACATATTGAACTACAAGTATATTTAGGATGTGAGCATCATATTTTGAAAGAGTTTTTAAGATTTGCATACATATAGGTGGATCCAAATTAGGCATACATACTTTACTATGATGTATCTCACTTTGCACATGTGCACAATGTTTGCAACAATTGGATGCACACTTGATGGATGGATGTTGCGAGGGATTATCTATTTTACTCTTAACGAATTTCGGGGACAAAATTCTTTAAGGGTGGGAGAATGTAACACCCCGCATTTTTAATATAATTAAAAATGTATATATTTATATGCATTGATAGGTTAATAATGGTGATGTACAATGAAAATTACTTAACATGAAAGAGAAGGAAAGAATAATTCAATGGCAGTGTACATAACAGAGAAGATAATAAAATAAAAATACTTAATTTAAATATCAGGAATTAAGTAAAATGGACATCACCATTGCATTCGTCTCGGAATTCTACATGAAATAGAGTCCAAGTTTTCGAAAATCGGACTCCATATGAAAGAATTATGGCCTTCGGAAGATTCAAAACAGTTCGAAATTCGACCCAGGCAGCTGGGCGGGAAATTTCCCACCCAGAACAGGGCAGATCGACCTGGGGGTCAGGTCGACCAAGGGGTCGGCCAGGGGGTCGACCTACCCCCTAGGAGGTCAACCTAGGGGTCGAGCAACCCCGGATCTGGGCAGTTTTTGTGCCTATGACGTGGTTTGACATGCTGTAAGGACCGGATGGCTTCTAGGTCAATCCTAGGGCCCTAAAACACTCTCTACACCTATAAAATAGTGCCTAGACCTAACCTAATTCATAAACAATTCCTTTTGACGCTTCCGTGCCGCCAAACTTCAACCAAACATGGTTGCCGCCCCAAAACCTTAAACTAAATTGCAAGTTCTTCAGCAACTTTGGAGTTTAATCAAATCAAGAAGCAAAATTCTTCATCAACGATTCAAGCTCTTCACCAATAATGAAATAAGAAGATTAAATCAGCGTTCTACATCAACAACAAATCGCTTATTTCTCTAATCCAGTCAAGGTGAGTGGATTTGAACTATATTTGTTGTATAATATTGCTTCTATCGTTTACCATTCCCCATAATGAATATGATGATAATTTAATAAGATCGGTTATTTTATTTATGCCTACATTTGAGTTCTCTCCTTTTTATTCTTTCCCCTTTTCATTTTTGGATCTAGGTTATCTCGAACCTAGACGAAATCTTATTATATATATACGTACGATTGAAATATGGGAATATTGGGGCATAATTTATCTTATGCAATCAAGGAATATAACCTGTAATTTGGGGATTGTGGCATAACAATTATTATTGCAAATATTGGGACAATTGGCGAATTGTATATTGGGATTATTCATTGAAATAAAGCCGAATTGGGGATTTTTGAGCGTATTTCAATAATGAATCTTTGGGTATGCTTTGGAAACATGAATCTATGTTGAATAGTGCGCAACTATGAATTTGATTTATGATGTTAACATATAATTATGTAAATTTAATTGGAACTATTAGATATGAAATTGGTATAATTCAATATTAACAACATGTAATTGGATAACATGGATTTGTGAAATTTATTTGTGACTTGAAAAGTAAGCCTAGAGGGTGAATTAGATTATATGTATGAACGTGGGAATGTTATATTGGGAAAATATTGATTATATGAAATTGGGTATAATTGGATATTGGAAATTGGTATGTCTGGGTATGAATAACATGGAATTGGTGAATTTGGCTATAATTGGATAATTTGGGTAATATGAAATTTCGCTAACTATTATGTAATTGGTGTAGTGAATAACAAATTGGAAATAGGAATAGAAATTAAATGTAATTAAGTTGAATTTGGAACATATGACATGAATTTGGAGTTTGGGTGAAAGAAGATTGTTGATGAATGCCTTGACACGAGGTTAGGCGCGTTTGTGGTGTAAGACTGCCCGGAACAGCCCGACAAATCTAGTAACCACAAGCGGACGTCTAATGTGAGAGGTCAACGACAAGAACTAGAGGCGTAACGGTTTATGACACGAGGTTAGGTGCGTTGTGGTATAAGTCTGCTCGGAACCGCCCGGCAAATCCAGCAGCCACGAACGGACGTCTAATGTGAGAGGTCATACATCGTTACGGCATTATAAATAAATTAAGAAATACTAACCATAATAAGACATGTGGGTGACATGGGTATGGTTAGAGGGTTAAGTGGGTGATATAAATGACATGTGATGTAAAACATGATTAAGGTAGACTTAACCGTAGTAAGACATGTGCAAGATACAGAAACTATAATAAAGGAGCTAAGTGGGACACGGGTAACATACGAAACAAAATTTAGATATGCTTAACCAAATGGGACTCGTGACGGTATCATAAATTAATTGAATTGGGTAAAGTTTAAGTAACGAGTTAAGTAAATGGAAGGGTTAAGTCAAATCTAAAATTTATGACAAGAAATGGGGGATGATAAATAACCTATTATGAATAAACTTGAATAAGGCAAGAAAGTATAATAGGTGGAAATTATAACTTATGGGACAAGATAAGTTATAGGAAACGATAAGGAAGACGAGATAAATAATATGTAAAGATATACTTAAATTAAGTGGTTTAGAAAGGAGAAATGTGAAATTAAAATTGATATAAGTTATATGAGTGGAAAAGAAGTAAATTAGAATCATATATGTTGTTTGGGTTGAGTAATTCTCTGGGTGCCAGTCTGATGTTGATTTCGGTCTTCGGGGCTTGTGTTTAGAGGGTTATTCTCCTAAGCAGTATGTATGTGGGATAAGGCATACTTAACTATGAATTAAGTATAACATGTTGTAACCCAAAAAGGGAATAATTTATGAGATTGGAAAATAACATGTTGTGGGCTTATTAATGGACTTAAGTGGGTTAAGTAAAAATTGAATTAATAAGCAAGGGTAACTTGGTGAATATTGAAAAAAATGGGAAGCTAATGTGAATAACCAAGTTAAATGAGAAAGTTGACGAGGTGGCACAAGCGTGAAATAAATGGTTAGACTTAGGGCCTAATGACATATAAAACTAAGGCGCTTGAAGCAGTATGTACGTTGTAGGATGAGTAACCCAACGAGGTAGATCATGATGGTGTCATAAGGCATGAGGAGAGCACACGTTCGCTATCTTCGCGAATCCAATGGACTGGAAGGGGAAGCACGCGGCTTCTTGAGACGTTAAAGGTTCTCCTGGTAGTCCTTTGTAGTGGTTTAGCTTCGGGCTAGGATTACAGAGGTTGCGGCTGCGTAGAACTACTAGGTGGGTGGGCCTTGACTGCACAAATAGGGGCAGTCAGAATGTTGTATGCACTGGCATTAAGGGTGGTTCGGCGATTGCGTCAGGCGGAGGTAGAGGGTCAAGACCAAACGATAGCAAGATCGTCGGACGCCTGTCACCAGCAGCCTAAGGAATGCGAAAAGACAAGAGCTAACCACTAGAGATTGTTAAACTTTTCTATCAAGGGACGGGTGTGTGGAGGCCCCACATGGATGTTTAGATTTTTTATTTGTTAGAGGTGGTCACTTAGCTCATGTGGTCTTTACTAGTTGAGGGAGAGGCTGAGGTGGGGCCATAGCCACCATAGAAAAACCAGACTCGAGGGATATCTGTACATTGGACACTCTTAGAGGCGGGCCCGTACAGATATAGAAAAGCTCCCAACTGAGTTCCGTGTTTTCTGGTGTAGCCCTGCCACGGAACTTGGGTGCACAAGTAGAGGTTATGTGCGGTAGAAACATCGAGTACGATTGATGATACGTACGTGGGAAAGTCTAGGTACAACCATGTCTGCTCTGGGTGGTGTATCGTAGTCTAGAGGCCATTATTCGGTGATGGAACCAAACTCGGTCGAATAGTTCGAGGATAGCAGTCAGTATGCTTACGTAGCATAGCGATAGTGGTTCTATGCGGATGTAGCGTTGTACGTTACTATGGCATAGGATGAGGGACTGCGCATATTACTGTGGCGATACGGAGGAGACCGTGCGAGTGGGGTATCACGTGGTGTACCTCAGTTTGGGGGTAGCTACATATACACTATATTAGGTTAATCTACTAGGGGGTAGATGGGTGTGACGTGTGTGTAAGCTTTGAGTGCTAATAACACGTATAACCTAATAAATAAGAAATTGTAATTGAACGGTATATGTAGGATTATTCAAGAAGTGTAGTTTAAATTCATTCACACAGAACTTATGTTCTGACCCCCTCCTCATAACATTCGCAGGTTAGACAGAGACTTATAGCTTTGGGAATGCTGATTTAGCAGTATTGTGATTAAGGTAAAGCTGTGTTTTAAATATGTTATATTTTACTCCTTCCGCTGTGAGGTGTTTTCCAAACTCTGCCATATCTCTTTTCTCCGTCTTTTTCTGCAGGATACCAGAGCAACAAACTCGGGTTTCGGTGGATTGGATTTTTGAAAAGAAAATTCGTCCGTCGGAATCCGGGTTGTTACAATTACTACCTGCTAGGTGAAAAGTTTGAACTGTTTACTGACCATAAATCATTAAAGTACCTTTTCTCACAGAAAGATCTTAACTTAAGACAACAAAGGTGGATGGAGATCCTTGCCTCATATAATTTTGAGATTTCCTATATTGGCAAGGGCAACGTATTAGCAGACGCCTTGAGTAGAAAGAAGCTGACCTTAAGTCCTCTATTTGTAGAAAGGCAAAGCTTGGAGTACTTAGCAAACTTTGACTTTAGACCCTCCTCTGAATTTGTACCTGGTTTGTTAGCATCGCTAGAAGTGCAACCTGTTCTTTCGGACTCAATAGGAACTGCACAACGTGAAGACCCTCAGCTAGTTAATGTGATGAATAAGCTAATTACAGGTGAGCTTCTAGTCACCTCAATAGATACTCCAGCGATGATAAGGGTTGGTTGAGGCAGGATGGAAGACTATGCGTCCCACAAGCAAGTGATTTGGTAAAGACGGTTCTCGAAGAAGCACACCATTCTAAGTTGACCATACACCCAGGTGGAGATAAGATGTATAAAGACATGAAAAGGGTTTTCTTTTGGAATGGCACGAAGAGGGATGTAGTCGAATTCGTTTCTAAGTGCATGATATTCCAGCAAGTCAAGGCAGAGCAGAAGAAGCCTGGTGGTTTGTTTCATCCACTAGATGTCCCACAGTGGAAATGGGATAGCATTTCGATGGACTTTGTTGATGGGTTGCCTAGGTCAAGAAGAGGCAATACCAGTATTTGGGTAATAGTGGACAGGCTCACTAAAAGCGCTCATTTTATACCTGTTAAGAGTAGAAGGACTGCCTCGTCTTTAGCATCCATTTATCTTAAAGAGATAGTTCGACTCCATGGGTTACCCTCCAGCATAGTGAGTGATCAAGATCCTATCTTTACGAGCAAGTTTTGGAGGAGTTTGCAAGAGGCTGTAGGCACACAGCTATGCTTAAGCACTAGCTATCACCCTCAAACCTATGGTCAGACGGAAAGGGTGAACAGAGTACTAGAAGATCTCTTGAGATTGTGCATTCTTGACTTTGGAGGAACATGGGAGGATCGTCTTCCTTTGGTGGAATTCTCTTACAACAATAGCTACCAAGCCACCATAGGCATGGCACCATTTGAAGCTTTATATGGAACACCATGCCGATCACCAACTTGTTGGTAGGAGTCTACAAACAAGCTCCTACTTGGGCCAGACATGATCAGAGAAACTATAGAAAAGGTGGACTTGATATGAAGACGAATGGAAACTGCCCAAGATAGACAGAAGTCCTACGCAGACAAAAGAAGGTCCGACCTTGAGTTTGAGGTTGGAGATAGGGTGTTCCTTAAAGTATCTCCTTTGAGGAATGTCATTCACTTTGGGTCCGTAGGAATGTTGGCACCAAGATTTGTAGGACCATTTCCTATCATTGAAAAGATTGGAACGATGGCTTACAGAGTAGAGCTACCGAAAGACTGGCTGGAGTTCATAATGTTTTTCATGTTTCTCAACTACGAAAGTGCTTACATGAGTCTACGGAAGTTGTGGAGCCAAGCATACTAGAGGAAGTAGAAGTGGAACGAGAAGCGACTGTGAGAAGAGTTCCAACTCGTATCTTGGGTATGGAAGTCAAAAAGCTACGCAACCGTGAGTTCAAGCTTGTTAAAGTTCAATGGAGTGACGTTGAGGAAGACGCGACTTGGGAAACTGAGGGAAAAATATGCGCAGCCTACCCTTTTCTTTTTGAGGGTACATCCTTGATCTCTTTTTCCATAAGTTTATACATGCTTGTATCTACTTTTTTAAGTATATCTCCTCGGTCCTATTCTTTATCCTTAGGTAGAAACAAATGGATGTAAACATGTATTTGAAACATGTTATGATTGATGGTTGCAAGTGGTTTCTAATGGTTACTCGTGGATGCATATACACACACATTAGGTGTTAGATCGGCTCAGTCACTTTCATGTTGCATATGCATATATGTGTTTGTATATGGATTGAAACTTGGAGTGTTATCATATAGACGTTGCATTTGTATGGATGATTGTGCACTCATGTAGAAAGTATGATTAGGAATAATTGCATGGATAATGGACTCATGGCACTGCCATAATATGCATTAAGGAGGTCAATTGAATCAGTAGACTGCCTGATTTTGCATTAGATAAGGACATATACACACACTATGCATACATTCATGAAAGCATTAGAAATATTTTTAAGGACAATGGGTGCCGGTGTTTGATTGTTGAGTAGATGGATGATTGGATGGTAGGATATACATTCTTCTTGACTTGAAGATTTCGAGGACGAAATCCTTTAAGGAGGGGAGAATGTAACACCCTGTATTTTCTATGTTTATTGAAGTAACGAATTAAAGAATACTAAATTGTAAAAGTGAGAATTAAGGGAAACGGTTTACGCCATTACGTTCGTCTCGGAATTCTGCTTGAGATAGAGTCCGAGTTTGCGTGAATCGGACTCCGTATGAAGAAGTTAGGAGTTCAGAAGATTTCATGTTTAAACATGAAATTATATAATTAAATATTTAAATAAACAGAAGCAGTTCGAATTTCAAATTTAAGCAAAAGAGGCTGAGCGGGAAAATTCCCGCTCAGGGGGTCGACCCCCCTCCCCCTCCTGATGGAGTTGACATAGGTGTCGACCCACCCACCCTATAGGGGTCGACTCCTATATTCTGATCCAAACAGTGATGATTTCTGACTTGTTGCTGAGTCACTAAGGCATAGGTGGCAGTTTCTGGATAGCTCTATCTGGTCTGGATGGTTCTGATTGCTCCTAGGTTGATCTAACAGCTCACATAAATCTAAACTTCTATATAAACAACTCCAACCCTAAACCACACAATTTCATTCCAAGGAGCCGTCATGTTGTCCATGGTCAACCTAGCATAGCCACCATTCTTTTCCAATTAGATAGAAAGTAAGAAGCTACGAATCAAATTAAAATTAGAAAACCAATAGTCTACATCAAAGGATAGCTTTTCAGTTTCAGAAAACAGATCCCAGAAAACAAAATTTTTCTTTTGTTTGTAAGTTCAGTGTGACGGCCCGCCCGCACCAACCAACATTTACTCCAAAGGTGCGCTGTACACATGTCCAGTTAGCACGGAACGGGTCGCCAGAAGGGGAAAAGGAAGAAGGAAATGAACATACAAAGAACCTGTAGAATGTCTCACAGCGCATAGAACAAAATATAATAATAACATACTTGACATAAAACAGGAGAGACAGTGCATAAGCTGAAAATCAAAACTAAACATCAAAGCAGCGGAAATCCAAAGTACAGCTTATTACAACTTCCAAACTGTCTCAAAGCAAAAGTAAGATAAATGAGGTACACTACTAATGCCCAAGTAGCGACCCCCAACGACACAGGGAGAATGTGTGTATATATATAATACGTGGAAGCCTCCTGCCCGCCTCCGAATCAGCTACTCGCGCATCACCAGCTAACCTGTCTCTAGTCTGCTCGTGTGAGCACCCAAAGTAATAAGAGGAGACATAAAACTCTGGGTCAGACATAAAGCCTGGTATGAGCGATAAGCATCTAAAGTGAACAATAACAGGTAGACTAAAACATACCTGAATCTGGACCTGCAACCAAAGAGTTAGCACTACATACCGTACAACACTCTAAGGTATCATATCAAACAGTGCAAAGATACGGAGGTGGGGGAAAAGTGTAACGACCCGCGTTCTACGTATCATAGGATCGTAGGATATTTATTTCTTTCACATACGAAGTCGTATGGTCATGTAACTTTGGGGGACGACTATTGGGGTCATTTCCCATGTTCATGATTTTTCCCGATTTTTAAATGACCATTTTACCCCTAGTTATCACTGTTTTGGCCATAACTTTTTACTGGAAAGGAATTTTGACCTAAAACCACTTCCATTGGCTCCGGATGATGGTTTCTCTTTCCGTAGAGTGGTCACATTAGCCAAACGGACTCACCGTTTGGGAGATATGGCTGAAACAAGTTTCAGATGGTGAAAAACAGCTTAATTGGGCTTAAACGGGTGATTAGCAGCTAGGCCCAAGGGGAATTTCGGGTTTAGGGAGATATAGGTGCTGATTAGGGTTAGAAAACATTTCTTTAGACATTTTCCAGCCGCCACTTTCATTCCTCTTAACCTAGCCATGGCCTCCACTCTCTAAATCTCTCTAAAACACCCAGAAATCACCTTCCAATTGAAGATTAGGCTTAGCAAACATTAAATTAAGAAGAAAAAGCACCGAAGCAAGGTTGGAGCTGCTGTATAAGATTGGGAACAGCGCCAAATCAGAGAATATTTCAGTTTTGGGGTTCTAGTTGTGGCAAAGGTGAGTGATTTGCATAGTTTTTGCACTAATTACGGTAATTAAGGGTAATTAGTGAAGATTAGCGAATTTACACACTAATAAATTCTAGAAAAAGGTTTAGAAATTCGAAAATAATATTTTATGCCTCTGTTAGAAATTTGGTTCGATTTGATTAAGTTTTGTTAGCCCTATGATCAGTTTTGCTTAGACATGCTTAAGGGAAAATAAGGAGTTTTGGCCACTTTTGATCCATTTTGATTCATTTAAATTGTTGTTTGTTGTTTGTGGTTGCTGTTACATGTTGCTATGACCCTTTGGTATGCTTTGTGATTGATTCCAATAGTTAGATTGGTTGAAAACGCCGTCGAGAGGCGTATAAACACTTGCTGGAAAGTTGCAGGAATTAGTGCAGGAAATCGGATCGGATCGCCCCTATCCGACCCGAACCGCCCATTTCCCTTCACCACGAACCGAACCGATTGTTATAGCGGAGCAAGCTGCGCCACGAGCTGAAGGATCCGAACCGATCCGAGAAGTCGCGATTCAAGGCTTGGTGATTGAAGACTCCGACCCGCCTGGAGGGATAACGACACGATCCGATCTGATCACCTTGAGGACAACGAACCAGAGACTCGAAGGAGGGCGAAGGACTTGGAGCTATGACCAGGAGGCGTGACCCGAGCCGTGGCGTGGTGGAGAACCCGATCCGATCCAGATGGGACTGGAAGCCACGAACCGATCCAGTGTACCATGAAGGACTCCGATCCGACCCGAAGTAGCAGTCACGAACCGAGACGATGAAGACCACGATCCCAATGATGATGAAAGGGATCCGAACCGATCTGGTGATGATCCATAACCCGAGATGCAAAGGAAGTCCAAATGAGAAGTTAGAGCTCAAGATTCAGATGGGAATCAACGAGTTCGCTTCATGGTTGGGCTTTGCTGCGGGACGCGTGCCAAGGAGTTATCGATGTCTATAGCTTTGGACCACTATGGTAGGAGGTACGAAGGCGGATTCAGGGCCATTATGGCATCGGTAGAACCAAGGGATACGACCAATGAAGTGGGTCATTGAAATGTTTGGTCATGACTCCAAGTGTTTGGCTTGGTCATAGCAGGGTTTCTACAAGTCGAGATTCGTCGTTGCCTCAGTTTTGTCTAGTGTTTCAAAGTGGTAGATATCGTATGCTTTACGCACTGAGTGAGAGACGTGAGGATGGTTGCTATGTTTGATTGTTTGACATACACACCCCACCCCCGTATTCTTACACTATTTATCATGGCACCTTAGAGCATTGTACGGTATGTGGTACTAACTCTTTGGTTGCAGGTCCAGGTTCAGGTATGGTTTAGTATACCTGTTATTGTTCTTTTTAGATGCTTATCGCTCATACCAGGCTTTATGTCTGACCCAGAGTTTTATGTCTCCTCTTATTACTCTGGGTGCTCACACGAGCAGACTAGAGACAGGTTAGCTGGTGATGCACGGGTAGATGATCCGGAGACGAGCAGGAGGCTTCCACGTAATATATATATGTAGTATTCTCCCTGTGTTGTTGAAGATCACTGCTTGGGCATTGGTGGTGTATCTTCTATTTTAGCTTTCTTTTGTTTGGAGATAGAAAATTTGGAGAGTTGTAATAAGTTGTATTTGAATTTCTGCTGCTCTGAGGTTGATTTTAGTTATCAGCTTATGCACTGTCTCACCTGTTTTATGTCAAGTATGTTATTATTATATTTTATTCCATGCGCTGTGAGACATTCTACAGGTCCTTTGATTAGTTCATTCTCTTCTTTCCTTTCTCCTGACGACTGTCCCGTGCTAGCCGGGCATGTGTACAGCGCACTTTCGAAGGAAATGCAGGCTGGTGCGGGGCGGGCCGTCACACTTAGTATCAGAGCTCTAGGTTGCGTAGTTAACCTAGGGAAGTTATCAGGGAGAGATAATATACGGACACGAGAGAGCGTATTTGTGATTACTTTGGTTTTTAAAAACTATGTATATATACTATTATTAGTATAAGGATGAAGTCGTACTGCACTAGCACCACTATGGAGTCGTTAATCGTTTCCTTTTTCAGATTGACGATGAGCCGATATACTAGAGGTGCTGGTAGGGGAGCCAACAATGGGAATGCTGCTGACATGAGGACGATGTTTACAGACCTCATGAGAGAGATGCTTAGAGATGTTCAGAGGGCAGCTCCCAATGGTGGAAATGGTGGTGGTCCAATAGTGCAGGCGCCGAGGGTCGACTTCGCCAAGCTGAATAAGGACTATACTACCCTTGGTGGGAAGCCGTTCCACGGAACGGAGTCGGCCACGGATGTTCAAGATTGGTTGGATAGTTGCGAACGTATCTTCGAGGATTTGGGTATCGAAGATGCGATGAAGAGAAAGCTAGCGTCCCGTCAGCTGCAAGGGCGGGCAATGAATTGGTGGAATGCTATAAAGGCAGCTACTCCCGAAGATCAGATTACTTGGGAGCAGTTTAAAGCTCGCTTTAGCGAGAAGTTCATTCCAGCTGCTCAGAAGTCAGTGCTGTTTAAGAAGTTCTTGGAGCTCAAGCAGAATGGCAGGGCTGTCTCGGAGTATATTGCTGAATTTGACACTTTGTCAAAATATGGGTTATCTCTTATTGATACTGCCGAGAAAAAGAATGAGAAATTCATAACTGGTTTGGATCAGTACTTGGGGGAAAAACTTATTAACCACATCGATGAGTTGTTTGAGTCGATTGTAGGGAAAGCATTAAGATCAGAAAGTCTCTACCCTAAGTCGAAGACTGAGGTTGCATCTGCAGAAGAGCCAAAACCACAAGCAAGTGGTGGAGGCAAGGGTGGTTCCCAGAATAAGAGAAAGCAGAACCAGGCTAAGGATGGCCAGAAGAAAAAGAATAAGCAGGATGTGGAGTGCTTCAGCTGTGGTAAGAAGGGCCATTATGCTAGTAATTGTCTGGCCAAGCCAGCGGATAGGAAGTGCTTCAATTGTGGCCAATTGGGACATCACAAGGACAAGTGTCCACAGCCCCCTAAGGAAAAGCAAATGGTGAAAGCCTACGCTCTTAATGCTATTCCTTCTTTGTCGAATGCCCCAACAGCGGTGGAGAAGGGAAAGAATGTCGTCATTCAAGGTATGCTTTCTGTTTATGATGTCCCTGTTAGAATTTTGTTTGATACCGGAGCTTCCGGTTCTTTCATATCTAGTGACCTGGTAGATAGGTTGGGATTGGAGCCCGAGATTGTCGATAGACCTTTAGTAGTGACGAACCCGATTGGTGGTTCGACTAGCCTTAGCATGATTTGTCGTAATGTGGTCTTATCGAGTCATGGATGCATGTTTGTTTGTGATTGCTTTGTTTTGGGCTTTACTGGGTTTGGCATTATTTTGGGAGTAGATTGGCTCCAAAGATACGGGGTGGTGGTAGATTGTGAGGGCTTGTTGGTGACAGCTAGAGCGGATGGTGGGCGGAGGATAGTGTTTGGTGGTCTACCCAGTAAGGGGGTATTGGCTAGTTTTCTAAACTCCCTCGGCATTCCGCATAGTGAGTTGTCAGGTTTGCCCGTGGTTGGCCAGTATCCGGATGTTTTCGAGGAAGTGACCGGACTTCCACCACACCGAGAGATTGAGTTTCGTATTGATTTGGTAAAGGATGCCAGGCCTATAGTGATGCCACTTCGTCGTATGGCACCAAGAGAGCAGCGAGAGCTCGAGGTGCAAGTCAGCGATCTTTTGAAGAAGGGATTTATCAGAAGGAGTGTTTCTGAATGGGGAGCACCAGTTGTGTTTGCTACCAAGGCGGATGGTTCCCTTCGTTTGTGTGTAGACTACCGTGGGTTGAATAAAGTGACGAGGAAGAACAAGTATCCTCTACCGCGGATAGATGATTTGTTCGATCAGTTGAGTGGCACGAGAGTATTTTCTCAGTTGGATCTCGCGACAGGTTTTCATCAGTTTAGAGTGGAAGCTGAGAGTATAGCTAAAACGGCATTTCGGACGCCGTCTGGGTTTTATGAGTGGTTGGTCATGCCATTCGGGCTGACCAATGCCCTAGCATATTTTGTGGATCTTATGAATAGGGTATTCAGAGATCAGTTGAATAAGTTTGTCCTTGTGTTCGTTGATGATATTTTGGTCTACTCGAGGACAGAGGAAGAACACAAGGGACATTTAAGAGTAGTGATGGAGGTGTTGAGAAAACACCAATTGAAAGCAAAGTTTTCTATGTGTCACTTCTGGAAGAGGGAAGTGAGATTCTTGGGCCATGTTGTATCAGAGAGTGGTATTGCCGTGGACCCAGCGAAGGTGGCTACGGTACAAGATTGGCCTACGCCCAAGAATGCAACAGATGTAAGAAGTTTCTTGGGGTTAGCGGGATATTATCGTAAATTTATCCAAGGTTTCTCCAAGATAGCAGCACCATTGACCCAGTTGACCAAGAAGAATCAAGCTTTTGTTTGGGATGAAAGGTGCGAGAATGCATTTAAAAATCTAAAGGACATGTTGACAAGCGCACCAGTGTTATTCATTCCTAAGGGTGATGAAGAGATGACGGTATACACGGATGTCTGTGGTACCGGACTGGGTGCTGTATTGATGCAAGGCGGTAGGGTTGTAGCTTACGCAAGTCGGCAACTGAAATCGCACGAGAGGAGATACCCTACCCATGATTTAGAATTGGCAGCGATCGTGTTCGCGTTAAAGATGTGGAGACACTATCTCTTGGGAGAAAGATTTGAGCTTTTTACAGATCATAAGTCGTTAAAGTATCTCTTCTCTCAGAAAGATCTGAATCTCCGTCAGCAGAGATTGTTAGAGTTCTTAGCTTCCTATGATTTTGACATCGCATACACACCGGGAAAGGGCAATGCGGTGGCTGATGCATTGAGTAGAAGACATGCCAGCTTAGGGGCTATGTTCCTTGAATGGAAGCAACTGGAGTTTATCGCGGGGTTTGATTTCAGACCAAAGTGCGAATTGGATCCAGAAATGTTAGCAAGTTTGACGATCAGACCCACTTTGATTAAGCGGATCGGCTCTAGTCAGAGGGACGATCCTAATCTATTGGAAATCATCTCCAAATTAGAGATGGGTATCGATGAGGAGATGAACAAGTATGGGCTTGATCGAGATAGATGGCTTAGAAAGAATGGAAAGCTTGTTGTACCCAATGTCAATGGATTGAGGGATGAAGTGCTTAGAGAATGTCATCAGTCAAAGCTGACTATACACCCCGGTGGTAACAAGATGTATCGAGATATGAAGCAGACTTACTACTGGGAAGGGATGAAAAGAGACGTTGGGAAGTTTATATCCAAGTGCATGAATTGCCAGCTAGTTAAAGCCGAGCAGAAGAAGCCTAGTGGGTTGTTACATCCTTTAGAAATTCCCGAATGGAAATGGGAGCAAGTCTCGATGGATTTCATCGATGGTTTACCAAGGACTAGATCGAGATACGATAGCATTTGGGTAATTGTGGATCGATTGACTAAGAGCGGAAGATTTATACCAGTCAAATCGACTAGAACGGCAGCTAAGTTAGCAGAATTGTATATGAAGTGGGTAGTGAGATTTCATGGAGTACCTAAAAGCATTGTGAGCGACCGAGACCCGTTGTTCACTAGTGGGTTTTGGAAGAGCTTACAAGAGGCTCTAGGGTCAGAGTTACATCTCAGTACCGCATATCATCCTCAGACCGACGGTCAGACGGAGAGGGTGAACCGTATTTTGGAAGATCTCTTGAGAGCATGTATATTGGATTTTGGTGGATCATGGGATGACCATTTGCATCTAGTAGAGTTTGCATATAATAATAGCTACCAATCCAGTATCGGTATGGCTCCGTTTGAAGCTTTGTACGGAAGACCATGCAACTCACCATCATGTTGGATAGAGACTGGCGAGAAGTTTATGCTTGGACCAGATGTGGTTAGGGAAACTTCAGATAAAATCATGACCATTCAACAACGAATGAAGGCTGCCCAAGATAGGCAGAAGAGTTATGCTAATAAAAGGAGAAGAGACTTAAAATTCTCCGTTGGCGACTTGGTGTTTGTCAAGATTTCTCCGTTGAAGAGCGTAATACGATTTGGCAGGAGAGGCAAGTTGACACCAAGGTTTGTTGGCCCATTCCCTGTTCTTGAACTAGTCGGGAATTTGGCGTATAGAATTGACTTACCAGAGAAGATGGCGGGAGTTCATAACGTATTTCGTGTTTCCCAACTAAGGAAGTTCGTTCACGACTCAGATATGACTATTTCACCTGATCAGTTAGAGGACTTCGAAGTAGAACCCGAGGCGGTTGGGAACCGCAAGCCGGCCCGTATTGTCGAGTACGACATGAAGCAACTTCGAAGGAAGGCGGTGAGACTAGTCAAGGTTCAGTGGGGCGAGGACGAAAATGATTGTACTTGGGAGACAGAGGAGAATATTAGGAAGTCACACCCAGAACTCTTTGCCTGGTAAGATTTTGACTTCGATTTAGTTTTCCGCATGCTAGGATAGGCTTGTTCGCTTGTTTGGCATGATTGATTGTTGTATATGGTTGTTAGGCATGCGGGATCCTTTGTTTTGGGTTAAGGAATTTCGGGGACGAAATTTCTTAAGGGGGGGAGAGTGTAACGACCCGCGTTCTACGTATCATAGGATCGTAGGATATTTATTTCTTTCACATACGAAGTCGTATGGTCATGTAACTTTGGGGGACGACTATTGGGGTCATTTCCCATGTTCATGATTTTTCCCGATTTTTAAATGACCATTTTACCCCTAGTTATCACTGTTTTGGCCATAACTTTTGACTGGAAAGGAATTTTGACCTGAAACCACTTCCATTGGCTCCGGATGATGGTTTCTCTTTCCGTAGAGTGGTCACATTAGCCAAACGGACTCACCTTTTGGGAGATATGGCTGAAACAAGTTTCAGGTGGTGAAAACCAGCTTAATTGGGCTTAAACGGGTGATTAGCAGCTAGGCCCAAGGGGAATTTCGGGTTTAGGGAGATATAGGTGTTGATTAGGGTTAGAAAACATTTCTTTAGACATTTTCCAGCCGCCACTTTCATTCCTCTTAACCTAGCCATGGCCTCCACTCTCTAAATCTCTCTAAAACACCCAGAAATCACCTTCCAATTGAAGATTAGGCTTAGCAAACATTAAATTAAGAAGAAAAAGCACCAAAGCAAGGTTGGAGCTGCTGTACAAGATTGGGAACAGCGCCAAATCAGAGAATATTTCAGTTTTGGGGTTCTAGTTGTGGCAAAGGTGAGTGATTTGCATAGTTTTTGCACTAATTACGGTAATTAAGGGTAATTAGTGAAGATTAGCGAATTTACACACTAATAAATTCTAGAAAAATGTTTAGAAATTCGAAAATAATATTTTATGCCTCTGTTAGAAATTTGGTTCGATTTGATTAAGTTTTGTTAGCACTATGATCAGTTTTGCTTAGACATGCTTAAGGGGAAATAAGGAGTTTTGGCCACTTTTGATCCATTTTGATTCATTTAAATTGTTGTTTGTTGTTTGTGGTTGCTGTTACATGTTGCTATGACCCTTTGGTATGCTTTGTGATTGATTCCAATAGTTAGATTGGTTGAAAACGCCGTCGAGAGGCGTATAAACACTTGCTGGAAAGTTGCAGGAATTAGTGCAGGAAATCGGATCGGATCGCCCCTATCCGACCCGTACCGCCCATTTCCCTTCACCACGAACCGAACCGATCGTTATAGCGGAGCAAGCTGCGCCACGAGCTGAAGGATCCGAACCGATCCGAGAAGTCGCGATTCAAGGCTTGGTGATTGAAGACTCCGACCCGACCCGCCTGGAGGGATAACGACACGATCCGATCTGATCACCTTGAGGACAACGAACCAGAGACTCGAAGGAGGGCGAAGGACTTGGAGCTATGACCAGGAGGCGTGACCCGAGCCGTGGCGTGGTGGAGAACCCGATCCGATCCAGATGGGACTGGAAGCCACGAACCGATCCAGTGTACCATGAAGGACTCTGATCCGACCCGAAGTAGCAGTCACGAACCGAGACGATGAAGACCACAATCCCAATGATGATGAAAGGGATCCGAACCGATCTGGTGATGATCCATAACCCGAGATGCAAAGGAAGTCCAAATGAGAAGTTAGAGCTCAAGATTCTGATGGGAATCAACGAGTTCGCTTCATGGTTGGGCTTTGCTGCGGGACGCGTGCCAAGGAGTTATCGACGTCTATAACTTTGGACCACTATGGTAGGAGGTACGAAGGCGGATTCAGGGCCATTATGGCATCGGTAGAACCAAGGGATACGACCAATGTAGTGGGTCATTGAAATGTTTGGTCATGACTCCAAGTGTTTGGCTTGGTCATAGCAGGGTTTCTACAAGTCGGGATTCGTCGTTGCCTCAGTTTTGTCTAGTGTTTCAAAGTGGTAGATATCGTATGCTTTACGCACTGAGTGAGAGACGTGAGGATGGTTGCTATGTTTGATTGTTTGACATACACACCCCACCCCCGTATTCTTACACTATTTATCATGGCACCTTAGAGCATTGTACGGTATGTGGTACTAACTCTTTGGTTGCAGGTCCAGGTTCAGGTATGGTTTAGTATACCTGTTATTGTTTTTTTTAGATGCTTATCGCTCATACCAGGCTTTATGTCTGACCCAGAGTTTTATGTCTCCTCTTATTACTCTGGGTGCTCACACGAGCAGACTAGAGACAGGTTAGCTGGTGATGCACGGGTAGATGATCCGGAGACGAGCAGGAGGCTTCCACGTAATATATATATGTAGTATTCTCCCTGTGTTGTTGAAGATCACTGCTTGGGCATTGGTGGTGTATCTTCTATTTTAGCTTTCTTTTGTTTGGAGACAGAAAATTTGGAGAGTTGTAATAAGTTGTATTTGAATTTCCGCTGCTCTGATGTTGATTTTAGTTATCAGCTTATGCACTGTCTCACCTGTTTTATGTCAAGTATGTTATTATTATATTTTATTCCATGCGCTGTGAGACATTCTACAGGTCCTTTGATTAGTTCATTCTCTTCTTTCCTTTCTCCTGACGACCGTCCCGTGCTAGCCGGGCATGTGTACAGCGCACTTTCGAAGGAAATGCAGGCTGGTGCGGGGCGGGCCGTCACAAAATGTGTATGTCATAATGATGGCAAACAATCAAGCATAGCATCCATCCTCACATCTCTCACTCAGTGCGTAAAGCATACGATATTCACCACTTCGATCACCCAACATTCCTTGCTACGATCACTTTGCCCCATGAAGTCATAAATGGCTTCACTGCACTGATAACGTAGCCACTAATTCCTTGCTATGTCCACTTGCCCCATGGAGTTATCCACCCCATCTGCGCTGGCTCATAGCCTTACAAATCCTTACTATGTCCACTTGCCCCATGGAGTTATTCACCCCATCTGCGCTGGCTCATAGTCTTACTACGCATCACCTTGCCCCTCTGGTCATAATGACCCTACTGCACTGATAACGTAGCCTTGCTACCATCACTTTGCCCCTCAGGTCATAATGACCCGACTGCACTGATAAGTAGCCATCATCCATTCTTAGTGGTGAATCGAAGTTATGAACGTCGACAACTCCTTAGCACACATCCCGCAGCAAAGTCCAACCATGAAGTGAACTCGTTGGTTCTCAACTGGTCCCGGGATCCTGAGCTCTAACTTCCATTTGGAATACCTTTGCATCTCGGGTTATTGATCATCACCAGATCGGATCGGATCGTGGCCTTCAGATCAGATCGGTTCGGAGCCCAGCTTTCCTCGTCTGCACGGATCGGATCAAGTTACGCCATCAGCTCGTGGTCACCCATTCGGATCGGGTCATGATCACCCATTCGGATCGGGTCGTGATCACCCATTCGGATCGGGTCGGGGTTCCTCCTTCAAATCGTTTCGTGCTTCCCCAACTGGTCGAGTCGGGTCGGGTGCACCTTCCCAGGTAGTCAGCTCGTGAGTTTCTGAAGTGAATCGGTTCGTGCTCCTCCCTTCGGATCGTTGCGCCTCATCAAATCTGGATCAGATCGTGGAGAGGATTCGTGATCGGGTGTGGACATGCGGATCGCTGTCTTCGGCTCGGATCGTGGTATATACCCACGATCGGTTCGGGTCGGGGAGTCCGATCCGATCCCACTTGCAACTTCCTGCAGTCACTCCAGCGAGCAGTTTACGCCATTCGACGGCGTTTTCGACCATTCTAACTATTGAAATCAATCACAAAGCATTTCATACAGTCATAGCAACATGCATAATCAACCACAACCATCAAAACATCAATATGATAGGTTAAAATGGATCAAACATACCCAAAATCCCATATTTCCCCTTAAGCATGTTTAGGTGAAACTAATGATAGGATTAGCAAAACTTAACCAAATTAACCCAAATTCATATCAGAGGTCTAAAACATCATTCCGAATTTTATGAACATTTTTTCCAGAATTTTATCATGTTTAAATTCGCTAATTAACACTAATCACTCCTAATTAGCCATAATTAGTGCAAAACTAAGCAAATCACTCACCTTAGCCACAAAATAAACTAAGATCTGAAATGATTCTCTGATTTGATGCGAATTTCAATACCAAACAGCAGCTCCTTTGTTGATTTGGTGAAGATCCTTCTTGATTAGGGGTTGCTAAGCCAAATCCTTAACCTAAAGGTGATTTGGAGGTGATTTAGAGGTTGGAGGCCATTTTTAGGGATCCTTGGCGATAAGTGGAGGCTAGAAAACTGAAATGGAATGATTCTCCATCTCATTTCAGCCCTCCCATAACCCTAATCCCGAAATGGGTTATGGGCCTACTCACTAATCACCCGATTTGGCCCGGTTAAGCAGTTTTTCACCCTCCAAACCTTGTTTCAGCCATATCTCCCAAACGGTAAGCCCGTTTGGCTAATGTGACCACTCTACGGA
This sequence comes from Allium sativum, assembly GCA_030737875.1. Taxonomy (NCBI): domain Eukaryota; kingdom Viridiplantae; phylum Streptophyta; class Magnoliopsida; order Asparagales; family Amaryllidaceae; genus Allium; species Allium sativum. Next base: position 180,941,903 of record CM060913.1, on the reverse strand, counting down.
AAGAGAAACCATCAAACGAATCAAATGAAAGTGGTTTCAGGTCAAAATTCCTTTCCAATCAAAAGTTATGGCCAAAACAGTACCAACTAGGGGCAAAATGGTCATTTAAAAATCGACAAAAATCATAAGCATGGGAAATGACTCTAATAGACGTTCCCCAAAGTTACATGACCATACGACTTCACATGGGAAAGAAATAAATATTCTACGATCCTATGATGTGTAGAATACGGGTCATTACACTCCTCCCCCCTTAAGAAATTTCGCCCCTGAAATTCCCTAATCCAAACATACACAAAGATTCCCGCATGCCTATCAATCATAAAGCAACAATCAAACATGCAAAACAAGCTAAACAAGTCTATCCTAGCATGCGGAAAAACTAAATTACGAAGTAAATCTTACCAGGCAAAGAGTTCTGGATATGCCTTCCTAATGCTCTCCTCTGTCTCCCAAGTACAATCATTCTCATTCTCGCCCCACTGAACCTTGACTAGCTTCACCGACTTCCTTCGAAGTTGTTTCGTATCGTGCCCCACAATACGAATCGGCTTGCGGTTCCCAACCGCCTCGGGTTCTACCTCGAAGTCCTCTAACTGATCAGGTGAAATAGTCACATCTGAGTCGTGAACGAACTTCCTTAGTTGGGAAACATGAAATACATTATGAACTCCCGCCATCTTCTCTGGTAAGCCAATTCTATATGCCAAATTCCCGACTAATTCAAGAACAGAGAATGGCCCAACAAATCTTGGTGCCAACTTGCCTCTCCTGCCAAATCGAATCACGCTCTTCAACGGGGAGATCTTGACGAACACCAAGTCACCAACGGAGAATTTCAAGTCCCTTCTACTCTTATCGGCATAGCTTTTCTGCCTATCTTGAGCAGCTTTCATTCGTTGCGGAATGATCTTGATCTTATCGGAAGTTTCTCTCACCACATCCGGTCCAAGCACAAACTTCTCGCCAGTCTCTATCCAACATGATGGTGAGTTGTATGGTCTTCCGTACAAAGCTTCATATGGAGCCATACCGATACTGGATTGGTTGCTATTATTATATGCAAACTCTACTAGATGCAAATGGTCATCCCATGATCCACCAAAATCGAATATACAAGCTCTCAAGAGATCTTCCAATATACGATTCACCCTCTTCGTCTGACCGTCGGTCTGAGGATGATATGCGGTACTGAGATGTAATCTTGACCCCAGAGCCTCTTCTAAGCTCTTCCAAAACCCACTAGTGAACAACGGGTCTCGGTCGCTCACAATGCTTTTGGGTACTCCATGAAATCTCACTATCCACTTCATATACAATTCTGCCAACTTGGCTGCCGTTCTGGACGATTTGACTGGTATAAATCTTGCGCTCTTAGTCAATCGATCCACAATTACCCAAATGCTATCATATCCCGATCTAGTCCTTGGTAGGCCATCGATGAAATCCATCGAGACTTGCTCCCATTTCCATTCGGGAATTTCTAATGGTTGCAACCACCCACTAGGCTTCTTTTGCTCGGCTTTAATTAGCTGGCAATTCATGCATTTGGATATAAACTTCCCAACGTCTCTTTTCATCCCTTCCCAGTAGTAAGTCTGTCTCATGTCCCGATACATCTTATTACCGCCGGGATGTATAGTCAGTTTTGAGTGATGACATTCTCTAAGCACTTCATCTCTCAAACCATTCACGTTTGGCACAACTAGTCTTCCATTCTTTCGAAGCCATCCATCTCGATCAAGCCATACACATTCATCTCCTCATCAACTCCCATTTCTAACTTGGAGATGATTTCTAGTAGGTTAGGATCGTCCCTCTGGCTAGAACCAATCCGCTCTATCAAAGTGGGTCTGATCGTCAAACTAGCTAGCATAACTGGATCCAATTCGCACTTTGGTCTGAAATCAAACCCCGCGATATACTCCAGTTGCTTCCATTCAAGAAACATTGCCCCTAAGCTGGCATGTCTCCTACTCAAGGCATCGGCTACCGCATTACCTTTCCCAGGTGTATATGCGATATCAAAATCATACGAAGCCAAGAACTCTAACCATCTCTGCTGACGGAGATTCAAATCTTTCTGGGAGAAGAGATACTTTAACGATTTATGATCGGTAAACAACTCAAATCTTTCTCCCAAGAGATAATGTCTCCACATCTTCAGCGCAAATACAATCGCTGCCAATTCCAAATCATGGGTAGGATACTTCTTCTCATGCGGCTTTAGCTGTCGACTAGCATAAGCTACAACCCTACCTCCTTGCATCAATACTGCACCCAGTCCGGTACCACAAGCATCCGTGTATACCGTCATCTCTTCATTCCCCTTAGGAATGACTAACACTGGCGCACGCGTCAACCTCTCCTTTAGACTCTTGAAGGCATCCTCACACACTCCGTCCCAGACGAAGGACTGATTCTTCTTAGTCAACTGAGTCAACGGTGCTGCAATCTTGGATAAATCCTGGATAAACTTACGATAATATCCAGCTAATCCCAAGAAACTTCTTACATCTGTAGCATTCTTGGGCGTAGGCCAATCCTGTACCGTAGCCACCTTTGCAGGGTCCACGGCAATACCACTCTCGGAAACAACATGACCCAAGAATCTTACTTCCCTTCTCCAAAAATGACACTTAGAGAATTTTGCTTTCAATTGGTGTTTCCTCAACACCTTCATCACTATCCTCAAATGCCCCTTGTGTTCCTCCTCTGTCCTTGAGTAAACAAGGATATCATCTACGAACACAAGAACAAACTTATTCAACTGATCTCTGAATACTCGATTCATTAGATCCACAAAATAGGCTGGTGCATTGGTCAACCCAAATGGCATGACCAACCACTCATAAAATCCAGACGGCGTCCTAAATGCCGTTTTTGGAACACTCTCATCTGCTACTCGAAGCTGATGAAATCCTGTCGCGAGGTCCAACTAGGAGAACACTCTAGCTCCTTCCAGCTGATCAAACAAATCATCTATCCGCGGTAGAGGATACTTATTCTTCCTCGTCACCTTATTCAACTCGCGATAGTCCACACACAAACGAAGGGAACCATCTGCCTTAGTGGCAAACACAACTGGTGCTCCCCACTCGGAGACACTCCTTCTAATAAATCCCTTCTTCAAAAGATTGCTGACTTGCAACCCGAGCTCTCGCTGCTCCCTTGGTGCCATACGACGAAGTGGCATCACTATAGGTCTGGCATCTTTCACTAAATCAATACGGAACTCAATCTCTCGGTGTGGTGGAAGCCCGGTCACCTCCTCGAAGACGTCCGAATACTGGCCAACCACGGGCACATCTGACAACTCATCCTGCGGGATGTCGAGGGAATTTACAAAACTAGCCATAACCCCGTCACTAGGTAGGCTACCAAACACTACCCTCCGCCCATCATCCGCCCTCACTGTCACCAAAAAGCCCTCACAGTCTACCACCACCCCGTATCTTTGGAGCCAATCGACTCCCAATATATTGCCGTACCCAGTAAAGCCCAAAACAAAGCAATCACATACAAACATACATCCATCACTCGATAAGACCAAATTCCTGCAAATCATACTAAGGCTAGTCGAACCACCAATCGGGTTCGTCACTATCAATGGTCTATCGACTATCTCGGGTTCCAGTCCCAACCTATCTACCAGGTCACTAGATATGAAGGAACGGGAAGCCCCAGTATCAAACAAAACTCGAACTGGTATATCATAAATAGAAAGCATACCTTGAATAACAACATTCTTTCCTTTCTCCGCCGCAGTTGGGGCATTCGACGAAGAAGGAACGACATCAAGAGCATATGCTTTCACAATCTGCTTCTCCTTAAGAGGTTGCGGACACTTATCCTTCTGATGTCCCACTTGACCACAGTTGTAGCACTTCCTTTCCGCTGGCTTGGCCCGACATTCTTTAGCATAATGGCCCTTCTTTCCACAGCTGAAGCACTCAACATCCTTCTTACTCTTTTTCTGGCCACCCTTAGATTGGTCCTGCTTCCTCTTATTCTGAGAATTATTCTTGCCTCCACCGCCTGCTTGCGGCTTTGGTCCTTCTGCAGATGCAGCCTCAGTCTTTGACTAAGGGTAAAGACTCTCTGATCTCAAAGCTTTCCCCATGATCGACTCAAAAGTCTCATCGATGTGGTTAATGAGCCTCTCCCCCAAGTACCCATCCAGACCAGTAATGAACTTCTCATTCTTCTTTTCAGGAGTATCAATAAGAGACAGTCCATACTTCGATAAAGTGTCGAACTCAGCAATGTAATCAGAAACTGCCCTCCCATTCTGCTTGAGTTCCAAGAACTTCTTGAACAATACTGACTTCTGGGCAGCTGGGATAAACTTCTCGCTAAAGCGAGCCTTGAACTAAACCCAAGTAACCTGGTCCTCTGGAGTAGCTGTTCTGATAGCATTCCACCAATTCATCGCTCGCCCTTGCAGTTGACGAGACGCTAGCCTTCTCTTCATCGCATCCTCGAGACCCAAGTCATCAAAGATACGGTCACAGCTATCCATCCAATCTTGAACATCCGTGGCCGACTCCGTTCCGTGGAACGGCTTCCCACCAAGATTGGTGTAATCCTTGCACAACTTGGCGAAATCGACCCTAGGCGCCTGCACTACTGGGCCAACACCAACTCCGGGATTGGGAATTGCCCCTTGCACATCTCTAAGCATGTCTCTCATGAGGTTAGTAAACATAGCCCTCATGTCAGCGGCATTCCCTTGGTTGGTCCCTCTACCAGCACCCCTCGTCTCTCGGCTCATCGTTAATCTGTAAAATGGGAAACGATTAACGACCCCATAGTGGTGCTAGTGCAGTGCGACTTCATCTTTATACTACTAATAGTATATACATACATAGCTTTTGAAAACCAAAGTAATCACAAATACGCGCTCTCTTATACGTACTAACTCTCCCTAGTGTCTTTCCCTAGGTTAACTACGCAACCTAGAGCTCTGATACCAAGTGTGACGGCCCGCCCGCACCAACCAACATTTACTCCAAAGGTGCGCTGTACACATGTCCAGTTAGCACGGAACGGGTCGCCAGAAGGGGAAAAGGAAGAAGGAAATGAACATACAAAGAACCTGTAGAATGTCTCACAGCGCATAGAACAAAATATAATAATAACATACTTGACATAAAACAGGAGAGACAGTGCATAAGCTGAAAATCAAAACTAAACATCAAAGCAGCGGAAATCCAAAGTACAGCTTATTACAACTTCCAAACTGTCTCAAAGCAAAAGTAAGATAAATGAGGTACACTACTAATGCCCAAGTAGCGACCCCCAACGACACAGGGAGAATGTGTATATATGTATAATACGTGGAAGCCTCCTGCCTACCTCCGAATCAGCTACTCGCGCATCACCAGCTAATCTGTCTCTAGTCTGCTCGTGTGAGCACCCAGAGTAATAAGAGGAGACATAAAACTCTGGGTCAGACATAAAGCCTGGTATGAGCGATAAGCATCTAAAGTGAACAATAACAGGTAGACTAAAACATACCTGAATCTGGACCTGCAACCAAAGAGTTAGCACTACATACTGTACAACACTCTAAGGTATCATATCAAACAGTGCAAAGATACGGAGGTGGGAGAGATGTGTATGTCATAATGATGGCAAACAATCAAGCATAACATCCATCCTCACATCTCTCACTCAGTGCGTAAAGCATACGATATTCACCACTTCGATCACCCAACATTCCTTGCTACGATCACTTTGCCCCATGAAGTCATAAATGGCTTCACTGCACTGATAACGTAGCCACTAATTCCTTGCTATGTCCACTTGTCCCATGGAGTTATCCACCCCATCTGCGCTGGCTCATAGCCTTACAAATCCTTACTATGTCCACTTGCCCCATGGAGTTATTCACCCCATCTACGCTGGCTCATAGTCTTACTACGCATCACCTTGCCCCTCAGGTCATAATGACCCTACTGCACTGATAACGTAGCCTTGCTACCATCACTTTGCCCCTCAGGTCATAATGACCCTACTGCACTGATAAGTAGCCATCATCCATTCTTAGTGGTGAATCGAAGTTATGAACGTCGACAACTCCTTAGCACACGTCCCGCAGCAAAGTCCAACCATGAAGTGAACTCGTTGGTTCCCAACTGGTCCCGGGATCCTGAGCTCTAACTTCCATTTGGACTACCTTTGCATCTCGGGTTATTGATCATCACCAGATCGGATCGGATCGTGGCCTTCAGATTGGATCGGTTCGGAGCCCAGCTTTCCTCGTCTGCATGGATCGGATCAAGTTACGCCATCAGCTCGTGGTCACCCATTCGGATCGGGTCATGATCACCCATTCGGATCGGGTCGTGATCACCCATTCGGATCGGGTCAGGGTTCCTCCTTCAAATCGTTTCGTGCTTCCCCAACTGGTCGAGTCGGGTCGGGTGCACCTTCCCAAGTAGTCAGCTCGTGAGCTTCTGAAGTGAATCGGTTCGTGCTCCTCCCTTCGGATCGTTGCGCCTCATCAAATCTGGATCGGATCGTGGAGAGGATTCGCGATCGGGTGTGGACATGCGGATCGCTGTCTTCGGCTCGGATCGTGGTATATACCCACGATCGGTTCGGGTCGGGGAGTCTGATCCGATCCCACTTGCAACTTCCTGCAGTCACTCCAGCGAGCAGTTTACGCCATTCGACGGCGTTTTCGACCATTCTAACTATTGAAATCAATCACAAAGCATTTCATACAGTCATAGCAACATGCATAATCAACCACAACCATCAAAACATCAATATGATAGGTTAAAATGGATCAAACATACCCAAAATCCCATATTTCCCCTTAAGCATGTTTAGGTGAAACTAATGATAGGATTAGCAAAACTTAACCAAATTAATCCAAATTCATATCAGAGGTCTAAAACATCATTCCGAATTTTATGAACATTTTTTCCAGAATTTTATCATGTTTAAATTCGCTAATTAACACTAATCACTCCTAATTAGCCATAATTAGTGCAAAACTAAGCAAATCACTCACCTTAGCCACAAAATAAACTAAGATCTGAAATGATTCTCTGATTTGATGCGAATTTCAATACCAAACAGCAGCTCCTTTGTTGATTTGGTGAAGATCCTTCTTGATTAGGGGTTGCTAAGCCAAATCCTTAACCTAAAGGTGATTTGGAGGTGATTTAGAGGTTGGAGGCCATTTTTAGGGATCCTTGGTGATAAGTGGAGGCTAGAAAACTGAAATGGAATGATTCTCCATCTCATTTCAGCCCTCCCATAACCCTAATCCCGAAATGGGTTATGGGCCTACTCACTAATCACCCGATTTGGCCCGGTTAAGCAGTTTTTCACCCTCCAAACCTTGTTTCAGCCATATCTCCCAAAAGGTAAGCCCGTTTGGCTAATGTGACCACTCTACGGAAAGAGAAACCATCAAACGAATCAAATGAAAGTGGTTTCAGGTCAAAATTCCTTTCCAATCAAAAGTTATGGCCAAAACAGTACCAACTAGGGGCAAAATGGTCATTTAAAAATCGACAAAAATCATAAGCATGGGAATTGACTCTATTAGACGTTTCCCAAAGTTACATGACCATACGACTTCACATGGGAAAGAAATAAATATTCTACGATCCTATGATGTGTAGAATACGGGTCATTACATTCAGTTATTCTTTAAATGTGAACAAATACAAGTCATGATTTGTAATAAAGTGAAACTAGAATTGTGCCTAGTTGTAAGAAAATGGTGATGCTGATTCATGTCTATTCTTGTGACAATTCTATCATATATGCCTATGAGAATATTGTGGTTTATTGGACTTATCATGTTGTATGTTAAACCAATCATGTATTGTATAAATTTGGTGACTCTTTCATGTTATGTTACATGCAAGTTTTTAGATTAAGTCATATATATGTTTAGATCTACATTCTTATATGATTAGATCTATGTTTATTTGATCCAACTCAAATGCAAGTTCACATTTACATGCCTAATTGGATTGTGTAATTCTATGTAAGTTCGCGTTCATATGCTTAAGATTCATGTTAATTGGATCTAAAATGCAAGTTCATTTGTTCTATGCCAAATTTATATGACATATGTTTAGTTAGATCCATATTATTTTATGTTATTGGAATGGTACATGCTCCTTTCTTTTCCATTTTGTTTATGAGTTAGGCTAAGTTGCGAGCCTTACGTTCTATGTGAATTATGCGAACGTATAACAGGGGTAACGTTGGGAAAAACATTAAATTACATATTATTGGCATAGTTTGGCTCATAATCATGTAAATGATTAGTGGCATGAAATGGTATAACTTATATACCTAAAAATTTTGAACATGATTTAGAGGGTAAATGGGGCGTGACTTGAATGACAATAATTGTGGATAATTTACATATAAATTTAAAGGGAAAATATGTAAATTAAGTAAAAGACGAATATGCCTAACCTGAGGTTAGATTGAGTTATGGTGTCAGACTGCCCGGAACCGCCCGGCACATCCAGCAACCGTAACAGTATAGATCTAATGTGAGAGGTTAGCGCATTAAGCCCAAAAGAACCCGAGGTTAGATTGAGTTGCGGTGTAAGTCTACCCCGAACCGACCGACACATCCAGCAACCGCAACAATATAGATGTAATGTGAGAGGTTGGTGCTTTAATGAATGAATTAAAGCTAAGAAACAAGCAGGCTAAGAATGGTAAGGTTAAATTAATTAAGGCAACACTTAACCAATCCAACATGTTATCTAAACTGATAGGTGGGGTTAAGTTAATTTGAGAACACTTAAACTTTTTAACATGTTGATTAGGAAACCCTAGTAACGAGGACCCATTTCAGCGGTAACTGACATAGATGTATCATGGTACCCTCAACTAGGCAGGGTGGGGCACGATTACTGAGCTGATTATAAGCGGTCAAAACAACGGCGGGTGGTGAGTCAGTGTAGATTCCGATAGAGTGCAGGCGTGCACCACTCTGGAGTGGAAATAGTAGGCACTGGGCATCAGTAGTTATACACTGTGCATCTTGAATTGTGTCGGGTTGCCACCCTAGGATTTGATACACCCCATGGTGGGACCAGCACAGGTATCTACAATCAAGTGGGGTCGAATGGCACAAGTGGTAAACGTATATGAGTGGGAGCCGATCGATATGGGGGGTCATTATTTTGTGAACATGTGAGGCTGGTTAAACAATAGTTAATAGGTGCAGAGAAATGGAAATGAGTGCGATAGTATATTTATTATATCTTAACTTATTTGTTGTTATCTTATTTCTAGGGTATTGTCCTATGTTCAGTTTATTCATGTCATGATCCTTTTACCTGTTTACATGTTGAATAATCACTGGACTTACTAGGCTTATGTCTGACCCATTTTCTTTCGTCTTCTTTTCTTCCATTTCCCCTCCCCCTCCCCCAGATCCGCAGGGAGAGAATACTTCAGCTTAGTTCAGACCCTTTCCAGCTTGAAGAGAGTAGATGTATTTCTTAGATTATCTTTCCTTGGGCTATGGCTTCGGATACACTCTTATTGGGGATTTATGCTGCCTTGTTTTTATTTTATGCTTCTTTATGTTTTAATCAAGACAGAGATTTTGTTGTAATGATTTGGAAGTTGGTTTGAGACAGTTGTTGTAATGTTTTGACTGAACCACGTGCTTATGAAATAAATTTAGTTTTTCCGCTGTTTATATGTCAGTCTTGTAAATTATCTGTATGTTTTACCTATAGCGCTCCACCGAAGTAAAGGCATTCCCTTTGTGAGTTACTTTAATAGAGGTGGGGTGTTTCAGAACCGTTGGGTTCATATCAAAAAGAGCTTTCCAACGAAATTAACAGATTTGAAATTTAATGGTTTGATATGGAATTATGTCCAAAGCAAATTTGGAAAAGGTCGCTATGAATGCAGTTCGGTGGCCGTTATTGGAAACCGACTGTACGTGCCTTGATAAAATTATTAAAAATATTAATAATTTGTGTAAAATCATAATAAATGATTTGAAAATAATTTGGATGAAAAATTCCATATTTGAAAAGATAAAAATAATTTTTTATCAAAATGAACTAGCTAATAATTTGAAAGATAATCCAACCTTTTTAAATAAATAAATTGGATTTGAGAATGGTTTTAATCTAACCCGAATTTTCCAATGTATAGATTGGAATGGATTTAAATAGAAATAATCTCTGGAATATTTCGATATTGGATTCCGTGACTATATGGGTATTGTGGAGGAATTTGGAAGATAGATATATATCGTTATTCCCCATACGATATGTGTTGGTTTCAGAATTTGATATTGAAAATAAGCCGATATAATTTCTGTTCAGAGCGTTATATTTCATATCAAATTGGATTTTGGGTTTATCATGAACGGTGTCTTCAGTAACACTGTTCTTAAAGCCGTGTGAAAAGAATAAATCTTTTAATTAAGATTATTAGAGTTTCCAGTTATATTTAGTAATTGGAATAGAATGGAATGTGAATTGGGTTTATTGTGAACCGTGTTTTTAACGACATTCGTTCTTTAACACGTTTAATAGTGAAATGTGATTTGGAATTTATAAATCTTTTTAGTAAGATTTAATGGAAATTTTCCAAAGTAAAGTTTTCCAATTTAATAAAATAAACTAGAATAGAATTCGATTTGGTAATCTATGGAGGAAGACTGTTAATATATATGGAATTTAAAACGGCTTGGTCGTTATTCCATTTATATTATTAGTCGGAAACGGAAATTGACATCGATTATATATTGATCTGTTTACCGTGAAGATTCCATAATAAATGGAATGGGATTTTGGGTTTACCATGAACTGTGTTTTAAATGACATTTGTTCTTTAACCCAGTTAAAGACAGGATTTATTTCCAGAAAGTTGAATAATCATTAAGTAATGATTTTCGAAGATTAAAACTAAGTGGAGTTCTAATGACTCTTTAATTAGAATGAATGTTAACTTGGTAATTAAATTTTCCAAATTTGAGAAGTGATCGAGAATGGAGTACCACAAGTTTTACTCCAGGCGAAAGTTAAATCATTATTTAGATTTGAACGTGAAATGGTAACTAATTTTACCGATAACGCCGTGGGTGTTAGATATAGAGTGTTACCAATTTTGCTCCATGGAATGAATAGATTAGGATTGGGAAATAAAACAAATGATTACTTCGGCAAGGTGCGCTAATCCCAACTAGTTTGGAAAACCTTAATTTGGTTTAAATTGTGAAAAGAATATTTGAATAAAAGAATATTCTGAATTGGAATGAGGCGTATCATGTGTTTTTATAGCACTTGATTATAAAATATGCGAGTTATTCGGAAAGACCGGGTTTAACCCATTTTGAATAACAAATACGACGATAAGTCGACGATGAAGACGGTGATTGAAGACCGGAGGTCTTCACATCGTTTGGATGATTACTAATGTCTTGATTGGGTTGTACACCAAAGACAACGTAATAAGTGGTGATCGTCCAGACGTACTTGGAGATCGACCGGATATGCAAGGACCTCTCTCCTGTATTGGACATTGGTACGAGGAATAAGGTGCCTCCGGTTTCGTTCAGACCCAGAACGGACTTGTAAATGAATGTGTGTATGACATTGGATTTTATTTTGTGTTAATTGATTTCCATTAAATATATATTTGTATGGTGACAGAGAATTTATTTTCTTGCGTAACACCCTTTTCTGAGACATACGAGCTTAGAGGTTATATGTAGATAGACATCAGTTGCATGGCGTGAATTGCTAGTGTGACATTCTGAGTGGCATTTGATCAAGGCTTTTGTTGAAAAGCAAGGCCTTGTGGTTGATGATCAAAGCACGACTTTAAATAGCATAGCTTTGTGTATAGCGTGGATTCGCAAGTGTCACACCCCGGTGTAAACCAGAAATGGGAGAGGACCTCAGGAAGGACATGCGTTTCTTTCTAGCTAGGAGTGGTGTAATGGTATGGAGCTTGGACATTTTACTTATGTGGATGATGGAAAGCGAGATGCCTCAGATATATTAGTTATTACGGGGCCGATGGATGAATATGGTCGACATACTAACCAGACTTACGCCCCATAGGGCAGGGAAACGTATTGTTAAGGAATTATAATCCACTAACGTAAGTGTGGACCGACCCTGACACTCCAGGTGCAGTTGCGGCTAAGCCTGAGGCACGGGTTAAAGTGTCTTGAATCGGAAGGATAGTCCCTTACCTTGGTTCACATATGGAAATCCAATTTCCAGCACGACATTTTGGTTTTAGTTGTAGAACTAGTATGGCGACATGATATACGGTACCCATGTCGTCTATGATTGATACATTTATAGTTGAAGTTGCTTTTAACACTATGCACTTATAGTAATATCAAATGATTTGTTTTAAACGTACCAAGCATATTTGGCTTTATAAGGGAAAACTCTATCCTCCTACTTGTGTTGCATTGCGTGATGGGACCTGAGTCTTATAATAGCTTCATTTTTCAAAAAGCATTGCGCTGTTTATTTTTATGCACTAGTATTCATGGGGGTAAACCCATTCTATGTTATACGACATGGTCCCTTGATATACCTAACTTCAAAGTAAAATTTTAAATAACTACTTTAGTTCTCATACCGGTCCCATGACTGACTCGGAGTTTATTGTTTTAACCTAAACTCTGGGTGCCCCTATTTTCCACACGGGCAGTCAGTAGTTTCGATTTTGTAGATATTTCTTTAGACAGGATCCTGGATTACAGCTGAAGCTATATTCAGAAAGCATTGTATCTGTCTGTTTCTTTCAGTTGTGTCAGTTGATGTATTTCTGCTACGTATTGTATTTATACATTTTATTTCTGCTACTATGTATTTTAAATCTCTGATATTTTCTGTTGTGCAATATTTATTCATACTCTGTTATATTCTTGTACTCTTATGAAATTGTAGTAATAAGAAATGAAAGTTTTGTTGTTCGTGTTCTAATTTATCGAGTTCTCAAAGCAACCCGGGCTTTCCCATAAGGGGAAGTTTGTGTCGTAACAAAATTCTTCTCTTCTTCCCTTCTTTGCCTTACACCTCATCACCTCCCTCTTAAGTTTCATTATTTACAATAATATCATCACATGCTTTATAAAACAAGTTCCTTCCTCCATCTTCTTCCTTTCTTCATTTATTTTCCTCCTTTTCTTTCTTCCTTCCTTCCTCATTAATGTCCACCTCCTCCCTCAAATTTTCGGCCAAACCATATTCCCCCTCCTCCTCCACTCAAACCATCACAGAATCACTTGAAATCTTCCTATCTGCTTCCCTAAACCCCATACATACCTCCTCTTCTATAAAAATCTCCAACCCGTGCCATTTCTCCCCTATGCCGAGCTTGCATCCCCTTTAAACACCTCAAAGCTAGCTCCCTTCCATCATTAAAACATTTTCCTATGTCCTCTTTACCAAGTCAAGCTTCTTCATGTGTTAAAAATCCGATTTTTTTCTAAAAATCCCTCCTTTGCTTTATATAACCCTAGATACAAGCTTCACAATCACCCCCACCAACTTGTGTCACCTCCACCCACTTACACACCTCCCCTTTCCTAGGACGAACCCCACTTGCTCTAAAGATCGCACTTTTAGCTCCAAAAACCCTTAAAGCTTCCACCTTTGTGCTAAAAATCCCATCTTTAGTTCATATGCAAGTTATATATATACATACATATACATATTATACTTAGTTCGTGATGAGATCGAGGCGTAAAATAGGTCCGTTGGTGTTAAAGATTCTACCTTTGAAAGTCTGACAGAGCAGAACTCTATGATGAGCGATTCTCGCTCATGTTTGGTTAAGCATTATGTTTAAAGTAGCTAATTTGAATTTGGCTAACTTATGTATGACTGGTTGTGATAGTTAGCATAATGAAAGTTTGCTAAGTGGTTATGGAAAGTTAACATGTTAGTATGAAAAGTTAGTAATGAAATGTTAGTTGGTTAATCTGCTAAGTAATGTTAAAATTAGAATGAAAAAATAATTAGCATGATTAATTAATTTTCAGGGAATTTAAAATGTATTATTTGATAATATTGATGTCACATTTGTTGATGTGATGGATGATAACTTGATATGATTTGATAGCTAACAAAGTTGAAAAGTAATAATGATGACAACTTGATATGATGTGATGGCTAATAAAGTTAAAAAGTAATAATGGTGACAGCTTGATGTGATCTGATAGCTAAAAAAGTTGAAAAGTAATAATGATGACAACTTAATGTGAATTAATAGCGAATGAAGTTGAAAAATAATAATGATGTCAACTTGATGTGATGTGATTGGATGGTTAATGTTAATGACTTTAACCCTTAGTCATACAATGTCATTGAATGGTAATTAAGTATTAACAATGTTTAACGCTTAGTTAATGATGCTATGTTATGGTAATTAAGTGTTAATGACCTTAACACCTATGTTAATGATGCCATTTTGTGATAATTGGATGTTGATGGTTGTTAATGGATGTTAGTGATGTGATAAACCCATATAAGTTGGATTATAGGGTGATTGATTAAGTCTCATTCCTAATAAAAACTAAATTGAATATCTTTTTAATTAAATAATAAGTGAAAAATAAAAGTTCGAATTTGATACCTGACTTTTTATAGAAATGAAATTAAAGTTATCGCGATAAACTTTTGTAAATGAAAGAAATTGATTTGACAAAGTTAAAGACAAGTTATAGAATTTTAAACTTTAATAATTGGAAATAAATCGATTTTAATTTAATAAAAAAGTGAAGTTTGGTTTGCTATACTTGTGAAGTCCAAATATCAATTTTATTGTTCAAATAGTCTTATATATTATCTAATTTGACTTTGGTAAAGTTTGGGTTTTAAAAGATAAATTTTGAAAAATAATATTATTTTAATGATTTAAATAATAGGACAAATTGACACCATTAATCTGAAGTATCACGTGTCTTTCCATATTAATCCAGAGTTTGGTTTATTTTTAGTTAACCCCAAGTATTGGGGGTCCCTTCCCATATTGATCTTGTTTACCTATTAATCTTCTTAGCCAGTTTCAAGCTTTTAAGTTTCTCAAATCAATCATGATATCTTCAATAGTTCGTTCTTCTTCCGTATTCATTACTGACTTTAATTCTTTCTTCAACGATTGATTTCCCAACAATACAAAAATTCATCGGTTAAAATTCTCAAATACCCAAAGCTGTTTCACAATCTCTAAAGGGAAAAATCATTTCCGAATTTAGATAAATTGAATTTTGATTCGATTTAGAAAGGTCCCGGGTTTTATGGCAGAAAATAAGGAGATAACAGCAGTTTCGATTTGGTTTTGCGATTGGGATTGGGTGTGGTTTCTGGTGATTTGGAGTTCGATTTGCTAGTGGGTTGAAAGTATTGTTATTGAAAGTGGTTCATGCGGATTCCTTGTTTGTTCGGAACTTTACGTACTGTTGGTCGAAGAGCAACAGGTTATAGAACTTGTGATTTACTGTTGTTGTAGGTTAGTGGAATTAAAAACGCGGTGCAGGGTTTACGAAGGTGGTTGTCGAACTGATTAAGGGAAAGGTGATTTTCGAGGTAGATGTTGTATGGAGTCAAGCAGGAGTAGGGTTCGCATGAGATGGATGAAGGCTGGTGGCGAGATTTAGCAATTATAGAGAAGTACTATTATGGGTTGTTTGGCCGGTGTAGGTGGAAAAGAATGGCGCGACCAATTGGCAATGTGGGTATTTTGGTCAGATGAAGAAGAAGAGTAGCATATTGGAGAGGAAGATTGTGACAACCCCAATTTCGACAGACCGATTTTTTTTCTAATTCCACTCTATCGAAGCTCGGATTGGTTTGCTCTGGTATCCTGCAGAAAAGACAGAGATATAAAACATGTCAGATTTCAGAAATTATCTCACAGCGGAATAGATAAAATATAATGTAATCAAAATATTGCCTTATTGTATTAATAATGTTGCCTAACCAGTATCTGAAACGACCTGAAATCCCCCTTACGGGAAATCATGGATTGGGTTCAGAACGAGCCACAAAAGAACGCAGACAGAAGAACATTACATTGTATATTACAACAATATCATCAGAATACAAGAATATACAGAGTATAACCAAATATTATACAACAGAAAATATCAGAGATTTAAATTACTTTTAAATACATCGCAGCGGAAAAATAATACAAAACACAACAGAAGGAGATATACGGATACAGAGCTTTTCGGATATCATTCCAGCTGTATACCAGGTTCCTGTGAATATAAATCTGCAAAACCCAAAACTACTAGCTGCCCGTGTCGAAAATAAGGGCACCCAGAGTTTAGGTTAAAACAGTAAACTCCAGGTCAGTCATGTGACTGGTGTGAGAACTAAAACAGTTATTAATCTTTATTTTACAGTTAGGTAAATCAAGGGACCACGCCGTATAACACGGAATGAGTTTCTCTCCCAAGAACACCAGTGCATAAAACAACAGCGCAATGCTAAATAAAGAACAATGAAGCTATTATAAGACCCAGGTCCCATTACACAATGCAACGCAAGCCGGAGGATAGGGTTTTTACCTTATAATATCCAAGAATGCTTGCTACATAAAATTTCATCTTTTGATTCTTAATCAGACTCCAACCGCAAATTAGGAAGAGAACGATTCCCTAAGTATTAACCTCGAAGGCCGAAACCAACATCAGACCAATACCCAGGAAACCACCCATCTTAGCTCATTTCCAGTTAGTTTCTGATTTTATATACAATCATAAATATCAATCATATGCGGCATGAATGCCCCATACCACTATGTCGCCATATATAGGTATACAATCAAAACCGCAAAATGTTGTATTGGAAGTTGGGTTATCATTTATGCTATGAACCGAGGCTAGGGATCGTCCTCACCGATTCGAGAGCCTCTAGTCCGCCCCTCAGGAACAGCCGCAACTGCCCCTTGGATCGTAAGGGCCGGTCCACACGGAGTGGATTATTATGCCTGAACAATACGTCTCCCCGCCCTATGGGGCATAAATGAGCCAACGAATGACTCCATCGGCTTCACATAGTCACCGATATATCTGAGGCGCCTCGCAAACCAACAACCACATAAGTCAAACTCGTCAGGGCGTGTAAAACCACTGATGCCACTTCTAACTAGAAGGAAACGCATGCCCTCCCTGATGTCCTCTCCCGTTTCTGGTTCATACCGGGTGTGAAACTCGCGAAGTAAACGTTACACAAAGCTATGCCACAAAGGCCCTGCTTTGATCATCAACCACAAGACTTTGATTTTCAACAGAAGCCTTGATCATTTGCCACTTAGGCATGCCACACAGGAAATTCACTCTATGCGTTTGATATCCACCAGTATATAACCCCTGAGCTCGTGCGTCTCAGAGAAGGGCGTTAAGCAAGAGAATAAATTCTCCGCCTCCAAACAGATATATATTTAATAGAAATCAATCACACAGAATAAAATCCAATGTTAGACACACAGTCCATTTACAAGTTCGTTCTTGGTCTGAACGAAACCGGAGGCACCTAGTACCCCGCATATCCATCGATCCCCAAGTACGTCTTGACGACCACCAACTGATTCCCTCCTCTTGGGTGTACGACCCAATCAAGATCATCAGTAATTATCCAAACGACATGAAGACCTCCGGTCTTCAACCACCGTCTTCATCTTCAACTAATCTCCGAATCAGTTATTCAGAATGGGATAAACACGGTCTTTCCGAATAACTCGCGTATATAATAAACAAGTGTTACACAAACACAACATACGCCTCATTCCAATTCATCAGTCACTAACCGTAAATTAACAAGAGAATAATTCCACATATATTAACCCCGAAGGCCGAAACCAACATCAGATCAATACCCAGGAAACCGTTCTGCTTAGCTAACCTACAGTTAGTTTCTAAATTTCACATTCTTAGGGAAAGGTTCCCATTAATTTTATCAAAGATAAATTCCTTTAAATTTATTCTTTAATCTTCCTTTGAATATCACTTCAAACTAGTCGGGATTAGCGAACCACACCGAAGTAATTATTTATTTTATTTCTCAATCCCAACCTATTTATCCCATGAAGTAAAACTGGTTATACTTCATATCTAACACCACGGTGTTATCGGTAAATTCAATTACCATTTCACGTTCAAATCTAATTAAAGATTTAACTACCGCCTGGAGTAAAACTGGTGATACTCCATTCTCGATCTGTTCAATCTAATTAAAGATTCATTAAAACTCCATTTAGTTTTAATCTTTAATCGGGTTAAAGAATCAGTGTCATTTAAAACACGTTTCACGATAAACCCCAAAATCACATCACAATTCAATCAGTCCCTAACTGAAAATTAGTAAGTGAGCAATTCCTTAAGTATTAACCCCGAAGGCCGAAACCAGCATCAGATCAATACCCCAGAAATCATTCAACTTAACTAATCTCCAGTTAGTTTCTGATTTTCTTAATTCCTTTGGGTCTAAGAACAGTATTATTGAAGATACCGTTCACGACAACCCAAAATCACATTCCATTAATTATCGGGTTAAAGAACAAGTGTTATTTAAAACATTGTTCACGATAAACCCAAAAATCAATACCAATTCAATTCCAATTAAATATTATTTAATTGGTGCACTTCATTAAATCTAAATAAAAAGATTTAATCTTTTTCTCAACTGTGCATAAGAATAGTGTTAATGAAGACACCATTCACGACAAACCCATTTCAAATTCAATTTATTTATTTAAAAATAAATAGAATTATAATCCTAGTTCAAAACTAGTTCATTTCGATAAAAATCTATATTTATCTTTTCAAATATGGAGTTTTTCATCCCGATTCTTCCCAAATCATTTCTTATGATTTTACACAAATTATTACTATTTTTAATAATTTTATCAAGGCTCGTACAGTCGATTTCCATCAACGGCCATCGAACTGCACTTACATCGACCTTTTCCAAAATTGATTTGGACATAATTCCAAATCCAACCGTTAGATTTCAAATTATTAATATTCGTTAGAAAGCTCTTTTCGATACGAACCCAACGGTTCCGGGTTTAGGAGAATCCGACGGTTGGATCTCCCGCAATATCGATTCGAAGTCGATGGTCGAAATTCACGAACTGCCGCGGCGCGGCGCGTTCTATTCAGGCCATTATATTATATATATATATATATATATATATATATATATATATATATATATAATTCGTCGATTTCCTTTTAAAACGTATTTTATAAATCATTTTAAATTCGATTTCAACTTCTATTTCAATTTAATTCGAATTTCAATTTTATTCGAATTTCAAATCATTTCAGTTTATTTCGAATTTCAAATCAATTCAATTTAATTCGAATTTCAATTCACTTCAATTTAATTCAAATTTCAATTCACTCCAATATTCATTTCAATTTGAATAAAATCGATATAAATATCGTTCACATCAAAATGGCGCAAATCTAATCAACACGGCTTCATATATTTCTATTTTCAAATATTTATATTTCAAATATTTCTTTTTCAAATATTTCTCTTTCAAATACTTCTATTTCAAATATTTCTTTTTCAAAACTGGAATGAGGCCCAATCAATTACCATAGATTTTATTTCTATGGATTTCCATACAACGCATGTATATATCAACAATGACAAATAATCAACAGTCATCTAAAGTGCATTCTACACTGTATAAGCATCAAATATAAGTATTTAACGCTTATAACAGTTTGTCAATCAATCGATCGACATACAGCTAATTATTGGGATTAGTGTATGTCATATATCATCCAAATACCCGTGTGGGGTTTCAAACAATCAAACACAGATTTTATTTGTGCAGTTGGGCGATGTGTAAAATTTATCGTCCCTGTCAATATCAGTCAAATGTGTGTATATAAGCAAATCGTTCGATTTGTTTATATTAATTTATTTCATTTCATATACACGTTTAAAAATTCTATTTTTAACTATAAAAATATTTTTATTTCATACCAGATCACATAATCAACTACACATCAAAATCAAACAAACAAACAAGTCGTCCATGGTCTGTGGACGACGGGTGTCGGGTGCTACTAAACACCGTCTGCATCCTAGTATATATTTTAACTAGAAAATTAAATTAAAAGTGAGAAGTTCTCACCAAGAGCTAATCCAAACGCCATAACTCTTCTTATGTAGAAAATCTTCACCTCGCTTCCAACGAGATCTGTCCAACACCTTTTGTGTTAAAAATTATATTTTTAACAACGCTACTTCCTATAAAAAAATCGAATTTTTACTGCTACTTCATATATATAAAAATCGAATTTTTACCGCTACTTCATATATATAAAAATCGAATTTTTACTTTGCTAAAGAATATATAAAAATCGAATTTTTACTTTGCTAATGAATAAAAAAAATCATACCTTTATCATCGTCATTCCTATATAAAAATCGTACCTTTATCATCGTCATTCCTATATAAAAATCGTACCTTTATCATCGTCATTCATATATAAAAATCATATTTTTATATAGGTAAAAATCATATTTTAAATCAAACAAAAATCATAGCTTTAATCAAATAAAAATCTCATCTTTCTATTTGAAATTCACTTCCTTTCCTTAAATAAAAGTCTCAACTTTATATAATTAAAAATCTAATCTTTCTGATATTAAAAATCTAATCTTTCCATTAAACAAAATCAAATCTTTTTATTTCTTCATACATACAAAAGATCGAATTTTTATTTCGCTATAATGTATATAAAAATCATATTTTTATATCATTCCTTATATAATAAAAATCAAAATTTTATAATCTTCATATATTTTTAAAACTGAAATAAAAATCATATTTTTATAGAACTAAAAATCGTATTTTTACGTTCTTAAAAATCATATCTTTTTAAAAGCAACAATCAACTTTTTTCGTTCTTCAAAATCTGATCTTTACTTCCTAAACAAAATCTGATCTTTACTGTGAAAAATCATAAATCGAAGAAGGCGTAAAAATAAAAACTTACAGAGAGGGGGGAATGGGAATCACAGTCGCTTGCGGTGGTGGGGCATTGGGCGGAGGCCATTAGGGGGTGGCTCGGCTTGGGTTGAACGTCTGTCGGGGTTACGAGCTGGGTGGAGGGAATGGGCAATTGGGGAGGGGTTTGGTCGTCGTCTCGAAGTGGAAAGGGGGGGAAGGACTCCGGCGTCGTGGCAAGGAGGGGGGAGGGGTTTCCGGTGGTGGCGCCCCCCTGGAGCAGCGGCGACGAGCGAATTGGGGGGGAGGGGTCTGGGCACGACGGGTTTTGAGTTGGTTTTTTTATCTGTAGTTGACTTTGAATAGTGGGGAGAGAGAGTAGAGAAAGGGTGGGGTTTATAATAATTATATATTTAATTTTAATTTTAAAAATCAAAAAGTTACCTTTTCTATTTAACCCCAAATTGAACCCACCGACTGTCGTCCCTAGCTAATTACCCTCATTCCAAACACAATGGGATATGTATCGTAAGCCAGTTCAGTAGTTTCAATCAGTTTCCGTTCGAATTAAAATATAACTCTGTATATTCAATTTTAAACGTACATTTCAATTTACCGGGGCCACATGCAGTCTCTAAAAATTCCCGAAAAATTATTTCTAGCTTCGTATTGACGATACGGTCCTAACAAAACTAGTTTCGTTAAATTCTGAGACCGTTTGAAAAATGGCCATTTTCCAGTCGATTAAAATCAACTGAAACTGGTCAAACGCGTTTTCCTTTGCCATGCTCACATATCGATTCGAAAAATCACGAAATTTGAAACCTAGCAATAACTTGACATCGCGGATCCAACAAATGTGGTTTCATCAAAAACCGAGGTCATTTGCAAAATGGTTATTTTCAAGGGCCGAAATTCCATAGCGACTATTCTGAGTTTTCAACTGGGCATAACTTTTTATCCCACTATGAAATTTCAATTTTTTGGATTTGTTGGAAAGATATCAATTAGATTCTAATATTTTTGGTTTCACTAAAATTCGGTTTATTTTGTAACCGGTACATTCATTTGAATTGTGAAATCGAATTATCGAACTACCGCACCATTTTCTATTCCTTTTTTATATATAAATAAATATTTATATTCTAACGACGATTCGAATAAATATATATGTTCAAATTCAATTCAAAATAAATTTCTCATCGTTATTATTTAAAATAATTCATTTTAAATAATCAAAATTCTCTAAAATGTCCAAAATAAAAATTTTAAATTGGCTCAGATTTCCGAGTCGTTATAGTATCCAAGACTATAATGTTCCTGCCTCAAATCTAACCTGCGAGTATGTTATGAGGAGGGGGTCAGAACACAAGTTCTGGTGACTGGATTTAAACTATACACTTTGGATAATCCTACATATACCGTTCAATCATATTTTCTTATTTATTACGTTACTTGGGTTAATAGCACTCAAGGCTTACACACTCGTCATACCCATTTAATTCCCAGTGGATTAACCTAATGTAGTATATATGTAGCGACCCCCAATATCGAGATACACTCCATGGTACCCCACTCGCACGGTCTCCACCGTAACACCATCGAAATATACGCAGTCCCTCATCCTACGCTATAGTGACGTACGGATAACAATATTACGTTCCGCATATATCTATCATTATTATGCTATGTAAACGTACTGACTGCCACCTTTGTTTGAATCAAACTCCATGCCGGAGTAATGCACTTAAGTCTACGATACACCACCCAGAGCCGACATGCATGTATCCATACTATCCACCATACGTATCTTCAATTGTAGCTCGATGCCTCAATCGCACATCCTCTAATGTGCGCCAAGTTCCGTGGCAAAGCGATACAAGAAGCACGGAACTTGGTCCGGAGCTTTTCCATATCTTTACAGGCCCGGCTTTAAAGAGCCTCTACATACAGATATACCTAGGGTCCATTTTTGTGACGGTCTGGAATTTCGCTCGATCCGAACCAGTCATTAAACCGATCTAGACCGTTCGAAATCCCTGATGGTTTTGAGAACAGGACAAATCTGAACGCAGACGGAAGAACATTCCATTGTTATTACAACAATTCCATCAGATACAAGAATATACAGAGTATAAATGAATAAATTACATTCGATGAATATCAGAGATTACAATAAATTACATAGCAGCGGAAAATAATACAAAGCACAACTGAAGGTGATATACGGATACAGAGCTTTCTGGATATCATTCCAGCTGTAAACCAGGATCCTGTAAATATAAATCCGCAAAACCAAAACTACTAGCTGCCCGTGTTGAAAATAGGGGCACCCAGAGTGTAGGTTAAAATAATAAACTCCAGGTCAGTCATGTGACTGGTGTGAGAACTAAAACAGTTATTTAAAGCTTTACTTTAAAAGAGAGTAATTCAAGGGACCACGCCGTATAACACGGAACGGGTTTCCTCCCAAGAATACCAGTGCATAGGATAAACAACGCAATGCTTTTTCGAAAAATGAAGCTATTATAAGACCCAGGTCCCATTACACAATGCAACGCAAGCCGGAGGATAGGGTTTTCCCTTATAATAGCCAAACATGCTTGGTACGTTTAAAACAAATCATTTGAAACTATAATAAGTGTATAGTGTCAAAACAATTTCAATCATAAATATTAATCATAGGCGGCATGGGTACCATCTATCATGTCGCCATACTAGTTCTACAATTAAAGCCGAAATACACGTATTGGAAATTGGATTTCTGTCATGAGTCGAGGCAAGGGGCAAGCTCCTCTCCGCGTTCGAGACACTCTAGCAAATGTCTCAGGACTACACACTCTGGGCAATCCTGGATCGGTTGGGCCTGTCCTCACTTACGTTAGAGGATTAGTTATGCCTGAACACACGTTTCCCGGTCCTTACAGACCTATAATCGACGCGCCTCATTCCAACAACCACAAAGGTGAAAAGTATATAAATGTCAGGGCTTGTAAGTCACTGACACCACCAAAGCTAGAAAGAAACGTCGTGTTCTCCAAACGGTCTGTATCCCCTTTTTAACCCATACCGAGGTGTGAGGCTCGCGAATTCACGTTATACACAAAGCAACGCCACAAAGGCCGTGCTTTGATCATCAACCACAAGACTTTGCTTTTCAACAGAAGCCTTGATCCATGCAACTCGGCATGCCACACAGGCAATTCATGCCATGCGATTGATATCTATTGATATATAACCTCTAAGCTCGTACGACTCAGAGAAGGCCGTTATGCAAGAGAATAAATTCTCCGCCGCCAAACAGATATATATTTAACAGAAATCAATCAACACAGAATAAAATCCAATGTCAGACACACAATCCATTTACAAGTTCGTTCTGGGTCTGAACGAAACCGGAGGCACTTTCCTCGCATATCCATCGATCTCCAAGTACGTCTGGATGACCACCAACTATTTCCATCCTCTTGGGTGTACAGCCCAATCAGGATCGTTAGTAATTACCCAAACGATGTGAAGACTTCCGGTCTTTAACCACCGTCTTCATCTTCGACATATCGTCGAATCGGTTATTCAGAATGGGTATAAACCCGGCCTTTCCGAACAACCCGCGTATATTAAAAACAAATGTTACACAAACACAACATACGCCTCATTCCAATTCATTAGTCACTAACCGTAAATTTCATATTCTTAGGGAAAGGTTCCCATTAATTTTATCCAAGATAAATTCTTTAAAATTTATCCTTTAATCTTCCCTTGGATGTCATTTCAAACCAAATTATGGTTTTCCAAACTAGTCGAGATTAGCGAACCATACCGAAGTAATTATTTATTTTATTTCCCAATCCCAACCTATTCATCCCATGAAGCAAAACTGGTAATACTCCATATCTAACACCGTGGTGTTATCGGTAAAATTAATTACCATTTCACGTTCAAATCCAATTAAAGATTTAACTATCGCTTTGGAGCAAAACTAGTAATACTCCATTCTGGCTCATTTTCTAAATTTGATAATATAGATTACAAATTCACATTTCAATCTAATTGCAGATTCATTAAAACTCTTTTTATTGGATTAAAGAACTAATGTCTTTTAAAACACAGTTCACGACAAACCCAAATCACATTCTATTTATTATCGGGTTAAAGAACTGGTGTTATTTAAAACACTGTTCACGATAAACCCACATCAATTCTATTTAAACCCATTTCAAATCCAATTTATTTATTTAAAAATAAATGGGTTTTAATTTCAGTTCAAAACTAGTTCATTTCGATAAAAATCTATTTTTATCTTTTCAAATATGGAGTTTTTCATCCCAATTTTTCCCAAATCATTTCTTATGATTTTACACAAATTATTACTATTTTTAATAATTTTATCAAGGCACGTACAGTCGATTTCCAACAACGGCCATCGAACTGCACTTACAGCGACCTTTTTCAAATTTGATTTGGACGTATCTCCAAATCCAACCATTAGATTTCAAATTTACAATATTCGTTAGAAAGCTCTTTTCGATACGAACCCAACGTTTCCGGTTTTAGGAGAATCCGACGGTCGGATCTCCCGTAATGTCCGTTTGAAATAAATGGTCGAAATTCACGAACTGCCGGGGCGCGGCGCGTTCTATTCAGGCCATTATATTATATATATAATATATATTTCGTCGATTTCCTTTTAAAACGAATTTTATAAATAGTTTTAAATTCGTTTCAAAAACAATTTCAACTTCCATTTCAATTCAAATCAAAATTGAATTTTTCCTTATAAATTCGTTTTAAAATTCATTTCTATTCAATTCAAATTTCAAGTCAATTTGAATTCATTTTAATTCGAATTCGTTTTCAATTCAATTCGAATTCGTTTTATATTCAATTCGAATTGGTTTTCGATTCGATTCAATTCAAATTGGTTTTCTATTCGATTCAATTCAAATTGGTTTTCTATTCGATTCAATTCAAATTGGTTTTCTATTCGATTCAATTCGAAATCGTTTCTTATTCAAATCAATTCGAATTCGTTATATATTCAATTCAATTCGAATTCGTTTTATATTTAATTCAATTCGAATTGGTCTTCTATTCGATTCAATTCAAATTGGTTTTCTATTCGATTCAATTCAAATTGGTTTTCTATTCGATTCAATTCGAAATCGTTTTCTAATTAAATCTAATTCGTTTTCTATTCAATTCAATTCGAATTTGTTTTCTAATTAAATCTAATTCGTTATATATTCAATTGAAATCAAATTCGTTTTCTATTCAAATCAAATTCGTTGTATATTTAATTCAAATTCGTTATATATTCAATTTAATTCAAATTTCATTTCAAAATATTTGATTTCGAAATCACTTTTCAATATTCATTTTAAAGTGAATAAGATCGATATAAATATCGTTCACGTCAAAATGGCGTCAATCTAATCAACACGGCTTCATATATTTCTATTTTCAAATATTCTATTCAACAAATGAATGTTTATTTTTGTCAACACACGACTAATCTCAACGAATGAGTACTGTCCACGTGTGACTATTTTTGTTATTTAATATATTTTATAAAAATTAGGGTATCTATCGTTTGATATCAAATCAGACTCCAACCGTAAATTAGTAAGAGAACGATTCCCTAAATTTTAACCCCGAAGGCCGAAACCAACAACAGATCAATATCCAGGAGACCACTCATCTTATCTATCTTCCAGTTAATTTCTGATTTCATATATGATAAAGATGTAAATTTTATTGTTAAAATATTTCGTTCAACACATGACTAATCTCAACGGATGAGTACGGTCAACACATGAACCTTTATTTTATATTGATAAAGATGTAAATTTTATTATTAAAATATTTCGTTCAACACATGACTAATCTCAACGGATGAGTACGGTCAACACATGAACCTTTATTTTATATTATTCTTTATTTTCTAAATTGTAATGAGGCCCAATCAATCACCATATAATGTTAATTATATGGATTTTCATACATCACACGTATATACTAGCATTGAAAAATAATCAACCATCAACCAAAGTGCACTACACTGTATAAGCATCAAATATAGACATCTAACGCTTATAACAGCCTGTCAATCAGTCGATCGACATATTTAATCAATCAGGATGAGTGAACTTCAAATTTCATCCCAACACCCATGTGGGGTTTCAAACAATCAAACACAGATTTTAGTTGTGTAGTTGGGCGATGTGTAAAATTTATCGACCCAATCAATGTCCTTCAAATAGGTGTACATAAACAAACCGTCCGGTTTGTAAATGAATATTTTATTTTATTCACTTCCACGTTAAAAATTATATTTTTAACGATAAAATATTTTATTTCAACACATGAATTTCTATTCAGTTCATTTACACAATAAAAATGATACTTTTATTTTTCTAACATATTTTAGGAAATTTCGGCGGCATAACGGCACGATACTAGAAACGGG
The DNA here is from genome assembly GCA_030737875.1 of Allium sativum. Classification (NCBI taxonomy): domain Eukaryota; kingdom Viridiplantae; phylum Streptophyta; class Magnoliopsida; order Asparagales; family Amaryllidaceae; genus Allium; species Allium sativum. The sequence continues at coordinate 180,914,467 of CM060913.1, read as the reverse complement.
ACGAGGCCTAGCCTTATCCCCGGTCTAGTGAAGGCCCAAGCCATCCACACATCAATCAAATCCATTCCATTTTACCAAACAATTCAATTCAAACCAAATAAACTAACCAACTACACAACCAAACAATTTAACAAACAAGCCATCCATGGTCTGTGGATGATGGGTGTCGGGTGCTACTAAACACCGTCTGCATCCTAGTATATATATATATATATATAACTAGAAAAAGAATTTGAAGAGTGAGAAGTTCTCACCAATAGCTATCCCAACTCCACGACTCTTCTTTTATAGAAATCTTCGTCGTTCTAGCCTTTTTGTCATTTTCGTTGCCCGTAGCCACTACATATATAAAAATCGAATTTTTACTTTGCTATTCAATATATAAAAATCGAATTTTTACTTTGCTATTCAATATATAAAATCGAATTTTTACTATGCTATTCAATATAGAAAAATCGAATTTTTACTTCGCTACAATATATAAAAATTGAATTTTTACTTCGCTATTCAATATATAAAAATCGAATTTTTACTTTGTTATTCAATATATAAAAATCGAATTTTTACTTTGTTATTCAATATATAAAAATCAAATTTTTACTTTGTTATTCAATATATAAAAATCGAATTTTTACTTTGCTATTCAATATTAAAAATCGAATTTTTACATGAATAAAAATATAAACTTTTCCTATTAAAAATATCACTTCTTTTCTGAGATAAAAATCATCTCTTTTCTTGTCCAAAAATTACATATATATATATATATACATATATATATACATATTTCCATCGCTACATATAAAAAAAATCCTATTTTGATTTTGAAATCAAACATATAAAAATCCGATTTTTCTCCTCTTCTACATACATATAAAAATCTCATTTTTTCCTCTACTAAAAACCTCATCCTTCCTATACGTTATTCCTTTAAAAATTATATTTTTAAAGTTATATCAAAACTGAAAATTAAAATCCATGTAAATAAATTCAAAGTGGGGCTTACTTACATTATAAAATAACCGAAAATAAGAAATAAAAGGAAAGGGAGAACTCACATTCTCTGTAAATCAAAAAAAATCGAGTCTTGGCTTGAGGAGGGGGTGTCGAAGATCTGCAGGTCGCGGGGGTGTCCATCCAGGGTGGCGGCGGAGCTCGGCTAGGCGGTTTGGGGTTCCGTTGGTGTTAGGGTTCGTGGTGGGGGTGTCTGCGTCTTTAGCAGCGAGGAGAGAGAACGAGAGGGGAGGGGAAGGGAGTGCTGCGGGAGGAGGGGGTCGCCATCGCTGGTGGGGCGCGAGGCATTGGAGCGACGGGGTTTCCCCCTTTTCGTTCTTTTTTTTTCTTCTTGAACGTATGAAATAGGGGGGGCCAGAGAGAAGTTAAGAGGAGAGGAAAGAGGTTTTTAACTTTTAATTTATGTAATTATTTTATTTTTCACCAAAAAGCAACTTTTATTTTCGACCTCAAAACGAGGCCCAACGACTGTCGTCCATAGCGTTTTACCCCCATTCCGAACACAATGGGATATGTTTCGTAAGCTGATTCGATCGTTAATATCTATTTCCGTTAAAATCAACATATAACTCTATATATTGAATTTGAACGCGCATTTCAATTTACCGGGGTCACATACGAACTCGAAAAATTCCCAAAATATATTTTCTAGCTTCGTATTGATGATACGGTCCTAACAAAACTAGTTTCATCGAATTCTGAGACTGTTTGAAAAATGGCCATTTTCCAGTCGAGTAAAATCAACTGAAACTGGTCAAACGCGTTTTCCTTTGCCACGCTCACATATTGATTCGAAAAATTATGAAATTTGGAACCTACCAATAATTTGACATCACGGATCCAACAAAAGTGGTTTCGTCGAAATCCGAGGTCGTTTGCAAAATTCCCATTTTTAAGGGCCTGAATTCCATAGCGACTATTCAGAATTTTCAACTGGACACATCTTTTGATCCCCGCTATGAAATTTTGATTTTTCGGATTCGTTGGAAAGATATTATCAATTAGATCCTAATTTTTTTGGTTTCACTAAAATCCGGTTTGTTTTGCACCCGGTACATTCAATTGAAGTTTGAAATCGAATTATTGAACTACCGCGCCATTTTCAATTCTATTTATAATTATATATAATTATTTATATTCTAACGACGACGTATATAATATATACGTTCTAAATATATTCAAAATAAATTTCTCGTCAATTTTATTTAAAATAATCTATTTTAAATATTCAAAATTCGCTAAAATTGCTAAAATAAAATTTTTAAACTGGTTCAGAATTTCCGGGTTATTACAATTTTCGTGGTGGTTATGGCCCCACCTCGTCCCATCCCTCAACTAGTAAAGACTACCAGAGCTAAGTGAATGCCTCGACGCAAACAATCTAAACATCCATGTGGCATCTCCCCTTAACCCCCTATCCCGATTGTGAAGGGTGAAATGGTATCTTAGGTTTAGCTCGAGTCTTTCCGCATCCCGCTGGCTGCCGATGATGGGTGTCCGACGGTCTACTATCCTTGTTGACCCTGACCCTTTGCCTCCTCGTGAAGCAACTGCCGAACCACCCTAGCTCGAGTCTTTCCGCATCCCACTGGCTGCCGATGACGGGTGTCCGACGGTCTACTATCCTTGTTGATCCTGACCCTTTGCCTCCTCGTGATGCAACCGCCGAACCACCCTGGTGTCACCTCGTCGCAGCATTCTGATTGCATAGCTACATCTGCAGTCAAGGCCCATCCACCTAGTAGTTACGTGCAGATCCAACCTCTGCGGACACAGCCTAAGACATCTTCCGCCGCACAGAGGACTACTAGGAGCACCTTACGTACCTTAGGAAGTCGTGTGCTTCTCCTTCCGGTCCTTTGGAGCCGTCAGAACAATCAGATGAATGTGCGCTCCCCTCATGCCTTATAACATCTCGATGATCTACCTCGTTGGGTTATTCACCCTCAACTGTAAGGACTGGTCTAAGTGCCTTACTTTAGCATGTTCTTAAACCCTATGTCTAAACATTCTTTTACGCGCTTATCTCACCTCGTCAAGTTTCCAGTTAACTTGGTTATTTCAATTCATATTGAATTCTTATTCAAATTATCAAGTTTCTCTTGCTTATTAATTTCATTCATACAACTTAATTCATTTAAGTTTATTAATAAGCCCACAACATGTTATTCTCTAGGTTGTGGCCCAGGGTCTGTAATCCACAATCCCTTTTTATCTTCTTATTGATTTTATCATTACAATAACAAGTTTTACTTAATATGTAATTAAGTATACCCAATTCATATGTTTTCTAATCAACATGTCACTTACCATTTATGATTAAATATAACTTATTTCATTTCGTAAGTTTTCCTCATCCTTTCTCATTTAATCATAATTCCATTTTACATTGTCGATACAACTTATTGTTGTTTACTTATTAACTTAGTTCTATTAACTAAGGCCCATTAATAAGTTACTCTACCAGTTTATTATAACCTATGTTATAATTTCTTCTTCTCCCTAGGACAAGCCTAACCATTCTTATCAATGGGTTTCAGACTTTCAAGCCTACAGGTTACTTAATTTATAATTCAGTACAACTTCTTATATTTCATATATTTTCCCCCTATTCTCTACTTGTTTTCGGCTTTCCCCATTTACTGATTACTTAATTTATAATTAAGTGTCCCTTAAGTCAATTCACCAGTTATCCCATTCCCTTACTAGTTTATTATAACCTAAGTTATAATCTTCACTTGTCCCTAGGACAAGTCTACCTATTATACAACATTTTCATTAATGTTATTTATTTATAATAGGTGATTATCATTTCTACTAGTTATGCTTAACCTAAAAGGTGTCTTTAATTACATAACTTTGTTATTTCTACTGGTTATGTATACCACTAGGTGTCTTTAATTACATAACCTTATCGGGCTAAGTTTGCGGGCCTATATGTAAATATTACCCGCCCCCTTAGATTTGCCTAGCCCACCCACTGTCCAACCAATTTTTACTTAATCCTAACTTCAGTTCATATTCATACAATCCATATGGATTAGATTAGGTTAAGTAGTCCAATTCATTACCATGTCCATTTATGGTTTATAATGGGCTAGACCTCCCACATTAGGCCTACAACTTGTGAATGCTGGATATGCCGGTCGGGTCCGGGCGGACTTCTTCCACAAGTTGGGCTTAACCTTGTGTCATAGCCCATTTTGTATTTTGCACACTTAGACCTCTCACATTAGGTTCAATATTAGTGGCTGCTGGATATGCCGGTCCGGTCCGGGCAGACTTCCACCACTAATGCAACATAACCTCGTGGCCTAAGTGCTGTTACAATTTCTAATTGTAATCCTAGGCGTTCATTATTAATCAGTTATTTAAACCTATGCCTTTATAAGTGTTAATGCCCATTTAAACAATTATATTCATGATGGGTCATATGTTTAGATTCATATTATTCGGATTATGCCAATTTTTACATATGATCCCATTTGCGTCCAAATCATTTTTCTATACTTATGATCCTATTCAAGATCTTTAAACATAATTTGGTCAATGCCCCAAACCCATATTTATTCGATTCTATGTTAACATGAATCCATATAGTAATATACTTACTCCAATTATTCCTTGTATATGATTGGGACAAATTTACATGTAAACTTTTTAGCACTCCAACAAATCCAATATATGAATTTTTCCCACATGTTTAAATTAATATTATAACATGTAAACATTCCAACATTTCAACTGATTCAATATATGAATTATTCATATTAACAAATTGACGTTATATCATGCTAATCATTCCCCCAATTTAATAGATTCAACATATGAATTTCCTGATCTATTCATATTAATGTCTCAACTTGTTATAACAGCAATTTATAATTAAACTGGCAATTTCACAATTTATAAAAAGGGGAATGCTAAACGATAGTCATAACATTATCTAAAGGCTATAGTTTAAACCCACTCACCTTTCATGCTTTTCCCAAGTTTTGGATCTGATCCGTTTTATCATCCATGGTTTTCCTTTCCCCTTTAATTTAATTTGAAAACTAATGTGGATCGACAATTTTCATTAAAAGAGAAGGCAAAGAACATAAAAGAATTCAATAGGTTGGATCATGAAGTTTACCTTGCTTTTCATGTAATTCTGAACGCCTTTTAATAAAAACACCAATCTCATCCCTCCAGATCTTAATTTAAGATTTTCTAATTTACAATTCTAAATTTCTGAATATGTTTGAGGAGAGAAAGAGAGAGGGAGCAATGGTGGAGCTCCAGCGTCGCCGCCGAATTATGAGATTTAGGGTTAGGCCTAGGGTCTTATTTATAGGAGTAGCGGAGGAACTAGGACCCTCAGATCAAAATCTAAAACACCAGAATTGTCCACGTCAGAAAAGAAGGTTCCAGATTCGCAGGTGGGTCGACCCCCAACTGTCCATTTTCCCTCCGAACTTTCCCGCCTGCGATTTTGTTTTTTGAACTGATTTTCGAATTTTTTGGATATATATTATATATATATACACATATAAGCTCCTTATATGTATACAAACTTCTAATGCTCATAACTTCTTCATACAGTGTCCGTTTTACGCAAAGCAGGTGTTGATTTTGACCAGAATTTCGAGACGGACGCAATTGCGCTGTCCGTTTTACTTAATTCTGAATATTTAATTAAGTTATTCTTATTTTATTATCTTAAAAATACGGGGTGTTACATTCTCCCATCCTTAGGAAATTTCGGCCCCGAAATTTAATAAGGATAAAATAATTTAACCCCTCGCATAATATTCATCCATCATGCGTGCATCAAATTTTTGCAAACATTGTGCACTTGTGCAAAGTGAAGTACAACATAATAATGCATGTATGCCTAAGCGGTACCTCCTATGTGTATGCAAGTTTTTCAAAAATCCTTTTAAAATATGATGCTCACATTCTAAATATACTGGAATTTCTATATGAACACAATATTTTGAAAATCAAAATGCTTTCCGTCCAAATTTTCCCACATTCTTACTGAGTAAGAGCATAGTTCATCCAATTATTGCATCCATAATCCTACCAACCAACTTTATTTTTCGAATTTCAGAAAAATCTAATTTTCTAAATTCGATTTCTTATGTTACAAAAAGGTGGAAAATGGAAAACTTCGCATCTCCCGCTTTTCTTTTTCCAACCTTTTTCTAACCGTACTTGGAATTTTATACAACTATTTATAAAGATTCCCTATTTTCCCATCCAAGCACAACCCACATAAGAAAATTTTCTTACTAATTTTCTTTTTCATCTTATCTTGGAATTCTTTTATCTTTATCCATCTTTTCTCATAATTTTCCATTTTTGTTGCTTTATTGAATTTTCTGTTTCCTTTTAGTTGTAACATTTCTCTTTTCTTAGATTATTTAGTTATCTGATGTTAGTTTAAATTTAAATAAGCGTCTAGTCTTCCAACTAAAACAGGAGAACAGATACCTTACACAGCTACCACTAAGGGCCAAGAATCTCGGGACTATGCCCTCTTCAGAAAAGTCCAGACTATGGGATGCACGACAGGTTTAGGTGTTACCCTAACTACATAACAAGAACAATATGATGGAACGATCCCAACAGGAGCGTAGTAACGGGTTTTGTCCCTAACATGACAATCAACAATGAGATCTAAACACTTACTTGCCCTTTTTTATCTAGTAGTCACAACGAACTCTAGCTGTGTACCAACAACTACTTCAAGAAACATCCTAGGCTTTCCAATGCTTACGCATTCTACGGGAACTCACTATTATTCCAAGATAATTCTCTCTATTTACTTTACAGCCTCAAAACTTTTCCCGTCTTCCCTAGGCACTAATCCTTACCTACTCCATACTTTTTAAAACACGGCTTGGCCTTTTCATTTAAATTTCCTTCCAAAAATTTAAAAATGTCGAAGCTTTATTTTCCTTATGAAAACTTTCTTTTGCCAAACCATAAAAACATGTCATCTTAAAAAAAATGTAAATCATTTTTTTTTTCAAATCACAAAACTGGAGTAGGTACGGACAACTATTTCTTAATCAGGTTCATGACCAGTTCTTACCAATAAGGTATGTTCAGTCTCTTACTATAAGGTGCCAACATTTACTCTATTCTTATTTTTTACAACTTATTTTGTCCACCCACAAAATTATCTTAAAATAATTCATAAAAAAGGGTTGTCATAAGAATAGAGACTTATAATCTTTCTTTATTAAAAATTATTGTATGAAATACAACAAGAAAACTAGCGAGCTATACATGCTCTATAATATGCACCTTTTATTGAGAGAATTTTACTTTAGATAAAAAAATTCGGAAGAAATCACTGTTTGCAAAATATACCACATTTTCCTTCAAAAACCCAATTTGTATACTTTACATATTAAAACTTATAACTTTTAAGATTAAAACTTGAAAACACCGTAAACCATTTTCCCAAAACTTTTATAATTTCAAGTTCTTAAAAGTTAATAATGGGGTTAGACTCAAAGCGGGTTTCCAATTCTTCTAGGCTTTCCTAGATACCCCCCCCCCCCCCCCGGGTTAATTCTGTCATCCATTTTTCTCTTTTTAACCTTTTCCAATTTATAAGATTTTCAAGCCCACTTAACCCAAAATACTAATCATATGGGATTCACTTTCCTTCCATACAAAGTATATTGTACACTATCCACCCGAATTACCTAAGGGTCTCAGATTTTCTTGATTATTTCTTTAGTGTACAAAACAAGTATCCCGATTCTTACCATATTATACTCTTTCTATTTAGTGGGTTCCACTATGGATCTAGGTGTATATATATAATATATTTTTTAAATACAATACGTTCACTCACCATTTATACAGGAATCCTAAACCTAAGCTCTAATACCAGATGTGACAACCCTAATTTCGAAAGACCGAATTTTTTTTCCAATTCCAGTCTATCAAAACTCGGATTGGTTTGCTCTGGTATCCTGCAGAAAAGATAGAGACATAAAACATGTCAGAGCTCAGAAATTATCTCACAGCGGAATAGATAAAATATAACGTAATAAAAATATAGCCTTACCATATTAATAATACTACCTAACTAGTATCTAAGGCTGTCATGTCCCTGCCACAAATCTAACCTACAAGTATGTTATGAGGAGGGGGTCAAAACACAAGTTTTGGTGACTGGATTTAAACTATACACTTTGGATAATCCTACATATACCGTTCAATCATATTTTCTTATTTATTACGTTACTTGGGTTAACATCACTCAAGGCTTACACACTCGTCATACCCATTTAATTCCCAGTGGATTAACTTAATACAGTATATAGTAGTGACCCCCAATATCGAGATACACTCCATGGTACCCCACTCGCATGGTCTCCACCGTAACACCATCGAAATATACGCAGTCCCTCAGCCTACGCTATAGTGACGTACGGATAACAATATTACGTTCTGCATATATATATCATTATTATGCTGTGTAAACGTATTGACTGCCACCTTTGTTTGAATCAAACTCCATACCGGAGTAATGCCCTTAAGTCTACGATATGCCACCCAGAGTCAACATGCATGTATCCATGCTGTCAACCATACGTATCTTCAATTGTAGCTCGATGCCTCAATCGCACATCCTCTAATGTGAACCGAGTTTCATGGCAGGGCGATACAAGAAGCACGGAACTCGGTCGGGAGCTTTTCCATATCTATACAGGCCCGTCTTTAAAGAGCATATACATATAGATATACCTAGGGTCTGTTTTCGTGGTGGCTATGGCCCCACCTCAGCCTCTCTTTCAACTAGTAAAGACTAACAGAGCTAAGCAACTGCCCCCTACGCAAGCAATCAAAACATATATGTGGTGTCTCCCCTCAACCCCTTTCCCCATAGTGAAGGGTGAAATGGTAACTTGTGTTTATCTCGAGTCTTTATGCATCCCACTGGCCGCCGATGGCGAGTGTCCGACGGTCTACTATACTTGTTGATCCTGGCCCTCTGCTTCCTCATGAGGCAACCGCAGAACCACCCTTGTAATGACCTGGATATTTGACGGTGTAATAATTAACTTATTTAATTGCTTAAGTAACGAATATATTATTTAATCGTCGACGTTAGAACGTATAATTATATTATAATTAAAATCGAGCTTGAAATGGCGCAGCAGTTCGTAATTTGGCGATTCGAACTTCAACTGAATGTACAGGATTCGTTTTAAATCGGATTTCTGTGAAACAAGAAACGCACGGAGCTGGTGGATTATAACGTTCTAGGGGAAGAGAAAAATCAGGATTTCGTCGTGTAGATTTTGAGACATGTCCAAATCAAATTTTAAAATAGTCTCTATAGGATCGTTTATCGACCGTAACGGTTTATTCGATATAACTAGAGATCGGGTTTGAATTTAGACAAGGTTCTTTTGGGAAGTAGTGATAATTCAATTTTTAGAATTTTACTATTATTTTTAATTAATTAAATAAGCAACTTTTTATTTGGAGTATTTGGCACCTTGTATCGACATTTCGGGGTTTCACAATATAAGTAAATCTACCGGTATTATTATATTTTTAGAATCGTGACACATTGCTCAGTACAATGATATATTTACATTTGTTGATAGCGGTCCATAAGTGAGGGGAGTTCATTAAACTTTAAATTAAAACAAGCAAAATATACATACCCATCAAAGCAAATGTTTTTCCATGTGATAAATATGAATAAATGTCGTTCATGATTAGCTACTCCGACTTCGCGTTACTGGAGAAATGCAAGTGATTACCGCAAGTGTAGTAGACATAAAAATAAGGAGATAGAAATCTACTAGCAACTTTGCACTGATAAAATAAGGTAGTGTCATCGTTACAAGATAAATGTCCTGTGTCTGTCGACCATACCGCATTTGTTTGTGTACGTTCATCTACTTAAACGAACGAAGTTGTAGCCCAAAACAAAGACAAATATATATTATCACCATTTCCCTTACTGTTAAGTTTACTTCACTTCTAAGTCACCCGTCCCCATCCTAGTACCTATTTACCCCCTATTTCTTTACAGTGAAGTAATATAGGAAAAGAAGTTTCGAGGAATCAAATCAAAGGCTACAGGCTACCGTACAGAGAACCTATCCTATTCATCTATACATGCTTAACTCCTAAGTTTCTCCTTCCATATATATATTCACGCAAGAAGGCAAGGTCCTCATTTTCTTTTTCAAAACAATGAAGAAAGAGATACCACAGTAAACTTTCGGATCTTTAGAAATTTATATATCCTCCAACGCTCAATTAAAATTCACCAAACAAATTGTGTTGCGATCCTTAAATCGAGATCTACACCTCTACTATTTCATAATTGATACGGCGGAACTTTGGGGAACATGAATAGGAACAGTAAACGCTTGCATGGGGTTCAGTTGTGTGAAATGATGGGCCAACAGAGAGCAACCCAAGTTTTAACTGATATTTGTGTTTGTATGTCACCTGCGTGCCAAATATTTGGTAAACTCGATGTATGCTTCTGGTTCTAACAATATTTATATGGTGAGTGGTGTGTATGGCTGTCAACGTGAGGGTGTAGGGGGCTTGAAGGGTGACGGGTTCGGACATTCATGTGAGAGAAGAGGTTCGGAGTTTGATCTATAAAACATGAGGTAATGGCGCGCTGAAACGTTTGCAGGAGTGCGGGTTAGAGAAGAAAGCAAGGGACTGAGAAGAGAAGTACATATGAGAAGGAGATGTAAGCACAGTAGCTTATTTTTATTATTTGTAAAGGCAAAAGGGACTGTTTTTGGCATGAGCAGTTGGATGAAATGGGGTACATGATGGGATCAATGAAGAAAAAGGTGTGGACTTTTGTTTGTACCTGTGAAGAGTAGTTTTAGAACGAAGACAAGAAAAGAAGGGAGCTAGCGGGGCTGGGCTTTTTAAATGGAGTGGGCCGGAAATAAAAATGGAATCAGATATAACAAGTTACAATGGAATTGTCTTGACGAGCAGAACATTCTGAACGGAATTGGACAGGGATGGAGACAACTGAAAACGAACCGTTTCAACGACGGATCAATGTGAGTAAAACTCACCAACTCTGAACAATTATATTTTTATTACGTACTTTTAGAACTGTTAGATATTGATTGACTGTTGTGTGTAGATTGGTTGATTGAACTGCTAGTCAGTTTGTTGAAATTATATATATATACCATTAAATATTGATGTTATTTATCAAAACAATTCATACTGAAACGAAGTAGATGTTAATTATATGGTTTAACATCTGTGATGCAGGGGAACAGGTTGGAGGAATCTGACTGGATTCCTCAACATTTATTTTACCGTTTATCATATATTGTGATATATGCTGTGATATAAAATCGGTTATTGATTTTATATGTGTGGATGATTTTAATCATGGTTATATGGTATTTTAAATACCAAAATGAATAATGGAAAGTAAAAAGGGAAATTTCAACTGTGTATTGAAATAGAAGTGTCAAACGATTATTTACTTAGCAAGTAAATAGAAGTATAAGGAAAGATGTTTACTTAGGAAGTGAATAGAGTTTATAAAGGGATATTTATTCAGAAACTAGAATAAATGTAAAAGGGGAAATATTTAGGAAACAGATATGATATTATAAAAGGAAATTTATTTAGGAAATCATTATAAGTGATTAAACGCTGTTATAGGAAATCATTATAAGTGATTAAACGCTGTTATAAGGAAATCTTTATAAGTGGAGGAACGTTATAAAAAGGACATTTTTTTAAAGTGAAGAACCGTTACTAAAAGTAAATCTTTATAAATGGATAAACGTTATTAAAAGGAGTAAATCGAATATAAGTTATTCGAATTTGAGTTAATCGGTTAGGGTTAATCAAATAGAGTTAAAGAAATAGAGTTGAACAATATTAGAAACTAACTAGAGATTGGTAAGTTGAATATTTTTCTGAGTGTTGATCTGATGTTGGTTTCGGTCTTCGGGGTTTATACTTAGAGAATTGTTCTCTTACTAGTTTATAGTTAGGGACTGATAGTTGTGGAAGAATAGTGATACGTGGATGAGTAATGGAAATGTTTTCCAACGTTAAATAACGTATATTTTCTAAATATAGAAAATAAGGAAATATGAATATATATATATATATATGTTTGATAATTGGATCAATAATTCCATTTGGAATTTAGATCGTTGTTTGTACACCGACATGTTTTCATTTGATAGTTAAATCACAGACTATCAAGTTTTTACCATATTTACGTTGTCTATATGGAGAGACCGGTTGGATTCTTATCCAAAGAACCACTCTGTATTGGCATAAGCGTTGCGAATATGCCGAAGAAAATGGAAGACGGAGTAAAGTGCAAGGGCTGTTGTATAAGTCTTAGATAATAGTGACTAAGATGGATGTACTGAATAGTGCCTTCGGTTTCGTTCAGTCCCAGAACGAACGTATATGGACGAGTGTCTGACAGAGTATTTCCAATGATCGAATGGATTGGTCTGTATAAATATATATGGTTGCAACGGATTTATTCCCGTAGCATAACATCCAGAATATTTGTGTAAACCAATTAATGATTAACGGATTGGATAATGTGGCATTCAAAGTGATCGTGTTATCAATGAATGGAAGGTAATCGTAACCTCTGGCCTCAACATCCGGTAAATGACAAAAATCGGACAGGCAGCATGGCTAAGTCGGTCACACCGAAGTAGGGTGTATAATCACCTATCTAGAGAATATTCATTTGCTTCTTTAATCTATCAATGTTGTCCCATATATATATATATATATATATATATATATATATATATATATATATATATATATATATATATATATATACGGGAACGGTTGCTGATCCCAACCGTTGTGATGTACATTCGATACACTCAAGCGAAATGAGTGGTCGGTCATGTGTGGCTGAGTTACAAGATGTTCTTGTTGAACTCCAGTGTATCGTTCCTAGAGTACACTGATCGGAAGGTGGTTCCATACCTTGTCATAGTTGGAAATCCATTACCCAATGCGTGCTTGTGGTTTTGATTGTATACTATATATGTAGAACGTGAGATGAAAGCATTTCTGCTAGATGATTATTATAGTGTGGTTGATAGACATTATTATAATATCAAAAGGTTTTTGATATAAAGATATTTTGGATTCTCATAAGGGAAAAACCCGTTCTGTTATACGGCGTGGTCTTATGAGATATCGTTTAATTGTTCAAACTTTTTTACTCATATCAATCCCATGACTGACCCGGAGTTTACTTTGTTTTGTTCTACCTAAACTCTTGGGTGCCTAAATTTGTACGGGCAGTCAAGTAGTTCAGGATTTTACAGATACACTTGGGAAGCTTGGAGCAGGAGGCTTTAAGATTCTATAGCTATTATTATTTCCGTTGTTGTTGTAAGTGTTGTACTCTGAAATGTTATTGTATACATATATTGTTTGTATTTCAAAAGTTATGTTATATTTTATTCGTTCCGCTGTGAGATTCGTGGTTACTCTGATGATGATGTTCTTCTTCTTCTATTCTAATAGTTCTATCTTATCTATCCTCACCCTCTATCTTCTTTCTATTAATTTTTTGAATTTTCAGTGCAAATTTGGGGTTGAACTTGTATTATTTGGTCAGCTCAAATTGGACCAGATTTTCGGGTCATTACAGTTGGTATCAGAGCTTAAGTTAAGAATTACCTTGGCTCTGTGGCGTGACTCGGTAGAGATAGGGTTAGTAATACCCTAGACTGAGATTGAGTGTATATATATGAGCGCGTATTTGTTATTTGATATAAATTTGTTTTTTGTATTGTGGAGCTTTATTGGTTGAGTGGCTTATGAATTTTGGTCGATAGTGGGGCACCACAATATCGATAGGAGTTACTAAACGCTTGAATACGATGAACCGACATGGTATGTTTTGAAAAGAGGGTAAATGAAATAATTTTTCCCAAGTATATATATTGGAAATATTATAATGTGTTGGTTGTTATTAAATCGAATAAGGTTATAAGAGTGGAATGGTTATAAATAACCAATCAGAATTCGTATAAATGTTACGAATGAATTAAATTTGAAATTAAAATCAGAATTGAAATTTAAAAACTGGAAATTCAGACCAGTGTTTGTAATTGAATCTGGATTAAGTATACGTGAATTTTAAAATCCTGGGAGGTTTTAAAATTTGTTTTGATAAGGATATCAGGGATTGATTTCAAAATGGGAAGTGTTTAAAAGTGGTTTTGAAAGGAATATAGTATTGAACTCACTTTGATCGCTGGGAAATAATTCCGATGATGGATCGATACATCGTTGGTGTAATTTTCGAGTTGCTAAGTGACGGATTACTACCAAAAATTTTGTTTTGAAATTGTTTTGCAAAAACAAGTTATTCAAGAATTCAAAGGATTTTGAATTGGTATTACGATTTCAAATTAAATTGAAATAAACCCAGGAATTTAAAATTTGGAAATTTAAATTTAACTTATGAAGTTAAAAAGGGTAAATGGGAATAATTAAAGTAGAATTTAACTTGAGCTAAGTTAAACAAAACTAGATTTGATTAGTAAATAATCTGGGATTAACTTAGATTAATAAGTTAAGAGTTTGAAATCGAGAATGGAACTCGAGTTGAAATAGAATTCGACTTAGGTATAAGTGAATGATTTGGTTTTGAGGATGATCTGATTGGAGATCAAGTTGATAATGCATTGTCATATGCAGAAGTGGTAACGAATGGCAGGGACATAATGGTATGCCCGACAAAAAGGTACACGTTTATATTATATATGAATTTGGATTTTTTGAGCCGATTTGACAAGCTGTTTGGCTGTTTGATTTTCTTTTGGGTTAGAGAAGGCCTAGAGAGGCGAGTTGTGATTTGACGTATCGACCAGTACAAAGGAGGTTATGGCGAAATTTTCTGAAAATTTAAAGTGTTAGAAAATTTTCAGAATTTTTGAAAATTTAGGTTAGTCGGAAGGAATTAATATTTTATTTAATATTAATTGGTTCAGTTGAAATCAGAAATAAGGGGTAAACAAATCTTAGGAATTCCAATAGATAGGGTCGTCCCCTAACTTAGCAATTTCGAGGACGAAATTATTTTAAGTGGGGAAGAATGTAATGACCCGGATATTTGACGGTGTAATAATTAACTTATTTAATTATTTAAATAACGAATATATTATTTAATCGTCGATGTTAGAATGTATAATTATATTATAATTAAAATCGAGCTTGAAATGGCGCGGCAGTTCATAATTTGGCGATTCGAACTTCAACTGAATGTACAGGTGTAATAACCAGGAAAATGTGAACCAGTTTAAAATTTTTAAATCAGGTTATTAACAAGAAATTTGAATAGTTGGAATGGCATATTTCAATAAAATATAGAATTGGGTATAATATTGCAGTTTGAAATTTTGAATACAAACTTGGTCTGATGGTACCGAGTGGAAAATATAACGGATTTTGACGTAACTGAAAATATTTAAATCTGTTTATTAATACCTTTCTAACGAATCTGAAAAATCGAAATTTCATAACGGAAATCAAAAGTTATGGCCAAAGGAATTTTCAGAAATGTCGCTATATAGTATATATAGCCCTTAAAAATTGAGATTTTGCATACGACCTCAGAATTCGACGAAACCACTTTTGTTGGGTCCGGGATGTCAAATTATTGCTAGGTTTCAAATTTCATAATTTTTGAAGTATGTGAGCGGGGCAAAAGATAACGTGTTTGGTCAAATTCTGTTAAAATGGGTCGACCTGAAAATGGCCGTTTTTCAAACGAGCCCAGAATTCGACGAAACTGGTTTTGTTAGGACCGTATCGTCAAAAAAAAGCTAGATTTATTTTTCTGGAATTTTTCGATTCAGTTTGTGGCCCTGGCAAATTGAAATGTACGATTAAATTAAATATCGAATGTTTTATATTTTAATTTGAAAAATAACTGACTGTAACAGTCGAAATGGCCAACGAAACATATCCCATTGTGTCCGAAATGAGGGTATTTAGCTAGGGGCGACAGTCGTTGGGTTTAAAAGGGAGATCGTTTGCAAAAACACTATTTAAAAATTTCTATAAAGCTCTGGCCAATAGGAAATTTTCAATAAAAAAAAAACCAAAAAAACCCTAGCCGCCAGGACGAAACCGACGATCCCCGTTGCTCCACGCTTCCCCTCCCTTTTCCGATCGCCACGGGCGACGCTAGGCCGCGCCACCACCACCAGTGGACAGCCCTACGCCTCCTCTCCACATCCGACCAAACGCCGCCCCCTATCGTCAGCTCCTTCGCCTGAACGACGTCGAGGAAGTCGTCGTCTTCCCAGAGCCGTCGCCGCCTCGATTCGCCATCGCACCACCTCAGACTACCAGCGCCGGAAAGCTCTTCCCTCCCTCGACGAAGTCCAACAGTCTGATCATCCTATAGAGCTACGAATCAAGAGGAAAATCCAAACCTAGATTTGAGCAGGTTTGAAAACTAACGGCTTATATAATTTTAAACTGTTTTTACACTATAAAGCATTGCAAAACTTTGAAAAATAATATCTTTTTCGTTCTTTAACGAAATTCGATGAAACAGGAGACACCGTGACCGCAAGGAGGCTCTCTACATTCTAGAAGAAGCCGCGGATTTTTCTGACCTTCCTACGATTTTTAGCACTGCAATAACCAAAGTGAGGAATCTAAACTATTTGTGTGAATGAATTCGCGTTGTATAAATTATATAAGCGAAGTGTAAATTATATACGCATGTACATGTGTTGTATAAGTTATATTAGCGATGTATAAATTATACAAGCGTTGAATGAAACATATATGCTTCGAATTGTGATGAAATGCAAGTGAATTATTATATTATATATATATATATATACTCCCCTCGTCCACAGACCATGGACGATATTTATTGCTTGTGATTGACATGATATTATATGGTATGGCGAATGGTTGGAAATAATTGTTTGTGGTTGATATTATTGTTGAAAAATACCTTTGTGGTTGAAAAATACCCTCTCGTGGTTGAAACAAAATAGAATAGGATTGTGGAATTGAAAATAAAACATGCCGCCTGCGTGCGAACTAGATGCATGATCCCCATTGTCAAAACCGCGAGGTTTTAAGGTAGAGCGAGGAGCCGTACTAGGGACGGTCCCGGTTTTAACTACCCTGCCGTTATGCTGCAGAAATTTTCTGAAATATTTATGTGTTAGAATAATTTTCATTCATTAGAATTATTTACATAAACTATATAGAATATTCATGTGTTGAGTTGCAATTCATTCGTTGAGTTGAAATTCATGTGTTGAATATTATTTGAATTTAAACAAATGGCTTTAGCAATAAAAATCACATTTATATATATATATATATATATATATATATATATATATACAAACGATATGGAATATTCATGTGTTGAGTTGCAATTCATTCGTTGAGTTGAAATTCATGTGTTGAATATTATTTGAATTTAAACAAATGGCTTTAGCAATAAAAAAATCACATTGTTATATATATACAAATGATATGGAATATTCATGTGTTGAGTTGCAATTCATTCGTTGAGTTGAAATTCATGTGTTGAATATTATTTGAATTTAAACAAATTGCTTTAGCAATAAAAATCACATTTATATATATATATATACAAACGATATGGAATATTCATGTGTTGAGTTGCAATTCATTCGTTGAGTTGAAATTCATGTGTTGAATATTATTTGAATTTAAACAAATGGCTTTAGCAATAAAAATCACATTATTATATATATACAAACGATATGGAATATTCATGTGTTGAGTTGCAATTCATTCGTTGAGTTGAAATTCATGTGTTGAATATTATTTGAATTTAAACAAATGGCTTTAGCAATAAAAATCACATTTATATATATATATATATATATATATATATATATACAAACGATATGGAATATTCATGTGTTGAGTTGCAATTCATTCGTTGAGTTGAAATTCATGTGTTGAATATTATTTGAATTTAAACAAATGGCTTTAGCAATAAAAATCACATTTTTATATATATATATATATATACAAACGATATAGAATATTCATGTGTTGAGTTGCAATTCATTCGTTGAGTTGAAATTCATGTGTTGAATATTATTTGAATTTAAACAAATGGCTTTAGCAATAAAAAAATCACATTGTTATATATATACAAACGATATGGAATATTCATGTGTTGAGTTGCAATTCATTCGTTGAGTTGAAATTCATGTGTTGAATATTATTTGAATTTAAACAAATGGCTTTAGCAATAAAAATCACATTTATATATATATATATATATATACAAACGATATAGAATATTCATGTGTTGAGTTGCAATTCATTCGTTGAGTTGAAATTCATGTGTTGAATATTATTTGAATTTAAACAAATGGCTTTAACAATAAAAATCACATTTTTATATATATACAAACGATATAGAATATTCATGTGTTGAATTGCAATTTGTTCATCGAGTTGGAATTCATGTGTTGAATGTTATCGTCTTTTAAAAATAAAATGAATCGACAATGAAAACTATATTTTTATAGTGAATATGAAGTGTTAAAAATACACATGTGTCGAATAAATATTTTTGATGATAAAAAAATTTCCTTTTATCATGTATACGCTTAGTTAAAAATACACATGTGTCGAATAAATATTTTTGATGATAAAAATATTCCTTTTATCATGTATACGCTTAGTTAAAAATACACACGTGTTGAAATAAATAATAGTTTGCTAGAAATATTATTATTAGTTTTGTTCTGCATATATATACATGTGTTGAACAGGAAAAATGGATTAGCTGTAGAGTAAAGAAATTATTTGCGTGCCCGACAAATAGGTAAACCTTGATGAGTTGGCTGCGCAATTTTATTTATATATCAACTCCTGTGAATGCCGTTGGATGCGGAGTGCTGGTTATTCTGTGTGAAATAATAAATAACGCCATAGGATAGTAACAATTAATTTTGACCTACACTACATGGCATACTTCTTGATGATAGGCATACTTCATCATATTCCACATAAGCAATTGGAGCTTGTGTGACGAGGTGGGAGATTTACCATACAAGCAAGAGGCTTGTATGGCGATGACTATATACTACAGGTTGAACTGATGACTGATATGTACTATACAAATTATAACGATAAATTGCCAGATTAATAAAAACCCCACACGGGTCTAGAGTTGACAATAATCACGTCGCTCTAGTTATTAGATACGGCACATGGACTATTTATTTCCACACGGAAACGGGGGTGACGGGAATTTATTCTCTGGAGTGATTATTAGTACATGCTCCCCCGTAAACACCAAAATATATCACTAAAAATATGTGAATGCTTTTTAGGATTTATTGGGTACCTAATACGGCCCAATAAATTTCCAAACCCCTCCCCGTACAAAGGAGGTTATGGCGAAATTTTTCGAAATATTAAGGCGTTAGTGAAATATTTGAAGTGGAAACGAAGTGGAAATTATAAAATGAGCTATAGTGAAATTATAGATTGAACTATATTTATATTTATATATAAATATAATTATAATTAAAAGGAATAGAGGTCGTGCAGTTCGCATTTCGGAATCGTAATTTGAAACGATTAGTACGAGAAATACGACCATCGGATTTTCCCGAAACCGCAACCGCTGAGTTCACCTTGGAAATATCTTTCCAACGGCACCAACCTTGTAAAAATCCAACGGTTGGATTATCCGGAATGTTTAATTCAAACCTGAAGAAAAACAGCGCCAGAATCGTTTATATTTATATATAAATATAAATATAATTAAATTAAATTGAATGAAGACGCTGCAGTTCGAATTTTGAAACCGTAACTTCAAACGACTAGTGTGGAGGATCCGACCGTCGGATTCTCACGAAACTGGAACCGTTGGGTTCGCTTTGGGAATATCTTCCCACTGATATAGACTTTGTAGAAATCCAACGGTTAGATTTTCCGATATGTGTAAAACAAATTAAGGAAAAACACCGCCAGTGCCACGTCACGACCTGAAACGTCGTTTAATTAAATATGGCCATTTTTAAATAAATAAAAATGGCGAAAAATCGTTATAAAATATTATAAGCAATATTGATTGAGAATAAACCAAATGGGCTTGAATTGTTTGATATTTGATGGTTGTATGTGTATGACATGAAAATAACACTAAAGAACCGAAAGATGGATGTCGAATAATATAACCATAAAATGAATCGATTTAAATTCTAATGACATGAATTATTTGAAAAGGCCGAGCTAACCCTCATTTCAAATAATTTATCGAGCTATTCGAATTGGAAAATGCAAAGACGATTCAAGACCGACGATCTTCGTATCCGTTGGATGGGCGCTACTGAGGTTCCTGACCGGAGTAGCTACCGGAAGGGGATGGAAGTAGTAGCCGTCTGGACGTATGTGTTGATTGTACGGATTTGCGAGGAATTTGACGCCTCCGGTTTCGTTCAGACCCAGGACGGACTTGTAAATGGACTGTGTGTCTGACATTGGATTTTGTTCTGTACTGATTGATCTCTATTAAATATATATCTGTTTGGCGACGGAGAATTTATTCTTTTGCTTAACGCCCTTCTCTGAGACGTACAAGCTCAGGGGTTATATATCGATAGAAATCAATCGTACGGAGTGGACTGCCTATGTGGCATGCCAAGATGTTGTGATCAAGGCTTCTGTTGCAAAGCAAAGTCTTGTGGATGATGATCAAAGCAAGGTCTACGTGACCTAGCTTTGTGTATTTCGTAGATTCGCGAGCCTCACACCTCGGTATGAGTTAAAAACGGGATACGGACCGCTGGGAGAGCACGACGTTTCTTTCTAGCTATGGTGGTGTCAGTGACTTACCAGCCCTGACATATATATCTACTTTTCACCTTTGTGGTTGTTGGAATGCGAGGCGCCTCGATTATAGGTCTGTAAGGACCGGGAAACGTGTGTTCAGGCATAATTAATCCTCTAACGTAAGTGAGGACCGGCCCAGCCGAATCCAGGGTTGCCCAGAGTGTGTAGTCCTGAGGCATTTGCTAGAATGTCTCGAAGCGGAGAGGAGCTTGCCCCTTGCCTCGACTCATGACGGAAATCCAATTTCCAATACGAAATAAAGGACTTGATTGTAGAACTAGTATGGCGACATAGTGGTATGGGGCACTCATGCCGTCTATGATTGATATTTATGATGTTATTCGCTTTTGAAACATATATGCACTAGTAATAATATCGAATGATTTTGCTTTATACGTATCAAGCATATTTGGCCCTTATAAGGTAAAACTCTATCCTCTGGCTTGCGTTGCATTGTGTGATGGGACCTGAGTCTTATAATGGCTTCATTCTCTCTAAAAGCATTGCGTTGTTTTAAAAGAATTTACCTTGTTTTAAATGCACTAGCAATCACTGGAGTAAACCCGTTCCGCGAAAGTGGCGTGGTCCTATGATTTGCTATTACTATTGTTTAACTGTTAAATAGATTCCTCATACCAGTCCCCATGACTGACTCGTTGTTTGTTCACTTTGCAAACGCGGGTGCCCTTATTTTCACACGGGCAGCCTAGTACACAGGTGACAGGTGGTTTTTGGTTCTGCACGGCTGCATAGAGTGCATTTTTGGCTCATGGCGAGGATGACTTCATAGAGATGACTTTGATATTTTCCGCCATTACTGTATACATATTATGATTCCGCCACTGGCGATGCAGACTGATTTACTTTCCGTATTTCTCACTATATGTATATGTATTCCACCTTCGGCGATGTAGACTGATACCCTTATTATGTCTCACTGCATGTATGTATTCCGCCTCTGGCGATGATGACTGATCACTTTCCTTTTATTTACTAAGTATATCCCACGTTATGCTATTCTGATATTCCTACATGTTGTGATTCCGCTGTCATATCCATGTAAAATTAATTTTATTTATTGTTTCTGCTATTATCTGTACTCTGCTATGATGATTAATGTGTTATTTCCTAATGATTATCCTTAATACCGCCCCTCGGATTTTGGGATCGTCACAGTTGGTATCAGAGCTTTGGTTAACCTTAGTTCCGGGATCTAACACATTAAACACCTAGTCAGAATAGAATCAGTAGTATTCTAATGCGAGTAGCTCATTAGAGATAGGATTAGCAATGTCCTAGAATGAGCTAAGCAGATTAGCAAAACAATTTGATCAGTACATAATCATTATCTTTCCATGTATTCCCTTGCTTTATCATTTATGAAAATTATCAAATCTGTGAGCTTGACTCTTTTCTTGCTTATACGGTATTCTCTTAGATGGCTACGCGAGGAGCAGCAGCTAGAGGAGGCCGTGGAGGCCGAGGAGATGCAGCAGGAGGACGGGGGAATATCCCCGTAGTAGTGGAAGGCCCTATTATTCCGCCACCAGCACCAGAAGACTTTGAGCTTGACAAAGTAGCAAAGAGGTACAGAAATCTTGGGGGAAAACCTTTTACTGGCACTGGCACAGTGACCGAAGCTATAGCTTGGCTGAAAACCTGTGAGAAAATCTTCGAAGGCATGGGTATGGGAACTAACAACAAAGCCCGACTTGGCATTTGGCTCCTTCAGGAAGAAGCAGAGCTGTGGTGGGATGCCATTACCTCTGAGGATGCAGCTGGTACTATCCGGACTTGGGAGCAGTTCAAGACTTTGTTCAATGAGAAGTTTGTACCGGAACAGGCTCTAGAGAGGATGAGAGAGCAGTTTGCTAATCTCCAGCAAGGGGATCTCTCTATTCAGGATTATCTAAATAAGTTCACCCAGTTATCGCGCTATGCTCCAGAACTGATTTTAACCAACAAAGCCAAGAATAAGAGGTTCATATTTGGGCTGAAGCGCAAGTACCACGATAGAGCTATGAGCAACATCAAACTCTCCTTTACAGAACTAGTAGAGATGGCTTGCAACTACGAAGACATGGATGAGAGACATGCTAGCCAAGACCGCGCTAAAAGCCAAGTTGCAAATAAGCGCAAGGCTTCTTCAGATCAACCCGAATCTAGCATTACCGCGGCCGCTACTCAGAAACCTGCAAAGATCCCGAAAGGAAATTGCTACAATTGCGGGAAGCCAGGTCACTTTTCTAATGTATGCAAAGCCCCAAAGAAGTCAAAGGCAAATGACTCAGTCGAATGCTACAACTGCCATAAGAAGGGGCATTATAGCAGGAACTGCCCTCTGAAGCAGAATGCTCAAGTGGCTCATGTCTATGACGGGAAGACCCCGCCAGCTATCACCGATGGATCAGGTAAACCCGATGTCTTGGAAGGTACCTTTACTATTAAAAATATTCCTGTTTCTGTACTTTTTGATACTGGTGCATCACGTAGCTTCATTTCTGGTAACATTGTTCATAATTTAAAATTGAAACGAAGAAAACTTAAGGAACCAATTAAAGTTCAAAACCCAGTAGGAGGTTCTGTTAGTCTCAGTATATACTGCAGAGTGCCTATCTCTTATTCACGTTACAAGTTTCCTATCCACTTAATTGTTATGGATTTATCGGAATTCGATGTTATACTCGGTTTGGAATGGTTAACCAAATATAAGGCCGAAGTTAGATGTGCCGAAAGAATCGTTAAAGTCGAAATGAAGCTTGGACCTATATATATACCATGCCATGGCTCATAAATTAATAGAACAGAATTTTGGTCTTCTTTAGAAGTTATTCCCCCTTCATTAGAAAAGATACCGGTCGTTAAAAACTATGCGGATGTGTTTGAAGAAGTAGAAAACTTACCGCCGCAAAGAGAAATTGAATTTAGAATAGATCTAATTCCTAATGCCCGACCAATAGTACATCCAATAAGAAGAATGGCTCCAAAAGAAAACGAAGAGTTAAGTAGTCAAACCCGAGAATTGCTTTGGAAAGGTCTAATCAGACCGAGCTTTTCAGCTTGGGGAGAAGCAGTTGTATTTGTCCCGAAATCAGACGGTACTCTAAGACTTTGTGTTGATTACCGAAATCTCAATAAGCAGACACTAAAGAACAAATATCCCTTGCCCCGAATAGATGATCTGTTAGATCAATTAAATGGAGCAACAGTATTCTCTCGAATGGACCTAGCTACAGGTTTCCACCAATTGCGTATAGCCGAAGACTGTGTTCCTTTGACAGCCTTCAGGGGTCCCGATTTATTCTACGAATGGTTAGTAATGCCGTTCGGCTTGTGCAACGCTCCGGCATACTTCGTTGATCTTATGAACAGAGCGTTCCATGGTGTATTGAATAAATTTGTTCTAGTCTTCATCAATGACATTTTAATCTACTATAAGTCGGAAGATGAGCATGCAAAACATTTAGAACAAATGTTGAAAATTCTAAGGAGAAATGTCTTGAACGCTAAATTTTCTAAGTGTGTCTTCTGGCAAGATGAAGTTAAATTCCTAGGCCATGTCGTATCAAAAGAAGAAATTGTTGTCGACCCAAGCAAAATTACAGCGATTCAGAACTGGAAACAAACTACTACTCCCACAGAAGTTCGAAGCTTCCTTGGATTGGCTAGTTACTATCGGAAATTCGTTCAGGATTTTTCAAAGATATCTGGTGTATTGACAAAGCTTACAAAGAAGCATGAGAAATTCAAATGGACACCCGAATGTGAAGAAGCTTTCCAGGAGCTAAAACTGAAGTTGACAACCGCGCCAGTATTGACCATAATAGAAGGCAACCAAGACTTGACTGTATGGACAGATGCTTCTATTAGAGGGCTAGGCGCAGTGTTAATGCAAAAAGGCCAAGTGATCGCTTATGCCAGCCGTCAACTAAAGCCGCATGAAAGAAACTATGCTACTCATGATCTTGAGTTATTAGCTATCGTGTTTGCTTTAAGAATATGGAGGCATTATTTATTGGGCGAGAAATTCGAACTATACACCGATCATCAATCCTTGAAATATCTGTTCACTCAGAAAGATTTAAACCTGAGGCAACAGCGTTGGTTAGAATTCCTTGTGGCATACGATATTGAAATTCTATACACTCCAAGGAAAGCCAATGTTGTAGCAGATGCGCTCAGCAGAAAGAATGAAATCATCGCCAGTTTTGTCATCACGTCTTCATTAATAGACAGAATCTCGACCCTTCAAAAGGAGGATAACTTTGTAAAAGTAATGATCAAAAGGATCAATGAATGCATAGACTCCAGCTTCCAAGTGGATAGTGAGGGGGTTTTGAGATTAAAAGGAAGAATTTGTGTTCCCGACATCTCTGAGCTAAAAAGAGAAGTACTTGATGAGTGCCACAAATCCAAATTAAGTATCCATCCCGGTGTGAGCAAAATGTATAACGATATCAAGCGCACATTCTGGTGGAAGGCGATGAAAAGAGATATCTCATTATATGTTAGCTAATGCCCCACTTGTCAGCTAGTTAAGAGTGATCAGCAGAAATTGGCTGGATTATTACAACCATTAGAAATTCCAGGTTGGAAGTGGGAACAAATTTCGATGGATTTCATCGATGGCCTGCCGCGAACTAGAAAAGGAAACGACAGTATATGGGTAATCGTAGATCGCTTCACGAAGACTGCCCATTTTATACCTGTCCGATCCAACAGAACGGCTCAAAGTCTAACACAGGTTTACTTCAAAGAAATAGTTAAACTTCATGGAGTACCGCTCAGTATAGTCAGCAATAGAGATCCCCTATTTACTAGCAAATTCGGGGAAGCATTCCAGACAGAATTGGGAACCAAATTGAATCTAAGCACCGCTTATCACCCTCAGACAGACGGCCAAACTGAGCGGGTGAATAGAATTTTAGAGGATCTATTGCGGGCTTGTGTTATTGATTTTGGAGGCTCATGGGAAGATCACTTACATCTAGCCGAGTTCTCTTACAACAATAGCTATCAAGCAAGTTTGGGAATGTCTCCATTTGAAGCATTATACGGTAGACCGTGCAGATCTCCCGCATGTTGGGTAGAACCTGGCAATAGACTTGTGTTAGGGCCCGATATGATTCAAGAAGCATCGGATAAAGTCGATTTCATTAAGAAGAGATTGAAAACCGCACAGAGCCGACAGAAAAGTTATGCTGATGCGAGAAGAAGGGATATATCGTTTGCCGTTGGTTATTATGTTTATTTAAGAGTTTCTCCAATGCGAGGAGTAATCAGATTTGGCAAGACTGGGAAGTTGGCACCGAGGTTTATTGGTCCCTTTCCTATACTTGAACGGATTGGAACTCTTGCATATAGGGTTTCATTACCTAATTGGTTGCCTGGTATACGTGATGTGTTCCACGTGTCTCAACTCAGAAAACATGTTCATGATCCCGACCTTATTGTGGAAGAAGCAGCGCAACAGGATATTGACATAACTCCAGAATTAGCACTCAGTAGAGAGCCATTAAAGATAGTTGGCAAAGAAACTAGAGAGCTAAGGAGGAAAAAGATTCATTTAGTCAAAGTGCAGTGGAGTAGTGATCCTAGAGACTGTACTTGGGAGACGGAGGAAAGCATTAAACAAGCCTATCCCAAATGCAGAGTGGACATCTCTGACTAACTCCGGTGCAAGGTACCTTTACAATACCTTGCATTTACATTTATTTCCTACTTAACTGTTATTTCCTTTTCGAGGACAAAAAGTTTTAAGTGGGGGAGATTGTAATAACCCGGAAAATGTGAACCAGTTTAAAATTTTTAAATCAGGTTATTAACAAGAAATTTGAATAGTTGGAATGGCATATTTCAATAAAATATAGAATTGGGTATAATATTGCAGTTTGAAATTTTGAATACAAACTTGGTCTGATGGTACCGAGTTGAAAATATAATGGATTTTGACGAAACTGAAAATATTTAAATCTGTTTATTAATACCTTTCTAACAAATCTGAAAAATCGAAATTTCATAACGGAAATCAAAAGTTATGGCCAAAGGAATTTTCAGAAAGGTCGCTATATAGTATATATAGCCCTTAAAAATTGAGATTTTGTATACGACCTCGGAATTCGACGAAACCACTTTTGTTGGGTCCGGGATGTCAAATTATTACTAGATTTCAAATTTCATAATTTTTGAAGCTAGTATGTGAGCGGGGCAAAAGATAACGTGTTTGGTCAAATTCTGTTAAAATGGGTCGACCTGAAAATGGCCGTTTTTTCAAACGAGCCCAGAATTCGACGAAACTGGTTTTGTTAGGACCGTATCGTCAATACAAAGCTAGATTTATTTTTCTGGAATTTTTCGATTCAGTTTGTGGCCCTGGCAAATTGAAATGTACGATTAAATTAAATATCGAATGTTTTATATTTTAATTTGAAAAATAACTGACTGTAACAGTCGAAACTGCCAACGAAACATATCCCATTCTGTCCGGAATGGGGGTATTTAGCTGGGGGCGACAGTCGTTGGGTTTAAAAGGGAGATCGTTTGCAAAAACACTATTTAAAAATTTCTATAAAGCTCTGGCCAATAGGAAATTTTCAATTAAAAAAAAAACCAAAAAAACCCTAGCCGCCAGGACGAAACCGACGATCCCCGTTGCTCCATGCTTCCCCTCCCTTTTCCGATCGCCACAGGAGACGCTAGGCCGCGCCACCACCACCAGTCGACAGCCCTACGCCTCCTCTCCACATCCGACCAAATGCCGCCCCCTATCGTCAGCTCCTTCGCCTGAACAACATCGAGGAAGTCGTCGTCTTCCCAGAGCCTCCGCCGCCTCGATTCGCCATCGCACCACCTCAGACTACCAGTGCCGGAAAGCTGTTCTCTCCCTCGACGACGTCCAACAGTCTTATCATCCTATAGAGCAACGAATCAAGAGGAAAATCCAAACCTAGATTTGAGCAGGTTTGAAAACTAACGGCTTATATAATTTTAAACTGTTTTTACACTATAAAGCGTTGCAAAACTTTGAAAAATAATATCTTTTTCGTTCTTTAACGAAATTCGATGAAACAGGAGACACCGTGACCGCAAGGAGGCTCTCTACATTCTAGAAGAAGCCGCGGATTTTTCTGACCTTCCTACGATTTTTAGCACTGCAATAACCAAAGTGAGGAATCTAAACTATTTGTGTGAATAAATTCGCGTTGTATAAATTATATAAGCGAAGTGTAAATTATATACGCATTGTATACCTCATGTACATGTGTTGTATAAGTTATATTAGCGATGTATAAATTATACAAGCGTTGAATGAAACATATATGCTTCGAATTGTGATGAAATGCAAGTGAATTATTATATTATATATATATATACTCCCCTCGTCCACAGACCATGGACGATATTTATTGCTTGTGATTGACGTGATATTATATGGTATGACGAATGGTTGGAAATAATTGTTTGTGGTTGATATTATGGTTGAAAAATACCTTTGTGGTTGAAAAATACCCTCTCGTGGTTGAAACAAAATAGAATAGGATTGTGGAATTGAAAATAAAACATGCCGCCTGCGTGCGAACTAGATGCATGATCCCCATTGTCAAAAACCGGGAGGTTTTAAGGTAGAGCGAGGAGCCGTACTAGGGACGGTCCCGGTTTTAACTACCCTGCCGTTATGCTGCAGAAATTTTCTGAAATATTTATGTGTTAGAATAATTTTCATTCATTAGAATTATTTACATAAACTATATAGAATATTCATGTGTTGAGTTGCAATTCATTCGTTGAGTTGAAATTCATGTGTTGAATATTATTTGAATTTAAACAAACGGCTTTAGCAATAAAAATCACATTTATATATATATATATATATATATATATATACAAACGATATGGAATATTCATGTGTTGAGTTGCAATTCATTCGTTGAGTTGAAATTCATGTGTTGAATATTATTGGAATTTAAACAAATGGCTTTAGCAATAAAAAAATCACATTGTTATATATATACAAACGATATGGAATATTCATGTGTTGAGTTGCAATTCATTCGTTGAGTTGAAATTCATGTGTTGAATATTATTTGAATTTAAACAAATGGCTTTAGCAATAAAAATCACATTTATATATATATATATATATATATATATATATATATATATATATACAAACGATATGGAATATTCATGTGTTGAGTTGCAATTCATTCGTTGAGTTGAAATTCATGTGTTGAATATTATTTGAATTTAAACAAATGGCTTTAGCAATAAAAATCACATTGTTATATATATACAAACGATATGGAATATTCATGTGTTGAGTTGCAATTCATTCGTTGAGTTGAAATTCATGTGTTGAATATTATTTGAATTTAAACAAATGGCTTTAGCAATAAAAATCACACACACACACACACACACATATATATATATATATATATATATATATATATATATATACAAACGATATGGAATATTCATGTGTTGAGTTGCAATTCATTCGTTGAGTTGAAATTCATGTGTTGAATATTATTTGAATTTAAACAAATGGCTTTAGCAATAAAAAAATCACATTGTTATATATATACAAATGATATGGAATATTCATGTGTTGAGTTGCAATTCATTCGTTGAGTTGAAATTCATGTGTTGAATATTATTTGAATTTAAACAAATTGCTTTAGCAATAAAAATCACATTTATATATATATATATATACAAACGATATGGAATATTCATGTGTTGAGTTGCAATTCATTCGTTGAGTTGAAATTCATGTGTTGAATATTATTTGAATTTAAACAAATGGCTTTAGCAATAAAAATCACATTATTATATATATACAAACGATATGGAATATTCATGTGTTGAGTTGCAATTCATTCGTTGAGTTGAAATTCATGTGTTGAATATTATTTGAATTTAAACAAATGGCTTTAGCAATAAAAATCACATTTATATATATATATATATATATATATATATATATATATATATATATATACAAACGATATGGAATATTCATGTGTTGAGTTGCAATTCATTCGTTGAGTTGAAATTCATGTGTTGAATATTATTTGAATTTAAACAAATGGCTTTAGCAATAAAAATCACATTTTTATATATATATACAAACGATATAGAATATTCATGTGTTGAGTTGCAATTCATTCGTTGAGTTGAAATTCATGTGTTGAATATTATTTGAATTTAAACAAATGGCTTTAGCAATAAAAAAATCACATTGTTATATATATACAAACGATATGGAATATTCATGTGTTGAGTTGCAATTCATTCGTTGAGTTGAAATTCATGTGTTGAATATTATTTGAATTTAAACAAATGGCTTTAGCAATAAAAATCACATTTATATATATATATATATATATATATATATATATATATATATATACAAACGATATAGAATATTCATGTGTTGAGTTGCAATTCATTCGTTGAGTTGAAATTCATGTGTTGAATATTAGTTGAATTTAAACAAATGGCTTTAGCAATAAAAATCACATTTTTATATATATACAAACGATATAGAATATTCTTGTGTTGAATTGCAATTTGTTCATCGAGTTGGAATTCATGTGTTGAATGTTATCGTCTTTTAAAAATAAAATGAATCGACAATGAAAACTATATTTTTATAGTGAATATGAAGTGTTAAAAATACACATGTGTTGAATAAATATTTTTGATGATAAAAAAATTCCTTTTATCATGTATACGCTTAGTTAAAAATACACATGTGTCGAATAAATATTTTTGATGATAAAAATATTCCTTTTATCATGTATACGCTTAGTTAAAAATACACACGTGTTGAAATAAATAATAGTTTGCTAGAAATATTATTATTAGTTTTGTTCTGCATATATATACATGTGTTGAACAGGAAAAATGGATTAGCTGTAGAGTAAAGAAATTATTTGCGTGCCCGACAAATACGTAAACCTTGATGAGTTGGCTGCGCAATTTTATTTATATATCAACTCCTGTGAATGCCATTGGATGCGGAGTGCTGGTTATTCTGTGTGAAATAATAAATAACGCCATAGGATAGTAACAATTAATTTTGAACTACACTACATGGCATACTTCTTGATGATAGGCATACTTCATCATATTCCACATAAGCAATTGGAGCTTGTGTGACGAGGTGGGAGATTTACCATACAAGCAAGAGGCTTGTATGGCGATGACTATATACAACAGGTTGAACTGATGACTGATATGGACTATATAAATTATAACGATAAATTGCCAGATTAATAAAAACCCCACACGGGTCTAGAGTTGACAATAATCACGTCGCTCTAGTTATTAGATACGGCACATGGACTATTTATTTCCACACGGAAACGGGGTGACGGGAATTTATTCTCTGGAGTGATTATCAGTACATGCTCCCCCGTAAACACCAAAATATATCACTAAAAATATGTGAATGCTTTTTAGGATTTATTGGGTACCTAATACGGCCCAATAAATTTCCAAACCCCTCCCCGTACAAAGGAGGTTATGGCGAAATTTTTCGAAATATTAAGACGTTAGTGAAATATCTGAAGTGGAAACGAAGTGGAAATTATAAAATGAGCTATAGTGAAATTATAGATTGAACTATATTTATATATATATATAAATATAATTATAATTAAAAGGAATAGAGGCCGTGCAGTTCGCATTTCGGAATCGTAATTTGAAACGATTAGTACGAGAAATCCGACCATCGGATTTTCCCGAAACCGCAACCGCTGAGTTCGCCTTGGAAATATCTTTCCAACGGCACCAACCTTGTAAAAATCCAACGGTTGGATTGTCCGGAATGTTTAATTCAAACCTGAAGAAAAACAACGCCAGAATCGTTTATATTTATATATAAATATAAATATAATTAAATTAAATCGAATGAAGACGCTGCAGTTCGAATTTTGAAACCGTAACTTCAAACGACTAGTGTGGAGGATCCGACCGTCGGATTCTCACGAAACTGGAACCGTTGGGTTCGCTTTGGGAATATCTTCCCACTGATACAGACTTTGTAGAAATCCAACGGTTAGATTTTCCGATATGTGTAAAACAAATTGAGGAAAACAGCGCCAGTGCCACGGCACGACCTGAAACGTCGTTTAATTAAATATGGCCATTTTTAAATAAATAAAAATGGCGAAAAATCGTTATAAAATATTATAAGCAATATTGATTGAGAATAAACCAAATGGGCTTGAATTGTTTGATATTTGATGGTTGTATGTGTATGACATGAAAATAACACTAAAGAACCGAAAGATGGATGTCGAATAATATAACCATAAAATGAATCGATTTAAATTCTAATGACGTGAATTATTTGAAAAGGCCGAGCTAACCCTCATTTCAAATAATTTATCGAGCGATTCGAATTGGAAAATGCAAAGACGATTCAAGACCGACGATCTTCGTATCGGTTGGATGGGCGCTACTGAGGTTCCTGACCGGAGTAGCTACCGGAAGGGGATGGAAGTAGTAGCCGTCTGGACGTATGTGTTGATTGTACGGATTTGCGAGGAATTTGATGCCTCCGGTTTCGTTCAGACCCAGGATGGACTTGTAAATGGACTGTGTGTCTGACATTGGATTTTGTTCTGTACTGATTGATCTCTGTTAAATATATATCTATTTGGCGGCGGAGAATTTATTCTTTTGCTTAACGCCCTTCTCTGAGACGTACGAGCTCAGGGGTTATATATTGATAGAAATCAATCGTACGGAGTGGACTGCCTATGTGGCATGCCAAGATGCTGTGATCAAGGCTTCTGTTGCAAAGCAAAGTCTTGTGGATGATGATCAAAGCAAGGTCTACGTGACCTAGCTTTGTGTATTTCGTAGATTCGCGAGCCTCACACCTCGGTATGAGTTAAAAACGGGATACGGACCGCTGGGAGAGCACGACGTTTCTTTCTAGCTATGGTGGTGTCAGTGACTTTCCAGCCCTGACATATATATCTACTTTTAACCTTTGTGGTTGTTGGAATGCGAGGCGCCTCGATTATAGGTCTGTAAGGACCGGGAAACATGTGTTTAGGAATAATTAATCCTCTAACGTAAGTGAGGACCGGCCCAGCCGAATCCAGGGTTGCCCAGAGTGTGTAGTCCTGAGGCATTTGCTAGAATGTCTCGAAGCAGAGAGGAGCTTGCCCCTTGCCTCGACTCATGACGGAAATCCAATTTCCAATACGAAATAACGGACTTGATTGTAGAACTAGTATGGCGACATAGTGGTATGGGGCACTCGTGCCGTCTATGATTGATATTTATGATGTTATTCGCTTTTGAAACATATATGCACTAGTAATAATATCGAATGATTTTGCTTTATACGTATCAAGCATATTTGGCCCTTATAAGGTAAAACTCTATCCTCCGGCTTGCGTTGCATTGTGTGCTGGGACATGAGTCTTATAATGGCTTCATTCTTTCTAAAAGCATTGCGTTGTTTTAAAAGAATTTACCATGTTTTAAATGCACTAGCAATCACTGGAGTAAACCCGTTCCACGAAAGTGGCGTGGTCCTATGATTTGCTATTACTATTGTTTAACTGTTAAATAGATTCCTCATACCAGTCCCCATGACCGACTCGTTGTTTGTTCACTTTGCAAACGCGGGTTCCCTTATTTTCACACGGGCAGCCTAGTACACAGGTGACAGGTGGTTTTTGGTTCTGCACGGCTGCATAGAGTGCATTTTTGGCTCATGCCGAGGCTGACTTCATAGAGATGACTTTGATATTTTCCTCCATTACTGTATACATATTATGATTCCGCCACTGGCGATGCAGACTGATTTACTTTCCATATTTCTCACTATATGTATATGTATTCCGCCTTCGGCGATGTAGACTAATACCCTTATTATGTCTCACTGCATGTATGTATTCCGCCTCTGGCGATGATGACTGATCACTTTCCTTTTATTTACTAAGTATATCCCACGTTATGCTATTCTGGTATTCCTACATGTTGTGATTCCGCTGTCATATCCATGTAAAATTAATTTTATTTATTGTTTCTGCTATTATCTGTACTCTGCTATGATGATTAATGTGTTATTTCCTAATGATTATCCTTAATACCGCCCCTCGGATTTTGGGATCGTCACAACAGGATTCGTTTTTAATCGGATTTCTGTGAAACAAGAAACGCACGGAGCTGGTGGAGTATATCTTTCTAGGGGAAGAGAAAAATCAGGATTTCGTCGTGTATATTTTGAAATATGTCCAAATCAAATTTTAAAATAGTCGTTATAGGATCGTTTATCGACCGTAACGGTTTATTCGATATAACTAGAGATCGGGTTTGAATTTAGACAAGGTTCTTTTGGGAAGTAGTGATAATTCAATTTTTAAAATTTTACTGTAATTTTTAATTAATTAAATAAGAAACTTTTTATTTGGAGTATTTGGCACCTTGTATCGACATTTCGGGGTTTCACAATATGAGTAAATCTACCGGTATTATTATATTTTTAGAATCGTGACACATTGCTCAGTACAATGATATATTTATATTTGTTGATAGCGGTCCATAAGCGAGGGGAGTTTACGTAAGGGTACGCTAAACTTTAAATTAAAACAAGCAAAATATACATACCCATCAAAGCAAACGTTTTTCCATGTGATAAATATGAATAAATGTCGTTCATGATTAGCTACTCCGACTTCGCGTTACTGGAGAAATGCAAGTGATTACCGCAAGTGTAGTAGACATAAAAATAAGGAGACAGAAATCTACTAGCAACTTTGCATTGATAAAATAAGGTAGTGTCATCGTTACAAGATAAATGTCCTGTGTCTGTCGACCACACCGCATTTGTTTGTGTACGTTCATCTACTTAAACGAACGAAGTTGTAACCCAAAACAAAGACAAATATATATTATCACCATTTCCCTTACTGTTAAGTTTACTTCACTTCTAAATCACCCGTCCCCATCCTAGTACCTATTTACCCCCTATTTCTTCACAGTGAAGTAATATAGGAAAAGAAGTTTCGGGGAATCAAATCAAAGGCTACAGGCTACCGTACAGCGAACCTATCCTATTCATCTATACATGCTTAACTCCTAAGTTTCTCCTTCTATATATATATATTCACGCAAGAAGGCAAGGTCCTCATTTTCTTTTTCAAAACAATGAAGAAAGAGAAAACACAGTAAACTTTCGGATCTTTAGAAATTTATATATCCTCCAACGCTCAATTAAAATTCACCAAACAAATTGTGTTGCGATCCTTAAATCGAGATCCACACCTCTACTATTTCATAATTGATACGGCGGAACTTTGGGGAACATGAATAGGAACAGTAAACGCTTGCATGGGGTTCGGTTGTGTGAAATGATGGGCCAACAGAGAGCAACTCAAGTTTTAAATGATATTTGTGTTTGTATGTCACCTGCGTGCCAAATATTTGGTAAACTCCACGTATACTTCTGGTTCTAACAATATTTATACGGTGAGTGGTGTGTATGGCTGTCAACGTGAGGGTGTAGGGGGCTTGAAGGGTGACGGGTTCGGACATTCATGTGAGAGAAGAGGTTCGGAGTTTGATCTATAAAACATGAGGTAATGGTGCGCTGAAACGTTTGCAGGAGTGCGGGTTAGAGAAGAAAGCAATGGACTGAGAAGAGAAGTACATATGAGAAGGAGATGTAAGCACAGTAGCTTATTTTTATTATTTGTAAAGGCAAAAGGGACTGTTTTTGGCATGAGCAGTTGGATGAAATGGGGTACATGATGGGATCAATGAAGAAAAAGGTATGGACTTTTGTTTGTACCTGTGAAGAGCAGTTTTAGAACGAAGACAAGAAAAGAAGGGAGCTAGCGGGGCTGGGCTTTTTAAATGGAGTGGGCCGGAAATAAAATGGAATCAGATATAACAAGTTACAATGGAATTGTCTTAACGAGCAGAACATTCTGAACGAAATTGGACAGGGATGGAGACAACTGAAAACGAACCGTTTCAACGATGGATCAATGTGAGTAAAACTCACCAACTCTGAACCGTTATATTTTTATAACGTTGTAATGACCCGCAAATCCGCAACATCGGAGTTGACTATATACATCATACGTCCAACCCAAATATCACAAAAATACGAAACATTTTTTTAGAAAGAAGTTAGAGGGTGAGGATAGATAAGATAGAAACTTAGAATAGAAGAAGAACAGAAATAACAACACAGAATCTCACATCGCAGCGGAACAAAATATAATATATCATATCTTTGAAATACAAAATCTCAACTGTATAACATACACTTATCAGAGTACAACACATACAACACAACAGAACAACACTATAACAAGATAACGTTGAAGCCTCCTGCTCCAAGCTCCTTTAGATATATCTGAAAAATCCTGAACTAATTGACTGCCCGTACAAATTTAGGCACCCAAGAGTTTAGGTAGGACAAAACAAATAAACTCCGGGTCAGTCATGGGACTGGTATGAGTAAACAGTTTCAGAAACTAAATGATATCTCATAAGACCACGCCGTATAACACGGAACGGGTTTTTCCCTTATGAGAATCCAAACACTTGATTTAACTTTATATCAAACTCTTTTGATATTATAATAGTGTCTAAATCAAGTAAATAACAATCTAGTGGAACGTTTGCATCTCACGTTCCACATATATAATATACAATCAAAACCGCAAGCACGTATTGGGTAATGAATTTCCAACTATGACAAGGTATGGAACCACCTTCCGCTGGTATATCTCTAGAGGAGAATACACCGAGTTCAACAAGAACATCTTGCAACTCAGCCACACATGACCGACCACTCATTTCGCTTGAGTGTATCGAATGTATATCACCAACGGTTGGGATCAGCAACCGTTTCCCGAATGGGACAGCATCGACAATAGATTTTTAGATGTAAATGAAACTCTAGATCAGGTGATTATACAGCCTAATAGGTGCGACCTACATAGCCATGCTGCTTGCCCGATTTCTGTCATTTACCGGTTGATGAGGCCAGAGGCTACGCTTTATCATCACACCAGATTCACTTCGAATGTCACATCGTCAGATCCATCGAAAATCACTAATTGATGTCTACAACAGTACATTACGTGTTAGCGAAAGAAGTTTCCTTCTCCGCTTCCACTCTTGGTACGGTTGAAGAAGTCAATGTACGTGACCTTTCTGGAAATACTCTATCAGACATTCATCCATACAAGTCACCCAGGAACAGGATGAGCCGAAGGTACTATTCCTATTAATAGAAAAAGTCCTTGCACTCTACTCCATCTTCGATTATCTTTACATAATCTGATTCGCACGCTACTGCCAATACGGAGTGGTTCTTCGGATAATAATCCAACCGGTCTCTCCATATTGACAGCGATGGTCAAAACTTTGATAGTCTGTGATTTAACTATCGAATAAAACAAGTGTTTCGATAGTTGATGATTTAACTACCGAATAAACAAGTGTTCATCCAAACATCCAACAGATCAGTGATCCTTTAATTAATATTTCATTAATTAAATCTCTTCTCTATTTCTTTATCAATATTTGTTAAAAAAATATTTTCATATATCGCCTCCTTTATTTTCTAACTTTAGAAATATTTATTATTCTATTTCCAAGCTTACATTTATTTGGGTTAAAACGGATGTTGTGTAAAACATCGTTACGACAATCCAAATACTATATTCAACTAACTCTAATTCCACATTGATCTTCGAGCCTGAATCTTATTGTTTATTTGTTAATAGTGAAATAAATCAAGTTGGGGTATAACTACCTCTCAGACCTTGACTGAATAACATTTATAACGTCAAAACAGATATGACTACTTACTCGAAAAATCAATACCATACAACTACCTCTTCACTTTTAAACACATATATACTTTCTGTTTCTATTCTTTCGAGATTTTATTCTTATACTTCCCTTTTGATTATACTATTCTATTTCTAAGTTCGTTTCCTTATCGACTTCTATATATATTGATATATTGATTTCCAACTATCAAATTATCTTAAAAATATTCTAACTCCTTAAATTCCCGGAAAAATTCGCCATAACCTCCTTTGTACCG
Organism: Allium sativum; assembly: GCA_030737875.1. Classification (NCBI taxonomy): domain Eukaryota; kingdom Viridiplantae; phylum Streptophyta; class Magnoliopsida; order Asparagales; family Amaryllidaceae; genus Allium; species Allium sativum. Next base: position 180,876,447 of record CM060913.1, on the reverse strand, counting down.
GGAGCATCGGGCAAATCCCCAAACTGCCACACAGGCCTTCTCCAATCAAAAAGAAAAAGAAAAGCCAAGCGGCTAGCCGATACGGCGCATAAAATCTCATATGTGAATTAAATACATACCTTTTTGTCGGGCATTCTATTTATATACCTTCTAACACTTTATTCCAAACCTGTCTCCTATATATTTATGCCTGTCCAATCTATTTTAACTATACCAATCGTTTTAACTCAATTTGTTAATTAAATCTGTTACTTAACTTTTCGGTCTATTTCACCTTCATATTTGAACATGACATGTTCAAATATATTTTAACTGCATATTAACAAATTCTAATTATACTCATACTCTCGTTTCCTTATCGACTTCTTATTCAAATTCCAATTCAATTTTATTTGAATTCTCCTTATTTAAACCTCATTTGAATTATAATATTCAAATTCTATAGTTTAAAGTCCATTTGAATTCTCTGCATTATTTATAAACGACGTTTATAACTTCACTTAAAATCCCCCATTATATATTTATAAACAAAGTTTATAAATTCAATTCGAATCCCACATTTCATTTATAAACAGAGTTTATAAATTCCATACTTGTTTTATATATTCAAAAAAGTTAATATTTTTCCTAGCTCATTAAAAATTCAAATTCTATTTATAAAATAGAATTCCCTTTTCAAATCTCAAATACCCTTTTCGATATTTTTATAAATCAATATTCAAGCCCCAGGGATATTTTAAACAATCAAATCAACCAATTTTCAATCATTTGATTTTTAACACATCATATATGAATATATATATGAAATCAAACAAACAACAAACATATAATATATTTTTGAGGAATCCAGTTCGATTCCTCCAACCTGTTTTCCTGCATCCACAGATGTTAGTCAACATAGTAATACCCATCCTGCTTCGAGGCAGGATATCGTAGTATGAAGGTCATCCACTATCATAGCGTGGGGCATATAGGGTAATCATCCGCTAACGAAACCGCGAGCATCCGCTAATGATACTGCGGGAATCCAACCAATCATCAACCCAATATATATAGATAGATCCTAAATAACTAATACATATATTTAAAACAATCAAACAGCATTCAAACAAGCATGATAATTATTTTTAACTATATAAAAATAATTCTGAATAAAAGGTGAGGTTTACTCACCGGTGATTTTCCCTTTGCCGAATATCCAGTTAAATTCCAACTTTAACGGCTACGAGTTGTCTCGACCGAATCCATTCAACATCTACGATTATTAAATTTTATTTAATGATTAATCGTTTACTAATTTAAATTAACCTAACAGGTAAATAAATAAATCTATATATATTTTTAAACATTAAACCCTTATATACTAAATATTTACCTAAATAAATAATTAACAAGTTGAATCACATAATCCCTTATTTTATTTATTTAAATATTTAAAAATTTAACTAAACTATTAAATAAATTATTCTATGTCTTATTAACTTTTGTAAAATGTTTTTACCATACTGCCTATTTTCAGTCAACTTGCTTCCACCATCTATGAAAACGCAGATCCACCTTTCCCAAATCTCTACACCTCTCACTACTCAACCTGATTTCCCACTGACTGATCACTCACGCCATCAACCATTTCAACAAAAAGAAACATGTCGAACTCCTCTCTAGTCGTACCCAGAACCAACGCCAATCCCTTCACCTCAGTCGCGCTTCCATTCGGCTTCCTCCAGGTCAACCTTCACTGCAGATCGAACTCGACACCAATATAGACATCGCGACCCCCTATACTCCCCTCCGCACCCTTCCAGATCCGTTCGCATCCATCTATCCTTGTGTTACTCGTAGCACGGCTGGACCAGCTTCTCGAAATCGAGCTTCCCAAGGTTACCGCGTCGAGTGAACTCGCAAGCCCCAAAATCTACAAATCGCGAGTGCCTCTCCGACCATCGAGCTTAAGAATGTCGCTCGAACTCAAATTGGTGTTCTCGTTTTTGTTTTAGGCTTTGAATCGATTTTTGATTTAGAAGGATTGGGGGGGACTCGGCTATATTCACGAGAAATTGGGGCTTCGGATTTTATTTGATTTGTACTGAGGAAAATTCGATCAACAAGTAAATAGAAGGGGGACGGGATTTTAAAGAGGAAGGGTGTGGTTTTTTCTTTAAACAGCAAGGCCTTATTTTGTGGAGACAGAGGACTCAACGTCTGTAAGAACCCGTAACTTCCCCGTGAAGGAAAGAGCGGATACTTTGAGAACAACACACAAAAGGACGCAGACGGAAGAACATTTCATTGCTATTACAACAATTCCATCAGATACAAGAATATACAGAGTATAAATGAATAAATTACATTCGATAAATATCAGAGATTACATTTAAATACATCGCAGCGGAAAATAATACAAAAGCACAACTAGAAGTGATACACGGATACAGAGCTTTCCGAGCATCGTTCCAGCTGTAAATTAGGATCCTGTGAATATAAATCTGCAAAACCAAAACTACTAGCTGCCCGTGTGGAAAATAGGGGCACCCAGAGTTTAGGTTAAAACAATAAACTCCAGGTCAGTCATGTGACTGGTGTGAGAACTAAAACAGTTATTAATATTGGTTTTAAAGTTAGGTAAATCAAGGGACCACGCCATTTAACACGGAACGGGTTTCCTCCCAAGAATACCAGTGCATAGAACAAACAGCGCAATGCTAAATAAAGAAAAATGAAGCTGTTATAAGACCCAGGTCCCATCACACAATGCAACGCAAGCCGGAGGATAGGGTTTTCCCTTATAACAGCCAAAGCATGCTTGATACGTTTAAAGCACATTATTTGATACTATTATAGGTGTATAGTGTCAAAACAATTTCAAATCATAAGTATCAATCATAGGCGGCATGAATGACCCATACCACTATGTCGCCATACTAGGTTCTACAAATAAAACCGCACTATCACGTATTGGAAATTGGATTTCCGTCATGAGCCGAGGCAAGGGGCAAGCTCCTCTCCGATTCGAGACACTCTAGCAAATGTCCCAGGACCCCACTATGATCCTTGGATCTTCAGGGCCGGTCCTCTCTTACTTTTGAGGATTAGTTATTCCTGAACACACGTTTCCCGGTCCTTACAGACCTATATCCGAGGCGCCTCGCATTCCAACAACCACACAGGTGAAAAGTATATAAATGTCAGGGTTGGTAGGTCACTGACACCACCCTAGCTAGAAAGAAACGTCGTGCTCTCCCTGCAGTCACTATCCCGTTTTTGACTCATACCGAGGTGTGAGGCTCGCGAATTCACGCTATACACAAAGCTACGCCACACAGGTCGTGCTTTGATCACCACCACAAGACTTTGCTTTTCAACAGAAGCCCTGATCAATTGCCACTTACGCATGCCACACTGGCAATTCTCTCCATGCGACTGATGTCCATCGATATACAACCTCTGAGCTCGTACGTCTCAGAGAAGGGCGTTAAGCAAGAGAATAAATTCTCCGCCGCCAAACAGATGTATATTTAATAGAGATCAATCAACACAGAATAAAATCCAGTGTCAGACACACTATCCATTTACAAGTTCGTTCTGGGTCTGAACGAAACCGGAGGCACTTTCCTCGCATATCCATCCATCCCCAAGTACGTCTGGACGATCACCGACTGTTTCCCTCATCTTGGGTGTACAGCCCAATCAAGATCATCAGTAATCACCCAAACGATGTGAAGACTTCCGGTCTTCAACCACCGTCTTCATCTTCGACATCTCGTCGAATCGGTTATTCAGAATGGGTATAACCCGGCCTTTCTGAATAACCCACGTATATAATTAACAAATGTTACACAAACACAATGAACGCCTCATTCCAATTCAGAATATTCTTTTATTCACAAAATCACATTCTTAGGGAAAGGTTCCCATTAATTTTATCAAAGATAAATTCTTCTAAATTTATCCTATAATCTTCCTTTGGATATCATTTCAAACTAGTCGGGATTAGCGAACCACACCGAAGTAATTATTTGTTTTATTTCCCAATCCCAACCTATACATCCCATGGAGCAAAACTGGTGATACTCCATATCTAACACCACGGTGTTATCGGTAAAATTAATTACCATTTCACGTTCAAATCTAATTAAAGATTTAACTATCGCTTTGGAGCAAAACTGGTGGTACTCCATTCTCGATCACCTTTCAGATTTGATAATTTAAATTATCAATTCACATTTTTAATCTAATTAAAGATTCATTAAAACTCCATTTAGTTTTAATCTTCTCAAAAATCAATATTATGTCTTTAACTGGGTTAAAGAACCAATGTCTTCTAAAACACGATTCACGACAAACCCAAATCACATTTGATATTAAATACAAGGCTCTGAATAGAAAATATATCGGCTTATATTCAATATCAAATTCTGAAACCAACAAATATCGTATTGGAAATCACGATATAAAATATATCTTTCAAATTCCCATAACAATATCTGTATAGTCACGAAATCCAACATCGAAATATCCCGAAGATAATTTCGATTCAGCTCCAGTCCAATCCACATATTGGAAATATTGATTATTTTCAAAATCACTTTCAAATTCAATTTATTTATTTAAAAATAAATTGATTTTAATTCTAGTTCAAAACTAGTTCATTTCGATAAAAATCTATTTTTATCTTTTCAAATATGGAGTTTTTCACCCCAATTTTTCTCAAATCACTTCTTATGATTTTACACAAATTATTGATATTTTTAATAATTTTATCAAGGCCCGTACAGTCGATTTCCAACAACGGCCATCGAACTGCACTTACAGCGACCTTTTTCGAATTTGATTTGGACATAATTCCAAATCCAACCGTTAGATTTCAAATTTCTAATATTCATTGGAAAGCTCTTTTCGATACGAACCCAACGGTTCCGGTTTTTGGAGAATCCGACGGTCGGATCTCCCGCAATGTCCGTTTGAAATAAATGGTCGAAATTCACGAACTGCCGCGGCGCGGCGCGTTCTATTCAGGCCATTACATTATATATATAATATATATAATATATATTTCGTCGATTTCTATTTAAAACGAATTATATGAATAGTTTTAAATTCGTTTCAAAATCTATTTCAACTTCCATTTCAATTCAAAGCAAAATTGAATTCTTCTTTATAAATTCGTTTTAAAATTCATTTCTATTCAATTCAAATTTCAATTCAATTTGAATTCGTTTTCAATTCAATTCATTTCGAAATCGTTTTCAATTCAATTTATTTCGAAATCGTTTTCAATTCAATTCATTTCGAAATCGTTTTCAATTCAATTCATTTCGAAATCGTTTTCAATTCAATTCATTTCGAAATCGTTTTCAATTCAATTTATTTCGAAATCGTTTTCAATTCAATTCATTTCGAAATCGTTTTCAATTCAATTTATTTCGAAATCGTTAAAAATCGATATAAATATCGTTCACGTCGAAATCACGCATCTCTAATCAACACGGCTTTATATTTTTCAAAACTCCTTTATTCTATCCAACAAATGAATATTTATCCCATTCAACACATGAATCTATATTTCTTTCAACACACGACTGATCTCAACACATGAGTACTGTCAACACATCACTATTTTTGTTATGTAAAATATTTTATAAAACTAAGGTATCTATCGTTTGATTTTTAATTAGACTTCTACTGGGAAGTAGTTCTAATTTTAAATATGATAAAAATGTAAACTTTTATTATATAAAATATTTCACTCAACACATGAACATCGTCAACACATGACTATTTTTATATTCAACACATGAATTTTCTTTTATAATATTCATTACTTTCCCGATTGGAATGAGGCCCAATCAATCACCATATAACGTCAATTATATGGATTTCCATACAACACATGTACATAATAGCATTGAAAAATAATCAATCATCAACCAAAGTGCACTACACTGTATAAGCATCAAATATAGATATCTAACGCTTATAACAGCCTGTCAATCTATCGATCGACATATTTAATCAATCAGGATGAGTGAATTTCAAATTTCATCCCAACACCCGTGTGGGGTTTCAAACAATCAAACACAGATTTTAGTTGTGCTGTTGGGCGACGTGTAAAATTTATCGACCCAATCGATATCAGTCAAATCAGTGTATATAAACAAATCGGCCGATTTGTTTATAAATATTTATTTATTCACTTTCACGTTAAAAATTATATTTTTAACGATAAACATTTTATTTTAACACATGAATTTCTATTCAGTTCATTTACACAATAAAAATGATACTTTTATTTTTCTAACATATTTTAGAAAATTTCGGCGGCATAACGGCACGATACTAGAAACGGGACGAGGCCTAGCCTTGTCCCCGGTCTAATAATGGCCACCGCCATACCCATATCAATCAAATCACTTTCGTTATGCAAACCACAAAATTTGGAGTAAGAGTCTAACCTAGCCTTACTCCTTCGCCTTATAACGGCACACGTCTAATCCTAACCAATTTATCGATTCGATTTTTCCACACCACAAACCACATTTAAACCAATATCGCAATCAATCACCAAACAGCCAAACAAACAAGTCCATGGTCTGTGGACGATTGTGTCGGGTGCTACTAAACACCGTCTGCATCCTAGTATATATATATATAACTAGAAATTTAAATTGAAGAGTGAGAAGTTCTCACCGAAAGCTATCCAATCATCTTGACTCTTCTTTGATTGAAATCTTCTTCGTTATCCCATCTTCGTCATCTTCGTTGCCCATAGTTACTACATATATAAAAATCACACATTTTTATATTTTGATGTCTTTAAAATAAAAATCACATTTTTATTTATTCATTTTCAATTTAAAATCATATTTTTATAATCACTCATATATTTAAAAATCGAATTTCTTTACTATGCTATTCAATATTAAAAATCTCGCCTTTTCTATTTTTAAAATCTAATCTTTTCTATTTTAAAAATATCGTCTTTTCGTCGATAAAGATTTTACCTTTTCTAAAATAAAGATTTCGCCTTTACTAAAATAAAGATTTCGCCTTTATATAAAAAAAATCATCACTTGATTTCAACGTATATAAAATAAAAATCAGATTTTTATTTCGCTACATATACAAAGATGATATTTTTATATTCTCTATCCTATAAAGATTATATTTTTAATACTTTAAAAATATAAAAATCATATTTTTAATACTTTAAAAATATAAAAATCATATTTTTAATACTTTAAAAATATAAAAATCATATCTCACATCTCTTACTAAATAAAAATTTCGTCCTTTCTATTTTAAAGATCACATCTTTTCTTTTATAAAGTTTAAATCTTTTCAAAAAAAAAAAAAAAAAATCAGTTTTTAAACAAACAAACAAAAAAAAAACAGTTTTTAAACTTAAAATCGAAATTAGTTTTAAACTTTAAAATAAAAACATATTTAATCTTTTTTTTTTACAGTTTATATAAAACAAAAATAAAATAATAAATAAAAAGAAAAAAAAAGACTTACGGGGGGGGGGGGTCTTCTTCGTTCGTCAGTGGCTGAGGCGAGGGGCTGGCGGGTTTCTTGACTGGAGGAGGTGAACGCGAAGGGAAGAAGGGAGGGCGGAGGCTGTGGTGATGGCGCGCGTCGGAGATAGGAGGAGGCGATGGGTTTAGGGGGAACTCGACTTAGAAGGGGGAGAGACGAAGGAGAAGGGGGAAGCGGAGGAGAAGCAGGCGGAGGGTGGAGAGGAAACAGCGGCGGTGGCGGCGCCAGCCTCTGGCGGCGGTCGAGGCAACTGGGGGGGGGGGGGGCGATCACGATTTTCTTTTTTTTTTTTTTTTTTTTCTGATTTTAATTCGGGGGGGGGGGTTATTATAAAGAAGAATATATATTAATTTATATTTTTAATTTAATTTTATCTTCAAAAAGTTACTTTAGAAATTCGAACTCCTTTTTGAGCCCACCGACTGTCGTCCCTAGGGTAATACCCCCATTCCGAACACAATGGGATATGTATCCCAAGCTGATTCGATCGTTTCAATTAGTTTCCGTTGAATTTACATTTAGATCACTATATTGAATTTTAAACGTACATTTCAAATTACCGGGGTCACATACTAACTCTAAAAATTCCTGAAAAATATTTTCTAGCTTCGTATTGACGATACGGTCCTAACAAAACTAGTTTCGTCGAATTCTGAGACCGTTAGAAAAATGGCCAATTTCCAGTCGATTAAAATCAACTGAAATGGTCAAAACACGTTTTCCTTTGCCATGCTCACATATTGATTCGAAAAATTATAAAATTTGAAACCTAGCAATAATTTGACATCACGGACCCAACAAAACTGGTTTCGTCGAAATCCGAGGTCGTTTGCAAAATGTCCATTTTTAAGGGCCTGAATTCCATAGCGACTATTCAGAATTTTCAACTGGACATATCTTTTGATTCTCGCTACGAAATTTTGATTGGTCGGATTCGTTGGAAAGATATCATCAATTAGATCCTAATGTTTTTGGTTTCACTAAAATCCGGATTGTTTTGCACCCGGTATGTTCAATTGAAGTTTGAAATCGAATTATCGAACTACCGCGCCATTTTCAATTCCTTTATAATTATATATAATTATTTATATTCTATCGACGACGTATATAAATATATACGTCGAATTCTATTCAAAACAAATTTCTCGTCGATATTATTTAAAATAATTCATTTTAAATATTCAAATTCAGCTAAAATTGACAAAATAAAATTTTCAAACTGGCTCGCATTTTTGGGTTATTACAATCTCCCCCACTTAAAACTTTTCGTCCCCGAAAAGGAACAAAGTCGAAAGTGGTTTGATTATTCAACACTATGCTCGACCTGGCTTCTATTCTCCAACCTTTTAGTTTCTGAGAATTTTCAAAATTTCAAAAATTTGGCTAACACCCTAAATTTTCAAAAAATTTCGCCATAACCTCCCCTGCACCGGGAGCATCGGGGAATTTCAAATAGCTTCCCCGGTCCTTCAGATCTCAAAAAGAAAAAGAAAAAGCCAAGCGGCTAGCCAATAGGCTCACAAAATCATCATCACCCAAACAAAACAGTAAATTATGTAGTAAACATGTACCTATTTGTCGGGCAAACAAATTTTATTCTCTGCTCTAGCCTCCTTGCTATGACCTGTTCAATGTAAGTATATGTATATGCAAGCAAATGCGACTAATTTTCAATACAATTCAATATTCGGTTATATTAGGCTAAATGGTTAAAAATTAGCAAACAAATAAACAAACAACACAAACATTAATCAATTAGTGAATTAGAGTTTCAAATTCATAATTTGATACATATACAGAAAAATCGTGTTTTTGATGCCAATTCACAACAATGTGTTCTAACTATATTAGTTTTGGTTCTCACACCAGTCTAATGGAAGTATATAGAAAATCACATCTTCGAAACACGAATATAAATACTGATGATGTGGCCACATCATCAGAATTATCCCCGGGTGTCTAGAATGTGATTCTATATCTATCCAATATATTAAAACTTCGAATATACGTTCATGACGCGTATACGCGAAATCTATATATACTCGATTGTTCATATTCAAAATAAATAAACATTCAAATACGTATAAAACGATTTAAATTTTTAAAACAAAATTGTTTTCATTTGAAAAATATACTCTTCACACTCGTTCTAGGATACTACTGATCCTATCTCTAACGAGTCATTCTAATTGGATATTACTAATCCAATATCTGATGAATTCTTTCGTATGGTTCTAATGTGTCTTGTTCTCGAGCTCTGTAAACCAAAGCTCTGATACCACTGTAAGAACCCGTAACTTCCCTGTGAAGGAAAGAGCGGATACTTTGAGAACAACACACAAAAGGACGCAGACGGAAGAACATTTCATTGCTATTACAACAATTCCATCAGATACAAGAATATACAGAGTATAAATGAATAAATTACATTCGATAAATATCAGAGATTACATTTAAATACATCGCAGCGGAAAATAATACAAAAGCACAACTAGAAGTGATACACGGATACAGAGCTTTCCGAGCATCGTTCCAGCTGTAAATTAGGATCCTGTGAATATAAATCTGCAAAACCAAAACTAATAGCTGCCCGTGTGGAAAATAGGGGCACCCAGAGTTTAGGTTAAAACAATAAACTCCAGGTCAGTCATGTGACTGGTGTGAGAACTAAAACAGTTATTAATATTGGTTTTAAAGTTAGGTAAATCAAGGGACCACGCCGTATAACACGGAACGGGTTTCCTCCCAAGAATACCAGTGCATAGAACAAACAGCGCAATGCTAAATAAAGAAAAATGAAGCTGTTATAAGACCCAGGTCCCATCACACAATGCAACGCAAGCCGGAGGATAGGGTTTTCCCTTATAACAGCCAAAGCATGCTTGATACGTTTAAAGCACATTATTTGATACTATTATAGGTGTATAGTGTCAAAACAATTTCAAATCATAAGTATCAATCATAGGCGGCATGAATGACCCATACCACTATGTCGCCATACTAGGTTCTACAAATAAAACCGCACTATCACGTATTGGAAATTGGATTTCCGTCATGAGCCGAGGCAAGGGGCAAGCTCCTCTCCGATTCGAGACACTCTAGCAAATGTCCCAGGACCCCACTATGATCCTTGGATCTTCAGGGCCGGTCCTCTCTTACTTTTGAGGATTAGTTATTCCTGAACACACGTTTCCCGGTCCTTACAGACCTATATCCGAGGCGCCTCGCATTCCAACAACCACACAGGTGAAAAGTATATAAATGTCAGGGCTGGTAGGTCACTGACACCAACCTAGCTAGAAAGAAACGTCGTGCTCTCCCTGCAGTCACTATCCCGTTTTTGACTCATACCGAGGTGTGAGGCTCGCGAATTCACGTTATATACAAAGCTACGCCACACAGGCCGTGCTTTGATCATCACCACAAGACTTTGCTTTTCAACAGAAGCCCTGATCAATTGCCACTTACGCATGCCACACTGGCAATTCACTCCATGCGGCTGATGTCCATCGATATACAACCTCTGAGCTCGTACGTCTCAGAGAAGGGCGTTAAGCAAGAGAATAAATTCTCCGCCGCCAAACAGATGTATATTTAATAGAGATCAATCAACACAGAATAAAATCCAGTGTCAGACACACTATCCATTTACAAGTTCGTTCTGGGTCTGAACGAAACCGGAGGCACTTTCCTCGCATATCCATCCATCCCCAAGTACGTCTGGACGATCACCGACTGTTTCCCTCATCTTGGGTGTACAGCCCAATCAAGATCATCAGTAATCACCCAAACGATGTGAAGACTTCCGGTCTTCAACCACCGTCTTCATCTTCGACATCTCGTCGAATCGGTTATTCAGAATGGGTATAACCCGGCCTTTCTGAATAACCCACGTATATAATTAACAAATGTTACACAAACACAATGAACGCCTCATTCCAATTCAGAATATTCTTTTATTCACAAAATCACATTCTTAGGGAAAGGTTCCCATTAATTTTATCAAAGATAAATTCTTCTAAATTTATCCTATAATCTTCCTTTGGATATCATTTCAAACTAGTCGGGATTAGCGAACCACACCGAAGTAATTATTTGTTTTATTTCCCAATCCCAACCTATACATCCCATGGAGCAAAACTGGTGATACTCCATATCTAACACCACGGTGTTATCGGTAAAATTAATTACCATTTCACGTTCAAATCTAATTAAAGATTTAACTATCGCTTTGGAGCAAAACTGGTGGTACTCCATTCTCGATCACCTTTCAGATTTGATAATTTAAATTATCAATTCACATTTTTAATCTAATTAAAGATTCATTAAAACTCCATTTAGTTTTAATCTTCTCAAAAATCAATATTATGTCTTTAACTGGGTTAAAGAACCAATGTCTTCTAAAACACGATTCACGACAAACCCAAATCACATTTGATATTAAATACAAGGCTCTGAATAGAAAATATATCGGCTTATATTCAATATCAAATTCTGAAACCAACAAATATCGTATTGGAAATCACGATATAAAATATATCTTTCAAATTCCCATAACAATATCTGTATAGTCACGAAATCCAACATCGAAACATCCCGAAGATAATTTCGATTCAGCTCCAGTCCAATCCACATATTGGAAATATTGATTATTTTCAAAATCACTTTCAAATTCAATTTATTTATTTAAAAATAAATTGATTTTAATTCTAGTTCAAAACTAGTTCATTTCGATAAAAATCTATTTTTATCTTTTCAAATATGGAGTTTTTCACCCCAATTTTTCTCAAATCACTTCTTATGATTTTACACAAATTATTGATATTTTTAATAATTTTATCAAGGCCCGTACAGTCGATTTCCAACAACGGCCATCGAACTGCACTTACAGCGACCTTTTTCGAATTTGATTTGGACATAATTCCAAATCCAACCGTTAGATTTCAAATTTCTAATATTCATTGGAAAGCTCTTTTCGATACGAACCCAACGGTTCCGGTTTTAGGAGAATCCGACGGTCGGATCTCCCGCAATGTCCGTTTGAAATAAATGGTCGAAATTCACGAACTGCCGCGGCGCGGCGCGTTCTATTCAGGCCATTACATTATATATATAATATATATAATATATATTTCGTCGATTTCTATTTAAAACGAATTATATGAATAGTTTTAAATTCGTTTCAAAATCTATTTCAACTTCCATTTCAATTCAAAGCAAAATTGAATTCTTCTTTATAAATTCGTTTTAAAATTCATTTCTATTCAATTCAAATTTCAATTCAATTTGAATTCGTTTTCAATTCAATTCATTTCGAAATCGTTTTCAATTCAATTTATTTCGAAATCGTTTTCAATTCAATTCATTTCGAAATCGTTTTCAATTCAATTCATTTCGAAATCGTTTTCAATTCAATTCATTTCGAAATCGTTTTCAATTCAATTTATTTCGAAATCGTTTTCAATTCAATTCATTTCGAAATCGTTTTCAATTCAATTTATTTCGAAATCGTTAAAAATCGATATAAATATCGTTCACGTCGAAATCACGCATCTCTAATCAACACGGCTTTATATTTTTCAAAACTCCTTTATTCTATCCAACAAATGAATATTTATCCCATTCAACACATGAATCTATATTTCTTTCAACACACGACTGATCTCAACACATGAGTACTGTCAACACATCACTATTTTTGTTATGTAAAATATTTTATAAAACTAAGGTATCTATCGTTTGATTTTTAATTAGACTTCTACTGGGAAGTAGTTCTAATTTTAAATATGATAAAGATGTAAACTTTTATTATATAAAATATTTCACTCAACACATGAACATCGTCAACACATGACTATTTTTATATTCAACACATGAATTTTCTTTTATAATATTCATTACTTTCCCGATTGGAATGAGGCCCAATCAATCACCATATAACGTCAATTATATGGATTTCCATACAACACATGTATATAATAGCATTGAAAAATAATCAATCATCAACCAAAGTGCACTACACTGTATAAGCATCAAATATAGATATCTAACGCTTATAATAGCCTGTCAATCTATCGATCGACATATTTAATCAATCAGGATGAGTGAATTTCAAATTTCATCCCAACACCCGTGTGGGGTTTCAAACAATCAAACACAGATTTTAGTTGTGCTGTTGGGCGACGTGTAAAATTTATCGACCCAATCGATATCAGTCAAATCAGTGTATATAAACAAATCGGCCAATTTGTTTATAAATATTTATTTATTCACTTTCACGTTAAAAATTATATTTTTAACGATAAACATTTTATTTTAACACATGAATTTCTATTCAGTTCATTTACACAATAAAAATGATATTTTTATTTTTCTAACATATTTTAGAAAATTTCGGCGGCATAACGGCACGATACTAGAAACGGGACGAGGCCTAGCCTTGTCCCCGGTCTAATAATGGCCACCGCCATACCCATATCAATCAAATCACTTTCGTTATGCAAACCACAAAATTTGGAGTAAGAGTCTAACCTAGCCTTACTCCTTCGCCTTATAACGGCGCACGTCTAATCCTAACCAATTTATTGATTCGATTTTTCCACACCACAAACCACATTTAAACCAATATCGCAATCAATCACCAAACAGCCAAACAAACAAGTCCATGGTCTGTGGACGATTGTGTCGGGTGCTACTAAACACCGTCTGCATCCTAGTATATATATATATAACTAGAAATTTAAATTGAAGAGTGAGAAGTTCTCACCGAAAGCTATCCAATCATCTTGACTCTTCTTTGATTGAAATCTTCTTCGTTATCCCATCTTCGTCATCTTCGTTGCCCGTAGTTACTACATATATAAAAATCACACATTTTTATATTTTGATGTCTTTAAAATAAAAATCACATTTTTATTTATTCATTTTCAATTTAAAATCATATTTTTATAATCACTCATATATTTAAAAATCGAATTTCTTTACTATGCTATTCAATATTAAAAATCTCGCCTTTTCTATTTTTAAAATCTAATCTTTTCTATTTTAAAAATATCGTCTTTTCATCGATAAAGATTTTACCTTTTCTAAAATAAAGATTTCGCTTTTACTAAAATAAAGATTTCGCCTTTATATAAAAAAAATCATCACTTGATTTCAACGTATATAAAATAAAAATCAGATTTTTATTTCGCTACATATACAAAGATGATATTTTTATATTCTCTATCCTATAAAGATTATATTTTTAATACTTTAAAAATATAAAAATCATATTTTTAATACTTTAAAAATATAAAAATCATATTTTTAATACTTTAAAAATATAAAAATCATATCTCACATCTCTTACTAAATAAAAATTTCGTCCTTTCTATTTTAAAGATCACATTTTTCTTTTATAAAGTTGAAATATTTTCAAAAAAAAAAAAATCAGTTTTTAAACAAACAAACAAAAAAAAAACAGTTTTTAAACTTAAAATCGAAATTAGTTTTAAACTTTAAAATAAAAACAGTATTTAATCTTTTTTTTTTTACAGTTTATATAAAACAAAAATAAAATAATAAATAAAAAGAAAAAAAAAGACTTACGGGGGGGGGGGGGGGTCTTCTTCGTTCGTCAGTGGCTGAGGGGAGGGGCTGGCGGGTTTCTTGACTGGAGGAGGAGAACGCGAAGGGAAGAAGGGAGGGCGGAGGCTGTGGTGATGGCGCGCGTCGGAGATAGGAGGAGGCGATGGGTTTAGGGGGAACTCGACTTAGAAGGGGGAGAGACGAAGGAGAAGGGGGAAGCGGAGGAGAAGCAGGCGGAGGGTGGAGAGGAAACAGCGGCGGTGGCGGCGCCAGCCTCTGGCGGCGGTCGAGGCAACTGGGGAGGGGGGGCGATCGCGATTTTTTTTTTTATTTTTTTTTTTATTTTTTTTGATTTCTGATTTTAATTCGGGGGGGGGGGGGGTTATTATAAAGAAGAATATATATTAATTTATATTTTTAATTTAATTTTATCTTCAAAAAGTTACTTTAGAAATTCGAACTCCTTTTTGAGCCCACCGACTGTCGTCCTTAGGGTAATACCCCCATTCCGAACACAATGGGATATGTATCCCAAGCTGATTCGATCGTTTCAATTAGTTTCCGTTGAATTTACATTTAAATCACTATATTGAATTTTAAACGTACATTCCAAATTACCGGGGTCACATACTAACTCTAAAAATTCCCGAAAAATATTTTCTAGCTTCGTATTGACGATACGGTCCTAATAAAACTAGTTTCGTCGAATTCTGAGACCGTTAGAAAAATGGCCAATTTCCAGTCGATTAAAATCAACTGAAATGGTCAAAACACGTTTTCCTTTGCCACGCTCACATATTGATTCAAAAAATTATAAAATTTGAAACCTAGCAATAATTTGACATCACGGACCCAACAAAACTGGTTTCGTCGAAATCCGAGGTCGTTTGCAAAATGTCCATTTTTAAGGGCCTGAATTCCATAGCGACTATTCAGAATTTTCAACTGGACATATCTTTTGATTCTCGCTACGAAATTTTGATTGGTCGGATTCGTTGGAAAGATATCATCAATTAGATCCTAATGTTTTTGGTTTCACTAAAATCCGGATTGTTTTGCACCCGGTATGTTCAATTGAAGTTTGAAATCGAATTATCGAACTACCGCGCCATTTTCAATTCCTTTATAATTATATATAATTATTTATATTCTATCGACGACGTATATAAATATATACATCGAATTCTATTCAAAACAAATTTCTCGTCGATATTATTTAAAATAATTCATTTTAAATATTCAAATTCAGCTAAAATTGCCAAAATAAAAATTTCAAACTGGCTCGCATTTTTGGGTTATTACAACGTCCTTTGTTGATGTCCACAAAAGGAAAGAGAGAATTCCCTTTTTGTTTTTTATTTTATTTTAATTTAATTAAAATTGTATCCTTAAATTAAAATATTCCTTGACTGCTAACTCCTTTCTGAACCCAACAACTGACAATTCTAGGGTAATACCCTTGTTGCGGACACACTGGGATAGGTCACGAAGTCCAATTCGATCATATGAAGGAGATATTAATTTAAATCAATATAAATTAATTTAAGACAATTTAAATTCTGCGATAATAAATTAATATTATTATCGTTATAAATTCAAATGAAATTTCCCATTAATTATTTGAACTATTTTCAATTCAAATTAAAATTTGAATTCAACAAAATCCATTTTCGTATTTGTTATTTAATACATTCGATTTTAAATCGAAATTGATTATTAAACTAATAACATAATATAAAATTCCATTTATATTATCCCCCCCCCCAATACTTAAATCCATATTAAATATTTAAAATTAACCCATAAGGATCCGGGTCATTACAATCTTCCCCACTTAAAATAATTTCGTCCTCGAAATTGCTAAGGTAGAAAAAGTGCTACAAACCCATTTATCTTTTCAAAACTTATTTATGTTGATACTCAACATTTCAAACTTCAATACGTAACTCTCTTTCAAATAAATCCCTATTCGATAACTCCTCCCTTCGAATAACTATATTCGATAATCTCTCTTTCGAATAACTAGATTCGAAAACCTTTCTTCGAATAAACTATATTCGATTTACTCTATTCAATTTACTCTTATCAATTAACTCTATTGGATTTAACTCTTTTCGATTAACTCCATCAAATAACTAAATTCGATAACTCCTTTCGAGTAATCAATATTCTATAACTCACTTCGATTAAACTAATCAATAACTCTTTTCGATTAAACTATAATCGATAACTCCTTTCGATTAACTAATAATCGATAACTCCTTTAATTCTATCTGAATAAACTAATATTCGATTTAACTCCACTCGCTTGACTCTAGATCCCAGCGATCACAATGGTTACGCCTGATTCCCTCAGGAAACATCCGACCGCTCTAGGCTATCTGCAGCCCTGCGAATTACGCTAGCAGTCGTACGAAATGGCAACTTATCCTGAGTAACTTTGTTTGACTAACTATATTTCAATAACTATATTCGATCAACTTTAATTGAATAACTAACATTCAATTAAATCCTAATTCGATTAACTATGTTCAATTAACTCTATCTGGTTAACTCTTAATTTGAATAACAAATATTCGATAAATTCTAATTGAATAACTAATATTAAATTAACTCTACGGATTAACCCTAACTAATTAACTCTAACTGGTTAATTCTTACTCTAATCGATTTATTTTAACTCTAATCGATTATTTCTAACTCTAATCGACTTCTCCTATTCGAATAACTCCTATTGGATAACGTTTATTCATTTATAAAGATTTACTTTTAGTAACGGTTTTTCACTTTATAAATGTTCTCTTTAATAACGTTACTTCACTTATATAAGTGTTGTGTACCCCTTCTATTTAAAACTATCGGTGTTAAAAACCAATATCTCTTCTCTATATAAGTTCAGACTTAAATATTCCGCTTATCGAATGATAAATATTTAATTTATAAACTGTTATTTATAAATTAATCGTTTCTATTTATCTGTTAAAAACAGATTTCCATTTTCTATTCATCTTCTAAATATTCCTTTGATTAAATTCTATTTATTTAATAAATATCTCATTTATAACATTCTATTTATTTTCTATAAATAAATATTTCCATTGAATCTATTTGTAATTGTTTTACAAATATTTCCTTCTAAATTCTATTTGTAAATGTTTTTACAAATATTTCTCCTTCTATTTGTTTGCACATAACTTCATTTGTATTTGTTTTACAAATATATTTCCTTTACAAATATATTTCCTTTACATTGATTTTACTTAATTTATTCATTTCGATCCATTTAACTTACTTAAGTTAAATTTAATTTCAATCATTCAAATTCCCATTAACTAGTTGCTAATTAACCATTTTGCCTATTTCACCCTTTTTATTTGAATATAACTTGTTCAAATATATGTCAACTTAATTATAAACTAATCTAATTATATTTTCTACTCGAGTTATATATTCGATTTCGGATATAAATTCTCAATCCCTTTCACTTATCCAAAAACCCAATTTCGATTCAAATTTCCTTTAACTAATTATTCTCCAATTTAGTTAATTCTATTTAACCGTTTAAAATATGATTTTTGTCTTAAAAATCATTTCACTTACTTCACTGGAGTTCATATTTATTTTATATCCCCAATCTGGATTTTTCTAATGCCAATTCGGATTTTATTTCCTAAAAATCCTTGTATTTATTTAATTAAACCGTTATGGTTTTATAATGGTTCTGGCACTGCTTTTCTAAAATTTTGATTTTGACATAACTCAAAATCTATACGACGAAATCCAGATTTTTCTCTTTCATTAGAAAACTATTATTCAACCGGTCCCGACGATTCTAGTTTCAAAGAATTCCGACTTCAATTGAATTCTGTATACTAAATTGAAGTTCGAATCGCCAATTTACGAACTGCCGTGCTACGGCGAGCTCGTTTTAATTATATTTATAAATATAAACGTTTTAACTTTGTTTATAATAAATTCAACTCCATTCTAATATATTTTTTTTTAATATATATCAAATCCATTTTTCCATTTCAACATAATATTCCCGATCTATTTCACTTCTAATATTCAAATCCTATATATTTACAATATTCAAATTCCATTTGAATTTCTTTATTCAAACTCTATATTTGAATTCCTTCTATTCAATTTCTATTTGAATTTCTTCTATTAAAATTCTATTTGAATTCCTTTGTTCAGTTTCTATTTGAATTTCTTATCTTCAATTCCTATTTGAAATCCTTCATTCAAAAACCCATTTCAAATCCCTTATTCAAATTCCATTTGAAATCCTTTATTCAATTTCTATTTAAATTCCTTTGTTCAATTTCTATTTGAAATCCTTGGAATTTAAATTCTATTTTAACTCCTTTGAATTCAAATCCTATTAAATTTCACTTTGAATTCAAATTCTATTTAAACTCCTTTTATTCTAAAATTCTATTTCAAACTTTATATTTTCTTTGAATTCTAATATTCAACCTCCACTTTATATTCTTTTTGAAATTCTATTTAACCAAATTCCATTTGAATTTTAATATTCAAATCTCTATTTGACTTTTCTTTATTCAAATCCATTTGAATTCCTTTGAACTCAAATTCCATTTCAATTTTTCTTATACAATTTCTATTTGAATTTTCTTTATTCAAACTCATTTGAATTCCTTTGAATTCAAATTCTATTTCACTTCTATTTGAATTATATATATATTCAAATTCCTTTATTTTACTTCTATTTGAAATCTACATTCCAATTCCCATTTCACTTCTATTTGAAATCTATATTTCAATTCCAATTTCAAAATTCCTTTGAAGTAATATAAATATATACATATATTTATATATATCCCAAATTCAAAATATTTGAATTTTCAAACAACTTGTTTTCTTTTCAAACAAATTTCCATCCAAAAACTTTTCTAAGGCAGCAATTTATCACTTAGAAACTCGAAAATGAACACTGATGATGTTGCGACCATCATCAGAATTATTTTCCAGCCACTGAATGAGTTCAGTGCTATATTACTTGACATTCATTTAGAAAAATATTTTCCAAACTCCAAGGATTTTAAATTCTTAATTCTGGTTTGAATTCAATTTCAATTTATCTCATTTGTATATTTGATTTCATATACAAATTCCATTGGTTATATATATAACTATTTCAGTTTTTATAATCTAATTTGATTATAATCCTAACAATCAACTTAACTATTTAAAAACAATATCATGTCCAATCTTTTGTTCAAGTGTTTATAAACTCCTATCGACATCGTGGCGTCCCATGATTCGATCAGAATTCATAAGCCACTCAACAGACCAGTCAAAACAATATAAAACAGTTTTTATATCAAATAACAAAAACGCTCTCTCGTATATATATACACTCAACTCATTCTAGGATACTACTGATCCTATCTCTAATGAGCACATTCCAACAAGCCTAGGTATTCGCTCAACCTAAGCGCTGATACCAACTGTAATGACCCCAGCACCACATTTTACGGCCAGCCTTTCGACTTCACAACCAACCCTCATTTTCGGGACATGTAGGGGTAAGAGTCTCCCTTTCGCCACCTAACGAAAAGCGAGAACCCCCTATCATGCGACACATGCCCCAAGCATGCAACATGGACTGGTATGAGTAAACAGTTTAAAACAGTTTCAGAAAACTAAATGATATCTCATAAGACCACGCCGTATAACATGGAACGGGTTTTTCCCTTATGAGAATCCAAACACTTGATTTAACTTTATATCAAACTCTTTTGATATTATAATAGTGTCTAAATCAAGTAAATAACAATCTAGTGGAACGTTTGCATCTCACGTTCCACATATATAATATACAATCAAAACCGCAAGCACGTATTGGGTAATGAATTTCCAAATATGACAAGGTATGGAACCACCTTCCGCTGGTATATCTCTAGAGGAGAATACACCGAGTTCAACAAGAACATCTTGCAACTCAGCCACACATGACCGACCACTCATTTCGCTTGAGTGTATCAAATGTATATCACCAACGGTTGGGATCACCAACCGTTTCCCGAATGGGACAGCATCGACAATAGATTTATAGAAGTAAATGAAACTCTAAATCAGGTGATTATACAGCCTAATAGGTGCGACCTACATAGCCATGCTGCTTGCCCGATTTCTGTCATTTACCGGTTGATGAGACCAGAGGCTACGCTTTATCATCACACCAGATTCACTTCAAATGTCACATCGTCAGATCCATCGAAAATCACTAATTGATGTCTACAATAGTACATTACGTGTTAGCGAAAGAAGTTTCCTTCTCCGCTTCCACTCTTGGTACGGTTGAAGAAGTCAATGTACGTGACCTTTCTGGAAATACTCTGTCAGACATTCATCCATACAAGTCACCCAGGAACAGGATGAGCCGAAGGTACTATTCCTATTAATAGAAAAAGTCCTTGCACTCTACTCCATCTTCGATTATCTTTACATAATCTGATTCGCACGCTACTGCCAATACGGAGTGGTTCTTCGGATAATAATCCAACCAATCTCTCCATATTGACAACGATGGTCAAAACTTCGATAGTCTGTGATTTAACTATCGAATAAAACAAGTGTTTCGATAGTCGATGATTTAACTACCGAATAAACAAGTGTTCATCCAAACATCCAACAAATTAGTGAGCCTTTTATTAATATTTCATTAATTAAATCTCTTCTCTATTTCTTTATCAATATTTGTTAAACAAATATTTTCATATATCGCCTCCTTTATTTTCTAACTTTAGAAATATTTATTATTCTATTTCCAAGCTTACATTTATTTAGGTTAAAACGGATGTTGTGTAAAACATCGTTACGACAATCCAAATACTATATTCAACTAACTCTTATTCCACATTGATCTTCGAGCCTGAATCTTATTGTTTATTTGTTAATAGTGAAATAAATCAAGTTGGGGTATAACTACCTCTCAGACCTTGACTGAATAACATTTATAACGTCAAAACAGATGTGACTACTTACTCGAAAAATCAATACCATACAACTACTTCTTCACTTTTAAACACATATATACTTTCTCTTTCTATTCTTTCGAGATTTTATTCTTATACTTCCCTTTTGATTATACTATTCTATTTCTAAGTTCGTTTCCTTATCGACTTCTATATATGTTGATATATTGATTTCCAACTATCAAATTATCTTAAAAATATTCTAACTCCTTAAATTCCCGGAAAAATTCGCCATAACCTCCTTTGTACCGGGAGCATCGGGAAAATCCCCAAACTGCCACACAGGCCTTCTCCAATCAAAAAGAAAAAGAAAAGCCAAGCGGCTAGCCGATACGGCACATAAAATCTCATATGTGAATTAAATACATACCTTTTTGTCGGGCATTCTATTTATATACCTTCTAACACTTTATTCCAAACCTGTCTCCTGTATATTTATGCATGTCCAATCTATTTTAACTATACCAATCGTTTTAACTCAATTTGTTAATTAAATCTGTTACTTAACTTTTCAGTCTATTTCACCTTCATATTTGAACATGACATGTTCAAATATATTTTAACTGCATATTAACAAATTCTAATTATACTCATACTCTCGTTTCCTTATCGACTTCTTATTCAAATTCCAATTCAATTTTATTTGAATTCTCCTTATTTAAACCTCATTTGAATTCTAATATTCAAATTCTATAGTTTAAAGTCCATTTGAATTCTCTGCATTATTTATAAACGACGTTTATAACTTCACTTAAAATCCCCCATTATATATTTATAAACAAAGTTTATAAATTCAATTCAAATCCCACATTTCATTTATAAACATAGTTTATAAATTCCATACTTGTTTTATATATTCAAAAAAGTTAATATTTTTCCTAGCTCATTAAAAATTCAAATTCTATTTATAAAATAGAATTCCCTTTTCAAATCTCAAATACCCTTTTCGATATTTTTATAAATCAATATTCAAGCCCCAGGGATATTTTAAACAATCAAATCAACCAATTTTCAATCATTTGATTTTTAACACATCATATATGAATATATATATGAAATCAAACAAACAACAAACAGATAATATGTTTTTGAGGAATCCAGTTGGATTCCTCCAACCTGTTTTCCTGCATCCACAGATGTTAGTCAACATAGTAATACCCATCCTGCTTCGAGGCAGGATATCGCGGTATGAAGGTCATCCACTATCATAGCGTGGGGTGTATAAGGTAATCATCCCCTAATGAAACCGCGGGCATCCGCTAATGATACTGCGGGAATCCAACCAATCATCAACCCAATATATATGGATAGATCCTAAATAACTAATATATATATTTAAAACAATCAAACATCATTCAAGCAAGCATGATAATTATTTTTAACTATATAAAAATAATTCTGAATAAAAGGTGAGGTTTACTCACCGGTGATTTTCCCTTTGCTGAATATCCAGTAAAATTCCAACTTTAACGGCTACTAGTTGTCTCGACCGAATCCATTCAACATCTACGATTATTAAATTTTATTTAATGATTAATCGCTTACTAATTTAAATTAACATAACAGGTAAATAAATAAATTTATATATATTTTTAAACATTAAACCCTTATATACTAAATATTTACCTAAATAAATAATTAACAAGTTGAATCACTTAATCCCTTATTTTATTTATTTAAATATTTAAAAATTTAACTAAACTATTAAATAAATTATTCTATGTCTTATTAACTTTTGTAAAATGTTTTTACCTTACTGCCTATTTTCAGTCAACTTGCTTCCACCATCTATGAAAACGCAGATCCACCTTTCCCAAATCTCTACACCTCTCACCACTCAACCTGATTTCCCACGACTGATCACTCACGCCATCCACCATTTCAATAAAAAGAAACATGTTGAACTCTTCTCTAGTCGTACCCAGAACCAACGCCAATCCCTTCACCTCAATCGTGCTTCCATTCGGCTTCCTCCAGGTCAACCTTCACTGCAGATCGAACTCGACACCAATACAGACATCGCGACCCCCTATACTCCCCTCTGCACCCTTCCAAATCTGTTCGCATCCATCTATCCTTGTGTTACTCGATGCACGGCTGGACCAGCTTCTCGAAATCGAGCTTCCCAAGGTTACCGCGTCGAGTGAACTCGCAAGCCCCAAAATCTACAAATCGCGAGTGCCTCTCCGACCATCGAGCTTAAGAACGTCGCTCGAACTCAAATTGGTGTTCTCGTTTTTGTTTTAGGCTTTGAATCGATTTTTGATTTAGAAGGATTGGGGGGACTCGGCTATATTCATGAGAAATTGGGGCTTCAGATTTTATTTGATTTGTACTGAGGAAAATTCGATCAACAAGTAAGTAGAAGGGGGGACGGGATTTTAAAGAGGAAGGGTGTGGTTTTTTCTTTAAACAGCAAGGCCTTATTTTGTGGAGATAGAGGACTCAACGTCCTTTGTTGATGTCTACAAAAGGAAAGAGAGAATTCCCTTTTTGTTTTTTATTTTATTTTAATTTAATTAAAACTGTATCCTTAAATTAAAATATTCCTTGACTGCTAACTCCTTTCTGAACCCAACAACTAACAATTCTAGGGTAATACCCCTGTTGCGGACACACTTGGATAGGTCACGAAGTCTAATTCGATCATATGAAGGAGATATTAATTTAAATCAATATAAATTAATTTTAGACAATTTAAATTCTGCGATAATAAATTAATATTATCATCGTTATAAATTCAAATGAAATTTCCCATTAATTATTTGAACTGTTTTTAATTCAAATTAAAATTTGAATTCAACTAAATCCATTTTCGTATTCTGTTATTTAATATATTCGATTTTAAATCGAAATTGATTATTAAACTAATAACATAATATAAAATTCCATTTATATTATCCCCCCCCCCCAATACTTAAATCCATATTAAATATTTAAAATTAACCCATAAGGATCCGGGTTATTACAAACGTACTTTTAGAACTATTAGATATTGACTGACTGTTGTGTGTAGATTGGTTTATTGAACTGCTAGTCAGTTAGTTGAAATTATATATATATACCATTAAATATTGATGTTATTTATCAAAACAATTCATACTGAAACGAAGTAGATGTTAATTATATGGTTTAACATCTGTGATGCAGGGGAACAGGTTGGAGGAATCCGACTGGATTCCTCAACATTTATTTTACCGTTTATCATATATTGTGGTAT
The DNA here is from genome assembly GCA_030737875.1 of Allium sativum. Classification (NCBI taxonomy): domain Eukaryota; kingdom Viridiplantae; phylum Streptophyta; class Magnoliopsida; order Asparagales; family Amaryllidaceae; genus Allium; species Allium sativum. The sequence goes on along the minus strand of CM060913.1, from coordinate 180,851,115 downwards.
ATGCTGTGATATAAAATCGGTTATTGATTTTATATGTGTGGATGATTTTAATCATGTTTATACGGTATTTTAAATACCAAAATGAATACTGGAAAGTAAAAAGGGAAATTTCAACTGTGTATTGAAATAGAAGTTTCAAACGATTATTTACTTAGCAAGTAAATAGAAATATAAGGAAAGATGTTTACTTAGGAAGTGAATAGAGTTTATAAAGGGATATTTATTCAGAAACTAGAATAAATGTAAAAGGGGAAATATTTAGGAAATAGATATGATATTATAAAAGGAAATTTATTTAGGAAATCATTATAAGTGATTAAACGTTGTTATAGGAAATAATTATAAATGATTAAACGCTGTTATAAGGAAATCTTTATAAGTGGAGGAACGTTATAAAAAGAACATTTTTTTTAAAGTGAAGAACCGTTACTAAAAGTAAATCTTTATAAATGGATAAACGTTATTAAAAGGAGTAAATCGAATATAAGTTATTCGAATTTGAGTTAATCAGTTAGAGTTAATCAAATAGAGTTAAAGAAATAGAGTTGAACAATATTAGAAACTGACTAGAGATTGGTAAGTTGAATATTTTTCTGAGTGTTGATCTGATGTTGGTTTCGGCCTTCGGGGTTTATACTTAGAGAATTGTTCTCTTACTAGTTTATAGTTAGGGACTGATAGTTGTGGAAGAATAGTGATACGTGGATGAGTAATGGAAATGTTTTCCAATGTTAAATAATGTATATTTTCTAAATATAGAAAATAAGGAAATATGAATATATATATGTTTTTATGATTGGATCGATAATTCCATTTGAAATTTAGATCGTTGTTTGTACACCGACATGTTTTCATTTGATAGTTAAATCACAGACTATCAACTTTTTACCATATTTACGTTGTCAATATGGAGAGACTGGTTGGATTCTTATCCAAAGAACCACTCTGTATTGGCATAAGCGTTGCGAATATGCCGAAGAAAATGGAAGACGGAGTAAAGTGCAAGGGCTGTTGTATAAGTCTTAGATAACAGTGACTAAGATGGATGTACTGAATAGTGCCTTCGGTTTCGTTCAGTCCCAGAACGAACGTATATGGATGAGTGTCTGACAGAGTATTTCCAATGATCGAATGGATTGGTCTGTATAAATATATATGGTTGCAACAGATTTATTCCCTTAGCATAACATCCAGAATATTTTTGTAAACCGATTAGTGATTAACGGATTGGATAATGTGGCATTCAAAGTGATCGTGTTATCAATGAATGGAAGGTAATCGTAACCTCTGGCCTAAACATCCGGTAAATGACAAAAATCGGGCAGGCAGCATGGCTAAGTCGGTCGCACCGAAGTAGGGTGTATAATCACCTATCTAGAGAATATTCATTTGCCTCTTTAATCTATCAATGTTGTCCCATATATATATACGGGAACGGTTGCTGATCCCAACCGTTGGTGATGTACATTCGATACACTCAAGCGAAATGAGTGGTCGGTCATGTGTGGCTGAGTTACAAGATGTTCTTGTTGAACTCCAGTGTATCGTTCCTAGAGTACACTGATCGGAAGGTGGTTCCATACCTTGTCATAGTTGGAAATCCATTACCCAATACATGCTTGCGGTTTTGATTGTATACTATATATGTAGAACGTGAGATGAAAGCGTTTCTGCTAGATGATTATTATAGTGTGGTTGATAGACATTATTATAATATCAAAAGGTTTTTGATATAAAGATATTTTGGATTCTCATAACGGAAAAACCCGTTCCGTTATACGGCGTGGTCTTATGAGATATCGTTTACTTGTTCAAACTGTTTAAACTGTTTTACTCATACCAATCCCATGACTGACCCAGATTTTACTTTGTTTTGTTCTACCTAAACTCTTGTGTGCCTAAATTTGTACGGGCAGTCAAGTAGTTCAGGATTTTACAGATACACTTGGAGAGCTTGGAGCAGGAGGCTTCAAGATTCTATAGCTATTATTATTTCCGCTGTTGTTGTAAGTGTTGTACTCTGAAATGTTATTGTATACATATACTGTTTGTATTTCAAAAGTTATGTTATATTTTATTCGTTCCGCTGTGAGATTCGTGGTTACTCTGATGATGATGATGTTCTTCTTCTATTCTAATAGTTCTATCTTATCTATCCTCACCCTCTATCTTCTTTCTATTAATTTCTTGAATTTTCAGTGCAAATTTGGGGTTGGACTTGTATTATTTGGTCAGCTCAAATTGGACCGGATTTTCGGGTCATTACAACCCTGGTGTCACCTCATCACAGCATTCTAACCACATAGCTACATCTACAGTCAAGGCCCACCCACCTAGTGGTCACGCGCGGACCCAACCTCTTCGGACACAGCCTAAGACATTTGCCGCCGCACAGAGGACTACTAGGAGCACCTTATGTACCTCAGGAAGCCGCGTGCTTCCCCTTCCTGTCCTTTGGAGCCGTCAGAACAATCAAATGAATGTGCGCTCCCTTCGTGCCTTATAACACCTCAATGATCTACCTCGTTGGGTTAATCACCCTCAACCGTACGGACTGGTCTAAGCGCCTTACTTTAGCATGTTGCTAGACCCTATGTCTAAATATTCTTTACGCGCAAATCTCACCTCATCACGTTTCCAGTTAACTTGGTTATTCCAATTCATATTGAATTCTTATTCAAAATACCCAGATTCTCTTGCTTATTAATTTCATTCATACAACTTAATTCATTTAAGTTTATTAATAAGCCCACAACATGTTATTCTCTATATTGTGGCCCTAGGTCTGTAATCCACAATCCCTTTTTATCTTCTTGTTGATTTCATCATTACAATAACATGTTTTACTTAATATGTAATTAAGTATATCTAATTCACATGCTTTCTAATTAACATGTCACTTACCATTTATGATTAAATATAACTTATTTCATTTCTTAAGTTTTCCTCATCCTTTCTCATTTAATCATAATTCCATTTTACATTGTCAATACAACTTATCGCTGTTTACTCATTAACTTAGTTCTATTAACTAAGGCCCGTTAATAAGTTTCTCTACCCGTTTATTATAACCTATGTTATAATTTACTCTTGTCCTAGGGACAAGCCTAACCATTCTTATCAACGGGTTTAGATTTCCAAGCCTACAGGTTGCTTAATTTATAATTAAGTACAATTTCTTATACTTCATATATTTTCCCCCTTTTCTCAACTGGTTTTCAGCTTTCCCCATTTACTGATTAATTAATTTATAATTAAGTGTCCCTTAACTCAATTCACCAGTTATCCCATTCCCTTACTAGTTTATTATAACCTAAGTATAATCTTCACTTGTCCTTAGGACAAGTCTACCTATTATACAACATTTTCATTAATGTTATTTATTTATAATAGGTTATTATCATTTCCACAAGTTATGCTTACCCTAAAAGGTGCCTTTAATTACATAACTTTGTTATTTCTATAGGTTATGTATACCACTAGGTGTCTTTAATTACATAACCTTATCGGGCTAAGTTTGTCGGCCTATATGTAAATATTACCCACCCCTTACATTTGCCTAGCCCACCCACTGTCCAACCAATTTTTACTTAACCCTAATTTTAGTTCATATTCATACAATCCTTATGAATTAGATTAGGTTAAGTAGTCCAATTCATTACCATGTCCATTTGTGGTTTATAATGGGCTAGACCTCCCACATTAGGCCTACAACTTGTGGATGATGGATATGCTGGTCGGGTCTAGGAAGGCTTCTTCCACAAGTTGGGCTTAACATCGTTTGATAGCCTGTCTCATATTTGCGCACCTAGAGCACTCACATTAGGTTCAACATTAGTGGTTGCTGGATATGTCGGTCGGGTCCGGGCAGACTTCCACAACTAATGCAACCTAACCTCGTGTCATAAGTGCAATTACAATTTCTAACTGTAATCCTAGGCATTCATTATTAATCAATTATTTAAACCTATGCCGTTATAGGTGTTAATGCCCATTTACCCAATTATATTCATGATGCGTTATGTGTCTAAATTCATATTATTCGGATTATGCCAATTCATATTTTACATATGATCTCATTTGCGCCCAAATCATTTTTCTATACTTATGATCCAATTTAAGATCTTTAAACACAATTTGGTCGATGCCCCAAACCTATTTTTATTTGATTCTATGTTAACATGAATCCATATAGTCATATACTTACTCCAATTATTCCTTGTATATAATTGGGACAAACTTGTAAACTTTTTAGCACTCCAACATATCCAATATATGGATTTTTCCCACATGTTCAAATTAATATTATAACATGTAAACATTCCAACATTTCAAACTGATTCAATATATGAATTATTCATATTAGCAAATTGATGTTATATCATGCTAATCATTCCCCCAATTTAATAGATTCAACATATGAATTTCCTGATCTATTCATATTAACGTCTCAACTTGTTATAATAGCAATTTATTATTAAACTGGCAGTTTCACAATTTATAAAAAGGGGAATGCTAAACGATAGCCATAACATTATCTAAAGGCTATAGTTTAAACACACTTACCTTTCATGCTTTTCCCAAATTTTGGATCTGATCCGTTCTATCATCCATGGTTTTCCTTTCCCCTTTTAATTTGATTTGAAACCTAATAACGTGGATTGACTATTTTCTTTAAAAGAGAAGGGAAAGAAATTGGAAGAATTGAATAGATTGAATCAAGAAGTTTACCTTTCTTTTCACGTAATTCTGAACGCCTTTTAATAAAAACATCAATCTCTTCCCTCTAGATCTTAATTTAAGATTTTCTAATTTACAAATCTAAATTTCTGAATATGTTTGAGGAGATAGAGAGAGGGAGCGATAACAGAGCTCCAGCGTAGCTGCTGAATTTGGAGATTTAGGGTAAGGCCTAGAGTCTTATTTATAAGAGTAGCGAAGGAACCAGGACCCTCAGATCAAAATCTAAAACACCAGAATCGTCCACGTCAGAAAAGAAGGTTGTAGATTCGCGGGTGGGTCGACGCCTAGGTCGACCCCCCTTTGCGTGGGTCGACCCCTAGGTCGACCCCCTTGTTGGTGGGTCGACCCCTAACGGTCCATTTTCCCTCCGAACTTTCCCGCCCACGATTTTGATTTTTGAACTGATTTTTGAATTTTCTGGATATATTTATTATATATATATACATATAAGCTCCTTATATGTATACAAACTTCTAATGCTCATAACTTCTTCATACGGTGTCCGTTTTACACAAAACCACGTGTCAATTTTGACCAGAATTTCGAGACGGACGAATAGCGCAGTCCGTTTTACTTAATTCTAAATATTTAATTAAGTTATTCTTATTTTATTATCTTAAAAATATGGGGTGTTACAAAGATGGGATAGTTCAATTTCCTTACCACGCAATGAAATGGCCATTCACCAAAACAAGTGTATGCATGCACCGTGTACATGCCCAATTCCTGGCTACAGTTTCACATGTCAATGGTTCATGGTATCACCACACATTCGCTCAGACCATGCTAGTTATGAACACTGGAAAGAGTTCAAGTATGACCGATGTTTCAATGTTTTGACTGAGAAAGAAAACCCCATATGTTTCCAGACTATGGTAGTTATGAACACCAAAAGGACGGACTAAAACTGTAACGAATTTGGATGGTGAAGCTTCTGTTGAATTTTTCATGTATGTGCCACCAAACCTTTTGATTTAGATAGGGCACTTGAATTTCAAAATCAAAATGTCTTCAGACTCAAGAACATGTGATTAGGAGTATAATGCGTTATACTGGTATTTCACTTTTTGTTGCCATGACTAATATCATGGGTAATGCGTTTTAGTAAGTGATATGTTTTCGGACTCATTTATATATGTGTGTGTTTCTATATACGCACGCACATATGTTGCATGTTTAATTATATTTCATACACATACTTGATGATTTTGAAGTTGATGAAACTAAGAATTCTGATTAGAAAAAATGTTTCAATTCTTCAAGCTTGTTTAAACATGATTTTCTTTCTTATTCTTACTACCTGTGAAAGATTATATGATGAAAATCTTTGACGATTATGATTTTGTAACAATTTTAGCTCGTACGACAAATTTTTCATAATGTCATTTCATTTTCAAATAATTTTTACGTACGAAATGGATATATTGGTCATGACCAAATTTTGGTAGATTGATGCAGTAGGATGAAATGGTAATGAAAAGGGAAGCTTGAAACCGGCTAAACAGGCTAATGGGTTATTGGGATCAATATGGAAAGGGACCCCCAATACTTGGGGTTAACTAAAAATAACCCAAACTCTAGATTAATAATGGGAAGACACGTGAAACTTCGGATTAATGGTGTCAATTTGTCCTAGATAATGTTATAATATCTGAATAACTGGATATTTGAATTTAAAGTTAAATGTTTTATATATAGTTTCCAAAAGTTATTATATATGTTTTGTATAATTAATAAATTATTTTGAAGGCAATTCGACTTGATTCTAAATATAATTCGAAGTTTGGTCTGAATAGAACTAGTCACGCAGGGGCGGTTCGCAAATTTCAACCGTTGACTTCAAATTCATCCAAGGGATGAATAGGATGTGAATGGGATAATGATTTGAGTAAAAGAATAATTCAAAGTGGAATCAGACTCAAGATAACCTTGTATACCTATATTGGTTTTAAAGATGCGCTAGCTATGTTAGAAAGACTGGGTGTTGTAATAACCCGGAAATTCTGAGCCAATTTAAAATTTTTATTTTGGCTATTTTAGTGAATTTTGAATATTTAAAATGAAATATTTTAAATAATATCGACGAGAAATTTATTTTGAATAGAATTAGAACGTATGTATTTATATACGTCGTCATTAGAATATAAATAATTATTTATAATTATAAAAGGAATTGAAAATGGCTTGGTAGTTCGACAATTCGATTTCAAATTTCAAATGAATGCACAGGATTCAAAATAAATCGGATTTTAGCAAAACTAAAAATATTAGAATCTATTTGAGAATATATTTCCAACGAATCCGAAAAATCAAAATTTCATAGCAGGGATAAAAAGTTATGCCCAGTTGAAAATTCAGAATAGTCGCTATGGAATTCTGGTCCTTAAAAATGGAAATTTTGCAAATGACCTCAGTTTTCGACGAAACCACTTTTGTTGGATCCGTGATGTCTATTTATTGCTAGGTTTCAGAATTCATAATTTTTCGAATAAATATGTGAGCATGGCAAAGGAAAACACGTTTGACCAGTTTCAGTTGATTTTAATCAACTGGAAAATGGCCATTTTTCAAACGGTCTCAGAATTCGATGAAAGTACTTTTGTTAGGACCGTATCGTCAATACGAAGCTAGAAAATGTTTTTCGGGAATTTTTCTAGTTAGTATGTGGCCCCGGTAAATTGAAATGTGCGTTCAATTTCAATATATAGAGTTATATTTGGATTTTGACGAAAACTGATCGAAACAATCGAATCAGCTTACGATACATATCCCATTGTGTTCGAAATGTGAGTAATTAGCAATAGACGACAGTTGGCGGGTTCGATTTCGAGGTCGAAATAAAAAGTTGCTTTTTGGAAATTAATAAAATAAAATAAATAAATAAAACCCTCACCCCTCTCTCCTATACCCTCAGCCCCCACCCCTCCCCCCGTTATTCTTCAGGAAAAAAAAGAAATCGAAAGGAGGAGGAGCCGTCGCTCCTCCGATCAGGGCGTCGTTGCGCCTCCTGGCACGCCGCCCACGGAGCGAGAGCCCCCCTCATCTTCTTCTCCTCCTTCTTTTCCTCCTTCCTCCCTCCTCGAGTTAAACCGCAGCCCCCCTTATTTCCCCCAAACCGACGCCTCTAGCCACCACAGCCGAATCTGATCCCCACCTGACCAGCGCACCACCCCGCGCCACCTACACCCCAAGCCGCCGCCCCCCGACCGCCAGCGCCGCCCGTGGGGCCCCGGCAAGTAAAACCCCGATTTTTCTTGTCTCCGGTGACTACATTCCAGTCTAGATCCCTTCTAGCCTCTTCCCCGAGCCTCCTCCAACTGTGGTGAGAGTTTAATTTCATTTTTATTTGTTTAAGTAATTAAATATGTGATTTTTATATAGTAGAAATATTAAAGATGTGATTTTTATATAGTAGAAGTAATTAAAGATGTGATTTTTAATATGATAAAGTTATGATTTTTTATATCATAGGAAGAATAAAAATATGGTTTTATATAATGTAGAGTAGTAATAAAGATGTGATCTTTATAGAAGTAGAAATGTAAAAATACGATTTTTATAGTATAGAAAGAATAAAAATACGATTTTTATATTATATAGATAGTAAAAATTTGATCTTTATATATGTAACGAAATAAAAATCTGATTTTTATTATATATACGTTGAAATAGAAACGTGATTTTTATAGTGATGAAATAAAAATTCGATCCTTATATTAGAAGTAGATATAAAAAATATAATTTTTATATAGGAAGGAGCATTATAAAAATATATTCTTTATTGGAAGAAGAGCGATATAAAAATATAATTTTTATATAGAGAATAGTGTGATAAAAATATAATTTTTATTATACTACTGGCAAGGTATAAAAATTGAATTTTTATCTATATAGTAGTAGTATAAAAATAGAATTTTTATCTATATAGTAGCAGTATAAAAATAGAATTTTTTTTCTATATAGTAGGGGTATAAAAATGTGATTTTAATCCATATAAAGTGATTATAAAAATGTGATTTTTATATATGTAGTGGCTACGGACGATGAAATTGACAAAAGGCGAGCACGACGAAGGCTTCTACATAAGAAGAGTCGTGGTGTTTGGTTTCGCGAATCGGTGAGAACTCCTCACTTTTAATTTATTTTCTAGTTTGAAATATATATTAGGATGTAGACGGTGCTTAGCAGCACCCGACACCCATCGTCCACAGACCATGGATGACTTGTTTGTTTGATTGTTGTGTTGTGAAATTTGATTGTGTGATGTGGAATGAAATAAAATATTTTATAGTGGAAAATATTTTATAGTTAAAAATATAATTTTTAACGTGTATATAAAATAAATAGTTATAAACAAATCGGATGATTTGTTTATACACACTGATTTGACTGATATTGATTGGGACGATAAATTTTACACATCGCCCAATTGCACAAATAAAAATATGTGTTTGTTGATTTGAAACCCCACATGGGTATTGGGATGATATTTGGCATACACTAATCCCAATTATTTAGCTGTATGTCGATCGATGGGTCGACAGACTGTGTAAGCGTTAATTATTGATATTTAATGCTTATGCAGTTGTGTGGTGCACTCTGGATGAAGGTTGATGATTTATCGTTGCTGTTATATACATTTGTTGTATGAAATACATATAATTGACATTATATGGTATTGATTGGGCCTCATTCTAATTTGAAAAATAAAGAATGAAAATTCATGTGTTGAATAGAAAATAAATTCATGTGTTGAATTGAATAAATATTCATGTGTTGAATAGAATAAAGTTTCATGTGTTGAATAAAAGCCGTGTTGATTAGATTGACGCCATTTTGACGTGAACGATATTTATATCGATTTTATTCATTTTTATAATGAATATAGAAAAGAAAGTGATTTCAAAATATAACGTTTTGAAAATATTATCATTTGTATATCGATGATGTGGAATATTCAATTTTCATTAGAAATTGAATATGAAGTTGAAATCGGTTTGAAAACGAATTTAAAACGATTTATAAAATACATTTGGAAAGGAAATCAACTAAATATATATAATATATATATTATATATATAATTGCCTGAATAGAACGCGTCGTGCTTTGGCAGTTCGTGAATTTTGACCATTGACTTCGAATGGAAATTGCGGGAGATCCGACCGTCGGATTCTCCTAAAATCAGAATCGTTGGGTTTGTATCGAAAAGAGCTTTCTAACGAATATTAGAGATTTGAAATCGAACGGTTGGATTTAGAATTATGTCCAAATCAAATTTGGAAAAGGTTGCTGTAAGTAAAGTTCGATGGCCGATGATGCAAATCGACTGTACGGGTCTTGATAAAATTATTAAAAGTAGTAATAATTTTTGTAAAATCATAAGAAATGATTTGTGAAAAATTCGGATGAAAATATCCATATTTGAAAAGACAAAAATAGATTTATATCGAAATGAACTAGTTTTGAACTAGAATAATAATTTATTTTTAAATAAATAAAGTGGATTTGAAATGGTTTTGAAAATAATCAGAATTTCCAATAATTGAATTGGAATGGATTTGAATTGAAATTGTCTTTGGAATATTCTGATGTTGGATTTCATGATTATACAGATATTGTTAGGGAAATTTGAAAGATATATTTATATCGTTATTTCAATTACGATATTTGTTGGTCGTAGAATTTGATATTGAATATAAGCCGATATATTTTCTATTCAGAGCCTTGTATTTTATTTCAAATGGGATTTGGGTTTGTCGTGAATGGTGTCTTCATTAACACTGTTCTTAGACCCAACGGAGTTAAGAAAATCAGAAACTAACTGAAGATTAGTTAAGTTGAATGGTTTCCTGGGTATTGATCTGATGTTGGTTTCGGCCATCGGGGTTATTACTTAGGGAATTGATCACTTGCTAATTTACGGTTAAAGGATGATGGAATAGAACGTGATTTGGGTTTATCGTGAACCATGTTTTAAATGACATTGGTTCTTTAACCCAGTTAAAGACATGATATGATTTCCCAAGTTAAATAATCATTGGTATTGATTTTTGGGAAGATTAAAACCAAGTGGAGTTTTAATGAATCTTTAATTAGATTGAAATGATCGAGAATGGAGTATCACCAATTTTGCTCCAGGCGATAGTTAAATCTTTAATTAGATTTGAACGTGAAATGGTAATTGAATTTACCGATAACACCGTGGTGTTAGATATGAAGTATTACCAGTTTTACTTCATGGGATGAATAGGTTGGGATTGGGAAATAAAATAAATAAATGATTACTTCAGTGTGGTTCGCTAATCCCGACTAATTTGAATTGACATTCAAAAGAAGATTAAAGAATAAATTTAAAGAATTTATCATTGATAAAATTAATGGGAACCTTTCCCAAAGTATAAGAATATTTGAATAAAAGAATATTTTGAATTGGAATGAGGCGTATGTTGTGTTTGTGTAACACTTGTTTATTATATACGCGAGTTATTCAGAAAGACCGGGTTTATCCCATTCTGAATAACTGATTCGACGTGGTGTCGAGGATGAAGATGGTGGTCGAAGACTGGAGCTCTTCACGTCGTTTGGGTGATTTCTGATGATCTTGATTGGGCCGTACACCCAATAAGAGGGAATCAGTTAGTGATCGTCCAGACGTACTTGGAGATCGATGGATATGCGGGGTACTAGGTTCCTCCGGTTTCGATCAAACCCAGAACGAACTTGTAAATGGACTGTGTGTCTGACATTGGATTTTATTCTGTTTGATTGATTTCTATTAAATATATATCTGTTTGGCGGCGGAGAATTTATTCTCTTGCTTAACGCCCTTCTCTGAGACGTACGAGCTCAGGGGTTATATATTGATGGATATCAAACGCATGGAGTGAATTGCCAGTGTGGCATGCCTAAGTGGAAAATGATCAAGGCTTCTGTTGAAAAGCAGAGTCTTGTGGTTGATGATCAAAGCACAGCATGTGTGGCATAGTTTTGTGTAGCGTTGATTCGCGAGCCTCACACCCCGCTTGTGAACCAGAAACGGGAGAGGACCTCAGGGATGGCATGTGTTTCTTTCTAGCTAGAAGTGGCGTCAGTGGTTTTACACGCCCTAACGAGTTTGACTTATGTGGTTGTTGCTGTTGCGAGGCGCCTCGGATATATTGGTGATTGTGTGGAGCCGATGGAGTCATTTGGCTCATTTACGCCCCCAAAGGGTGGGGAAACACAGTGTTCAGGCATTTTAATCCACATCGGTGGACCGGCCCTGACGATCCAAGGTGCAGTCGCGGCTGTTCCTGTGACATGGTAGGCTAGATTGGCTCGAAACGGTGAGGACGATCCCTTGCCTCGATTCACAAACAGAAATCCAATTTCCAATACGTGACTTTGCGATTTTGATTGTAGAACCTATATATGGAGTCATAGTGGGATGGGGCACTTATGCCTTCTATGATTGATACTTATGATTTGAAATTGTGTTGACACTATACACTTATAGTAATAATAAAAGATGAAATTTAGCGTATCAAGCATGCTTTGGCTATTATAAGGTAAAACCCTATCCTCCAGCTTGAGTTGCATTGTGTGATGGGACCTGGGTCTTATAATAGCTTCATTGTTCTTTATTTAGCATTGCATTGTTGTTTTATGCACTGGTATTCTTGGGAGGAAACCCGTTCCGTATTATACGGCGTGGTCCCTTGATTTACCTAACTTTAAAATAAAGATTAATAACTGTTTTAGTTCTCACACCAGTCACATGACTGACCTGGATTTTATTGTTTCAACCAAAACTCTGGGTGCCCTTATTTTGACACGGGCAGCTAGTAGTTTTGGTCTTGCAGATTTATATTCACAGGAACCTGGTTTACAGCTGGAATGATATCAGGAAATCTCTGTATCCGTATATCCCTTCTAGTTGTGTATTGTATTATTTTCCGCTGCTATGTAATGTATTGTAATCTCTGATATTTTATAATGTATATTATTTGTTAATACTCTGTATATTCTTGTAATCTGATGGAATTGTTGTAATATGCAATGAAATGTTACTCTGTTTGCGTCCTTTTGTGTGTTGTTCTCAAAGCATCCGCTCTTTCCTTCATGGGGAAGTTAGGGGTCTTTATAGGTGTAACCCATTATGAATAACTATACGACGTGCATTGAAGATATTAAAGATGGTGTTTGTGACGACCTGCCTTTTTGCCCGGTTTTCATTGGTAATTAAACTTACTAAAACCATTCACAAAGACAGATTGTTAGCGGTACTTACACATTTTCATAAAAGTAAAAGAACTTTTCTAGTATCATTACAATAATATTATATCAGAGTTATAAGAAATATTAGATTATAACCGAAACACAGTGGAAAGAAATACAAATATATTCTCAGCAAAAGGAAAATGATCCAAAACATAGTTATATCCCTAATCTTGTATCCTGCTCTAACCAACTCCAAGGCCGAATCAGCAAATTAAACTACTAAATGCTCGTGTGGAAAATTAAAGGCACCCAGAGTTTAGGTGTAGGAACAATAAACTCCAGGTTTGTCATAGTGCTGGTGTGAGAATTCAAAACAGTTGTTTTTAGGGTTATTTTAAAGTTAGGTGATTCACTGGACCACGCCACTTAATACGAATGGCTTTACTCCATGTGAATAACAGTGCATAGAAATTCGCAATGACTTTTTGAAAAACGAAACTATCATAAGCTCGTCCTGCATCACACAATACAAGCGCACAACAAATGGACGAGTTTTGTCTTATGATAACAAAAAATTCTTTGATACATGAAAATCCATTTTCATATTATTATTAATGTATAGTGTGAAAAAACATTTCGCAAGTAATTATATCAATTTAGCCATCATAGGTACCATTATATTACGTTGACGTATAGGTATATAATCAAAACCGTAGGGCTCGTAGTGGAGAATTGGATTCCAGCCATGACCAAGGCCAAGGATCTTCCTTACCGAACTGTGGGAACGCCTCTAGAGGGACGTTCCCGAGAGAAATAGCTGATGAATCTCTTGTTAGCACGAGAGCGGGCCATCTCTATATACCGACTCCTTAGATGGGCCCGATTATGTCATTCCCCAGTCGTTACCAACCTTTAAACCTGAATCCCGAACCAACGCAACCACATAAGTAGTTTTCCATATAGATTAATACCTAGGCTCCATACCATGGTACACCTTTTATCTAGAAGGGAATGACCATACCCTAATGGGTGCGACCCACTTAGCCTTGTTGCATTCATCCTGTTTTAGGTCATTACTGGGTGTGAGGTTTGTCGAGGTCATGTTATACACAAAGCTATGCTTCAATAAGCCATGCTTTGATCATCACTAGCTCATCACTTAAGTATGTTATATCGTCCATTCATTACGCATAACTGATTTCTATCAATATATAGCCTCTAAGCTCATATGTCTCAAAGAAGGGTGTTAAGTTAAGAGAATAAATTCTCCACCACAACGCAGATATATATTACTAAAGACCAGTGCTATGTAGTCAATTACAACGTCAGACACACAATATATATAAGTCCATTCTAGTTCTGAATGAAATAACAATCCGGAATTCCTTCAAATACGTCCGGACTACTTTCCACTCAACCTGATATAAGATCCATCTGCGAATGGGAGCTACCCATTCGAGACATTCAGCAAACTGTCCCTTCGATGTGAAGGGTCCCAGTCTTCAATACTGTCTTCAATGTTTTTTCATTGCTCTATAACGTCGTATTGTTATTTGAAATGGTTTTCGGATATAAATCTGATCCGGTTTTCCCAAATAAAAAGCAAAATTTTAAAAACATAATTATGGATCACATAGGCTTTCAACCAAATCTCCTCCAATAATCAGTTAACCAAAACCTTTATAAATTCGTTCTTAAGTTATACGCGAACCTTTTTGGTTCATTAACTTATTAATCAAACTCGATTCCTTTGAAAATAATTTCATACCCGATTCCACTTTAAAAGGATCACAGAAATTCAATACTTTAACCTTAATTAAAAGATTATCGTTCTTTCCCAAAATTCTTATTTAAAAATTTTCTTCAAATCATATATTTGATCAAATCCCTAACTACAATATGAATTTCCACAACTCTATCTCATCTGGTTTTAGGAATTATATTATTGAAGACATTACAAGAAAAGTCAGATTTCTCAGCATCAATAGACAGTGTTTCCCCTCTTTGTCATCAAAACCAAATGTTGATATGTGATTTTAATGCATAAAACGCTAAGATAAATTAAAGCGGGAAACTATTTTTCTTCCCTCCACTCCTGCTAATTTCGGCCGCAAATTCCAAATAAAAATCCTAACTTTTACTCACTGATCCATTTACCTATTCGTTAATTTTCTCCTATCAATTTTAATTTCAATTCGCCTGCTCTAAAACCCACATCTTCCTTCATCCTTCGCTTATGATTTCAATTAAGCATCTCCGCCTTTTTACAAGCGAAGGAACCCCCAAACCTCCTCGAAACTGGTGAGTTTTTTTCTTAACCCTAGTTTTTAGTTGAATTCAAAAATGCGGAAGTATCTTATCTGATCGGACTTCATGTTCATCGATTTGTTGGTAGGTTTCTCTTCCAAGTCTGACGGCTTATTACACGACCAAAGGTAGGATAGATCAACTGACGAGGTGTTTGGCTTGCAAACGGGCTAAAGATAACATTAGAACCAACTGTATCGCTCCAGGGCTCATAAGAACTCCGCTTGTTGAAGAGGTAATACATTCTTATTTTTCTGCTTCTTTTATTAAGATAAAATGCATAGCTTATACATGATATGTGATATATCAGTATGATTGTGCATTTTGGTAGCTGTGGGAGAACGAAGAGGTGGGAGCACGAAGAGGTTTCAGCATAAATAATTCGAGGTGTGTAGATTCAGTTTTTGGCATGTTAAATTTGAAGACTTGATTTAGGATTGATTAAAAAAATATCTGGCAATTGCTGATTATTATATGAAAGATGTAAAATGTTGAATGTGCGTGAGGCTTCACTGAGGCTTCATCTTTTTTTTTAATTTATAATATTATATGTACATTTGGTAAAATTTAACATGGTAGTCATTTAGTCACTTAGTATGAATTATTGAAGGCGTTAGCATCGAAAACTTCAGTGATTGTTTACCGCATTGCTTCCTTTAAATGTGGTCATTGCGGCTTGCGTTTTACAGTAGTAAAGTTACTATTTATAAGAGCATGAAACTAGCAGTTCAAGGTGCTGTGAAAGTGCAGCATGTGCAGAATATAAAATATCATAAACCAATCCAAATAGCCTTCTACTACTGTATGTATTTTTCTATGCCTTTTTCTAACCAATTAAAGACTCACGGTTGAATCTGTTACTATCACGATTACGTTATTTGATGGACTCTAGAGAGGAAGTTTTGGTGCAGCCATAAGTAATATGATAAATCTGGCAAAGAATATAATTTATGATACTTAGTACCTCTTCCAAAGTTTAACATTACTAAATATATGTTTCTTGGTAGAGGTAATTATTTAGAAATATTTTGATCATCTATCCATGTTGTTGCAATTTATAAATAAAACAGTGCACAAAAGTTTTAATTCCTTTTGTGCTAATAACTATTTTTAGTGATACATAATTATAGCAGATGTTTATATGTAATATTCAAATCATTATAATTAATAAATGGGAGTAGCCAGTTGTCTAAAACAGTGCTTGCTTTGATGATTTGTTTAACGCATCTATCAATATTTTCTACATGTTTTAAATAATAGTAGTATATTTTTGCATACTCTCAAGTAGTTTTTCCCTTTATAACATTCATGATCTAGTAGACATCAGTTGCTGGAAAGAAGGACACATTTCCTTGATGTTGTCAAATGGTAATTGCAAATATTGTTTCAAGTTATTTTACTCGTTACTGATTTTTTATAACAACATAAATCAGAATGCTGGGAAAAATTATGATCATCTATTATATTTTAAATACATGCCTATACGGGCACATGTTTTGGAGGAGATAACCGAGAACTCGGTGTCAAGGATGATAAAGAAGTGCTTCTCATGTTGATTAATGTGATTTTTTGTGCAAAAAGGCCATTGTGCTCCTTTACAATATCAACTTGGGTTCAGGGTAAGTTAATACGTTGGAATGTTACTAACGCTGACATATAAATGAAAGAATTGATGTTTTGTTGACTTGACCTATTCTTTTCCTCGCTCCCCCCTTTTCTAATAGATATCATCGGAATTAAAATGAGATCGTATGGTTATATTTTTATCCTTTCCGTCGTACCTATTTACGTTGGCATAAATTATTAAGAAGCTACAATATTATAGTTAATGGTTGGAGTTACTGTATTAGCTAACTAAATCTTGGTTTTACCCTTTTATAGTTTAAACCAAGTAGATTATCTACTGTGTCAGAGTTCGATAAAGATATCATTATATTAACTGATGTCAACTGATCATGTTTCATCATTACCATGTTTAGGTTTTTATTCATGTTTAGTTACATATGTTTGTGTTCATATAGGTTGCAACGCTTCGATGATCAGGACAATGCATAGGTTAAACAAGAGAAGACATTCTTACTTATGGAAAATCTACAGAGGTCAGTGCTATATTGAGACGACCCCATTTCCTGTACAGACGGAGACAAGGGTAATCTTTGGAATATAACACAGAAATAGATAATAGCAGAACAGAATTAAATAAATACCCCAGATAATGAACAATAGAATATATTGGATAAAAGTAATCATCAAAGTTACACAGTATATAGGATCATACTTAGTACAAATATAGTCCAACTATACATATATGTCAACAGCGGAAAAACAAACATAATGTACAATAGGAGCTGAACAGCATAAAAAGAGATAAGTGATAGAATCCATCTTCAGCTCCAGCTATCCAGATAAAGCCTGCTAAACCTGAATACAAGGCTGCCCGTGTAGAAAAAGGGGTACCCGAGTTTGAAAGTGAAACACACTACGAGTCAGTCATGGGATTGGTATGAGAAATCTACTCAACACATTTATAATATGGCTAGTCACAGGACCATGCCACTTTCGTGGAACGGGTTTACTCCATTGGATTGCCAATGCTCTAAAAAAAATCATTCTTTTAAACATCGCGATGCTTTTTATAAAAATGAAGCCTTTATAAGACTCAGTTCCCATCACACAATGCAACGCAAACCGGAGGATAGAGTTTTACCTTATAATGGCCAAAATATGGTTGATACGATTAAAACAAAACCAATTGATATTATTACTAGTGTTTACATGTTTCAAAAACAATTTCGAATCATAACTATCAATCATAGACGGCATGGGTACCATATATCATGTCGCCATATATATATATATATATATATATATATATATATATATATATATATATATATACAATCAAAACCGCACGATGTCGTATTTGGAAATTGGATTTCCGTCATGAACCAAGGCAAAAGATAGTCCATACTGACTTCGGGACTCTCTAGCCCGAGCCTCAGGGTCAGAGCGCATCGACCCTTGGATCGTCAGGGCCGGTCCACCGATGTGGATTAAAATTCCTGAACAATGTGTTTCCCCGCCCTACGGGGCGTAAGTGAGCCAACGAATGACTCCATCGGACCCGGATTGTCCGATCAAACCGAGGCGCCTCGCAACAGTAACAACCACATAAGTCAAACTCGTTAGGGCGTGTAAAACCACTGACGCCACTTCTAGCTAGAAAGAAACGCATGTCCTCCCTGAGGTCCTTCCTCCCGTTTCTGGTTCATACCGGGTGTGAGGCTCGCGATTTCACGTTATACACAAAGCTATGCCACACAGGCGGTGCTTTGATCATCTCCACAAGACTTTGCTTTTCAACAGAAGCCCTGATCGCTGCATCTTAGCATGCCACACAGGCAATTCACACCGTGCACTGATGGCTATCAATCACACGGAATAAATTCCAATGACAGACACACTGTCCATTTGCAAGTCCGTTTTGGGTCTGAACGAAACCTATGGCACTATATACCTCGCAAACCCATCGATCACCACGTACGTCTGGACGATCACCACTCATTATCCATATTTCGGGATGCCTCCTAATCAGGACCTCGGTTACCATCCAAACGAGGTGAAGATCTCTGGTCTTCGACCACCGTCTTCATCTTCGATTTCTTATCGTCGATTCAGTTGTTCAGAATGTGATAAACCCAGTCTTTCTGAGCAACTCGCGTATATGATAAACAAGTGCAACACAAATACACTTACGCATCATTTCAATTCATTAGTCACTAACCGTCAATCAGTAAGAGAGCGATTTCCCAAATATTAACCCCGAAGGCCGAAACCAACATCAGATCAATACCCAAGAAACCATTCGACTTAGCCAACCTTCAGCTAATTTCTAAATTTCACATCCATATCGTTTATAATATTTTATAACGATTTATCGCTATTTTTATTTATTTTAAAATAGCCAATTTATTCAAAACGACGCTTCGGGCCATAACGCGGCTGTGGCGCTGTTTTTCTTCATATTTGATTTACACATATCTGAAAATCTAACCGTTGGATCTCCACAAAATTTACATCATTAGAAAGATCGTTTCAAAACGAATCCAACGGTTCCAGTTTCGGGAAAATCCGACGGTCGGATCTCCTGGTACAATCGTTTGAAGTTTCGATTTCAAAATACGAACTGTAGCGTCGTTATTTGATTAAATATAATTATATATATATATATAATCGATTCTGGTGCTGTTTTTCTTCTGATTTGAATTAAACATTCCAGACAATCCAATCGTTGGATTTTTATAAAGTTGGTGTCGTTGGAAAGATGTTTCCAAAGTGAACCCAACGGTTGCGATTTCAGGAAAATCCGATGGTCGGATCTCCCACATTAATAGTTTGAAATCACGGTTTCAAAATACGAACTGCAGCTTCGTTATTCTATATATTTCAATTCTATTTATATTTATATATATATATATATATCGATCCTTCGATTTCAAAACTATATGAATTTCACACATTTGATAAAAGTGATATTTTTATCTAACTGTCTTCTATTTCAACACTTCACTATTTTTAACAATTCATTTATATAATAAAAATGTGATTTTTATTATAAAACAATTCATTTCAAAACACGATTATTTTCTATAGTTCATATAGGTGATAAAATAGGATTTTTATTATAAAACCATTTATTTCAAAACACGACTATTTTATATAGTTCATATAGATGAAAAAAATATGATAAAACAATTTATTTCAAAACACGACTATTTTATATAGTTCATATAGATGATAAAAATATGATTTTTATTATAAAACAATTTATTTCAAAACACGACTATTTTATTTAGTTCATATAGATGATAAAAATATGATTTTTATTATAAAACAATTTATTTCAAAATATGAATACCACTCAACACATGAATTTCAATTCAACGAATGAATTTCGATTCAACACATGAAGGTTTTCAATAGTTTTTATATATAGATAAAAAGGTGATTTTTACATTTAAAACATGAATACCATTCAACACATGAATTTCTATCCAACGAATGAATATCGATTCAACACATGAAGGTTTTCTATAGTTCATATTGGTGATAAAATAGGATTTTTATTATAAAACCATTTATTTCAAAACACGACTATTTTATATAGTTCATATAAATGAAAAAAATATGATTTTTATTATAAAACAATTTATTTCAAAACACGACTATTTTATATAGTTCATATAGATGATAAAAATATGATTTTTATTATAAAACAATTTATTTCAAAATATGAATACCACTCAACACATGAATTTCAATTCAACGAATGAATTTCAATTCAACACATGAAGGTTTTCTATAGTTTGTATATATAGATAAAAAGGTGATTTTTATATATAAAACACAAATACCATTCAACAAATGAATTTCTATCCAACTAATGAATATCGATTCAACAAATGAAGGTTTTCTATAGTTTGTATATATATATATATAAAGGTGATTTTTATATTTAAAACACGAAAACCATTCAACACATGAATTTCTATCCAACGAATGAATATCGATTCAACACATGAAGGTTTTCTATAGTTTGTGTATATATATATATATATATATATATATATATATATATATATAAAGGTGATTTTTAAATTTAAAAACACGAATACCATTCAACACATGAATTCTATTCAACGAATGAATTTCAATTCAACACATGAAGGTTTTCTATTCAATGAATAAATATAGTTTCAACAAATGGAAATAATTCAGACACATGAATATTATTCAAAATTTCGGCAGCATAACGGCAGGGTAGTTAAAACCGGGACCATCCCTAGTACGGCTCCTCGCTCTACCTTAAAACCACGCAGTTTTTGACAATGGGGATTCATGGATCTAGTTCGCACGCAGGCGGCATGTATATTTATTTCATTTCCACAAACTAATCCTATGTGGTTTCAACCAAATATTTCTCAACCACAAACGGGTGTTTTTCAACCACAATCAATCAATTTCAACCACAAACAATTTCAATCAACCTTTCGCTATCAATCAATTTTCACACCAATCACAACGAATAAATATCGTCCATGGTTTGTGGACGAGGGGCGTATATATATATATATATATATATATATATATATATATATATAGATATATATATATAGCATTTCACTTCTATTTCAACACATATATAATTTTTACAATGCATATACAACTTATACAACGCTTATACAAGAGGTGTACAACGCTTATATAACTCATACATCAACTATATAATTTATACATCGTCGTTTTCCATATCGTTTATAACTTAGAAATCTCATATTGGGTTCCACTCCACTAAAAATAGCAGAAGGCTCAGAAAAATATGCGGTCTCTTCTAGAAGGTAGAAGACGTCCACACGAGTCCACTGTCACTTGTTTCACTAAATTTCGTCAACACACGAAAAAGATATGATTTTTCAAAGTTTGCAACGGTTTAAAGGTGTTAAAACTGTTGAAAATAAAACAAGCCGTATACCTCATTGTTTTCTTCAAAACTAGGTTTTCAAATATCGACTAATCCGTGAACCTTCAGGAGAATCAGACTTCGCAGCGTCGTAGAGCTCCGAGGCATGCATCCAACACCACCAGTGGCGTTCCGATCGATGCTGTCAGGAGGGCACGGCGGCGACCTGAAGGTCGAGACTTTCGAGGGTCAGATCTCCTCGAATACTCAATGGAAATTGGCAAACCTTATATGGATTTGTAGAGGGCATTAGGATCTTCAAAAAGTTTAACTGGAGGGGGGTCTAATTCCTCCTGGTTTGGTCGGAAAAAGGAGGAGAAGCGGTGAGAGTTTTCCACCGTCGAGAGCGCTGATACAGGGGTTTTTTTTGATTTTTTGATTTTTAAAATAATTATGAAAGAAAATTTCCTATTGGTCCATACTTTATTAAATTTTAAAATAGGGTTTTTGCACACAAACTCGAAATCAAACCCAACGACTGTCGTCCCTAGCGTTTTACCCCCATTCCGAACACAATGGGATATGTTTCGTAGGCCCATTCGACTGTTTCAGTAATTTTTCCTTCAAATTAAAATATAAAACATTTAATATTTGATTTGAACATACATTTCAATTTGCCAGGGCCACAAACTGATTCAAAAAATTCCAGAAATATAAATCTGGCTATATTTTGACGATACGGTCCTAATAAAACTAGTTTCGTCGAATTCCGAGACCATTTGCAAAAAGGCCCATTTCTGGTCGATACAATTTAACTGTAATTGATCAAAACACATTTTCCTTTGCCACGCTCACATACTAGGTTAAAAAATTATGAAATTTGAAACCTAGCAATAACCTCACATCCCGGATCCAACAAAAGTGGTTTCGTTGAATTCCGAGGTCTTATGCAAAATGGCCATTTTCGCGGCTATATAAATTCCATAGCGACCTTTCAGAAAATTCATTTGGCCATGACTTTTGCTTTCCGCTATGAAACTTTGATTTTTCATATTCGTTAGAAAAGGTATTCACTAATAGATTTAAATATTTTTGGTTTCACTCAAATCCGTTTTGTTTTGCACCCGGTACAGTCCGACAAAGTTTGAATTCAATTTTTGAAACTGCAGCGCCTTTGCAGGCCTTGTTTATAATTAGAATATATTATATTCGTTTTCAAACGTCGATTCAAACTCACTTTTCATTGTTATTGTTTAAAATATTTATTTTAAATATTTAAAATCCATTATTCTAGCCAATTTAAAATTTTTAAATTGGTTCAGATTTTCCGGGTCGTTACAATCTCTCCCACTTAAAACTTTTCATCCTCGAAAAGGAACAAAGTCGAAAGTGGTTTGATTAATCAGCTCTACGTTCGATCTGGCTTCCATTCTCCAACTTTTCAGTTTCTGAGAATTTTCAAATTCTTCAAAAATTTGGCTAACACCCGGAATTTTCGAAAAATTTCGCCATAACCTCCTTTGTACGGGGAGAGGTTTGGAAATTTATTGGGCCGAATTAGGTACCCAATAAATCCTAATAAGCATACACATATTCATAGTGATATACTGTGACAAAAGGGAATTTCGCTCGATCCGAATCAGTCGCTAAACCGATCTAGACCGTTCGAAACGCCTGATTGTTTCGAGAACAAGACACAACAGAACGCAGACGGGAGAACATTTCATTGTATATTACAACAATTCATCAGAATACAAGAATATACAGAGTATGAATGAATATTACACAGAAATATCAGAGATTTAAATTACATTTAAATACATAGCAGCGGAAAATAATACAATACACAACTAGAAGAGATATACGTATACAAAGCTTTCCGGGTATCATTCCAGCTGTAAATCAGGATCCTGTGAATATAAATCTGCAAACCCAAAACTACTAGCTGCCCGTGTCAAAATAAGGGCACCCAGAGTTTAGGTTAAAAACAATAAACTCCAGGTCAGTCATGGGACTGGTGTGAGAACTAAAACAGTTATTAATCTTTATTTTAAAGTTCGGTAAATCAAGGGACCACGCCGTATAACACGAAACGAGTTTCCTCCCAAGAATACTAGTGCATATAACAACAGCGCGATGCTAAATAAAGAAAAATGAAGCTAGTATAAGACCCAGTTCCCATCACACAATGCAACGCAAGCCGGAGGATAGGTTTTTTACCTTATAATAGACAAGAATGCTTGATACGTTTAAAACAAATCATTTATTATTACTATAAGTGTATAGTGTAATAAACAACTTCAAGTCATAAGTATCAATCATAGACGGCATAAACGCCCCATCCCACTATGTCGCCATACATAGGATTACAACAAAAACCGAAACGTCACGTATTGGAAGTTGGATTTCCATCTATGAACCGAGGCCAGGGATCGTCCTCTACCGATTCGAGACTGTCTAGTCCGAGTCTCAGGCAAGCGCGCAGACAAGCCTTGGATCGTCAGGGCCGGTCCACCGATGTGGATTATTATGCCTGAACCATACGTCCCTCCGCCCTATGGGGCGTAAATGAGCCAACAAATGACTCCATCAGACCCGGATCGTCCGATCAAACCGAGGCGCCTCGCAATAGCAACAACCACATAAGTCAAACTCGTCAGGGCATGTAAAACCACTGACTCCACTTCTAACTAGAAAGAAACGCATGTCCTCCCTGAGGTCCGTCTCCCGTTTTTGGTTCATACCGGGTGTGAAACTCGCGAAGTAAACGTTACACAAAGCTACGCCACAAAGGCCGTGCTTCGATCATCAACCACAAGACTCTGCTTTTCAACAGAAGCCTTGATTATTTGCATCTTAGCATGCCACACAGGCAAACCATTCTATGCAACCGATATCAGTCACACAATATGAAATCCGATGTCAGACACACAGTCCATTTGCAAGTCCGTTCCGGGTCTGAACGAAACCGGAGGCACCTAGTACCCCGCATATCCATCGATCTCCAGGTACGTCTGGACGATCACCAACTGTTTCCATCTTCTTGGGTGTACATCCCAATCAAGATCATCAGTAATCACCCAAACGACGTGAAGACCTCCGGTCTTCGACCACCGTCTTCATCTTCGACTTATCGTCGTATCAGTTATTCAGAATGGGATAAACCCGGTCTTTTCGAATAACTCGCGTATATTTTAAATAAGTGTTACACAAACACAACATACGCCTCATTCCAATTCATCAGTCACTAACCGTAAATTAATCAAGACAATAATTCCCCAAATATTAACCCCGAAGGCCGAAACCAACATCATATCAATATCCAGAAAACCATTCTACTTAGCTAACCGACAGTTAGTTTCTAAATTTCACATTCATAGGGGAAGGTTCCCATTAATTTTATCAAAGATAAATTCCTTGAATTTATTCTTTAATCTTCTTTTGAATTTCGATTCAACTAGTATGGATTAACGAACCTTACCGAAGTAATCATTTGTTTTAATTTCCCAATCCAACCTATTCATCCCATGAAGTAAAACTGGTTATACTTCATATCTAACACCAGGGTGTTATCAGTAAATTCAATTAACATTTCACGTTCAAATCTAATTAAAGATTTAACTATCGCCTGGAGCAAAACTGGTGATACTCCATTCTCGATCATTTCAATCTAATTAAAGATTCATTAAAACTCCACTTAGTTTTAATCTGTGACTGGGTTAAAGAATCAGTGTCATTTAAAACACGGTTCACGATAAATCCAAAATCACATTACATTTCAATCAGTCCCTAACCGTAAATTAGCAAGTGAGCAGTTTCCTAAGTATTAACCCCGAAGGCTGAAACCAACATCAGATCAATACCTCTGAAACCATTCAACTTAACTAATCTCCAGTTAGTTCCTGATTTTCTTAACTCCTTTAGGTCTAAGAAAAGTATTATTGAAAATACCATTCACAACAACCCAAAATCACGTTCCATTAATTATCGGGTTAAAGAACAAGTGTTATTTAAAACACTGTTCACGATAAACCCAAAAATCAATACCAATTCAATTCCAATTAAATATTATTTAATTGGTACACTTCATTAAATCTAGCTAAAAAGATTTAATCATTTTCTCAACTGGGCTTAAGAACAGTGTTAATGAAGACACCATTCACGACAAACCCAAATCACATTTGATATTAAATACAAGGCTCTGAATAGAAAATATATCGGCTTATATTCAATATCAAATTCTACGACTAACAAATGTCGTATTGGAAATAACGATATAAATATATATCTTTCAAATTTCCATAACAATATCTGTATAATCACGAAATCCAACATCGAAATATTCCGAAGACAATTTCGATTCAAATCCATTCCAATATAATTATTGGAAATTCTGGTTATTTTCAAAACCATTTCAAATCCAATTTATTTATTTAAAAATGAATAAAATTATAATTCTAGTTCAAAACTAGTTCATTTCGATCAAAATCTATTTTTATCTTTTCAAATATGGAGTTTTTAATCCCAATTCTTCTCAAATCATTTCTTATGATTTTACTCAAATTATTGATATTTTTAATAATTTTATCAAGGCCCGTACAGTCGATTTCCATCAACGTCCATCGAACTGCACTTATAACGCCCTTTTCCAAATTTGATTTGGACATAATTCCAAATCCAACCGTTAGATTTCTAATTTCTAATGTTCGTTAGAAAGCTCTTTTCGATACGAACCCAACGGTTCCGGTTTTAGGAGAATCCGACGGTTAGATCTCCCGCAATATTCATTTGAATCAATGGTCGAAATTCGCGAACTGCCGCGGCGCGACGCGTTCTATTCAGGCCATTATATTATATATACAATATATATAATATATACTTCGTCGATTTCAATTCAAAACGTTCTTTATAAATCGTTTTAATTCATTTTCGAAACGATTTCAACTTCATTTTCAAATCAAATCAAAATTGAATTTTTCCAATATAAATTCGTTTCAATTCAAATTGATTTCAAATTCAATTTTAGTTCTAATTCAATTCAATTCAATTTCAATTCGAATTCAATTCTATTCAATTTCAATTCGAATTCATTTCTATTCAATTTCAATTCGAATTCATTTCTATTAAATTTCAATTCGGATTCATTTCTATTAAATTTCAATTCGAATTCATTTCTGTTCAATTTCAATTCGGATTCATTTCTATTCAATTTCAATTTGAATTTCAATTCTTTTCAAAATATCAGATTTTGAAATCACTTTCGATATTCATTATAAAATGAATAAAATCGATATAAATATCGTTCACGTCACAATGGCGTCAATCTAATCAACACGGCTTCATATATTTCTATTTTCAAATATTCTATTTCAAATATTTCTATTTCAAATATTTCTTTTCCAAATATTTCTTTTTCAAATATTTCTTTTTCAAATATGGAATGAGGCCCAATCAATTACCATATAATGTTAATTATATGGATTTTCTACAACACGTGTATACAATAACAACGTTGAATAATCAACCATCATCCAAAGTGCATTCTACACTGTATAAGCATCGAATATAAATATTCAACGCTTATAACAGTCTGTCAATCAATCGATCGACATACAACTAAATAATCGGGATTAGTGTACGTCAAATATCCTCCGAATATCCGTGTGGGGTTTCAAACAATCAAACACAGATTTTATTTGTGCAGTTGGGCGATGTGTAAAATTTATCGTCCCAATCAATATCAGTCAAATGTGTATATATAAACAAATCGTTCGATTTGTTTATATTAATCTATTGCATTTCATATACACGTTAAAATTCTATTTTTAACTATATAAATATTTTATTTCATTTCACATCACATCACACAATCAACTACACATCAAAATCAAACAAACAAGCATAAAAGCCGTCCATGTTCTGTGGACGACGGGTGTCGGGTGCTACTAAACACCGTCTGCATCCTAGTATATATTTTAACTAGAAATAAAATAAAATAATGGTGAGGAGTTCTCACAGAATAGCTAATCCAATCCCACGACTCTTCTTAGGTAGAAATCTTCGTTGTTCTTGCCTCTTGTCACTTTCTTTGCTCGTATTCTCTACATATGTAAAAATCGAATTTTTACTTTGCTATTCAATATATAAAAATCGAATTTTTACTTTGATATTCAATATATAAAATTCGAATTTTTTACTTTGCTATTCAATATAAAAAAATCGAATTTTTACTTTGATATTCAATATATAAAAATCGAATTTTTACTTTGCTATTCAATATATAAAAATCAAATTTTTACTTCGCTATTCAATTTATAAAAATCGAATTTTTACTTTGATATTCAATATATAAAAATCGAATTTTTACTTTGCTGTTCAATATATAAAAATCGAATTTTTACTTTGCTGTTCAATATATAAAAATTGAATTTTTACTTTGCTGTTCAATATATAAAATCGATTTTTTACTTCGCTATTAAATTTATAAAAATCGAATTTTTACTTCGCTATTCAATTTATAAAAATCGAATTTTTACTTCGCTATTCAATATATAAAAATCGAATTTTTACTTTGATAATCAATATATAAAAATCCAAATTTTACTTTGCTTTCTACCTAAGAAAAATCATATCTTTTCTTTTTCAAAGATCACACATTTTCTAGCTTAAAAATGAAATCTTCCTCTTGTTAAAAATCCTAACTTTTATTCTATAAAAAATCTAATCATTCTTTTAAATTTCTAAATGTTTCCTATACTAAAAATCAAATTTTTTTCTCGCCTTCAAGATGATAAAAAAAATCTCGCCTTCATTATATAAAGATATCACCTTTCCTACTTTAAAAATGTCGTCTTTCACTACATAAAAATATCATCTTTTTATATCCTACCATATAAAGATCATATTTTTATTATCTATATAATATGAAAATTATATTTTCAACCTTTACATGCGATAAAAATTGTATTTTTATTCTTGTTATACAATAAAAATCTCATCTTTTTGTTTTCAAAAATCCTATCATTTTGTTCTTTAAAAATTATATAAAAACTGATTTTAAATTTATGCAAAAACTGATCTTTAAATTTATAAAATCGATCACATAGAAAAATAAAAATAAATATACATAAAAACTTACCGCTTTTAGGGTTTAATCGCCGGAGAATCAGAGGAGGAGGGCTGGGGCGGTGCGGTAAGTCGGAGGTGGGCCTGGGAGGGGATCGTCGGCTGTCGGGGGCGCGGGGGAAGTGGGTCTTCGGGTTTAGGGGGTGCGGTTCTAGACGAGGAGAGAGAATAGAAGGAGGAGATCGGAAGGGAGGGGGTGTCGCCGCGGAGGGGGGGTGTCGCCGCGGCGGCGCCGCCTTGGGGGGGTGCGCGTCGATCGCCTGGCGCGATTTCTTCTTTTTTTTCTTTTTGATTTCGATTTAGAAAAGAATCCGGGGGGGGGGGGGGCTGAGGGGTTATAGGGAGAGAGAGAGAAAGGAGTGGAGAGAATTTTATTTATTTTATTATTATTTTCTTCTCTTTTACGTTGACTTTTATTTCGACCTCGAAATGAGGCCCACCGCCTGTCGTCCATAGCTAATTACCCCCATTCCGAACACAATGGAATATGTATCGTAGGCTGATTCGATCATTTCGATCAGTTTTCGTTAAAATCAACATATAACTCTATATATTGAATTTGAACGCGCATTTCAATTTACTGGGGGCACATACTAACTCGAAAAATTCCCGAAAAATATTTTCCAGCTTCGTATTGACGATACGGTCCTAACAAAACTAATTTCGTCGAATTCTGAGACCGTTTGAAAAATGGCCATTTTCCAGTCGATTAAAATCAACTAAAACTGGTCAAACACGTTTTCCTTTGCCACGCTCACATATTGATTCGAAAAATTACGAAATTTGAAACCTAGCAATAATTTGACATCGCGGATCAGACAAAAGTGGTTTCGTCGAAATACGAGGTCGTTTGCAAAATTCCCATTTTTAAGGGCCTGAATTTCATAGCGACTATTCAGAATTTTCAACTGGACCTATATTTTGATTCCCGCTATGAAATTTCCATTTTTCGGATTCGTTGCAAAGATATTCTCAAATAGATCCTGTTATTTTTGGTTTCGTTAAAATCCGGTTTATTTTGCACCCGGTATGTTCAATTGAAGTTTGAAATCGAATTATCGAACTACCACGCCATTTTCAATTCTGTTTATAATATATAATTATTTATATTCTAACGACGACGTATATAATATATACGTTCAAATTCTATTCAAAATAAGTTTCTCGTCGTTATTATTTAAAATAATTCATTTTAAATAATCAAAATTCGCTAAAATTGCCAAAATAAAAATTTTAAATTGGCTCAGATTTCCGGGTTATTACATATATTCTGGTGTTTACAGGGGAGCGTGTATACATAAAAACTCCAGAGAATAAATTCTCGTCACCCTGTCAAAGCCTGAGGGAGTGTGTATTTTAAATGCTCCAGAGGATAAATCCTCGTCACCTCGTCCCGTGTGGGAAATAAATAGTCCATGTGCCGTATCTAATAACTAGGGAGACTTGATAATTGTCAAATCCAGACCCGTGTGGGGTTTTTATTAATCTGGCAATTTTATCGTTACAATTTAAATAGTCCATATCAGTCATCAGTTCAACCTGTAAAATATAGTCGTCGCCATACAAGCCTCTCGCTCGTATGGTAAATCTTCCACCTCGTCACACAAGCTCCAAATGCTTATGTGGTATATGATGAAGTATGCCTATCTTCCAGAAGTATGCCATGTAATGTAGTTCAAAATTTATTGTTACTATCCCATGGCGACATTTATTTTTACACACAGAATAACCAGCACTCCGCATCCAATGGCATTCACAGGAGTTGATATAATAATATTTCGCATCCAACTCATTAAGGTTTACCTATTTGTCGGGCACGTAAATAAAATCTTTACTCAACAGCTATCCATTTACCTGTTCAAACATATATAATGCACATGTATATATTTCTATCTATTTTCTAATCAGTTCAATGGGTGATATAATCGAATAAATTCTACCATTCATTCTATTATTGATTAAATTAACTATCGTTTTAATAATTTTAATTAATCAAATCTACTATCACACAACACAAACAACAATCAAATTGTTTTTAACTTTTCAAATATATATCTTTTATATATTCAAAAATTATATTTCTAAGACCATACTATATATATAATCACAAATACGTTATTTAAAAACATATTACGCTCGACTCGTTCTGAGGCACTTCTGACCCCATCTCTAACGAGTTGTTCTGATTCTGCTGTACTCATATTAGGATATTATTGATCCTATCTGTACAGAGTTACTCGTCCTAGAACATTACTGGTTCTATCTCTGAGGAGTTCATTAATATGTTATATTCCAGAGCTAAGCTTAACCAAAGCTCTGATACCACGTTGTGACGACCCCATTTCCCGGACAGATGGTGGCAAGGGTAATCTTTGGAATATAACACATAAACAGATAACAGCAGAACAGAATAAAATAAATACACCAAACAATGAACAAATAATACACTGGATAAACATAAACATCAGAGTTACACAGTATATAGGATCATACTTAGTACAAATACAGTTCAGCTATAAATAAATGTCTACAGCGGAAATAAACATAATATGTACAATAGGAGCTGAACAGCATAAAAAGAGATAAGTGATAGAATCCATCTTCAGCTCCAGCTATCCGGATAAAGCCTGCTAAACCTGAATACAAGGCTTCCCGTGTAGAAAAAGGGGCACCCGAGTTTGAAAGTGAAACAAACTACGAGTCAGTCATGGGACTGGTATGAGAAATATACTCAACACGTTCAAAATATGGCTAATCACATGACCACGCCACTTTCGTGGAACGGGTTTACTCCATTGGATTGCCAGTGCTTCAAAACAAATCATTCTTTTAAACATCGCAATGTTTTTTATAAAAATGAAGCCATTATAAGACTCAGTTCCCATCACACAATGCAACGCAAACCGAAGGATAGAGTTTTTACCTTATAATGGCCAAAATATGCTTGATACGAAAAAAACAAAAGCATTTGATATTATTACTAGTGTTTGTATATTTCAAAAGCAATTTCAAATCATAAGTATCAATCATAGACGGCATTAATGCCCCATACCACTATGTCGCCATTATAGGTATACAATCAAAACCGCACAGTCACGTATTTGGAAATTGGATTTCCATCATGAACCAAGGCAAAAGATAGTCCTTACCGACTTCGAGACGCTCTAGCCCGTGTCTCAGGACCCAGACATAGGTGGGCCCTTGGATTGTCAGGGCCGGTCCACCGATGTGGATTAAAATTCCTGAACGATGCGTTTCCCCGCCCTATGGGGCGTAAGTGACCCAACGAATGATTCCATCAGACCCAGATCGTCCAATCAAACCGAGGCGCCTCGCAACAGTAATAACCACATAAGTCAAACTCGTCAGGGCGTTTAAAACCACTAACGCCACTTCTAGCTAGAAAGAAACGCATGTCCTCCCTGAGGTCCTTCCTCCCGTTTTTGGTTCATACCGGGTGTGAGGCTCGCGATTTCACGTTATACACAAAGCGACGCCACACAGGCGGTGCTTTGATCATCTCCACAAGACTTTGCTTTTCAATAGAAGCCCTGATCACTGCATCTTAGCATGCCACACAGGCAATTCACACCGTGCACTGATGGCTATCAATCACATAGAATAAATTCCAATGTCAGACACACTGTCCATTTGCAAGTCCGTTCTGGGTCTGAACGAAACCGGAGGCACTATATACCTCGCAAACCCATCGATCACCACGTACGTCTGGACAATCACCACTCATTATCCATATTTCGGGATGCCTCCCAATCAGGACCTCGGTTACCATCCAAACGAGGTGAAGATCTCCGGTCTTCGACCACCGTCTTCATCTTCGATTTCTTATCGTCGATTCAGTTGTTCAGAATGGGATAAACCCGGTCTTTCTGAGCAACTCGCATATATGATAAACAAGTGCAAAACAAATACGCATACGCATCATTTCAATTCATTAGTCACTAACCGTCAATCGGTAAGAGAGCGATTTCCCAAATATTAACCCCGAAGGCCGAAACCAACATAAGATCAATACCCAAGAAACCATTCGACTTAGCCAACCTTCAGTTAATTTCTAAATTTCACGTCCATATTGTTTATAATATTTTATAATGATTTATCGCTATTTTTATTTATTTTAAAATAGCCAATTTATTCAAAACGACGCTTCGGGCCATAACGCGGCCGTGGCGTTGTTTTTCTTCAGATTTTTTTTACACATATCTGAAAATCTAACCATTGGATCTTCACAAAATTTACATCATTAGAAAGATCTTTTCAAAACGAATCCAACGGTTCCAGTTTCGGGAAAATCCGACGGTCGAATCTCCCGGTACAATCGTTTGAAGTTTCGATTTCAAAATACGAACTGTAGCGTCGTTATTCGATTAAATATAGTTATATTTATATATATATGAATATAATCGATTCTGGCGCTGTTTTTCTTTAGATTTGAATTAAACATTCCAGACAATCCAACCGTTGGATTTTTATAAAGTTGGTGCCGTTGGAAAGATGTTTCCAAAGCGAACCCAACGGTTGCGATTTCAGGAAAATCCGATGGTCGGATCTCCCGCATTAATCGTTTGAAATCACGGTTTCAAAATACGAACTACAGCTTCGTTATTCGATATATTTCAATTCTATTTATATATATATATATATATATATATATATATATCAATTCTTAGATTTCAAAACTATATGAATTTCATACATTTGATAAAAGTGATATTTTTATCTAACTATCTTCTATTTCAACACTTCACTATTTTTAACAATTCATTTATATAATAAAAATGTGATTTTTATTATAAAACAATTCATTTCAAAACACAATTATTTTCTATAGTTCATATAGGTGATAAAAAAGGATTTTTACTATAAAACCATTTATTTCAAAACACGACTATTTTATATAGTTCATATAGATGAAAAAAAAATATGATTTTTATTATAAAACAATTTATTTCAAAACACGACTATTTTATATAGTTCATATAGATGATAAAAATATGACTTTTATTATAAAACAATTTATTTCAAAACACGACTATTTTATATAGTTCATATAGATGATAAAAATATGATTTTTATTATGAAACAATTTATTTCAAAATATGAATACCACTCAACACATGAATTTCAATTCGACGAATGAATTTCGATTCAACACATGAAGGTTTTCTATAGTTTGTATATATAGATAAAAAGGTGATTTTTATATTTAAAACATTATTTAAAACACGAATACCATTCAACACATGAAATTCTATCCAACGAATGAATATCGATTCAACACATGAAGGTTTTCTATAGTTCATATAGGTGATAAAATAAGATTTTTATTATAAAACCATTTATTTCAAAACACGACTATTTTATATAGTTCATATAGATGAAAAAAATATGATTTTTATTATAAAACAAGTAATTTCAAAACACGACTATTTTATATAGTTCATATAGATGATAAAAATATGATTTTTTTTTATAAAACAATTTATTTCAAAACACGACTATTTTATATAGTTCATATAGATGATAAAAATATGATTTTTATTATAAAACAATTTATTTCAAAATATGAATACCCCTCAACACATGAATTTCAATTCAACGAATGAATTTCGATTCAACACATGAAGGTTTTCTATAGTTTGTATATAGAGATAAAAAGGTGATTTTTATATTTAAAACACGAATACCATTCAACATATGAATTTCTATCCAACGAATGAATATCGATTCAACACATGAAGGTTTTCTATAGTTTGTATATATATATATATAAAAAGGAGATTTTTATATTTAAAACACGAACACCATTCAACACATGAATTTCTATCGAACGAATGAATATCGATTCAACACATGAAGGTTTTCTATTGTTTGTGTATATATATATATAAAGGTGATTTTTATATTTAAAAATACGAATACCATTCAACACATGAATTCTATTCAACGAATGAATTTCAATTCAACACATGAAGGTTTTCTAT
This sequence comes from Allium sativum, assembly GCA_030737875.1. NCBI lineage: Eukaryota > Viridiplantae > Streptophyta > Magnoliopsida > Asparagales > Amaryllidaceae > Allium > Allium sativum. The sequence continues at coordinate 180,816,278 of CM060913.1, read as the reverse complement.
TCAATGAATAAATATAGTTTCAACAAATGGAAATAATTCAAACACATGAATATTATTCAAAATTTCGGCAGCATAACGGCAGGGTAGTTAAAACCGGGACCATCCCTAGTACGGCTCCTCGCTCTACCTTAAAACCACGCAGTTTTTGACAATGGGGATTCATGGATCTAGTTCGCACGCAGGCGGCATGTATATTTATTTCATTTCCGCAAACTAATCCTATGTGGTTTCAACCAAATATTTCTCAACCACAAACGGGTGTTTTTCAACCACAATCAATCAATTTCAACCACAAACAATTTCAATCAACCTTTCGCTATCAATCAATTTTCACACCAATCACAACGAATAAATATCGTCCATGGTTTGTGGACGAGGGGCGTATATATATATATATATATATATATATATATATATATATATATATATATAGCATTTCACTTCTATTTCAACACATATATAATTTTTACAATGCATATACAACTTATATATCGAACGTACAACTTATACAACGCTTATATAACTCATACATCGACTATATAATTTATACATCGTCGTTTTCCATATCGTTTATAAATTAGAAATCTCACATTGGGTTCCACTCCACCAAAAATAGCAGAAGGCTCAGAAAAATATGCGGTCTCTTCTAGAAGGTCGAAGACGTCCACACGAGTCCACTGTCTCTTGTTTCACTGAATTTCGTCAACACACGAAAAAGATATGATTTTTCAAAGTTTGCAACGGTTTAAAGGTGTTAAAACAGTTGAAAATAAAACAAGCCGTATACCTCATTGTTTTCTTCAAAACTAGGTTTTCAAATATCGGCTAATCCGTGAACCTTGAGGAGAATCAGACTTCGCAACGTCGTAGAGCTCCGAGGCACGCACCCAACGCCACCAGTGGCGTTCCGATCGATGCTGTCAGGAGGGCACGGCGGCGACCTGAAGGTCGAGACTTTCAAGGGTCAGATCTCCTCGAATACTCAATGGAAATTGGCAAACCTTATATGGATTTGTAGAGGGCGTTAGGATCTTCAAAAAGTTTAACTGGAGGGGGGGGGGTCTAATTCCTCCTGGTTTGGTCGGAAAAAGGAGAAGAAGCGGCAAGAGTTTTCCGTCGTCGAGAGCGCTGATACGGGGGGGTTTTTTGATTTATTTTTATTTTTAAAATAATTATGAAAGAAAATTTCCTATTGGTCCATACTTTATTAAATTTTAAAATAGGGTTTTTGCACATGAACTCGAAATCAAACCCAACGACTGTCATCCCTAGCGTTTTACCGCCATTCCGAACACAATGGTATATGTTTCGTAGGCCCATTCGACTGTTTCAGTCAGTTTTCCTTCAAATTAAAATATAAAACATTCAATATTTGATTTGAACGTACATTTCAATTTGCCAGTGCCACAAACTGATTCGAAAAATTCCAGAAAAATAAATCTGGCTATGTTTGGACAATACGGTCCCAACAAAACTAGTTTCGTCGAATTCTGAGACCGTTTGCAAAAAGGCCCATTTCTGGTCGATCCAATTTAACTACAATGGATCAAAACATGTTTTCCTTTGCCATGCTCACATACTAGCTTCAAAAATTATGAAATTTGAAACCTAGCAATAACTTCACATCCCGGATCCAACAAAAGTGGTTTCGTCGAATTCCGAGGTCGTATACAAAATGGCCATTTTCACGGCTATCTAAATTCCATAGCGACCTTTCTGAAAATTCATTTGGCCATAACTTTTGCTTTCCGCTGTGAAACTTCGATTTTTCAGATTCGTTAGAAAGGTATTCACTAACAGATTTAAATATTTTTGGTTTCACTCAAATCCGTTTTGTTTTGCACCCGGTACAGTCCGACAAAGTTTGAATTCAATTTTTGAAACTGCAACGCTTTTTCAGGCCTTGTTTATAATTAGAATTAATTATATTCGTTTTCAAACGTCGATTCAAACTCACTTTTCATTGTTATTATTTAAAATATTTATTTTAAATATTTAAAATCCATTATTTTAGCCAATTTAAAAAATTTAAATTGGTTCAGATTTTCCGGGTCGTTACAAATAAGCAATGAAGTCAAATGTACTTGAAAATAGTATCTTAAACCACACAAAGTTTAAAAAAAAATCAAAGCAGTAAAAAGATTATTTGTTGATGATCAAAAAATGAGAAATAAATAAATATACTCAAACAATAATTCAATAAACATGTTTCTGTTATAAAATAAAATAGAACATATCATAAAAGAGAAGACATTAGAGAGAACATAAGTGATAAAGGAGGAAGCTTTTTATTTCTCTTGATTCAGTGTACATAATTCTATTACATTGGCTCCCTTATATATTGGCTTTGGAGCTGATGTTAGCCTTACACCCAAAATGTGGGACTAAAAATAATATGATAAATGCATATTCACTTATATGTATTACAACACTCCCCCTTGAATATGCATATGTAAAGATGATAAGATTAATTGCCTCATTAAAAATCATTTTATGAAAAACCCTGTGGGAAAAATCATAAACAAGGAAAAGATTACAATTTTTATTTCATATTCAGGTAACATATTGACAATGTTCCAATGAGGGTTGATACTTCTGGATCAAAATAATGCCTCGTTAAAAACCTTACTAATAAAAACCCAGTGGGAAAAATATTAGTGAAGGAAAAGAGTGCATTACAGCATAATATATGCTCCCCCTAACTCGTAACACATTATCCAAATAGTTTGGTGATGCAAGCTGTGTATACCAATTTTATATATCGCCTTCTGCAATGTTGATTATGGAAGTGCCTTTATGAATAGATCTGCTGGATTTTCTTGAGATTGGATTTGCTTCACTTCTATTTTGAAGCTCATGTGTGAAAAAGAATTTAGGAGAAGTATGTTTTGTCCTATCACCCTTGATATATCCTGCTTGAATCTGAGCTACGCATGCTGCATTGCCCTCATAAATAATAGTTGATCTTTCTGTAGTTAAGGGAAGTTGACATGGGCTTCGAATATGTTCAATTAATGACCTTAACCAAACACATTCTCGACTCGCTTCATGTAGTGCTAGAATTTCATAATGATTGGATGATGTTGCTTCCAATGTTTGTTTTGTAGATCTTCATGAAATAGCTGCATTGTTGTTTGTAAACACATATCCAGTTTGTGATTTTGCTTTATGTGGATCAGAAAGGTAACTTTAACATCCTCCTTGAATATGTGTCTTCAAATTCTTGAATGCTCTTATAGTAGCTTGAAATTATCCCCCTTGAAAAATTATTGCTCCCCCTCACAGATATTGTCATATTAAAATGATATTTCTTATAAGAGTTTGATACTTCAGGATCGATGTAATGCCTCATTAAAACCTTACTAAGAAAACACCCTATGGGAAAAATCTTAGTGAAGGAAAAAGAGTACAAAAACATATTTTCAATAACTTACTACATTAAATGTAGAATGATACTTCTGGATCAATATAATTCTTTAGTAAAAACCTTACAAAGCAAAACCCAGTGGGGAAAACCTTAGTTAAGGATAAAAATACAGATTAACTTAAATAACATATTTGAGATGTTATTCCTTGATGTGGTGCTTGATTCTTCTAGATCAAGATACTGCCTCGTTTAAACTTTCAAATATTACTTTGAGGATAATACTTCTTTGATATCTCAAATTTCGTTATAGATACTTCTGGATCCATAAATTTGTATCTCATTAACAATATTACTCAAACAAATCTTGTATAGAAAATAAAATCAAGATATAATAATCTTTAGTCTTCATACTACTGACATTCATCATTTATTAACATTTGCCTCATTAAAAACCTTCACAATGGAAAACCCTTATGGGAAAAAACCAAAGTGAAGGAAAAAGAGTACAACATCGCAAGATAATTCTTAATGAACTTTTCTTTAAAAACTTTTGTGTGCATTTTCATGCTTCAGGCATGTTTTCTTATTTAAAGCACCTTTTGTTTGCGCCTGCTTGCTATACACTTCGAGTGTTTAATTTTGTGCTTCAATCAGGTTTGCACACTGCAATACATTTGTAATGAAAAATAATAGTTTCATTACAACAATACTTAAAAGCAGGAAGTAATCTACTCATCTAGAATTATATCAAGATTTTCATTACAACAATACGTAGAAGCATGTTGTAATCTATATTCTATGTTCTTTGCATTCTTTATAATTACTAAAGTTATTTATGTTCTTTAGGAACCTGTACACTTCAATGAATTTTGCATATGTTCTTCAGGAACATGTATACTTCAATGAATTTTGCATATCACAACTATACTCAGAAGTATATTAAATGTTCCATTACAACAATACTTAAAAGCAGGAAATAATCTAATCATCATGAATTATATCATGATTTTCATTATAACAATACTTAAAAGAATGTTGTAATCAACTCTCTTTATTCTTTATATTCTAGATAACCAACAAAGTAGTTTATGTTCTTCAGGAACTAATATTCTTTCATCATTTAGTGTGATTTCACAAATATTCTTACCTTCGAGGTTTATTCACTACTCTGCGGACTACAGGTCCACATTTCTCAATTAGAGAAGGATTCATGATGGCCAATCATGATTTAACATAAGCGCTTTACCTTTTATAAATTTATCATCGATGATTATATATTGTCAGTTCTAGATATAATTTATTGAGATCTCTTTATTTATCTATTTTAGGTACCTAAACCACTTCTGGGGTTATTTGACAATTATGTCATGGATCTCTTCAAGAGACTCCTTATGTGTTTCTTTAAGAACACTCACCTCCTTCATCTGGCATCTTTATTACTTACTTCAAAAGTGTCTCGAACTGACTTTTAAACCAATCTTTAAATGTGGTTTATGCATTTTGATCCTTCAAGGATTCAAATATATATTGAAGCAAGTCTACAAGGGATATTATTTATAATTTATTCGTGTGTCAATTATTTAACACTGATACTCAAAATGAAATTGTATCCCTTTATCCTCCCCCTCAATGTTGACAAACATTGTCACACTATAATAATCATCATGGGATTCTCATTTTGATCCATTATCACATTGCTGCTGGCAAGTATTTTATATGTATATCCGTTGTTGGAGGATGACCCTTTAATTAGTCGATAAGATGCATTCATCATTTTTTTATTACTTATTCTCTTTCATTGATCTAGCAATATTGGAGGAATTTTCTTATTATATAGGTTATTTGAATACACATATGACTTCAGGTCATTCAACATTCATGTTGATTGCAATTTAAATCACTAAATAATATTTATGCATAATCTATAAAATATGCTTATAATAAACTTTAGGTTTTTAGTTAAATATTTACAGATATGAATATATAAATACGTGCGTCCACGTATTATAAATTTGCATAGTCTTTCTCATTTGAGTTAGTGATTTTAGAATAAATTATTACAAAGATCAAACTATTGATTTCAATGTATTGATCAATGTCATTACAAATTCTTCAGGATCGTATGATAATGTTCAAAATTTCTGGTTTGAAAACATATCGAACTTCTGGTCCAAATAAATATATGAACAACTTCAAGTTGTTAAGTTGATGGAGTTTTAATATCGCTTTTTAATTGTAGAAATCTCTTCTGGAGATATTTTATTATTTTCATATAAACGGATCTCTTCTAGAGATATCTTATCATTTCCAAATTCCAAATATACAAATATCCTCTAAAGATATTTTGTTATCACCGCTTCTGGGATGAACTTATCTCCTCCGTACAAACTATTGAAATATCATATCAATATACAAAAATACATGTCAAACTTTAAATGCAGTAATGAAATTAGATGCAATAAATAAAAATAAGATTCAAGAAAAGAAATCACTACTTCTGGAGTGTATGATATTCCTTCAGGGAACATATTTTTTATTTATGTAAACGATCATAGTTGATCCGGAATGACCTAAACGATCATGCCAAAGAATTAATTTCTTTGTATCTGTGAGATTCTAGCTCATGTTTATAAAATGAGATTCAACTATGCCAATTTTGGTAAAGTATAATCCAGTTGAAATTGTACCAAAATTTCTAAAATAAGCTTTTGGCTTTCAATTTTAGAAATAACACAAAGATATTCTTTGTTGTTTTCATTTATGATATCCATTCATTCTTATATCTTTGATGCCAAGCAGATTTCTTTTAGAATTTCTTGAATATAGTGCATTTTGAATGAATATATGTGTACCATTTGGTAACACTATATGGGCTCTTCTGGACCCTTTAATTATATTGGCTGAACCAACTATAGTTGAAACTTTATATGAAACATTTTCGGATAATTCAAAGAAAAACTTCGGGTTTTTCAATATCGTATGAGTAGTTCCACAATCAACTAGACATATATCATCAATTAAACACTGTCGATCCATACCTTAAGAATTAAAAGCAATATAGCTAGTTGATAACTGAAATAACTTATAAATACAGATAAATGTCCATGGGAATAAACTACTTATCATGTCCAACATTACATATTATTTCTGCAATTCCATAAGCACAAGCTAAAAAGAAAGGCAAATAAACAAAAGTTTCAAACTAATACATGCTGAAAGTGAAATGAAACAAAATAAAAATCACATAGTGAGCTTCAGGCAACTTGTTACCATCATAGAAACTGCAGGTTCTAATTTTTCCATTTTATAACAAAAATTACATTTGCATTCAATTCCAGTGTGCAAAAATTAAGATCAATATTTAGATCTTAACTCAATATGATCTTCAGGATGCATATTTTCTTTATAAAGGTTTTCTTAAGAAACAATAAATTATTTCTTCTAGAAATATAATATGACTATAATAAAACTTTAAGTTTTATCATAATTCATATGAAGCAACTTTTCTAGAAAGTGCCCCTCCTTTTTTCACATATGAGAGTCATTTTACTATTTTTCTTTAAGAAAATAGTATTGATTATAAATGTAATGATCTCTTCCAATAATAAGTTTCTTTAAGAAATTATTTGTAGCATAAAGTTGAAATATAATGCTTTTTCCTCTTGTTAAAACTTTTCCTTTCATTGATTTTTCAAATCCTTTCCTATTATTGGTCATTTGCTATAAGCAAATATTAAATGCAATTATAGGCTTTTATGTTTTATTTCATGTTTCTCAATTGAATATGAACTTCAGGTTCCTCGGAACTTCAGGTTCCTCGGAACTTCAGGTCCCTCATTTGAAAGGATTTGTATATGAACTTTAGGTCATATGAACTTCAGGTCATTTGCATGTGAACTTCAGGTTCAACCACTCTTGCCTTGTGTTTGGAAGTATGACCGTCTTCTGGTGGTCATAACACTCCTTTAGGGAGTTCCATAAGTGGATAGGATCTTTTTCATTTAAATATTTAGATCATCACAGATGTGCCATCTTAAAAAAAATATCACAGCCTTTGCTTTGTCCTGCTGGGACATAGTATTACCATTTTTAATGGTATCCTCTAAGCATTGAGATTGTAAATGAATCTCAGTGTTCGACATTTTTGTGAACTACACAAAAAAAATTACAGACGCTTAATTAAACAAAATTCACATATCAGTATACATGTTCTATAATTGAATTGAGTATATTACGGCACAGAATCATAAAAAAATCTAAATCTGCAAATCTTTCTCTATACATTTACAATGAACTAATTACAATAATGAAACAATACTAACCGTCAAGGAGACATACACCATATAACAAAAATAATGGCCACAGTAATACATAAGTTGGCTAACAAGCAGCTTGCTTATATTGAAAGAAAAAAGCATATAAAAGTAATCCATACATGGAAATGTAATTCTAAATATTTAAAGCATCTCATCTTGCGAGATGAAGCATTAAAAAAATGAGAATAGGTAGCCTATTATTACAAAGTTGAAGTTGTACAGCAAGCATTAGATTAAATAAGAAGCGGCCTACAGTTTACATATATGCATACCTATTATCAATGGCGTCTCTGTTATTGAAGAGATAAAGTAGCAAATGAAGATTATTTATGTATAGTGTATGGGGTAAAAGATCCATATATAATATTATAAAAAGAAAATGAATGGATCTTCCTAAAAATATATTTAGTATACAATAATACCAGATCAAATACGAATAGGTGGATATCTAAAAACCAATAAGCTAAAAATAATTAGATCTAAAAAGTTAAATCCACTGGAACATAATCTAGATCTACAAAAAAAATATAGATCCATAGATCAAATATTGTAACACCCCACATCCATTAAGGTCACTCACAAAGGGAATGCCTTAACTTCAATGGAGCATTATGGGTACTGGAACAGAAATATTACAAGACAGACATATATAAAACAGCGGAAAGTAAAGTGGAAGTACTTAAAATCATTTATTAAATATGATTGTTTACAATAAAAGCCCATCGACTTCCAATACCCAATTACATAGTTAAAATATCTGTCTTGCTCAAAAACAAAGAAGCATAAAAACAAACTGTAGTATTCCCCAATAAAGCAAATCAAGCCATAGCCAAGAGAAATCCAAGCCATACATGAAAGAGCCTTGGAGCTTGGTAAGATCCGAACTAAGCTGTATTCCCACCCTGTGAACCTGAGGGGGGGAAACGGAAGAAAAAGAGGCGAAACAAAACGGGTCAGTCATAAAGACTGAGTAAGTCCTAGTGACTTTCAGCACAAAAATAGTTAAGGATAATATGGCATGAGTAAACTGAAAGTAAACATAAGCATGATGACAAGATAAGCAACAGGCAAGATAACTAAGGTTAACATGATGTGATTTTTGTCAAGTAACATCGCAAGGTTCCCATTCAAGATAAACTAAGTATAATTTTGTAAGATTCCTATCAAGCATAACAAGATTCCTCTACTTCACCATTAAAATATTTCTATGAAATCTACTTGCTCTGCACCACCTAACTAGCATCTTTACAAGTGTCTTACATGGAATGTTTCGTATTCCTACAAGTACTCCAACTAGTGTCCCCTGTAACAAGGATCCTTACCCCCTACTAGTGTCCCAACTAGTAGCCCGTGTTATATAATAATGTGATCCTACCTACTGAACAAAAGTGATAATAGAAATGGTAGTTTCGTGTACCCCTAGCTGGTGTCATAGGTGTCTCCTTCTCCTATCTCCAATAGTGGTACCCACTACCCTCCCCATTCTAATTACAATATTCATAATATGGTAGTTGTACTCCTAGCTGCTGTCATAAGTGCCGCCTGCTCCTATCTCCACTAGTCGTACCCACTACCTTCCCCATTCGATCGGCTTCCAAACTCGTAGATACCCGTGCTGGCCCCCACAGTGGGGTGTATCACTCCCCAAAGTGGCAACCCGATACAACAGATATGCACGGCTTATACCTACACGATGCAACAACGTCTTACCTACCAGCCCGGGTCCACGCACGCATATGAAACCCGTTGGACTTGCGTTGCCACCACTAACCCGTTTTGACCTCTTACAATCAAACCCAGTATGCGTGTCCCGTCCTCGACATGGGTCGAGCTCACAAAGATACATAATGGGCTACTGGTCTGAAAAGGGTCCCCTTTTCTCGACACAAGCTTCCCACCTAAGCTTGGTCCCCTCTAGTAATTCTTACTTAACCCCTTCTTATTCATGTCCACTTACATGCTCAAATTTTGGTTAAGTATACACCAGTTATGTCTTACATGTTACCCATATCCCCCACTTAACCCCTACATCATCCTCATATCTTAATACATGCTTTATCTTGGTTAAGTGCATATAGGTTATATTTTACATGTCATTCATATTACCCCCCAACGTCTGAGTTTAACCAAGCGCCTTGGCTTTATCTGCCATTAAACCCTATGTCTATCCATTAACTATGCACTTGTGATACCTCATCAGCTTTATCATTGAACTTGGTTATTTCCATTCATACCAACCTTCAACTTTGCTTATTAATTCAATTCTTAACTTGCACTATATTAAGTCCATTAATAAGCCCACAACATTTTATTCCTATGATTCATACATTAACCAACGTTATGGTACAATAACATGTTCTTATTCAACCTTTACAACCAAGTACCCCTTAATTTACAAACACACTGGAGAGAGAGAATAATTCCCTAAATACCAACCCCGAAGACCAGAATCAACATCAGATTGATACTCAGAGGATTATCCAACCTAACCAATGTTTTGTTCCTTTTTATAATATAACTTATGTCGCCTTCAATTGTAAGTTCATTCTTGTCTTTAGCATATTGCTTAATCTACAATGAAGCACATCTTTCCTTATTACATAAGTTATCTCATCTTATCTATTGTTCCGCCTAACTTACTTTATTCCATAAGTTATCATTCCCACTTAGGCATTAATTAAGATTTACTTAACTCAACCATTCATGTCATAACAGTTAAGTGTCATTCGCCTAATCATATTACTTAACCCACCCATTCATACCATATTAGTTAAGTGTCATTAGCCTAATCATATTACTTAGCCCACCCACTCATACCATATTGGTTAAGTGTTCTTAGTTTACTTAACCCTACCCACTGGTCTAATTACCATGTTATGTTGGTTAAGCATTACTATTCGTATTTCCATATGTCACCCACATGTCATCCACTTAACCCCCATGTTCCACCACATGTTTATCTGGTTAAGTATTTCTTAATTCATTAAGGCCGTAACCCTATAAAGACCTCTCACATTAGACTGACATTTATGGCACATGGATTTGTCGGGCGGGTCCGGGCAGTCTTACACCATAAAAGAGTCTATCCTCGTGTCTTTACAACTGTTACGCTTTTAATTTGCGCCTAGGACCTCTCACATTGGGCTACCATTTGTGACTACTGGATACGCGGGGCAGGTCCGGGCAGTTTTACGTCACAGATGAGTCCAACCTCGTGTCCTAAGCATTGATTATCGCTTATAATCTTTTATCCCTATCTTAATAATTTCCCTATTCAAAATATTAATTAATTCCTAATTTAACGATGTCCATAATTGACTCAATTATGTTCATCAATTAATGGTATGCAAAATCATACCAATTTTACCACAATTTATCTTATGCCATTAAAGGCAACTTATCTCAATTTATATTTATCCCTCCTTTAAGGATATTACATGCCAACTACCAAAAACCCACTTAGGCTTGTTCACATTAGCCCCTTTTCAAAACATAAATTTTCATATGTGTTTCAACTACAAATCTCACATAATTAACATATGCCCAAGTTCTAGATTACATGTCCGTTTTACATATGCCTAATTCATACCAAATTTACATATGTTCAGTTCATGCCATTTTATATGTATGCCAATTTTTATGTCAATTTACACATATCAAGTTCTAGCCAAAAATTACATATGCCAATCCCAATTCTTACAATTACCATTATAATGGCAATACCCAATTATCAAATTTCATATTAACTGCAATAATACCCATATATCCAATTTTCATGTTATGCCATCAATTCCACCAATCACATATATCCAAATAGGTAATATTCCCATACTTTTCCCCGTATTCAATCATACGCAAAATCGTGGTTTAGGACTAGATCCGAAATTGATCTAGGTTCATCAAAAGAAAATAAATAGGGGAAATGTAGAATTTTGCAATAAAACAAGATCAGAGAGAAAACAGCATAAATCATCATGATAGGCATAAAGAATAGATCTTGATAATAATATCAACATGAATCCTAGAAACTGATTTACAACGACTGAATAGAGCATGAACTAGACATAAGAATGGAGATGAACAAGTCTCAAAACCCAAGGTTCAAAGGTAAACAGGAATAGATCTGAATTGATGAACATGCTTATATCCAATTACACTTTATTCCATAGCCATATTAAAATTAAGTATTTTAATCTAAAAAGTAACTAGAACTTACATAGCATGGCTAGCGAATTTAAGAACTGATATCGATGTAGAAACGTTGTAGAGCTGTTAATTCATCTCCTTGAATTGTTGTAGAAGTCTTCATCTTTGCATTGGATTGCGTATGAAAGCTTAAGAAGAAGATTAGAGACGGCGGCCATGACCAAGAGGGATTTTAGCGGTATAATAGTGGCTAGACATGTTGTAGTGAATTAGGGTTAGGCCTTAGGTTGTATTTATAGATGTAGGAACTCATTTAGGCCCTTAGATTATCCCTAGAGTCAATCCGGACCATCAAAACTCATCCCGGGCCTCAAAAATGGGTTCTGGGCCACACCAGGCCGACCAGGTCGATTTGTATAGTGGGGAGGTCGACACTACGGTCGACCTGGGGGTGAAGTCGACTGTGCAGTCGACACTACAGTCGACCTGGGGTCAGTCTGCCTGAAAGTTTGCTGGAACTTGTACAGGCCATAACTTGGTCATACGGACTCCGATTTTCGAAAACTCGGACTCTATTTCATGTAAAATTTCGAGACGAACACAATGGCACAACCCATTTCCCTTGATTCTTATTTTAAAATTAAATTCTTCCTTGATTCTTGTATTAACATGTTAAAAAAATTCGGGTTGTTACATTCTCCCCTCCTTAAAGGATTTCGTCCCCGAAATCTTCAAGTTAAGAAGAATGTGTCCTACCATCCAATCATCCATCTACTCAATCATCAATCACAGGCATTCATTGTCCTTAAGAAATTTCTAATGCAGTATGAACATATGCAAGAAGTGTGTATATATGTTCCTTATCTAATGCAAATGATCAGGCCTGATTGATCTTCTAGATGCAAAATATGTTTAGTGCCATGAGTCCAACATGTATGCAAATAGTCCTAGTCACATAAATACTATATGTATGCACAAACATCCATCCATATGCAACATCCACATGATAACACATTCAATTCCATCCATAAACAAGTGTAAACACTCATTCATATGCAATGTGAAAGGTGACTGAGCCGATCTAGTGCCTAATGTGTGTAAATGCATCCACGAGCAACCACTAGCAACCACTTGCAACCACTTGCAACCATCAATCATAACATGTCTCAAACACATGTTTACACCCAATTGTTCCTATCTAAAGATATATTCGAATGATAGAAGCAAGTAAAAACTTTGTGCCCGTTAGGCAACGTCAAAACTGAAAATCTACGCCACATATATATTTATTAGGAGAAGAACTCCCTAAGCATCAGCCCCGAAGACCGAAATCAACATCAGACTGACACCCAAAGAATTACTCAACCCAACCAATATATATGTTTCTTAGGAAACTAAGCATGACGGACCCCTTTTTAGGTCACAAGAAATTTCCTTCCTAAAACTAACCCATATCCTTATAAAACTCAAAAGGTTTAGTCAACCCAACGAACACCCTCAAGCCCCCAACATGTGTTACTAACAAATGAGTCATACTCCCTATGGGGTTTGCAACAGAAATTGGATTGAGGATAGGACTGAGAGGATATACACAAAAGATAGCATGCAAGTAAGCTCTACAGGAAAAGAGGGATTAAGGATATACTCTTAAAAAGAGATATGATGCGCGAATCTAGTCTTCAATCTTCTAAGTCGCATTTCCTTGAGCTTAATTCCATTGTGCTTTGGCCGTCTTTGACTTCAAAATTCCGTAGCTTCTCAATTCTTGTTCCCAAAATATGAGTTGGAACTTATTTCACTATTGCCTCTCGTTCCACTTTCACTTATTCTCCTTTTAGTATACTCGACTTACACATAACAGCGTACTCATGGTTTCACACAAGCTCTCCAAAACTCACAAGTAAATTTTGGATCTCGTTCACTTACTAGAAAGTATTCCACATAGATGAATTATCTCTTGAAAATAAACAAATGCCAACCATGTTGCCCAATGTACTTACTTAGGTGACTCTCTACAACTCATGCATAAGCGAAATGACCCATCCGCCTTAGTGGCGAACACTACTCGAGCGGATCAACTAATGTATAAAGAGATTCTAGGTAACTAATCCTAATAGAACCCTAAAGGTTACACGCGACTTCGAGGGTATTACCGAGGCAAGTCAAAAGTCTAACTACCCTCCTTTCGAAACCGAGAATGGCACCCTTATTGGATAACCACTTCATCCCTAGAATCAACCCATAGCTCACAAAAACATGAGCATTCCTTCTAAACTCAACACTTAGCATAGACATTCTCAAATCCTAACAAGTCATGAATAAATGAGCCGATTCCCCAACAGGATTTGAGACAAAAATGGGATCCTCTACTACGCTAGTACTAAGGTGTAGAGACTCAACTATCGAAGCAGAATTAAAAGGATGCGATGTACAAAAACAAAGTTCTAGCGGGATGATAGAAAGAAAAGATAAACCTTTAACAGAAACGTTACCACCTCCCTTAGATACGCTAGTAGTGAGAGCATACAATTTCCCTCTCGACGATCTTGTCATTTGCCCTTGTCCTTGTCCTACAATACTTAACTACACGTCCCTTCTCACCAAACTAAAGATACTCTCTCTTGTCATGGGTTTTACTATGCTTTCACTTTGCCCTCTTTCCTTTCACCTTTTTCCTCTTTCTTACTATCCTTGTATAGCTTGTTGACAAGTCTCTCGAAAGCTACATCCAACGCACGACAACTCTACACAGCTTGAAATAAGATTAGACGCAGATGGAACTACTGCGGCTACAGATGAAGGTTGGGCACTTCTTTGCTCTCTGACATATGTCGGATGCCTACGAAACTATGATGAAAAGAGAGAGAAGAGATTTCAAGTGAGAATCAAAAGGTAGTGCATATGGCTTTGGGGAATATGCCTTTTAATCAAAACAAAGTTTTCTTGAAAATTTGCTTCTTTGTAAACGTTTTGAAAACTAGTTTCAGAAGGTTTTTGAAAACTTTTGCCCAGTCTGGTAACCTTCTGCTCTGATACCAAATGTAACACCCCACATCCATTAAGGTCACTCACAAAGGGAATGCCTTAACTTCAATGGAGCATTATGGGTAATGGGACAGAAATATTACAAGACAGACATATATAAAACAGCGGAAAGTAAAGTGGAAGTACTTAAAATCATTTATTAAATATGATTGTTTACAATAAGAGCCCATCAACTTCCAATACCCAATTACATAGTTAAAATATCTGTCTTGCTCAAAAACAAAGAAGCATAAAAACAAACTATAGTATTCCCCAATAAAGCAAAGCAAGCCATAGCCAAGAGAAATCCAAGCCATACATGAAAGAGCCTTGGAGCTTGGTAAGATCCGAACTAAGCTGTATTCCCACCCTATGAACCTGGGGGGGAAACGGAAGAAAAAGAGGCGAAACAAAACGAGTCAGTCATAAAGACTGAGTAAGTCCTAGTGACTTTCAGCACAAAAATAGTTAAGGATAATATGGCATGAGTAAACTGAAAGTAAACATAAGCATGATGACAAGATAAGCAACAGGCAAGATAACTAAGGTTAACATGATGTGATTTTTGTCAAGTAACATCGCAAGGTTCACATTCAAGATAAATTAAGTATAATTTCGTAAGATTCCTATCAAACATAACAAGATTCCTCTGCTTCGCCATTAAAATATTTCTATGAGATTTACTTGCTCTGCACCACCTAACTAGCATCTTTACAAGTGTCTTACATGGAATGTTTCGTATTCCTACTAGTACTCCAACTAGTGTCCCCTGTAACAAGGATCCTTACCCCTACTAGTGTCCCAACTAGTAGCCTGTATTATATAATATTGTGATCCGGCCTACTAAACATAAGTGATAATAATAATGGTAGTTTCGTGTACCCGTAGCTGCTGTCGTAGGTGCCGCCTACTCCTATCTCCACTAGTGGTACCCACTACCCTCCCCATTCTAATTACAATATTCATAATGTGGTAGCTGTACTCCTAGCTGCTGTCATAGGTACCGCCTGCTCCTATCTCCACTAGTCGTACCCACTACCTTCCCCATTCGATCGGCTCCCTAACTCGTAGATGCCCGTGCTGGCCCCATAGTGGGGTGTATCACTCCCCAAAGTGGCAACCCAATACAACGGAGATGCACGGTTTATACCTACACGATGCAACAACGTCTTACCAACCTGCCCGGGTCCACGCACACATATGAAACCCGTTGGACTTGCGTTGCCACCGCTAACCCATTTTGACCTCTTACAATCAAACCCAGTATGCGTGTCCCGTCCTCGACATAGGTCGAGCTCACAAAGATACGTAACGGGCTACTGGTCTGAAAAGGGTCCCTTTTTCTCGACACAAGCTTCCCACCTATGCTTGGTCCCCTCTAGTAATTCTTACTTAATCCCTTCTTATTCATGTCCACTTACATGCTCAAATTTTGGTTAAGTATACACCAGTTATGTCTTACATGTTACCCATATCCCCCACTTAACCCCTACATCATCCTCATGTCTTAATACATGCTTTATCTTGGTTAAGTGCTTATAGGTTATATTTTACATGTCATTCATATTACCCCCAACGTCTGGGTTTAACCAAGCGCCTTGGCTTTGTCTGCCATTAGACCCTATGTCTATCCATTAACTATGCGCTTGTGCTACCTCATCAGTCTTATCATTTAACTTGGTTATTTCCATTCAAACCAACCTTCAACTTTGCTTATTAATTCAATTCTTAACTTGCACTATATTAAGTCCAGTAATAAGCCCACAACATTTTATTCCTATGATTCATGCATTAACCCCCATTATGGTACAATAACATGTTCTTATTCAACCTTTACAACCAAGAACCCCTTAACTTACAAACACACTGGAGAGAGAGAATAGTTCCCTAAATACCAACCCCGAAGACCGGAATCAACATCAGATTGATACTCAGAGGATTATCCAACCTAACCAATGTTTTGTTCCGTTTTATAATATAACTTATGTCGCCTTCAATTGTAAATTCATTCTTGTCTTTACATATTGCTTAATCTACAATGAAGCACATCTTTCCTTATTACATAAGTTATCTCATCTTATCTATTGTTCCGCCTAACTTACTTTATTCCATAAGTTATCATTACCACTTAGGTATTAATTAAGATTTACTTAACTCAACCATTCATGTCATAACAGTTAAGTGTCATTCGCTTAATCATATTACTTAACCCACCCATTCATACCATATTGGTTAAGTGTCATTAGCCTAATCATATTACTTAACCCACCCACTCATACCATATTGGTCAAGTGTTCTTAGTTTACTTAACCCTACCCACTGGTCTAATTACCATGTTATGTTGGTTAAGCATTACTATTCGTATTTCCATATGTCACCCACATGTCACCCACTTAACCCCCATGTCCTACCACATGTTTATCTGGTTAAGTATTTCTTAATTCATTAAGGCCGTAACCCTATAAAGACCTCTCACATTAGACTGACATTTATGGCAGCTGGATTTTCCGGCGGGTCCGGGCAGTCTTACACCATAAAAGAGTCTAACCTCGTGTCTTTACAACTGTTACGCTTTTAATTTGGGCCTAGGACCTCTCACATTGGGCTACCATTTGTGACTACTGGATTCGTCGGGCGGGTCCGGGCAGTTTTACGTCACAGATGAGTCCAACCTCGTGTCCTAAGCATTGATTATCGCTTATAATCTTTTACCCCAGTCTTAATAATTTACCTATTAAAATTATTAATTAATTCCTAATTTAACGATGTCCATAATTTACTCAATTATGTTCATCAATTAATGGTATGCAAAATCATACCAATTTTACCATAATTTATCTTATGCCATTAAAGGCAACTTATCTCAATTTATATTTATCCCTCCTTTAAGGCTATTACATGCCAACTACCAAAAACCCACTTAGGCTTGTTCATATTAGCCCCTTTTCAAAACATAAATTATCATATGTGTTTCAACTACAAATCTCACATAGTTAACATATGCCCAAGTTCTAGATTACATGTCCGTTTTACATATGCCTAATTCATACCAAATTTACATATGTTCAGTTCATGCCATTTTATATGTATGCCAATTTTTATGTCAATTTACACACATCAAGTTCTAGCCAAAAATTACATATGCCAATCCCAATTCTTATAATTACCATTTTAATGGCATTACCCAATTATCAAATTTCATATTAATTGCAATAATACCCATATATCCAATTTTCATGTTATGCCATCAATTCCACCAATCACATATATCCAAATAGGTAATATTCCCATACTTTTCCCCATATTCAATCGTACGCAAAATCGTGGTTTAGGCCTAGATCCAAAATTGATCTAGGTTCATCAAAAGAAAATAAATAGGGGAAAGGTAGAATTTTGCAATAAAACAAGATCAGAGAGAAAAAAGCATAAATCATCATGATAGGCATAAAGATTAGATCTTGATAATAATATCAAAATGAATCCTAGAAACTGATTTACAACGAATGAATAGTGCATGAACTAGACATAAGAATGGAGATGAACAAGTCTCAAAACCCAAGGTTCAAAGGTAAACAGGAATAGATCTGAATTGATGAACATGCTTATATCCAATTACACTTTATTCCATAGCCATATTAAAATTAAGTAGTTTAATCTAAAAAGTAATTAGAACTTACATAGCATGGCTAGCGAATTTAAGAACTGAAATCGATGTAGAAACGTTGTAGAGTTGTTAATTCATCTCCTTGAATTGTTGTAGAAGTCTTCATCTTTGCATTGGATTGCGTATGAAAGCTTAAGAAGAAGATTAGAGACGGCGGCCATGACCAAGAGGGATTTTAGCAGTATAATAGTGGCTAGACATGTTGTAGTGAATTAGGGTTAGGCCTTAGGTTGTATTTATAGATGTAGGAACTCATTTAGGCCCTTAGATCATCCCTAGAGTCAATCTGGACCATCAAAACTCATCCCGGGCCTCAAAAATGGGTTCTGGGCCACACCAGGCCGACCAGGCCGACCTGTACAGGGGAGAGGTCGACACTACAGTCGACCTGGGGGGGAGGGGGAAGTCGACTGTGTAGTCGACACTACAGTCGACCTGGGGTCAGTCTGCCTGAAAGTCTGCTGAAACTTGTACAGGCCATAACTTGGTCATACGGACTCCGATTTTCGAAAACACGGACTCTATTTCATGTAAAATTTCGAGACGAACGCAATGGCGAAACCCATTTCCCTTGATTCTTATTTTAAAATTTAATTCTGCCTTGATTCTTGTATTAACATGTTATAAAAATTCGGGTTGTTACAAATATTCTCAAATAAAAAATTACTTACATGACAAATTCATAGATGTAGATCTAGAAGATCTCAACAAATAACAATAAAAGAATCTCGTGCTGATAACGTGTTATAAAATAAAATAGAACATATCATAAAAGAGAAGACATTAAAGTGAACATAAGAGATAAAGGAGGAAGGTTTTTATTTCTCTTGATTCAGTGTACATAATTCTATTACATTGGCTCCCTTATATATTGGCTTCAGAGCTGATGTTAGCTTTACACCCAAAATATGGGACTAAAAATAATATAACAAATGCATATTCACTTATATGTATTACAATAGTTTCCATCAAAATTAACCAATTAAATGATAACATTTCCTAATTTTCTCAAGACAATTACCAATTATACCCCATTAAAAACAATAATGAATGAAAATAGACAGTATTAGAATTTGACACAACTTATACTAGCAGTAGTGGCATTTTAATATCTCCTTATATATAAGTTAATAAATCAAAGTCTATAGCCTATATTGATGCACATCTTCTTTAAAAGGGGGAAAATATAAATGGAAGTACGTATAAAACAGGAACATAAAGAAAACACAAAAGACTGAGTACAATCTCATGATGAATAAGCAAATAGGTCGAAGAAGTCAAACATAGAATATAGTAATTTGAGCCACTAAAAGATTAAGAAACATTAAAACATTGAACTTTTGTTTGTAGATGGTCAAAAATGAGAAATAAGTAATTGGCTTTGTCTTTTCTGTGATCTCCTAAGCATGCAGACAAATTAAGAGCCATAAAAAATTACAATATGTACCTGTGTTCTTCATAAATCGGTCTTATAGATCTTCAAAATTAAACACCATGCTAACAGTTTCAACATGCATTAATCCACAGTCACATTTTCAACCTGTGTAAACACTATGCTGACAGTTTCGCCATGTTGGTCCCTTGAAATAATTTCAAGGAAAAAGATAGTTACAGTGCATTCTAAATAGAAGAGAGAAGGAAATGTAAAAAAAAAAACAAATTTTTACCTTCATATTCACCAACGCAGACCTTGTTTTTGTCATCTTATCGCATTTTCCCTAGTTTCCTATGCCTAAAAGAGAGTCTAATGCTAAATATTTTTGTTGATAAAGTACAAAATTGATAGCAAATTAAACTAAACTTACCTCACGTTGTGCTTTCTTTTCCTACTTGCTGCTTGACAAGATCCTGACAAATTTGCACAAAGTTTAACTTGACAGAAAAAGACTAAAACAAATTTCAATTTTTTTTAACAAAGTGATAAATCGATGAATTCCATGTGTCTGATATGTTATAACTATTTAGTTTCCAAGCCAAATTATAACAAAACATAAAAGATAATAAATGGAAGGAATCATTCACCTTAAACACATACTTCTGAACTTGATCAAAACATTCATGTTTAATTAGGTCAGCAAATTCCTGAATAATAAAAACAGCTCTCATACTTATCATTAAAATCTAAACCACTCATGCTTTCGTTTAATTCGTGTTTTCTTTTTGGATCATGATTTAAGTTGCCTTTGTATGAAATCAAAAACAAAGAACAATACATAGGAAAAAGAAAGCCCAATATCTACAACCAATACACACCAAAACAAAATCAAACATAACATTGTCTCAAACACAGATAAGGAGAACGCAGGTTTGACTGTCCGTGATCCTACATGAATATCAAACTCATTATTATGTAAATAAAGCACGCTGCTGTTATACACTAAGGAATTCTGTCTACTAGACAAGTGACATCCCCATCTATGCAGCTATTAACACCAGTAAGAACACACAACTTCACAAAGATAAAAAAAAATGCCTATGATGTTGAGAACCCATGCAATTATTCCACGAATTGACCAAGCCATGCAACAATGCAAACCAACTCTAATTATCGTATGATAAAACACATATGTATATCATAGTTGCCACGAGATGCACAGTAGCAAATATTGGTCATAGTTATTACACACCCTACTATGCCTGCATAAAGAGATACTGGTAATTTATGAGCTCTAAAGCAATGCATACCGAGTAACATGAATCCTAGTTGTAACAACCCGAATTTTAATAACATATTAAAATCATAAATCAAGGCAGAATTAAATTTTAAATTAAGAATCAAGGGAAATGGGTTGCGCCATTGCGTACGTCTCGAAATTCTACTTGAAAACGAGTCCGAGTTTGCGAGAATCGGAGTCTGTATGAGAGAGATATGACCCTCTGAAGTTTCAGGATTTTCAGAATCGAAAACAGCTCGAATTCGAATTCAAATTTCGAATTCAAAACCCAGAAAAGGCTAGGCGGGAAATTTCCCGCCCAGTACCCAGGTCGACTGGGGAGTCGACTGGGCAGTTGACCCCCCCGACCAGGTCGACTGGGCAGTCGACCTGGGTGTCGACCTGGTCCCCGAGCCCACTTTTGGGCCTGGGTGCATCCTGATGTTTCTAGTCTCGTTTTCTGTCCAGATTCGTCAACCTAATCCTATATAAACCCCCAATACCTAAACCCTAATTCACTACAACACATCTAGCCACCATTAGGCTGCTGAAATCCCTCTTGGTCATGGTCGCCGTCTCTAATCTTCTTAAGCTCTCATACGCAATCCAATGCAAAGATGAAGACTTCTACAACGATTCAAGGAGATGAATCAACTACGCTACAACATCGATTTCAGTTCTTAAATTCGCTAGCCATGCTATGTAAGTTCTAGTTACTTTTTAGATTAAAATACTTAATTTTAATATGGCTATGGAATAAAGTGTAATTGGATATAAGCATGTTTTTCAATTCAGATCTATTAATGTTTACCTTTGAACCTTGAGTTTTGAGACTTGTTCATCTCCATTCTTATGTCTAGTTCATGCTCTATTCAGT
Source organism: Allium sativum (assembly GCA_030737875.1). NCBI lineage: Eukaryota > Viridiplantae > Streptophyta > Magnoliopsida > Asparagales > Amaryllidaceae > Allium > Allium sativum. The sequence goes on along the minus strand of CM060913.1, from coordinate 180,794,230 downwards.
CGTTGTAAATCAGTTTCCTGGATTCATGTTGATATTATTATCAAGATCTAATCTTTATGCCTATCATGACGATCTATGCTGTTTTCTCCCTGATCTTGTTTCATTGCAACTTCTACCTCCCCCTATTTATTTTCCATTGATGAACCTAGGTCAATTTCGGACCTAGGCTTAAACTGTGATTTATGTGTGATTAGATAAGGGGAAATACCGAGATATTGCCTAGTTAGATATATGTGTGTTTGGTAGAATCGAAGGCAAAATATAGAATTGGATAATTGGGTATTGCCATTAAATTGGTAATTGTAAGAATTGGGATTGGCATATGTAATTTTTGGCTAGAACTTGATATGTGTAAATTGACATAAAAATTGACATACGTATAAAACGGCATGAACTGAACATATGTAGATTTGGTATGAATTGGGCAACTGACATGTAATCTAGAACTTGGACGTATGTTAATTATGTGAGATTTGTAGTTGAAACATATATGATAATTTATGTCTTGAAAAAGGGCTAATATGAACACGCCTAAGTGGGTTTTGGGTAGTTGGCATGTAATAGCCTTAAAGGAGGGATAAATATAAATTGAGATAAGTTGCCTTTAATGGCATAAGATAAATTGTGATAAAATTGGTATGATTTTGCATACCATTAATGGATGAACATAATTGAGTCAATTATGGACATCGTTAAATTAGGAATTAATTAATAATTTGAATAAGGAAATTATTAAGACTGGGTAAAAGATTATAAATAATCAATGCTTAGGACCCGAGGTTGGACTCATTTGTGACGTAAAACTGCCCGGACCCGCCCGGCGAATCCAGTAGTCACAAATGGTAGCCCAATGTGAGAGGTCCTAGGCCCAAATTAAAAGCGTAACAGTTGTAAAGACATGAGGTTGGACTCCTTTATGGTGTAAGACTGCCCGGACCCGCCCGGCAAATCCAGCTGCCATAAATGTCAGTCTAATGTGAGAGGTCTTTATAGGGTTACGGCCTTAATGAATTAAGAAATACTTAACCAAATAAACATGTGGTGGGACATGGGGGTTAAGTGGGTGACATGTGGGTGACATGTGGAAATACGAATAGTAATACTTAACCAACTTAACATGGTAATTAGACCAGTGGATAGGGTTAAGTAAACTAAGAACACTTAACCAATATGGTATGAATGGGTGGGTTAAGTTATATGACTAGGCTAATGACACTTAACCAATATGGTATGAATGGGTGGGTTAAGTAATATGATTAGGCTAACGACACTTATTCAATATGGTATGAGTGGGTGGGTTAAGTAATATGATTAGGTAATGACACTTAACCAATATGGTATGAATGGGTGGGTTAAGTAATATGACCAGGCTAATGACACTTAACTGTTATGACATGAATGGTTGAGTTAAGTAAATCTTAATTAATGCCTAAGTGGGAATGATAACTTATGGAATAAAGTAAGTTAGGCGGAACAATAGATAAGATGAGATAACTTATGTAATAAGGAAAGATGTGCTTCATTGTAGATTAAGCAATATGTAAAGACAAGAATGAATTTACAATTGAAGGCGACATAAGTTATATTCTAAAAAGGAACAAACATTGGTTAGGTTGGATAATCCTCTGAGTATCAATCTGATGTTGATTCCGGTCTTCAGGGTTGGTATTTAGGGAATTATTCTCTCTCTCTCCAGTGTGTTTGTAAGTTAAGGGGTACTTTGTTGTAAAGATTGAATAAGAACACGTTATTGTACCATAACAGGGGTTAATGTATGAATCATAGGAATAACATGTTGCGGGCTTATTAATGGACTTAGTATAGTTCAAGTTAAGAATTGAATTAATAAGCAAGTTGAAGGTTGGTATAAATGGAAATAACCAAGTTAAATGATAAGACTGGTGAGGTAGCACAAGCTCATAGTTAATGGATAGACATATGGTCTAATGGCAGATAAAGCCAAGGCGCTTGGTTAAACCCAGACGTTGGGGGTAATATGAATGACATGTAAAATATAACCAATAAGCACTTAACCAAGATAAAGCATGTATTAAGACATGAGGATGATGTAGGGGTTAAGTGGAGGACATGCGTAACATGTAAGACATAACTGGTGTATACTTAACCAAAATTTAAGCATGTAAGTGGACATGAATAAGAAGGGGTTAAGTAAGAATTACTAGAGGGGACCAAGCATAGGAGGGAAGCTTGTGTCGAGGAAAGGGGACCCTTTTCAGACCAGTAGCCCATTACGTATCTTTGTGAGCTCGACCCATGTCGAGGACGGGACACGCATACTGGGTTTGATTGTACGAGGTCAAAATGGGTTAGCGGTGGCAACGCAAGTCCAACGGGTTTCATATGCGTGTGTGTACCCGGGCTGGTAAGTAAGACGTTGTTGCATCGTGTAGGTATAAGCCGTGCATCCTCAGTTTGTATCGGGTTGCCACTTTGGGAAATGATACACTCCACTGTGGGGCCAGCACGGGTATCTACGAGTTAGGGAGCCGATCGCATGTGGGTTATTGGGTACACCTAGTGGAGATAGGGGCAGGCGGCACCTATGTAGTCAGCTAGGGGTACATAAGACTAGTATTATGATTCCTAAGTAGTGGGTGGGATCACCTTATTATATAACACGGGCTACTTGTTGGGACACTAGTAGGGGGTAAGGATCCTTGTTACATAGGACACTAATTGAAGTACTAATAGGAATACGAAACATTGCATGTAAGACACTTGTAAAGATGCTAGTTAGGCGGTGCAGAGCAAATAGTTCTCATAGAAATATTTTAATGGCGAAGCAGAGGAATCTTGTTATGCTTGATAGGAATCCTACGAAATTATACTTAGTTTATCTTGAATGGGAACCTTGCGATGTTACTTGACAAAAATCACATCATGTTAACCTTAGTTATCTTGCCTGTTGCTTATCTTGTCATCATGCTTATGTTTACTTTCAGTTTACTCATGCCATATTATCTTTACCTGTTTTTATGCTGAAAGTCACTAGGATTTACTCAGTCTTTAGGACTGACCCATTCTGTTTCGCCTCTTTTTCTTCCGTTCCCCCCCCCCCCCCAGGTTCGTAGGGTGGGAATACAGCTTAGTTCGGATCTTACCAAGCTCCAAGGCTCTTTCATGTATGGCTTGGATTTCTCTTGGCTATGGCTTGCTTTGCTTTATTGGGGAATACTACAGTTTGTTTTTATGCTTCTTTGTTTTTGAGCAAGACAGATATCTTAAATATGTAATTGGGTATTGGAAGTTGATGGGCTTTTATTGTAAACATTTATATTTAATAAATGATTTTAAGTACTTCCACTTTACTTTCCGTTGTTTTATATATGTCTGTCTTGTAATATTTCTGTTCCAGTACCCATAATGCTCCATTGAAGTTAAGGCATTCCCTTTGTGAGTGACCTTAATGGATGTGGGGTGTTACATTTGGTATCAGAGCAGAAGGTTACCAGACTGGGAAAAAGTTTTCGAAAACCTTCTGAACTAGTTTTCAAAACATTTACAAAGAAGCAAATTTTCAAGAAAATTTTGTTTTGATTAAAAGGCATATTCCCTAAAGCCATATACACTATCTTTTGATTCTCTCTTGAAATCTCTTCTCTCTCTTTTCACCATAATTTCGTAGGCATCTGACATATGTCGGAGGGCAAAGAAGTGCCCAACATCCATCTGTAGACGCAGTAGTTCCGTCTGTGTCTAATCTTATTTCAAGTTGTGTAGAGTTGCCGTGCGTTGGAGGTAGCTTCGAAGGACTTTTCAACAAACTATACAAGGACAGTAAGAACAAGAGACTAGTTGTTATAGCTTAATCCACGAAGGAGGGAAAAGGTGAAAGGAAAGAGGCCAAAGTGAAAGAATAGTGAAATCCATGACAAGAGAGAGTATCTTTAGTATGGTAAGGAGGGAGTGTAGTTTAGTATTATAGGACAAGGGCAAAGGACAGGATCGTCGAGAGGGCAATTGTATGCTCTCACTACTAGCGTACCTAAGGGAGGTGGTAACGTTACCGTTAAAGGTTTAGCTTTTCTTTTCTATCATCCCGCTAGAACTTTGTTTTTGTACATCATATCCTTTTAATTCTGTTTCGATAGTTGAGTCTCTGCACCTTAGTACTAGCGTATTGGAGGATCCTAGTTTTTGTCTCAAATCCTGTTGGGGAATTGGCTCATTTATTCATGATTTGTTTGGATTTGAGAATGTCTATACTAGGTATTGAGCTTAGAAGTAATGCTTATGATTTTTGGGCTAGGAGTGGATTCTAGGGATGGAGTGGTTATCCAATAAGGGTGCCATTCTCGGTTTTGAAAGGAGGGTAGTTAGACTCTTGACTTGCCTCGGTAATGCCCTCGAAGTCTAGTGTAACCCTTAGGGTTTTTGCCATGCTTAGTTACCTAGAATCTCTAGATACATTTATTGATTCGCTCGAGTAGTGTTCGCCACTAAGGCGGATGGTTCATTTCACTTATGCAAGTGATGTAGAAAATCGCCTTAGTAAGTACATTTAGCAAAATGGTTGACATTTGTTTATTTTCAAGAGATAATTCATATATATGGAATACCTTCTAGTAAGTGAACGAGATCCAAGATTCACTAGTGAATTTTGGAGAGCTTGTGTGAAACCATGAGTACGCAGTTATGTTTAAGCCGAGTATACTAGGAGGAGGATAAGTGAAAGTGGAACGAGAGGCAATAGTGAAATGAGTTCCAACTCATATGTTGGAAACCAGAATTAAGAAGCTATGAAATTGTGGAGTTAAAAACGGTCAAAGCACAATGGAGTTAAGCTCAAGGAAATGCGACTTAGAAGATTGAAGACTAGATTCGCGCATCACATCTCTTTTTAAGAGTATATTCTTGATTCCTTTTTTCCTGTAGAGCTTACTTGCATGCTATCTTTTGTGTATATCCTCTCGGTCCTATTCTCAATCCAATTTCTGTTGCAAACCCCATAGGGAGTGTGACTTATCTGTTAGTTTTTCATGTTGGGGCTTGAGGGTGTCCGTTGGGTTGATTAAACCGATATGGGTTGGTTTTTGGAAGGGATTTCTTGTGGCCTAAAAGGAGTCCATCATGCTTAGTTTCCTAGAATCACATATATATTGGTTGGGTTGAGAATTTCTTTGGGTGTCAGTCTGATGTTGATTTCGGTCTTCGGGGCTGGTGCTTAGGGAATTCTTCTCCTAATCAGTATATATGTGACGTAGATTTCTAGCTTTGATGGGCGCAGTGTTTTTACTTGCTTCTATCATTCGACTATATCTTTAGGTAGGAATAGTTGGGTGTAAACATGTGTTTGAAACATGTTATGATTGATGGTTGCAAGTGGTTGCAAGTGGTTGCTAGTGGTTGCTCGTGGATGCATATACACGCACATTAGGCACTAGATCGGCTCAGTCACCTTTCATATTGCATATGCATGAGTGTTTACACTTGTTTGTTGATGAAATTGAATGTGTTATCATACGGATGTTGCGTATGGATGGATGTTTGTGCACACATATAGTGTTTATGCGACTAGGACTATTTGCATACATGTTGGACTCATGGCACTAAACATATCTTTGCATCTAGAAGAACAATCAGGCTTGATCATTTGCATTAGATAAGGAACATATACACACACTTTCTGCATATGTTCATATATCATTAGAAATCCTTTAAGTAAAATGAATGCCTGTGATTTATGATTGAGTAGATGGATGACTGGATGGTAGGACACATTCTTCTTAACTTGAAGATTTCGGGGACGAAATCCTTTAAGGAGGGGAGAATGTAACAACCCGAATTTTAATAACATATTAAAATCATAAATCAAGGCAGAATTAAATTTTAAAATAAGAATCAAGGGAAATGGGTTGTGCTCATCATGCTTATGTTTACTTTCAGTTTACTCGTGCCATATTATCTTTACCTGTTTTTATGCTGAAAGTCACTAGGATTTACTCAGTCTTTATGACTGACCCATTTTGTTTCGCCTCTTTTTCTTTTGTTCCCCCCCCCCCCCCAGGTTCGCAGGGTGGGAATACAGCTTAGTTCGGATCTTACCAAGCTCCAAGGCTCTTTCATGTATGGCTTAGATTTCTCTTGGCTATGGCTTGCTTTGCTTTATTGGGGAATACTACAGTTTGTTTTTATGCTTCTTTGTTTTTGAGCAAGACAGATATCTTAACTATGTAATTGGGTATTGGAAGTTGATGGGCTTTTATTGTAAACATTTATATTTAATAAATGATTTTAAGTACTTCCACTTTACTTTCCGCTGTTTTATATATGTCTGTCTTGTAATATTTCTATTCCAGTACCCATAATGTTCCATTGAAGTTAAGGCATTCCCTTTGTGAGTGACCTTAATGGATGTGGGGTGTTACACTAGCTATGAAAATTTAATACTGGTGAAGCTTTAGAGCTAATTTTACAAACTAACTCCGCCTATCTCCAAACCAAAAGCCAGCTCTATATAAGTTATGACACCCTGCTCTTCTCCTTAACCTAATTCACAGAACCCTCCTTTGTTGCTAATATGGTAATGAAATATTTAAATGAGCATTTGTATCCAAACAAGCAATGATAACCTACCCCAACAGATGACACTTGATGCACACGAGGCACCAAATTCTGAGCATATCCAAGAACACACGAATATGCACGAAGTCTCTACTAGTTGAAACAGACTTCAAGAATAATGAATCACCTAAGTACATGTGTACCAACATATGTCCCAAGTGCTTTTTTGGTACAACATAAAACTTGGGTAGTTCTTTTTTAGATACAAAAAATAAATAACTTCCTCTATGCACTTTCTTTGATAATGTTCACCATATCCTGCTTTTTTTCTAGTACGAGCACATTTCGGGTATGATCCCACATTATAGTTAAGTGACAGAATATTAAATTGGGATTTAACTTATATATATTTTAAAAGATTTACACAACTAAATGGACAAAGTGTTAAACATTTTATCTAGATAATAATTTGAGCTGGTTAAACTATACACTGCTATTTGTTTGTATACCAAATCCATGTGTCTGTGTGTATTCAAAAATTTGTAGACACGTTTTACTGGGAATTAGCATGATATGAATGGGTATTTATGACGACTTCTTGTTGAAGGAGGACAAGTTGCCAGATTTAACATGCAATGCCAAGATGTTGACACACCACTCAAGGGAACACTAAAGTCTATTGTTCTAATATTCTAAAACGTAGTCCTTCCCATCGAACCAGTTAACCCTAATATTCAATTAAAAATTAAATATTGTTTCTTATCAGCACAAAATGTAAAAATAAGGAGTTTGAGATCCTAAAAGGGCAAGGAACGAAGGGAATTCAAAATGGAACTCTAATTAGTTTAAATTGGAATAAATTTCAGATGCGAATTTTTTAAAATCGGAAGGAATATAAAATTCGATTTTTATTAAATCAAATGCGGAGATTCTTACCAAGAGTAGGCAACAAGTAGCTATCCAAGAGGAAGAGGCAGAGATCAATTGTGATTAGTTATTCATGTGGCGTTATAGCAGGAAGGTAGAGGATGAATGTTGATTTGAAGAGAAAAGAGAAAGGGAGGAGAGATTAGTTTAGGGTTTACTTTATTTCTCTTTCTGATGAGTTGCAAGGAGACGCGTAATGAAAAAAAAAGCGGATGGAAAATTGGAAAAGCAACGAGCCAATGATATTGTCGAGGATATATAGCGTTTTGTCATTCTTTATTGACTTTTACCAAACTAAGGACAACATATGAAGAAAAAATGCTGAAATAGTTTTCTGTTAGAAGCAGCTTTTCTTGTAGTGAAACAGTCAAACCTTCACCTCCATCTGGCACAGTAAGGACAGGAGCACTAGTCAACTTCTCCTTAAGCTTTATAAAGGCTTGCTCGCACTTATCTGTCCATACAAATTTGATATCTTTCTTCGTTAGCTTCATTAAAAAAGAAGCTATCTTTGCAAAATCCTACATAAACCTTCTATAATAGCCTGCTATACCCAAAAAGCTTCTAATATCTATAGTGCTTTCCGGCCTCTTCCAGTCCTGAACAGGTACAACCTTCGCAGTATCAACATAAATACCTTTGGTAGAAACAACATGGCTTAAAAATCTAACTTTCGAACTCCAAAAATGACACTTTGAGAATTTTTCCTTCAACACATTTCCCCTTAATGTTTCCAATACTATCCTCAAATGGCATGTATGTTCTTCCTCCGCTTTGGAGTAGACTAGAATATCATCAACGAATACAAGAACAAACTTATTAAACACATATTGAAAAATACGATTCATTTAGTTTACGAAATATGCTGGAGCATTAGTTAGACTGAATGGCATAACTAACCACTCATAAAACTGGTCGGACCTAAAAGCGGTTAAAGGTACACTCTCCTCTGCTACCCTCAACTGATGCAATCCCATACCAAGATCCAGCTGAGAAAACACTCAAGCTCCATGGAGATGGTCGAACAAGTCATCTATCCTAGTGTGACGGCCCGCCCCGCACCAGCCGGATTTCCTCCGAAAGTGCATTGTACACATGCCCGACTAGCACGGAACGGTCGTCAGAGAAAGGAAAGAAGAGAATGAACTAACAAAGAACTTGTAGAATGTCTCACAGCGCAAGGACAAAATATAATAACAATATACTTGACATAAAACAGGTGAGACAGTACATAAGCTGATAACTAAAACCAACATCAACATCAGAGCAGCGGAAATCCAAGTACAGCTTATTACAACTTCCCAAAATTTACTGTCTCTAAAGCAAAAGAAAGCCAAAGTAGAAGATGCACTACTAATGCCCAAGCAGTGATCTTCAACAACACAGGGAGAATACTATATATATATATATATATCATGCGTGGAAGCCTCCTGCTCGTCTCCGGATCATCTACCCGTGCATTACCAGCTAACCTGTCTCTAGTCTGCTCGTGTGAGCACCCAGAGTAATAAGAGGAGACATAAAACTCTGGGTCAGACATAAAGCTTGGTATGAGCGATAAGCAACTAAACAGAACAATAACAGGTATAATCCAATCATACCTGAACCTGAACCTGCAACCAAAGAGTTAGCACTACATACTGTACAATACTCTAAGGTGCCACTAACATATGGTGTAAGAAATATGGGGGTGGGGGTGTGCATGTCATTGTGATGTCAAACAATCAAGCATAGCAAGCATCCTCACGTCTCTCACTCAGTGCGTAAAGCATAAGATATCCATTACCTTGGTTACCTAATCCTTTGGGCCATGACGGAATCTAATCCCGTACAACTATCACTACAAGCCCACTATCCATCTCTCAGTGGTGAACCAAAGTTATGAATACCGACAACCCCTTTGCACACGTCCCGCAGCAAAGCCCAATCATGAAGTGAACTCATTGGTTCCCATCTGGATCCTGAGCTCTAACTTCCATTTGGACTACCTTTGCATCTCGGGTTTTGGTCAGCATCTCCTTCGGATCGGTCTTCCTTTCAATTCACTTTGCTTCAGGCCGTCGTCAGCTCCTCTCGGTTCGGATCACGTTCCCCTCGGATCGGGTCGCAGTCACCAGCTCGAGGTTCGGATCGTGCTCATCTATATGGGTCGGTCGCCTTCTTCGGATCGGGGTCGGTCCTGGTCGGTCGTGCTTCGTTCACCGGATCGGTTCACTCCAGGCTTTCGTGGTCACCACATCAGGTCGTTCGAACGGATCAGATCGTGATGGAGCTCCTAGATCGGATCGTAGCACATGTACTCGAGCGGATCGTGAAAGGTGAGGCAGATCGGGTTGGGTCGGTCAAGCACCTTTCATTTTGGTCGGTTTACATCATCTCTACCCTGATCGGACGGTTTTGCCCCCTCCCCCCCACCCCCCCCCCCCCCGGGTCGGTCGAACACTTCACCAATCCTGGTCGGTCGGTTTTGTCTCCCCCTGGTCGGTCGAACACTTCACCAATCCTAGTCGGTCGGTTTTGTCCCCCCCCCCCCTGGTCGATCGCATTTCACCCATCCTGGTCGGTCGTTGTCAGGCTCGGTCCCGGAACTCGGGTCGGTCTAACTCGACCCAAAGAAAACCTGCACTATTTCAGCAAGCTATTTTCGCCTCTCGACGGCGTTTTCGACCAATCTAACACTTCTAATCAATCACAAAGCATACCATACAATCATAGAAACATAGAGAATCAACCACAAACACCAAAACAACAATATGACATATCAAAATGGATCAAACATGGCCAAAACCCCATATTTTCCCTTAATCCCTCTTAATCATGTTCAAGCATATAATTAGCAAAACTTATCCAAATTAGCCAAATTTCATATCAGAGGTCTAAAACAATATTTAAGAATTTCTGAACATTTTTCCAGATTTTAATCTTGCATAAATTCGCTAATTATCACTAATCACCTCTTAATCCCCTAAATTCCGGGATTAACAAAATTAGTCGAAATTAACCCAAATTCATATCAGAGGCATAAAATGGTATTTTAGAATTTTAGGAAATTTTCTAGATTTTTCTAAGCCATAATTTCGCTAATTTTCGCTAATTACCATAACTAGCCATAATTAGTGAAAAAGCAAGCTAATCACTTACCTTTGCCACAAAGTAAACTATAGATCTGAAATGATTCTCTGTTTGGGTCGAATTCTAACGTGTTCCAGCAGCTCCAACTTTGATTTGGTGAAGATCTCCCTTGATTTGATGTTGCTAATCCAAATCTTCGAGTTGTAGGTGATTTGGAGGTGTTTTGGAGTGTTTTAGAAGATGGAGGCCATTGCTAGAGCTTGAAGGAGGTAAGTGGCGGCTGGAAAAATGAGTCTAAAACCGAAATCCTAACCCTAGCAGCCCTTAAATACCCCAAATCCCGAAATTCCCCATTGGGCCTAGTTGCTAATCACCCGGTTAAGCCCAATTAGCTGTTTTTCACTATCTGAAACTTGTTTCAGCCATATCTCCCAAACGGTGAGTCCGTTTGCCTAATGTGACCACTCATGGAATTGTAAACCATCATCCGGAGCCAATGAAAGTGGTTTTAGGTCAAAATTCCTTTCCAGTCAAAAGTTTTGGCCAAAACAGTACCAACTAGGGGTAAAATGGTCATTTAAAAAAATCGGGAAAAATCATGAACATGGGAAATGACCCCAATAATCGTCTCCCAAAGTTACATGACCATACGACTTCGTATGTGAGAGAAATAAATATTCTACGATCCTATGATGCGTAGAATGCGGGTTGTTACATTCTCCCCCCTTAAGAAATTTCGCCCCCGAAATTCCCTAACCAAAACACACAAAGGGTCCCGCATGCCTATCAACCATAAAACAACAATCAACATGCAAAACAAGTCTATCCTAGCATGCGGTTTACTAACAAGGGAAGATAGTACAACTACCAAAACCTTACCAGGCAAAGAGTTCTGGATACTTCTTCCTTATATCCTTCTCTGTTTCCCAAGTACAGTCCTTTTCATTCTCACCCCACTGGACTTTGACTAGTTTCACCGCCTTCCTTCGAAGCTGCTTCGTATCGTTCCCAACAATATGCATAGGCTTGCGGTTCTCAACCGCCTCGGGTTCAACCTCGCTATCGTCCAACTGATCTGGTGAAATAGCCACATTATTAGGGTCTTGCACAAACTTCCTTAACTGGGAAACATGAAATATGTTGTGAACTCCTGCCATCTTGTCAGGTAGCTCTACTTCATACGCCAAATTCCCAATGTCTTTCTTTATCCTTTCCCAGTAGTAGATCTGCTCCATGTCTCAATACATCTTGTTACCACTGGGATGTATAGTCAATTTCTGGTGTTGATATGCTCTAAGCACTTCACCTCTCAGTCCATCTGCGTTGGGTACAACTAGTCCCTTATTCTTTCGAAGTCACCCTTCTCAATCAAATCCTTACCTAATCATTCTCTTTCCATCGATACCCATCTCTACCCTAGAGATGGTTTCCAATAGATTAGGTTCGTCCTTCTAACTGGAACCAATCCACTCAATCAAAATCGATTTAATCGTCAAGCTTACTAGTGTTTCTGAATCCAATTCACTCTTCGGCCCGAAATCATATCCTGTGATATACTTTAGTTGCTTCCATCCTAGAAACAAAACCCCTAAACTGGCATGTCTCCTACTCAATGCAACTATTACCGCACCCAAATCCCTTACTATGATCACTCTGCCCCATGGAGTCATGGCGACTCCACTGCACTGATCCATAGCCACTAGTCCTTTGATATGTCCACTCTGCCCCCATGAAGTCATAACTCCACTGCACTGATCCATAGCCACTAGTCCTTTGATATGTCCACTCTGCCCCCATGAAGTCATAACAACTCCACTGCACTGGCTCGTAGCCTTACTATTCCTTTACTATGTCCACTTTGCCCTTCGAGTCATGACGACTCTACTGCACTGGCTCATAGTCCTACTACAATCACTTTGTTCCCCATCGCTGGAACCCTACAGGTGATAGTCTACTCAAGTGAAGAAAAATAGGAACAACATAACAACCATAACATCCATCAAACAAGTCCTACCTATCACCTGCTAAATTCATAAACACATCGACACCTACATGATTGGTCTAACCAATCCCAATATGTCGATTCTTAGTATGTCTGGTCCAACCAACATCAATAACTAATGGAAGCCCAACCTCCATACATACACCGATGCCTACTTGACTGGTCCAATCAATCCCAGGCCAATGGAAGCCCAGCCTCCCTACGGACTACCGTACGTCCAACGTACGTTTATCCTCCAAGGATAACTAGATCACATCCAACGGTTCCAGGGTAACGGGCGTCCCCAGATACCCCTGCTTTTAGTTTGCCTAAAATCCTTGAGTCCAACCAAAGTCTATCCATTATCTTGCTGCCCTCTCGAGTCCAACTCAAGCTGAATCCAATTCCTTGCAGCCTTCTCGAGTCCAACTCGAGTCAATATATAACTCAGACCCAGTCTTGAGTATCCATTACCGACAAACTCTAGTCCAACGTGAGTCATTGTCTCCTTATTCGTTGCATCTCCAAGATCAACGAACACCCATTTTCCTTTTATGAGTTCAAGTCCAACTTGAATCGCCCTAATCTTCGTTGTATCTTCCATGATCAACGAACACATCCTATTCCTTCAAAATTCTACTATCCAATAGATAACATCAACATAGGGTCCTAAATAATCCATTACTTTGCATCTTTCCCGAGTCCCACTCGAGCAATCTCATAACCCTATCGAGTCTAACTCTGGGCAGTCTATATCATTGAACAGTCTCATCATGTTCCGTCTGCTCATCACTCCTCGAGTAAACCAAGATATCATCCAATGAAAAATCACAACAACTATTTTATTTCTCACGCAAACCATCCTAATCGAACTTGACATTCCCCAAGCACAAGCCCCAAAGGCCTAAACCAATATCAGACAAGCGCCCAAGGAACATCTCCTCCGAATTCGGACAATCTACGTGAAATGATACTAACAAAACAACCAAGCACTAGAGTACTCATTTGCCTCCCCGAGACAACTAGAACTTATTCCAATGATAACTTCCCAGCTTCCTAACTCCAGTTACTATCGCCATCACTAGGTAGGTACCTAATACCACCCTATTCCTTTGGAGTAGATCGACTCCCCAAAATAATGCTAAACCCAGTAAAGCCTAAACAAAGCAAACACAAACAAACATACATCCATGACTCGATAAGACCACGTTACAGAAAATCATCCTAAGGTTAGTCGAACCACCAATCTTGTTCGTCACAACTAGAGGTCTATCGACTATCTCGGGTTTGTCAAACAATACCCGAACAGAAACATCTTAAATAGAAAGCATACCTTTTATAACGACACCCTTTCCCTTCTGCGCCGCACTTGGAGCATTCGACGAAGAAGGAACAACATTGATAGCATACGCTTTCACAATCTGCTTCTCCTTAGGAGGCTGTGGGAAATCATCCTTGTGATGTCCCGCCTGGCCGCAGTTAAAGCACTTCCTCTCCCCAGGCTTTTCTCGACAATCTCTGGCATAGTGGCCCTTCTTGCCACAACTAAAGCATTCGCCATCTTTCTTATTTTTCTTATTCTGACCATCCTTGGTATAGTTCTGCTTCCTCTTGCTCTGAGAATTCTTCCTGCCTTCACCGCCTGCTTGCGGCTTTGGCTCCTCTGTAGATGCAATAGCAACTTCGGTTTTCGACTTAGGGAAAAGGCTCTCTGACCTTAATGCCTTTCCCACAATAGACTCGAACCACTCATCGATATGGTTTATAAGTCTTTCCCCCAAGTACCCATCCAAGCCAGTTATGAACTTCTCGTTCTTCTTTTCGACTGTATCGATAAGGGACCATCCATATTTCGATAAAGTATCGAATTCTGCGATGTACTCCGAGACTGCCCTACCATTCTGCTTAAGCTCCAAGAACTTCCTGAACAATTCTGATTTATGAGCAGGTGGAATAAACTTATCACAAAAGCGAGTCTTAAACTGATTCCAAGTAACTTGATCCTCTGGAGTAGCTGTCTTAATGGCATTCCACCAATTCATCGCTCGCCCTTGCAGCTGACGAGACGCTAGCCTTCTCTTCATCGCATCCTCAATACCCAAATCGTCGAAGATACGATCACAGCTATCCAACCAATCCTGAACATCTGTAGCCGACTCCGTTCCGTGGAACGGCTTTCCACCAAGGTTAGTGTAATCCTAGCATAACTTGGCGAAGTCGACCCTAGGCGCCTGCACTACTGGACCACCACCATTACCAGCATTGGGAACTGCTCCCTGAACATCCCTAAGCATCTCCCTCATGAAGTCAGTAAACATCGCCCTCATGTCAGCAGCATTCCCATTATTGGCTCCCCTACCGGCACCTCTAGCATATCGGCTCATCGTCGATCTGTAAAAGAGAAACGATTAACGACCCCATAGTGGTGCTAGTGCAGTACGACTTCATTCTTATACTACTAATAGTATATACATATAGCTTTTGAAAACCAAAGTAATCACAAATACGCGCTCTCATATACGTACTATCTCTCCCTAGTGTCTTTCCCTAGGTTAACTACGCAACCTAGAGCTCTGATACCAAATGTGACGGCCCGCCTCGCACCAGCCGGCATTTCCTCCGAAAGTGCGTTGTACACATGCCCGACTAGCACGGAACGGTCGTCAGAGAAAGGAAAGAAGAGAATGAACTAATAAAGAACCTGTAGAATTCCTCACAGCGCAAGGACAAAATATAATAATAATATACTTGACATAAAACAGGTGAGACAGTACATAAGCTGATGACTAAAACCAACATCAACATCAGAGCAGCGGAAATCCAAGTATAGCTTATTACAACTTCCCAAAATTTACTGTCTCTAAAGCAAAAGAAAGCCAAAGTAGAAGATGCACTACAAATGCCCAAGCAGTTATCTTCAACAACACAGGGAGAATACTATATATATATATCATACGTGGAAGCCTCCTGCTCGTCTCCAGATCATCTACCCGTGCATTACCAGCTAACCTGTCTCTAGTCTGCTCGTGTGAGCACCCAGAGTAATAAGAGGAGACATAAAACTCTGGGTCAGACATAAAGCCTGGTATGAGCGATAATCAACTAAACAGAACAATAACAGGTATAATCCAATCATACCTGAACCTGAACCTGCAACCAAAGAGTTAGCACTACATACTGTACAATACTCTAAGGTGCCACTAACATATGGTGTAAGAAATACGAGGGTGGGGGTGTGCATGTCATAGTGATGTCAAACAATCAAGAATAGCAACCATCCCCACGTCTCTCACTCAGTGCGTAAAGCATACGATATCCATTACCTTGGTTACCTAATCCTTTGGGCCATGACGGAATCTAATCCCATACAACTATCACTACAAGCCCACTATCCATCTCTCAGTGGTGAACCAAAGTTATGAATACTGACAACCCCTTTGCACACGTCCCGCAGCAAAGCCCAATCATGAAGTGAACTCATTGGTTCCCATCTGGATCCTGAGCTCTAACTTCCATTCGGACTACCTTTGCATCTCGGGTTTTGGTCAGCATCTCCTTCGGAGAGGTCTTCCTTTCAATTCACTTTGCTTCAGGCCGTCGTCAACTCCTCTCGGTTCGGATCGCGTTCCCCTCGGATCGGGTCGCAGTCACCAGCTCGAGGTTCGGATCGTGCTCATCTATACGGGTCGGTCGCCTTCATCGGATCGGGGTCGGTCCTGGTCGGTCGTGCTTCGTTCACCGGATCGGTTCGCTCCAGGCTTTCGTGGTCACCACATCAGGTCGTTCGAACGGATCAGATCGTGATGGAACTCCTGGATCGGATCGTGGCACATGTACTCGAGCGGATCGTGAAAGGTGAGGCGGATCGGGTCGGGTCGGTCGGTCAAGCACCTTTCATTTTGGTCGGTTTTCATCATCTCTACCCTGGTCGGTCGGTTTTGCCCCCCTGGTCGATCGAACACTTCACCAATCCTGGTCGGTCGGTTTTGTCTCCCCCTGGTCGGTCGAACACTTCACCAATCCTAGTCGGTCGGTTTTGTCCCCCCCTGGTTGGTCGCATTTCACCCATCCTGGTCGGTCGTTGTCAGGCTCGGTCCCGGAACTCGGGTCGGTCTAACTCGACCCAAAGAAAACCTGCACTATTTCAGCAAGCTATTTTCGCCTCTCGACGGCGTTTTCGACCAGTCTAACACTTCTAATCAATCAGAAAGCATACCATACAATCATAGAAACATAGAGAATCAACCACAAACACCAAAACAAAAATATGACATATCAAAATGGATCAAACATGGCCAAAACCCTATATTTTCACTTAATCCCTCTTAATCATGTTCAAGCATATAATTAGCAAAACTTATCCAAATTAGCCAAATTTCATATCAGAGGTCTAAAACAATATTTAAGAATTTCTGAACATTTTTCCAGATTTTAATCTTGCATAAATTCGCTAATTATCACTAATCACCTCTTAATCCCCTAAATTCCGGGATTAACAAAATTAGTCGAAATTAACCCAAATTCATATCAGAGGCATAAAATGGTGTTTTAGAATTTTAGGAAATTTTCTAGATTTTTCTAAGCCATAATTTCGCTAATTTTCGCTAATTACCATAACTAGCCATAATTAGTGAAAAAGCAAGCTAATCACTTACCTTTGCCACAAAGTAAACTATAGATCTGAAATGATTCTCTGTTTGGGTCGAATTCTAACGTGTTCCAGCAGCTCCAACTTTGATTTGGTGAAGATCTCCCTTGATTTGATGTTGCTAATCCCAATCTTCGAGTTGTAGGTGATTTGGAGGTGTTTTGGAGTGTTTTAGAAGATGGAGGCAATTGCTATAGCTTGAAGGAGGTAAGTGGCGGCTGGAAAAATGAGTCTAAAACCGAAATCCTAACCCTAGCAGCCCTTAAATACCCCAAATCCCGAAATCCCCCATTGGGCCTAGTTGCTAATCACCCGGTTAAGCTCAATTAGCTGTTTTTCACTATCTGAAACTTGTTTCAGCCATATCTCCCAAACGGTGAGTCCGTTTGGCTAATGTGACCACTCTACGGAATTGTAAACCATCATCCGGAGCCAATGAAAGTTGTTTGAGGTCAAAATTCCTTTCCAGTCAAAAGTTATGGCCAAAACAGTATCAACTAGGGGTAAAATAGTCATTTAAAAAAATCGGGAAAAATCATGAACATGGGAAATGACCCCAATAATCGTCTCCCAAAGTTACATGACTATACGACTTCGTATGTGAGAGAAATAAATATTCTACGATCCTATGATGCGTAGAATACGGGTTGTTACACCTAGGAAAATAATACTTGTTCCTGATAGTTCATTTGTAGAGCTCACGATAATCGACACATAACCTTAAAGAACCATCCGCCTTTGTAGCAAAGACAATAGGAGCTCTTCAACTCGAACAACTTGGTTGGATCAAGCCCTTCTGTAATAAATCATCAACCTGAATAGATAGCTCCAACTTCTCCTTCAGTGCCAACTTACGAACGAGCAACATGATAGGTTTTGCATCTTTAACTAGATCAATCCGAAACTCTATCTCCCGATGAGGTGGTAAACCTGACACCTCATCGAAGACATCTGCAAAATCTAGAACAATGGGAATAGAACCCGATTCTTCCTTCGCTGCATCCAGGGAATAAAGGAAACTAGTCATAAGCGAGCTAGGTCCTTCACAAGATACAATGAGAACTTTCAATCCTTTCTTCAATGTAATCGTTTGTTTATCTCAATCCAAGACTGCATTGTTCCGAGATAACCAATCCATCACAAGTAGAGCATCAAACCCCAAAAAACCCAAAACATATCGCAAGGAAAGGGATAACTAAAACAAGAAATAGGGACTTCTAAACATCGTGTACTAAGGTTGGTCGAGCCCCCAACAAGGTTCGACACACAAATAGATTCTAAAGCCACTACTAGCTCAAGTTTCAGTTTATCAACAAGAGTACGAGAAATGAAACTAAGAGAAACACCAGTATCAAATAAGACACGAATAGGAATGCCAAAAATAGACAGAATACCTTCCATAACTTGCTTCCCCTTTGCTGCTGCAGAAGTAGAAGGTGTTGTAGCTAAAGCAAAAGCTCGAGGTTGTTGCCCCTTCTGGAGTAATGGACACTCCCTAGCAAAATGAGCTTGTTGGCGGCAATTGTAGCATCCCTGCCTTGGAGCAAATCGAGTCTTAATCGTCGGTGGCTCCACGTTCGGAACCTTAGCAACAGGTGCCCTAACCCCTGGTCCCTTTGCCACCTGTTTCCCTCCAACCCCCATACAATTCAGAACATAATGCCCCCTCTTCCCGCACTTATGACAAATAATAGTGGACATATCCCTATTTGATTGAAACTTCCTCTTATTCTCTCCAGTTGGTGCCTAATTTGCTGATTTCAGAATTAAACCTTCAAACCTCAACCCCATGTTAACCAAATCCAAAAAGGATGCCATGATATGATTTTTCATGTCTCGATGAAACTCCGGACGCATTCTTGTAATGAACTTATCATTCTTCTTCAGTGGTGTATCAATCAAACCCGATCCGAACAAAGGCAATATAGTGAATCGCTTCTCATACTCTGTTACTGTCATAGCCGCCTGCTTCAAGTCCATGAAACTCTTGTATAATACAGTCTTTTCAGCTTCCGAAACAAATTTCTTTTCAAGTTCCTCCTTAAATTGGTCCCAAGAAAAGTCGTTCTCTTGGACATCCAAAATAATCGGTTCCACCAATCCACAGTTGTATCGGTTAAATGCCATGATGCCAATCGACGACTCATAGCATTATCTAGCTCCATATCCCCAAATATACGGTTGCATAGCATGAGCTAAGTCTGAACTTCTATGATTGACTCCGAGCCACTAAACCTCCTTCCCCCAAGTCACTCATAGTCACGGCAAAGTGAAGAAAATCCCATCTGAGGCCTGACTTGCACGACCTCCTCTACAACACCTACTATTGGTTCCTCCACAGCAACTGCATTCCTCGGTGCACGATTCTCACCATTAGTGACACTACTAGCTTGGCCAACTTTGCCTCCTCTAGTATTTGCAGTACGAGTACTCATAGTTGAAACGACCCGCACATCCGTGCTATCTGAGTTGACTAAATACAACACACGTCCAACCCAAATAACACAGAAATACGACTCATTATTAGAAAGAAGTTAGAGGATGAGAAATAGAAAGAAAGAAATATTAGAATAGAAGAAAAACGAAGATCACAACTCACAGCGGAACGAAGAAAATATATTATATAACATAACTTTTGAAATACAAATCAGTAACTTTATATACATACCATCATCAGAGCACAACAGTCATTTCTGGAACAGTTATAAACACCTGTTTCCAGAAACAAACAAGGTCCACAGCGGAATATATGATAGCCTATAGCTAACTGGTGAAGCCTCCTGCTTCCAGCTCCTTCAAATGAATCTGTGAAATCCCGACTACTTGACTGCCCGTACAAATTTGGGCACCCAAGAGTTTAGGGAAAACAAAACAAAATAAACTCTGGGTCAGTCATGGGACTGGTGTGAGTAAACTCCAACCACTTGTTTAACTTTAAAAAAATCCTTTCAAAAGAAAAGATAATAGTAAGACCAGCCCACACATAAACACGGACGGTTTTTACCTTACTATAACCCAAAACACTTTGATACGAAAATCCAGTGATATTAGAATAATGTCCACCCCAAGTAAATAACCAAATAGCAGAACGCTTGCATCTCACGCTCCACATATATATTATAAAATCAAAAACCCGCATGGCGCTTATTGGAGATTGGATTTCCAACATGACAAGGTATGGAACTACCTTCCGACAGTGCATCTCTAGAGAGGAATACACTGGGTTCAACAAGAACATCTTGTAACCCGGCCCACACATGACCGACCACTCATTTCGCTTGAGTGTATCGAATGTATATCACCAACGGTTGGACTCAAACCACCGTTTCCCGAATGGGCAGAATCGATAGATTTAGAAACAAAAGGAATTCTCTAGATAGGTGATTATACACCCTAATGGGTGCGACCCACATAGCCATGCTGCCTGCCCGATTTTTGTCCTTTCCCGGTTGTTGAGGCCTGAGGCTACGATTACTTACCATTCATTGATAACACAATCACTTTGAATGCCACATTGTCAGATCCGTTAATCACTAGTTAAGTTTGCACAAATATTCTGGATATTATGCTAAAGGATAAATCCGTTGCAACCATATATATTCATACAGACCAACCCATTTGATCATTGGAAATACTCTGTCAGACATTCGTCCATTTACGTTCGTTCTGGGATTGAACGAAACCGAAGGCACTATTTCTATTACTAGAAAAGCCCTTGCACTTTACTCTGTCTTCAATATATTCAGCATACTTGGTTCGCAACGCTTATGCCGATACGGAGTGGTTCTTCGGATAATAATCCAACCGGTCTCTCCATATTGACAACGATGGACGAAAACTTCGATAGTCTGTGATTTAACTATCGAATAAAAAGAAGTGTTCATCCAAACATAACAACAAATCACTGGGCCCTTTAATTAATATTAATTAAACCACTTCTCTATTTTCTCTATCAATATTTGTTAACCAAATATTTTCAATAATCATATTGGCTCTTATGCCATTTGGAAAACGTTCCAAATATTAACTTATTTTATTTTCTATATATTAGAAAATATCTCTATTTGCATTTGGAAACAATTCCAATCACTTATCTCTATCCCTTTTTGTTTACAACATTCGATTTTTATATTCACTTTACTATCGAATTCAATACGTCGATATAATGATCTCTAATTATCAAAATATCTTAAAAATATTCTAACTCCTTAAATTTCCGGAAAATTTCGCCATAACCTCCCCTGTATCGGGAGCATCGGGAAATTTCAAATAGCTTCCCGGTATCTTCCTCAATCAAAAAGAAAAAAGAAAAAGCCAAGCGGCTTGCCGATACGGCGCATAAAACCCATATATGAATTTAAACATGTACCTTTTTGTCGAGCACATAAATTTAAATCCTCATATACTTCATCCCAAACCTGCTTAACACATATTCACCTGTTTGCAATTCAATTCAATACCATCTAATCGCTTGAATTCAGTTTCGCCCATTTATTCTTTAATTAGTCATTTTGCCCCTCTCACTTCTTTGTTGAACATAACATGTTCAAACAAAATATTTAACTCGTTCATAACCAAATTGAATTTCGATTTCAATTCCAGTTTCCTTTTTGATTTCGAATATAAGTTCTCAAATCGAATTCACTTATTTACAGCTCAATATTCATTCGAAATCTCATTAACTAATTTCTATTCGAATTAGTTAACTCTATTCAATAAATCAAAAATCTGATTTCTATTTCAGAAATCAACTCATTACTCCACTGGAGTTCACATATATTTTATAACTCACATCTGCATCTTTCTAAATAGAAATTTCGATTTTTATTTGCTTAAAATCCTTTAATTTAATTAAATAAACCGTTATGGTTTTATAATGGTTCTGGCGCTGTTTTTCTGAAAATTTGATTTTGACATAACTCAAAATCTATACGACGAAATTCAGATTTTTCTCTTTCATTAGAAAACTATTATCAAACTGGTCCTGACGTTTCTTATTTCGAAGAATTTCGACTTCAATTGGGTTCTGTATATTCAATTGAAGTTCGAATCGCTAATTTACGAACTGCAGCGCTGCGGCGAGTTCGTTTTAATTATATTTATATATATAAACGTTAAACTTCTTTAAAATGAATTCAACTTCATTTAACTCCACTTGAATTCCTTGATTTAAATTCCAATCTCACTTTGAATTCCATATTCAAATTTCAATCCCTTTTCTATTTGATATTCAAATTCAATACTTAAATTTCTATTTGAATTCCCTATATTCAAATTCAATACTTGAATTCATTTGAATTCTTTTATTCAAACTTTATACTTAAATTCCATTTGAACTTCTATATTCCCATTTCTATATTTGAATTCTATTGGAATTCAAATATTCAAACTCCTTTTTAAATTCTATATTCAGAATTCCATAATTTAAAACCCATTTGAATTTCATATTCAAACCCCATAGATCAAATCCTATTTAAATTCAATTTGAATCTCTTATATTCAAATTTCATTTTTCCATTTGAATTCTAATATTCAAATTCATTTCCAGCCCCATTTGAATTCTAATATTCAACTTATTTTTAACACCATTTGAATTTCTTCACTCAAATCCATTTGAATTCCCTTGAATTCAAATTCCATTTCAAAATCATTTGGATTTCCTATTTTGAAATCCTATTTGAAATTCTATTTCCAATTCTACTTTGAAATCCTATTTTCAAAGTTTATTTCAAATTCTATTTTGAAATCTCATATTCAATTTCTACTTGAATTTCTGTATTCAATTCCATATTCAAATTCAACACTTGAATTTCTATTTCAAATCTCAATTCAAATTTCATATTTAAATTCCATTCAAATCTCTATTCAAATTTCATATTTCAATTCTTCTTTGAAATACTATATTTCAAATTCTATTCAATTCTTCTTTGAAATTCTATATTTCAAATTCTATTTTGAAACTTCACATTCAAATCTCTGTTTGAATTTCTTTATCCCAATTCATTTGAATTCAAATTTTATTTTAATTTCTTGAATTCAAATCCTATTTTTCCATTCTAGTTTCGTCTATTTAAATTCTATTTGAACTTTTATTTGAATTTCTAATATTCAATCTCTTCTTAAAATTCAAATATTTAAACCCCCTTTTAAAATTCAAATGTTATACTCAAATTTCATTTGAGTTATATATTTAAAAATTTCCTTTCACATCCTGTTTTGAAATTCCATTTCAAATCCCAATTCCATGCTTGTATTTCTATTTCTGAATTATCAAATGATAATTCTTTTTACTTCATTTATAACTTCGTTATAAAGAACTATTTATAAACTTCGTTTATAAAGAAACTACTCGTTTTATTTTTCAAAAACAAGTTTTATCTTATTCCATTTAAAATTCAAATTCTATTTAAAAATAGAATTTTCCCTTTTTAAATCTCAAATATCCTTTCACGATATTTTTAAATATCATTACTCAAGCCCAGTGATATTTAAACACACAAAGCAACAAATTATTTATTTTTCTAACACATCATATATAACAATATATATGCGAACAAATAAACAAACAGATAATATATTTTTGAGGAATCCAGTTGGATTCCTCCAACCTGTTTTTCCTGCATCCACAGATGTTAGCACATAAATAATACCCATTCTGCTTCGTGGCAGAATATCGCGGTATAGAAGGTCATCCACTAATCATAGCGTGGGGCGTATATTGTAATCATCCGCTATGAAACTGCGGGCATCCGCTAATGAGACTGCGGGAATCCAACCAATCAATCAACCCAATATATATATATGTATAGCCTAAATAACTAATATATATAAAGCAAGCAGAAAAAAATTCAAACAAGCAACAACAATTATTTTTACGAAATAAAAATAATTATAAATAAAAGGTGAGTGAGATTTACTCACCGTGATTCTCATTTGTTGAATACTCGATTGGATGTCGCATCCTTAACCCTGCGAATCAACTCAAATCTTCTCGAATTTATTTCGCATCTACAGTTATTTAATTATCGATTAACATTTATTTATAAATAAATTCTTTTATGTATATTTAAACGTCGAAGAGGGCGTATACCTTACTGTTATTGCGACCACTTGACCAAAGCCACCATCAAATCTTTAACAGCTCCAAAATTGGCATCAGCCCCAAAACTTGCTAGCAGTCCATTACGGCATTTCACCGAACATAATGTTGACAATCTAAATCCCCTTTTTAATCACCAGCAAACTGCTACTGTACACCATCACTGCCATGCTATTGTCAAACAATTCATCCCTAATGCCTTCCCATTCCAACCAATAACAGACCGACCCCCCCAAGATTCAACACCAGTTCATAAAAAAAAACTGCTTCGATTCCTAAAATCACCCAACTCCGTCTACATCGACCTATACTAAAGCCAAAATCTGACGTCGTACCAAAAAGAGAATGATCCCAAGATATTTGATCGATCCCCAGAACAGCATCGCAACAGATAATAGCTCCACCGCATGCCTCAAATCCAGGGTCAGAACACCTCTTTATGCTCCATTGATCATCGCGATAGAGACCCTCCACCATCGACGCCTCAACACGGAACGCGACTCAACCCAAATTCGAGCTTGGACACAAACCACATCGCACCCGAAATCGATGGCACAGGGTGAACAGCAAACCAATACGAGCTCCTCGAATGGATTTCATGATTTTAGGTATTTGTTTGGATTTGTTTTCGAATTCATTAGGGAGCGGCCATCTTTTTTTTTTCTGGTTTGGTTTTCTGTTGAACGAAAGAATGGGGTCGCGGTGGTTTATATAAGTGAAGAGGAAAGACAGAGAGTACACCATCTTTAAATTCTTGTTTCCTAGATAACGAAGAAGGGAAACAATTTCCACAGGTCGAAGAAGTAGGTATGCGTGATGTTTAGATTTTAGGGTGGCGAATTTCAGTGTTTTGCTTGTACGGTTGGGTACATAGGACCCTAGAATTAAATAACTATGATATCTCGCGGTCTATTACTCGAAATCCCTGAACTGCTATCTAGTCGCAACGACTGATGTTAACAACATCATACGATATTCTAAATTCAACGGGACCAGTTTTAAAATTTGATTCATTTTCAACTGCGACTTCAATTATACTTCGTATTACGATAATTTAATATATTTGATATCAAATCATATATCGATTAATAATCGATAAATCCAATAAAAATTCATTTATATTTTATATTCAATATATAAAACCATACTAAATATTTAAAATAAACTGTTCAAAAATCTGGGTCGTTACATTCTTTCCCCCTTAAAATAATTTCGTCCTCGAAATTGCTAAGGTAGGAAAAAGGGTACAAATCCATTTCTTTTCCACATCTCACTTATGTTGAAACTCATCTTCTTATATTTCAACAATTTAACTCCAACCAAAACTTTTGGTCTTCCTTCCTTCAATTCGAATGATCGACGATTAATCCATTTATATCCAATCTATATTCCATTAAACCTATTCAAATTGATTTTAGTCAATTGATTTACTTCAACTCATTTAACTTGCTTAAGTTAAATTTAAATTCCAGAATTCAAATCCTTGGGTTTCTCATTTCAAATTCCTTTGAAATCCCATAAATATATACACATATTTATTTCCATTTCAAATTCAAAACATTTGAATTTTTAAACCACTTGTTTTCTTTCAAACAAATTTCCATCAAACTTTCTAAGGTAGCAACCTATCACTTAGAAACTTGAAAATGAACACTGATGATGTTGCAATCATCATCAGAATTATTTCCCAGCCACTGAAGTGAGTTCAGTGCTTTATCACTTGTAAAATCCATTCAAAGATGGTATTTATTTAAATCCTTTACAAACAAAGCTATATTGTATACTTTGAAAATATTTTCAACTTCCCAGGATTTTGAACTCTTAATTCTGGTTTGAATCCAATTTTAATTCAACTCATTTGTATATTTAATTCTTATACAAATTCTATTTTGGTTATATATAACCATTCAAATTTTATAATCTCGTTTGATTATAAAATCAACATCCAACACATCCATATATTATAATTCTAGAAAATTATTCTTTTTATATCAAAATAAAATTTTGGGTAAAATAATTTCACCCTCTTGAAAACAATATCATGTTCAATCTTCTGTTCAAGTGTTTAGAAATCCCTATCGACTTCGTGGCGTCCCACGATTCGACCAGAATTCATAAACCACTCAACAGACTAGCCAACACAATATAAAACAATTTTTATATCAACTAACAAATACGCTCTCTCGTATATATATACTCATCTCATTCTAGGGTACTACTGACCCTATCTCTAATGAGCACATGCCACACGAGCCTAGGTATTCGCTCAACCTAAGCTCTGATACCAACTGTAACGACCCCGGGATTCGAGTAGGCTTTTCAACCATCCTCTCCTCCCTCGGCACTGGGCTAACCTCCCAGCGTGGCTTACAGAGATACCTCAGAACTGCTTTTACGGCCAGCCTCTCGACTCGACCAACCCACATTGTCGGGAGATGTAGGGGTAAGAGTCTCCCGTTCGCCACCAAACGCGAAGCGAGAACCCCCTATCATCCGTACCAATTAAGCAACCAGCTCTGATACCAACTGAAACGACCCGCACATCCGTGCTATCTGAGTTGACTAAATACAACACACGTCCAACCCAAATAACACAGAAATACGACTCATTATTAGAAAGAAGTTAGAGGATGAGAAATAGAAAGAAAGAAATATTAGAATAGAAGAAAAACGAAGATCACAACTCACAGCGGAACGAAGAAAATATATTATATAACATAACTTTTGAAATACAAATCAGTAACTTTATATACATACCATCATCAGAGCACAACAGTCATTTCTGGAACAGTTATAAACACCTGTTTCCAGATACAAACAAGGTCCACAGCGGAATATATGATAGCCTATAGCTAACTGGTGAAGCCTCCTGCTTCCAGCTCCTTCAAATGAATCTGTGAAATCCCGACTACTTGACTGCCCGTACAAATTTGGGCACCCAAGAGTTTAGGGAAAACAAAACAAAATAAACTCTGGGTCAGTCATGGGACTGGTGTGAGTAAACTCCAACCACTTGTTTAACTTTAAAAAAATCCTTTCAAAAGAAAAGATAATAGTAAGACCAGCCCACACATAAACACGGACGGTTTTTACCTTACTATAACCCAAAACACTTTGATACGAAAATCCAGTGATATTAGAATAATGTCCACCCCAAGTAAATAACCAAATAGCAGAACGCTTGCATCTCACGCTCCACATATATATTATAAAATCAAAAACCCGCATGGCGCTTATTGGAGATTGGATTTCCAACATGACATCTCTAGAGAGGAATACACTGGGTTCAACAAGAACATCTTGTAACCCGGCCCACACATGACCGACCACTCATTTCGCTTGAGTGTATCGAATGTATATCACCAACGGTTGGACTCAAACCACCGTTTCCCGAATGGGCAGAATCGATAGATTTAGAAACAAAAGGAATTCTCTAGATAGGTGATTATACACCCTAATGGGTGTGACCCACATAGCCATGCTGCCTGCCCGATTTTTGTCCTTTCCCGGTTGTTGAGGCCTGAGGCTACGATTACTTACCATTCATTGATAACACAATCACTTTGAATGCCACATTGTCAGATCCGTTAATCACTAGTTAAGTTTGCACAAATATTCTGGATATTATGCTAAAGGATAAATCCGTTGCAACCATATATATTCATACAGACCAACCCATTTGATCATTGGAAATACTCTGTCAGACATTCGTCCATTTACGTTCGTTCTGGGATTGAACGAAACCGAAGGCACTATTTCTATTACTAGAAAAGCCCTTGCACTTTACTCCGTCTTCAATATATTCAGCATACTTGGTTCGCAACGCTTATGCCGATACGGAGTGGTTCTTCGGATAATAATCCAACCGGTCTCTCCATATTGACAACGATGGACAAAAACTTCGATAGTCTGTGATTTAACTATCGAATAAAAACAAGTGTTCATCCAAACATAACAACAAATCACTGGGCCCTTTAATTAATATTAATTAAACCACTTCTCTATTTTCTCTATCAATATTTGTTAACCAAATATTTTCAATAATCATATTGGCTCTTATGCCATTTGGAAAACGTTCCAAATATTAACTTCTTTTATTTTCTATATATTAG
The DNA here is from genome assembly GCA_030737875.1 of Allium sativum. NCBI lineage: Eukaryota > Viridiplantae > Streptophyta > Magnoliopsida > Asparagales > Amaryllidaceae > Allium > Allium sativum. The sequence continues at coordinate 180,765,866 of CM060913.1, read as the reverse complement.
AAAATATCTCTATTTGCATTTGGAAACAATTCCAATCACTTATCTCTATCCCTTTTTGTTTACAACATTCGATTTTTATATTCACTTTACTATCGAATTCAATACGTCGATATAATGATCTCTAATTATCAAAATATCTTAAAAATATTCTAACTCCTTAAATTTCCGGAAAATTTCGCCATAACCTCCCCTGTATCGGGAGCATCGGGAAATTTCAAATAGCTTCCCGGTATCTTCCTCAATCAAAAAGAAAAAAGAAAAAGCCAAGCGGCTTGCCGATACGGCGCATAAAACCCATATATGAATTTAAACATGTACCTTTTTGTCGAGCACATATATTTAAATCCTCATATACTTCATCCCAAACTTGCTTAACACATATTCACCTGTTTGCAATTCAATTCAATACCATCTAATCGCTTGAATTCAGTTTCGCCCATTTATTCTTTAATTAGTCATTTTGCCCCTCTCACTTCTTTGTTGAACATAACATGTTCAAACAAAATATTTAACTTGTTCATAACCAAATTGAATTTCGATTTCAATTCCAGTTTCCTTTTTTGATTTCGAATATAAGTTCTCAAATCGAATTCACTTATTTACAGCTCAATATTCATTCGAAATCTCATTAACTAATTTCTATTCGAATTAGTTAACTCTATTCAATAAATCAAAAATCTGATTTCTATTTCAGAAATCAACTCATTACTCCACTGGAGTTCACATATATTTTATAACTCACATCTGGATCTTTCTAAATAGAAATTTCGATTTTTATTTGCTTAAAATCCTTTAATTTAATTAAATAAACCGTTATGGTTTTATAATGGTTCTGGCGCTGTTTTTCTGAAAATTTGATTTTGACATAACTCAAAATCTATACGACGAAATTCAGATTTTTCTCTTTCATTAGAAAACTATTATCAAACTGGTCCTGACGTTTCTTATTTCGAAGAATTTCGACTTCAATTGGGTTCTGTATATTCAATTGAAGTTCGAATCGCTAATTTACGAACTGCAGCGCTGCGGCGAGTTCGTTTTAATTATATTTATATATATAAACGTTAAACTTCTTTAAAATGAATTCAACTTCATTTAACTCCACTTGAATTCCTTGATTTAAATTCCAATCTCACTTTGAATTCCATATTCAAATTTCAATCCCTTTTCTATTTGATATTCAAATTCAATACTTAAATTTCTATTTGAATTCCCTATATTCAAATTCAATACTTGAATTCATTTGAATTCTTTTATTCAAACTTTATACTTAAATTCCATTTGAACTTCTATATTCCCATTTCTATATTTGAATTCTATTGGAATTCAAATATTCAAACTCCTTTTTAAATTCTATATTCAGAATTCCATAATTTAAAACCCATTTGAATTTCATATTCAAACCCCATAGATCAAATCCTATTTAAATTCAATTTGAATCTCTTATATTCAAATTTCATTTTTCCATTTGAATTCTAATATTCAAATTCATTTCCAGCCCCATTTGAATTCTAATATTCAACTTATTTTTAACACCATTTGAATTTCTTCACTCAAATCCATTTGAATTCCCTTGAATTCAAATTCCATTTCAAAATCATTTGGATTTCCTATTTTGAAATCCTATTTGAAATTCTATTTCCAATTCTACTTTGAAATCCTATTTTCAAAGTTTATTTCAAATTCTATTTTGAAATCTCATATTCAATTTCTACTTGAATTTCTGTATTCAATTCCATATTCAAATTCAACACTTGAATTTCTATTTCAAATCTCAATTCAAATTTCATATTTAAATTCCATTCAAATCTCTATTCAAATTTCATATTTCAATTCTTCTTTGAAATACTATATTTCAAATTCTATTCAATTCTTCTTTGAAATTCTATATTTCAAATTCTATTTTGAAACTTCACATTCAAATCTCTGTTTGAATTTCTTTATCCCAATTCATTTGAATTCAAATTTTATTTTAATTTCTTGAATTCAAATCCTATTTTTCCATTCTAGTTTCGTCTATTTAAATTCTATTTGAACTTTTATTTGAATTTCTAATATTCAATCTCTTCTTAAAATTCAAATATTTAAACCCCCTTTTAAAATTCAAATGTTATACTCAAATTTCATTTGAGTTATATATTTAAAAATTTCCTTTCACATCCTGTTTTGAAATTCCATTTCAAATCCCAATTCCATGCTTGTATTTCTATTTCTGAATTATCAAATGATAATTCTTTTTACTTCATTTATAACTTCGTTATAAAGAACTATTTATAAACTTCGTTTATAAAGAAACTACTCGTTTTATTTTTCAAAAACAAGTTTTATCTTATTCCATTTAAAATTCAAATTCTATTTAAAAATAGAATTTTCCCTTTTTAAATCTCAAATATCCTTTCACGATATTTTTAAATATCATTACTTAAGCCCAGTGATATTTAAACACACAAAGCAACGAATTATTTATTTTTCTAACACATCATATATAACAATATATATGCAAACAAATAAACAAACAGATAATATATTTTTGAGGAATCCAGTTGGATTCCTCCAACCTGTTTTTCCTGCATCCACAGATGTTAGCACATAAATAATACCCATTCTGCTTCGTGGCAGAATATCGCGGTATAGAAGGTCATCCACTAATCATAGCGTGGGGCGTATAGGGTAATCATCCGCTATGAAACTGCGGGCATCCGCTAATGAGACTGCGGGAATCCAACTAATCAATCAACCCAATATATATATATATATGTATAGCCTAAATAACTAATATATATAAAGCAAGCAGAAAAAAATTCAAACAAGCAACAACAATTATTTTTACGAAATAAAAATAATTATAAATAAAAGGTGAGTGAGATTTACTCACCGTGATTCTCATTTGTTGAATACTCGATTGGATGTCGCATCCTTAACCCTACGAATCAACTCAAATCTTCTCGAATTTATTTCGCATCTACAGTTATTTAATTATCGATTAACATTTATTTATAAATAAATTCTTTTATGTATATTTAAACGTCGAAGAGGGCGTATACCTTACTGTTATTGCGACCACTTGACCAAAGCCACCATCAAATCTTTAACAGCTCCAAAATTGGCATCAGCCCCAAAACTTGCTAGCAGTCCATTACGGCATTTCACCGAACATAATGTTGACAATCTAAATCCCCTTTTTAATCACCAGCAAACTGCTACTGTACACCATCACTGCCATGCTATTGTCAAACAATTCATCCCTAATGCCTTCCCATTCCAACCAATAACAGACCGACCCCCCCAAGATTCAACACCAGTTCATAAAAAAAAACTGCTTCGATTCCTAAAATCACCCAACTCCGTCTACATCGACCTATACTAAAGCCAAAATCTGACGTCGTACCAAAAAGAGAATGATCCCAAGATATTTGATCGATCCCCAGAACAGCATCGCAACAGATAATAGCTCCACCGCATGCCTCAAATCCAGGGTCAGAACACATCTTTATGCTCCATTGATCATCGCGATAGAGACCCTCCACCATCGACGCCTCAACACGGAACGCGACTCAACCCAAATTCGAGCTTGGACACAAACCACATCGCACCCGAAATCGAAGGCACAGGGTGAACAGCGAACCAATACGAGCTCCTCGAATGGATTTCATGATTTTAGGTATTTGTTTGGATTTGTTTTCGAATTCATTAGGGAGCGGCCATCTTTTTTTTTCTGGTTTGGTTTTCTGTTGAACGAAAGAATGGGGTCGCGGTGGTTTATATAAGTGAAGAGGAAAGACAGAGAGTACACCATCTTTAAATTCTTGTTTCCTAGATAACGAAGAAGGGAAACAATTTCCACAGGTCGAAGAAGTAGGTATGCGTGATGTTTAGATTTTAGGGTGGCGAATTTCAGTGTTTTGCTTGTACGGTTGGGTACATAGGACCCTAGAATTAAATAACTATGATATCTCGCGGTCTATTACTCGAAATCCCTGAACTGCTATCTAGTCGCAACGACTGATGTTAACAACATCATACGATATTCTAAATTCAACGGGACCAGTTTTAAAATTTGATTCATTTTCAACTGCGACTTCAATTATACTTCGTATTACGATAATTTAATATATTTTATATCAAATCATATATCGATTAATAATCGATAAATCCAATAAAAATTCATTTATATTTTATATTCAATATATAAAACCATACTAAATATTTAAAATAAACTGTTCAAAAATCTGGGTCGTTACAATAGTTTACTACCTGAATTATAGCAAATAGCTTTAGAATACTATAAGATATAATCATTTCAGGGAAACGACATAAAGAAGGGTTTACTACTAAGAAAGACCATATTCAAGAAAGGGTTGCAAGAAATAGACATTCCCAAGGAATATTTTCAAAGTCTAGTTTTCAATATAGAAATACTCCCTCATATGTATAATACATTCGACTCTTTCCAGGTACCCTATCTATAATGAGCCATACCCAACCAAAGGCAAGGTGTTCGCTCAACCTTGGGCTCTAATACCAAATGTAACTACCTGACTTTTCGAACCTCGAAAGTCGACACTAAATACATCCACGGTATTTGTGTGCCAAATATCTAAGTGCCGGAAAGTCGAATTGTTGGGTAAAAAAAGAAGTAGAACAAGGAAGAAAGAACAAAACATCATAATCTCACAGCGAAACGGAAATATATAATATCGACATAGTACAAAGGGTTACTCTTAATAAAGAAATTTCATAGTTATAATAGCCTAAGTACCATCATCAGCCTGGATAGTTATAACTTCCTGTCCTCACAATGCTGATATGTACATAACTAATACAATACAACAGAAATAGAAATAGGTAGATAGATAATGGAAGCCTCCAGCTCATCTTCCAAACTTTAAAGCATCCAAATTAAAACCTACCATACTCAGCCTACTCGAAGGAGTACATGAGGATTTTAGAGAAAACAAAAACCAAACATTAGACATCAGTCTGGTATGAGAAACTTAGGATACACATTGCATGTAACAATACTGAGGGGACAGTGTAGATTACCACTCTGGTTTCGCCTCACAGAAACAAACCATTTATTAAGTTTACTACAGCTGTATAATAGATAATGTCTAGGGTGTAGAATATAAATAAATCACATAGCTGGAATGGCTACATTGGTTACATTCGACAACTATTAAGTGTGCAAACAAAAACGTTAAGGCATGTTTGCATATTGGATTTTCCATCGGATTTCTCTCTGGATCAAGCCAGATCCGAAATCCATGCACAAGGGTCAGAAATTACCTACTGAGCGTCGTATATCTCTAGATAAAGTATACCAAAGGCAGGCATGACTGGCCCAGGCACGAAAACACCGACGTGCACCGCGTGGAACCAAATATATCAAACTCTCGCATGCAACATCTATAAGCATTAGATATGGAGTCAATGTATCCTTCCATGGGTTAGTTAAACCCCAGATCACGTATCTTACTCTGTCTTTAGCCATATCTAATGTCGAGGTTTCGTTCGGCATCTCTCATACGAGTCTTTGTTACTTGAACGAATCCTGAATCACTACTTAGATCCGAGCATTACAAAAATATTCCAAATCTTCATATAGATTCATAACCGCTTCCAAAAAGCAGAACTCGCTTCTAGTTTTGAAGTGGTATTTGATAAGTAAAACACTTATCGATCCCGGTCTCTTCAAAACTAATCGATGAATTTCCAGTTAACTCAGTTCCGGTTCTTTCAAAAGTAAGTGAAAGCGAGAGACGTTTCATACCAACACTCCTCCCTAAGTGTTCTCTTTGGTATGGAATCGTGAAGCTTTCTTGATACTTCTTAAGTTATAATGGTATAGTTCGGTAGTTGACTAATCGACTATCTATTCAAAACAATAGCTTATAGCAACCATGGTTCGTACACTTAAATCGTTTCCGACATTACCAACTTAACTATCCCTCACTCAAGAGTGAGGCTTAGTAAGTTAGAGCACTGGTTGCATATCACCCCTTGCCTAGACACCCCATTCTTGACACTCACAGATAGATAAGCCTACTCGTCGGCTTATTAGAATTAAGCACAGTATCCATGATATTCAATAAACAAGTAAATAATCAATATGATTAAAATGTTTCCAACATTCCCAACCTATCTATTCCTCGGCTAAGAGGGAAGTCGTTAGGTTAGAGCACTATTGCTCCATCCCTACTCGACATCAATCTTAACTCTCACAAACAGGTAAGCCTACTTCGTTGGCTTATTAGTGTTAAGCATAATCATCTACCTTTTCATCTAGTAACTTAATCATGACAAGGTTTAGCAATTCATAACCCTTTCAAACCTTTGTTTTATTTGAAAAGATATTTTTAGAAAGAAGCTATTTAAAAGAAGAAAATTAAGAAAGAAGATATTTTGAAAAGAAGATAATTTAGAAGAAGATATTTTGAAAAGAAGATATTTTAGAAAGAAGATATTTTGAAAAGAAGATATTTTGAAAATAAGATACTTTATACTTTAAAATACTCTAGTAAGAATTAAGAAATAACATAAAAAGATAAGACAATTTACATAAGCTTAAGGTGACTTTACAAAACTTTAAAATCTAAAAACAAGGTTAAACGGGTACTTTTGCACTAGTGAGGTTTTGGTCATTTTTGATGGGTTACTTAGCATTTTACTATTCAATAACTTTTAGGTAGTAAACACACAAGCAAACAAGATTTAACATTATAAGAAATCGCTAAATATGTCATTAAAAAAGTTCCATACAAAGTGTTGAAAAAATAATAATTCAAACTTCATCTACAGGGACTATCGCTATAAGTGCACTTTTAAGTTCAAGTCCACAATATATCAATTCCCTACTAACCTTATGTTCTATGTTTCAAGTCCATTCCACTTGTTATACAAGTCAATTCAAGTCCAAATCCAAGTCCATTCCAATCCATTAACATGGATCACATAAGTTACTAACATTTTTAACATAAGTTAACATTTTTAACATAAGTTACTAGATGAAAAGGTTTAAGCATAATCAAGTTAACATTTTTAAAGTAAGAATCAAGTTAACATTCCACTTTTAAAGTAAGAATCAAGTTAACATTCCAATCCAAGTCCATTCCACTTTTAAAGTAAGAATCAAGTTAACATTTTTAAAGTAAGAATCAAGTTAACATTCCACTTTTAAAGTAAGAATCAAGTTAACATAAGTTAACATTCCAATCCAAGTCCATTCCACTTTTAAAGTAAGAATCAAGTTAACATTTTTAACATAAGTTACTAACATTCAAGCAATTTTAAGCATAATTAAAGACATGCAAAATGGTTTATGTTCGCTATACAAAATAGTGAGTAAACTCACTTTAGTCCTTAGCAAATCCAAGATCCAAGAATAAGAACCAAGATCCAAGCTAGCAAACTCCTTTCCTTCCTTCCATTGCTTTTTCCTCCTTCCTCCTTCAAAGTAGCTCACGGCCTCCAGATGATTTTGGAAAGGGGATTGGATTTTTCAACTTCTAACTTGCTAGAAGGTCTTGTAATGGTATAAGAAGGCTACACTCAAAGTTTGAGTTGATTTGGAGTTGGTTTGAGTATGTTTTTAGAAAGTTAGTGAGTGAGAGAGGAAGATGAAGAAGACATTGTTTTTATTCTTAAGCTTAGTATCATTTGTGAATGAAAAGAGAAGGTATGCCTCTTTTTGTATAGGAAAAGCAAGGTGAATGGGAAAAGACCTAAAAGCCCCAAAAACCCTAATCTTATGTCATCTTGCTTATGTCATCCTGCCTATGTCTTCTTGCATATGTAATCTTACCTAGGTCATCTTGCTTATGTCATCTTGCTTATGTCATGCATGACATCATCAATATTTATTTAACCCTAAATATGAAAAATATTTTTATTTTCTAATTACTTTTCTTATGAATAATTAGACATTCATTTAAATTTTCAATAACTTTTATTGAGAAAATAGCTATATATCGATAAATCGGTCACTTTTTCGAAAATTTTCCAAAAAATATATTTTTGAATTTTTTTTTGAAACTAGTCCAAAATCATTAATTAATATTTAAAAGGTGTCTAACAAGGTTATAAAATCATATTTATAGCATTTAATAATATTCCAAACAATTACGATATTTGAAGATTAAGTGTTCTAATTTTTCGGGTCTTGACAAAATCACATTTTCCTTCACTTGAGTTTAGTTTCAAATATTTAATGAGGCTTTGATAAATTGCTTAAATTATTATTTCTTCAGGTGCCTCCATTAACATGGCCTGATTGGAGAGTTGTCTTGAAAATATCTTTTCCTGTATGTATTTTTTGCTCATGCCATTATTAGCTTTTCATTTTTCTTTTACTTACCAAAGCAAGTTGCATGTTTGTATAAAGTTTTTTTAATTTAATTTTGTTTTGTTTTATATTTATTTTATATCATTTATTTATGCTTTGGACCATATAAAGACGGACTCATCACAGTACTTACTGGTCATTTATATCATACTGTAGGTTATTTATTTATGCTTTGGATCATATAAAGATGGACTCACCATAGTCCTTACTGATGATTTTTATTATATTGCAGGTTATATTAATCGGCTATGTACTTAAGTTCTTCTCAAGAAACTCTAGAGGTACTATGTATATTCCTTATCTTTCTAGGAAAATTATATTGGAAATCCAAATTATATTTATTCTCACACCAAAATCCTTGATAAATTAATATATAGAATATACCAATTTTTACATGCATACTACTCATAACATCTGTTTTTCATTCGTCTCTTTTCAATCAAAATTCCCAGTCAGAATTGAACATTTGTACTGCACCAATGTTGCACATTTGCACACAACAGTGGTGCACACGCGCCATTCTATGGTGCACATGCACCACTCTATGGTGCAACTGCTGCAGTGGTGTAGCAGCACCACTAAGTGGTGCATATGTTGCACTATTGTGTGCAAATGCACCATATTGGTGCACCGCACCACTCAATGGTGCACCAGTACCACTTTATGTTGCATTTGATGTTTCCTTGTTGGTGCTCATGATTATGGTGTTCAATTTTTATTTTTAATTTTTTCCCGTGCAAGAAATTCAACTTTGGAGCACACAAGCCTGGACATTCAGCAATACATATTTTATTTTTCTTAGTAAGCACCTTTTGTAAAAACAGGTTAGTAACATTTTTGATGAGAACACTAATTACAAAATGTTATGTATGATTATCGTCTATTTGGTATATGGAATTATTGTAACTTATGTGATAGAGTTTTAAGATTATAATTATTTTGTGTTGTTTGAATTTAGTGGTTATTTTGAACATATATGCATTGTGTGAAAATGATGTAGAAAATGATAAATGCTGTGATAGATGTACCTAAAAAACTCTATAGAAAACCAAAAATGCTATAAAAAAACATTTGAAACATCAAACAAAACACTGTAAAATACAGAGCATGTAAACATTTAGAAATGTTGTGATATGTGGAAAAACGTTGTGATACACAATGAAAATACAATAACATAAAACGATGTACAAACATAAGCACAACACCATTCGAAACGTTGTAGTATGTCAATTTTTGCAGCGCTTTGGTATGTATTGTGATATTTCCATGACATATAACAACTTGTTGGTAAACAGCGTTCATCAATACGTTGTTAAAGGCTATTACAACGTTTTTTCAACGCTGTGAATGTGCAGATTTCTTGTAGTGAGATACATTTATTGGGGTTTTGAGCGCAGCGGAAGTTTGACAAAACGCCAAGCAAAATAGGATCTTTATCACCCAATCACTTGAAGATGAATGTGATTGAAAAAAATAACAACACAAAAATATCGAAAATATGAACACACTATGTTCCACCCAACCACCCTCTTTATTGATTCACTAATAAAAAATTGTTTACAATCGATCTCAACTATTGTTACAAACAATTACAACTTGAACCAATAACCTTACTGAGATAGGCAAAGAATATCTAGATGACTACAAATATTGTTGGAGCAGAAGAGCGATGAAGAACGACGACAAACCCTTGGACAATCTGGAGGCACCAACTGCGTCTTTTAGCAGCAAATACGAATAGCTACCCTTAGCCCAAATTCCTACATCTTCCTCTTCAAGGCGCAAGCCCATGGAGGCACACAACCTCACCAGATATTCTCACATGGTTTCTTGTTCTTTGTTAATTGTCATAATCTAACCAAGAAGGCTTCATATATATATAGGAGAATAGAATGCCTAGGCAAATATCCAAGTTGCCCCTTCAAGATATCTCCAAAATATAACCATTCATTTCTTTCCTTCTACGATCAAATCAATCAATCAATCAATCATCAATCAATTAACCATGAAATCAATCAATCAATCAACCAATTAGTCAATTAATTAATCAATCAATTAATCAATCCAATCAATCAATCATTTAATTGATTACATCTTCCTCATAAAATATTTGAATCAAAAAATTCAACACTCCACATTGATTCAAATATCACATATCTCCAACAATCCACAAACAAGTCAACCTAGCTCTTTCAACAACACCTACTCTCAATTAAAACCAACCTCGATTTCAAGGCAATGAGATATTCCGCGGTCGATTTGAAAGGAACGACCACACCTCAATTACAAACACAATCCACCGCCTGCAAAAGATGCATCTACCATCTGAGCTACACCGTGCAAAAAACCAATGGTCTAAAAAGTGCTTGCAATACCACAAGATCTCATCGCTTTGTGGATTTCAGAACTCGACATTCGTCTTCCATTTGACATGATCTCTTCATCTCCAGGATCCTTCGAGCATCATCAACATCTAGACCCTTGTCAATACCATGATTCTCCACCTTAGGACCATAAGCAGTGACCATATTAACCTCTCCAACTTGTTGTGGACTAGGTTCTTCAATCGTCACCCGCCTTCTTCTTCGTTTTCTATCATCTTCCCTCATCCATATCGGAGGGCTTCTTCACATCTCAATCATTTGGAGCATTGAGGCATGGAACATCAACCATTATAGGCTTCCAAATCCCCTCAAATCTACCATAAAAAATAGTCATCCACGAAAGCAACATTATCTCCAACATCTACAATCTTCAACCAAAATCACTCCAAGCTATGCGATGATCTGGCTCTGATACCAAACTGTTGAGGTTTTGTGCGCAGCGGAAGTTTGAAAAAAGGCCAAGAAGAATAGGATCTTTATCACCCAATCACTTGAAGATGAATGTGATTGAAAAAAAATAACAACACAAAAATATCGGAAATATGAACAACTATATTCCACCCAACCACCCTCTTTATTGATTCACTAATAAAAAAATTGTTTACAATCGATCTCAACTGTCGTTACAAACAATTACAACTTGAACCAATAACCTTATTGAGATAGGCAAAGAATATCTAGATGACTACAAATATTGTTGGAGCAGAAGAGGGATGAAGGACGACGACAAACCCTTGGACAATCTGGAGGCACCAACTGCGTCTTTCAGCAGTAAATAGGAATAGCTACCCTTAGCCCAAATTCCTACATCTTCCTCTTCAGGGCGCAAGCCCATGGAGGCTCACAACCTCACCAGATATTCTCACATGGTTTCTTGTTCTTTGTTAATTGTCACAATCTAAACAAGAAGGCTGCATATATATATAGGAGAATAGAAAGCCTAGGCAAATATCCAAGTTGCCCCCTCAAGATATCTCCAAAATATAACCATTCATTTCTTTCCTTCTATTATCAAATCAATCAATTAACTAATAAATCAGTCAATCAATTAACCAACCAATCAATCAATCAACCAATTAGTCAATTAATCAATCAATCAATTAATCAATCCAATCAATCAATCATTTAATTGATTACATCCTCTTCATAAAATATTTGAATCAAAAAATTCAACAACATTCACGACAAGACCTGAATAAATCGACATTGAACATATGTTACACAAAAATTGTATCTACTTATACTCGATGACAATTCTCATAATCAACGAATACTAAAGAGGAATAACGATACAAATATCTTCTAAATTCCACATATAATATACTTTTACACCACGGAATTTCATACCAAATATCAGAAGATTATTTCTATCCAACTTATCTTAATTAAATCGAGAAATCCTTATCTTAGTTCGAAAATTTATCAAAACCCTTGATATTGGATCTAGATAGAAATACCATCAACTTATCCTTAATATTAATCTCGGTATCTAAATCATACTATAAGCAGAATAACGGTTACTACCTTCTAAATTCCTCGAATAGTAAGAGTCATCATCAACAACCATATCCAATTATTTAATATTGGAAAACCCCTTTATATTAAATAAATCAATTTAAATTCCATATAAAGCATTTAAAAATCCTTAAACCTTTGAAAACATTTCACAAATCATTTAAAATGATTACTTATAATCCAGAAAACAATTTGCGAGTTAAAACTTCAAAATGGATTACTTTCAAAGAAAGCATTATAACAACGTTATAAAAGCGTTACAAAAGAGTTATTTTAGCTAATTGAATCAAATATCCTTTAAAATATCCAAAACCCAAAATTTCTAATTCAATAAACTTTTAAATAATTTTACAAAAAAATCCATATTTTTAAAACATTAAAAATAGTTGTTTATAGTTATAGTCGAGTCGACGAACTGCACTTACAACAACCTTTTCCAAACCTGTTTTACTCATAACCTGGAAATTTTATATTGAAATATGAAAAAAAATCTCTTGAAAGCTAATAAAATTTTGGACCAAACGTTTCCGGTTTCAGGATAATCTGATTTAATTTGCTCAAGTTATAGCCGTTTAAAGTTAGTAGTCAAAAACGTGAACAGTCGTTATGCGACACATCCTATTTTGACCGTAATATAACTTAATATAAAAAGTATTCCGAATTACTTCAAAATATTTTTGAAAACCATTATATAGTTATATAAACCATTTTAAAATATTTTCAAACTTCGCTTTTTCAAAACAAAACCCACTAAACATCCATAACCATCATCTATAACAACCATTAATATAATATATTAATCTTTTGTTCTCATTTTTTATACGAGGAGGGAGGAGGAGGGTCGTGGCTTAGGTGGTGGAGGAGGGAAAAATGGTGGAAAAGAGGAAAATTTATACCATTGAAACCATGGCTTAAGAGCTTAAGGAGAAGAAGGGAGATAGGAAAATGGAAATGAATTGTTAGAAATAAGGTGAAGGACTCCTTATATAAAAAGATAGAGGGAAGGAGAGTGTGCCATCTAGAAGGACAAGTGGTAAGCATGCATAAGGACATGTGTCTCCACACTTGTCATCTTAAGGAGAAAGGTGTTTAAGGTAGTTCCTATGAAATGCTATGGAAAGTTATGTGTAACGTTTGACAAATGCTACAATTTTTCAACTTCTGGTTATAATTCGACAAAACTAATTACTATGTTTAAATTATATTTATATTAAACCAAATTCACAATTATTTTTTGACAAAAGATTATGTTACCAAAATAGTTTATCAAATACATATTTGAAAAATTTATTATAACAAACTGACAAATTTGTTGTAATAAAAGGTTGACAAACTCTTATTAAAACTATACGTTCATACTTTGACAAAATTAAATATTTATTATTATTACTTAATTATGTATATATTAATATCAATTCATATTTAAATTAAATTAAATCAAATTCATTTTATATCTAGAAAATTCAAATTATATATTGAAAAATTTGGTTTTAAATTGGTAAAAATTCTGGATCGTCACAATGTTGAAGACCGGAAATCTTCACATAGAAAGGATTGGCCTGTTGATTTTCTATTCAATAGGCTGCTCTAGTATTGGGATGTTTATTGTGGTGGCAAGTCCAGATGTATTTGGAGAATTTCTACATTACAAGGACCTCTCTCCTTTATTGGACGAGAAATAAGGTACCTTCGGTTTTGTTTAGACCAAGAACGGACTTGTATGGATGTAGTCTGACATTGTACTTTCCAGCATAACAAATTGGCTTCTATTGATGATATAGAAGCTAGTGGTGGAGGATCTATCCTTTTAGCTTAACACCCTCCTTTGAGACATATGTACTAAGAGGGTTATATATGTTGACAGGTACTGATTATATATTGTGAATTGACAATGTGGCATGCTAAGTGTTGAGTTATTAATGATCAAAGTATGGCTAATATAGTGTAGCTTTGTGTGGAAACGTGATTGGAAGCCTTACAACTTAGAAATGACCAAAACAGGATGTGTGCGACAAAGTTATGACCGTAACATTTCCTTCTAGATAAAAAGTGATGCTATGGAGCCCTGGCAGTTTACTTATGTGGATGATGGATCGAGGCGCCTCAGATAAAGGTTGGTCACGACCGGAGACGTTATCTTCAGCAGCGGTATTAGCGAACTCCACCCAGTTAGGGGGTGGACTGCCTTTGTGAGCACGGGGGCGGTTAGCTCCCAGGGACATCCCTCTAGAGGTGCACCCACCCATGTAAAATAGAAGATCCTTTATCTGGTCATTGTTGGAATCCAACGTCCAATACGAGCCTTTACGGTTTTGTTGTAATCTATGTATGTAGACGTAATATATGGTACATACGTCTGCTAAGATTCACTCAATTTATTTTGAAAAGGTTTTCAATGATAGACATTAATGATATTATCAAAATGTTTTCTCATATCAAGCATATTTGGTTATCATAAGGTAAAACTTGCTCTTAGTGTGCGCACTTGCATTATTTGATGGGATGCGAGTCTTATGGTAGCTTCATTTTCCAAAAAGCATGCACAAATTTCTATAAACTTATTTATGATTGTTTGATATGTATATGGTTTGTTATATAGTTCTCAAGCTGGTTAACCTAAGCCGGACTCGAGTATTTGACACTCGGGCAAATCCGAGTGTATTTCAGGTTTAGCAGGATTCGAGGAGTTCTTAGACAATTTCAGAGGAGCTGGCATTCTTCGTCAAAAGGTAGAGTGTATTACTATCTATACTTGGATGACGTGGTTATATTATGTAAGGATAGTGTTTATAATTATCCATGGTATGTTTACTTTGATTATTTAATTGTTTTTCCGATGTAAACTCATATTGAATATTATATTTGTTTTGTTCCGTTGTGAGACTTTGTTCTTGTCTATTGTTCAGTTTTATTGTTCTACTCAAAGAGTTACAAGTTGCTTCAATTTTAGTCACGGTAAAAAAAACCTAGTATGAAACGACCCAAACTCACTCGTAAAGGAAAGTCTGGATTGAGTTGAGAACACGACAAATCATAACACAAACAATAGAACATTTCATTGCTTGTTACAACAATTTACATCAGAGTACGAGAATATATCAGAGTATGAATAAATATTACACAGAAAAATATCGTAGATTTAAAATGCATAGCAGCGAAAATAAAATGTATAAATACAATGCGTAGCGGAAGTACATCGACAAGCACAACTGAATGAAATACACGGATACAAAGCTTTTCGAATATATCCCAACTGTAATCCAGGATCCTATGAAAAGAAATATCTGCGAAAACCAAAACTACTAGCTGCCCGTGTGGAAAATATAGGCACCTAGAGTTTAGGTTGAAATAATAAACTTCGAGTCAGCATGGGACTGGTGTGAGAACTAAAACAGTTATTAAATCTTTACTTTAAAAGTTTGGAAATCATGGGACCATGCCGTATAAGATGGAATGAGTTTACTCCACATGAATACTAGTTTAAAACATAAAATAATGCAAAGCTTTTTGAAAAATGAGGCTATTATAAGACTCAGGTCCCATCACACAATGCAACGCAAGCCGAAGGATATAGTTTTCCCTTATAATAGCCAAACAAGCTTGGTACATTTAAAACAAATCATTTTGATATTGCTATAAGTGCATAGTGTCAAAACAACTTCAAATATAAATGTATTAATCACAGACGGCATGGGTACCATATATCGTGTCGCCATACTAGTTCTACAACTAAAACTGAAAAGTCACGTATTGGAAATTGGATTTCCATTTATGAGTCGAGACAAGGGATGGCTCCTCACCGATTCGAGACACTCTAGCAAATGCATCAGGATTCCTCCGCAGTGAACCCTTGGATCTTCAGGGCTGGTCCACACTTACATTAGTGGATTAGTATTCCTGAACACAGGTTTCCCGGTCTATCGGACCTATCTCTTAGCCATTAGGGACTCAATATCTGAGGCGCCTCATTCCATCATCCATATAAGTAAAAATGTCTAGGCTCCATACCATGACACCACTCCTAGCTAGAAAGAAACGTCATGCACTCCATGCAGTCACATTACCGTTTTTGACTCATACCGAGGTGAGAGGCTCGCGAATTAATGCTATACACAAAAGTATGGTAATTAAAGCTGTGTTTTGATCATCATCCACAAGACTATGCTTTTCAACAAAATCCTTGATCATTTGCATCTTAGCATGTCACATTGACAATTCATGCCATACGACTAATGTTTATCAATATATAACCTCTGAGCTCGTACGTCTCAGAGAAGGGTGTTAAGCAAGAGAATAAATTCTCCACCACCAAACAGATATATATTTAATAGAAATCAATCAACATAGAATGAAATCCAATGTCAGACACGCATCCATTTACAAGTCCGTTTGGGGTTTGAACGAAACCGGAGGCACCTTATTCCTCGTCCCATATGTCCAATACAGGAGAGAGGCCCTCGCATATCATGTCGATCTCCAAGTACGTCTAGATGATCACCACTCATTACCTTGTCCTAGGTGTACAACCCAATCAAGACATCAGTAATCATCCAAATGATGTGAAGATCTCTGGTCTTCAATCACGTCTTCATCGTTGACTTATCATTGAATCAGTTATTCAGAATGGGTATAAACCCGGACTTTCCGAATAACTCGCGTATCTCATAAACTGTAACACCCCGTATTTTCTGTGGACGTCAAAGTAACAAATTAAAGTATACTTAATTTTTAAGAGAAGAATTAATGGAAATGCGTTATGCCATTGCGTTCGTCTCGGAATTCTGCTTGGAATAGAGTCCAAGTTTTCGTAAATCGGACTTCGTATGAGAAAGTTATGGTACTTAGAAGTTTCAGGAATTTAAATAAATAAAATAAAACAACTCAGATTTAAAAGAAGTTTGAAATTCAAATCACACACCCAGGCTGGGCGGGAAATTTCCCGCCCAGGACCCAGGTCGACTAGGGGGTCGACCAGGGTCACATAGGTCGATTAGGGGGGCGACCTCCCCCCTATTTCCAGATCCGAGGACTGGTTCATTTTTCTGCATTTGGATGCCCGTTCTGACCAGATTCGTTGATCCCTATGCTATATAAACACCCCTAAGGCTACAGTTTTCTCTACACAACTTCATTACCCTATACTCTGCCCTAATTCATTTCAAAATAAATCAAATACAAGATTATGCTGCTCAAGTTCTTCGTGAAATCAAGTTAGAATTCAAGTAGAGATTCAAAGGCTAATTCAACGACCTCAACAACTATTTTCTAAGAATCAAATCTAAATTAGAGAATCGATAGTCTACGTCAAGGGATAGCTTTTCAGTTTCAGAAATCAGATCCCAGAATTCAAGAACATTATGTAATTTGTAAGTTCACGTTATTTTCTAAAATAAAAGTAAATTATGATTCTAACATTGTAATAAATCTGAATCTGAGATTATGCCTATTTCTATCTGTATTTCTATATCTATTGGATCTATCTCATTGATAATATTATGTCCATTCTTTGTCTCTTCTTTCCTTCTTCCCTTTTTGTTTTATAGCCAGGCTACTGCGAGCCTGAGCCAAATCTCATAAGAGATGAACGTACGTTGGGAATAAAATGGGGGCATAATATATGATTTGAACATGGCCAACGCTAAAATTAGGCATAATATATGATTTGGACATGACTAGCGCTAAAATTGGGAAAAGTATTAAATTATGTATAATTGGGCATAACTGATTTGTAACGGATTTAAGGACATAACACATGTTGTATTTAAAACATAAAGTGTATCAAACATATAACTTGAGATTTGAGGCATAAAGTATTGGACATATGACTTGGGATTTGGGGCGTAAATTGAACTGTAAATATGTAAGGCATAGTACATGTTATGGTTTAAGATCTAAAATTTATATATGTATATATATGATAGTTTATGATTTGGAAGAAGAAGATTAGTGTGTATAGTGATGTATGGCTTAGGCATGAAAACCTATAGTAAGATAGGTATAACTATTAAATGTGAACACGCCTAAAAGTGGGATTTTGGAGTAATTGGCATGCACTGTAATTAAAGGCTATAATTTGGCATAGTTTATACGGTGGATCATGATTGGGGGTTTTTGGGAAAATATTTTGTGCGGAGCAATATGACTAAACCTTAGGGCATGTGCTATATTGTGATTTCTTTTGGGGGCATGACTATTATTGCAAATTTGGGAAAATTGGGTGAAACCCAATTTGAGTAATAACTTGAATATTGAATTTTGGGGGCCATAACTTGCAATTAGCTTTGTTGGGCATAACCTGAGAATTGGAATATGACTGGTTGGGATAATTAGCATATAAATCTAGACTTGGACATTTATGGAAAATGTGGCATAATCTGAAATTGACAACAATAGTGAATAATTTACATATAAACTGTAAATATGTAAATTAGTGAAAAGATGAATTTGCCTAACCCAAGGTTTGATTGAGTTGTGGTGTAAAACTGCCCGGAACCGCCCGGCACATCCAGTAACTGCAACAATACCTATCTAATGTGATAGGTTAGTGCATCATGCCCAAGAAAAACCCGAGGTTAGATTGAGTTGTGGTGTAAAACTGCCCGGAACCTCCCGGCACATCCAGTAACCGCAACAACACATATCTAATGTGAGAGGTTGGTGCATTAATAAATCAATTAATGCTAATGAACAAGATTAATGACTAGGGTTAAGTTCATAGGAACACTTAACCAATATAACATGAATGACTAGGGTTAAGTTAATGAGAAACACTTAACCAATATAACATGAATGACTAGGGTTAAGTTAATGAGAAACACTTAACCAATATAACAAGATGAATGGGTAGGGTTAAGTAATAAGAAACACTTAACCAATATAACTTAATTTGTGGTAAGGTTAAGTTAAAACAAGAGGGCGAAACTTAACCAACATAACTTGAATTGTGGTAAGGTTAAGTTAAAAAAAAAGAGGGCAACACTTAACTAATATAACTTGATTTGTGGTAAGGTTAAGTTAAAACAAGGGGGAAACACTTAACCAACATGACATGATGAATGGGAAGGGTTAAGTTAACACGAGAGGGCAACACTTAACCAACATGACTTGATTTGTGGTAGGGTTAAGTTAACACAAGAAGGCAACACTTAACCAAAGTAACATGACATGATGAGAAGGTGGGTTAAGTTAACTTGAATTGATTGATGACACTTAAGCAATACAACAAGATGAACACGTGGGGTTAAGTTAACAAGAAACACTTGACCAATATAACTTGATGAACAAACGGGGTTAGTTAATAGGAAACACTTAACCAATCCAACATGATAAGTGAGGAGGGTTAAGTTAATAGGAAACACTTAACCAACATGACATGATGAATGGGTGGGTCAAGTTAACATGAATAGACAAAACTTAACCGTTAAATAAATATGCTTGAATCGGTGGGAGGGTTAAGTACATCTCGTGTAGGTGGGTAATATTAGTATATATAGGCCCACAAACTTAACCGTTAAATAAACATGCTTGAATCGGTGGGAGGGTTAAGTACATCTCGTGTAGGTGGGTAATATTTGTATATATAGGCCTACAAACTTAACCAATAGGAAACCCTGGTAACGGGGACCCATTTCAGTAGTAACCCACATAGATGTATCATGGTACCCTGAAACTAGGCAGGGTGGGGCACGATCACTGGGCTGATTATAAGCGGTCAAAACAGCGGTAGGGGGTACGTCAGTGTAGGTTCAGACGGTTTGCGGGCGTGCACGTACACCGGAGTGGGAAAAAGCAGGCACTGGGTACCGGTAGTTATACACTGTGCATCCTGAATCGTGTCGGGTCGCTGTCATAAGGATTGATACACCTTATGGTGGGACCGACACAGGATATCTACACGTAAGAGAGGGCCGATTGACACAGACACATGGAACATTATTGCAAGTGAGGAGCCGATAAATAGGGTAGTAAGGGTACATCTAACATGTTCATGGCAATTAGGCAGATTAAGGTGGAATCCTCACGATAGATGTACACCTGAAGGCTACCATAATTGTGGGGATTGGGATCACGTTATCATATTATCATTTTATACAGATTACTAGTTGGGACACTAGTTAGGTGGTGCAGAGATATAGAAATCAGAATAACAGGGTAGTCGTGAAGCAGAGAAAGAGTAGAAGCGCATTTAGTTTATCTTTCCTTATCATACCTTATGCTTATCCTATGTTATCATGTTATCCCTGTTATCGCGGTATTGTTTTATATTCAGTTTATTCATGTCATGATGCTTTTGCCTGTTTATATGATGAAAGTCACTGGACTTACCAGACTTATGTCTGACCTAGTTTTGTTTCGCCTCTTTTCTTCCATTTCCCCCCTCCCCCCAGGTTCATAGGGAGGAAATGTTACCACTTAGCTCAGTTTTCCTTCCAAGCTCGAAGATAGTCCATGTATTTCTTTGGACTCTCTCTTCCACTGCTATGGTTGGTTCACGCTTTATTGGGGAATATCATTGTTATTTATATGCTTCTTTTATACATAGAAGTTTTTAAATCAAGACAGAATTTCTATGTATCACTTTTAAGTATGATTGAGAAAATTCTTGTAAAAACTTGACTAAATTAAGTTATTTATAAAATGAATTTATTTTCCGCTGCTTTATTTGTCTGTCTTGTAATTTATCTGCATCTTTTACATATAATGCTCCCCCGAAGTTAAGGCATTCCCTTTGTGAGTGACCTTAACAGAGGTGGGGGTGTTTCACTTGGTATCAGAGCTGAAGATTACCAGATCAGATAAAAGATTTGAAAAATTATTTCCAAAATGGTTTTAAAAGAAGTATTTTTCAAAAGAATTTTTTTTATTTTAAAGGCATATTCCCCAAAGCCATATGCATTACTTTTGATCCTCTGTTTGAATCCTTGTTTCCCTCTTTCCAGAGTCTCCGGGGCTCCTGCCCTTCTGCGAGGTAACCTCATCGCGGCATGGTTTCGTAGGCTTGATGAGACTACGACACCTGTCAAAAGGCGAAGAAGTGCCCAACTTCCATCTATAGCCGTTGTAGTTTCACCTGCGGCTAATTTTCTTTCGAGCTTTGTAGGATTTTCCGTGCGATGGAGGCAGCTTTCGAGAGACTTGTCAATGTGTTACACAAGGATGGCAAAGATGAGAATGAGGGAGTTTTGGCTAAGGAGCACAACCCAAGGATGAGGAACTCATGGATATAGACTTGGTTCACAAAGGAGGTAAAGAGAAAGAGGCCACTGGGGAAGATTCACAAACAAGGGATTGGAATATAAGAAGGGCAGAGGAAATAATAGATCCCGCAACAAGAGGAAGTATCTTTTCTGCGATATAGTGGGTCATTTAATTATAGGAAGTAAAAGATAAGGGGTTGTTTTCAGCATGGTGTGGCAGGACATCTTATCAAGGATTGCCCGGAGGACAAGGACAAGAACAAAGAACAGGATTTTCAAGAGGGCAAGTGCATGCTCTCACCGCCAGCATACCTAAGAGAAAGATAGTAAAGTTTAGTTTTCTTTTGATCATCCTGTTAGTATTCATTTGATTTTATCACTTCACATTCGTTTATATCTGCTTCCATAGTTGAGTCTCTGCACCTTAGTACTAGTAAAATAGAATATCCCATTATTGTCTCAAATCCGGTTGGTGGTTCGGCTCAATTATCTTTGGTTAGTAAGGATTTAAGAATAGCTATGTTAAGTATTGAGTTTAAGTGTAATGCTTATGTTTTTGGTTTCATGGGCTATGGATTGATTCTAGGCATGGTTGGTTAGCTAGTAATTGTGAAAGGAGGGTAGTTATACTTTTGACTTGCTTCGGGAATACCCTCGAGACTCCGTGCAATCGTAAGGGATCAATTAGGCTTACCTACCTAGAATGACTTGATGCATCTATCAACGATTTGTGATCCGTTAGAGCAGTCCATGAGTACATAGATGTTTTTGATTAGGTTAGGGATTTTCCCCCTAAAACTCGAGATAGACTTCTGCATATATCAGTTGACAATGCAAAGCCAGTTATGCAATCAACGATAGTTTTGGAGCAAGATTGGCGAGGATAGCCAGAGTCAGTTAAGTGCTCAATTGTTTGGTTGTTTTGCTAGTATCATCTCACGTAGATCGTCCAAATTCGGAGGAGGTATTCCTTGGGTGCTTGTTTGATATTGGTTTAGGCCTTTGGGGCTTGTACTTGAGGGGTTTCAAGTTCGACTAGGATGGTTTGCGTGAGAAATAAATGGTTATGGCAAGCGCCCTAAGTAAGACTGACCTTAAGAGAGGTAAAAAGTACATAGCAACCTTTATCTTTATACCCTCAGAATTGTGACATGATGGATAAGCTAAGTAGAAGAGAGACCTCTAATCATCTTAGTATATACACTTGGTATCAGGGTTAACATCTGTTTATCTTGGAAAGATAGTTCGACTACATTGGATACCCTCTAGCATAGTAAGTGATCGAGGTCCTATCTTTACTAGTAAGTTTTGGAAATGGAGGTCAAGAAGATTTATAACTGTGAAATTAAATTAGTTAAGGTATAGTGGAGTGAAGCTCAAGAAGACGTGACGTGGGAGACTGAAGATAAGACACATGCATCATACCCTTTTCCTTGAGGGTATATCCTTGATCTCTTTTTCTAGGAATTCTATGCATGTTTGTTTCTATCTTTTTTTAGGTATATCCTCTAGCTCATATCTTCGATCCTTAGATAGAAGCCAATGGATGTAAATATGTGTTTGAAACAAGTTATGATTGGTGGTTGCAAGTGATTGCTAGTGGTTGCTCGTGGATGCATATACACACATTAGGCACTAGATCGGCACAGTCACTTTCATATTGCACATGCATGAGTGAATTTTTATATATATGAATTGAAACTTGATGTGTTATCATATGGATGTTGCATTTGTATGAATGATTGTGCACTCATGTAGAAGTTATAAAGTACGATTAGGAATAATCGCATACATGATGGACTCATGGCACTGACATAATTTGCATTGAGGAGGTCAACTGAATCAGTACACCGCCTGATTTTGCATTAGATAAGGACATGTACACACACTAAGCATATGATCATGAAAGCATTAGAAATCTTTTTAAGGACAATGGACGCATATGATTGAATGGTTGTGTAGATGGATGTTGGATGGTAGGATATAAGTTCTTCCTAACTTGAAGATTTCAGGGACGAAATCCTTTAAGGAGGGGAGAATGTAATACCTTGTATTTTCTGTGAACATCAAAGTAACAAATTAAAGTATACTTAATTTTTAAGAGAAGAATTAAGGGAAACAGGTTACGCCACTGGGTTCATCTCGGAATTCTGCTTGAAATAGAGTCTAAGTTTTCGTAAATCGGACTACATATGAGAAAGTTATGGCACTTAAAAATTTCAGGAATATAAATAAAATGAAACAGCCCAGATTTATAAGAAGTTCGAAATTCAAATCACACACCCGGGCTGGGCGGGAAATTTACCGCTCAGGACCCAGGTCGACCAGGGGGTCGACCAGGGTCACATAGGTCGACCAAGGGGTCGACCTTGTAACACCCCGGATTTTTGAATAATCGAATTAACTAAAATAAAGAATAATTAATCTCAGACGTGAGAATTAAGGGAATGGGTTTGTGCCATTGTGTTCGTCTCGGAATTCTGGTTGAAATAGAGTCCGAGTTTGCAGGAAACGGGTACCGGATGAAGGAGTTATGGACGAACGAAGTTTGGTGGCAAAAGAGAAAAAAATATAGATTGCACTGGCGCACTTGGGAAGTACGCCAGTACAAATTTGCACGGGCGCACCTGCCAAGTGCGCCCAGGCCGAGGCAGCAGACCTGCACAGCTTTCTGGTTCAGGCTGACCCATGTTGCTGAGTCCTTTCTGACTCCTTGCTGAGTCATTAGGGCTGAGGTGTCACCCTATCCCGACTGACTGGTTTTGATTAACCCTAAGATCCTCCGATGGCTTAAATTAATTCAAAACTCTATAAAAAGGCCCATAGACTCAAACCCTAAATCAGAATTAAAACTGAAACTATGGTCGTCATGTTGTCATCTTGAACCCTATAGTAGCCACCACCAATTAGAGAGGAAGAACAACAAATTAAATCAGTTCTATTCAACCCTAACAACGAATCTTCTTCAAAGGAGAGCTAATACAACTTCAGAAATCAGAATTCAGAACTCAAGACCACTTTTGGGTTGTTAGTTCGATAGTTTTAATAAAACAGTTAGTAATTTAATTGGATTAAGTTATAATGCGGATTGTATGGATGTGATGTGAATTATTGATCGCATGTTGTAATTATGTTGTATAATTGTGTTGAAATCTCTATGACGTTATGTTGTGATGCTATCATTTATGATGTAAAGTTATGTTGCTATCATCTATGTTGTAATTTTATATGTAATCAAATCATCATGTTTCATATTCTAGTTTGATTATGTTGATTCGTATGATAAGACATATGTATGCAAGTTTAGGATTTGATTTAAACATGAATCATATACAAGTTGGGTAAAATTATATGTGACATTACATGGTTATGACATCTAGTTTATGTGAAAATTTGATTAAAAGTTAGGCTATGACATGTGTGAGTTATATGATAAATTCTACATGATATTTTACATGCAAGTTTACACCATTGTTATGATGCATAAATCACATATGCAAGTTTGTATAAATATATGAGTTAGGGATATGAATCATGTTATGCAAGTTTAGGGTTATTGCCTATGCAAGTTTACACCTTTAGATGTAGGTCTATGACATACATGATTTATGAAAGTTTGTGACCATTATCTCAACAAAGTTCACACCTTTAGATTTGGATCCATGACATATGTTGTTTATGCAAGTTGTAACTTTTGCCTACGCAACTTTTAGATGTAGAACATCATTCACACATGCAAGTTCACCCCTATGTTTAGATCTATGTTTTAATTATGTGTATATTGTGATGTTTTCTCTTTATTCCATGAGTTAGACTATTCGAGTCTAACGTATATTTTACGTTAAACGAGCAAATGTACAACGTGGGGTAAAGGGGATAATATTAAAAAGATTTAAAAGGCATAAAATATAATTGTGGTGAAAATTGGTATGATTTTACATACCATAAATGGATGGACATAATTGAGTCAATTATGGACATCGTTAAATTTGGAATTGATTGATAATTTGAATAGGGAAAGTAATTCAAATTGGGGATGATTAATTAGGAGTAATTAATCGTCTAAGACACGAGGTTAGGATCTTTTGTGGTGTAAGACTGCCCGCACCCGCCCGGCAAATCCAGCTGCCACAAATGTCAGTCTAATGTGAGAGGTCTTAGGCATAAATTAAATACGTAACAATTGTAAAGACACGAGGTTAGGCTCTTTTGTGGTGTAAGACTGCCCGGACCCGCCCGGCAAATCCAGCTGCCACAGATGCCAGTCTAATGTGAGAGGTCTTTATGAGGTTACGGTCTTAATGAATTAAGAAACACTTAACCAGATAAACATGTAGTGGGACATGAGGGGGTTAAGTGGGTGCCTTGGGTGGCATGTGGAATCTAGTGGGTGCCTTGGGTGGCATTTGGAAATACGATTAGAAACACTTAACCAAAATTGAAACATGTAATTGAAACATGAATAAGAAGTGGGTTAAGTGGGATGTACTAGAGGGGACCAAGCTTAGGTGGATAGCTTGTGTCAAGTAATGGAATCCAATTTAACCAGTAACCCATACGTATCTTTGTGGGCTCGACCCAAGTCGAGGATGGGACACGCATACTGGGCTTGACTGTAAGAGGCCAAACCGGGTTAGCGGTGGCAACGCAAGTCCAACGGGTTCATATGCGTGTGTGGATCCGGGCTGGTAGGTAAGATGTTGTTCCATCATGTAGGTATAAGCCGTGCATTGTTGGTTGTATCGGGTTGCCACTCTGGGAAGTGATACACCCCACTGTGGGGCTAGCACGGGTATCTACGAGTTAGGGAGCCGATCGCTTGGGGGTAGTGGGTACACCTAGTGGAGATAGGGGCAGGCGGCACCTATGAAGGCAGCTAGGGGTGCACGAAACTACCAATATCATTATTAAGTCTGTAGGCAGGATCAACCTTAGGGTGACTAGTTTTAGTGCAGTATAACAATTATCCTATAGTGTTGGTGTAGTTTAGTAATTATCTTATAGTGGTTTAGGGGCGCTTTAACGATATCGTTGTTCATCTTGTTTCCTTGTTTACTTAGCCATACTCAATGGTTCATGGTCATTTCCTTATTTTCCAACTTATGCCTTAGCCTAGTTACTTTGTTAATTATATTGTTAAAGTTATCGCACTCGCCAAACTTTATGTCTAACCCCCCCTTTGTTTCCTCCTCTTTTCTTCTCCCCCCCCCCCCTCCCCCCCAGGTGCTCAGGTTGGAACTAGCACCAGTGGAGCTTGATTTTCGACTGCTTTTAGAAGATTGCTTGGATCGTTGAAGTAAAGTTCAGCTTCTCTTTTATTTATGTCTATTTTGTATTGGGGATTATGTCTTTTAATTTATGTACTTTTGGTAGTCAAGATGGATATTATGTACTTTGACTTTGGTTTCTGATGATGTAAGCAAACATACGTGTTTTCCACTGCAATGAAATAAAGTTTTAAATCTTTGAGTACTGTTTATATCTGTCTTGTTGTTAAGTTTCTGTTCTATACTTACTTAAAGCGCTCCATAGAAGTTAATGCATTCCCTTTATGAGTGACATTAATGGACGTGGGGTGTTACACGTGGTATCAGAGATGAAGGTTACCACAACAGACATGAATTTTGAAAAACTATTTTTCAAAACAATTTTTATAAAGAAGTACCTTCAAAAGTATGTTTTAAGGGAAAGTATTTTTAAGAGAAAAGCTTATTTTAGAAAGCATAACCCCAAGAGCCATATATATTTCCCTCGTTTCTTTTATATTGAATCTTTCCTTTTTCATTTCAGCATGTCTGAAGCATCTGAGATACCAGAGGGTGTTCATGTACCCGGTTGGTTTTGTCAATATTTCGAGGCTAGGGCCACCACCGCAGGTCCAGCAAATGCTCCTCCTCCTCCTCGCGTCGATACTTTTGCTAAGATATGTAAGGACTTTAGAGCAATGGGTGGAAAACCTTTTCACAGATGGAGACATTTGTTGAAGCTCGTAACTGGCTAAAGGAGGTGGAAGAATTGTTTAGAATCTTTGAAGTGGATGATGGAAGAAAAGTCCAACTAGCTGCCTGGCTAATGAAGGATGAGGCCTCGTTTTGGTGGGAGGCCACTAATGGGGGACGTCCAGTCGATACATGGCCAGATTTTAGGCAGAGGTTTAAGGCGAAGTTTTTCTCGCGGGCTGAAGAAAATCTATACATGGAAAGGTTTTTGGTGCTGAAGCAAGGGAATCTATCGGTGACAGAGTACATCAACAAATTCAACCAATTGGCAAGATTTGGCTTGGACTTGGTGAATACTCCAGAAAAGAAGGCTATAAGATTTGTGAAGGGTTTAAACGAGCCGCTTCATGGGTTAGCTATGACCCACATTCCCATGGGGTCTACCTTTGAGAGATTAGTTGACATGGCGCTTATGCATGAAGAGGAGAAGGGCGCCAATGCTAATAAGGCACCCGAGAAGAAAGGGGATCAAAAGAAGCCGCAATAGCAACAACAGAACAAGAAAGGTAGCAAAGGCAACAATGCTAAGGGAAAGAAAAGATGCTTTAACTGTGGGACACCCGGCCATCTAAGCAAAGATTGTAGGAAGAAAAAGAAGACTGGTTGTTCCACTATGGCGAGGCGGGACATCTTATTAAGGATTGCCCAAAGAAAGGGCAAAGGGCAGGGTCTACCTCGGGAGGACAGGTGCAGGCTCTTATGGCACCAGGGCAGGCAAGGGGACAAGTTCAGGCTCTCGTGGTCCCACCGCTGCAAGAACGAGGTAGAGAAATTTCCGTTGAAAGTTTAGTTTTTCTGTTTGATCATCCTGTTCGTACTTTATTCGATTCTGGCGCATCACACTCATTTATTTCTACATCATTAGTTGAAACACTGCACCTTGATACTAGTCTAGTTATTGATCCCTTAGTAGTCTCAAATCCTATCGGTGGTTCGGCTCATCTTTCTATGATTTGTTGGGATTTGAGAGTGTTTATCTTGGGCGTCGAGTTTGAGCGCAACGCTTTTGTTCTTGGCTTCATGGGCTATGGTTTAATTCTAGGTATGGATTGGCTAACTAGATATGGGGCCATCCTAGATTGTGAAAGAAGGGTAGTTAGATTGTTGACTTGTTTTGGAAAAACCCTTGATATTTCTTGTGACCCTAGTGGTCCAGTAATGCTTAGCTACCTTGAATCCCTTGACACATCCGATGATGATTTACATTCGGTTCCCATAGTCTGTGAATATGCTGATGTCTTCGATGAGGTGAGGGGTTTACCCCCAAAACGTGAAATAGACTTTCGAATATATCTAGTAGATAATGCAAAGCTGGTTGCATTACCAATGCGCCACATGGCTCCAAGAGAGAGAAGAGAACTCAGTAAGCAAGTGAAGGAATTTCTTGAGAAGGGGTTCATCAGACGTAGTATATCGGAGTGGGGTGCTCCAGTAGTATTTGCCACGAAGGTGGATGGGTCCCTTAGACTTTGTGTGGACTATAGAGAATTTAATAAGATTACTAAGAAAAATAGACACCCACTGCCAAGGATTGACGATCTCTTCGATCGGTTAGTTGGCGCCTCAGTGTTTTCGCAGTTGGACTTAGCCACGGGTTTCCATCAGTTGAGAATGGCTGAGGATAGCATAGACAAGACTGCCTTTAGGACTCACAGACGGTTTCTTCGAGTGGCTTGTGATGCCCTTCGATTTGACAAACGCCCCCGCATACTTTGTTGACTTGATGAGTAGGGTGTTTAGGGAGTACCTTAATAGATTCGTGGTAGTCTTTGTGGACGACATCTTGACCTTTTCTATAAGCGAGGAAGAGCATGCCCTACATCTTAGGGAAGTGTTGGAGACTCTTCGAGCGCATAGCCTTAAAGCTAAATTTTCTAAATTTCACTTTTGTAGGAAGGAAGTGCGATTCTTAGGGCACGTGGTTTCCAAAGAAGGGATAGCTGTGGATCCCGCGAAGATAGTGGCCATCCAAGATTGGAAGGTTCCTAAAAATGCTACCGAGGTGAGGAGTTTCTTAGGGTTGGCTGGCTACTATAGGAAGTTCATCAAAGACTTCGCAAAAATATCAGCCCCATTAACACGCTTGACGAAGAACTTAGTTTTCACATGGGATGAAGATTGTGATGAAGCGTTCCAACGTTTAAAGAGAGCTTTGACCACGACTCCAGTCTTAGGGTTTCCAGACGGGAGTAAGCCAATTACCGTTTATACCGATGCTTGTGGGACAGGACTAGGCACAGTCTTAATGCAAGAGGGAAGGGTAATAGCCTATGGTGGAAGGCAATTGAGAGTATATGAGAGAAATTACCCTACACATGACCTAGAGTTGGCCGCTATTGTCTTCGCGCTTAAGTCTTGGCATCATTATCTTCTTGGCGAAAAATTCAAATTATTCACTGACCACAAATCGCTAAAATACTTATCCTCTCAGAAGGACTTGAACTTAAGGCAGCAAAGGTGGATGGAATTCTTAGCGTCCTACGATTTCGAGATAGCATATACCCCTGGCAAGGGTAACGTGGTGGCAGACGCCTTAAGTAGAAAAAGGTTGTCCTTGAGTCCGTTGTTTGTTGAGGCGAAGCTTAGAGTTCATCTCTACGTTTGACTTTAAACCTTCCGTTGACTTTGTACCCGGTTTGCTAGCATCCTTAGAGGTCAGACCTACATTTTTGGGACGGATTGGTGAGGAACAACGAGACGACCCACAGTTGGTTGAGTTAGTAGAAAAGCTCAAAAGAGGGGAGTCATCGAGCCATCTCCGTAGGTATACCCTAGATGATAAGGGTTGGTTACGTAGGGACGGTAGACTTTGTGTACCAAAAGACGAGGGCCTAAGGAAGACCATTCTTGATGATGCACATCGTTCGAAGATGACCATCCATCCCGGCGGGGACAAGATGTACATGGACATGATACGAGTTTACTTTTGGGCTGGTATGAAGAAGGACGTGGCAGAGTTTGTTGCTAGATGCTTGGTGTGCCAACAAGTAAAAGCAGAGCAAAAGAAGCCCAGTGGATTGCTTCACCCATTGGAGGTCCAACAGTGGAAGTGGGAAAGTGTTTCGATGGACTTTGTTGACGGATTACCAAGATCGAGGAAGGGTAATATAGGGATTTGGGTCGTGGTAGACAGACTTACTAAGAGCGCCCATTTCATTCCCGTAAAGAGTAAGAGGACTGCTCCATGGTTAGCCTCTGTATACATTCGAGAAATAGTTTGTTTGCACGGTGTTCCTTCTAGCATAGTGAGTGATCGCGATCCTATCTTCACTATCGAGTTTTGGAAGAGCTTGCAAGAGGCGGTAGGGACTCAGTTATGTTTGAGCACCGCATATCATCCTCAGACGGACGGCCAGACCGAGAGGGTGAATCGTATTCTAGAGGACTTATTGAGGTTGTGTGTCTTAGATTTCGGAGGTACATAGGAGGAACATCTTCCGTTGGTGGAGTTCGCATATAATAATAGCTTTCAGTCTAGCATTGGCATGGCACCGTTCGAGGCTCTTTATGGAAGGCCGTGTCGTTTGCCTACATGTTGGTGGGAGTCTACAGATAAGGTCTTGCTTGGACCCGATATGATTAGAGAGACTTCAGAAAAGATCGATTTGATTTGAAGGAGGATGAAGACGGCGCAAGATAGGCAAAAATCTTATGCTGACAAGAGGAGGACAGATCTTGAGTTTGATGTTAGGGACATGGTCTTTGTCAAGGTGTCTCCATTACGGAACGTCGTTCGCTTTGGGTCCGTTGGGAAGTTAGCACCAAGGTTCGTAGGGTCGTTTCCTATTAAGGAGAGGATTGGGCAGATGACGTATAGAGTGGAGTTGCCCGAGAGACTTAGTGGTGTACACGACGTATTCCATGTATCACATTTGAGGAAGTGCTTGCACGAGACCGTGGAAGTGGTAGAGCCGAGCTTGCTTAGAGAGGTGGAGATAGAGCGTGATGCGACGATTCGACGAGCTCCTATGTGCATTCTTGGGTCGGAGATTAAGAAGTTGAAGAATCGAGAGGTCAAGCTAGTCAAAGTGCAATGGGGAGATGATGAGAGCAACGCTACTTGGGAGATGGAAGAGAAGATGCGTTCATTGTACCCTTTTCTTTTCGAGGGTATGTCTTTTAATTTCTCCTTTATCACTTAGCTTGTACTTGTTTTATCTTTAGTATGTCCTCTCGCTAGTATCTTTGACCTTTAGATAGGGTAGTCCTATGGTTGAAACATATGTTTGAGACATGTTATGTATGATGGATGCATGTGGATGCAAGTGGTTGCTAGTGGTTGCTCGTGGATGCATATACACACACTTTAGGCACTAGATCGGCTCATTCACTTCATATTGCATATTGCATATAAATGTGTGTACATATTTAAGTAATGGATGTATAATGATTATACCATCATATGGATGTTGCATTTTGGTGAATGGTTGTGCACACATGTAGAAATAATATGTATCGATAGGGTTCTTTCGCATACATAATGGACGCATGGCACTATCATGGTTTGCATTAAGGAGGTCAACTGAATCAGTAGACCGCCTGATTTTGCATTAGATAAGGAACATATACACACACTTCTTGCATATGTTCATACAGCATTAGAAATTTTATAAGGACAATGGATGCCCGTGTTTGATGGTTGAGTAGATGGTTGTTTGGATGGTAGGATATGCATTCTCCTTAACTTGGAGATTTCGGGGGCGAAATCCTTTAAGGAGGGGAGAATGTAACACCCCGGATTTTTGAATAATCGAATTAACTAAAATAAAGAATAATTAATCTCAGACGTGAGAATTAAGGGAATGGGGTTGCGCCATTGTGTTCGTCTCGGAATTCTGGTTGAAATAGAGTCCGAGTTTGCGGGAAACGGGTACTGGATGAAGGAGTTATGGACGAATGAAGTTTGGTGGCAAAAGAGAAAAAAAATAGATTGCACTGGCACACTTGGGAAGTGCGCCAGTACAAATTTGCACTGGCACACCTGCCAAGTGCGCCCAGGCCGAGGCAGCAGGCCAGCACAGCTTTCCGGTTCAGGCTGACCCATGTTGCCGAGTCCTTTCTGACTCCTTGCTGAGTCATTAGGGCTGAGGTGTCACCCTATCCTGACTGAATGGTTTTGATTAACCCTAAGATCATCCAACGGCTTAACTTAATTCAAAACTCTATAAAATGACCCATAGACTCAAACCCTAAATCAGAATTAAAACTGAAACTATGGCCGTCATGCTGTCATCTTGAACCCTAGACCAGCCGACACCAATTAGAGAGGAAGAACAGCAAATCAAATCAGTTCTATTCAACCCTAACAACGAATCTTCTTCGAAGGAGAGCTAATACAACTTCAGAAATCAGAATTCAGAACTTAAGACCGCTTTTGAGTTGTGAGTTCGATAGTTTTAATAAAATAATTAGTAATTTAATTGGATTAAGTTATAATGCGGATTGTATGGATGTGATGTGAATTATTGATCGCATGTTGTAATTATGTTGTAGAATTGTGTTGAAATCTCTATGACGCTATGTTGTGATGCTATCATTTATGATGTAAAGTTATGTTGCTATCATCTATGTTGTAATTTTATATGTAATCAAATCATCATGTTTCATATGCTAGTTTGGTTATGTTGATTCATATGATAAGACATATGTATGCAAGTTTATGTTTTCATTTATACATGAATCATATACAAGTTGGGTAAAATTATATGTGACCTTACATGGTTATGACATCTAGTTTATGTGAAAATTTGATCAAAAGTTAGGCTATGACATGTGTGAGTTATATGATAAATTCTACATGACATTTTACATGCAAGTTTACACCATTGTTATGATGCATAAATCACATATGCAAGTTTGTATAAATATATGAGTTTGGGATATGAATCATATTATGCAAGTTTAGGGTTATTGCCTGTGCAAGTTTACACCTTTAGATGTAGGTCTATGACATACATGATTCATGCAAGTTTGTGACCATTATCTCAACAAAGTTCACACCTTTAGATTTGGATCCATGACATATGTTGTTTATGCATGTTGTAACTATGGCCTATGCAAGTTTTAGATGTAGAACATCATTCACACATGCAAGTTCACCCCTATGTTTAGATCTATGTTTTAATTATGTGTATATTGTGATGTTTTCTCTTTATTCCATGAGTTATACTATTCGAGTCTAATGTATATTTTACGTTAAAGAAGCAAACGTACAACGTGGGGGTAAAGGGGATCATATTAAAAAAATTTAAAAGGCATAAAATATAATTGTGGTGAAAATTGGTATGATTTTACATACCATAAATGGATGGACATAATTGAGTCAATTATGGACATCGTTAAATTTGGAATTGATTGATAATTTGAATAGGGAAAGTAATTCAAATTGGGGATGATTAATTAGGGATAATTAATCGTCTAAGACACGAGGTTAGGCTCTTTTGTGGTGTAAGACTGGCCGGACCCGCCCGGCAAATCCAGCTGCCACAAATGCCAGTCTAATGTGAGAGGTCTTAGGCATAAATTAAATACGTAACAATTGTAAAGACACGAGGTTAGGCTCTTTTGTGGTGTAAGTTTGCCCGGACCCGCCCGGCAAATCCAGCTGCCACAAATGCTAGTCTAATGTGAGAGGTCTTTATGAGGTTAGGTCTTAATGAATTAAGAAACACTTAACCAGATAAATATGTAGTGGGACATGAGGGGGTTAAGTGGGTGCCTTGGGTGGCACGTGGAATCTAGTGGGTGCCTTGGGTGGCATTTGGAAATACGATTAGAAACACTTAACCAAAATTGAAACATGTAATTGAAACATGAATAAGAAGTGGGTTAAGTGGGATGTACTAGAGGGGACCAAGCTTAGGTGGATAGCTTGTGTCAAGTAATGGGGGCCCATTTCAACCAGTAACCAATACGTATCTTTGTGGGCTCGACCCAAGTCGAGGACGGGACACGCATACTGGGCTTGACTGTAAGAGGCCAAACCGGGTTAGCGGTGGCAACGCAAGTCCAACGGGTTCATATGCATGTGTGGACCCGGGCTAGTAGGTAAGACGTTGTTGCATCATGTAGGTATAAGCCATGCATTGTTGGTTGTATCGGGTTGCAACTTTGGGGAGTGATACACCCCACTGTGGGGCCAGCACGGGTATCTACGAGTTAGGGAGTCGATCGCTTGGGGGTAGTGGGTACACCTAGTGGAGATAAGGGCAGGCGGCACCTATGAAGGCGGCTAGGGGTGCACGAAACTACCAATATCATTATTAAGTCTGTAGGCGGGATCTACCTTAGGGTGACTAGTGGTGGTGCAGTATAGCAATTATCCTATAGTGTTGGTGTAGTTTAGTAATTATCTTATAGTGGTTTAGGGGCACTTTAACGATATCGTTGTTCATCTTGTTTCCTTATTTACTTTGCCGTACTCAATGGTTCATGGTCATTTCCTTATTTTCCAACTTATGCCTTAGCCTAGTTACTTTGTTAATTATATTGTTAAAGTTATCACACTCGCCAGACTTTATGTCTGACCCCCCTCCCTTTGTTTCCTCCTCTTTTCTTCCCTCCCCCCCCCCCCCCAGGTGCTCAGGTTGGAACTAGCACCAGTGGAGCTTGATTTTGGACTGCTTTTAGAAGATGGCTTGGATCACTGAAGTAAAGTTCAGCTTCTCTTTTATTTATGGCTATTTTGTATTGGGGATTTTGTCTTTTAATTTATGTACTTTTGGTAGTCAAGATGGATATTATGTATTTTGACTTTGGTTTCTGATGATGTAAACAAACATATGTGTTTTCCGCTGCAATGAAATAAAGTTTTAAATCTTTGAGTACTGTTTATATCTGTCTTGTTGTTAAGTTTCTGTTCTATACTTACTTAAAACGCTCCATAGAAGTTAATGCATTCCCTTTGTGAGTGACATTAATGGACGTGGGGTGTTACAGACCACCCCCTATTTCTAGATCCGAGGACTGATTCATTTTTCTGCATTTGGATGCCCGTTCTGACCAGATTCGTTGATCACTATGCTATGTAAACACCCCTAAGGCTACAGGTTTCTCTACACAACTTCATTACGCCTATACTCTACCCTAATTCATATCAAAATAAATCAAATACGGGGTTAAGCTGCTTAAGTTCTTCGTGAAATGAAGTAGAGATTCAAAGGCTAATTCAACGACTTCAACAACTATTTTCTAAGAATCAAATCTAAATTAGAGAATCAATAGTCTACGTCAAGGGATAGCTTTTCAGTTTCAAAATTTAGATCCCAGAAATCAAGAACGTTCTGTAATTTGTAAGTTCATGTTACTTTCAGAAATAAAAGTAAATTGTGATTCTGACATTGTAATAAATCTGAATCTGAGATTATGCCTATTTCTATCTGTCTTTCTATATCCATTGGATCTATCTCATTGATAATATTATGTCCATTCTTTGTCTCTTCTTTCCTTCTTCCCTTTTTGTTTTATAGCCAGGCTACTGCGAGCCTGAGCCAAATCTCATAAGAGATGAACGTACGTTGGGAATAAAATGGGGGCATAATATATGATTTGAACATGGCCAACGCTAAAATTAGGCATAATATATGATTTGGACATGACTAGCGCTAAAATTGGGAAAAATATTAAATTATGTATAATTGGGCATAACTGATTTGTAACGGATTTAAGGACATAACACATGTTGTATTTAAAACATAAAGTGAATCGAACATATGACTTGAGATTTGAGGCATAAAGTATTGGACATATGACTTGGGATTTGGGGCATAAATTGAACTGTATTTATGTAAGGCATAGTACATGTTATGGTTTAAGATCTAAAATTGGGGGCATATATATATATATGATACTTTATGATTTGGAAGAAGAAGATTAGTGTGTATAGTGATGTATGGCTTAGGCATGAAAACCTATAGCAAGATAGGGATAACTGTTAAATGTGAACGCGCCTAAAAGTGGGATTTTGGGGTAATTGGCATGCACTGTATTTAAAGGCTATAATTTGGCATAATTTATACTGTGAATCAAGACTGGGGGTTTTTGGGAGAATATTTTGTATGGAGCAATATGACTAAACCTTAGGGCGTGTGCTATATTGTGATTTCTTTTGGGGGCATGACTATTATTGCAAATTTGGGAAAATTGGGTGTAACCTATTTTTAATAATAACTTGAATATTGAATTTTGGGGGCCATAACTTGCAATTAGCTTTGTTGGGCATAACTTGAGAATTGGAATATGACTGGTTGGGATAATTAGCATATAAATCTAGACTTGGACATTTATGGAAAATGTGGCATAATCTGAAATTGACAACAACTGTGAATAATTTACATATAAACTGTAAATATGTAAATTAGTGAAAAGACGAATGTGCCTAACCCGAGGTTAGATTGACTTGTGGTGTAAAACTGCCCGGAACCGCCCGGCACATCTAGTAACCACCCGGCACTTTCCGAATAACTCGCGTATCTCATAAACAAGTGCTATAAAATCACAACATACGCCTCTTTTATTCAAATATTCTTTTCACAATTTAAACTAAATTAAGGTTTTCCAAACTAGTCGGGATTAGCGAACCTTACCAAGCAATCATTTATTTTATTTTCCAACCCCAACCTATTCATCCCATGGAGCAAAACTGGTAATACTCCATATCTAACACCATGGTGTTATCGGTAAAATTAATTACCATTTCACGTTCAAATCTAATT
The DNA here is from genome assembly GCA_030737875.1 of Allium sativum. Taxonomy (NCBI): domain Eukaryota; kingdom Viridiplantae; phylum Streptophyta; class Magnoliopsida; order Asparagales; family Amaryllidaceae; genus Allium; species Allium sativum. Next base: position 180,728,717 of record CM060913.1, on the reverse strand, counting down.
AAAGATTTAACTATCGCCTAGAGTAAAACTGGTGGCACTTCATTCCCGATCATTTCCCAAATTTGATAATTTAAATTATCACATTCGCATTTCAATCTAATTAAAGATTCATTAAAACTTCACTTAGTTTTATTCTTCCCAAAATCATTATTAATGATTATTTAACTTTGGGAAATCAAACATGCCACATCGACAATCTACACCGTTCCATTGATTACTGCTAATATATAACCTCCAAGCTCATACGTCTCAGTGAAGGGTGTCAAGAAAGAGAATAAATTCTCCACCACCAAACAGATATATATTTAGCAGAGATCAACAATACAATTTGAAATTCAATGTTAGACATGTAATCCTGTCTTTAACTGGGTTAAAGAACCAATGTCATTTAAAACACAGTTCACGATAAACTCAAAATCACATTCCATTAATTATGGAATCTTCACAAAAAATAGATCAATATATATAATCGATATAAATTTCCATATCCAACTAATAATATAAATGGAATAACGACAAAGCCTTTTAAATTCCATATATAGTAACAGTCTTCCTCCATAAAAGCTCACTTCGAATATTACCGAATTGAATTCAATTCAATTCCATTCCAACTAATTTTATTAAATTGGAAAACATTACTTTGGAAAATTCCATTAATCTTAATTAAAAGACTTATAAATTCCAAATCACATTTCACTGTTAATTCAAGTTAAAGAACGAATGTCATTTAAAACACAGTTCACAATAAACCCGAAATCACATTCCATTTTATTCCAATTACTAAATATAATTGGAAATTCTAATAATATTAGTTAAAAGATTTATTCTTTTCAACAAAGGGTTTAAGAATAGTGTTACTGAAGACACCATTCACGACAAACCCAAAATCCACTTTGATATTAAATATAAGGCTCTAACCAGAAGTTACATCGGCTTATATTCAATATCAAATTCTGAAACCAACACATATCGTATGGGGAATAACGATATACATTTATCTTCCAAATTCGTCCACAATATCCGTATAGTCATGAAATCCAATATCGAAATATCCTGAAGATGATTTCTATTCAAATCCATTCCAATTCATACATTGGAAAATTCTGGTTAGATTAAAACCATTCACAAATCCAATTTATTTATTTAAAAACCATTGGATTATCTTTCTAGTTAATAATTAGTTCATTTTGATAAAAACATATTTTTACCTTTACAAATGTGGAATTTTTCATCTAAATTCTTTCCAAACCATCTATTATGATTTTACACAAATTATTAATATTTTTAATAATTTTATCAAGGCCCGTACAGTCGGTTTCTAATAACAGCCACCGAACTGTATCCATAACGACCTTTTCCAAATTTGATTTGAACATAATTCCAAATCCAACCGTTAGATTTCCTCATATATTCATTGGAAAGCTATTTCTGATACGAACCCAACGGCTCCGGTTTTAGGAGAAACCGACGGTCGGATCTCCTGTAATGTCAATTCGAAGTCAATGGTCGAAACTCGCGAATGGTCGCGGCGCCAAACGTTCTATTCAAACCATTATATATATATATATAATATTTCCATTCAAAACGTATTTTACAAATTCGTTTTAAAAACGATTCCCACTTCCATTTCTATTTTAAATCAAAATTGAATATTCCATATCATTAATATATAAATGATGATATTTTCAAAATATCTGATTTTGAAATCATTTCCCTTTCGATATTCATTATAAAAATAAATAAAATCGATATAAAAATCATTCGTGTCAAAATAGTGCATATTTAATCAATACGTCTTTACACATTTCAATATTCCCGTATCCATCCGATATCGGACATCAAATTCACATTTTAATCCTTTACTGAATATTATTTTAAAATATTTGTTATTCCTGAATTAGAATCAGACACAATCAATTACCATACATTGTTATTTATATGAATTTCATACATCACATGTACACAACAATAATGATACATAATCAACCATCATCAGAGTGCATTACACAACTGCATAAGCATTAAATATAGATAATTAACGCTTACAACAGTCTGTCAACCAATAGATTGACATACAACTAAATAATTGGGATTAGTGTATGTCAGATATCATCCCAATACCTGTGTGGGATTTCAATCAACAAACACTGGTTTTATTGGTGCAGTTGGGCGATATGTAAAATTTATCGTCCCAATCAATGTCAGTTAAATGGGTGTACATAAACAAATCGTCCGATTTGTAAATGAATATTTATTTTCATTTCAGGGGAATTTTATGCCATTCATATATACGTTAAAAAATATATTTTTAACGATTCAATATTTATTTTAACACATGACTATTTTATACAGTTCATACACACATTAAAAATTATATTTTTAATGAATAATATTTATTTCAAAAAAATTCAGCATTATAACAGCGCGATATTAGAACCGGAATAATGTCTAGCATTATCCCTCTCATGATACTGGCTCGCACCATACACATCAATCACAATCAATCCAAACAATCCCACAATCAATTCACAATCAATTTTAGAACCACAATCCAAATTTCCACAATACAATCCAAACAAACAACCATGGTCTGTATAATTAAATAATGATAGGAGCTACTAAGCCCCATTTACATCCTAGTATATATATAACTATAAAGTAGTTTGAGTGAGAATGTGTTCTCACATTCAGATCCACTCCGCTGTTGTTTTCTAACACTTTGATTTGTTGTCCTGGTTCCAGAATTTGCAAACGAGCTCCAATCTTCACACAATCTTTATTCTTAGCTTGAATGTGCCATTCCGGACAACTTTCGCCTAGTGGACATTTTACCGAAAATGCTCCAATTCGCTAGGATTTGTGAAAGACATAAATTGGACAGCAAACTTTGGACGCATTTTCTGAACAACTCCGCAATCCATAATACAGCTTCCCTATAGTCAAATCAAAGAGAAAATCGTGCTCTTCGATTTTGGTATTACGGAGTTTTGGCCAGAAGCGCACGGTTGGGGAGTTATTGAGGCGGGAAGGTCAGGGGTTGTTAGGTACACATGGATTTTGTAAAAAAATGAATTTTTATTGAAGGGCGGCCCACTGGTCGGACTAAGGGGGTAAGTGGCGGTGGTGGGGTGTCTGACGGTCGGAGGAAACCGTGGTTGGCCGGTGATGGCGCTGGAGGGGCCATGGCGGCGGATTGGCTAGGGTTTGGGATTTGGAGCTGAGAAAGAGAAGGGAAGGAGGAGCAGAGGAGGAGGGGGGCGATGGCAATGGGATCGGGTTTTTTTTTCTCATTTGAACGATGGATTGGAGAGAGAAAGGGGTCAACCCCATATATATATATATATATAATTTAATTTAATTTCCAAAAAGTTACTTCTTCATTCAAACTCCAAAACGAATGACTGTCGTCCTTAGTGTAATACTCCCGTTCTGGACACAATGGGATATGTCCCGTAAGCCAATTCGACTGTTTCGATCAGTTTCTATCAAAATTAATATAACGTTCAAAATTGATTTAAACGTACATTTTAATTTATTGGGGCCACATACTGACTCCCAAAATCCCAAAAAAATTAATCTAGCTATGTTTTGACATTCCGGATCCAATAAAAGTGGTTTCGTGGAAAACGAAGGTCGTTTGCAAAATGGCTATTTTAAGGGCTATATATATATATTGAAAATATATATAAAATCCATAGCGACTATTTTAAATTTTTAACTGGACATAACTTTTCTTTTATAAAGTGAAATCTCGGTTTCTTACATTCATTAGAAAGATATAACTAAACAGATTCAAATATTCCTTGTTTCACTGAAATCCAATTTCTATTGAATTCTATATATTCAATGGAAATTTAAAATCGAATTTTCAAACTACTACGCCATTTCAGGCTTGTTTTATACCTAAAATAAATTTATATGTACTAACTTCGATTTAAATAAATTTTTAGTCATTATTATTTAAAATAAATCATTTTAAATATTCAAACTACATTAAAATAGCTAAAATAAATTTTTTAAATTTGTTCAGAATTTCCGGGTTGTTACAATCTCCCCCACTTAAGATCTTTTCGTCCTCGAAAAGGAACGGAGCTGAAAGTTGTTTAACTAACCAACTCAACTTTCATTCTTCAACTTTTCCGTTTCTAAGAATTTTCTAATTTCCCAAAAATTTGGCTAATGCCCTAAATTTTTGAAAAATTTCGTTATAACCTCCTTTATACGGGCTGATCTGTAAAATCACAAATTGCCTCACAGGGCCCTCATCAATCCAAAAGAAAAAAAAAAAGCTAAGCAGCTAGCCAATCGGCTCATAAAATCATCAAAACCCAATGAATACAGTAAATACGTACCTACTTGTTTGGCATACAATTTTATTCCTCTTCTTAGCTTCCGTGCTATGACCTGCTCATTATAAATACATGTACATATATGCAATTGCAATCAATTTTCAATTCAATATTTGATTTGATTTAACTAAATTAATCTTCATTTTCTTATTGGTTTTATTAGTTGGATTAATAATCACACATCACAACCAACAATCAATTAGGTAATTAGCTTTTAAAATATATAATTTTATACATACTCAAAAAACACATTTTTAAGGCCAAATCACCACAATAAACCCTAGCTAAGTTTTGGTTCTCACACTAGTTTATTGGAAATATATAGATATCCCACTTTCAAAACTCGAAAATAAATACTGATGCTGCGGCATCACCAGAATTATTACCAGGCGTCTAAAGTGTGATTCTATATCCATCTAGTATATTTGAGACTTCGTATACACGTAGATCAGATGTATATTAAAATCTCTATATACTCGATAGTCCAAAATCAATTTAAAATAAGATACACATATACATATAATAAGGTGTAAATTTTCAAAATAAAATTTGTTTTCATTTTTATTTTAAAAATAACACTCTTTGAAACTCATTCTAGGATACTACTGATCCCATCTCTAACGAGTCATTCTCATTGGATGTTACTAATCCAATCTCTGATGAATTCTTTCGTTCGGCTCTAATGTGTCTTGTTCTCAAGCTTTGTATACCAAAGCTCTGATACTACGCTGAAACGACCAAACTCACCCGTAAGGGAAAGCCCGGATTGAGTTGAGAACACGACAAATCAAAACACAAACAATAGAACATTTCATTGCTTATAACAATAATTTACATCAAAGTACGAGAATATATCAGAGTATGAATAAATATTATACAGAAAAATATCGGAGATTTAAAATACATAGCAGCGGAAATAAAATGTATAAATACAATGCGTAGCAGAAGTACATCAACTAGCGCAATTGAATGAAATACATGAATACACAGCTTTCCGAATATAGCCCCAACTGTAATCCAGGATGCTATGAAAAGAAATACATGCGAAAACCAAAACTACTAGCTGCCCATGCGAAAAATATGGGCACCCAGATTTTAGGTTATAACAATAAACTCCGAGTTAGCCATGGGACTGGTGTGAGAACTAAAACAGTTATTAAATCTTTACTTTAAAAGTTGGGAAATCTGTGACCACGCTGTATAACACGGCACGGGTTTACTCCACATGAATACTAGTTTAAAACAAAAAACAACGCAATGCTTTTTGAAAAATGAAGCTATTATAAGACTCAGGACCCATCACACAATGCAACGCAAGACGAGGGATAGAGTTTTCCCTTATAATAGCCAAACATGCTTGGTACGTTTAAAACAAATCATTTTGATATTACTATAAGTGCATAGTGCCTAAACAACTTCAAATATAAATGTATTAATCATAGACGGCATGGGTACCATATATCATGTCGCCATACTAGTTCTACAACTAAAACCGAAAAGTCACGTATTGGAAATTGGATTTCCATCTATGATTCGAGGCAAGGGATAGCTCCTCACCGATTCGAGACACTCTAGCAAATGCCTCAGGATTTCCCCGTAGTGGACCCTTGGATCTTCAGGGACTGTCCACACTTACATTAGTGAATTAGTATTCCTGAACACACGTTTCCCGGTCCTATCGGACCTATCTCTGAGCCACTAGGGACTCAATATCCGAGGCGCCTTATTCCATCGTCCACTTAAGTAAAATTGTTTGGGCTCTATACCATGACACCACTCCTAGCTAGAAAGAAACGTCGTGCACTCCCTGCAGTCACGATCCCGTTTTTGACTCATACCAAGGTGTGAAGCTCGTGAATTAACGCTATACACAAACTATGCTAATTAAAGCCGTGATTTGATCATCATCCACAAGATTCTGTTTTTCAACAAAAGCCCTAATCATTTGCATCTTAGCATGCCATGTTGACAATTCATGCCATACGACTAATGTCTATCAATATATAACCTCTGAGCTCGTACGTCTCAGAGAAGGGTGTTAAGCAAGAGAATAAATTCTCCACCACTAAACAGATATATATTTAATAGAAATCAATCAACATAGAATGAAATCCAATTTCAGACATACATCCATTTACAAGTCCGTTCTGGGTCTGAACGAAACCGAAGGCACCTTATTCCTCGTCCCATATGTCCAATATAGGAGAGAGGTCCTTGCATATCACATTGATCACGAAGTACGTTTGGACGATCACCACTTATTACCTTGTCCTAGGTGTATAGCCCAATCAAGACACCAGTAATCATCCAAATGATGTGAAGATCTCCAGTCTTCAATCACCGTCTTTATCGCCGACTTATCGTCGAATCGGTTATTCAGAATGGGTATAAACCCGGACTTTTCGAATAACTCGCGTATCTCATAAACAAGTGCCATAAAAACACAGCATACGCCTCTTTTATTCAAATATTCTTTTCACAATTTAAACTAAATTAAGGTTTTCCAAACTAGTCGGGATTAGAGAACCTTACCGAAGCAATCATTTATTTTATTTCCCAATCCCAACCTATTCATCCCATGGAGCAAAACTGATAATACTCCATATCTAACACCACGGTGTTATCGATAAAATTAATTACCATTTTGGCACTATGGAGTTTTGGCCAGAAGCGCACGGTTGGGGAGTTATTGAGGCGAGAAGGTCAGGTGTTGTTTGGTACGCATGGATTTTGTAAATATCAAATTTTTATTGAAGGGGGCCCCACTAGTCGAACTAAGGGGGGTCAGTGGCGGTGGTGGGGTGTCTCACGGTCGTGGAAAGGCGCGACTGGCCGGTGTTGGCGTTGGAGGGGCCACGGCGGTGGATTGGCTAGGATTTGGGGTTTGGAGTTGAGAAAGAGAAGGGAGGGAGGAGCGGAGGAGGGGGATGGTCAGAGGGTGGCATGCGGCAGCGGGGAAGCCTAAGGCGGCGGCGCATCGGTGGAGGGGGGGCCGACGATGACAGGATTGGGTTTTTTTCTCTCGTTTGAACGAAGTGTGGGAGAGAGAAAGGGGTTGACCCCATATATACATATATATATATATATATTTTTAATTTAATTTAATTTCCAAAAAGTAACTTTTTCATTCGCACTCCAAATCGAACCCAACAACTGTCGTCCTTAACGTAATATCCCTATTCCGGACACAATGAGATATGTCTCGTAAGCCAATTCGACTGTCTCGATAAGTTTCCATTAAAATTAAAATATAAATTAATATAACGTTCAAAATTGATTTCAACGTACATTTTAATTTACTAGGGCCACATACTAACTGCAAAAATCCCAGAAAAATAAATCTAGCTGTGTTTTGAAATTACAGATCCAACAAAAGTGGTTTCGTCAAAAATAGAGGTCATTTGCAAAATGGCTATATTTAAGGGCTATATATATATATATATATATATATATATATATATATATATATATATTGAAAATATATATAAATTCCATAGCGACTATTTTAAATTTTTAACTGGACATAACTTTTAATTTATAAAGTGAAATCTCAGTTTCTTACATTCGTTAGAAAGATATAGCTAAACAGATTCAAATATTTCTTGTTTCACTAAAATCCGATTTATATTGAATTCTATATATTCAACTGAAATTTAAAATCAACTTTTCAAACTACCGCGCCATTTCAGCCTCGTTTTATAATTAAAATAAATTTATACATTCTAACTATGATTTAAATAAAAAAATTGTCGTTATTATTTAAAATAAATCATTTTAAATATTCAAAATACATTAAAATAGCTAAAATGAAAATTTTAAATTGGTTCGGAATTTCCGGGTTGTTACATGGTAGCTGTTATGTACCAACTTCTGAAGGTTGGAACTCAAACTCACCCATAAGATTCAGGGATTCGTATCCTTTGGACTTGACTTGTGGTTTATGGTCGGTTCGAAGGGCGGGTCGCTGGGTTGTTACATTTATAAACCATAATGATTTATTTATATAATAAATTGAATATCGATATAACTTGGATATTGAAAAATCGAGTTATAAATCCAAATATGTTTATTTTGGACCTATATAATATTCTGCTTGGATGTATACGATAATATTGATTTATTATTATTAAATTGAATTGTTTTTGAATTAATTAATATTTTATTGGTTTTATATAAGCCTTAGAAAACAGCCATTTTGCAAACGACCTTCATTTTCGATGAAACAAATTTTATTAAATTTGTAATGATTAATTATTGCCAAATTTCAAATTTTGCGTCAATCGGAGTTATTTTGTGACCGTGTGAAATTAATATGTGAATCGATCAATAATTTGAATTTAAAATAACGTTGTTGGTGCAAACGGACTCGGATTTCAATGAAACAAGTTTCATTGGGTCCATAATGTAAAACTCTAGTTGTATGTCTATTTTCATCGAAATTGGATATCGTACGTGATCATACGAAATTTTAAATGACAAACGTAAACAGGAATTGAATAAAACTAAATATAAAAATCAAATCAAATAATATTTTCTTTCCCTATAAATATACCATACCTCTTTACCCTAAACCCTTATTTTTTTTCATTTCACGGCCAATACCAATACACCACCACCCTCCTTGTAATTTGTGAGTTTGAAAAGTCATATAAATCAAAATAAAAATCCATAAATCACCAAATATATATTCGAATTTCTATTTTGGTACTCTTCAATCTAGTACAACTTTTGTTAGGTTTCTTGAGAGGAAAATTCATTGTTGTTCATACAGCGTGCGTGTTATAGTGCTAGGGTTTATGATTTTGGGGTCTTGAGGTATTGATTTAAGTTTTGAGTATTGTTTTTGAGTTTTGTGGATTGTATGGAGTGTGCCTACCAATTGTGTGTGGATTTCGTGCAAATGAAGATCGATATTATGCTATAGCCATGATGAAGAGTGGCTTTCAACGAATTTCATAATGAGGGTGTGAGTTGAACGAGAATGGGAGGAGATGATGGAGTTTTTGATGAGGGAAATAATGGTCATTTTAGTTGGATTTATAACGGAGTAAGGAGGGAGTTTGGATTTTCTTTTGAAACGGCCATGGTGAAGGAAGCTAGGAGTTTTATTCCACTAGAGCGAGAAGAAGGGACAAGCAGTGGTAAGTAGCAGTAATTAGTGTTTATATGGTAATTAAGTTTAAAAATATATTAAATTAATTAGTTAATGACTTTGTAAATGTATATGAACTTGTAAAATCAATAACTTTCTCATACGTTGTCAGAATTGCACAAATTTGGTACCGTTGGGATCGTATGAACGAAGGCTACACAATGAAACTAGTTTGAACGATTTAGAGCCCATGAGAATTTATGGTGAAATAAAATGCCTGATTGTTTTTGTTAACCAAAAAGCTAACCCTAAACAGAATGATGGTAGGGTAGGGTGGCGCTGCATACCATAAAAATATATTGGGAAAATGACTCTCAATGGTGGGTCACAAAGATAAGCGTATAAAATATAACAAAGCCACAATCTGAAACATAAAGTAGCACAAGAGTATATAAAGAATCTATGCGGTAAAAGTAGGCATGAAAATAATGACAATCCAGCCACCAGATCATCCCTAAAGTAAGTCTAGGCCAAAGCAGGGACCAATAAGGTATAAACTAGCTGCAATGAACCACGAAGTGCCAGAGCTGCACAGAAAGGCAGGAATCTCCTGGAGACATGATCACTAGAGTGCTCCAAAGATAGGAAAGCCAAGAATCTGAGTAAGAGACATAATAGTCCAAGTGCCAACCAAACCATCTGGGACGAGCGTGAGTGTCCATTCGGTAGAAATTTATCTTCATCAAACCCGGAGGCAAGAAGAAAAAAAAAAGCCAACAGTAACCGGGCCAAATATAGTAACAGAAAGCTAAATGATCAAAAAACATTATATATTGCATGATATGTTAAAATCTGTGATATATGAGTTTAAGAATCTACAAACTGGACTGGATTATGGGTAAGCTAAAAATAAGTTTTTAATATCATCATGAATAAGATGTATGATTTTGGCACGATCGAATTTCTTGTTATCATACCGAAATCTATTATGAGCACACCAAATTTGCCAACAAATATAGGCAGGAAGGATATGAGCTAGAATAGCCCTAATAGATTTCCCATGAGAATTGGATCACCAGAAGGTACAACGAGAGTTGAGAGAAATGGGTAGCGGTGGAAAGCCCATAAGATTACCAAAATTAAGCCAAATAGAGTTTGCTCCCTCACTGGTGCCAAAGAGGTGAGAAATAGATTCTTGGTTCCCTGCCGAGCAGCAACAACATTTGGAGGCAGAAGCGATGCCAAGATTAGATAGGTTCTTGTCAAGAGGAAGACCATTATGTATGAGTTTCCACATGAAAATGGAAATTTTAGGAAGGATGTACCGGCTCCAGATCATGTAAAATGGGAGCCTGACGGGGAAATGAGGTCGAATAGTGATCCAAGCTTTTTTGGGAGAAAATAAGTCTGTTGACAAAGGGGGATGGTTATAGGATCCAAACTCACATAAAGCGCTTTACAAGATTGCATACGTTTCCATGTTTCACTGACATAAGCCGGGGTGCTATAGAAATCCTTGGAACTAAGTCTGCAATATTTATGTTAGAGAAACCTAGACTACATAGAGTCATCATAAAGGAATCAATGCCAGAGTTTAAAAAGTAGGCCTTGCAGATATCCTTCAGCTTTCGGATGCCTAATCCCCTTTGGATTTCGGACGGCAAATGCGATCTCAAGACCCAATGATGCTTACGGTGGTTGTCAGACGAGCCCCAAAAGAAATTAGAGCAGAGGTGCTGGAATTCAATAAAGAAAGATTCAGTGGGCGCAGGGAAATGAAAATGTGGGGGCTAAGGGAGCGCATGACATATTGAATGTGGACAAGCCTGCCTTCTTGAGATAAGACCGACCCACTCCATTTGTTGATCAATTTACAAGCTTTGACTATCAGATCTCTGAGTATATGTTAAGTTTACAACCCCTATAGAGATGAACACCCAATTAAAGGAAAGGGAGGTGACTAATGGTAAAGTTAGTTTCACTTTGGAGCCTGGCTTTAATAGCCGAGGAAGTCCTAGCCGGACAAATAATGGAGCTTTTAGAAGAGTTGATGAGATGACCAGAACATCTTTCTTAATCTTGAAGGAAGAGGACAAGATTACGAATAGAATTGGAATGCCCGCTAGCAAAGATAACGATGTCATCGGCAAAGGAAAGGACTCAAAGAATAGGCGCACCACTAGGAAGATAATAATGCCCAATTTTCCCAGAAACGGTGAGGTTATGGAGACCACGGTTAAGGGCTTCTGCTGCAATGACGAATAAGCTTGGTGATAAAGGGTCACCTTATCGGACCCCCCACCAAAAGGGAAGAAGTCTTTGGGGGTGTCCATTGATGAGAACAGAATACCAGCAGTTTGATATAAGTCTCCAGACCAAATCAATAAAGATCTACAAAACCTGAACTTGCGAAGAACTTTGATCAGAAAAAACCAAGATAGGCGATCATAGGCCTTTGCCATATATAATTTGAGAATCACATTCATACCTCTAGCCTTATGGTTGATCTGAGAGACAAGTTCCTAAGCCAGGAGGATGTTACCCGAAATGAGCCTACCTTTGATAAACCCAGCTTGAGATGGGGAAATAAGAGAAGGAAGAATGCCAAAGAGTCTGGAGGCAATGATTTTGGAGATAGCTTTGTTGTAGAAGTTGCAAGGACTGATCGGACGGAAATCTGAAGGTTTCTTAGGATTATCCATTTTGGGAATGAGAATGATGTTCATGGCAGACCATTTTTTTGGAAAGGAGTAACCGCAAAAAAGCTCTAATGGCCAGAACGAGGTCGGGCCCAATAATATCTCAAAAGGTATGAAAGAAAAGGCCATTAAAGCCATCAGGTCCAGCGACGCTATTCTTGTCCAACTGAAAGACAGAGGTTTTGATTTCCTCTTCAGAAGGGGAATCTGCAATGGTGGCATTAACTTGATCATAAATAAGGGTGGGGATATGCGTAAGAATCTCCAGGTCGGGTGAGGAGACTGAAGGAGTTCCAAGTATATCCCTAAAGAAATCCACAATCGTATTATAAGTATCATTTCCTTCAGCAGCCCACGAACCATCAGGTTTTTGGATTTTGTGTATAGGAAGTTTAGTTATGTTTCTATTGACCATGGAGTGAAAAAACTTAGAGTTAGTGTCACCATGCACGATCCATTTTAACCGGGCTTTATGTTTCCAGAAAGTCGCTTCAACTTGGAGGGCTTGGTCAAATTCATATTTGGCTTGCAGCCAAGAATCCCGATTGGGCAAGGTAGGGTTTTCATCAGATATCGCTTCTTTTATCGAGACATTTTGTCAGCCTCCATGACACGATCAAAGATATTGTACCTCACCTTTACATTGCGCAATTTAGCGGAAAAAGCCTGAAGCGGGTTCCTAGAGACTGGAATATCCCAAGCGCACTTGATAACATCACAAAACGAACGATGAGAGATCCACATGTTTTGAAATCATAAAGCTTTAGGGAACGAGTCAAGTCTCGATTTAAAGTGAAGGAGCATAGGGGCATGATCAGAATTAGATTGGTGAAGATGATCAACTACAGACTTGAAAGCATTGGCAAACCAACTCGAGTTGCCGAAAACCCGATCAAGTCTGGTAGATATACGATCGATACCATCACGATTATTGCACCAGGTGTAAGAGGACCCGTAGAATGGAATTTCTAACAGGTCCGCAGAAGCAATAGAGTGATTGAACTCGTCGATAGCCTGACCATTAGAGAAGCCAAGATATGAAATATCGTTCCATAAACCGTGTCTGTCAGCCCCCGTACACTTAGCATAGACACACATGAAAAGATGAGGATCGTCATTTGGAAAAATATTGACGGAGAAGGCTAGCAATTGTTCAGAATCACGAACGATAGTAGCCGTCCAGTCAAATTTCCATAAGACCCAAATTTTACAATTACAGTTAGAGATCCCACTAAAGAAGCCTAATTTACGAACCAGAGAAATTAACTATTGAGATTCCTCCATTGGTTCTTGGATAGCGAGAACCGAAATGTTGTGAATTTTAGAAATACGCTTAAGCCTATTAATTGTTGGATCGTTTCCAACCCTACGAACATTCCAAAATAGAATATTAATCATTGGTTATAAGTTTGAGAAGAAGCTTCGGATATTTTGGCGATAACCGCCCGCATTTTAAGTTCGAAAGGCAGAACCACCCTCTTCCCATGAGTAGAACGGGCCGCCAACTAATTACTCTTGAGGAGGATAGAAGAATAATGCGACTGGGGGGAAATCGAACGTGGAGTGCCCAGAATTGATTCAAGGCCAGGGGAGGTAGATTGATTAGCAATACCAACTTTGGCTATGTGGGTATGGTTCGAGTGACCGAAAACAATTTGGGCAGGTGACTGGCCAAAACTAAAGTCATGAGAAGAAGTACAAGTAATAGGTGTAACAGTATCATGATGGTTAAAGGCTAACTCATTAAGTAAAAGAAACTGTTGTACCTGATCGGCGAAAGCATCACAATATGGGAGAGAAAGCGGACCTAGCGAGCAATCACCTACCATCCCAGAAATTAAATTGTCACAAGATCCAGCTGCTCGCGGATCAGTTTTCACGCCAGACTGCTCAACATCAGAGTTTGGTTCATCGGATAATAAATCGTCCGAGTCCATATCGAGGCCAGCGCCCATAGCATCAATTTGGCGAGCAGTAGAGGTGGAGGCAAGACTGTTTTGTTTACTGATTGTAACGGCCGGAAAATTTTGACGCTCAAATTTTCGACAATAACACAACATCCTGCATTACTTGTCAAAAACCCAAGTATCGAACTCTGACTATTAATAGAAAGAAGTTAGAGGATGAGATAGAAAAGATAGAACTAATAGAATAGAAGAATAAGAAGAACATTACATCAGAATCTCACAGCGGAATTTTAACAAAACATAATACCATATTACATTTTACACATCAGAGTCTGTTACATCATATATTACATCTTACACGGTTACTAGCCCAACACATCATACGAACTGGATACTTAGATATAGATAAGATGTCTCCGGAACTTCCTGCCCAAAATACTCCAAAGGATTTGCTCTTAACACCTGGATCACTTGTCTACCCATAACAAGTGTTATGAGTACCCAAGAGTTTAGGAAAACACAGAAAAATAAACTCTGGGTCAGTCAGGGGACTGGTGTGAGTAAACGATTCAAAACACAACTTGATTAGAATAATATATCTCATAAAACCACGCCGTAAAAACGGAATGGGTTTTTCCCTCATGAGATACAGAACAATTTGTTTAACCTTTCAAAAACGTTTTGAAAGAAAAGATAATAGTAAGACCGACCCACACATAAACATGGACGGTTTTTACCTTACTATAACCCAAAACATATTTGACATCAAAATCCTCTGATATAATAATAGTTTGTATCAAATAAATAACCATCTAGCGGAACGCTTGCATCTCACGTTCCATATATATAGTATAAAATCTAAAACCGCGGGTTCTCAATGGAGATTGGGTTCCAACTGACAAGGTATGGGAGCACCTGTCGATCAATGTACTCTAGAGGGGATACACTAGGGTTCAACAAGAACGTCTTGCAACCCGGCCACACATGACCGCCCACTCATTTAGCTTGAGTGTGGCGAATATATTGCCACCCATCACGGCTGCGCAGCTACCGTTTTCCCAGGAGATACAGAAATGAAAAGAAGTAACAATATGAATATTCTCTAGATGGTGACAATACACCCTGCTTGGGAATGACCCAACTAGCCATGCTGCCTAGCCCAACTTCTTTTTTTCCTGGTTGATGAGGCTTTGAGGCTACGTTTCTTCTAGTACATCTGTCACCATCCACTTTGAATGCCACATCGTCAAATCCATCGGAGATGACTAATTTGATTTCCACACAAATAATTGGGCTGTTACGTTGAGTTAAGAGAAGGTGTCTTCTCGCCACCACAGAAATACGTTTGAGGAAATCAACGTACATGACTCTTTCGGAAATACTTTGTCAGACATCCGTCCATACAAGTCGTCCTGGGATTGGACAAACCGAACCGCCTTTGCGTTTCTCCGTCTTCAATAAATCTTCAACAATATCTGACCCACGATGTATAAATCAAATCGAAGTGGAATATAAATTTCGGACTCTTCGAGTTGATTAGCGTAATGTCTTTTACGGCTAGTCGATAACTTAAGGAACCGACTTCAATATTTTATCTTAAACCATTTCTTGTTTTTAAAGAAACGGTACCCTACTTAAGTTGATTGAATCTTAAGATGAGTTCAATATTTTCTACTGTTTGGCTTAACATAAATAAGCGATCAATTAATACTCCAATGTCTTTGATTTACAATTCCATTTCATGTATATATTTAAATGGACTATATATCCTTACAATAGACTTTGATTAAACAGAATTTATCATTTTGTATTGTCTATAATCCAGGTATTTGACTATGGTTTAATATTTGTAAATAGCATCTACATACATAACATTTAATTAACTAACTAGAATGCACGTGCTTCGCACACAGCAATTAATACGATAATATTAGTTCGTTAATCACGATAATTATTTTGTAATCAACACCCTGTCTCACTTTATATATACATCGTTGTTTTAAACAAACAACTAATAAATTTGGTTATATAATTTCTCTATTTTATTTTATTCTATTCTATTCTTTTTGCTTTCTACTTAATTCTTCTTCTCTTATTTCCTAACCCTTAATCATTCTTTTCTTTTCTTGCTAATGCTTTTCCTTCAGCCGATCAGTCAATCTTATTGACTCCATCTTCCTTGCTTTTATTTTGTTTAAATCCTGACTTATATTATTACATCGGCCTAGCTAACCTTCTCTACATATTTCATTTCTATATTTATTTCATATTTCTTTTCTATATTTTCTATCTTCTCTTATCTTTAAATTTGTTTTTGACTTTCCTTTCCTTGTTTCTTTTTATTTCTTCTTTCCTTCTTATTTACCACTTTTCTGTATTCAACCCATCAGCCCAAATGGCATATTCCCTCTTCCTTTATTCTTTATTTTTATCTTCTATATTTTTTCCCTTACTTTCATGGCCCAACTGGCCCAAATCCTTGCTTGGCCCACGCACACCCTCCTCTTTCACTTCTTTTTCTGCATACCTTTCCTATTCCTTGTCAACATTCTTCCTTTATACCCATCTCCTCCTTTGCAAAATTACTAATGCCCTTGCCTTTTGTTTAAATGTTTCACCCTGGCTATATTAACCCAAGTGGTCGAACCCCACTGCGGTTATTACCTCTACGTATCCTCTCTTCCTTCGTTACTTCAGGAATCATCTCACAATCAATTTCCTCATGTACACGCCCACTCGTGCATGTGCACCACGCATCTGACCCTCCTAAGACCATCGTGCCGCCGTTTCCAAGTCAGACTGTCACCAGGGATCACCTCCGACCCATTGGTTAAGCTTTTGCAGCTCTTCTTCAAGATTTCACCTCTCCACCATTTACAGTCGAATCACAGTAATTTGCTGCTACCCAAAATAGCCCTCGCACGATCTCCTCTGACCACCGGAATTTCCTGTGCCACCTTCCACCTCTTTCCTGATCTCAGACGTAACTCCTCCCTAAGTTTCATGCCACTCGACCCCCTATTGACACCGCGGTTGGTTAATAAAAACCCACGCCCAAAAACTTCCATAAAACCTAAATTGACCTCGAACTCGAAATCCACTCATTGGAAAAATTATTTAATATTTTTCACTTATTTACTGCATCCTAACACTACTCGAGGCTTCATGTCAGGGCACTTGACTGCCGGGATCACCAGAAATTGGTCATACATCGTTCTCCGACCATCTCCAGATATCTCGATAATCCCAATACTAAAAATCGTGAAATTACTCCCTAAAATCATGTTTTGGGAATACAAAATCATTCCAGTACCTTGAATTTGATTTTGAGATGGTTGAAAGACTCATGTTTTGAACTTGGTTACAGGAAACATTATATATTTGAGTATGTATGTATATTTATACTACAAGACTATTTTTAATATGTTCTGAAAATATATGGTAACGAATATATATACTGAAACTAAACTCTGCAACTTGTTTGATTTTAAGTTACGGTGTTTTAATCAAACAGGTTCGGTTACCTTGATTTTGTTTTACATATATACAGGGGTTTTCTTTCTCAATGTTTTTACTGAGTCTGATATCACCACAAATTCATACGCAGATGCACTAAAACATGGATGATCAACATATAATTGTTAATGTTAGTTAAGGTAAAGACTTGAACAGAAAACTAAAGATTCAGTTTACTCACTATAGTTTTGCTTTCCTCCTTTCCTAGAATCTGCGGCCTTGTTTAGATCTCCACTGATTCAATTTTTGTGTGTGGAGAAATATGGGAATGCAGGTGCTATTTATAGACAAGTTTTATTATTAAACAATTCATTTCTTAATACTTAAGGCTTGTAGGTGCTACAGTATTTGCTAGTTTTAGACTCCATATTTCCTAAATCCTATACCCATGTTTTCAGGGATTTCATGTATGAAGAAATGGATAGTTTAACTTAGATATTTCCAATTCTTCTTGTCCTTACCTTTCTTCTAGAAACACAATCTATCCAAGGCCATACTTCATTAATGATTGCCGAATGATTCACACATTTTCAGATTTTCTTGCAATATAAAATGGTTAGATATTTTGCAAACAATGGTTTTATATATGCAAGTTGCATTTAGGCTTCTTAGGTGATGGTCCTTTCCTATTTTAGCTATCCTATTCACGGCTTAAATTAAGGGTGTTGGCTTCTTTCTTGTTGTTTGTTTCATAGTATTTCTCTTTTGATATTTTCTCTTGGTCAAATTACCAAACATGTTGTGGGCCTTGTTCATATGCTTCATGTATATGGCCGAATTGTTTTACTGCATATGTTTTGCTTATTTGTTTTCAAGTCCTTATATTTTTAAACTGATAAAAATGTCCTCTTTACATATGTACACTTTGTATGAGAATAGTTAAGCTTTTAGTTGCAAGGTTTACATTGAATTTAAGTTCAAAACATAACTAAATGTACACCTTATTAGTGTATACATACACTTATACATTTATATACATATTTATACTTGTTTTAAACATAATTTATGATTTAATTACCTGATTAAATCAATATTATCATTAATAAAGACGAGCTAAAAACTGGGACATTACAGTCCACCCACCTTAAAAGATTTTCGTCCTCGAAATTTAAAGAGTTACGTGTTGATTTAGTTTAACTAAAGTCAAACATATCCATAACTATATACTTCTCCTTCTGGATAGAGTTCTTATTAAATTTGAATTTAGTTGTCTTAATTTCTGAAATCCAGTATTCTGATTTTATTACAAAATCAGCTTACTTAACTCATATGGGTTTATATCCAACCAATACTCAAGTCTGGTCTTTATATATTACCGGGATATACCAATTTTATCCACTAGATATTACTCTAAATCAAATTCAATATTAATTAACTTATCCTGAGGATGACCCTGATTCATTTAACTTCCTCCATTGGTTGTTGTGGTGGTCCTACTTAATTTCAACTATCTGATCATAACAGCTTGATAATCAACTTAATCGGAAGATTTATTTAACGGTGTCCTAAGTCGATAACTCTAGTTTCCTTATACTAAGTATAAAATTTACTTTATAAATTTTCAAAATACGCTCTCTCGATACACTTTAACCAAATTCAATCTAGGGTATTACTAACCCTATCTCTACTGAGTTACGCCACAGAGCCAAGGTTACTACTCAACCAATAGCTCTGATACCAACTGTAACGGCCGGAAAATTTCGACGCCACAGAGCCAAGGCTACGTTTTCTTCTAGTACATCTGTCACCATTCACTTTGAATGCCACATCGTCAAATCCATCGGAGATGACTAATTTGATTTCCACGAAAATAATCGGACTGTTACGTTGAGTTAAGAGAAGGTGTCTTCCCGCCACCACAGAAATACGTTTAAGGAAATCAACGTACACGACTCTATTGGAAATACTTTATTAGACATCCGTCCATACAAGTCGTCCTGGGATTGGACAAACCGAACCGCCTTTGCGTTTCTCCGTTAAGGTCACTCACAAAGGGAACGCCTTAACTTTGGTGGAGGTTTATAAGTAAAAGCCACAGATAAACTCAAGACAGATATAAATACACATATTTTAAACAGCGGAAACCAAACAAACTTTTATTTCATCAATATCTGTACCAAACAAAAGATTTCCATAATTGTCTCAAAATACTTCCAACATTACAACCTCATAACTGCCTTGATTATTAAAGAAGCATGAAAACATAAATAAAGTGAAAAAAATCCCCATAGTGATATCCAAAGCCATTATCCGAGCAAGAAAGATCCAAATCATACATCTACGTCTTTGGTGCTTGTAAAAAGTCTGACTGAGTTGAGTTGTTTCCTCCCTGTGGACCTGGGGGGGAGCGAAAGAAAAGAAGACGAAAAGAAAATAGGGTCAGACATAAAGCCTGAGTAAATCTAGTAACTCTTTAATATGTGAATAAGAAAAGGGTATGATGGATGTAAACTAAAAATAGGAAAGTGTCACAAGCTAAGGAAGTGTCAAATGTACTATCGCACCCATACTATATCTCCGCACCTAATTGAGTTTATTCTAACTGGCACCCCATGGTGAGGGTGAAGTGATCCCCATTTTCTAAAGATCGGCTCCTACTCGCGTTAACATGTGTCATACGGCCCCCAAGAATTGTAGATACCTATGCTGGTCCCACCATGGGGTGTATCAAGACCCATGGTGGCGGCCCCGACACAAATCTAGAAGGCATAGGTTATACTACTGGTGTCCCCAGTGTCCTGGTTGTCTGCTCCGGAGTGTGTGCACGCCCGCACCCCGTTAGACCTACATTGTGCACCCACCGCCGTCGTTTGACCGCTTACAATCAGCCCAGTAATCATGCCCCACCCTGCCTAGTTTCAGGGTACCGTTGATACCTAACTTTGGGTTACTGCTGAAACGGGTCCCTCGTTACCAGGATTTTCTAGTCAAACATGTTAAGTGGTTGAGTATCTGTATTTACCTAACCCCACCCATCAATTCTTGTTAACATGTTGAATTTGGTTAAGTGTTATAGTTGACTTAACCCTACCATCTATCCTTAGCCTCTTAGGAGCACCAGACCACTCACATTAGACAAGTATTGCTACGATTATTGGATGTGTCGGTTTGTTCCGGGCAGGTTTACACCGTAGCTCAGTCTAACCTCGGGTCCTTATTGGGCTCAATGCTTAACCACCCTCATTGGATAGGTATTGTTGTGACTACTGGACAGCCGGGCGGGTCCGAGCAGGTTTACATCATAACTCAATCCAACCTCGGGTTAAGCATATCGTGTTCTCTAAGTTTACATATTTTATTACTTCTCAATTATATATGTAAATTTCATGTTCTTCATTCTTGGGTATAACAATTCATATCGCTTATATGTCATAATCGTTGGCATGTGCCAAACATGCCAACATATATTTTCATATTTGACACCCAACGTTATTACCCCCGTTTGTTCGCAACGTTATAACATGTGTTGGGCTTGTCACAATTCAGACCAACTTTAGAAGCGTGAGAAAAAAAGGAAATCAAGAACATGTAATATATAAAGGTTGTGGCGCATGAACTTGCAATTTGGCGATTCAACTAACATATAACATGGGTCATGTGAACTTGCATTCAAATCAAAGTATGACTAAGTAGGTGACATATGAAATGGCATAGTTTAGGCTAATACAAACTTGTGTTTAAACATGTTTAACTTGGCATAATATCAACCACAAAACTAGCATGTTGTATATTCATAAAAATTTACAATTTTTTTACATCTAATCATATAGCCTATTTCAACATGAACTTGCATAGTTTATGAAACCCAAACGATACTTAACATAGATCTAATTATACTTGCCAACATAGATCTAATTATACTTGCCAATAAACATAAGAATGGTATCATAGGTTTTGGGTCATGTAGGCATAAAAGGTCTATAACATGTTTACATAAATTCTAATTTAGACTAAGGGAATTGTACATAGTCCATGCCATCGACATATACAAAAAGGGATCAATTTCTAGTTTTTGCCACAAACTTGCAAGTGCCATTGTTTTCATATACAATTGTTCAATAGGCTTGCATCAATCAATTTATGCCACAAACATCAATGCACAAGTCATGATATAACCATTACAAAACAACACGATTCTATTTTCATTTACATCGAATAACATCACAGTTTTTTTTCATATTCTGAAAGGTCACTATACTTACAACGAATGCAGAATCTTGAATTCTGGATTCTGAATTCTGGAATTGAGATGCGCTCCTTTGGGTAGACTAATGTTGCGTTGATTTTGATTAAACTTTAATCTTCTACTTAATTTGATTCGTCTCTTAGGCTTTTCTCTCTTGACGGCTATGTTCAATTCCTCTCCGGCAGCATGACGACTCCTTTCTTATTTTTTGTATGAATTTTCAGTTGAGACTTAGGGTGTATTTATTGATTTTTAAATTGTTTTGAGCCGTCAGATGAAGACAGGAGGAATCTAGACCATACAAAGTTCAAAGAGCCAATCAAGAGGTGACATGTCAGCCCTAGTGACACATAGAGCCACAGAAAATCGAGCCAGACCTGGCCAGCCAGGTCGACCAGGTAGGTCGATTGGCGGGTTGACTCTATGGTCGACCTGGGGGGGCCAGGTTGACACCATGGTCGACCCTATGGTCGACCTGGTCTCTGGGCGGGAATTTTCCCACCCAGCCCAGTTTGAACCTATTTTCGAATTTTTGAATTTTAAACTGAGTTGTTTGAATTTAAATTTTATTCTGAAACTTCCGAAGGTCATAACTCCTTCATACGGAGTCCGATTCGCGCAAACTCGGACTCTATCTCAAGCAGAATTCCGAGACGAACACAATGGCGTAACCCATTTCCCTTTATTCTTTCATTCAGAATGAATTACACTTTAATTTGTGAAGCTTAATGTTATAGAATTCACGGGGTGTTGCATTCTCCCCCCCTTAAAAGGATTTCGTCCCCGAAATCTTCAAGTTAGGAAGAATGTATATCCTACCATCCAACAGTCCATCTACTCAACCAACAAACACAGGCATCCACTGTCTTTAAAAGACTTCTAATGCTTCATGATCATATGCATAGTGTGTGTACATGTCCTTATCTAATGCAGAAATCAGGCGGCCTACTGATTCAGTTGACCTCCTTAATGCGAATCATGTAAGTGTCATGAATCCATTATGTACGCAAATTTTTCCTACTCATAATTCTACATGAGTGCACAACCATCAATACAAATGCGAAATCCATATGACAACATATCAAGTTTCAACCATGTAATAATATGAATACATATATGCGTATGCAGTATGAAGTGATTGAGCCGATCTAAGACCTAGGTTGTGTGTGTATATGTATCCATGAGCAACCACTAGCAACCACTTGCAGCCATCAACCATAACATGTTTCAAATACATGTTTTCATCCAAAGGGGTTTCTACCTAAGGATAAAGATAATATCGAGGAGATATACCTAAAAAGATAGATACAAGCACAACTTAAGAAAAAAAGAGGTCAAAGATGTACCCTAAAAAAGAAAAGGGTAGGCCGCGCGTATTCTATCTTCAGTTTCCCAAGTCGCGTCTTCCTCGGCGTCGCTCCACTGAACCTTAATGAGCTTCACTTCGCGGTTGCGTAGCTTTTTTATTTCAGTTCCTACGATTCGAGTTGGAACTCTACTCACAGTTGCTTCGCGTTCCACTTCGGCTTCTTCTAGAATGCTTGGCTCCACCACTTCCGCTGATTCATGTAGACATTTCCGGAGATGAGAAACGTGAAAGACATTGTGAATTCCAGCCAATCTTTCAGGCAGATCTACTCTATAGGCCATTTTCTCAATCTTCTCGATGATAGGGAACGGTCCTACAAATCTTGGTGTTATTTTTCCTGTGGATCCAAAGCGAATGACGTTCCTTAAAGGGGATACCTTAAGGAAAACCCTGTCCCCAACCTCAAACTCAAGGTCGGTCCTTCTTTTGTCGGCATAGGATTTCTGTCTGTCTTGGGCTCTCTTCATTCTCCTACGTATCAAGTCCACTTTCTCTGAAGTTTCTCGAATCATGTCTGACCCAAGTATAAGCTTATCTGTAGACTCCCACCAACAAGTTGGTGATTTGCACGGTCTTCCATACAAGGCTTCGAAGGGTGCCATGCCGATGGTAGCTTGGTAGCTGTTGTTGTAGGCAAATTCCACTAAAGGAAGGTGATCCTCCCACGTCCCTCCAAAGTCAAGAACGCAAAGTCTTAAAAGATCCTCTAAAACTCTATTCACCCTTTCCGTCTGGCCACCTGTTTGGGGGTGATAGGCCATGATCAAACATAGCTGTGTGCCTACAACTTCTTGCAGACTCCGCCAAAACTCACTTGTGAAAATAGGGTGTCGGTCACTAACAATGCTGGAGGGTATCCCATGGAGTCGAACTATTTCCTTGAGATAAAGAGATGCTAGAGATGAGGCAGTCCTTCTACTATTGATAGGTATAAAGTGGGCGCTTTTAGTAAGCCTATCCACTATTACCCAAATGCTAGTGTTGCCTCTTCTCGACCTAGGCAGTCCATTAATGAAGTCCATTGAAATGCTATCCCACTTTCACTGTGGGACCTCTAGAGGGTGAAGTAGTCTTCCAGGCTTCTTTTGTTCCGCCTTGACCCATTGGCAGGTCATGCACTTAGAAACGAAATCTGCCATGTCTTGCTTCATGCCACTCCAAAAGAAAGTCCTTTTTATATCCTTGTACATCTTATCACCGCCAGGGTGTATAGTCATCTTGGAATGATGCGCTTCCTCGAGAACCTTCTTTGTCAACTCCCTTGCTTGTGGGACGCATAATCTTCCATCTCGTCTCAGCCAACCCTTATCATCGATGGCGTATCTACTAAGGTGACTAGAAGTCTCACCCCTAATAAGTTTATCAATCACATCAACAAGCTGAGGGTCTTCACGTTGTGCAGCCCCTATTGAGTCTAAGAGAGTAGGGCGTACTTCGAGAGATGTTAACAAACCCGGTACAAAATCCGAGGAGGCCTAAAGTTAAAACTGGCTATATACTCCAAGTTTTGCCTTTCCATAAAGAGAGGGCTTAGGGTCAGTTTCTTTCGGCTCAACGCGTCTGCTACCACGTTGCCTTTTCCGGGAGTATAGGAAATTTCAAAATCATACAAGGCAAGAAACTCCATCCATCTTTGCTGCCTCAAG
Source organism: Allium sativum (assembly GCA_030737875.1). Lineage (NCBI taxonomy): Eukaryota > Viridiplantae > Streptophyta > Magnoliopsida > Asparagales > Amaryllidaceae > Allium > Allium sativum. Next base: position 180,703,953 of record CM060913.1, on the reverse strand, counting down.
TTAAGATCCTTATGGGAGAAGAGATATTTCAACGATTTATGGTCAGTGTATAATTCAAACTTCTCACCTAGGAGATAATTGCGCCAAGACTTAAGTGCAAAGACGATGGCGGCCAACTCAAGATCGTGGGTTGGGTAGTTCTTTTCATGAACCTTCAATTGTCTTCCGCCATAAGCTACTACCCTTCCTTCTTGCATTAGAACAGCGCCTAGTCCCGTTCCACATGCATCCGTGTACACTGTGAACAATTTGCTTCCGTCAGGCAGAGTTAGAACGGGGGCTGTTGTAAGAGCCCTTTTTAATCGTTGGAAAGCAATGTCACAGTCCAAATCCCAAGCGAACGCCAAATTCTTCTTTGTTAACCTTGTGAGTGGGGCTGAGATTTTCGCGAAATCCCTAATAAACTTTCGATAAAAACCGGCTAGCCCAAGAAAGCTTCGAACTTCGATTGCATTTCTTGGTGTCTTCTAATCTTGCACTGCCACCACTTTCGCGGGGTCCACAGCCAACACTTCTTTGGACACTATATGCCCAAGAAACCTTACTTCTTGTCTCCAGAAGTGACACTTGGAGAATTTGGCTTTTAGTTGATGTGCACGGAGAGTATCCATGATTTCTTTCAGATGTTGAGCATGTTCTTCCTCACTCTTTGAGAAGATTAAGATATCATCTACGAAGACAACCATAAATTTGTTGAGGAATTCTCTGAACACCCTGCTCATTAGGTCTACGTAATAAGCGAGTGCGTTTGTCAAGCCGAAAGGCATGACAAGCCACTCGAAGAAACTGTCTGGGGTTCTGAACGTTGTCTTATCAATGTTGTCTTCAGCTACTCTTAGCTGATGGAACCCAGTTGCCAGATCAAGTTGGGAGAAGATCGTTGCACCTACAAGCTGATCAAACAAATCGTCGATTCGGGGAAGAGGGTGCCTATTTTTCTTGGTCAATTTGTTTAACTCCCTATAGTCGACGCAAAGGCGAAGGGAACCGTCTGCTTTGGTTGCGAACACCACTGGAGCACCCTATTCCGAAATGCTCCGTCTAATGAACCTCTTTTCGAGAAGTTCTTTAACCTACTTACTGAGCTCCTTTCTCTCCCTCGGAGCCATGTGTCTGACAAGTAAAGCTGCAGGCTTTGCGTTATCCACAAGATATATGCGGAAGTCTATTTCCCGCCTCGGAGGTATGCCTTTCACTTCCTCAAAGACATCCAGATATTCCCGGACTACTCTAACTGATTGCAAATTCTCATCAGAACCATCAAGCGACTCTAGATAACTAATCATAACAACATTCAAGGGATTACAAGAAATTTCTAGAGTGTTACCAAGCCGAGTCAAGAGTCTAACTACTCTTTTCTCACAGTCAAGAATGGCACTATTACTGGATAACCAATCCATGCCTAAGATCAAACCATATCCCAAGAAGCCCAAAACAAAGGAACTACAACTAAACTCAACGCCGAGAATAGAGATTTTCAAACCCAAACAAACCATTGATAAGTAAGCGGAGCCCCCAATTGGATTTGAAACTACTAAGGGATCTTCTACCATACTAGTGGCTAGATGCAGAGATTCTACTAAGGCAGATGGAATAAAAGAGTGTGATGCGCCAGAGTCAAAAAGTGTACGAACTGGATGATCATAAAGATAGACTACACTTTCTACAGAAATATTACTACCTCGCTCCTGCTGAGGTGCCACTAGCGCATGAACCTGACCCCCTGAAGTGGATCCGGCTTTCTGTCCCTGCCCTTTCTTCTTTGGGCAGTCCTTAGCCTGGTACCCAGTTTCTCCACAATGGAAGCAACCACCCATCTTCGCCTTCCTTTTCCGGCAGTCTTTTGATATATGGCCCACAATGCCATAGAAATTGCACCTTCTCTTCTCATGGGGCTTATTGTTCTTCCCTCCTTTCTTGAAGTCAGTTTTCTTTGCTTGTAGACCTTCTTTCGGCTTGGGGGAGGAATTTCATCTCAAACCTTGTCCTGAAGTCTTCCCATGTTTCCACCGCCCTCTGAGCATTAGTAACTTCCCACCAATAGGAAGCTTCATCCTTAAGTAACCACACCGCAAGTTGTATCTTTTGCCTGTCATCCACTCCAAAGATGACAAACAAATCCTCAGTCTCCTTTAACCAGTTTCTTGCTTCAACAAAAGATTTTGTCCCATAAAAGTCTTTTCCACCCATATCCTTGAAGTCTCTACATGTTTTTGCGAAGGCATTTCCACGAGGAGGCGGAGGAGGAACCGCGGCCACTGGAGGATGGATGTCTGCTGGGCCCGCGCTATTGGCCCTTGCTTCTAAGTACCTCCTAAACCAGCCGGGAATCGGCACTCCTTCTAGAAGGTTAAGGTCTCTAGACATGCTGAAACAGAAAGGAAAAATACAAAATGAAGGATAGAGAGGGATAGATAGGGCACATGGCTTTGGGGAATTTTGTCTTTTTATAAATATAACACTTTTTCTAAAAATAATGCTTCTTTAAACTTTCTTTTTGAAAACAATTTTCAAAAACTTTTATCTTGTCTGGTAAACCTATGCTCTGATACCAAGTGAAACACCCCACCTCCGTTAAGGTCACTCACAAAGGGAATGCCTTAACTTTGGTGGAGGTTTATAAGTAAAAGCCACATATAAACTCAAGATAGATATAAATACACATATTTTAAATAGCTGAAACCAAACAAACTTTTATTTAATCAATACGTGTACCAAACAAAAGATTTCCATAATTGTCTCAAAATACTTCCAACATTACAACCTCATAACTGCCTTGATTATTAAAGAAGCATGAAAACATAAATAAAGTGACAAAAATCCCCATAGTGATATCCAAAGCCATTATCCGAGCAAGAAAGATCCAAATCATACATCTACGTTCTTGGTGCTTGTAAAGAGTCTGACTGAGTTGAGTTGTTTCCTCCCTGTGGACTTGGGGGGGAAACGAAAGAAAAGAAGAATAAAGAAAATAGGGTCAGACATAAAGTCTGAGTAAATCTAGTAACTCTTCAATATGTGAATCAGAAAAGGGTATGATGGATGTAAACTAAAAATAGGAAAGTGTCACAAGCTAAGGAAGTGTCGAATGTACTATCGCACCCATACTATATCTCCGCACCTACTTGAGTTTATTCTAACTGGCACCCCGTGGTGAGGGTGAAGTGATCCCCATTTTCTAAAGATCGGCTCCTACTCGCGTTAACATGTGTCATACGGCCCCCAATAATTGTAGATATCTATGCTGGTCCCACTATAGGGTGTATCAAGACCCATGGTGGTGGCCCCGACACAAATCTAGAAGGCATAGGTTATACTACTGGTGTCCCCAGTGTCCTGGTTGTCTGCTCCGGAGTGTGTGCACGCCCGCACCCCGTTAGACCTACACTGTGCACCCACCATCGTCGTTTGACCGCTTACAATCAGCCCAGTAATCATGCCCCACCCTGCCTAGTTTCAGGGTACCGTTGATACCTAACTTTGGGTTACTGCTGAAACGGGTCCCTCGTTACCAGGATTTTATAGTCAAACATGTTAAGTGGTTGAGTATCTGTATTTACCTAACCCCACCCATCAATTCTTGTTAACATGTTGAATTTGGTTAAGTGTTATAGTTGACTTAACCCTACCATTTGTCCTTAGCCTCTTAGGAGCACCAGACCACTCACATTAGACAGGTATTGCTACGGTTACTGGATGTGTCGGTCTGTTCCGGGCAGGTTTACACCGTAGCTCAGTCTAACCTCGGGTCCTTATTGGGCTCAACGCTTAACCACCCACATTGGATAGGTATTGTTGTGACTACTGGACAGCCGGGCAGGTTTACATCACAACTCAATCCAACCTCGGGTTAAGCATATCGTGTTCTCTAAGTTTACATATTTTATTACTTCTCAATTATATATGTAAATTTCATGTTCTTCATTCTTGGGTATAACAATTCATACCCCTTATATGTCATAATCGTTGGCATGTGCCAAACATGCCAACATATATTTTCGTATTTGACACCTAACGTTATTACCCCAATTTGTTCGCAACGTTATAACATGTGTTGGGCTTGTCACAATTCAGACCAACTTTATAAACGTGAGAAAAAAAAGGAAATCAAGAACATGTAATACATAAAGGTGTGTGGCGCATGAACTTGCAATTTGGCGATTCAACTAACATATAACATGGGTCATGTGAACTTGCATTCAAATCAAAGTATGACTAAGTAGGTGACATATGAAATGGCATAGTTTAGGCTAATACAAACTTGTGTTTAAACATGTTTAACTTGGCATAATATCAACCACAAAACTAGCATGTTGTATATTCACAAAAATGTACAATTTTTTTTACATCTAATCATATAGCCTATTTCAACATGAACTTGCATAGTTTATGAAACCCAAACGATACTTAACATAGATCTAATTATACTTGCCAACATAGATCTAATTATACTTGCCAATAAACATAAGAATGATATCATAGGTTTTGGGTCATGTAGGCATAAAAGGTCTATAACATGTTTACATAAATTCTAATTTAGACTAAGGGAATATACATAGTCCATGCCATCGACATATACAAAAAGGGATCAATTTCTAGTTTTTGCCACAAACTTGCAAGTGCCATTGTTTTCATATACAATTGTTTAATAGGCTTGCATCAATCAATTTATGCCACAAACATCAATACACAATTCATGATATAACCATTACAAAACAACACGATTCTATTTTCATTTACATCGAATCACATCACAGTTTTTATTCATACTCTGAAGGGTCACTATACTTACAACGAATGTAGAATCTTGAATTCTGGATTCTGAATTCTGGAATTGAGATGCGCTCCTTTGGGTAGACTAACGTTGCGTTGATTTTGATTAAACTTTAATCTTCTTCTTAATTTGATTCGTCTCTTAGACTTTTCTCTCTTGACGGCTATGTTCAATTCCTCCGCGGCAGCATGACGACTCCTTTCTTGTTTTTTGTGTGAATTTTCAGTTGAGACTTAGGGTGTATTTATAGATTTTTAAATTGTTTTGAGCCGTCAGATGAAGACAGGAGGAATCTAGACCATACAAAGTTCAAAGAGCCAATCAAGAGGTGACACGTCAGCCCTAGTGACATACAGGGCCACAGAAAATCGAGCCAGAGCCAGACCTGGCCAGCCAGGTCGACTGGCGGGTCGACACCCAGGTCGACTCTATGGTCGACCTGGGGGGGCCAGGACGACACCATGGTCGAACCTATGGTCGACCTGGTCTCTGGGCGGGAATTTTCCCGACTAGCCCAGTTTGAACCTATTTTCGAATTTTTGAATTTTAAACTGAGCTGTTTGAATTTAAATTTTATTCTGAAACTTCCGAAGGTCATAACTCCTTCATACGGAGTCCGATTCGCGCAAACTCGGACTCTATCTCAAGTAGAATTCCGAGATGAACGCAATGGCTTAACCCATTTCCCTTAATTCTTTCATTCAGAATTAATTACACTTTAATTTGTGAAGATTAATGTTATAGAATTCACAGGGTGTTACAATAATCCAGGTATTTGACTATGATTTAATATTTGTAAATAACATCTACATACACAACATTTAATTATCTAACTAGAATGCACATGCTTCGCAAACGGCAATTAATACGATAATATTAGTTCGTTAATCACGATAATTATTTTGTTGTCTACACCCTGTCTCACTTTATATATACATCGTTGTTTTAAACAAACAACTAATAAATTTGGTTACATAATTTCTCTATTTTGTTTTATTTTATTCTATTCTATTCTTTTTGCTTTCTACTTAATTCTTCTTCTCTTATTTCCTAACCCTTAATCATTCTTTTCTTTTCTTGCTAATGCTTTTCCTTCACCCGATCAGCCAATCTTCTTGACTCCATCTTCCTTGCTTTTATTTTGTTTAAATCCTGACTTATATTATTACATCAGCCTAGCTAACCTTCTCTACATATTTCATTTCTATATTTATTTCATATTTCATTTCTATATTTTCTATCTTCTCTTCTCTTTAAATTTGTTTTTGACTTTCCTTTCCTTGCTTCTTTTTATTTCTTCTTTCCTTCTTATTCACTACTTTTCTTTATTCAACCCATCAGCCCAAATGGCCAATTCCCTCTTCCTTTATTCTTTATTTTTATCTTTTATATTTTTTTCCCTTACTTTTATGGCCTAACTGGCCCAAATCCTTGCTTGGCCCGCGCACACCCACCTCTTTCACTTCTTTTTCTGCGTACCTTTCCTATTCCTTGTCAACATTCTTCCTTTGTACCCATCTCCTCCTCTGCTAAATTACTAATGCCCTTGCCTTTTGTTTAAATGTTTCACCCTGGCTATATTAACCCAAGTGGTCGAACCCCACTGCAGTTATTACCTCTACGTATCCTCTCTTCCTTCGTTACTTCAGGAATCATCTCACAGTCAATTTGCTCATGTACACGCCCACTCGTGCATGTGCACCACGCATCTGATCCTCCTAAGACCATCACGCCGCCGTCACCAAGTCAGACTGTCACCAGAGATCACCTCCGACCCATTGGTTAAGCTTCCGCAACTCTTCTTCAAGATTTCACCTCTCCACCATTTACAATCGAATCACGGTAATTTGCCGCTACCCAAAATAGCCCTCGCACGATCTCCTCTGACCACCGGAATTTCCTGTGCCACCTTCCACCTCTTTCCTGATCTCAGACGCAACTCCTCCCTAAGTTTCATGCCACTCGACCCCCTATTGACACCGCGGTTGGTCAATAAAAACCCACGCCCAAAAACTTCCATAAAACCTAAATTGACCTCGAAATCCACTCATTGGAAAAATTATTTAATATTTTTCACTTGTTTACTGCATCCTAACACTACTCTAGGCTTCATGTCAGGGCACTCGACTGCCGGGATCACAAGAAATTGGTCATACATCGTTCTCCGACCATCTCCAGATATCTCGATAATCCCAATACTAAAAATCGTGAAATTACTCCCTAAAATCATGTTTTAGGAATACAAAATCATTCCAGTACCTTGAATTTAATTTTGAGATGGTTGAAAGAATCATGTTTTGAACTTGGTTACAGGAAACATTATATATTTGAGTATGTATGTATATTTATACTACAAGACTATTTTTAATATGTTCTGAAAATGTATGGTAACAAATATATATACTGAAACTAAACCCTGCAACTTGTTTGATTTTAAGTTATGGTGCTTTAATCAAACAGGTTCGGTTACCTTGATTCTGTTTTACATATATACAGGGGTTTTCTTTCTCAATGTTTTTACTGAGTCTGATATCACCACAAATTCATACGCAGATGCACTAAAACATGGATGATCAACATATAATTGTTAATGTTACTGTGATAGCCCGTAACTTCCCCGGTGAGGAAAGCTCGGATTACCTTGAGAACAAGACAAAATAGAACGCCAACAGAAGAACATTTCATTGTTATTACAACAATCCATCAGAATACAAGAATATACAGAGTATGAATAAATATTATACAACAAAGAATATCAGAGATTTAAATACAGTACTGCAGCGGAAAAACAATACAAAACACAACTGAAAGTAATACACGGATACAGAGCTTTCCGAGCATCGTTCCAGCTGTAAATCAGGATCATGTGAATATAAATCTGCAAAACCAAAACTACTAGCTGCCCGTGTCGAAAATAGGGGCACCCAAAGTTTAGGTTAAAACAATAAACTCCAGGTCAGTCATGTGACTGGTGTGAGAACTAAAACGGTTATTCGAAACTTTACTTTAAAAATAAGGTAAATCAAGGGACCACGCCGTATAACACGGAACGGGTTTGTTCCCAAGAATACCAGTGCATATAGATAAACAACGCAATGCTTTTTCGAAAAATGAAGCTATTATAAGACCCAGGTCCCATCACACAATGCAACGCAAGCCGGAGGATAGGGTTTTACCTTATAACAGCCAAACATGCTTGGTACGTTTAAAAACAAATCATTTGATACTATAATAAATGTATAGTGTCAAAACAATTTCAATCATAAATATCAATCATAGACGGCATAGCATCCCATGCTACTATGTCGCCATACTAGGTTCTACAAATAAAACCGAAATATCTCGTATTAGAAATTGGATTTCCGTCATGAGTCGAGGCAAGGGGCAAGCTCCTCTCCGCTTCGAGACACTCTAGCAAATGCCTCAGGACTACACACTCTGGGTAACCCTTGGATGCTTCACGGCCGGTCCACACTTACGTTAGTGGATTAGTATTCCTGAACACACGTTTCCCGGTCCTAACAGACCTAAAATCGAGGCGCCTCATCCAACAACCACATTGGTGAAAAGTATATAAATGTCAGCCAGTTTAAGCACTGACACCACCACTAGCTAGAAAGAAACGTCGTGCTCTCCCTGCAGTCCTTATCCCGTTTTTGACTCATACCGAGGTGTGAGGCTCGTGAATTCACGTTATACACAAAGTTATGCCACGTAGACCGTGCTTTGATCATCAACCACAAGACTTTGCTTTTCAACAGAAGCCTTGATCATTTGCCACTTAGGCATGCCACACTGGCAATTAATGCCATGCGACTGATGTCCATCGATATACAACCTCTGAGCTCGTGCGTTTCAGAGAAGGGCATTAAGCAAAAGAATGGGTATAAACCCGACCTTCAACCACCGTCTTCTTCTTCGACTTATCGTCGAATCGGTTATTCAGAATGGGTATAAACCCGGCCTTCCCGAATAATCCGCGTATATAATAAACACGTGTTACACAAACACAACATACGCTTCATTCCAATTCAGAATATTCTTTTTATTCAAATTTTCACATTCTTAGGGAAAGGTTCCCATTAATTTTATCCAAGATAAATTCTTCTAAATTTATTCTTTAATCTTCCTTTGGATATCATTTCAAACCCTATTATGGTTTTCCAACCTAGTCGGGATTAGCGAACCACACCGAAGTAATTATTTATTTTATTTCCCAATCCCAACCTATTTATCCCATGAAGCAAAACTGGTAATACTTCATATCTAACACCACGGTGTTATCGGTAAAATTAATTACCATTTCACGTTCAAATCTATTTAAAGATTTAACTATCGCTTTGGAGAAAAACTGGTGATACTCCATTCTCGATCATTTCAATCTAATTAAAGATTCATTAAAACTTCACTTAGTTTAAATCTTTAACTGGGTTAAAGAATCAGTGTCATTTAAAACACGGTTCACGATAAACCCAAAGTCACATTCCATCCTATCAGCCCTTAAACGTAAAATAGCAAGTGAGCAATTCCCTAAATATTAACCCCGAAGGCCGAAACCAACATCAGATCAATACCCAAGAAACCATTCAACTTAACTAATCTCCGGTTAGTTTCTGATTTTCTTAACTTAGTTGGGTCTAAGAACAGTATTATTGAAGATACCGTTCACGACAACCCAAAATACATTGCATTAATTATCGGGTTAAAGAACAAGTGTTATTCAAAACACCGCTCACGATAAACCCAAAAACCAATTCAAATTCAATTTATTTATTTCAAAAATGAATTGAATTTAATCCTAGTTCAAAACTAGTTCATTTCGATAAAAATCTATTTTTATCTTTAAAAATGTTGGATTTTTCACCCCAGTTCTTCACAAATCATTTCTTATAATTTTACTCGAATTATTGATAATTTTATCAAGGCCCGTAGAGTCGATTTCCATCAACGGCCATCGAACTGCACTTACAACGACCTTTTCTGAAATTGATTTGGACATATTTCCAAATCCAACCGTTAGATTTCAAATTTCTAATATTCGTTAGAAAGCGCTTTTCGATACGAACCCAACGGTTCCGGTTTTAGGAGAATCCGGCGGTCGGATCTCCCATAATGTCCGTTTGAAATTAATGGTCGAAATTCACGGACTGCCGCGGCGCGACGCGTTCTATTCAGGCCATTATATTATATATATAATATATATTTCGTCGATTTCCTTTTTAAAACGAATTTTATAAATCATTTTAAATTCGTTTCAAAACAATTTCAACTTCCATTTCAGATTTAAATCAAAATTGAATTTCTCCTTAAAATTCGTTTTAAATTCATTTCAATTCAATTCAAATTCGTTTTCTATTCAATTCAATTTAATTCGAATATAATCGACATAATTATCGTTCGCGTCAAAATAGCGCATCTCTAATCAACACGGCTTTATATTTTTCAATAACTTCGTTATTCTATTCAACAAATGAATATATATTTCAACACATGACTAATCTCAACAAATGAGTACTGTCCACATGTGACTATTTTGTTATTCAATATATTTTATAAAATTATGGTATCTATCGTTTGATTTCAAATCAGACTCCAACCGTAAATTAGTAAGAGAATGATTCCCTAAGTATTAACCCCGAAGGCCGAAACCAACATCAGATCAATACCCATGAGACCACTCATCTTAGCTATTTTCCAGTTAGTTTCTAATTTTATATATGATAAACATGTAAATTTTATTGTTAAAATATTTCGTTCAACACATGACTAATCTCAACGAATGAGTACTGTCAACACATGAACCTTTATTTTCTAATATTCTTTATTTTTCCAATTGGAATGAGGCCCAATCAATTACCATATAATGTTAATTATATGGATTTCCATACAACACATGTATATAATAGCACTGACAAATAATCAACCATCAACCAAAGTGCACTACACCGTATAAGCATCAAATATAGATATCTAATGCTTATAACAGCCTGTCAATCAATCGATCGACATATAACTAATCAATCAGGATGAGTGAACTTCAAATATCATCCCAACACCCATGTGGGGTTTCACATCAACAAACACAGATATTTATTCGTGCAGTTGGGCGATGTGTAAAATTTATCGTCCCAATCAATATCCTTCAAATAGGTGTACATAAACAAACCGTCCAGTTTGTAAATGAATATTTATTTATACACATTCACTATATTCATATTCACGTTAAAAATTATATTTTTAATGACAAAAATATTTTATTCAACCTATGAATATTCTATTCAATTCATTTCTTCAATAAAAATGGTATTTTTATTTTTCTAACTTATTTTACAAAATTTTGGCGGCATGACGGCACGATACTAGAAACGGGACAAGACCTAGCCTTACCCCCGGTCTAATAATGGCCCACGCCACCAAACAACCAAATTCAATCAAATAATCTAACCAACTACACAACCAAACAAACAAGTCCATGGTCTGTGGACGATGGTGTCGGGTGCTACTAAACACCATCTGCATCCTAGTATATATTTATAACTAGAAAAGAAAATTTAAAGTTAGAAGTTCTCACCGACTAGCTAATCCAAACATCTCGACTCTTCATATGTAGAAGTCATCGCTGTTCTCGCCTTTTGTCACTTTCGTTGCCCGTAGCCACTACATATATAAAAATCACATTTTTATATTGTCGCTATGTATATAAAAATCATATTTTTATAATCACTCCATATGGATAAAATTCTATTTTTACACCGCTATTATATAGATAAAAATTCTATTTTTACACCGCTACTATATAGATAAAAATTCTATTTTTACAACGATGTTCATACAATAAAGATTATATTTTTATCACGCTATTCTCTATATAAAGATTTCGCCTTTTCAAATATAAAGATCAAATTTTTATACCACCACTATAAAAATCACCTTTTTATTTCAACATATATCTAATAAAAATCAGATTTTTATTTCGCTACATATATAAAGATGATATTTTTAATATTTCTACTTTATAAAAATTATATTTTTAATACTTCTACTCTATAAAAATTATATTTTTATATTTCACATATGATAAAAATCATATTTTTATTTACTTCATTCGTCAAAAACCATAGAAGCTTTAAAGCGGAGAAAACTCACATTTTTTTCTAACGCCCGGATTCGCTATTCTGGTTTCAGAATTTGCAAACGAGCTTCAATCTCCACATCATCCTTTTTTTAGCTTAAACGCGCCATTCCGGACAACTTTCTGCTAGCGGTCTTCCTCCTGAAAATGTGCCATTTCGCCGGAAATCGCGAAAAGCCAACATTTTGACAATGTTCGGACAGCAGACTTTGGACGCGTTTTCCCGACAACTCCGCAATGTAAAATGGGATTATCATATACCAAATCGAAGAGAAAATCGTGCTCTTCGACTTTGGTTTTGAGGAGCATTGGCTAGAATCGCACGGTTTAGGAGTTATGGGCAAAACAGTGACAGGGTATTTTGTGCAAAACGGGGTTTTTGGTGAAAATGGGTTTTTGGGTGTAGCGGGACCCACGGCCGGAATTGGTTGGCCTGAGGGGGGCGCCGGACCTGATTAGAGGTGGGGAGGGTGCTGGTTGGCGGCGGCGGTGGTGGTGGGGCCCATGGTGGCGGATTTGGGTGGTGGCTAAGGCTAGGGTTCACAAAACAAGAGAGAGAGGAGGAGGAGGAGAAGGAGGAGGAGGGGTTGCCGGAGGGGAGGAGGAGCGGCCAGAGGTGGTGGTGGCAGTGGAGGAGAGGCGGCAGCGGCGGCCGGAGGGTGGAGGCCATTTTTGAGTTTTTTGAAGAGGAAGAGAGAAGTGAAATTATGAAGAGAGAAATGGAGTAAAAGTGTTATATGTTAGTTTCTCGCCTATCGTCCGAATGCCGACGATATCTAATTGCCGTGGATTTCGGATACGACATACTAGACGTGAAGACGAGTCCAACAAAACAAGTTTCGTCGAATTCCGAGTTCGTTTGATCGTCCTTTAAAATTCTTAAAAATGCTCAGATAAGCTCTAAAAATGCGATTTTGGCGCACCTTTTCCTCTCGCACGCTCACATGCTAACTCCAAAAATCATGTCCTTTTGGATTTAACCATTAATAGATGATACGAATCCAGAAAGAAAAACGAAATCGAATTCTGAGGTCGTATCAATAATGTTCCTTTGTAAAATGACTGCCTACTTTACCCTGAACTGTTTTAGCTCGCACGGCCACATACTAACTCCGTTCGACGCGCCCTTTGGAACTCAACAATAATTTGTCATTATGAATCCATAAAAATTTATCTTGTCGAATTCTGAGCTCATATGCAAAATTTCACTTTTTAAGGGCTATGTATTGCTAACCGAAAAGCTCCAGCCAATTGCCACTATTCCGGATATCGGAATATATCAAAGCTTATACTTTTCGGAGTTCTAAACGGCATTTTGAACTCAATGGAAGTGGTTTCGAGTCCAAATTCATCCGTATGCAAAATATAACTTTTTGGGACATGTATAATTTCCATAGCGACTATTCTAAATTTTCAATTGGACATAACTTTTGATTCCCGCTATGAAATTTCATTTTTTCGGATTCGTTGGAAAGATATTCTCAATTAGATTCAAATATTTTCAGTTTCTCTAAAATCCGGTTTATTTTGAATCCTGTACACTCATTTGAATTTAGAAATCGAATTTTCGAACTACCGCGCCATTTTCAATTCCTTTTATAATTATAAATAAATATTTATATTCTAACGACGATCTATATAAATATACACGTTCTAATTCTATTCAAAATAAATTTCTCGTCAATTTATTTACTATAATTCATTTTAAATATTCAAAATTCATTAAAATTGCCAAAATAAAATTTTTAAATTGGCTCGGATTTTCGGGTTATTACAGTTACTTAAGGTAAAGACTTGAACAGAAAATTAAAGATTCAGTTTACTCACTATAGTTTTGCTTTCCTCCTTTCCTAGAATCTGCGGCCTTGTTTAGATCTCCACCGATTCAATTTTTGTGTGTGGAGAAATATGGGAATGCAGGTGCTATTTATAGACAAGTTTTCTTATTAAACAATTCATTTCTTAATACTTAAGGCTTGTAGGTGCTATAGTATTTGCTAGTTTTAGACTCCCTATTTCCTAAATCCTAGACCCATGTTTTCAGGGATTTCATGTATGAAGAAATGGATAGTTTAACTTAGATATTTCCAATTCTTCTTGTCCTTACCTTTCTTCTAGAAACACAATCTATCCAAGGCCATACTTCGTTAATGATTGCCGAATGATTCACACATTTTCAGATTTTCTTGCAATATAAAATGGTTAGATATTTTGCAAACAATGGTTTTATATATGCAAGTTGCATTTAGGCTTCTTAGGTGATGGTGCTTTCCTATTTTAGCTATCCTATTCACGGCTTAAATTAAGGGTGTTGGCTTCTTTCTTTTTGTTTGTTTCATAGTATTTCTCTTTTGATATTTTCTCTTGGTCAAATTACCAAACATGTTGTGGGCCTTGTTCATATGCTTCATGTATATGGCCGAATTGTTTTACTACATATGTTTTGCTTATTTGTTTTCAAGTCCTTATATTTTTAAACTGATAAAAATGTCCTCTTTACATATGTACACTTTGTATGAGAATAGTTAAGCTTTTAGTTGCAAGGTTTACTTTGAATTTAAGTTCAAAACATAACTAAATGTACATCTTATTAGTGTATACATACACTTATACATTTATATACATATTTATACTTGTTTTAAACATAATTTATGATTTAATTACCTGATTAAATCAATATTATCATTAATAAAGACGAGCTAAAAACTGGGACATTACACTGATCTTAAACGGCCTTCCAAAACCTCGCTTTGTGGAGGTGATTTTGACTTCTAGCAAGCCTACGTGAGGCTTAAGATCATTTTTAGAAGGGATGGTCTGTGATCTATCATTATGAAGACTGGAATGAGACAACGCAGCTGAGGCGGGTGACGAACCGAAGAATGCTGATCCATGTGGTGTTGCATCAAGATTTGGAGGTGGGATACCGGCAGCCACCGCCGAATAGGGAACCAAAAGACCATCCCCGACGGCTTGAGTAGGCAAATATGGGACATATTGCTGAATGTTACACGCAGGCACCATGCTTACCAACCAATCCAACATAAGTACGCGTGAGGTAGGTTGACAGCCAGCAAAGGGTTGTTGATTCCATGAAGGTCCGGCCCCATACCCATGATCGAAGTGACCAACAACTGCACTTCAGTTCCAAAGGCCCGCGTTAAGAAGGAGCTGCGCAATTTGTAAGCCGTTTGACACGTAAGGGAGGTTCCATGGCATAGCTTGATCGATAGACTCATTGGTACCGTAGTTTGAGGTTGCAGAATTTGTAGGAGCAGAGGCAATAGCATCAGAATTTGCAAGGACTAAAGGCAATTTGTGCATGTCTACACGTGGAACCAAACTGTTAAAATCAGAATTGTCATGGTTGGGCAGATTCGTGGACAAATGAGCATGAGCTGTAGGTTGTGGTGAGCATGTAGTTGTGGAGCTGACATTCAGCAAAAAAGAATTTAGGGGTGTAATAGTCCCATCATGAATTGATAGTGAATGATCAACTGCACCCAACATGTGAGACACAACAGTCGTGCATGGTGTTGATGAAAGATTGGTCTATTCACAGGTCAAGCTATTTGAAGTATTGGAGTTAATGAATGTAGCTTGACGCAAACTGTAATGACCCGAACTTCCCTGGTCTCCTAAGAGAAGAGAAAGAACGGATTGTCTGAGAACACAACAAATCAGAACACAAACAGAAGAATATTTCATTGCTTATTACAACAGTTTACATCAGAGTACAGGAATATACAGAGTATGAACAAATAATACACATTTGATAAATATCAGAGATTTACAAATTACAATGTAGCGGAAAATAATACAAAACACAACCGAAAGAGATACATGGATACATAGCTTTCTGAATATCATTCTAGCTGTAAACTAGGGTCCTGTGAATATAAATTTGCAAAACCAAAACTACTAGCTACACGTGTGGAAAATAGGAGCACCCAGAGTTTAGGTTAAAACAATAAATTCCAGGTCACTCATGTGACTGGTATGAGAACTAAAACAGTTATTAAATCTTTTTTTAAAGTAAATTAAGGGACCACGCCATGTAACACGGAATGGGTTTCCTCCTAAGAATACCAGTGCATAGAAAAAACAACGCAATGCTTTTTGGAAAATGAAGCTATTATAAGACCCAGGTCCCATCACACAATGCAACGCAAGCCGGAGGATAGGGTTTTCCCTTATAATAGCCAAATATGCTTGGTACCTTTAAAACAAATCATTTGATACTATTATAAGTGCATAGTGTATAAAATCACTTCAAATATAAATGTATCAATCATAGATAGCATTAGTTTCCCATGCCACTATGTCGCCAATAATATACAACTAAAACCGTAAAATGTCGTATTGGAAGTTGGATTTCCATCTATGAACCAAGGCAAGGGATCGTCCTTACCGCTTCGAGACAATCTAGCCTACCATGTCTCAGGCAAGCATGCAGGCAAGCCTTGGATCGTCAGGGCCGATCCACACGGAGTGGATTAAAATGCGTGAACAATACATTTCCCCGTCCTATGAGGCGCAAACTGGTCATATATCGAGCAAACCATCCATCGACACCGTAGTGAACGATATAACCAAGGCGCCTCGCTATCCATCATCCACATAAGTAAAACGTCTAGGCTTGCAAAACCCTGAAACCACTCCTAGCTAGAAAAAAACGCATGTCCTCCCTGAGGTCCTCTCCCGTTTCTGATTCACACCGGGGTGTGAGGCTCGCAAATTCACGCTATACACAAAGCTATGCTATATCAAAGCCGTTCTTTGATCATCAACCACAAGACTCGACTTTTCAACAGAAGCCTTGATCATTTGCATCTCAGAGGCAATTCACACCATGCAACTGATGTCTATCAATCACACAGAATGAAATCCAATGTCAGACACACATCCATTTACAAGTTCGTTCTGGGTCTGAACGAAACCGGAGGCACCTTATTCCTCATCCCATATGTCCAATACAGGAGAGAGGTCCTCGCATATCCGGTCGATCTCCAAGTACGTCTGGACGATCACCACTTATTACCTCGTCTTGGGTGTACAGCCCAATCAAGACATTAGTAATCATCCAAACGATGTGAAGACCTCCGGTCTTCAACCACCGTCTTCATCATCGACTTATCATCGATCCAGTTATTCAGAATGGGATAAACCCGGTCTTTTCGAATAACTCATGTATATAATAAACAAGTGCTATAAAAACACAACATACACCTCATTCCAATTTTGAATATTCTTTTATTTAAATATTCATATCCTTTGGGAAAGGTTCCCATTAATTTTATCAAAGATAAATTCTTTAAATTTATTCTTTAATCTTCCATTGGATATTAATTCAAACCAAATTAAGGTTTATCCAAACTAGTCGGGATTAGCGAACCTTAAGGAAGTAATCATTTGTTTAATTTCCCAATCCCAACCTATTCATCCCATGAAGTAAAACTAGTAATACTTCATATCTAACACCACGGTGTTATCAGTAAAATTAATTCCCATTTCACGCTCAAATCTAATTAAAGATTTAACTATCGCTTGGAGTAAAACTGGTGCTACTCCATTCTCGATCATTTCCCGAATTTGATAATTTAAATTATCACATTCTCTTTTTCAATCTAATTAAAGATTCATCAAAACTCCAATTCAGTTTTAATCTCAAAAATCGTTACCTAATGATTATTCAAAGTTAAGAAATTAATCTTATCTTTAACTGGGTTAAAGAACTAATGTCACTTAAAACACAGTTCACGATAAACCCAAAATCCCATTCGATTAATTATGGAATCTTCATGGAAAACAGATCAATATATATAATCAATACAAACTTCCGTATCCAACTGATAATATAAATGGAATAACGACAAAGCCTTTTAAATTCCATATATATTAGCAGTTTTCCTCCACAAAAGCTCACTTCGATTATTATCCAATCAAATTCCATTCCATTCTAATTAATAGTATTAAATTGGAAAACTTCACTTTGGAAATTTTCCCTAAATCTTAATTAAAAGATTTATAAATTCCAAATCACATTTCACTGTAGATTGGGTTAAAGAATAAATGTCGTTAAAAACACAGTTCACAATAAACCCAATTCACATTCCATTTCATTCCAGTTACTAAATATAACTGGAAACTCCAGTAATCTTATTTAAAAGATTTATTCTTTTCACACGGGGTTTAAGAACAGTGTTAATGAAGACACCATTCACGACAAACCCAAAATCCAATTCTTTCATTCATTTCCAATTAAATATTAATTAATTGGAAAATTTCGCTAAATCTTACTGAAAATATTTATTCTTTGCTCAACTGGGTTTAAGAATAGTGTTAATGAAGACACCATTCACGACAAACCCGAAACCCCATTTGATATTAAATATAAGGCTCTTAATAGAAATTATATCGGCTTATATTCAATATCAAATTCTAAAACCAATAAATATCGTATTGGAAATCATGATATAAAATATATCTTCCAAATTTCCATAACAATATTCGTATAATCACGAAATCCAATATTGAAATATTCCGAAGATGATTTCGATTCGAATCCATTCCAATTCATATATTGGAAATTCTGGTTATACTAAAACTGTTCACAAATCCAATTTATTTTATTTACAAATTGTTGGATTTCAAATATAGTTAATAACTAGTTCATATGGATAAAAATATATTTTTATCTTTACAAACATGGAATTTTTCACCCAAATTCTTTCAAAATCATTTATTATGATTTTACATAAATTATTGATATTTTTAATAATTTTATTAAGGCCCATACAGTCAATTTCCATAAATGACAATCGAACTGCACTTATAACGACCTTTTCCAAATTTGATTTGGACATAATTCCAAATCAACTGTTAGATTTCAAATTTCTTGTATTCGTTGGAAAGCACTTTTCGATACGAACCCAAGGGTTCCGGTTTTAGGAGAATCCGACGGTCAGATCTCCCGTAATGTCCATTTGGAGTCAATGGTCGAAATTCGTGAACTACCGCGGCGCGGTGCATTCTTTTCAGACCATTAAATATATATATTATATTATATTATATTATATTATATATTTCATCGATTTCCATTTAAAACGTATTTTATAAATTGTTTTAAATTCGTTTTCAAAACGATTTCAACTTCATATTCAATTTCAAATCAAAATTGAATATTCCATATCGTTAATATATAAATGACAATATTTTCAAAACATTAGATTTTGAAATCACTTTCTTTTCGATATTCATTATAAAAATGAATAAAATTAATATAAGTATCGTTTACATCAAAATGGCGTTAATCTAATCAACAGGGCTTCATATTTTTAATTATTTTTGTGTCCATCCCAAATCGGACATCAAAATCATATTTTGATCTATTACTGAATATTATTTTAAAATATTTGTTATTTTAAAATATCCATTATTCGCCATTTTAAAATATTTATTCCTTTCGAATTTGAATCAGACACATTCAATTACTATATAATTTGATTTATATGGATTTCATACACACATGTACACCACAATAATCAAACACAGTCAACCATCATCCAGAGTGCATTACACAACTGCATAAGCATTAAATATAAATAATTAACGCTTACAATAGTCTGTCAACCCATCGATTGACATACAACTAAATATTGGGATTAGTGTATGTCCAATATCATCCCAATACCCGTGTGGGGTTTTCAAACAACAAACACTGATTATTATTTGTGCAGTTGCGCGATGTGTAAAATATATCGTCCCAATCAATATCAGTCAAATGTGTGTACATAAACAAATCGTCTGATTTGTAAATGAATATTTATTTTATTCATATACACGTTAAAAATTATATTTTTAACTATAAAATATTTATTTCATCTCATGAATATTTTATACAGTTCATTTATACAATAAAAATGATATTTTTATTAATCTAATATTTTTAGAAAATTTCGGCAGCATAATGGCGCGATACTAGAACCGGAATAAGGTCTAGCCTTATCCCTCGCCTAATAATGGCTCGTGCCATGTACATACCTATCCTAATCAATTCAGTTCATTTCCCAAACCAAATTCAAACCAATCAACCATACAAACACGGTTTCAAACAAAGGTGTCGGGTGCTACTAAGCACCGTCTACAACCTAGTATATATATTCTTAACTAGAAAATAAATTAAAGTGACAAGTTCTCACCTTTGGGATCCACTACTCCATTCTTTATTTCTAAACGGTTCGGATTTGGATTTGATACCAGTCGGTTCCATCGCAATCTGTTTCACACGATTTTTATTTAAAAAATCACATTTTTATTTCAACGCTATAAAAAATACATTTTTCTTATGCTATTCATATAACAAAAATTATATTTTTATACTAATGTTTATATTATAAAAGTCATATATTTATAACTCAATTTTCTATATAAAAATCATATTTTTAACTTCATAAAAATATTTCAAACATACGATGAAAAACATATGTTTATCTTCATAAAAATATTATTTTTATCTACTGAAAATCATATTTTTGTTTCGCTAACTTCATAATAAAAATCATATTTTTATTCTATGTTTTCATATATAAAAATCGTATTTTTATATCGCTACATATATAAAAATTCTATTTTTATCCTATTCAAAATATTATTTCATACATACGATAAAATTTATATTTTTATCTAACTAAAAATAATATTTTTATATCACTATTCATTTATAAAAATCTAATCTTTTCTATATTTAAAAATCTTATCTTTTCTTATATAAAAATATAATCTTTCCCTATATAAAAATATAATCTTTCATTTTATAAATCTGATCTTTTTCATTTTTAAAAATCTAATCTTTTTCATTTTAAAAAAAATCTAATCTTTTTAATTTCAAAATGCTATACATGTTAATAAAAATTATATTTTTATTCCAAAATTATATATATAAAGACCCTATTTTTATCTTGTTAATATATATATATAAACTATATTTTTAATTTACTATATTTATAAAAGAAAAACTGGTTTCTTCTTTTAAAATTAATTACCTAAAAAAAATAAAAAAAATAAGTTAATAAAAAAACTTACAAGGGTTGAGGTGGCGGAGAGGTGGTCGGAAGGTGGCTGCAGGTGGCGATGCAGGCGGTGGTGGGCCAGGGCGTCGTTGGCGGTGGAGTTTTAAATCGATTTGGGGCTCTTGGGGGAGGATTCTCGCGCCGAAGGGAGGGAAGGGGGAGAGGGTGTCGCGATGGGGTGGGGGCCCAGTTAGGCTGCGGCGCAGTGGCCCGTAGAGGGGGGCATCGATGGGAGGCGGCGGCTGGAGGATCCGTCATTCCTTTTTTTTCTTTTTTTTATTTAAGTTTGAACAGGGAGAGAGAAAGTTGAGGAGTTGACCTAGTTTATATAAATATTTATTTTATTTAATTTAATTCCAAAAAGTAACCTTTTCTTTTGAATTCCAAATCGAACCCACCGACTGTCGCCCCTAGCTAATCACCCCCATTCCGGACATAATGGGATATGTCCCATAAGCCAATTTTATCGTTTCGATCCGTTTTTGTTAAAATTTCAATATAAATTGATATAACGCTGAAAATTGATTTTAACGTACATTTCAATTTACCGGGGCCACATACTAACTCCAATAATTCCAGAAAAATAAGTCTGGCTATGTTTTGATGATACAATCCTAACAAAATTAGTTTTGTCGAATTAGGAGACCGTTTGAAAAACGGTCATTTTCCAGTCGATAAAATTCAAACTAAAATTGCCAAACGCGTTTAAATCTACCACGCTCACATATTGATTCCAAAAATTATAAAAATTGGAATCCAGGAATAATTTGACATTCCGAATCCAATAAAAGTGGTCTCGTTGAAAACGGAGGTCGTTTGCAAATGACTATTTTTAAGGGCTTTATATATATATATATATATATTAAATTCCATAGCGACTATTCTGAATTTTCAACTGGGCATAACTTTTTATTCCCGCTATGAAATCTGGATTTTTCTCGTTCGTTGGAAAGATATTTTCAAACAGATTCAAATATTTCTGATTTCACTAAAATCCGGTTTATTTTGAATCCTGTACATTCATTTTAAATTTGAAATCGAATTTTCAAACTACCGCGCCATTTTCAATTCCTTTTATAATTAAAATAAATTTTTATATTCTAATTTTGATTTAAATAAATTTATACGTTCTAATTCTATTCAAAATAAATTTCTGGTCGTTATTATTTAAAATAAATCATTTTAAATATTCAAAATTCATTAAAATTGGCAAAATAAAATTTTTAAATTGGTTCCGATTTTCTGGGTTGTTACACAAACTGTCTGAAGTGACGCTAGCTATCGGTTCGGGGGGCTTCGAAGGAGCCACGAAAGATTTAGAGAAAGAAGCCCACTGTATCATTTTACTGGAAGCGCTTTGTTTATTACCAATGGATCCAAACTGTGGCGGAACCACTTCATTATACTTTGGGATGTTGATAGTAGGATGCGTAGTTTGGGGAGCATGACCATTGGGATCCGGCTGAGAATTTTTGGGCAAATTCCCTTCTAAGTTGTGATGTACAAAAACCTCTTTACAATCCGCTAGTTGTGTGTGACCCAATTTCCTATACTTTGAACAATAAATTGGAAGATTTTCATATTCTAAGTATTGCCAAAAATCACATCCATTTTGACCTACAAATATTCTTGATGGCGGAGGATTGCACAAATCCAATTCCACACAAACACGAGCTAAACTAGGACGATTGCGGTTAATTGTAACTTCATCCGCCTTAAGCGGTGTGCCAATTTGTTTGCATAATACTTCCAAAGCCTCTTTATTATAGAGATGAACCGGGAGATAAGGAAATGACACCAAAAAGGGAAATAGCAGACCATCCAAAAGAGGGTGAAAGCTAATGGACCATTTAAAAACTTTCATTTGAGCGTTTAGAATCGTTAAATGCTCTCGAAGCCAAAGATGTAAATAATCTTCCTCATTGAACAATTGTATTGGAATGTATTGTTTACCTATTACTCCAATCTTAGCTTGAGCTATTAATGAAAATTTGGTGAATACCTTGCGTATTTGTTCAATTGGAGGGCACGCTGCGGTGAATCTACCAATAAGAGAATGTTGAAGTGGGCTAGAAAATTGGGAGATTTGCTCAGGTGTAAAAACACCGCTGGCTCGCCCTTGTAGAAGGATCTTGGTCGCGAGACTTTAGGTAGACCAAAAACTATATGCGAAAAGCTTTTCCGAGCCAATGTGGACAACTTCGCTGGAGGAACTGAGGAGGATTGGCCAGTTGCTAAACAGGCAGACGAGGGGATAGTTGGAGCAATATAAGTCGAACCAGAGAGGAGGGGAAGTCAGGGTATGAGGATGATACCATTGCTAGCATCGCCAACGGTGGTCAACGCGCAGCACCTAACGACACAAGCGGGCCATACGTGAGGGAGTGGATCTGAAAGATGGAAAGAGGAAACGCGGCTAAGAGAGAGGCAGGCAAAGTGAATAAGGAGGAGGCGGATGGGAAGAGAAAGTGAACGGAGACGGGCAGGTGGTGGCGGAGGAGTAGGGGAAGGAGAGAAAAGCTCGCGACAGCAAGAAGGACAACGTAATGGTAACAAAAGTACACTGTGAGGCAGAAGATCACTGTAGCACAACAACCATTTTTTTGTTTTTTCTAAGCTTTCTCGTTCATGAAATAAAATGCCTGATTGAATTATCGGCAATTAATCGTTATTCAACAATTAATAACCAAAGTGAGTAAACTCGCTAATTATGCCTAGTTTATAATATTATAAACATATTTTAATGTTGATAAATGATGACTAAATGAACTGTGTAATGATTGTTTGGATGAATTGATATATTATTACCAATTGTTGCTACTATACACACACACACACACATATGTAAGGTTGATAGTTGAATATTCCGGCACATTTTAGCGGATGAGATCCTAAGCACCCCGCATCATAGTGGATGACCTTCTATACCGTAATATTTCATCTTGAAGCGTAATTGGTATTATTTATGTTGTCTAACATCTGTGGATGCAAGAAAAACAGGTTGGAGAGCTCCAATTGGATCCTTAAAATTATTACCGTTTGATTTCATATATTGTGACATATGATGTGCTAAATGTTATGTGATAGATTTTGTTGTGTTGGATGTTTGAATAGCATAGACCCTAAAATAATTGGTATTTAAATAATGTAAAAATATATTCGAATGAAAGGAAAATGAATTTGGGTTTTAAAAGGAAAATCTATTTTCTTTTTAAATAGTTGAATTTCGAATGGACTAGAAAACAATAAATTGTTTTTAATAATAAACCAAGTGGTTTAATTTATAAATGATGTTTATGAATGAAGTGAATATATTATTATTGGATAAGTTGGGAATGTAAATTCAAGAGTGAATTTAAATGGGAAATTGGAAATTGTTTTAAAAGGATACGATGAAATTTATTCCAATGTTTAGAATGTAAATGGAATTGAAATAAATCCATATATTTATAATTAGAATTCGATTATGTCGAATGTTATAATAATGATTTATTTTCAGAAATTATATATTATATAATTCAGAACTTGAGAAGACAATTAATATTTGGTTTTGAACCAATATTTTATAATAGAATATGAAGTCGATATTAAGTTTTAAATTTGATTGATAATTAATGAGAAGTTGAGTTGTAAACCGAGTTTATGAATGAAGCAAAATATGATGTGGATTTATAAAGTGACTTGATAAATAGGATTTGAGTTGTAATAGTATTTACAAATAAAAATCAAGATTTGATTTGATAAACAGGTCCAGATTTCTATAAAGGAGTAACATTCACATTTTAAAGTGGATAATGGTTTAAAAGCAAACGTTTTATAGATTGAAATGGTTATAAAGGAAATTGGTAGAGATTTGGAAGTGATAAATTCAAAGGTGAATTTAGAATGAAAACGTAATTAAATTGACCTGAAATTGTAGATTTATTCTGAAGTTCGGAACCTTAAACGAATAGAAGTTATTCGGAAGAAAGTTATGCATTGAAATTCAATCATATTGAATTCAGGAAAGTATTATTTACTTTCCATTTTAATCAAGATTTAATTTATTTATTTAATAAATTCCTTATTTTTATTTATTTATTCAAAATAATGAATAAAAGTTATATTTTAAGGTTTTATATCTCGGAGCATGGATTATAACGCTACCGTTATAATCATTGTTGAAGTGTATTCTTAAATTGGATCTGAGAGTTACATAAGCAATGTTTGACAAAGATTGAAGTTGTAAGCTTTGCCCATTTCGAAGTTAAGAATGTTGTTTAGTTAACGTTTGAGAGGTAATTATACCCCAGCTTGATTGGCTTCATTGTCGACTAAGGATTGGTTAAGGTTTGATGGCGAAGATTGGTTAGTGATACGGTTAGTTAATGAGTGATTAATGGGTTGAGTTGTCGTAACGATGTATTTACAATGTTCGTTTAAATCCAAGTAAATGAGTTTTAGAAATATTTTCCAACCAGAGATGTTTTCTAAGCATAGAAAATGAAATGTTGTGGTTGATTAGAAAATAAGAGATTTGAAGAGATGGAAATGTTTTCCAATGTTAATAACGTATATTTTCTGAAATATGGAAAATAAATAGTTTATGATATATGGAAATATTTTCCAAGAGTTACGAGAGGCCAAATGAGTTTTGAAAAATACCCGGGGAAAGATATGGAAGCGGGAAAAAGAGAAACTGGGAAATGATAAATTAATAAGAAATTAATTTAAGGGGCTCAGTGCTGCTTGATGCTTGATGAATAGAATTTCCATTTGAAAATAGGATCGTTGGTTGTATGGATGTTTCCTTTGTTAGCTAAATAACCGGTTATCAAAGTTTTGGCCCATTGTTATTTCCATTGTCAATGCGGAGAGACCGAGATCAGGTTTATTATTTGAAAACAACTTTGTATGGGCATAAGCGTTGCGAATCAAATTTTGCTGAAGATAATTGAAGACGGAGTAAAGTGCAATGAGTGTTATGTTAATCCTAGGTAGAAATTGCATAAGATGGATAATGAGATAATGCCTTCGGTTCGTCCAGTCCCAGGTAACTTGTATGGACAAATGTTTGATAGAGTATGCCTAACAGATCATGTACATTGATCTCTTCTGTTTGGTGTTAGAGGAATTCGTTTCTCTTAGCTTTATGCCCGTGATATTTTTGGGGAAATCAATTGATGATTTGGCGGGTTTCATGATGTGGCATACAAAGTGAATGATTATGTAGTGTTATAAAGGTAAGTATGGCGTCAAGCCTCACACTCGGAAAATGACAAAAATCGGGCAGGCAGCATGGCTATGTGGGTCTCTCCCATTAGGATGTACTGTCATTCGATGTAGAAAAAAATCATTTGCTTCTTTGTTCTATCGCTGCTGTATGCTTCAGTAACGATTGCTAATCCCAATCGTTGGTGGTAATACATTCGGTACACTCAAGCGAAATAAGTGGTCGGTCATGTGTGGCCAGTGTTACAAGATATTCTTGTTGAACCCAGTGTATTCCTCTCTAGAGATACACTATCGGAAGGTGGTTCCATACCTTGTTAAAGTTGGAAATCGATTCCCTAATAAGCGCCCACGATTTTTGATTGTATATTATGTATGTGGAGCGTGAAATGCAAGCTTTCCGCTAGATTGCTGTTGATATACACTACTATAATATCAAAATAGTGTTGATACAACGAGTATTTTGGGTTATTGTAAGGTAAAAACCATCCGTGTTTATGTGTGGATCGGTCTTACGATTTCTTTTAAAAGAATTTTTAAAAGTTAAACCAAGTGGTTGGCATTTACTCACACCAGTCCCATGACTGACTAAGAGTTTATTTTCTTTTGCTTTACGTTAAACTCTTGGATGCCCAAATTTATACGGGTAGTCAAGTAGTTGGGATTTTACAGATATACTTGGAGGAGCTTGGAGCATGAGGCTTCAGCATTAGATAGATATTGTTTATTTCCAACGTGCTTTATGTATTATACTCCGATGATGGTATGTGTATACAGTTATAGATTTGTAATTCAAAAGCTATGTTATATAATATATTTTATTCGTTCCGCTGTGAGATTTGTGTCTGCTCTTATTTTTTGATATTGTGATCTTCTTTTCTTCTATTCTAACTTTTCTTTTTTTCTATTTCTCACCATCTAACTTCTTTTTAATAACAATCCGATAATTTCCGATGCTTGGTTAGGTGACATGTATTTGTGTCGATGATTAGGATCGGGAATTGGTCGGTTCATTGCAAACAAAGAGAAATCGTATGGGAGAAGCCACTCCGGGCTTCATCTCGCTATCGCCACCTCCATCATGAGATGACGATCAATGTTCAGGGCCGAGGTCCTCCTCGGTTTTTATTTGTAGACGACTGCCCATGCTCGGGAGTTGTCGCTTCAGTGTCAGTGTAGCCTAGGAGATTCTCATTCCTAACATGCTCCTTAACCAAGTCTCGGAGGTGCCTGCAATGATTGGTGTCATGACCATCCTGGTCATGGAATAGGCAGTGTCTCCCAGACCTTCTCTTCTTTTCACTGGGCTCTCGGGGAGCCGGTTTCCGATACGGAAGATGCTTTCACATATCCAGGTAGATCCTTTCCCGAGGTGCTTTCAGCTTAGCGTAGGAAGGGTATTTCTGCCCTTTCCTATTTTTCTTTGAGCCATCCAGCTCGTCTTCCACTTTATTATTCCCATCGTCATGCTTGGTCCCAATCTCAATGCCACATGATTATTCAGAGCGTACGCTTCAACCTTGCTTCGCGCATCCTCTTGGCGCAAGTACCTGTCAACCTCAAAATAAAACTCATCGATATCCCTCATGGGATCCCTTTGGAACTAGCCTTGAATTCAAATTTCTTGGTCACTCCCCCTATAGATAACATTAAGATCATAGATGATTACGGCTTATCCACCGAAGCCACTGCTGTATTGAACCTTTCCAAGTACTTTCACATATTCTCTCCGGACCTTTGCTCGATAGTAGTCAACATCATCACATTCCTAGAACGAGTTATATGAACTTTGAATTGTCCCATAAGTCTATCAACAAGCTCATTCCAAGAGCCAATCGATCCACAATTGATCTACCTAAACCAAAGCACAACCAAATTCGATAAGAACAACGAGAAACATTTCGCCATGAGGTCGGGAGATGGCCCCAACACATCCATGTGCCTGACATAGCATGTCAAATATGTGGTAGGATCCAATCTCCTATTGTATGCCACCAAAACATGTAGTTCGAAATCACAAAGAGAGCCATTGCATTTGAGATGTTAAGAAGGGACTCTCTAGGTCACATTCTCATATCCTTGGCCGGAGGTTCTCCTCGGGTTACGCGTTGTATAAGTTCAGCTAACTGATCACTATTGAAAGTGAGTTGAGAAGTCTGTGCCCATGCATTGAGGGAAATTCGAGAATATAATGTTTGGGCTGTACTCCATCAACCCTCCCTACCGGAGTTCGGCGCCTATCCGCATTACACAAATCTAAATTAGCCATCGACTTCCTATCAATAGGAACTTCCAATTCAATTGGTGCCACTAGGGCCATGATCCTAGCTCCCATAACCGTAGGAGTGCTTTCATTCAGTCCTTCACGCACCTGCGGGTGAGTTGTATTTCCAATTCCAGACTCTAAAACTTGACCAATAAAAACATCCTGAGTCGTGGTCGCCTCAGGGCTAGGGGGTGTTTCCCCCGAGCCTACTTTGAGGGGTTTCCCCAAAGTCCCAAGCCACATACTTAGGAGCACTAGCCCTTGTACTGATGATGTTCGCCTTGCCTGTGGGCCTTCCAAAATCTTGAAATCTAGCCTCCATTCGAGCGAGGAAAGTCTTCATCGCTTCCTCTTGTCGTTTGAGCTGAGCGTTCAAATCTAAAGCCAAATCCTTTTTCATCCCGTCAACGTCGTCTCGAGTGGCATAGTTCAAGGGATTTCCAGTCGAAGAAAGCTCTTGACTTCCTTCATCTCCAGTTCCTTGAGCCTCGACAATATCGTCGAGCTTCTTCCGTTTAACAATAGTGAAAGGCGAGCGAAGTATGTTTCCAAAACAAAGTCGATGTCGAAATCCAAAACTAGAAACCAAATTCAAAGACCAAATCTGAGATCCAAAACCAAAACCGAAGTCGAAGTTCTCGCTCCCTTACCTGGCGCGCCAAAGCGTTGACGTGGAAAAGTGGTTACTCTCGCACGTCAACCCCCAAGAGTGGGTTAAGAGCAACTCAAATAACAATGCAGTGAAATGTAAAGGGACACATAACTTTTTATAGTGGTTCGGCATTAACAACTACATCCACTTTATAGTAATAATTTATCATCATCATATCGATTACAATGTTCATCCAAGTTTGGACGCTTTGAATGTGCAAAGTTGTATAATAGAATAACAAATATCTTGTTAATTCCCAACTTTGACTGAAATGCCTTTCTTTTTCTTCCTTAGGTCAAAGTGTGTTAGAATGAACACTAATGTCTAATGAAAAGCTTTAATGTCCAAGAATGTCCAAAATGCGAGTAACAACACTTGGAGTTATGCAAAGCAAGCCAAAAGTCCAAGTGAATGCCAAAAAACTATACACAAGCTTTTATATGAAGTTACAAGTCCAAGAAGTCCAAAGCCATGAGAATCACCATGGAGAATGAGCTCCAAATAGAGCTTTCTTGTATGCCAAATGATAGCCAAAAGCCAAAATGCCAACTAAGAATCAATCCCTTTGAATGCCAAGAGAGGGGTATTTATAGGTAAAGTTTCCATGTATCAACCAAAATTTCATATCCCGGGGGAATACGAAATTCATATCCCTGGGACTTAGCAAAAAAATCATGCTCGAGCTCAAAATTTTGAATTCAGAAGAAAGTGTTGAAAATCAAGTGATCGACATGTGCAGATCACCTAAAAACCAATGATTCCCACGTACCCGGCGATTTGCCAAATCCCTTAACAAAAATGTAGCCGCCTTGCCCAACCAGATTTCGACTCCCGAAACCACGCGGTGCTCAGGGTGTTTCAAAGTGCCAGATCCTTGCTAGGGGATTTCGAATCCCGAGTTATGCCAAAATCCGAATTACGAAATCCTTATGCGAACCAATGAAAAATTGTGATTGGGCCGGTGTACTCGGCCATTTTTCGAGTTGCCAATTGCCAAGTATCATATCCCCTAGAGGGACACAAAAATACTATATTTGTATCCCCGAAGGGATACAAAATCCTTTTGTATCTCATGGGGATACAAAAATGTCCCAAGATGCCCGCCTTTTTGCCTAGACCCGAGGCGTGCCAGGCTTGATGCGCGCATGGGAAAATTGGTGATCCCACAATGTTGATCAACCTATTTCGAATATCCAAATCAAGAATTTGCCGAAGTGGCTAGTCTGACCCTGTTTAGTTGCGTAGCTGATTTTACTCGATTCGATCAACAAATTTTAAGTGATCGTGTTGATTTTTCCGAAATCCATTATAATTTGCCTCGACGAGTATGAAACGTAATATTTCATATTCGAAGTCTTTGAATGACTTTTCCAATCCGATAACGCCGATCCGGGAATCGACGATATTTCTAACCTTCTCCGAACACTTCGCGATTTGACCAAATCGCTTTGTGCTCTCCGATGAACGTTCTCGAATCTCGAGCATGTTGCTAACCATAATTTTGACGTATTGCTGCTTTCCCAAAAAGCGTGTCAACACTAGGTGTTACTACGATTTTCGGAGTTAACAGATAAATGATGGTCTATTTTTAAGGGCATACCACTATATTTTGAATTTTTAAGGGTTGTTTAAACCTAGAAATATTTTCAAAAATTTAGACAAAATTAGCCGTAAACTTAACATGTTTGGTAAATACCCTAAGCTTTCTTCTGCAACTCTTTCTTCTCCATTGCATATGTCGTCTTCAATCTTCTAAACGTCTCCATTCCAACTCTTTCTTTTTTTTTAAAAAAAAATTAAGACTTTGATTTCTCTGTTATCTCCATTAAATTTCATGGGCATGTTACTGTAGTACAAAAATAATGTTAAAAAGGTAAAAAAGATAATTTGATCAAATATTAATTTACCTGTATGAAAGAGCTATTTTATCTTGCACTCCACGATAGTTCAAAAATAAAAATAAAAATTGACAAGTCTTTATTCAAAAGTGTGCCGCTATTCACATCCCATTTCTGGCTATTAGCCTAGTTCGGATGTTCACTGCCGAACGACTTCTTTAAAATTTACGATATTGGGCGGCCGTTTATGGTCGACGAACATAAAGGGGTTTTGGCTGTTTATGTGTGGTAGCCGAAGGAGGCAAGTTCTGTGTGAATGCAACACACTATCCAAAATTGGAGGGCCCTTGCAATGGGAAAAAAACTTGTTGCTGGAAGCCTGGAAGCGCCCCATTTTAAAAGATCGTGAACAAAATCTGATGACGCTTACAATTATTTAATGGCCGCTGTTCGAAGATCCAGTTCGATCCTTTCGGCATCATCGTTTCAAGGTTTAATCTCCCTTTTTTTTCTTCTTATCGATCTGGATTTAACTGTTGACAATTTTCAGTTTGTATTTTCTCGATTCTTTGCAGGGCTTGTTACTTTTCGTGTATCACGCTGGTATAGCGGTTCTGTAATTGCTCGTGAGACATGTATTCCCAATATCGATTACGAATTCGATAATGATATCGAGAGAATTAAAAAAGAATTTGAGGCCGCAAAGAGGAGTTTTCTGAATATTCCGGTGGCATTAAAGGAAATGCCTAAGATGAATCCAGAAGGTTACGAGACTTAATTTTTTTTACCTGTCGGTAGTTAGTTAATACGTGCTTAAAGTTTTGTGATTTCGATGCTTGAGGACCAATAAGATTCTTCATATGTCTCATTTTTTGGTGCAATGTAACTGGTAGGTATAGGAATAAGGCATGGCAGTTTCTTTTTTCTTTGTAACTTTGACTGGGGAACGACATACAAGGACCACCATTTCTAGCTGTACAGTATATATGTATTAATATGGTTACATCTTATGGAATTTTGAGTTGAGTTAACTAGTCATAGAAAGTTAGAAAGTTTACTTTGATTAGTTCATTCAAATTGAATCTGGAGTAACTAATTTAATTATTGACCCAAATGCAATTCAGGTGAAGCTGTCCATCTTTGAGTAAATATAAAATATTATCTTTCTTGTTCAGCTCAGTATCAAGGCCTACTCTTGGCACGAACTTTTGTCTGTTTAGAATGTAGGTCTGGTTTCAGGCTATTGCTATCCAAACCTCAGTTTGTTCGGTATACGCAGTGGTCCATTTTTTTCTCCGAAGGGAAGAAAAAGTAGTTTGAAAATAAAAATAAAAAAAATAAGGTTTTTTTTTGTGCTTGGACTCCTGACCTCATCCATTAGATTATTTCTACCAACGATCGTGCTAAATGTAGATTTTATTAAGTTTTGCAATTGCAACTATATACATAATAAAAAGTTTGAAAAATTCCATATTTTGCAGCTCAAAGTGCCTGCTTTAGCCCCATTGACCAAAATGGGCAGCATGTTGATATATGTTTGCTTTTGAAATTAGGATATATCTTGTGCATTAGATACATGTTGACGACTTTAATATGAATTTTAGGCTGAAGTTAGAATCTAGATTGTAATTTTCAGTTAAATGAATCTCTAACATTAACATTTGAATGTGATGTCAATATAGGTATATATGTGAACAAAAATCTCAGATTGGACAATATACAAGTATATGGTTTTGATTACGACTACACATTGGCTCATTACTCTTCAAATTTACAGAGTTTGATCTACGACTTGGCAAAAATACACCTAGTAAACGAGGTTAGTAGGGTTTGGTGGACTACAATTTACTTTTTACTGTATTATTTGGAATTACTTGTTTTTTCTTACCCTACATAACAAAGCATTTGAGTATATTTTTCATTCTGGCGTAACATAGAGATCAAAACTTTTCTTTGGCCACTTCACCCCTGCACGAATCTCAAAATCTTTAGTTGACCACTTTTTGTCCTCATTTGTGTTTTTTCGTGCTATGATAACGCTGGAGATACAGTAGACATTGATCTTCACATCCATTCATTGCATTGCTTGCTTGAACTTGATTTTTTTTTTCTTTTTTCTTTTTCTTTTTTTGATGTTTCAGCTTAAGTACCCTGAGAGTTGTTTGCAATTTGAGTATGATTCAAAATTTCCCATCAGAGGCTTGTATTATGATAAGTTGAAAGGATGTCTTCTGAAGCTTGATTTTTTTGGTTCTATAGAACCCGATGGCTGCTATTTTGGAAGGCGCAAGGTAATATGATTTTAATAGTTACACATTTGTGTATCTCTTGATCATTGTGTTATTTTGGGCATCATAAAATTGTAGGTGTTCTCATTATTATTAGATGTCCCATCCGAAATTTTATATTTAATTACTGTTTTTGATATAATATAAATATGTTTTTCTAGGCAAAGGCGTCCGGTTTTTAAGGTGACCGCAAACACCTTTTTATTATAACCAATATTAAAAAATACAGTATAGTACATGTGATTGTAGTTGACAATAAGCTAGTACGGTTTTTAAGGTGGTCCGTCCACCGTCATCGGAGTTTAAAGTGGCCCGTCCACTCTACCTAACAGGCTTACAGCACTGGAGCTAGCTACATACTAGACTACAAAATAAGATGTGACTTATGTTGGAAGCGCAATCATACCGGACTAGCCAGTGTCATTTCTTAGTGGCAAGGCCACAATTAGCGTTTTATGATTATTATAATTTAATAACATTACCATTGGTAACAAAATTGGTTTCCATTGATCTGCAAAGAAATAATAACAATATGCTCACAAGCATGAACAACCCAAATAAATATAGCATATCACCCTCCTTGTATCATGATAGCATAAGCATATTTTTTCATCACAAATTCATGTGTGCGTGCATACTTATATTAATTTTGTAAAGCCCATTTCAACTAAGATTTCTTCTTTCCCCTTGTTAATGTTTAATTCGAGAATTATCTTCGTCTTATGGAATTTGGCTACCTCCGCAGTGGATGGTATTTTCTTAAATTTTTTGTTACTTGTATTGTTGTATCAACATATTTTTCAAATTGTGGTCATTTGAAACATGATAATCACATTTACATCTAGTATTATTTATGGATAAAACTTAGTTAACTATTGTTAGAAGCAATCACCAATCTAAAGTAATGGTATAAATGCTTAATTATTTCTAGGAGCATCACATTTCAAATTTTACAATATTTTATTAGATTTCACAGGATAAGTATTAAATTACTAGGAAGTACCTTTATTCACGTATATTATCAATCAGCTTAACAGGAGTCAGATCCAAGAGATGTATGGGACACGGCATATTGGACGAGATCAGGCACGTGGACTTGTTGGACTGATGGATTTCTTTTGCTTTAGCGAGGTACCGTATTATTGTTGTGATCACATGTAATGCATTTGCATTGAGTACTTCGTCTAAAGTATACAATTCTTGCGGGGACCTTTTTTTGGTTAAAATGATATTCTGCTGATAAACTTTAATTGTATCTTGAAAGATATTTTACAGGTTCAAATAGTTAACTATGGCAATTCTAATATTTACGTATGCGTACATGTATGTAACACTGCATATATGTGCACGTGAGCACGTGCACACACATCATATGTATGGGGATCCTTTTTCCCCATATCATAAATCCTCAACAATACCCATATTTTGTGTCTAAACTTGAAGATACATCACAATATTTTGTAAAGATAATTTCCGTATCAATTATCATCAAGATTATGACTATAATTTTGTGGTCATATCCTCAATAGGCATTTTCCCCCGAAAATAGAATATTTAAGGTCCTTTTCACATCCCTTTTCTTTAATTCTTATTTGTTTTTCACATATTCCTTGTTGATTTTATCATATCTTAATATATTGGTTTGAGCTATTTTCTGTGGTTACGTTTTTCGTATCATGTCGATCATCTTCATAAGAAATTGAATCATTTTGAAATATCTAACCCTTTCAAAATTGTCATTTCAAAGTATCTAGCTCTTTAAAAATTGTAGGTATATTTGATTCATATAAAATTGAGCGATAGTCTGGAAGAGTTGATCGTTTATTTACGTTCTTGATGATCTTTTATTTTAAAGAAATGATAATCATAATAGGAATATCTTATTGCTCTCTCACATACCTGAACAGTAATTATTAATCCAGACTATTGTGCTCTCATTAGTTCACGGTAATATGCTAATTTTATCCCAGGCATGTCTTATTGCTGATATCGTACACCATTTTGTGGATGCTAAGCTGGATTTTGATGCTTCTTATGTTTATCAAGATGTCAACCATGCAATTCAACATGTTCATAAAAGTGGTCTGCTACATAGAAGCATTCTATCCAATCCCCAGAAATACTTAATGAAAAATGTAAGTTACATCTGGCAATTTTCTCTCACTATATTTTTTATATGATATGATGAGATGGAGTTTTTTTTTTCTTAATAGCTGGGAGTCTTTGTATGTTTTAAAGTTGTATGGTTCTCAGTATCACAATAAATCTCATTCAAATCTTCTATACTGTAGAACCAAGTGCTTAGATTTTTAAAGATGATAAAAGAGAAGGGAAAGAAGTTGTTCTTGCTAACAAATTCTCCATATTATTTTGTCGATGCTGGAATGCACTTTATCTTAGAGGTACACTTCAAAGGAATACTTCTGGACTGTTAAAGTAGTATCTAGTTATGATTATTTTCAAGCCTGAACCGATATGCATTCACCTTGTTAGATAACACACTAAAGGTCACTGAATTTCCACTGTTTCAACATAATATTATGCTCAAATAGTCAAATATGAAGTATTCGAAGTTGTATTATTAGTTCTTGTATTTTTATTTGGGATGCAGCATTGCTTAAAATGATATTTAATGTACGCCTACAACGATGATTTATACCTTTTTTTTTTTTTTTTTTTTTTTTTTTTTTTTTGCTATAGCCTAATTTTTGAATGTATGTGCATATCTTTTGTGCCAGAAAATATCTTTTTAACCAGCGTATATTAGTGCAGTTTTGTGTTGAAATATAAGTGATGAATGCTTATCAAGAAGATTTCTCCTATTTACGTTGACACCTTTTTGTAGATGTAGATGCATATGTTCGAGTAAAATGACCCAGTTGCTACATGCACATTAATTTCCTGTTTAGTAAGTTACCTTAATATAACACTATGATTCATATTGTCTGATAATAGCTGTAAAAAAAGTGTTTTAACACATTTGAATTCAAATTTATTTTTGGTTGCTAATTCTTTTGACTTTTGAGTATAACAGAAGGGGTTCTTTTGTAAACTAAATGCAGAATGGCTTAGCTTTATGAGAAATCGACACTAATAGTTGGTGTCAATGACTAATGTCCTTCATCTCTCCATACTTGATTTTCTTTCTTTTGCACAAGAGTTTGGTTACACTGCCTCATGACCTAGACCAACATATATTGCTTTAAGGAAAGCAAAGAGCCATGCGTCAAGGGTGCCTTTCTGGTCATGTACAGTCCAGGTGGTACATCAGTACTTAAACATGCTGTAGGACTAGGGTTGTCAACGGATACTTTCGGATACGGATATTGCTATATTCACATCCAAAATCCGTGGATGCGGACGGTTATCGGATAATTATCCGATCTGCCAATGATTGATAAATCAAGAACGGTTATCGGATAATTATCCGATCTGCCAATGATTGATAAATCAAGAAATATAAATAGAAAATTTTAACTTAACATATTTTTTTTCAATCAAATTGATTATTAAAGTGCTAAAAATAAATAAGTATGGTGATTTTGAATAGTCTTGAGCAATTAACATGTGTTTACCGTGTATAATAATAATATAGATTTTCAACTTAATAAAGTAGTAAATTAGTATATTTCATTGTGCTAAAATATACGTAATTTAGGCTATAATCATAAATAAAAAGCGGATGCATAATTTTCGGATGTGGATATGCCTATCTCCGCATCCATTTTTGCGGATATCAGATATTTATCTGTTTTTCGGATATGGATGCGAATGAATTTCATATTTTTCGGATATCCATTGACAACCCTACGTAGGACTTGTCCTCCATAAAATTAATATTTACAAAGACACACTTCAATTGAATAGGCTACACCCCTTGACTGCAAATGAATGAAAAAGAATGCTTACAGTTCTCTTTAAATGAATGATGAAAGGAAACCTTGTAGAATGAGTGTTATATAGCACTAGTTTATATTGATTGAATATCATATGAAAATAATAAAATTTATTCAGTACTAATACAATAAAGTTTAAACACCTATGTGCTAATTGTTCAGATACATTCT
This sequence comes from Allium sativum, assembly GCA_030737875.1. Lineage (NCBI taxonomy): Eukaryota > Viridiplantae > Streptophyta > Magnoliopsida > Asparagales > Amaryllidaceae > Allium > Allium sativum. Next base: position 180,666,654 of record CM060913.1, on the reverse strand, counting down.
TATATATATAAGCATATCCAATTCCATTAAAATTGGCAATATCAAATATTATACACGTCCAACAAAATGAAGCATAAAAACACAGGAAACGACTTATATTAACCGGCTGTGTACAAATTATCTATTAGATGGTCATAGTAAAAGATGAGGCCCGCATACAAATATCTAATGCCTCACATCAATTGCCTGCATCTAGCTACGGCTATACCAACATAGATTATCATTGATGTCTGATTTAACATATGCAAGATGTGGACGGGATCTCGGACGATATTTTCGAGATCTGAAACAATGCAGATAATAATAAGTAATAATACATTGGAACTACTTAAATGAACTTTCGTACTAATATGATATCATAGATAATTTTAAATGAAGATGTATAGATATTTGAATTTCATATTAATATTTAATGATCGTTGTTCTCCTAGGCATGCCCTCTTTTCTATGATTGGCATGGTGCTGTTACCGTGCTATTACTGAATCCTTGGTAATCAACGATAATCTAAATCATTATACTAGTGTAATCAGCATCATAAAAATAATTTTTACAGTAAGGAAATATTAAAGTGATTGGTAATAATAAAATTTCCACTCATTTTCTAACTTCATTTCCTTTATTTTAATAATTTCTTATTTTACAGGTAACAAATATTTTTACTTAATTTCTGATCCATTTTACGACCGTTTTTTTAATTATTTTTTTGGAATTGTTATGTATGTTGAGTCAGTTCAAAATTTCATAGCATTCAAAGTATATTGCTACAATGAAATACGCGTTAGTAAATTTGGTATTGGCTAATTTAAATTTGAATAATGTGATTACTGAAGAATTAACATATAGCTAACATATTGTCGTCTCTCAACCGTAATATTATTAGTATCAATCAACGATAATCAGTTTACATGTATAATGATATCAGTATGCCCCGAGTATCGAAGTCGATAATAGTTTATAATTTTGCCTTATTAGTAGAATATAACATTACTTTCATATCGATTAAGGGTTGGCATGGTGAGTTAACCAACCCGATCGATTAATATTCGTGGTCAGTCATAAATTGAAGTCGGTTTGGTTAACCGTTACATGGTTAATACGGATTGGGTTGTACCAGCTGAATCAATTAATTTTGACCATGGTTAGCGGTTAACTATTGTATTTAAACGATAAGCATGAAATCCCAATGGTTAACTATTAATCAACTAACCGTTTAAAATAGATCGGTCAATTGTTTGAAATAGATCGATTGTAGATGGTAGAGAGATGACAACTTCAATCAAGATACTCTTCACCAAAGGATAATTCTAACAAACAAAAGTCATTGATTTATATCATATCATATAGTCTATCAGTGATTAGCCTCTCGTATTCCTTTGAAAGACATAATTCACTATGCTTCGACAAACCCATTCGTCAATCCTTGAGATTGAAAATGTGCTTATCGAAGCACATCCCTGCGTAGACCTTATGACGTGATTTGATTATATATCAAATTAAGAAAAATAGAAGTATGAATCATGTGCAATTGGCTTGCTAATAACCAGTATGATTGATATCCTTTTCCTCGAAAATTATATTCTCAAGCCTATGATACTCAATCCATTTTGTTGGGTTATTTATTGCCAAATGAGATTACAAGAAATAATAATTCCCAACTTGATTTCTGATATAGGGTTTCCGCTCCACATTTATGTTTACAAATTTTGAAATGAGAAAAATCTGTCCTGATTCTGGACCCCTAAGGTTGTATTTATAGATGCAGATTGACCTTTTTCCCGCCTTCGTCATATCTCACCCGCAAATGCTGGTTCGAAGGCCAGGTGGAAGTGGTCCAATGCTCTTGCATTTTGTTGTTTCTGATGCGATTCGGGGGCAGAGACGGATTCCATTGTAAGCTAGTGACTAATATTTCAAAGAATGATCTTTAGATTCTCCGAAAGGTTGTCTTTATTCTGAATAGAAGACGGGTGGTGTTTGCGGATAAAATATGCCTTCTTTGGTCCTTGTTTTGGCGATACCAAAGGGTCGCTTTTTCCTAGATGAAACTTTCCTTGTGTAGCGCATATTTTTCCTCAGGATCAAATAGTTGGAATATCCCCTTCGAATGAATCGAAGGGAGCGTTTGGTTCGAAGGGTATTAACTCAAATTTTCCTGGCTGACTTGAAGGCTGCTGCCTTTGTAGAGTATGGAGGTTGCCTTTCGGCTTGGATGAAAGGAATTGTCCTTGCTAGAATGACATACTTCGCTCTTTTAACTTCCCTAGGGATGTAGTATGCGATGGAACGCTTTCTTTTGCTTCGAAAGCCTTCTGCTCTATTCTTTTGCAGTAGCCTTGCTTCGTCTCTATACTAGTTTCGGAAAGTTAATCTTCTTGAGTTTGAATGTTCTTTATAATTTCACTTGTACGTTTTAACATTTTTACAGTTATTCCTTTGATATTATCGAATGTTGCTTTTTATCTCTCAAAAGCCATCTCTTCTGGTTTGTGCTAGCTTTCTTTCATACCTTTCTTTGGAGGATATTTTTAGTTAACAATTAGTATTACGTTGCAATGTGGGAAATGTAGGTTCCCACTATAGTTTCGCATGTCCACCATCAAGTGTTTCATGTGATTTCAGTCTTAGCAATGTGCAAGACTATCACTGCCTTGTGTCAGTCAAAATGTTTATGTAATAAAAGACCAAGAACTTTCACTAGCATTATTACCTCAAATTAAAAATCTTTTGAGAGAATAGATACTTCAGCGACATGCGATCAATGAAAAGATGGAACCCTTCTCCTAGAAAGCAGTATCTTCATTTTCAGTGTAAATGTGATTGTCGTCGACTCTAGACAATGAAATGTTAATCCTCCCAAATGATGGCTCCAACTGTCCACTCATGTTTGTCATGATTGTTTCTTTCTTTGTAAGTAAAATTTGTAATTTTATGCCACATGCATCGGTTTAGATAAAATGGGTAACATATGTGTACTTATCAATCATCACTTTGATGAGCGCTTGGTCGTACTTAACGTCTTAAGAGAAGTTTTAATCTTTTCTATCATTATGTCAATGGTGCAACAACCTTGAAGAAATATGTGTAAAATCATCCATCCTTACCGAACAAACTTCTCGGTTCACTTGCAACTTAACTTTTCCAATGTTGAAATGCAACTATTGGCAGTGCATTGGATCACATATATGGCTAATTTAAGATAATATGGGATGTATGCAACAAATGTGCAAGGAGTATTCACTCTGCGTAAGAAGAACGAGCCCTTCAGGACCCCTAAAGCAGAAGATTTTCAAAGGAATATTCACTAATAACAGTACCAAGAGTTCCGTTTAGGGTTGCTTTCGACGGACTCAAAAGCTTTGCAAGGAGTCCTGATCAGAAAATTATCAAAAACATGAGTTACGAATTTTTAAAGCCATTTTATCATGCCTTCAAATCCGCCTCCGCATAAGCACTAGGGCGAAGGCTTTAAAGCGGAAGACGGGGCCATCCACATCTATAAATACAACTATAGGTGTTTAGAATCAGGACATATTTTCTTATTTTCTCACTTGTCTATTAATTTCTGAGTTGTAAACCTTATATCAGCAATCAGTTTGGAGATTATGAGAAATAATTTCAAGTTTTCTTACTATTCAAAGTTATTAATAAAGAAGAATTTATCATCAGTTAAGGTACTATAAAGGTAATTGTCAAGTTATTATTATATTTTAACTTTGCAGGTTTGAACTTTGGATGCTGCGAAAGGGATCAACTAGTGAAGTAACTAACTGTAGGCACAACTAAATGGGTCTAATGAATAGAATGTTATAACTGAAATTCGTCCGAAGAGACCCAGTTTCGAGATTATCTGAGACCTGAAACTCATCGAAGGTTATCCAGGATATTCGAAACCTTTAAACTTGCCCGATACCCTCCTAATAATAAATTCGATTGGTGATGTTAACCCCTACGAAAGAGTATGATTGTTGTATGGGGACCAGGTGCCCCAAGTTTTGACCAAAAGCCATTTGTAAAGGCAATGAGTCTAGGTTACATCATCAGAAGCCTTATAAGCATACTAGTTAAAGCGCTAAGGCGCAAGGATTGAGCCTGAGGCTTTTTTGAGCCTTGGGCTTTTTCGTGTGCCTTTTATATGAGTTTGATCTGCTATTTTATTAACTACAAATTACTTTTTAAACCATATTTATGATTCATTCAATTATTTACATATTCTATTAATAAGATCTAAATTTTAAACCATATTTTATAATTTGTTGAACAATCAAATTTTTTATTTTAACTATTTATAAATAAAATTTTGAACTTGGCCAATAAAAGCGCCTCAAACTGCAAAAAGGCGCGACCCTTGAGCCTTGGGCTTTTTTGCGTTTAGGCGTGCCTGGGCGCGTGCCTTTATAACTATGCTTATAAGTGACCCTGACATACACAAACAATCATCCTAGCTAGGTGAAGGCTTGCATTTGATAACTTTAAGAGAGTTCAGTTGAGAACTGCTCTTCAACAGCTATAAGTTTAAGAGAATAAGATTATCTAATAACAACGAAAGACTCTCATCAAAACCATCAAGATTAAACCGACAAAAAATTAGATTGCTTTCACAGAACCTTCAAAATTAAGGAAATTTCAACGCAAAGGCTTCAAATATCTAAGTATTATCTTTGTTTCAACAAAGACAAACTTGAAGGAAGTATCAGATGCTAGCAACAGAATTCAAAGGAACTTTTGACATTGGAAATTCATCTAAAACTACCTGACCAGAACTATATGACTTTAATGGATACTTCAAATTTCTCTTAAATCGAAAGGTGCAGTTCAAGTAAATTCGACTTAATTAAGGTTTTAACAAGGAATTCACTGTTCTGGGATGTTAACTATTTCACTGCTCATGGTTTTGGTATATGAATCACAAACTTTCATGCGTTTTTGTCCAACACCATCTCTTCGGATATATCCTAATCCCTCAAGTCTCTTCTACTACTTCCTATCAATTACTTTTGGTCGACCTGTACCTCTTTTTTAGCATCTGATGCGGCCTATAATTCCAACATGCACAGATGCCTTGAGAGTCCTCCATCGGAGATGTCCAGATAATCGACGAGCTTCTTTTTAGTTGGTGCTGCTTCAGGTTTGTCACGTATATCGTCTTAAGCGGTGTAATAAACTTAATATATTGAATTTTCTCTTCAATTGATGCTACTTTAATTGGTGTTGTCCAGACCATTTTAAGCGATGTAATATACTTAATATACAAAAATATTATTAGTCTGTTTTCCATTAATGCGACTGTCTAGACATAATATTGCTCCGTGGGGGACATCTTGGCATCTGTTTTAGCAGCTTATGTTTTGTTAGATTATTGCTGTGATATTTAATGATTGTTGCTTACAGGAATGAACCATGTTAAGGGTGAAGGATAATTTTGTCAAACAATTGAATATGCTAAATGAACTTTCTATCCGGAGATTAATTAAACATCCAACAGTCAGCATTAAAGATTTCAAGCAAAGACAACTTAAAAGCTGTACTTTAGAATTAACGACTTATGTTTATAAATTTTATTGTTCATCTTTTTGACTTACGTGTTGACCATTACTTCATCTGATAGGAACATGGTGATATAAACTCGTGGAGGGAACTTTTTGATGTAGTGATTGCTCATGCTAACAAGCCGAGTTTCTACACTTCAGAGCACCCATTCGGGTTTTCTCCAAATTTGGATAGAATGCTTGTTGTCCCATGTATTTCTATTGTGATTTAATTAATATGTATGATTTCAATTTTTTTTAATTATTCTTTTCACCATGGATTATGGGTAGATAATTTAATCTTTGTTGACTAAACAAAATCTTGTTTCTTGACATTTTAATTAATATATGCAATTCTAATTTCACGCCTTGTTATTTTTGCTGTTTTTGGTAGGTGTTATGACACGCAGAAAGATACTTTAGCTTTTACCGCTGTTGACAAGTTCCTTCCAAGTGAAGTCTACTATCATGGTTGTCTGAAATCTTTTCTGGAAATCACAAAATGGAAGGGTCCGGAGGTATCATTTGACAATTTTAGTACATATGACCAGACTATATCATTTAATTTAAGTTGAATCTGTCAGCAATCATTATGCTTTCCAAAAAAAACATTGGCTTATTAGTGTCAGTGAGATTTGATTCCATGACCTCTAGATGGGCAATCTGGAAACTTATGTGTTGTCCAACTATAATGTAGGAGAATACATACATCTCTAGTGGCCAATCCTTTTGGTTCATTTATTTAATAATTTTTAGATTGAATTTTGGTCAGTTGAGCCTAACACTCCAATTATTCAATTCAAAGAGTAAAACATAGAGAATATCAAGTTATAGTCAAAGAAATATGTGAAAGCAGTAACAAAGACATGATTTTTATAGTGGTTCGACAAACTCTGGTCTGCATTCACTTTACGTAATCTTTGCATATACTGTTGAATACAAGTATAGTTGGTTTTATGTAAGAAAGCAGAGGGTAGAAGATGATGTTGTCTCTAAGGAATGACATAGCTTCTGCGTAGAGAAAAGAAGATCCAAGGAGAAAAACCCCTTTTTGAGGCCTTGGTGGTCTATTTACTGAGAAGACGAAAGCAGATCGATTCAGAAAGTCATAAAGAGGTCCATTAAGACGAGATGACCCAATCCAATAAGTGGGTCCCGAATCACCTCACTCATGAGGGGTCAATACCGACCCCTGTGAGGAGGAGGGGTCAGTACCGTCCCAGGGTAGGTCCCCCCTTTACTTTGTCTTCATTCTTATGTGTTTGGTTTTGTGATTCGACCTTCGGAACTTGAGCTGTTGACGTGGTTTTGAGTTATTTTCTAAACCCTGAAATCTTGTGTCTTGAAGTAGTACCGATCCTTAGATAAAATCCTAGTTTTGTTTATGTACTTCAAAGTCATACCGATCTTGGATTTTAGTCAAAATTTGAGCTTCAGTTCTACCAATTCCAAAATGATATTTATGTGAATCCAACTGCTCGCAGCTTCATATATGAATCCACACACGGTTCTTGAGCGATCTGAATATCAATATCCAAATAATCCAAGCTAGAAATCTAAAATCCAAAGTTGTTCCTAGCTGAAATCCAAATCCATAGTCTTTTCGGGCATAGTCTACGTGTGTATAATCCAATACTGCCAGATCTGATCAAGCGATTCCATTTTTGAAACGGTCCAACTATTACCAAGTACAATCCGTACTTAATGACGGATATGACAACCTTGCGAAGTCCTGACAAAACGACCCGATTCATCCCAAACACAATTCATACTTGAGAACCGATCTGAGGGCCTTGCCAAGTCCAGACAAAGTGGTCCAAACCTTCCCAAACACAATCCGTAATTGAGAATCAGTTATTAAAGTTAAAATATAGTTTTCAATTGCATACTTCTCAAGCATAATCCATACAAACGAAGCCATTTTATTTTAGTTCTAAAATTTATGAAACCCGAAAAGAAAACTAACTATTCATCGTCAGCAAAGAGCATGTCTAAGGACTAAGTCCTAATCTCGTACTTGGGTATGTCAACTTAGCTTTTTTTCATTACAAATTATTAAGTGAAAGTTGAATGGTTCACCATCAGCAAAGAGCATGTCTGGGGACTATGATCCAACCCGTACATGGATGGATCGACTTAGCCGTCCAAAATTCAAATTTTAGTTAGTGATTATCCCTCACTAGTTAGGTCTTGGCTCGCTTCTGTTCCAAACGGTGGGGGGCCGCTCTTGTTATATTTCGAATGTATTGCGTCAGTTGTCTGCTTCTGACACATTTCTCATTATATCCTTGAGATGCTGACACTCATTTTTATCATGATCATTAAAGTCATGAAACAAACAGTGCTTCTCTGAATTTCTTTCCTTCTTCATAGGTTTCCTTTTAGCCAGTTTCCTGCAGATCCGGGGTCTCCCGATTAATCCTTTCCAAAGATGCATTAAGATCCATGCACGAAGAGAATTTTGGTTCTCTCCATTGCCTATTCTGCCGATCAAATCCGTCATTAGCCTTCCTCTTACACTTATCCTTACCAAATCCAGACTCTCCTGCGCTTTTAACAACATTAACATCAAGAGCCTCTCTATCTGCTCTTGCACCCTTTTGCGTAAGAAATTGACTTGCCTCAAAATAAAACTCACTGAGATCCGTCGGCGGATCCGTTTCCAATGTAACCTTAAAGTCCGAACCATCCAATACACCTGAAACTGCAGTCATTGAAACAGTCATACTGCTCACAGTTAGTACATCGAAAACAATAAATGGAAAATTTTAGCTCAACATAAAACCGTTTCAATGCTACTGCTTATAAAATTACATAGAATATGAAATTATGATGATAAAAATGGTATTCAGCAACTGATATTCATTTATATGTACACATAATATAAATATATCACCATAGTAAGTAGTAAATATAAATCTTGCATGCGAATGGAATTCATAATTTTCGGGTATCCAGCGACAATACAGCCTTTGGTTATATGGGATGCTATGTTTTGAATCCCTATGTGAATTAACACGATTATATTTTCGTTTTATTATATGGGAAATTGTATGAAAATCAACTTGTTCTCATGAATATATCTTACTTATGACTAATGACCAGCAGGTATATTTTTAAACCCAGAAAATAAAACATAGATAGGATGTTCTGGAGGAGTAAAAGCTAAAAATATTTGGGCCATAAATTTTCGTTGTACTATCCCTTGGAAAAAAGGTAAATGTATATAAAATCTCCAATCATACTTACCATCATTTAAAAAATAATAATAACAATACTCCCTGCCATATTTGAATCCTGTCCAACGTTGTGTGCAGTATGCCCTTGAACATTCCTGATGACTTTCTGTCCTGTAGGAATAAGCTTAGTTGTTTGACACCATCGAGGGAAAAGACGTAGATTAAATGAATGAAAGCTCGCATAATAGTTTTTAGCATTTGAACTGGCAACTAAAATACAGTTTCATCTACGATTGGCAGCTGGGAATTTTGAAAAATAACATTCTCCATTTAACCTGTTATGGTTGTATAAGTGGATGACAATTTGGAAAATGAAAAGTCGCGGTTACAACCCAGATTACTAGTGTTGTCATTAATGCTCATCGGCTGATTCTACTGGACCTTGAAACAACCAATCATGTCAATTAGCGGAATGCCTAACTCAGAGAAAAAAAATAAACTTGTTTGAGCTATGGATATTTGATTGGAATCGTGTGGAGGTTCCAATTACGCTCTATGTCGAAATGGTGAAGCCATCTTTGTTATAATAGTCATGTGTAAAAAATTACCTGCATATTTTCTAGTAGCTATAACATTCCAGTTCTGTAGAAATCACATCAGCTAGAAGAATCAAGACATTGATAATTATGCAATTGTGGGTGTTTGTTACTTTGTTGTTGTAATATTAGTGAATGTGTTTGGAAACCATGAGCAGTTTCCAGGTCCTTTCATATATTGTCATCTTGTTACTGGACATGTGCTCAAAGTCTATAGTTAGATAAGACCGACCGCCTTGTGTTATCCTGGAAATGATGGAAACTGGAAACTGATCTTGCATTAGTTTCACACAGCTACAAATATCATATACTGGCTAAAATATTAACACGTAACAATCATTAGTGTGGCTTAGCAGATTGCAAATATTCCATTAATTTGAAGCTGTTTGCTTTTGAATTTCATCTAATTATATGACATGAAATTTTGTCATTTACTGGCGTTCATAGCAATGTGAAGGAGTGAACTAAATATCATGATGGTTATCATAAATTATTCCCTCTGGATGTATCATGTGCATATTTTGTAAATAGTGTTATCCACGTATTAACTGCAATTTTGGAACTATCTTTATCTTTTGAATAAGGAACCCATATATTTTTCAGCTTCATGCAAATCAAAATAACCAGTGGGTGTGTCAGCCTATGATTTTAGATAGGGCATAGTTTGCATTTCATGGAATATAACTACTATGAGCAACATAAAGTGGATAATAAGATTGAGGATGGATCAAGCCAAGGGAGGGCAAACTAGTGGATTCGGGACTTGGATTTGGGTATGACCTAAATTGATAAAGTAAATTTTGTAGTAAAAAGTTGCAATTCCTGGCAGGGCCATGGTCTCATCTGGATAATAATTAGCCCTGACCTTGATAATAACTGAATATTATTTGACACTCCAGGGAAAGAACTGAAATCACTGTCTTAGTGGTTTAGCGTTTTAACTTTGGTGTGAGAGGCTATATAAGTTTGAAGCTTGCTTAGCGTGATTCGAACTTGTATTAATATATGGTATGTTATATACCATCAGGCTTGTAGCACTAACTGTGTACTACCATGAAAAAAAGAGCTGAGATCAAATATAACTGAAACTGGGTAAATTGGTCTCTTTTGCAATCAATATCCTAAAATTCTTCCTCATTCTTGTGCTATATACTTGGCTGTGAGATCTGATACAATTCTTTCCTCGTACCAACTTAGATTTTTGGATGTATAGGTGATATATTTTGGTGACCATTTATTTAGTGATCTAAGAGGACCTTCAAAAGCAGGTTGGCGGACAGCTGCTATCATTCATGAACTTGAGGTATGACTCCATCTTCTGCACCATCTTAATATTAATAAAATCTATCATATCAAAATTTTGGAAAGTTGGGTTGCCCGTATTTTATGTTATTGATACCATCGATCCGCAATTTCTCACTGCTTTTTTTTTTTTTTTCTCTTATTGTAGAGTGAGATACATATTCAAAATAGTGAAGCGTACCGGTTTCAACAGGTAGAAGATGCTAATGCATGCACATTTTCAGATTTTATGTTGTTGAGTCAAGCAATTAGTGAAATGTTTCACAGTTGTTTCATTCTTTCTTCTAATAAGTGAAATGTTTTTTTTTTCAAAACTGGCTAGCCTTGTTAATGTTTAGTATTTTCTTGTCCTTAATTTCTCACTACCAAATTCCCTCCTTCCTCCTGATAACAGTTCTTATACTTCTATGTGTAATATACTTGTCAAATACTGACCGTAGTTTATGGTATTTTTGGACAACAACAAATGTTTTTACATTCATTGCTTTGCCTTCCTCTGCATTTATAACTAATTAATAAAATAACCATCGTAGGAAGCTAAACAAAATGAAAAAAAGGAGCATACTAAAAGATTCACACACTAAAGTGTCTAACATGGTAATGCGATGACAATTTAGCCTATGAAATATGCAATATATCCAGTAGAAGAGTTTTCTTTTTAGGACAAATTTTAGAAATTTGTTTCAAGAAAGACTTATTGCAGCCATATGCTTCAATTCAAACTCATTACAAAAGTAAACTGGGTTTTATCTGGTCAACAATTTATTTTGCACATTCTAAGAGTGCAAGCACAAAACGTGGCACGGTGAAAACCAGATTTATTTTTGAAATAAGTTTGAAACGAAATTTATAACTGGAATAGATTCCTTTCTTTTTGGACCGTGGCACTAAAACTTTTCCGGGTAGATTCGTTAGAGGTATTAAACAATAATTTTTGTTTTCTTTACTTTTCTGCAGGCAATAAAAAATGGTAGTTAGAATATAGTACTTCACGTTCACTATAGGTTATGCAATTTTTATCGACCCTAAAAATAACAAAATAAAATCAATATATATGATGTTCACAGAAAATATACATGTGAATCTGCTTTGCTTAACGGTAATTTATATATTCAGGTAGTTTTTTTGATAAATAGTTACCAATTGCTAAAAGTTCATTTGCAAATTAATACCAAAAGTCATCTTTCTACTGACAGGCAAAATTCCACATAATTCAAGAGCTGCTTGGCAAATTCCACTCTACAGTAGCCAATAGTAAAAAAGGACTGGCATACGATACTTTATTAGATGAGCTGAATGATGAAAGACAGGAATGTCGTTGCAAGATGAGAACAATGTTCAATAGTTCATTTGGTGCTACTTTTCTCACAGATACAGGTCAAGAATCGTCCTTTGCTTATCATATACATCAATATGCAGATGTATATACAAGTAAGCCAGAAAATTTTCTGTTGTACCCTCCCGACGCATGGCTCCATGTTCCTTATGACGTCAAGATAATGCCTCACCATGTCAAGGTTAGTGGTTAACTTCCAGAAAGTATGATTTTGCCACATAGATTGCTGATATAGTACCAACGAGCGATATCAAAAATATCAAATCTTGGGAATTGAGTCACGTTAGCAATCGAGTTTCTTCAAATCAGGACGATAGGAGCTGGAGCCTTATGCATCGAATTGCTTTAATTGTACAAGTCTTCTATGAGCTTGGTTTTACGCATTGTCGGATTCAGATTCTTTTTTCCCTCTTTCTTGGGAATTGAATCATGTTACCGATCAAATTTCTTCAAATTAGGACGTCAGGAGCGGGAGCCTTATGCATTGGTTTGCTTTAATTGTACAAATCCTAGGGGAACTTATTTTTCCCCTTTTTTCGTGCTTGGTATCAACCAATTTTCGTAAACACTCTTTCCCGTAATGTTTGTAAGAATGCTTACATCGGAGACCCTACGCAAGCGCACATGGTAGAAAATGATGATGATAACTCAACTCAATTAAAATTGCAGTTAAGGAAAAAGTCATTCGACTCATGCCGTAACAAAAAAATATCCATAATGCAAATTTTATTGTTTTCTAGACCCAATAAAGTTAAAACAAGTGAACATAAACCTCTATTTTAAGATGAAGAAGCCCAAATTTCAAAATCATGTTCGACTTCGAAATACAAAATATTATTGGGGAAAAAGGATCAATTGCTTTTACTTTTATTTGACAATCCTGATAGAGCAGAAATCCAGCATAAGACATATATAATCATTAAAACGTGAATCATCTTAAATCAAGGTAATTAAGGTGCAAAAATGCACCAAGCTTTTTTGCACCTTAAGCCTTTTAGTGAATCTTTTGTACAACCTTGTACTTCTATATATATATAAAAAATCTGCACTATGAATTAGTTTTAAATTTTATAATTTTAGTGTTGAAACATGTTTGTAAATAATCTTTTTACAAATAAGAAAGTACTAGCTACTGATGTCACAAATGATAAGCATGACCAAACGAAGTCATATTCAAGTCTACATACCAGAACATAAAAGTTACAACTTATAACAAAAAAGCTAGAAATAATATAGGTTTTAAAAGTTCAAGTGTTCAACGCAACACTTGAAAGATTCAACTTCTAATCGCTAATATCCAACTGTAATATAACTAGACTTTAAATTCAAGCTAAGATTAAAATTAGTGGAAATTAGGAAGACATCTTGATTTTCAAAGTTAATTCAATATGGCTTCCTGGGGAAGTTTATATTTGAATCGTGCTCCTGTTTTACTGTAGCAACACACTTCCGTGTTTTTTTGCGTTGTATAAAAATAAAAAAAATTGTAAATATTCATGGAAGGTTTCTGCAGAAAAGATCTGTTGAAATATCAGTATTTTTTATGGATAAAGGCAAAAATTTCTGCAATTATTCACACGGTGCACTGCATACGTTGAAAGATGGAAGAATGGTTGCGGCAATGTTTACAATTATTATAAATAGTTGTAGATATATCTGCAACTGTTTTACAGTGTAGTGTAAAATTATGTTATTAAATGGAAAAATTGCAGATATGTCCGCAAATTTTGCAAATAGTTGTATCTTTTGCAGCAATTTACTAGAGATGAAATATCTATTTTTATCGTTTTTCTTATGATTTTTCTGCAATATTTGAATAGATGTAGACTTTGAGTTTGAAAATTGCACACAAATCAGCAAAAATTGAATGAAAGTTTGCAAACTTTTTGATATAATTGTTGCGATGTCTTTTTTCGGAAAATTGCCAGAATTAGCTGGTAAATGCGTATTTTCTTTTGTTTTTGAATCATTTTTTTGTAGTTTTTTTGCATGAATATGATGATGATTATGTGTTGAATTAAATTTTGAAGTTACATAAATTTTTACGTTGTTGTTGTTTTTTTTTTTTTTGATGATTTTCGAAAAATAGAGAACTAGTTTATAAAGTTTTGAGACAGTGAGATTTTATTTATTTATTTTGAAACTTAAACTGGACCTAAGCCAGACTGTCCCTTAAAATTAAGTTAATATGGATTAAACTTTAAATTAGAATCAAATTAAGATTAACAAAACTTTAAATTGAAATTAAGTTTAATTAAGTGAAAAGTTTATTTAGACCCAAAACGGTGACACGAAATTAAATACAAACAATCTCAACCTTGAATCTCTCCTTGAGTTTCACTCCCCCCCACCCCCCCACCCCCCCCCCCCCCAAAACAGAATTACTACTATGATAAAAAAACATTTGTTGACAAATTCAACACAAGAGGCATAAATTTAGGAGGGGCCACTCAACAAATTACTATACTACCCTTTGAGTTTCACCAGTTCCCCCTCAAATACACTATTTAGGCACTTTGACAAAAGATAGTTTTTGTCATAGTACTATTCTTTGAATTTCACTAATTCCCCCTCAAATTAAACACAAACAATCTCAACCATTGGATCTTCCCCTGAATTCCACTCACAAAAAAAAGAGATGCTACTCTGACAAAAAAACATTTTTTGTCAAATTCAACACCAGAGACATAAATTTAGGAGGACCACACAACAGATTACTATACTACCCTTTGAATTTCAACAATTCCCCCTCAAATACACTATTTAGGCATTTTGACAAAAGATAGTTTTTGTCATAGTAGCAAAACTTAAAAAAAAAAGGACAAATGAATCCAACAGTTCACAATTTGTGTTTTTAATCTTGTGTTTATTTCGTGTCTCAATAGCTGCTCCTTTTAACTAATCTTTTGAATTCAAATTAGCTAAATTTGGAATTAAAATTAAATAAACATTAATTAGTCTTTAAATTAAAATTTGGCATTAATTAAACTCCCAATTAAAATTAACCGAAATTTAAAGTCAACTTAAATTAACTAAAATTAATATTGAACTAAATTGACATCGACTTTGAATTTATATTAACTAAATTATATCTAAAATTGAAGTTCAAATTAAACTAGTACTTTTAATCACTAAATTAAAACAATTAATTTAAAATTTTACTCTTAGCTTGCCTTTTTTAAACTTACTTTTAGGCACTAATTAAGTTTGAAGTTTTAATTTAGATTTTACTTGGTTAAATACATTAAAAAAACAATATCTGAGCGAGAAGACCAGGATGGAGATGATGACGATGTTAGGTAGGAGTTTGCAAAGGTAGCGACGAAGGCGTGGAGCTCGATTTGTGATAGAGTTGTTTTTTTTAACTATTTGAAGTTAAATTCTCTTAAATTTCGACTTTACAAGAACAAGTTTGAAATAATTGGGTTGAAGAAAATACTCATTTTCCAATCTACGAATCAAACCCTAGTTGAGGCACATATTTAAGTGTCGTAGGGCTTTGCCACCTTGGTTAAAGGCACGATTTTTTGACGTCTTGAATAACAAAGAAGTGCGTGAATGTCCAAAAAGCCGCACAACTACTGCACCTGAGCCTTTTTGCGCCTTAAGCGGCGCTTTGGAAATAATTTGCAATTTTCTATTTATATCCAACTTTAAAAATCTTGCTTCGAAGTAGTTGTATTTTCTACGCTTTTAACATACTGAGAACCTCACTTGCTAGTGGTAATGCTATTTTATAAAGGACAAATTTTCGAAATAGGCTTGTTTTTAAAACTAATAGTAGATTTACATTAGTTTTGAAACTATTTGTAAAAATAGGCTTGTTTTTGCCATCTCAGCGCTGAGGTTGCCAGTGGTTGAAGAAAAAAAATACACGACGGCGCACTTCACAAATGCGCATTTGTAAATTTTCATGGGCGCACCTTGCAGCTGCGCCCATACCTGGGAAAGGCAAAAGCAAAGAAGACGTTGTTAGGAAGAGCAGAAAATATAGAGCAAGCGTCCTCCTTTCTTCCCATCTTTGTTTCCTCCCCATGTTCTAACTCATTTAGAGAGATACCGCGCTTTCCATTCTTCACCCCTTCTCATACCATTCACATGAAATGAATATATAAGAAAATCTAAATCATAAAAAAATAATTCATAAAAACCAATACCTTTGAGTTAACTGTGGCAAGAGCTTTGATTCTATATGAGGCAGGTGGCTTGCAGTCAAGTTCCTGGCGACCGAGTATTTTGGGGGAGATTTAGGGTTGGCTTCAACATGTGTTATAAATGGTGATAGGGTAATGATGGTTGCAGTGGGCTTGTTGGAGTAGGAACGGTCATCTCTGGGGAAGCCTATGTTGAAATAGGGCTCTTAGAATCTGATTATCGAACATCATCTGAAAGAGTTTCATGATAGATTTAATCTGCCACTAAAGATTAGCCCACCTCTCATGCTGATCTCATGGCTGACCACCACTAAACTACAGTGTCCAGTCTTCCCTTCACCTCAAACCCTTCATACGCCGAATTGATAAATCAAACTGTTTTTTTTTCTTTTCTTTTTTGGTCTAATGTGATTTTATACTGTCAATGTTGACGTCTAATGGACTGTCCGTTGTATTTTTTCTGGGCATAGGGAAGGAGCAGGTACACGGGAGAAGAAGCGTGGGTTAAGGGGCATTGGGAATTGGGGCATGGGTCAAGAAGCGTATTTTTTATAAGGCGCATTTATCAACTACGCCCTTGTATTTTTTAAGGGCGCACTTGTCAATTGCACGCCGTGTATTTTTTTTTAAACACTGGTCACCTTAGCGCTGATGTGACCAAAATAAGCATATTCTTGCAAATAGTTTTAAAACTAGCCTAAACCTGCTATTTCAAGTCTATTTTGAAAATTTGTCCTTTTATAAATAGCAAATATACTATTGGGATGATATTGCAAAATGTTTGGTGAGACTGTAGGCAAGTGTTATTGGAGTGCAACTACCGTTCCTTCTTGAAAATGTTGTTAAATGTGGCCTTAATGGCCGCAAATTATTTGAGTAGAGTCCATGTTGAATGTTGCCTTAACAGTCGTAAATTATTTGAGCAAAATCCCTGTAGATTCAATCTTGCTTCACTTCATTTTTTAATACATCTACTTTCGTTCTTAATTACCTATTTATTTTTGTTTATATTCTTTTGGAAATACTAACAAGTGAAATATCGCAGGTTCCTTCAAGTCTGTTTAAGACCTAGTATTGTTGGATTGCTGTGTCGGTTCTGGAAGATCCTTAAACTCTTTTCAGGCAGCTTTACATTATAAATTTTAATAAATATGGGAGGTATGCACATGGGTTTGTTTATGCATCAAGGTGCATAAATCATAGTAGTTAGGGGTCAAGAGATAGATACTCTATGTTTTTTTTTTTTTTTTTTTTTTTTTTTTTTTTTTTTTTATCATTATCCTTTTCTATTTAATTTCCATTTATATCTCTCTTATGTGTACGTGCTTAGCCTACAACATTGTGTTGTGAATGGCCAAAATTTATGTAGATTTCGTTTTGTTTGTTTATTCTTTAGTTCAAGCTTAATTTTGTTTTATTTTGTAAAATGAATGAAATGTCAATAAAGCTTTATGTCTCATTTGTCAAGGACCTCGTTTCAAAAAAATACATTGTCCATGGGCTTTATGGGGTTAACTAGTAAAAGTATTTGTAAGTGATGTTAAAACCCTATTGCATTTTGAAAAAAAATTGTGTTTTTATTATGATTTTGTAGAGCCACAATTACTTAGGTATGTACATGTCTTTGGAAAAGCCAAAGGGTCAATGTATCATGTTTTACTATGACTGCTTGAGATGCGGTTGGATGATATCCTTTTTGGATTGGGTATGGCTTCGACCATTCTTGGATGAACCTTGGTTGCCAATAATATAGGTGATTGTTATTTGTACATTTCATAGAAATATTTGAATATGTGCTATATATGTTATTTTAATTTTGATGTTCATTTTTGCTGATGATATAAACTAGTTTGGATATTTTATCATGAAACGTAAATGTAATGGATTTAGGCGGAAGCATTTAGGCATGGTACAAGTAAAATATTTTGATGTTTATATTGCAGCTGCGTAGATTGTGTACACCCACGATTGGTTGACAAATGAGTCGACAAAGACTAGAGATGGAGGTCGATGAAAAAAAGGTACGCCTTTCTCAAAAACGTGATTTGTCTCTCGTATTCCGGTTCCATCTCGTTTGAGCTTTCATTCCTTTCCATTGCCCATCCACACTTGCACCCTACTTCTCATTGAAACGACTCAAACTCGCCCTTACGGGAAAGCCCAGATTGTGTTGAGAACACAAATCAGAACCCAAACAGAAGAAATTTTCATTGTTTATTACAACAATTTACATCAGAGTACAAAATTATACGGAATATGAATAAATAATGTACATTGGAAAATATCAGAGATTCAAATTACAAAGCAGCGGAAAAATAATACATAACACAACTGAAAGAAATACGCGGATACAGAACTTTTCGAATATAGCTCCAGCTATAAATCAGGATTCTGTGAATATAATATCTGCAAAAACCGAACTACTAGCTGTCCGTGTGGAAAATAGGGGCACTCAGAGTTTAGTTTAAAACAATAAACTCCAGGTCAGTCATGTGACTGGTGTGAGAACTAAAACATATTTGGTATTGGTTGTTCCCATGTTGGGTGTTGGCACAATAACATACTAAACTTTGGCACAATAACAGACAGGGTTCCCCACTACATCTGTTTGTGATGAAACGAATTTTATTGGATCCGGAACGTCAAAAGGTAGCGTGCTACAAATTTTGGGGCCAAATGGAGTCAATATGTGAGCGTACGGAATTTAATTGTAAATCGACAAACAATTTGAATTATAAAATATCGTCGTTTTTCAAACAGAGTCGGATTTCGACCAAACGAGTTTTATTGGATCTCGTTTTCCAAACAATCTAAATCCATGAATCAATCCAAGAAATCATTAACTACAAACCGATCTGGTTTATCAACGGTGGTGATTATCTCACTAACACTGTACACGTCGGAATCTCGTCAAAACTGTGCTGCGTTTGAAGGGAATTTGGGAGAGTTTTGCTTGATCAAATGGGTCAGCGTTTCGCGCGAGCATAAAGGAAGTTATGGCGCGGGAGATGGCGTACTCTGATCACATTCCGGTCGAGCCAAGGTGGTGCGGCGGTGAGGTTTCTTCGTGCTGATGGGTTCTGTAACATGGCTGAGCTCGTGACGAACGAGAAGCAGTAGTATGTACGAAAGAGAGAGAAATTATTCGGCCTGTATATCCTGAAATGTAATTAACACCTATAATTGATATTAATAAGTTAATTAAGGAAATTAGTTCATAAAATCATATTAAATGAAAACAAGAATGTTGTTGCAGGTGGTTAGCTGTACAAGAATGAACGAAGAAGAGCGTCGGCCGTATAATCTTAACCAAGTAATTAGATTAATAAGATTAAAGAATTTATTAGTTACTCAAAATAATATACTAAATCGTGTATATCATTTTCCTGGACATAATGAAGCTGCCGGGGTGTCAAGGAAAGATGCGTGGGTAAAGAAAGGAACGTCCGACCAATATTGTATTTACCCAATGTAATTATAAACACAATTGGTTAATTAAATATAAAATTTGGACTTAACCATCTTAAATCATTTATATATTGAAATGTGAAAATGTTTAGGCATGTTTTTGGTGCTGAAACGTGACTGAACACGCACATGATGGGGAACAGAACATTTGTATGATTGGCCTATTTTAACACTAGTGAAAAGTAAATAGCTTAATTTATAATTAATCAAGGGTTAATTTATTTAATTAAATCATATGGTAAAACTTGTATAACTTATGCCATGAACATAATCTGACCAAACGAAGTGCACTGGAAATGCGGTAATGAGCATTACATTTTGGAACTGTTCTGGACAGAAATGGACGGAATTTAAATCAACTGGATTTTTAATTAAATTAAACACTTGTTTAATTTAATTAAAACCAACTGTTTAAAATAACGGAATCGAATCAAGGTGAGTTAAACTTTATATTCTTCCCACTTATAAGTCGGGTTTTTATTTTTTGTGCTATGGTTGCTATAATGGTTGACTGTTTCTTAACTTTATATTCATATGTTGATTAAACCGATGAAATTAAACGTTGTTTAATTTCAGTGAAACCAAATCATTATTTTAACGGTTGGATCCAATGGAGGTAACTTACCTTGTAGGTCACGTTTATTAAATAAACGTGTTTAATTGTTTTGTTAATTGGTTGATGTTAAATGATCATTATTTACTGTTATAGAAATTATCAGTTAAATTGAATTTAATGAATTTATGTGAGATAATCTATTTTGATGTAGGGAAGAACATGTTGGAGAGATCCAACTGGATTCCTCAAATATATTAGATATTATTTATTTTCATATTATCATTATATGAACTGTTCTGATTGGATGATTGATTTGGTTGTCGACCGTTGAACTGAAATTCAACTTTTGTTTTGTTATAACCGATGGGCGGTATTGGTTGAGTATTTGGCAGTATATGGCCTATAAATCAATCGTTTTCTAAATATTGATTTACCGTCAAGTAAATCAATAGAAGTGAAGTTATAAAATTTATTTATAACTGAAGATAGATGTTTAAATCTATTATTTTGAATAAAGATTTATTAAAAAGGTAATAAATATTTATTATTTAAGTTATAGATAATAATTAACTGATTTTATAAAGTAAATTCTTAGGTTAAGAAAATTTATAAGCAAATGAGCGAAAAATTTACCTAACGGTTAAGATTTGAATAATTGTTTTTAAGAAACAATTAAATGGAATTATTTAAATTAATTAATTTAAAGCGAGAATTAATTAGAATCGGTTAACGAGACAAGCGTGTTTTGAGTTGACTAAGTCAGCCGTTTTAACTGAGAATAATGATTAAATTAGCGATTTGAATTAATCCAATGAAATGGTTTAGCGAATATTTGTTTAATTTTAATAGGATTTCAAAAAGGAGTCTACTATTTAATTTAGTTAATTAAGAAGTTAACTACTGCTATTGTAGTCAATGATTGAAGTAAATTATTATTTTAATTAATAATAATTTAGGAGATTACTTTTTAATTGAAATTCATTTAAAAAGTAAATCGAATTTGAGATGCAATCTAATTGAATTATGAAAGGAGTTATGAACGGTTTTATATTAAACCCGAGTTTTGGTAACAAAGTTATAAAAGGAAGTTTAAGCTAATATGATAGCTTAAAATAAATGTTTACTTAAATTTTGAATTAAGTAAAGGAAATAAAGAAAAAAGGGGTTTTATATTAAACCTGAGTTTTGTAACTAAAGTTTATAAAGAGAGATGTGAAGTTAAAGCTTTAATTTTAAATTAACGTTACTAAATAGGGGAACTGAGAGAAACGAATGGGATCGAAATGAGATTTTCAGAAAGGAGAGATTTAAAAGGGGTTTGTGATTGAATCTGGTAAAAGATTTAGCAATGGGATTTGGTAATAATAACTCGAGTTATAAAATGAATTCTTTGAAGAAGTTAAGGTTAAGAAGTGATTTTATTTAGAAATTACTTAATCAACATATTAAGTAATGATAGGTTATTTTAAAAAGAGATATTTCCAAAAGTTAAAAGGTTTTATAAACCATATTTTAAATAAAATAGTTAAATAGAATTTGGTTTGATATTAGAATAAATACCAGTTTTTGAATTATAACTCATATCTATCTTAAGATAAGAACGTTGTTAATCAAGGTCTGAGTGGTAAATAAATACCCCAACTTGAACGACTTCAAAATTATCTGAGGTTGATATTAGTTTGTAATGGGAAAGAGGTTAGTATAGCTTATTATTTCCATATATGAGATAATAACGCAAGGTTAATCACAAGATTTGAGAATATATATTGAGATTTCCAAAGTTACGGAAATAAAAGGGATTTGAGAATATATAATGTAATTTCCAAGGTAATGGAAATGAGAAGATTCTAGAATATATATATATATATATATATATATATATATATATATATAATAGTAATATTTCCTAGATAAAGGAAGTTATAAAGGAGATTGTGTGGAACTACAATAGTATTTTCAAAGTTAAAGGGAAGTGAAAAGTTAAGTTTTGAAACGAGTTTATTCTGAAAGAATAAGAGTTGGGTATTGTTTCAAGTAGCGATGTTTTATGTGAAATTGGATGAACCAAAGTAGAAGCATATATATATATATATATATATATATATATATATATATATATGATTTAATTCTAAGTAAATAAAATAGTTTTGTAAATAATCTTATGTTAAATAAGAAATGAAATGCTATGTTGAAAAGATTTGTAAGTTTTAAATTTAACCATTCGTTAATTATTTTAATTAAAAAGGCCAAGTAATGCCGAGTACTGAATCAATGAACTCATTTTATTCTCATGATTATTTATTTGATAGTTAAATAACCGCCTATGAAATCTGGCCAGTACGATTGTTGGTACGGAGAGACCGATATCAAATTTATATTCAAAAACCATTTTGAACCAACAAATACGTGGAAGATACTGATTAAAGATAGAGCAACGAAGACCGTAGATCTTCATAAGCGAAAGGACTACTTGTCAATTCTCTGGAGTCGCCCCTGGAGATATTCTAATGGTGATCCTATCGTGGTTGAAATCAACGGATTGCAAGGACCACTCGCTACTGACCCATAGGGTGACACCTAGGATGTGGTAGGAGGGTACCTTTGGTTCATCCTGTTCCTGGATGACTTGTATGGACGAATGTCCGACGGGGTATTTCCAAAAGAATTATGTATGTTGGTTTCTTCAAACGTACCATAGTTGATGGCGGACAAAAGGCTTTTCTCTAGCCTAATAACTAGAGTATTTTTGTAGACGTCAATTAGTAAATATCTAGTGGATTTGACGATGTGACATTCAAAGTAAATGGTGGCCGATGTTTCAAAAGAGTTATAACCTCAAGCCTCATCAACCGGGAAATGGTAAAAATCAGGTACGTCGCATGGCTATATGGGTCGCAAACATCAAAAGGGTATATATCATTACCTGATCTGGAGAAATCAAATGCCATCGGTTGTCCCAATTTAATTTTTGTATGTATGCTATCGGTTCGGTTAGCTGGCTCCCAACCGTGGTAACGATATATTTGGTACTCTCAAGAGAAGTGAGGGGCCGGTCATGTTTAGCCTGGGTTGCAAGATGTTCTTGTTGAACCCCAATGTATTCATCTCCGGAAGTACATTGTCGGAAAGGTGGTTGCCCATACCTTGCCATGGAAATCCATTCTCCAATAAGTGCCCGCGGTTTTGATTGTATACTATGTATGTAGAGCGTGAGATGTAAGCGTTCTGCTAGATTGATATTTATTTGTATTTAGCCACTATTATAATACCAGAAAAGAAAATGTTTTCAAAAATGTTTTGGGTTACCATAAGGTAAAAACCGTCTGTACTTATGTGTGGATTTGGTCTTACGATTATCCTTTTCTTTCGAATAGATTTTGACCTTAAAATCAAGTTGTTTGATACCTTTGAACTTAGCGTGTTTTTCTCACTCTAGTTCACCAGACTGATCCAGCGTTTGTAGTGCTCGGGTTAGGCCGGGTTTTATAGGTTTAGATTTGGATGCTGTGAATTTCAGAAGACGTGCTGGAGGAGTTTAGACGTATGATACCTATTTTGTTGTGTATTCCGTTGTGTGTTGTATATGAGGACAGATTATTATAACTGTCCAGATGTGTTGATGTACTCTGATGATTGTAAGCATTTTAAAGCTCTCAATAAAGATTTATTTCTGTATTATATTTTGTTTTGCTCCGATGTGAGACTCTGTGTTGTGTTGGTTCTTCTTCTTTTTCTTCTATTCTAGCATTTATTTCTTTCTTATCTCACCCTCTACCATCTTTCTATTAACGTTCCAATATTTTCGATGCTTGAATAGTCGACATGATGTTGTTGTGTCGATTTTTAGGGTCCAAAATTTCTTAGGCCGTTACAGATAGTGATGAACAAGACATCGGGATACCCATGAATCTTAATTTATGTAATGAAAAAATGATGGCTGGATTCGTTATAGTAAACTTGCAGTTCAACGGTGAAATATTCTTGTCCTCTAGTGTTCCAAACGATTTCAAAGTTGGCATGGTATTGCGGAACAAAGAAAAAATTATGCAACAATCATGTGAATGATCCACTTTGCATGAAGTTTTTTTTAAGCCAAACAAAACAAAATACATCTTTATTTGCAACGTTGATTCACATTATCCATGGAAAATATATGTTATAATCCAAAAAAATATCAATTCGGATGGTGGGTTACTAAATATTATCCATGCAGTGGTATTTGTGTTAACTTAATAGTTAATCCAAATCACAAGCAAACAACATCATTGTGATGGCCCGCCCCGTACCAGCTGGCATTTCCCTCGAAATGCGCTGTACCTATGTCCGCCCAGCACGGGACGGTCATCAAAGGAAAAAGGTTTGAAACTATGAATCATTAAGAACCTGTAGCATATATCATAGCGCATGGAATAAAATATAATAATAACATAGCTTGACATAAAACAGGCGTGACAGTGCATAAGCTGAAAACTAAACCATCATAGCAGCGAAATACAATGTACAACTTACGATCCAAACCATCATTATTACAACTTCAAAATACTGTCTCTAAAGCAAAATAGAAAAGGTACGCTACTAATGTCCAAAGCAGCGACCAACAACAACACAGGGAGAATATAGGTAAATAGTACGTGGAAGCCTCCTGCTCGTCTCCGGAAAGCTACTCGTGCATAACCATCTAACATGTCTCTAGTCTGCTCGTTTAGGAGCACCCAGAGTAATAAGAAGAGACATAAAACTTTGGGTCAGACAAAAGTCTGGTATGAGCGATAACAGCAAAACAAAACAATAACAGGTATAAATAATCATACATGAACCTGGACCTGCAACCAAAGAGTTAGCACAACAAGATGTACAGTTCTCTAAGGTAACACTAGCATAAAGTGTAAAGTGGGTGGTTCGTGGCTCCCTTTGGTTACCTAATCCTCGCATCTTTCACTCAGTGCGTAAAGTATACGATATCCACCACTTTGGTTACCTAATCCTTTGCTATTACTACAATCACTTTGCCCTTTGGGGGCAATGACGACCCCACTGCACTGGTCTGTAGTCAACAACCCCTTTGCTATGATCACTCTGCCCTTTGGAATCATGACGACTCCACTGCATTGATCCATAGCCATGCTATGATCACTTTACCCTTTGGAGTCTTGACGACTCCACTACACTGATCCATAGCTAATAACCCGTCTCTCAGTGGTGAACCAAAGTATAGATATCAATAACCCTTTTGCACACGTCCCGCAACAAAGCCCAACTCATGAAGTTAACTCGTTGGCTCTCATCTGGATCCTAAGTTCTAACTTCTTATTTGGACTACCTTTGCATCTCGGGTTTTAGTCTTCTCCAGCTCGGTTCGGTCTTCATTCGGTTCGCGGTTCGTGGCTCGTGCAAGCAGGTGGTTCGTGGATCCCTCCTCGGATCGTGAGGGCTTCGGTTCATGATGGATCCAGTCAGGGTCGTAGAGACAGTTCGGTTCGTTGATGATACCCCGAGTTGGTTTGTTGATGGCTCCAGTCATGAGCCGGGTCGGGATCATGAGCAAGTCGAGAGCTAGAGGCGAGTCGGTTCGTGATGGCCATGTCACAATTCCCAACTCACAAGCCACACTCACCTACGGTGTTCCAGCAAGCTATTTACACCACAAGACGGCGTTTTTGACCATTCTAACTGTAACGACCCAAGGATTTTCGATCTCGAAATCGACATAAAATCACCATGTCGACTATTCAAGCATCGAAAAATACTGGAACGTTAATAGAAAGAAGTTAGAGGATGAGAGGTAGAAAGAAAGAAGTGTTAGAATAGAAGAAAAAGAAGAACACAACGTAATCTCACAGCGGAACGAATAAAATATAATATATCAGATCTCTTTATACAAAAGAAAACTGTATATACATACCAATCATCAGGGTACATCATATGTCTGTCACAGCGGAAATACACTTTATATAACTAACGGTGAAGCCTCCCGCTTCTAACTCCTGGACTCCAAGCGGAACCTAACCTGGAAATATACTCGGTCTGACCCGAGCACATTTGAAGCAAAACAAAATTCACCCGGATCAGTCTGGAATACTTTCAGTGATAAATTCACAGGACAAACAATTTGTTCAACTTTAGAAATCCTTTTGAAATAAAAGGATAATAGTAAGACCAGCCCACACATAAATACATACGGTTTTTACCTTACTATAACCCAAAACATTTTTGAAATCAATATCTTTTCTGATATTATAATAATGTCTATCAAACCACAAATAAATAATAATCTAGCAGAACGCTTGCATCTCACGCTCTACTTATATAGTATACAATCAAAACTATGGACTCTTATTGGAGAATGAATTTCCCGGAAAGGTAAGGGACCACCTTCCGACAATGTACCTCCGGAGATGAATACATTGGGGCTCAACAAGAACGTCTTGCAACCCAGCTACACATGATCGGCCCCTCATTTCGCATGAGAGTACCAAATATATCATCACCACGGTTAGGGGCCAGCCAACCGAACCGATAGCATACATGTACAAATAAAAGGGACAACCGAAGGCATTTGATTTCTTCAGATCAGGTAATGATATACCCTTTTAATGGGTGCGACCCACATAGCCATGCTGCCTACCCGATTTTGTGCCATTTCCCGATTGATGAGGCTTGAGGTCACGATTAATAAATTAATTGATAAATAACTTAATTTATTATTATTATTATTATTATTATTATTATTATTATTATCAAACATCTGGCCGTTATTCACTTTGAATGCCACATCGTCAGATCCGTCAAATCGCTAATTGACGTCCACAAATATACTCTGGGTATAAAAGAAGTGCCCTTCTTTGCCACCGACTCGATATATTTGTAAAAATCAACGTACGTGGTTTTTAGGAAGTACCCTGTCAGACACTCGTCCATACAAGTCATTCAGGAACAGGATGAACCGAAGGCACTCTCCTACCGCATCCTATATAGGAATCACTCCAAGGATCAACAGCGAGTAGTCCTTGCGAATCCGTAGATTCCAACCATGATAGATCCACAGTTTATCTCAGGGCACGAACCAGAGATTATAAGTACTTCTTCCGTTTTATGAAGATCTACGGTCTCCAATTGCTCCATCTTCATTTGCTACAAGTTAGTTTCGTGCACAACGTTGGTTCAAAGTGATTTTGGGTCTAGTTCCTATCCCGGTCTCTTCGAAACAACACGACAAAGGTTCGATAATATTTTCTATTGATAGTCGGGTTTTTAACTATCAATATTAAACAATATGTTAAGTATATTGGCAGCTTAGACCTTATTATTTATAATCATTCGTTAAACCTCTCTCTCGAACCATTTAAAATCATTTCATCGATTGTAGAATTCGATTCCATTTATTTATCTCGACAAAACTCTTTACTTTCATTATTTGGAATTAACAACTATACTCACCAAACTTCACTTTACTAATATCACATAATTATATAAAATCCTTTTTATTTCCCTTTATTGGAAATATGATATCTTATTACAAAAATCTCCTGTAGCCTTCTTTTTCTTCGGGAATAACGTTATATATATATTTATATATTCTATTCAATATTCAATTATTATTTCTTATACGGCCCAAACAATGTTGAACGACATCTTATATTATTATATAAATTCAAATGTTAAATTTGAAGATTTCCATTCAATACGGGTAGTGTATACTATTAAATCTCCATTATTTATTTCTACAACCAACTTGGTATAACTCATTCTCCTTTCCTCGGATAAACCTCGTTATTTTAGTTATCACTTATAGTTATTGAATTTCAAACCAAACTATTTCCACTTTCTAGGGAATAGCGCTATATATATATTAATCACGCTTAAGCTTGGTCAATAGCGTTATAGTTCAAATCTTGCAATGCGCTGCAGTATTCCCCTTTATAATTAATCTCGACATCTCTTTTCGTTGCGAACTAATATCATCCCTCAATAATAGTGAAGTCGTTCAAGTTGGGGTATTTTATTTACCTCTCAGACCTTGATCGACAACGTTCTTATCTTAGAATAGATATAAGCCCATAACTCTAACCCATATTACTTCTAATCTTGATCAAACCGTATTTATTGTTTCATTTAAAATATGGTTTTATAACACCATATCTTACTTTGAAAAACTCGGTTGTTTATACTTGTTTACATTAAAATTAACTTTTCGCTTCATCTTCGTTGTACAATTATATTTATCACTTCTTTACCAAAACCCTTTAACGCTCTTCGTCTTTTGACATTTTTTTCATTCAAATTAGTATTCAAGTAGACATCTCATATAGATTCAATATCACCTTAAATGAATTTTCATTTAAGAACTAATTACTTTAATTAAAATAATTAAATAATAATTAACTTCATCATTGCTGAAGTAAAACAGTTCACTTTATTTTTAACCTAAAATAGATTATTTGCTTATTTTGTATAAACCATACTAGTTATACTAGTTCAATAATTATTTATACTTCATTAAATAAAAAGTAATTATTAATAAATCCTATTAATTTTGATCCATTTAGCGCTAAGTCGTTATCATTAGATTAATTGAAGGTCAATTAATCAAATAGTCAATTTCTAACCAAACAGTTGATTAAGTCAACTTTAAACTATCATTTAATTTGTTAACTGAACTTAATTACTTCTCTTCATTAGATTAATATAATTAATCCAATAATATGGTTAGATTTTTCGTCTTAAATTATCCAAAAGGATTAACTCATAGGATAATTACAACTCTATTTACTTATATTCCTATATAGAATGTCAAACAATAGTTTACTTTTATTTTATAAAAATTAACTATTGAATATTTTTTTATAATAGAACTTTTATCATAATTTAAAACTTCGCTTTCACTAATAAAAATAAATTTTTTATAACTAACCTCGTTGATTTGCCTGACGGCAAATCAACTTCTTAACACAAAGACAGATTTATGGTCGATTGCTGCCAGTTTCTTAATCAATACCGTTTATTGATTAAATCACAAAAATGTTGAATTTCCATTCAACATTAACATCCAAACAGGTTGTCAATATCATTTGGGTTCAAACATTGCATAAAATAAATAAAATAAATAGCACATATAACATTTGAGGAATCCGGTTGGATTCCTCCAACCTGTTCTGGCCTGCATCACAATTGTTATAACATTTTATAATAATACCTGAAATAGAAATTTCATCCGATGCAATTAAATAAAATTAACGGCAACCAATATCAAACAAACAACATCCATGACATCCAAATCAATCAATTTGATAATATCAGTGATAGATTTTAATTATATGAATTTAATCACTTCATGGAATCCAGAAGGCATGAGAGTTAACTCACCTTTATTTCCGGTTGATGGTTCAGGACGATATATATAATTTCAACGGACGTTTGAAATTATAAAAATCCAACTGCACTTGATTCCAACCAAAATAACTTGACCGCGTAGATTCCGCTTCTGTGAATCCAACGTGACTGGTTTCACGTAATTCTGTTAACAGATAACGAGATACCGCTATTATAAATTTGTTGTTGAATTAAATGGAATGTATAATTAACTTAGACTATTAATTAATTGAGTTGTGATTAAATTTCTAATTGTGGTTAACGACTGTGATTACCTCATCGCGATGCCAACCTTTCGGTTTCACGTGCTAAACAATCTCGCCAACTTCGAACTTCCAGATACCCCAAACTCTACAAAACATTTTGCCTATCTTCCATCCCTACCTACGCCATCATTCCTTAGACCTGCACCAATTACTACTACTTCTCGCCACTACTGCTCCTAACTCAAACAATATGCTGCGCCACGTATTTATTCTCCCCCACCAAAGTAAAGTCCGCTTCCATGCTACTCCCAATCACCACGTTTCAAGCTTGCCAGACCCCACAAAACAATATACCCTAACAACACACTCCTAAGATCCATGAAAAACCAAACCCGTACTTCATAGCAAACTCCGTTCACATCAAATACTGCATCTAAATATCCTGCAACAATAATTTGCATCATTCACTCATTTCGATTCCACCATCTCAACCCATTCAAAGAATTGCTGTCTAGTTCTTTAACGCAAATCACAATGGCCAATACTGATAACTCCTCTTCATTTTAAAACCGCATCTCCATAATCCAACAACTCTAAAACTCTCGAACCTACGTATGCATACGTTCTTCACAGCAAAGAGCAAACCATTGTTTTTCAGTACAATATAATCTGTGCTCATACTCATGCAAACACCATTCTTCCCTCACTAATGCCTTCACCAGACAGTGCTTCTTCTTTGTTTAAGATCCGATTACTCCCTTCATGGTTCCTGAACGGCTCCTCTTCCATGCTTCTCCTCAAACTGTCAAGCTCGCACCTCTCTGCTCCCCATTATACACTACTGTTTGCCTTTATCTTGCTCACCAACACTCCCTCCGACTTGCGTCAGATCAGATTGACCACGCCATCACTCAAAACTGTAATTACCTCCTTTTCAGACCACCTCCTTTCCCAAATCTCCCATCGCAACATTTAAGGGTCCTCTTTTTCTTATCAGAAGGTATCGCGAGTCTACTATCCCGCGATTTGGATTCAAAATTTTCACTTTCCTAATTTCGATTGGGAACGATTCTGAGTTTGGAAAAGAAATGATGGGCACAGTGATTTTATAAAGGTAAAGGCAGGAGATAATGACAAGGTACGGGTACAATATAGGGTAATATAGGGTGATGTTTTCTCCATGTTGCTGCGCGAATTAAGGGTATGGAACCAATTAAATACAGTATGGTTGAGCATTGCTGAAATGAAAGGATGGATAACGCGGTCCATACTGATTTATATTTTGAATTTGATGAAAGCTGACCGTAATAGTCGAATTGGCTTACGAAACATATCCCATACTATAAGAACCTGAAACTTCCCCGTGAGGGAAAGCACGGATTGCCTTAAGGACAAGACGAATCAGAACACAAACAGAAGAACATTTCATTGCTTATTACAACAATTTACATCAGAGTACAAGAATATACATTGAAAAATATCAGAGATTTAAATTACATTTAAATACATAGCAGCGGAAAAATAATAAGAACACGACTGAAAGGAATATACGGATATAGAGCTTTCTAAATATCATTCCAGCTGTAAACCAGGATCTTGTGAATATAAATCTACAAAACCAAAACTACTAGCTGCCCGTGCGGAAAATAGGGGCACCCAGAGTTTAGGTTAAAACAATAAACTCCAGGTAAGTCATGTGAATGGTGTGAGAACTAAAACAGTTATTTAAAACTTTACTTTAAATCAGATATATCAAGGGACCACGCCGTATAACATAGAACAGGTTTCCTCCCAAGAATACCAGTGCATATAACAAAACAACGCAATGCTTTTTAGAAAAATGAAGCTATTATAAGACCCAGGTCCCATCACACAATGCAACGCAAGCCGGAGGATAGAATTTTATCTTATAATAGCCAAACTTGCTTGGTACGGTAAAACAAATCATTTGATACTATTATAAGTGCATAGTGTATAAAACAACTTCAAATATAAATGTATCAATCCTAGACGGCACGGGTACCATATATCATGTCGCCAATACTAGGCTATACAATCAAAACCGCAATTGTCATGTATTGGAAGTTGGATTTCCATCTATGAACAAAGGCAAGGGATAGTCCTTACCGCTTCGAGACGCCCTAGCCCGTGTCTTAGGAACAGCAGCAACTGCACCTTGGATCGTCAGGGCCGGTCCACACGAAGTGGATTAAAATGCCTGAACAATACGTTTCCCCGCCCTATGGGGCATAAATGAGCCAAATAACTCCATCGGTCCCAGATCTACCGATATAACTGAGGCGCCTCGCAATCCATCGTCCACATAAGTAAATTGTCAGCGCTAGTAAAACGCTGACACCACTCCTAGCTAGAAGGAAACGCATGCCCTCCCTGAGGTCCTCCCCCGTTTCTGGTTCACCCCGGTGTGTGAGGCTCGCGAATAAATGCCACACAAAGCTACGCTATATTAAAGCTGTGCTTTGATCATCAACCACAAGACTCTGCTTTTCAACAGAAGCCTTGATCATTTGCATCTCAGCATGCCACACAGGCAATTCACGCTATGCAACCGATGTCTATCAATCACACAGAATGAAATTTGATGTCAGACACACATCCATTTACAAGTTCGTTCTGGGTCTGAACGAAACCGGAGACACCTTATTCCTCCCCCATATGTCCAATACAGGGGAGAGGTCCTCGCATATCCGGTCGATCTCCAAGTACGTCTGGACGATCACCACTTATTACCTTGTCTTGGGTGTCATCCAAACGATGTGAAGACCTCCGGTCTTCAACCACCGTTATCATCCTCGACATATCGTCGAATCAGTTATTCAGAATGTGATAAACCCGGTCTTTCTGGATAACTCGCGTATATAATAAACAAGTGCTATAAAAACACAACATACGCCCCATTCCAGTCCAGAATATTCCTTTATTCAAATATTCTTATACTTTGGGAAAGGTTCCCATTAATTTTATCAAAGATAAATTCTTTAAATTTATTCTTTAATCTTCCTTTGGATATCATTTCAATCTAATTAAAGATGCATTAAAACCCCACTTGGGTTTAATCTTCCCAAAAATCAATATTAACGATTGTTTAACTTGGGAAATCATATCCTGTCTTTAACTGGGTTAAAGAACCAATGTCCTTTAAAACATGGTTCACGATAAACCCAAAATCACATTCCATTCCATCAGCATTTAACCTTAAATTAGCAAGTGAACAATTCCCTAAGTATTAACCCCGAAGGCCGAAACCAACATCAGATCAATACCCAGGAAACCATTCAACTTAACTAATCTCCAGTTAGTTTATGATTTTCTTAACTCCATTGGGTCTAAGAACAGTAGTATTAAAGATACCATTCCCGACAACCCAAAATCTTATTCCATTGTTAATCAGGTTAAAGAACAAGCGTTATTTAAAACACCGATCACGATATACCCAAAGACAAATTTCAATTCCATTCCAATTAAATATCAATAATTGGTATACTTCATTAAATCTAAGTAAAAAGATTTAATCTTTTCTAAACTGGATTCAAAAACAGTGTTAATGAAGATACCATTCACGACAAACCCAAAATCCAATTTGATATTAAATACAAGGCTTTAAGTACAAAATATATCGGCTTATATTCAATATCAAATTATGGAATCAACAAATACCATATTGGAATAACGATATATATATATATATCTTCCGAATTCCTCCACAATATCCGTATAATCACGAAATCCAATATCGAAATATTTTGAAGATAATTTCGATTCAAATCCATTCCAATTCATATAATGGAAATTTCGGTTATTTTTAAAACCATTTCAAATCCAGTTTATTTATTTAAAAATATTGGATTTCATAATTCTAGTTCATAACTAGTTCATTTCGACAAAAATATATTTTTTCTTTTCAAATATGGGATTTGAAACGACCCGAAATCCCCTTTACGGGAAATCACGGATTGAGTTGATAACAAGCCACATCAGAACGTAGACAGAAGAACATTTCATTGTTAATTACAACAATTCATCAGAATATAAGAATATACAGAGTATGAATAAATAATACACATTCGATAAACATCAGAGATTACAATAAATTACATAGCAGCGGAAAATAATACAATACACAACTAGAAGAGATATACGGATACAAAGCTTTCCGGATATCATTCCAGCTGTAAACCAGGATCCTGTGAATATAAATCTGAAAAACCAAAACTACTAGCTGGTCAAAATAAGGGCACCCAGAGTTTAGGTTAAAACAATAAACTCCAGGTCAGTCATGTGATTGGTGTGAGAACTAAAACAATTATTTAAAACCTTACTTTAAATCAGATATATCAAGGGACCACGCCGTATAACACGGAACGGGTTTCCTCCCAAGAAAACTAGTGCATATAACAAAACAGCGCAATGCTTTTTGAAAAAAATGAAGCTATTATAAGACCCAGGTCCTATCACACAATGCAACGCAAGCCAGGGGATAGGGCCTTCCCTTATAATAGCCAAACATGCTTAGTACGTTTAAAATAAATTATTTGATACTACTATAAGTGCATAGTGTATAAAACAACTTCAAATCATAAGTATCAATCATAAACGGCATGGGTACCATATATCATGTCGCCATACTAGTTCTACAATTAAAACCGCAAAATCATGTATTTGGAAGTTGGATTTCCATCTGTGAACCGAGGCAAGGGATCATCCTCACCGTCTTCGAGACAATCTAGCCCATGTCTCAAGGTCAGAGCGCATCGACCCTTGGAGCGACAAGGCTGGTCCACCGATGTGGATTAAACTTAAATCCTGAACACTGCGTTTCCCTGCCCTTTGGGGCGTAAATGAGCCAACGAATGACTCCATCGGCTTCACATAGTCACCGATATATCTGAGGCGTCTCGCAACAGCAACAACCACATAAGTCAAACTCGTCAGGGCGTGTAAAACCACCGACGCCACTTCTAACTAGAAGGAAACGCATGCCCTCCCTGAGGTCCTCTCCCGTTTCTGGTTCACAACCGGGGTGTGAGGCTCGCAAATCAACGCTACATAAAGCTATGCCACACAGGCCGTGCTTTGATCATCAACCACAAGACTCTGCTTTTCAATGGCAGCCTTGATCATATTGCCACTTAGGCATGCCATACAGGCAATTCACTCCATGCGTTTGATATCCATCAATATATAACCTCTGAGCTCGTACGTCTCAGAGAAGGGCGTTAAGCAAGAGAACAAATTCTCCGCCGCCAAACAGATATATATTTAATAGAAATCAATCGTACAGACTAAAATCCAATGACAGACACACAGTCCATTTACAAGTTCGTTCTAGGTCTGAACGAAACCGGAGGCACCTAGTACCCCGCATATCCATTGATCTCCAAGTACGTCTGGACGACCACCAACTGATTCCCTCCTCTTGGGTGTACGACCCAATAAAGATCATCAGTAACCACCAAAACGACGTGAAGACCTCCGGTCTTCAACCACCGTCTTCATCTTCGACACCACGTCGAATCAGTTATTCAGAATGGGATAAACCCGGTCTTTCTGAATAACTCGCGTATATAATAAACAAGTGTTACACAAACACAACATACGTCTCATTCCAATTCATCAGTCACTAACCGTAAATTAACAAGAGAATAATTCCCCAAATATTAACCCCGAAGGCCGAAACCAACATCAGATCAATAGCCAGGAAACCGTTCTGCTTTGCTAACCTACAGTTAGTTTCTAAATTTTCACATTCTTAGGGAAAGGTTCCCATTAATTTTATCAAAGATAAATTCTTTAAATTTATTCTTTAATCTTCCTTTGAATATCACTTCAAACTAGTCGGGATTAGCGAACCACACCGAAGTGATCATTTATTTTATTTCCCAATCCCAACCTATTCATCCCATGAAGTAAAACTGGTAATACTTCATATCTAACACCATGGTGTTATCGGTAAATTCAATTACCATTTCACGTTCAAATCTAATTAAAGATTTAACTATCGCCTGGAGCAAAACTGGTGATACTCCATTCTCGATCTTTTTCTCAATCTAATTAAAGATTCATTAAAACTCCACTTAGTTTTAATCTTTACTTGGGTTAAAGAATCGGTGTCTTTTAAAACACGGTCCACGATAAACCCAAAATCACATAACATTTCAATCTGTCCCTAACCGTAAATTAGCAAGTGAGCAATTCCC
The DNA here is from genome assembly GCA_030737875.1 of Allium sativum. Classification (NCBI taxonomy): domain Eukaryota; kingdom Viridiplantae; phylum Streptophyta; class Magnoliopsida; order Asparagales; family Amaryllidaceae; genus Allium; species Allium sativum. The sequence continues at coordinate 180,630,744 of CM060913.1, read as the reverse complement.
TAAGTATTAACCCCGAAGGCCGAAACCAACATCAGATCAATACCCAAGAAACCATTTAACTTAACTAATCTCCAGTTAGTTTCTGATTTTCTTAACTCCGTTGGGTCTAAGAACAGTATTATTGAAGATACCGTTCACGACAACCCAAAATCACATTCCATTAATTATCGGGTTAAAGAACAAGTGTTATTTAAAACACTATTCACGATAAACCCAAAAATCAATACCAATTCAATTTCAATTAAATATTATTTAATTGGTACACTTCATTAAATCTAAATAAAGATTTAATCTTTTTCTCAACTGGGCTTAAGAATAGTGTTAATGAAGACACCATTCACGACAAACCCAAATCACATTTGATATTAAATACAGGGCTCTGAATAGAAAATATATCGGCTTATATTCAATATCCAATTCTACGACCAACAAATATCGTATTGGAAATAACGATATACATATATATCTTTCAAATTTCCATAACGCTATCTGTATAATCACGAAATCCAACATCGAAATATTCCAGAGATAATTTCGATTCAAATCCCTTCCAATTCAATTATTGGAAATTCTGGTTTCTTTTAAAACCATTTCAAACCCAATTTATTTATTTAAAAATAAATAAATTATTATTTTAATTCAAAATTAGTTCATTCCGATAAAAATCTATTTTTATCCTTTCAAATATGGAGTTTTTCACCCCAATTTTTCCCAAATCAATTCTTATGATTTTACACAAATTATTACTATTTTTAATAATTTTATCAAGGCCCGTACAGTCGATTTCCATCAACGGCCATCGAACTGCACTTACAGCGACCTTTTTAAAATTTGATTTGGACATAATTCCAAATCCAAACGTTAGATTTCAAATTTCTAATATTCATTAGAAATCTCTTTTCGATACGAACCCAACGGTTCCGGTTTCAGGAGAATCCGACGGTCGGATCTCCCGTAATATCCATTCGAAGTCAACGGTCGAAATTCGCGTACTTCCACGGTGCGGTGCGTTCTATTCAGGCCATTATATTATATACATAATATATATTTCGTCGATTTCCTTTCGAAACGAATTTTATAAATCGTTTTAAATTCGTTTTAAAAACGATTTCAACTTCCTTTTCAAATTCAAATCAAGATTAAATTTTTCAATATAAATTCGTTTTAATTTCATTTCAAATCGATTTCAATTCAATTCGAATTTCAATTCTTTTCAATTCAAATCGGTTTCAATTTAAATCGATTTCAGTTCAATTTCAAAACGTTTTAAATTCAATTCAAAAACGATTTCAATTCTATTTCAATCTAATTCGAATTTCAATTCTTTTCAATTTAATTCGAATTTCAATTCATTTCAATTTAATTCGAATTTCAAATCATTTCAATTTAATTCGAATTTCAAATCTATTCAATTATTCATTGAAAAATGAATAAAATCGATATAAATATCGTTCACGTCAAAATGGCGTCAATCTAATCAACACGGCTTCATATATTTCTATTTTCAAATATTTTATTTCAAATATTTCTATTCAAATATTTCTTTTCAAATGTTTCTATTCAAAACTGGAATGAGGCCCAATCAATTACCATATAATGTTAATTACATGGATTTTCTACAACACATGTATAAAATAACAACGATAAATAATCAACCATCATCATAGTGCATTCTACATTGTATAATCATCAAATATAAATATTTGACGCTTATGACAGTCTGTCAATCAATCGATTGACATACAACTAATTATTGGGATTAGTGTATGTCATATATCATCCCAATACCCATGTGGGGTTTCAAACAATCAAATACATATTTTATTTGTGCAGTTAGGCGATGTGTAAAATTTATCGTCCCAATCAATATAAGCCAAATGTGTGTATATAAACAAATCGTTCGATTTGTTTATATTAATTTATTTCATTTCACACACGTTAAAAATTCTATTTTTAACTATATAAATATTTTATTTCATTTCACATCACATCACACAATCAACTACACATCAAAATCAAACAAACAAGCATACAAGCCGTCCATGGTCTGTGGACGACGGGTGTCGGGTGCTACTAAATACCGTCTGCATCCTAGTATATATTTTAACTAGAAAAAGGAAATTTAAAATGAGAAGTTCTCACCGAAAAGCTAAACCAAACGCCACGACTCTTTATATGTAGAATTCTTCGCCGTGTTCGCCTTTTTCCAATTCCACTGTCCATAGCCATACATATATAAAAATCACATGTTTATACTGCTGTTTTTAAAATTAAAATCACATTTTTATTTGTTCACTTTCAATTTAAAAATCATATTTTTCCTTAACCATTCTAATGATCAAAATCGTATTTTTACTTTGCTATATATATGATAAAAATCACTTTTTTTTATTCGCTACTACATACAAGGAAAAATTATATTTTTACAACGCTCTTTATAGATAAAACTCTATTTTTACCCCGCTACTATATACAAGGAAAAATTATATTTTTACGATGCTCTTTATAAATAAAACTCTATTTTTACCCCGCTACTATATAGATAAAAATTCTATTCTTCTACCGCTACTATATAGATAAAAATTCCATTCTTCTACCGCTACTATATAGATAAAAATTCCGTTTTTATCTTGCTAGTAATATAATAAAAATTATATTTTTATTACTCTACATGAATAAAAATCATATTTTTATTCTTCCTATGATATAAAGATTGAATTTTTATTACCTATATAATATAAAAATCATATTTTTACATGGCTACTTCTATAAAGATCACATCTTTATTAATTCAAATCACGTCATATAAAAATCGACCTTTCTTCTTAATAAAAACCTTACGTTTCTACGTTAAAAAAAATCAGGTTTTAAAGCTAAACAAAAATCAAATCTTTATAAATTAAAAATCTTATCTTTTCTGTTTCAAAAAAAATATATAATATTTTTCCTACTTAAAAATATCATGTTCTTTTATATAAACAAAATCATATACTTTTTAAATAACCATAATCAGAGATTTTTTTAGAAGAAGAAATAATATATATATAAAAAAACTTACAGTATACGCTCAAGGAGGGAGGAAAGTTGTCGGAGGTCGGGGCGGTGCACGCTGGGTGGTGGTTGAGGCAGCGCGGATGGAGCAGGGGGCGGGGGCTTCAGGGGTTCGTCGGTCTTAAGGGGGATTGGGGGGTTTCGATTTGGTGCTAGGGCTCGGGGGGGGGGGGGGGGGGGTTCACGCGATGGAGGAGAGGGTAAGTTGGAGGGGAGCGGCGGAAGAAGGGGGTGGTTACGGCGGAGGGTGGTGCGTCGATTTGAAGAGCAGTTTTTTTTCTTTTCTTTATAATGCTGGTCAACGGTTGAAGAGGGGGGGGGGTAGTTAAGGAGAAAGATTTTTTTTTATTTAATTATTTATTTCAAAAAGGTACTTTATATTGTGACCTCGAAATGAGACCCACCGCCTGTCGTCCATAGCTAATTACCCCCATTCCTAACACAATGGGATATGTATCGTAGGCTGATTCGATCGTTTCGATCAGTTTTCGTCAAAATCAAAATATAACTCTATAGATTGAATTTGAATGCGCATTTCAATTTACTGGGGCCACATACTAACTAGAAAAATTCCCAAAAAATATTTTCTAGCTTTGTATTGATGATACGGTCCTAACAAAACTAATTTCGTTAAATTCCGAGACCATTTGAAAAAGGGCCATTTTCCAGTCGATTAAAATCAACTAAAACTGGTCAAATGCGTTTTCCTTTGCCACGCTCACATACTGATTCGAAAAATTACAAAATTTGAAACCTAGCAATAATTTGACATCACAGATCCATCAAAAGTGGTTTTGTCGAAAACCGCGGTCGTTTGCAAAATGGCTATTTTTAAGGGCGGAAATTCAATAGCGACTATTCTGAAATTTCTACTGGACATAACTTTTTATTCCCGCTATGAAATTTCAATTTTTCGGATTCGTTGGAAAGATATTCTCAAATAGATTCAAATATTTTTGGTTGCACTAAAATCCGGTTTATTTTGCACCCGGTATGTTCAATTGAAATTTGAAATCGAATTATCGAACTACCGCGCCGTTTTCAATTCCTTTTATAATTTAAAATAAATATTTATATTTTAACGTCGATCTATATAAATATATACGTTTGAATTCTTCTGAAAATAAATTTCTCGTCGATATTATCTAAATAATTCATTTTAAATATTCAAAATTCGCTAAAATTGCCAAAATAAAAATTTTAAATTGGCTCGGATTTCCGGGTTATTACAATCTCCTCCACTTAAAACTTTTCGTCCCCGAAAAGGAACGAAGCCGAAAGTTGTTTCACAAATCAACTCAACTTTCAATATTTTCACTACGGCTTAAGTTCTTCAACTTTTCAGTTTCTAAGAACTTTTCAATTTTTTCAAAAATTTGGCTAACACCCTAAATTTTCGAAAAATTCCCCGTAACCTCCTCTGCGCCGGGGACTTCGGGATATTTCATATAGCCTCCAATGGCCTACTTCAATCCAAAAGAAAAAGAAAAAGCCAAGCGGCTAGCCAATCGGCTCACAAAATCATCATCACCCAAACAAAACAGTAAATTATGGTAAACATGTACCTATTTGTCGGGCAAACAATTTTTATTCTTCTGCTCTAGCCTCCTTGCTATGACCTGTTTAGTGTAAGTACATGTATATGCAAGCAAATGCGACTAATTTTCAATACAATTCACTATTCGGTTCAATTTGGCTAAACGGTTCAACATTTAATTAATTCAAACAATAATCAAACAACAAAACCAGCAATCAATTAGTTGATTAGCTTTTCAAATTCGTAACTTTGATATATAGTCAAAAATCACATTTTTGATGCCAAATCGCAACAATAGGCCCTATCTAATTTTGGTTCTCACACCAGTCAATAGGAAACATATAGAAATCACACCTTCGAAACTTGAACACAAACTGCTGATGCTACGTAGTCATCACCAGAATCATCTCCGGGCTACTAGAGTGTGATTCTATATCCATTCAGTATATTAAAACTTCGAATACACGTGGATCAGACGTATATACAAAATCTTTATATACTGGATAGTCCAAATCAATATAAAATAAATAATCAAATACGAATAATTGATTTTAAATTCTCAAAACAAAACTTATTTTCTATTTAAAAATATACTCTTCACACCCGTTCTAGGATACTATTGATCCCATCTCTAACGAGTCATCCTTATTGGATATTACTAATCCAATTTCTGATGAATTCTTTCGTTCGGTTCTAACGTGTCCTGTTCTCTGAGCTTTGTAAACCAAAGCTCTGATACTGTAACGACCAGGGGCAGTGGGCTAACCTCCCACCATGGCTTACAGAGATACCTCAGAACTGCTTTTACGGCCAGCCTCTCGACTCGACCAACCCACATTGTTGGGAGATGTAGGGGTAAGAGTCTCCCGTTCGCCACCAAACGCGAAGCGAGAACCCCCTATCATCCGTACCAATTAAACAACCAGCTCTGATACCGACTGTAACGAGTCGGATTTTGCCCGGCCTTAATCGATCGCAAAATCGACCAAAACCGTTCAAATCCCGCCTACGTTAACTGTGACGGCCCGCCCCGCACCAGTCTGCATTTCCTCCGAAGGTGCGCTGTACACATGCCCAACTAGCACGGGACGGTTGTCAGAAGAGAATTGACTAACAAGAAACATGTAGAATGTCTCACAGCGCATGGAGTAAAATATAATAATAATAATAATATACTTGACATAAAACAAGTGAGACAGTGCATAAGCTGATAACTAAAATCAACATCAACATCAGAGCAGCGGAAATCAAAATACAGCTTATTACAACTTTTTCAAATTTACTTTCTCTAAACAAAAGAAAACTAAAGGAGAAGATGCACCACCAATGCCCAAGCAGTGATCTTCAACAACACAGGGAGGATACTATATATATATGTGTTACGTGGAAGCCTCCTACTCGTCTCCAAATCATCTACCGTGCATCGCCAGCTAACCTGTCTCTAGTCTGCTCATGTGAGCACCCGGAGTAATAAGAGGAGACATAAAACTCTGGGTCAGACATAAAGCCTGGTATGAGCGATAAGCATCTAAACAGAACAATAACAGGTATACTAAACCATACCTGAACCTGGACTTGCAACCAAAGAGTTAACACTACATACCGTACAATACTCTAAGGTGCCATAACAGATAGTGTAAAGAATACGAGGGTGGGGTGTGTATGTCATAATGGTGGCAAACAAATCAAGCATAACAACCATCCTCACATCTCTCACTCAGTGCGTAAAGCATAAGATGTCCACCACTATCAATCACTAGACCCATCGAAGTAGTGACTGAGTTCGACTTGTACAACTACTGCTACTACCAAGCTTACCACATGGAGTCATGACCAAATCTTTACAAATGACCCCACTTCATTGGTTTATAGCCCTTTAGTCGTACCTAGGCTATTTCAGCTCTGAATCCGTTCACGTACTTCCCATACATAGTGATCCAAAGTCATAAACATCGACTGCCCCTTGGCACACGTCCCGCAGCAAAGCCCAACTATGAAGCCCACTCATTGGTTCCCAACTGGATCCTGAGTCAAAGCTCCTCATTTGGACTTCCTTTGCATCTCGGGTTTTGATTGAATTGGAGTTGGTCTTCAGAAGAGTCATCGCGTAGTAGTAATAGCTCACGTACGGTTCGGTTCGGTGCTCCTCGTCTAGCTCGGTTCGGTGGTTGCCCCCTTCTATGTTCCCAGATCCGATCCTGTCCTTCTCCATTTGCCCGATCCGATCCCACTCGCTTGCTTGCTCCGATCCTCTCCGCTCCCTAGCCTACTCCGATCCGATCCGCTCTCTAGCCTACTCTGATCCGATCCTGCTCCATGGTTCCGATCCGATCCTCCATCCAACTCCAACTTTAAGAAGTGGCCTTCCTTCTTGCCAAATTTCTTTTGTGCCAGGCAGTTCGGGTCGGGTTCCTTGCCCAGGTCTCCTATCCGATCCGAGCCCATATCCGATCCGATCCGAAACCCTACCCAACTTTCTGCAACTTTTTCCAGCAACTTGTTTACGCCATTCGACGACGTTTTCGACAAATCTAACTATACTAACCGATCACAAATCATGTCAAACAGTCATAGCAACATAGCAAACTAACCACAAATACCAAAACAATGAATTTACATATCAAAATGGATCAAATATACCCAAAATCCCATTTTTCCCTTAAGCATGATTAAATAAAACTAATCATAGAGTTAATAAAACTTAAGCAAATCGAAACAAATTTCTAACAGAGGCATAAAATATTATTTAAGAATTTCTAAACATTTTTTCCAGAATTTATTAGTGTATAAGTTCGCTAATCTTCACTAATCACCCTTTATTAACTGTAATTAGTGTCAAAACGATGCTATCACTCACCTTTGCCACAAAATAAAACACCAAATCTGAAATACTCTCTGTTTGGATCGAATTCCTATGTATAGCAGCAGCTCCAACCTTGCTCTGTTGCTATTTGGCCTTATTTTGATGTAGTTTAGGCTTAATCTTCACTAAAAATGTGTTTTGGAGTGGTTTTAGAGGATGGAAGCCATTACTAAGGTCTCAAGAAGGTTTGTGGCGGCTCAAAACTGAAATGAAGGTGATTTCCTAACCCTAATCAATCCTCCTATGCCTCTAAACCCGAAATTCCCCTCTGGGCCTAGCTGCTAATCACCCGGTTAAGCCCAATTATGTTGTTTTTCACCATCTGAAACTTGTTTCAGCCATATCTCCCAAACGGTGAGTCCGTTTGGCTAATGTGACCACTCTACGGAATTGTAAACCATCATCCGGAGCCAATGGAAGTGGTTTTAGGTCAAAATTCCTTTCCAGTCAAAAGTTATGGCCAAAACAGTACCAACTAGGGGTAAAATGGTCATTTAAAAATCGGGAAAAATCATGAACATGGGAAATGACCCCAATAGTCGTCTCCCAAAGTTACATGACCATACGACTTCGTATGTGAAAGAAATAAATATTCTACGATCCTATGATGCGTAGAATACGGGTCGTTACACTCTCCCCCCCTTAAGAAATTTCGTCCCCGAAATTCCTTAACTCAAAACATACAAAAGATCCCGCATGCCTAACAACCACATACAACAATCAAACATGCAAAACAAGCAAACAAGCCTTTCCTAGCATGCGGAAATCTAAATCGAAGTCAAAATCTTACCGGGCAAGGAGTTCTGGGTACGTCTTCCTAATGTTCTCCTCTGTCTCCCAAGTACAATCATTCTCGTCCTCGCCCCACTGAACCTTGACTAGCTTCACCGCCTTCCTTCTAAGTTGCTTCATGTCATGCTCGACAATACGGGCCGGCTTGCGGTTCCCAACCGCCTCGGGTTCTACATCGAAGTCCTCTAACTGATCAGGTGAAATAGTCATATCTGGGTCGTGAACGAACTTCCTTAGTTGGGAAACATGAAATACGTTGTGAACTCCCACCATCTTCTCGGTTAAGCCAACTCTATATGCCAAATTCCCGACTAGTTCAAGAACAGGGAATGGGCCAACAAATCTTGGTGCCAACTTGCCTCTCCTGCTAAATCGTATTACGTTCTTTAACGGTGAAATCTTGACAAACACCAAGTCACCAACTGAGAATTTTAAGTCTCTTCTCCTCTTATCAGCATAACTCTTCTGCCTATCTTGGACAGCCTTCATTCGTTGTTGAATGGTCTTGATTTTATCTGAAGTTTCCCTCACCACATCTGGTCCAAGCATAAACTTCTCGCCAGTCTCTATCCAATATGATGGTGAGTTGCACGGTCTTCCGTACAAAGTTTCATATGGAGCCATACCGATACTGGATTGGTAGCTATTATTATATGCAAACTCTACTAGATGCAAATGGTCATCCCATGATCCACCAAAATCCAATATACATGCTCTCAAGAGATCTTCCAAAATACGATTCAACCTCTCTGTCTGACCGTCGGTCTGAGGATGATATGCGGTACTGAGATGTAATTCTGACCCTAGAGCCTCTTGTAAGCTCTTCCAAAACCCACTAGTGAACAACGGGTCTCGGTCACTCACAATGCTTTTAGGTACTCCATGGAATCTCACTATCCACTTCATATACAATTCTGCTAACTTAGCTGCCGTTCTGGTCGATCTGACTGGTATAAATCTTGCACTTTTAGTCAGTCGATCCACAATTACCCAAATGCTATCATGTCCTGATCTAGTCCTTGGTAAACCATCGATGAAATCCATCGAGACTTGCTCCCATTTCCATTCGGGAATTTCTAATGGTTGCAACAACCCACTAGGCTTCTTTTGCTCAGCTTTAACTAGCTGGCAATTCATGCACTTGGATATAAACTTCCCAATGTCTCTTTTCATCCCTTCCCAGTAGTAGGTCTGCCTCATGTCTCGATACATCTTGTTACCACCGGGGTGTATAGTCAGTTTTAAGTGATGACATTCTCTAAGCACTTCATCTCTCATTCCATTGACATTGGGTACAACAAGCTTTCCATTCTTTCTAAGCCATCCTTCTTGATCAAGCCCATACTTGTTCACCTCCTCATCGATACCCATCTCTAACTTGGAGATGATTTCCAATAGGTTAGGATCGTTCCTCTGACTAGAGCCAATCCGCCCAATCAAAGTGGGTCTGATCGTCAAACTTGCTAACATTTCTGGATCCAATTCGCACTTTGGTCTGAAATCATACCCATCGATGTACTCCAGTTGCTTCCACTCAAGAAACATAGCCCCTAAACCGGCATGTCTCCTACTCAATGTATCAGCCACCGCATTGCCCTTTCCCGGTGTATATGCGATGTCGAAATCATAGGAAGCCAAGAATTCTAACCATCTTTGTTGCCGGAGATTTAGATCCCTCTGGGAGAAGAGATACTTCAACGACTTATGATCTGTAAACAGCTCAAATCTTTCTCCTAAAAGATAGTGTCTCCACATCTTTAACGCGAACACGATCGCTACCAATTCCAAATCATGGGTAGGGTATCTTTTCTCGTGCGGTTTCAATTGCCGACTTGCATAAGCTACAACTCTACCACTTTGCATCAATACAGCACCCAGTCCGGTACCATAGGCATCCGTGTATACCGTCATCTCTTCATTCCCCTTAGGAATGACTAACACTGGTGCGCTTGTCAACTTGTCCTTTAGACTCTTGAATGCATTCTCGCACCTTTCATCCCAGACAAAAGCTTGATTCTTCTTGGTCAACTGGGTCAATGGTGCTGCTATCTTGGAGAAACCTTGGATAAACTTACGATAATATCCAGCTAACCCCAAGAAACTTCTTACATCTGTTGCATTCTTGGGCGTAGGCCAATCCTGTACCGTAGCCACCTTCGCCGGGTCCACGGCAATACCATTCTCTGATACAACATGGCCCAAGAACCTCACTTCCCTCTTCCAGAAGTGACACTTAGAAAACTTTGCTTTCAATTGGTGTTTTCTCAACACCTCCATCACTATTCTTAAATGTTCCTTGTGTTCTTCCTCTGTCCTCGAATAGACCAAAATATCATCAACGAACACAAGGACAAACTTATTCAACTGATCTCTGAATACCCTATTCATAAGATCCACAAAATATGCTGGGGCATTGGTCAGCCCGAATGGCATGACCAACCACTCATAAAATCCAGACGGCGTCCGAAATGCCATTTTAGCTATACTCTCAGCTTCCACTCTAAGCTGATGAAAACCTGTCGCGAGATCCAACTGAGAAAATACTTTTGCGCCACTCAACTGATCGAACAAATCATCTATCCGCGGTAGAGGATACTTGTTCTTCCTCGTCACTTTATTCAACTCGCGGTAGTCTACACACAAACGAAGCGAACCATCCGCCTTGGTAGCAAACACAACTGGTGCTCCCCATTCAGAAACACTCCTTCTGATAAATCCCTTCTTCAAAAGATCGCTGACTTGCACCTCGAGCTCTCGCTGCTCCCTTGGTGCCATACGACGAAGTGGCATCACTATAGGTCTGGCATCTTTTACCAAATCAATACGGAACTCAATCTCTCGGTGTGGTGGAAGTCCGGTCACTTCTTCGAAAACATCCGGATACTGGCCAACCACGGGCAAACCTGACAACTCACTATGCGGAATGTCGAGGGAGTTTAGAAAACTAGCCAATACCCCCTCACTGGGTAGACCACCAAACACTATCCTCCGCCCATCATCCGCTCTAGCTGTCACCAAAAAGCCCTCACAGTCTACCACCACCCCGTATCTTCAGAGCCAATCTATTCCCAAAATAATGCCAAACCCAGTAAAGCCCAAAACAAAGCAATCACAAACAAACATGCATCCATGACTCGATAAGACCACATTACGACAGATCATACTAAGGCTAGTCGAACCACCAATCGGGTTCGTCACTACTAAAGGTCCATCGACAATCTCGGGCTCCAATCCCAACCTATCCACCAGGTCACTAGATACGAAGGAACTGGAAGCTCCGGTATCAAACAAAACTCTAACAGGAACATCAAAAACAGAAAGCATACCTTGAATGACGACATTCTTTCCCTTCTCCGTCGCAGTTGGGGCATTCGACGAAGAAGGAATAACATTAAGGGCATATGCTTTCACCATTTGCTTTTCTTTAGGGGGCTGCAGACACTTGTCCTTGTGATGTCCCGGTTGGCCACAGTTGAAGCACTTCCTATCTGCTGGCTTGGCCCGACAATTACTAGCATAATGGCCCTTCTTACCACAGCTGAAGCACTCAACATCTTGCTTATTCCTTTTCTTCTGGCCATCCTTAGTCTGATTCTGCTTTCTCTTATTCTGGGAACCACCCTTGCCTCCACCACTTACTTGTGGCTTTGGCTCCCCTGCAGATGCAACCTCAGTCTTCGGCTTAGGGTAGAGACTTTCTGATCTCAATGCTTTTCCCACAATCGACTCAAACGTCTCATCGATGTGGTTAATAAGCCTTTCCCCCAAGTACTGATCCAAACCAGTTATGAATTTCTCATTCTTCTTCTCGGCAGTATCAATAAGAGATAACCCATATTTCGACAAAGTGTCGAATTTAGCAATATACTCCGAGACAGCTCTGCCATTCTGCTTGAGCTCCAAGAATTTCTTAAACAGCACTGACTTCTGAGCAGCTGGAATGAATTTCTCGCTAAAGCGAGCCTTAAACTGCTCCCAAGTAATCTGATCTTTGGGAGTAGCTGCCTTTATAGCATTCCACCAATTCATTGCCCGCCCTTGCAGCTGACGAGACGCTAGCTTTCTCTTCATCGCATCCTCGATACCCAAATCCTCGAAGATACGTTCGCAACTATCCAACCAATCTTGAACATCTATGGCCAACTCCGTTTCGTGAAACGGCTTCCCACCAAGGCTAGTATAATCCTTATTTAGCTTGGCGAAGTCGACCCTCGGCGCTTGCACTATTGGACCACCACCATTTCCACCATTGGGAGATGCCCTCTGTACATCCCTAAGCATCTCTCTCATGAGGTCAGTAAACATCGTCCTCATGTCAGCAGCATTCCCGTTATTAGCCCCTCTACCGGTACCTCTAACATATCGGCTCATCGTCAATCTGAAAAAGGAAACGATTAACGACCCAATAGTGGTGCTAGTGCAGCACAACTTCATTCTTATACTACTAATAGTGTATATATATAGCTTTTGAAAACCAAAGTAATCACAAATACGCTCTCTCGTATACGTATACTATCTCTCCTTGATAGCTTCCCTAGGTTAACTACGCAACCTAGAGCTCTGATACCAAGTGTGACGGCCCGCCCCGCACCAGCCTGCATTTCCTCCGAAGGTGCGCTGTACACATGCCCAACTAGCACGGGACGGTCGTCAGAAGAGAATTGACTAACAAGAAACCTGTAGAATGTCTCACAGCGCATGGAGTAAAATATAATAATAATAATATACTTGACATAAAACAAGTGAGACAGTGCATAAGTTGATAACTAAAATCAACATCAACATCAGAGCAGCGGAAATCCAAATACAGCTTATTACAACTTTTTCAAATTTACTGTCTCTAAACAAAAGAAAGCTAAAGGAGAAGATGCACCACCAATGCCCAAGCAGTGATCTTCAACAACACAGGGAGGATAATATATATATATATGTGTGTTACGTGGAAGCCTCCTGCTCATCTCCGCATCATCTACCCGTGCATCGCCAGCTAACCTGTCTCTAGTCTACTCGTGTGAGCACCCAGAGTAATAAGAGGAGACATAAAACTCTGGGTCAGACATAAAGCCTGGTATGAGCGATAAGCATCTAAACAGAACAATAACAGGTATACTAAACCATACCTGAACCTGGACCTGCAACCAAAGAGTTAGTACCACATACCGTACAATACTCTAAGGTGCCATAATAAATAGTGTAGGAATAAGGGGGTGGGGTGTGCATGTCTTAATAATAGCAAACAAATCATCCATAGCAACCATCCTCACATCTCTCACTCAGTGCGTAAAGCATACGATGTCCACCACTATCAATCGCTAGACTCATCGAAGTAGTGACTGAGTTCGACTTGTACAACTACTGCTACTACCAAGCTTACCACATGGAGTCATGACCAAATCTTTACAAATGACCCCACTTCATTGGTTTATAGCCCTTTAGTCGTACCTAGGCCATTTCAGCCCTGAATCCGTTCACGTACTTCCCATACATAGTGATCCAAAGTCATAAACATCGACTGCCCCTTGGCACACGTCCCGCAGCAAAGCCCAACTATGAAGCCCACTCATTGGTTCCCAACTGGATCCTGAGTCAAAGCTCCTCATTTGGACTTCCTTTGCATCTCGGGTTTTGATTGAATTGGAGTTGGTCTTCAGAAGAGTCATCGCGTAGTAGTAATAGCTCACGTACGGTTCGGTTCGGTGTTCCTCGTCTAGCTCGGTTCGGTTCGGTGGTTGCCCCCTTCTAAGTTCCCAGATCCAATCCTGTCCTTCTCCATTTGCCCGATCCGATCCCACTCGCTTGCTTGCTCCGATCCGCTCCGCTCCCTAGCCTACTCCGATCCGATCCGCTCTCTAGCCTACTCCGATCCGATCCTGCTCCATGGTTCCGATCCGATCTTCCATCCAACTCCAACTTTAAGAAGTGGCCTTACTTCTTGCCAAATTTCTTTTGTGCCAGGTTCCAGTTCGGGTCGGGTTTCTTGCCCAGGTCTCCTATCCGATCCGAGCTCATATCCGATCCGATTCGAAACCCTACACAACTTTCTGCAACTTTTTCCAGCAACTTGTTTACGCCATTCGACGACGTTTTCGACAAATCTAACTATACTAACCAATCACAAATCATGTCAAACAGTCATAGCAACATAGCAAACTAACCACAAACACCAAAACAATGAATTTACATGTCAAAATGGATCGAATATACCCAAAATCTCATTTTCCCCTTAAGCATGATTAAATAAAACTAATCATAGAGTTAATAAAACTTAACCAAATCGAACCAAATTTCTAACAGAGGCATAAAATATTATTTAAGAATTTCTAAACATTTTTTCCAGAATTTATTAGTGTATAAGTTCGCTAATCTTCACCAATCACCCTTAATTAACTGTAATTAGTGTCAAAATGATGCTATCACTCACCTTTGCCACAAAATAAAACACCAAATCTGAAATACTCTCTGTTTGGGTCGAATTCCTATGCATAGCAGCAGCTCCAACCTTGCTCTGTTGCTATTTGGCCTTGTTTTGATGCAGTTTAGGCTTAATCTTCACTAAAAATGTGTTTTGGAGTGGTTTTAGAGGATGGAAGCCATTACTAAGGTCTCAAGAAGGTTTGTGGCGGCTCAAAACTGAAATGAAAGTGATTTCCTAACCCTAATCAGTCCTCCTATGCCTCTAAACCCGAAATTCCCCTCTGGGCCTAGCTGCTAATCACCCGGTTAAGCCCAATTAAGCTGTTTTTCACCATCTGAAACTTGTTTCAGCCATATCTCCCAAACGGTGAGTCCGTTTGGCTAATGTGACCACTCCATGGAATTGTAAACCATCATCCGAAGCCAATAGAAGTGGGTTCAGGTCAAAATTCTTTTTCAGTCAAAAGTTATTGCCAAAACAGTACCAACGAGGGGTAAAATGGTCATTAAAAAATCGGGAAAAATCATGAACATGGGAAATGACCCCAATAGTCGTCTCCCAAAGTTACATGACCATACGACTTGGTATGTGAAAGAAATAAATATTCTACGATCCTATGATGCGTAGAATACGGGTCGTTACATTAACTTTAGGAATACAACACATCAGAAGAATAACAGTAGACTTTTATAACATCAATAATAAATGCTACATCAGAGTACAGAATATCAGAGTATTTTGATAAAATTACAGCGGAAGATAAATTACAATATTATAATACATTGCAGCGGAAACAAAATAACTAAGGCAGCGGAAGACTTCCAATGTTCTGGACACAGCTTTAAGCTTCAATCCAGGATCCTGCTAAAGAGATAAACCTGTAGACAAACTGCTCGACTGCCCGTGTGGAAAAGAGGGCATCCGAGTTTGCAAAGGTGGAAACAAACAACGGGTCAGTCATGAGACTGGTGTGAGAATTCTTAACTAATTTAACTAATAGTAATAAGGCAAAGCCAAGGACCACACCGCTAACGCGGAACGGGTTTACTCCAACGGATTGCCGATGCATAAATGTGTCAGAACAAATAATAAGTAAATCGTACAACAACGTCATGCTTTTGAGAAAAATGGAATCACCATAAGACCCAGGTCCCATCACACAATGCAACACAAACCAGAGGATAGGGTTTTACCTTATAGTGATTAAACATGCTAAATACGACAAATACGAGTTTAATATTATTATTAGTATATATCAAAATATTTCAAAGTAAATACATAAATCCTAGGAAGAATAGTATCCCATACTACTATGCCTCCATACTAGTAATACAATCAAATTCGTAGGGTCGTATTTGGATTTTGGTTTCCATCATGAGTCAAGGCAAGGGAGGAGCTCCTACCGATTCGAAACACTCTAGCTAATGTCTCAGGATCCCCCGCAGTGAACCCTTGGAAAGCTGCAGGGCCGGTCCACCATATGAGTTGCGGATTAGTTATTCCTGAACACACGTTTCCCAGTCCTATAGGACCTATCATCCGAGGCGCCTCATTCCATCATCCACATAAATAAAATGTCAGGCTGTGTTAAAGCCCAAACACCACTTCTAGCTAGAAAGAAACGTGCTGCTCTCCCTGCGTTCCCTTCTCCCGTTTTAGACTCCGCCGGTGTGTGAGGCTCGCGAAGTCATGCTATACACAAAGCTATGCCTAAACAGGCTATGCTTTGATCATCCCACAAGGCCCGCTTTTCAACAAAGCCTTGATCATATCACACTACCAATCCTTTGCCGAAATATATGAACGGGTGTTAAGCAAGAGAATAAATTCTCCGCCACCAAACATCCATACATTCGACAGAAGATTAATAACATGATATTTAATGGAGTACGACGTCAGACACACAATCCATTTATAAGCTTATGCTCTGGGTATGAGCGAAAGCCAAACCCGTACTAATCAACACTACATCCGGACGACCACCACTTAGCCCCTTCAAGGTAGCTACTCCAATCACGGGCATCAGCAGTCGTCGTCCATTCGATATGAAGATCGTCGGTCTTCAATCGCCGTCTTCAACTCTTGAATTTTAAACGTCGTTCAAATTATTTGGAATGAGATAGACTCGGACTTTCCAAATAATTCTCGTATATATATATATATATATATATATGTTGGAAATCATTTCATATTGTTATTAGTAATTTGTAACGATTTATCTTTATTTATATATATATAAAAATAATTAAATTCCATTTCATTAACGTAATTACATAACAAGTAGTGAATGTTTTACTTCACAACCTATCGAAATGTTTATAATGTGTAATGAAATTTATTTTATTTCATTACATTTTGTTAATGAAAACATTCCTATTCGTATATACAATATTAATGTACAATGTACACACCATAATGTTTATCTTGATTTTCATACACATACACATCTTATACATAACAATGTACATTTTCTTGTTTCATCTTTCGAATTACACAAAATGTATTTTGCGTATCATACCAATTTCAACAAAAATAGCATTTTTGTGTTTCATTTCAATTTAAACAAACGAATATTTTAGTTCATCCATTTTTACTTCTACAAGAATGAGTATTTTTGTTTCTTTATTTCAATGTAACAAAATTGATAATTTTATTATCTTTTCAATGCAAACCAAAAGTAATAATTTTACATTAAAAACAAAACGATAATTTTGTGTGCTAATCTATTTACATGAAAATGAAATTTCCATATCTTAAATCTTTTTAACGAAAATCTAATTCATTAACATATAAATTTCATCGATTATAATCTTTACTGAAATTCTTTTACATGGGTATGTAAATTTCATACCGTTATCCTTTTTAATAAAAATTCAATTGACTAAAATGTAAATCTCTTACTTTAAGTTCTATTTACATGAAAATGTAATTTTCCTTCTTTTATTCACATTAAAATGTATACTTTTCTTTATTTATATCAATTACATAAAAAAATGTAACTTTTACCTTTAATCTTAATTTCACAAAAAATGTAAATTTCTTACTTTTGGTTTTAATTACATAAAGATGCAATTTTCTTTCTTTCTTTTAAAAAAAATATAAATTTCTTCTTTTAATCTAATTACATAAAAAAATGTAATTTTCTCATTCTTTATTCTAATTACATAAAAATGAAATTTTTCATTCTTTTAAACATGACGGTGAAAATAATGTTCATTTTCTATTTAACTATTTGTGTTTTAATATGGGCCAGACCTCTCACATTAGGCCTGCAACTTGTGGATGCTGGATATGCCGGTTGGTTCCGGGCAGACTTATTCCACTTGTTGGGCTTAACCTCGTATCTTTGTCCAATTCGTATTTGTGCACTTGGACCTCTCACATTAGGCCCAACATTTGTGGCTGCTGGATATGCCGGTCGGGTCCGGGCAGACTTCCACCACAAATGTGACCTAACCTCGGGTCCAAGTACAATTGTAATTTTTAATTATGATTATAAATACTTTAATGAAAATTATTTTAAACGTTCTTTATTCAAAATAATCCTCATACTAAAAATGCTCTTTATATATTCCAATCTTTCTATTGTAATAGTAAGGCACAGTCTTTTAATGTAACCTCTTTATATATATAAAAAGGTACTTTACATAAATATGTACTCTTACATAAATATATTTCTTTTATATAAATATGTTTCTTTTTCATATAGAAATGTACCCTTACATAAAATGATTATTTTATTTTCATAACCTATTGAAGGTGGCATTTTTAATGTACAAGTATTGAATTCAATAAATGATTATCCTGTTTTCATTAGCATATGAAAGGTTATATTGTTGATGTACAAAAGTATAATCCAAAAAATGATTTTCATTAGCGTCAACAACTTGAATTCCCTCATAAATGTTTATTTCTAACATAAATGTTCTTTCTAACATAAATGTGCTTTCTAATCATACATGACGTTCTTGAATTCTAACCTAAATGATAAAATGGCACAATTTGTACTAGTATAATATTAATGACCAATTTTATTTTCTAACATAACAAAAATGGCACAATTTGTACTAATATAACATTAATTACCAATTTTATTTTCTAACATAACATAAATGACAAAATGGCACAATTTGTACTAATGTAACATTAATTACCAATTTTATTTTCTAACATAACATAAATGACAAAATGGCACAATTTGTACTAATATGACATTAATTACCAATTTTATTTTCTAACATAACAATCCTATTCAAAAATTTCTATTGAAGATGATCATTTTATTTTAAATAATCATTTCTTGTAAACCATTATTTTACCAAAAATGACACTTTCAATCTAACCTAAAATTTATAAAAAATATATATGATATTTTAACATTCTAACTAAAAAGACATCTTTATATGCTAATATTTCATTACTAACAAAAGTGATATTTTTGTTCTAATTTAACATTTCTAATAAAAGTGGCCTTTTTATCTAATTTAACCTTCCTAATATAAAATGTTATTTTTCCATCTAACGTAACATTCCTAATATAAAATGTTTCTTTTTATCTAATCTAACATTTCTATATAAAAATGTTATTTTTGATTCTAACATCGCTAACATTTCATAAAATGATACTTCTAACATTGCTACCTTTTTATAAAAATGATATTTCTAACATCGTTAACATTTCATAATGTGGCATTTTATTTACATAACATATTCTAAATGAATAACGATTTATTTACAAATCCTGGTTCTAAATGAATAACATTTCATTACAAAAATGTTGCTTTATTTCTAATCCACATTCTATAGCAAATTTCATAACAGAAATGTTGATTTTTCCCTAGCATAGCACTACAAATAAAAATGTTGTTTCTTTAATCTAGCATAACATTAATAAAAAGGAAATTTTCCTGTTGGTGTACAATTCTAATTAAACATACATGACATATATAATTTGTCAAATTCAATAGAATATATTCAACATATATAATTTGTCAATTCGAATCGAACATACATGGCATCTATAATTTGTCAATTCAAATCGAACATACATGTCATCTATATGTTCTAACAACAAATAAAAGAATCCTTTTATTTGTTTATTCTTTTCTGTACATTCTAATAACATGTAAAAGGATATTTTATATTTAAATATTCTCTTTATGTATTTCAATGTCATATAAATGAATATTTTATACATCAAGATTTTCTATGCATTTCAATAACAAATAAAAGGGATTTTATTTGTAAATCAACTTCTATACTCTAATATGACAAGTAAAAGGAATTTTATTTGTCAAAACAATCTCTATGTTCTAATATGTCAAATAAAAGGAATTTTATTTGTCAAAACAATTCTGTATTTTAATATGGCAAATAAAAGGAATTTTATTTGTCACATCAATTTCTTTATTCTAATACGAAAAATAAAAGAGATTTTATTTGTGATAACTAGTTTTTATTCGTATCATAACTACCATGAAACACACAAACAATTCAGTAATTCATCATCAACATAAAACAGTCAATACTGAAATCATTACATACACAACATTAACATGAATTTTAAATAGAACAAATATAAATTCCACAGTAGAATAAATAATTAATTTTAAAATTTAAAATATAGAAATCTCACCATCGTTCGCGATTTTTCAAAATTTCAACTGCTTAGAATTGTCCCTTTTTCAATCTATGATTGTAGAGCTTCGTCGTACGATTCCACAGGAACTGAAATTGTTGAATTTCGTTTACGTACGAGTTAGTTATGGACCAAATACGATTGGTAATTAATTTAAAATTAAGTTAACAAGGTCATTAAGGTGTTAATCTTTCTTCTACCTTACTGTATTCGGCCGTAAGAAGAGCCCACTACTTCAAATCTAAGTCAGGCTTTTGCAACTGATTGGAGTAACAGTTGGATGATCAGAAGGTGCCACCGCGACTGCCTAGGTGAGGCGTACGTGCGCCGACAAGGGGGGCCACTCGCACGCTGAAAGGAAGCACAGCGGCGGTGGTTTTGGCCGATGTTGAGGGGCTCGGTTCTCGGGGATTTTGGCACCAGAGGATGATCAAGTGGTATAGAATTGTAGAGGAAGAAAATCTCTTCGATATGATGTATACGTTGGAGTTTAATTTGTAGGGAAGAGAGAGAAGTTAGTGGAGAACGATGGGTGCAATTCGGCCATTGAATAATAGGGGTGGCGGCTACTGTATAATTAGAATTAGGGTATTATGAAGTTTCCATTCTTTTATAATATTTTAATGTGTATTTTACACTTAAATCCAATATTTTTTTAATAACTCTGATTCAGACCTAACGACAGACCTTCCTAGCTAGGGTAAGATTATTATATGTTTTAAGGTGATTTATTGGACTTAGTATTTACCACAGTGGTTCCCACTCATATCCTCATTTATTTTAATTACCATAACTACCATATGTCATTAATAACCACAATGCTCACTTTTATCTAAGGCAATAGACATTCAAATAAATAACATTTATGCCAGTCCCTTTTTATTTCATTGTTCCAATTTATTATAATTTCCACTTATTACACTGTCATTTATTTTAGTTCTTTATTATGTGTGTGTATATATATGTATATATTTGTTATATTAATTTCCCCTAATTTAGAGTTACAACATTTAATTCTCATTTGTACTAATTGCAACCTTTTTGGCTTCATTACCATTTATTTCCACATTTATCTCCCAGTAACATCAACGATTACAATTGTAAATTCTCCTTTTATTATAGATAACGTTAATTAATATGCATAAGTATCGGAGAACGTTTCAAATTCAAAACTACATTCAATGTTTACCTAATATTAATAATAACTAGCATTGATTACTTGTGTTTTTGGATGGATATAGTATAAATATATATATATTTTTAACGTACTTATTACGTGTATGCTTATTTCTAAATTTCTATATTTACTCATTTACAAATTTGTTAATTTCAATTTATATACAATCTAGCCCAAACTACTTACTAGAAAAATCATTCTTATGTTTTTAACTTGCTAAGATTTAAAATCCTATTAACTTCTGTAAATTTTCCCAAACACTTAAAAATATTCTTCTATTCCTTTTATCCCTTTATTTACATTAAATTATATTTCAAAGATGAATCCTTCCTTTTCTTTCATTTCTTTACATAAAAAATGTAAATCCTAATTCATTTCAATTCACAAAAGTTGTAATTCTATGTGTAATTTACTATTCAACAAAATGGATATTTTGTGCGTCATTCTAATTCTAACAAAAATGAATATTCTGTTTTGCAACAAAAATAATACTTTTTTTCTTTTAAACATTTTAATGTAAATAAAAATGATACATTTCATTCTCTTTATTGTAAACAAAAATTACAATGCAAACTCTTTAATTTAAACGAAATGATACAGCATATTTCAATTGTGTAAATTAATGCGACACAACAATGGTTTTATTTTGCCTATGACAAAAATGCAAACTTGTTTACATGACAAAAATGCAAACTTTTATTACCTTGAAAATGAAATCTTTCCATTTCAACAAAATGACAATGTAACTTTTTAATTTAAGCCCCCATTTTTTTATTTTGTAAAATACCAACTCTAAAATTGTATTTTTACTGTAAAACTTTTTATTCAAATTATATATATATTTTCTTCTATTGTTTAATAATTATTTAAAATTAGAAAATTTATATTGGAATATTCAATTTTGATTTGAAATTGAATATGAAGTTGAAACCGTTTTGAAAATGAATTTAAAACGATTTATAAATCACGGTTTGAATGGTAATCGACGAAGTATATATTATATATATTATATATATATATAATATAATGGCCTGAATAGAACGCGCCGCGCCGCGACAGTTCGCGAATTTTGACCATTGACTTCGAACGGATATTACGGGAGATCCGACCGTCGGATTCTCCTAAAACCGGAACCGTTGGGTTCGTATCGAAAAGAGCTTTCTAATGAATATTAGAAATTAGAAATCTAACGGTTGGATTTGGAATTATGTCCAAATCAAATTTGGAAAAGGTCGCTGTAAGTGCAGTTCGATGGCCATTGATGGAAATTGAGACGACCCGAAATCCCGTTCAGACGGAAACAAGGGTTATCTTTGGAATATAACATAGAAACAGATAATAGCAGAACAAAATTAAATAAATACATCAGATAATGAACAACAAAATATACTGGATAAAAGTAATCATCAGAGTTACACAGTATACAGGATCTTACTTAGTACAAATACAGTTCAGCTATACATAAATGTCTACAGCGGAAATAAACAAAATATGTGCAATAGGAGCTGAACATCATAAAAGAAATAAATGATAGAATCCATCTTCAGCTCCAGCTATCCAGAAAAGAACCAGCTAAACCTGAATAAAAGGCTGCCCGTGTAGAAAAAGGGGCACCCGAGTTTGAAAGTGAAACAAACTACGAGTCAGTCATGGGACTGGTATGAGAAATCTACTCCACACATATATAATATGGCTAATATCCGGACCACGCCACTTCCGTGGAACGGGTTTACTTCATTGGATTGCCAGTGCTTTAAAACAAATCTTTCTTTTAAACATCGATATGCTTTTTATAAAAATGAAGCCGTTATAAGACTCAGTTCCCATCACACAATGCAACGCAAACCGGAGGATAGAGTTTTTACCTTATAACAGCCAAAATATGCTTGATACGAATAAAACAAAGGCATTTGATATTATTGGTAGTGTCTATATGTTTTGAAAACAATTTCAAATCATAACTATCAATCATAGACGGCATTAATGCCCCATACCACTATGTCGCCATATATAGATATACAATCAAAACCGCACGATGTCGTATTTGGAAATTGGATTTCCGTCATGAACCAAGGCAAAAGATAGTCCTTACCGAATTCGTGACTCTCTAGCCCGAGCCACCGGAACAGCCGCAACTGCCCCTTGGAGTGACAGGGCCGGTCCACCGATGTGGATTATAGTGCCTGAACAATACGTTTCCCCGCCCTTTGGGGCGTAAATGAGCCAACGAATGACTCTATCGGACCCGGATCGTCCGACCAAACCGAGGCGCCTCGCAACAGCAACAACCACATAGGTGAAAAGTATATAAATGTCAGGGCTGGTAGGTCACTGACACCACCCTAGCTAGAAAGAAACGCATGCCCTCCCTGAGGTCCTTCTCCCGTTTTAGGTTCATACCGGGGTGTGAGGCTCGCGAATTTACGTTATACACAAAGCTGCGCCACACAGGCGGTGCTTTGATCATCACCACAAGACTTTGCTTTTCAACAGAAGCCCTGATCACTGCATCTTAGCATGCCACACAGGCAATTCATACCGTGCAACTGATGGCTATCAATCACACAGAACAAATTCCAATGTCGGACACACAGTCCATTTACAAGTCCGTTCTGGGTCTGAACGAAACCGGAGGCACTAAATACCTCGCAAACCCATCGATCACCACGTACGTCTGAACGATCACCACTCATTATCCATATTTCGGGATGCCTCCCAATCAGGACCTCGGTTACCATCCAAACGAGGTGAAGATCTCCGGTCTTCGACCGTCGTCTTCATCTTCGAATTTCAATCGTCGTTCAATTATTTGAAATGAGAATTAACTCGGCCTTTTCAAATGATTCACGTATTTTTAGAATTTCAAATCAATTTATTTCAATGGTTAAATTATTCGACAACACCAATTGTGTTCTTTAATGTAAATTTCACACCAAACACATTCAACCATCAAATACAACATAAATCGAGCAAATTCAGTTTATTTCCATTCCATATCGCTTATGATATTTTATAACTATTTATCGCTATTTTTATTTATTTTAAAATAGCTAATTTATTCAAAACGACGCTTCGGGCCATAACGCGGCCGTGGCGCTGTTTTTCTTCAGAATTGATTTGCACATATCTGAAAATCTAACCGTTGGATCTTCACAAAATTTACATCATTAGAAAGGTCTTTTCAAAATGAATCCAATGGTTCCAGTTTCGGGAAAATCCGACAGTCGGATCTCCCGGTACAATCGTTTGAATTTTCGATTTCAAAATACGAACTGCAGCGTCGTTATTCGATTAAATATATAATTATATATATATATATATATATATATATATATATATATATATATATATAAATATAATCGCTTCTGGCGCTGTTTTTCATCAGATTTTATTTAAACATTCCAGACAATCCAACCGTTGGATTTTTGCAAGGTTGGTGCCGTTGGGAAGATATTTCCAAGGCGAACCCGACGGTTGAGGTTTCGGGAAAATCCAATGGTCGGATTCCCCGTACTAGTTGTTTGAAATCACGGTTTCAAAATGCGAACTGCACGGCCACGTTTCGTTTTAATTTTATTTATATTTATATAATTATATAAATATAGTTCATTCAATGATTTCAATATCGTTTTCACTTCAAATATTTTACTAACGCCTTAAATTTTTGGAAAATTTCGCCATAACCTCCCCTGCACCGGGAGCATCGGGAAATCGCAAATAGCTTTCCCGGTCCTTCTAATCTCAAAAAGAAAAAGAAAAAGCCAAGCGGCTAGCCAACAGGCTCATAAAATCATCACCCAAACAAAGCAGTAAATGTGTACCTATTTGTCGGGCACAAAATTTTATTCCTCTTCTCTAGCCCCTTTGCTATAACCTGTTCAATGAATATGTATGTACATATATATACGGTTCTTATCATTTATCATTTTCTATTCAACTTCATATTTGATTTCTATTTGGTTTAAAAACAACATTCATCCTAATGTTACATACATAGGTGCAAATCATTTCATTAGCTAATTAATGAATATTTCAACTCATATATGTTTATTTTGAACAAGTGGCTATTTTTAACACTTCACATTTCAACGATTCATGCATACAATAAAAATGTGATTTTTTATTGTAAAACAATTCATTTCAAAAACACTATTTTTCTATATAGTTCATGTTGGTGATAAAAATGGGATTTTTATCATAAAACAATTTCTTTTAAAACGAGATTATTTTACACAGTTCATATAGTCGATAAAAGGTGATTTTTATTATCAAACAATTTATTTCAAAATATGAATACCATTCAACACATGAATTTCTAATCAACGAATGAATATTAATTCAACACATGAATGTTTTCTATAGTTTTTATATATAGATAAAAGGTGATTTTTATTATCAAACAATTTATTTCAAAATATGAATACCATTCAACACATGAATTTCTAATCAACGAATGAATATCAATTCAACACATGAATGTTTTCTATAGTTTCTATATATAGATAAAAATGTGATTTTTATTATCAAACAATTTATTTCAAAATATGAATACCATTCAACACATGAATTTCTAATCAACGAATGAATATCAATTCAACACATGAATGTTTTCTATTGTTTCTATATATAGATAAAAGGTGATTTTTATTATCAAACAATTTATTTCAAAATATGAATACCATTCAACACATGAATTTCTAATCAACGAATGAATATCAATTCAACACATGAATGTTTTCTATTCAATGAATAAATATAGTTTAAGCATATGAAAATAATTCAAACACACGAATATTATTCAAAATTTCGGTAGCATAACGGCAGGGTAGTTAAAACCGGGACCGTCCCTAGTACGGCTCCTCGCTCTACCTTAAAACCTCGCGGTTTTTGACAATGGGGATCATGCATCTAGTTCGCACGCAGGCGGCATGTATATATTTATTTCATTCCCACAAACTAATCCTATGTGGTTTCAACCAAATTTTCTCAACCACAAATGGGTATTTTTCAACCACAATCAACCAATATCAATCACAAACAATCCCAAACAATCATTCGCTATCAATCAATTTTCACAACAATTTCAACCAATAAATATCGTCCATGGTTTGTGGACGAGGGGCGTAGATATATATATATATATATATATTATATAGCAATTCACTTTTATTTCAACACATATATATATAGAAAAAGAAATTGAAGAGTGAGAAATTCTCACCAATAGCTATCCAATACTACGACTCTTCCTTTATAGAAATCTTCGCCTATTTCGCCTTCTTGTCGCTTTCGTTGCCCATATTCTCTACATATGTAAAAATCGAATTTTTACTATGCTATTCAATATATAAAAATCGAATTTTTACTATGCTATTCAATATATAAAAATCGAATTTTTACTATGCTATTCAATATATAAAAATCGAATTTTTACTTCGTTATTCCATATATAAAAATCGAATTTTTATTATGCTATTCAATATATAAAAATCGAATTTCAATAATATAGATTCCGCCTTTTCAAAAATAAAGATTATATTTTTAATATTCCTATGATGTAAAAATTATATTTTTATTACTTTAAAAATATGAAAATCATATCTTACTTCTTCTACTTAATAAAAATTCCGTCTTTTCTATTTTAAAAATATGATCTTTTCTATTCTAAAAATCTGATCTTTTCTATTTTAAAAATATGATCTTTTCTATTCTAAAGTTTAAATCTTTTTCTATTTTAAAGTTTAAATCTTTTCCTATTTAAAGTTCTAACCCTTTTAAAAATCAGTTTTAATACTTTTTAAAAAAAATCAGTTTTTAAACCTAATTAAAATCAGTTTTGAATCCTTTAGAAAAATCAGTTTTTAAACCTAATTAAAATCAGTTTTAAATCCTTTAGAAAAATCAGTTTTATAACTTTAAAAAAAATCAGTATTTCCTTTTAAACAAAATTAGTATTTCCTTTTAAACAAAATCAGTATTCACCTTAAAAAAAAATCAGTATTCACCTTAAAAAAAAATCAGTATTCAGAATTAAAATGAAAATAAAATAACATAAAATACTTACCTTATCTGCGAAGCGGGGGGGGGGGGGGGGTTGGTTTTTCGTCAGGTGGCGGCGCAGGAGGTGGGGCGGCCTTCAGTTCGTCGGCGGTGGCGTCTCGAACGGGGCTCGCGGATTTAGGGTGTTGCGATGGCTTCGGGGGGGGGGGGGGGTCGGATTGAAGGAGGAGGAGGGAGCGAGAGCAAGGAAGAGGGGGGAGAAGATCGGAGGGCGCGGTGGAGGTCTGGTCGACGGTGAAGGCGGGCGGCTGCTGCTGTTGCTTTCTTCTTCTTTTTTTTGTTTTCTGTTTAATGAATCGGGGTGGGGGGGGGGGGGGGGGGGGGGCAGAAAGGGAGATAAAGGGAGGGAAATAAAATTTATTTTTATTATTTTATTATTTAATTTTTCAAAAAAGTTGACTTTCACATACGACCTCGAAACGAGGCCCACCGCCTGTCGTCCATAGCGTTTTACCCCCATTCCGAACACAATGGGATATGTATCGTAAGCTGATTCGATTGTTTCGAATAGTTTCCGTTGAATTTACATTTAAATCCTTATGCTGAATTTTAAACGTACATTTCAAATTACCGGGGTCACATACTAACTAGAAAAATTCCAAAAAAATATTTTCTAATTTCGTATTGACGATACGGTCCTAACAAAACTAGTTTCGTCGAATTCTGAGACCGTTTGAAAAATGGCCAATTTCCAGTCGATTAAAATCAACAGAAACTGGTCAAACGCGTTTTCCTTTGCCACGCTCACATATTGATTCGAAAAATTATGGAATTTGAAATCTAGCAATAACTTTACAACACGGATCCAACAAAAGTGGTTTCGTCGAAATCCGAGGTCGTTTGCAAAATGTCCGTTTTTAAGGGCCTGAATTCCATAGCGACTATTCAGAATTTTCAACTGGACATATCTTTTGATTCCCGCTATCAAATTTCGATTGGTCGGATTCATTAGAAAGATATTACCAATTAGATCCTAATGTTTTTGGTTTCACTAAAATCCGGATTGTTTTGCACCCGGTATGTTCAAATGAAGTTTGAAATCGAATTATCGAACTACCGCGCCATTTTCAATTCTATATATAATTATAATTAATTATATTCGTTTTCAATTGTCGATTCAAACTCAGTTTTCATCGCCATTATTTAAAATATTTATTTTAATTATTTAAAATCCATTATTTTAGCCAATTTAAAATTTTTAAATTGGTTCAGATTTTCTGGGTCGTTACAATCTCCCCCACTTAAAACTTTTCGTCCCCGAAAAGGAACAAAGTCGAAAGTGGTTTGATAAATCTACAATCCCACAATACAACAACCAATTCAATTGTTTTTAACCTTTAAAAATATACTAATCAAATTTTATACCCCCTTAAAAATCCTTCAGACCATATAATTAAAAGTGCACATCTATGAAAAGAAAATAACAATAGAGTAGAGAATTGAATGGTAGTGCAAAGTAGAGTAAATGTACCTTGCACCTGAGTCAATCAGAGATATCTACTCGGCATCTAGGATAAGCTTTCTGAATGCTCTCCTCCGTTTCCCAAGTACAATCTCGCGGATCTCCACTCCATTGCACTTTGACTAAGTGAACCTTCTTGTTCCTCAGCTCTTTGGTTTCTTTGCCGATAATCTTAAGCGGCTCTCGCCTCACAGCTAATTCTGGAGTAATTTCTATATCCTGCTGAGCTGCTTCTTCCACGATCA
Organism: Allium sativum; assembly: GCA_030737875.1. Classification (NCBI taxonomy): domain Eukaryota; kingdom Viridiplantae; phylum Streptophyta; class Magnoliopsida; order Asparagales; family Amaryllidaceae; genus Allium; species Allium sativum. The sequence continues at coordinate 180,601,504 of CM060913.1, read as the reverse complement.
AGTCTGGATCATGAACGTGCTTTCGAAGTTGAGATATATGAAATACATCATGCACTCCAGGCAACCAGTCAGGCAGTTTGACCCTATAAGCGAGAGTCCCAATCCGTTCCAGAATAGGAAACGGACCAATGAATTTGGGTGCCAACTTCACCGTCGACCAGACCTCCACCGCGCCCTCCGATCTTCTCCCCCCATCTTCCTTGCTCTCGCTCCCTCCTCCTCCTTCAATCCGACCCCCCCGAAGCCATCGCGACACCCTAAATCCGCGAGCCCCGTTCGAGACGCCACCGCCGACGAACTGAAGGCCGCCCCACCTCCAGCACCTCCTGCGCCGCCACCTGACGAAAAACCAACCCCCCCGCTTCGCAGATAAGGTAAGTATTTTATGTTATTTTATTTTCATTTTAATTCTGAATACTGATTTTTTTTTGTTTTCTGTTTAATGAATCGGGGGGGGGGGGGGGGCAGAAAGGGAGATTAAGGGAGGGAATTAAAATTTATTTTTATTATTTTATTATTTAATTTTTCAAAAAAGTTGACTTTCACATACGACCTCGAAACGAGGCCCACCGCCTGTCGTCCATAGCGTTTTACCCCCATTCCGAACACAATGGGATATGTATCGTAAGCTGATTCGATTGTTTCGAATAGTTTCCGTTGAATTTACATTTAAATCCTTATGTTGAATTTTAAACGTACATTTCAAATTACCGGGGTCACATACTAACTAGAAAAATTCCAAAAAAATATTTTCTAATTTCGTATTGACGATACGGTCCTAACAAAACTAGTTTCGTCGAATTCTGAGACCGTTTGAAAAATGGCCAATTTCCAGTCGATTAAAATCAACAGAAACTGGTCAAACGCGTTTTCCTTTGCCACGCTCACATATTGATTCGAAAAATTATGGAATATGAAATCTAGCAATAACTTTACAACACGGATCCAACAAAAGTGGTTTCGTCGAAATCCGAGGTCGTTTGCAAAATGTCCATTTTTAAGGGCCTGAATTCCATAGCGACTATTCAGAATTTTCAACTGGACATATCTTTTGATTCCCGCTATCAAATTTCGATTGGTTAGATTCATTAGAAAAATATTACCAATTAGATCCTAATGTTTTTGGTTTCACTAAAATCCGGATTGTTTTGCACCCGGTATGTTCAAATGAAGTTTGAAATCGAATTATCGAACTACCGCGCCATTTTCAATTCTATATATAATTATAATTAATTATATTCGTTTTCAATTGTCGATTCAAACTCAGTTTTCATCGCCATTATTTAAAATATTTATTTTAAATATTTAAAATCCATTATTTTAGCCAATTTAAAATTTTTAAATTGGTTCAGATTTTCTGGATCGTTACAGAAATCGACTGTACGGGCCTTGATAAATTTATATTGGAATATTCAATTTGTTTTGAAATTGAATATGAAGTTGAAACCGTTTTGAAAATGAATTTAAAACGATTTATAAATCATGGTTTGAATGGTAATCGACGAAGTATATATTATATATTATATATATATATATATATATATATATATATATATATATATATATATATATATATATATATATATATATAATATAATGGCCTGAATAGAACGCGCCGCGCCGCGGCAGTTCGCGAATTTCGACCATTGACTTCGAACGGATATTACGGGAGATCCGACCGTCGGATTCTCCTAAAACCGGAACCGTTGGGTTCGTATCGAGAATAGCTTTCTAATGAATATTAGAAATTAGAAATCTAACGGTTGGATTTGGAATTATGACAAAACTGCAAACTTTTATTACCTTGAAAATGAAATCTTTCCATTTCAACAAAATGACAATGTAACTTTTTAATTTAAGCCCCCATTTTTTTATTTTGTAAAATACCAACTCTAAAATTGTATTTTTACTGTAAAACTTTTTATTCAAATTATATATATTTTCTTCTATTGTTTAATAATTATTTAAAATTAGAAAATTTTAAGTCTGAACTCATTTTCAACAAAATGCCTAATTTTTTTTAATTGTTATTATTTTAAATAACCAAAACTCATTAAAATAAAATTTAAATTGGCCCCAAAATTCAGGGTTGTTACAGATACCACGATGAAACGACCCGAAGTCCCCCTTACGGGAAATCACGGATTGAGTTGAGAACAAGCCACATCAGAACGTAGACAGAAGAACATTTCATTGTTAATTACAACAATTCATTAGAATACAAGAATATACAGAGTACAAATAAATATTACACATTCGATAAATATCAGAGATTACAATAAATTACGTAGCAGCGGAAAATAATACAATACACAACTAGAAGAGATATACGGATACATAGCTTTCCGGATATCATTCCAGCTATAAACCAGGATCCTGTGAATATAAATATGAAAAACCAAAACTACTAGCTGCCCGTGTCAAAATAAGGGCACCCAGAGTTTAGGTTAAAACAATAAACTCCAGGTCATTCATGTGACTGGTGTGAGAACTAAAACAGTTATTTAAAACCTTACTTTAAATCAGAAATATCAAGGGACCACGCCGTATAACACGGAACGGGTTTCCTCCCAAGAATACCAGTGCATATAACAAAACATCGCAATGCTTTTTGAAAAAAATGAAGCTATTATAAGACCCAGGTCCTATCACACAATGCAACGCAAGCCGGGGGACAGGGTTTTCCCTTATAATAGCCAAACATGCTTAGTACGTTTAAAACAAATCATTTGATACTACTATAAGTGCATAATGTATAAAACAACTTCAAATCATAAGTATCAATCATAGACGGCATGGGTACCATATATCATGTCGCCATGCTAGTTCTACAATTAAAACCGCAAAATCACGTATTTGGAAGTTGGATTTCCATCTGTGAACCGAGGCAAGGGATCGTCCTCACCGTCTTCGAGACAATCTAGCCCATGTCTCAGGGTCATAGCGCATCGACCCTTGAAGCGATAGGGTCGGTCCACCGATGTGGATTAAACTTAAATCCTGAACACTGCGTTTCCCCACCCTTTGGGGCGTAAATGAGCCAACGAATGACTCCATCGGCTTCACATAGTCATCGATATATCCGAGGCGCCTCACAACAGCAACAACCACATAGTCAAACTCGTAAGGGCATCTAAAACCACTGACGCCACTTCTAACTAGAAGGAAACGCATGCCCTCCCTGAGGTCCTCTCCCGTTTCTGGTTCACAACCGGGGTGTGAGGCTCGCGAATCAACGCTACACAAAGCTATGCTACACAGGCCGTGCTTTGATCATCAACCACAAGACTCTGGTTTTCAACAGAAGCCTTGATCATATTGCCACTTAGGCATGCCACACAAGCAATTCACTCCATGCGTTTGATATCCATCAATATATAACCTCTGAGCTCGTACGTCTCAGAGAAGGGCGTTAAGCAAGATATTGAATTCTCCGCCGCCAAACAGATATATATTTAATAGAAATCAATCACACAGACTAAAATCCAATGTCAGACACATAGTCCATTTACAAGTTCGTTCTGGGTCTGAACGAAACCGGAGGCATCTAGTACCCCGCATATCCATCGATCCCCAAGTACGTCTGGGCGACCACCAACTGATTCCCTCCTTTTGGGTGTACGGCCCAATCAAGATCATCAGTAACCACCCAAACAACGTGAAGACCTCCGGTCTTCAACCACCGTCTTCATCTTCGACCCCACGTCGAATCAGTTATTCAGAATGGGATAAACCCGGTCTTTCTGAATAACTCGCGTATATAATAAAAAGTGTTACACAAACACAACATACGCCTCATTCCAATTAATCAGTCACTAACCGTAAATTAACAAGAGAATAATTCCCCAAATATTAACCCCGAAGGCCGAAACCAACATCAGATCAATAGCCAGGAAACCGTTCTGCTTAGCTAACCTACAGTTAGTTTCTAAATTTTCACATTCTTAGGGAAAGGTTCCCATTAATTTTATCAAAGATAAATTCTTTAAATTTATTCTTTAATCTTCCTTTGAATATCACTTCAAACTAGTCGGGATTAGCGAACCACACTGAAGTGATCATTTATTTTATTTCCCAATCCCAACCTATTCATCCCATGAAGTAAAACTGGTAATACTTCATATCTAACACCACGGTGTTATCGGTAAATTCAATTACCATTTCACGTTCAAATCTAATTAAAGATTTAACTATCGCCTGGAGCAAAACTGGTGATACTCCATTCTCAATCTTTTTCTCAATCTAATTAAAGATTCATTAAAACTCCACTTAGTTTTAATCTTTACTTGGGTTAAAGAATCGGTGTCTTTTAAAACATGGTCCACGATAAACCCCAAATCACATCACATTTCAATCTGTCCCTAACCGTAAATTAGCAAGTGAGCAATTCCCTAAGTATTAACCCCGAAGGCCGACACCAACATCAGATCAATACCCAAGAAACCATTCAACTTAACTAATCTCCAGTTAGTTTCTGATTTTCTTAACTCCGTTGGGTCTAAGAACAGTATTATTGAAGATACCGTTCACGACAACCCAAAATCACATTCCATTAATTATCGGGTTAAAGAACAAGTATTATTTAAAACACTATTCACGATAAACCCAAAAATCAATACCAATTCAATTCCAATTAAATATTATTTAATTGGTACACTTCATCAAATCTAAATAAAGATTTAATCTTTTTCTCAACTGGGCTTAAGAACTGTGTTAATGAAGACACCATTCACGACAAACCCAAATCACATTTGATATTAAATACAAGGCTTTGAATAGAAAATATATCAGCTTATATTCAGTATCCAATTCAAAATTAGTTCATTTCGATAAAAAACTATTTTTATCCTTTCAAATATGGAGTTTTTCACCCCAATTTTACCCAAATCATTTCTTATGATTTTACACAAATTATTACTATTTTTAATAATTTTATCAAGGCCCGTACAGTCGATTTCCATCAATGACCATCGAACTGCACTTACATCGACCCTTTTCAAATTTGATTTGGAAATAATTCCAAATCCAACCGTTAGATTTCAAATTTCTAATTTTCATTTGAAAGCTTTTTCCGATACGAACCCAACGGTTTCGGTTTCAGGAGAATCCGACGGTCGGATCTCCCGTAATATCCATTCGAAGTCAACGGTCGAAATTCGCGAACTTTCGCGGCGCGGCGCGTTCTATTCAGGCCATTATATTATATAAATAATATATATAATATATACTTCGTCAATTTCCTTTCGAAACGAATTTTATAAATCGTTTTAAATTCGTTTTCATAACGATTTCAACTTCCTTTTCAAATTCAAATCAAGATTAAATTTTTCAAAATAAATTCGTTTTAATTTCATTTCAAATCGATTTCAATTCAATTCGAATTTCAATTCAAATCGGTTTCTATTTAAATCGATTTCAGTTCAATTTCAAAACGTTTTAAATTCAATTCAAAAACGATTTCAATTCTATTTCAATCTAATTTGAATTTCAATTCTTTTCAATTTAATTCGAATTTCAATTCATTTCAATTTAATTCGAATTTTAAATCATTTCAATTTAATTTGAATTTCAAATCTATTCAATTTCAAATCTATTCAATTATTCATTGAAAAATGAATAAAATCGATATAAATATCGTTCGCGTCAAAATGGCGTCAATCTAATCAACGCGGCTTCATATATTTCTATTTTCAAATATTTTATTTCAAATATTTCTTTTTTAAATATTTCTATTCAAATATTTCTTTTTCAAATATTTCTATTCAAATATTTCTTTTCAAATGTTTCTATTCAAAACTGGAATGAGGCCCAATCAATTACCATATAATGTTAATTACATGGATTTTCTACAACACATGTATAAATTAACAACGATAAATAATCAACCATCATCCATAGTGCATTCTACACTATATAAGCATCAAATATAAATATTTAACGCTTATGACAGTCTGTCAATAAATCGATCGACATACAACTAATTATTGGGATTAGTGTATGTCATATATCATCCCAAACCCGTGTGGGGTTTCAAACAATTAAACACAGATTTTATTTGTGCAGTTGGGCGATGTGTAAAATTTATCGTCCCAATTAATATCAGTCAAATGTGTGTATATAAACAAATCGTTCGATTTGTTTATATTAATTTATTTAATTTCATACACACGTTAAAAATTCTATTTTTAACTATAAAATATTTTTAACTGTATAAATATTTTATTTCATTTCACATCACATCACACAATCAACTACACATCAAAATTAAACAAACAAGCATACAAGCCGTCCATGATCTGTGGACGACGGGTGTCGGGTGTTACTAAACACCGTCTGCATCCTAGTATATATTTTAACTAGAAAAAGGAAATTTAAAGTGAGAAGTTCTCACCGAAAAGCTAAACCAAACGCCACGACTCTTTATATGTAGAAGTCTTCGCCGTGTTTGCCTTTTTCCAATTCCACTGTCCGTAGCCACTACATATATAAAATCACATTTTTATACTGCTGTTTTTAAAATAAAAATCACATTTTTATTTGTTTACTTTCAATTTAAAAATCATATTTTCCTTAACCATTCTAATGATCAAAATCGTATTTTTACTTTGCTATATATATATATATATATATATATATATATATATGGTAAAAATCACGTTTTTTTTATTCGACATACAAGGAAAAATTATATTTTTACAATGCTCTTTATAGATAAAACTCTATTTTTACCCCGCTACTATATACAAGGAAAAATTATATTTTTACAATGCTCTTTATAGATAAAACTCTATTTTTACCCTGCTACTATATAGAAAAAAATTCCATTCTTCTACCGCTACTATATAGATAAAAATTCCATTTTTATCTTCCTAGTAATATAATAAAAATTATATTTTTATTACTCTACATGAATAAAAATCATATTTTTATTCTTCCTATGATATAAAGATCGAATTTTTATTACCTATATAATATAAAAATCATATTTTTACATGGCTACTTCTATAAAGATCACATCTTTATTAATTCAATTCACTTCATATAAAAATCGACCTTTCTTCGTAATAAAAACCTTACCTTTCTACGTTAAAAAAAATCAGGTTTTAAAGCTAAACAAAAATCAAATCTTTATAAATTAAAAATCTTATCTTTTCTATTTCAAAAAAGAATATAATATTTTTCCTACTTAAAAATATCATGTTCATTTATATAAACAAAAGCATATACTTTTTAAATAACCAAAATCAGAGATTTTTTTTAAAAGAAGAAATAGTATATATATATATATATAAATTTACAGTATACGCTCAAGGAGGGAGGAAAGTCGTCGGAGGTCGGGGCGGTGTGCGCTGGGTGGCGGTTGAGGCGGCGCGGATGGAGCAGGGTGCGGGGGCTTCAGGGGTTCGTCGGTCTTAAGGGGGATTGGGGGGTTTCGATTTGGTGCTAGGGCTCGGCGGGGGGGGGGGGGGGGGGAGTGGGGGTTCACGCGATGTAGGAGAGGGTAAGCAGGAGGGGAGCGACGGAAGAACGGTGTGGTTAAGGCGGAGGGTGGCGCGTCGATTTAAAGAGCAGGTTTTTTTTCTTTTCTTTATAATGCTGGTCAACGGTTGAAGGGGGGGGGGGGTAAGTTAAGGAGAAAGAGTTTTTTTTTTTATTTAATTATTTGTTTCGAAAAGGTACTTTATATCCTGACCTCGAAATGAGACCCACCGCCTGTCGTCCATAGCTAATTACCCCCATTACTAACACAATGGGATATGTATCATAGGCTGATTCGATCGTTTCGATCAGTTTTCATCAAAATCAAAATATAACTCTATATATTGAATTTGAACGCGCATTTCAATTTACTGGGGCCACATACTAACTAGAAAAATTCCCAAAAAATATTTTCTAGCTTTGTACTGACGATACGGTCCTAACAAAACTAATTTCGTCAAATTCCGAGACCGTTTGAAAAATGGCCATTTTCCAGTCGATTAAAATCAACTAAAACTGGTCAAACGCGCTTTCCTTTGCCACGCTCACATACTGATTCGAAAAATTACGAAATTTGAAACCTAGCAATAATTTGACATCACAGATCCAACAAAAGTGGTTTCGTCGAAAACCGCGGTCGTTTGCAAAATGGCTATTTTTAAGGGCCGAAATTCCATAGCGACTATTCTGAAATTTCAACTGGACATAACTTTTTAACCCCGCTATGAAATTTCATCTATTCTGATTCATTGTAAAGATATTCTCAAATAGATTTGTATATTTTTGGTTTCACTAAAATCCGGTTTATTTTGCACCCGGTATGTTCAATTGAAATTTGAAATCGAATTATCGAACTACCGTGCCATTTTCAATTCCTTTTATAATTTAAAATAAATATTTATATTCTAACGTCGATCTATATAAATATATACGTTCGAATTCTTCTCAAAATAAATTTCTCGTCGATATTATCTAAATAATTTATTTTAAATATTCAAAATTCGCTAAAATTGCCAAAATAAAAATTTTAAATTGGCTCGGATTTCCGGGTTATTACAGGATTTTTATCCAATTTCTTTCCAAATCATTTATTATGATTTTACACAAATTATTGATATTTTTAATAATTTTATCAAGGCCCGTACAGTCGATTTCCATATACGGTCATCGAACTGCACTTACAACGACCTTGTCCAAATTTTATTTGGACATAATTCCAAATCCAACCATTAGATTTAAAATACTTAATATTCATTAGAAATATCTTTTCGATACGAACCCAATGGTTCCGGTTTTAGAAGAATCCGACGGTCGGATCTCCCATAATGTCCGTTCGAAGTCAATGCTCGAAATTCGCAAACTGCCGCCATGCGGCGCGTTCAATTCAGGCCATTATATTATATATATATATATATAATATATATTTCATCGATTTCCATTTAAAACGTATTTTATAAATCGTTTTAAATTCGTTTTCAAAACGATTTCAACTTCATATTCAATTTCTAATCAAAATTGAATATTCCATATCATCGATATATAAATGATAATATTTTCAAAACATTAGATTTTGAAATCAATTCCTTTCTGATATTCGTTATAAAAACGAATAAAATCAACATAAATATCGTTCACGTCAAAATGGCTTTAATCTAATCAACACGGCTTTATTTATTTAAATATTTTCGTGTCCATCCCAAACCGGACATCAAAATCATATTTTGATTATTTTCTGAATATTATTTGAAAATATTCATTATTTTAAAATATTCATTCTTTCTGAGCTGGAATCAAACACAGTCAATTACCGTATAATGTGATTATATGGATTTCATACAACACATGTACACAACAACAACCGAACACAGTTAACCATCATCATAGTGCATTCTACACTGTATAAGCATTAAATATAAATATTTAACGCTTATAACAGTCTGTCAACCAATTGATTGACATACAACTAATTATTGGGATTAGTGTATGTCCAATATCATCCCAATACCCGTGTGAGGTTTCAATCAACAAATAAAGAATTTTATTTGTGCATTTGGGCGGTGTGTAAAATTTATCGTCCCAATCAATATCAGTCAAATGTGTGTATATAAAAAAATCGTCCGATTTGTTTAAAAATATTTATCTATTCATATACACGTTAAAAATTATATTTTTAACTATAAAATATTTTACCCCATTCCACATCACACAATAAATTTTCACAACACAATCAATCAAACAAACAAGTCGTCCATGGTCTGTGGACGACGGGTGTCGGGTGTTGCTAAGCACTGTCTGCATCCTAGTATATATTTTAACTAGAAAATAAAATTCAAAGTGAGAAGTTCTCACCTTTGGGTTCCACTCCGTCATTCTTTCCTTCTGAACGGTATTGGATTCCGTTTTGATTTCCGTTAGTTTCATCGCACTCTTTTTCACGCTGTCCATAGTAAAAACCGCATTTTTATTATTCAGTTATATATATAAAAATCATATTTTTACATTGTTACTTCCTACATAAAAATTATATCTTTATAACGCTAACCTCTATATAAAGATTATATTTTTATATCGCTTCATATAAAATTAAAATCATATTTTTCTCTCACCATTCTCTATATAAAAATCACATTTTTATATATAAAGATCGTACTTTTATATCTCTACTACATATGTAAAAATCGCATTTTTATATTCTCTATCATCTAAAAATCATGTTTTTATAATCTCTATATCATATAAAAATCATGTTTTTATAATATGTACTATATAAAAATCATATTTTTATTATCTCGCTCTATGTATAAAAATCAAATTTTTATACGCTATTCCTGTAAAGAAAAATCGAATTTTTCTATTCGCTATTCCATTATAAAAATCTAATCTTTTCACTACAAAAATCAAATTGCTTTATTTTAAAATCAACCATATAAAAATCCTATCTTTATTGTAAAATCATTCATATAAAAATCCTATCTTTATTAAAAAATCGTTCATATAAAAATCCTATCTTTATTGTAATTAAAAATCGAATTTTTATAAACAATATATTAAATAAATTAAAAAAACGCACTTCTTTTTGATGGAAGAGGTCGGGGTAGGTGGCGGGGTTCGCTAGCATTCGGAGGGTGACGTCCATGTCCGGCAGCGGCGCAAGAAGGGGCTGGAGCGGCGACGGCCAGTGTTGTGGGGCTTTGAAGCTTCGATTGGAGGGAGAGAGGAGGGCATGGAGGAAAGAGGAGGGTGGTCCGCCTGAGGCGCGATGCCGACGAGGGGGAGGGGCGCGACGGGTTCAAGAGCGGTTTTTTCCCAAAAATTTTCTCTGTTATGTTTTGAACGGGGGAGGATAAGGAGAGAAGGGGGTTGACCAAGTGAATAAATATTTAATTTTTATTTTAATTTTAAATCCAAAAGTTACGTTTTCATTCGAACCCCAAATCGAACCCACCGACTGTCGTCCCTAGCTAATTACCCCCATTCCGAACACAATGGGATATGTCTGGTAAGCCAATTATATCGTTTCGATCATTTTTTGTTAAAATTAAAATATAAATTAATATAATAGTCAAACTTGATTTTAACGTATATTTTAATTTACCAGGCCCACATACGGACTCCAAAAATTCCAGAAAAATAAATCTGCCTATGTTTTGACGATACGGTCCTAACAAAACTTGTTTCGTCGAATTTAGAGGCAGTTTGAAAAATGGCCATTTTGTAGTCGATCCAAATTGACTGAAATTGACAAAACACGTTTTCTTTTGCCACGCTCACATATTAATTCCAAAAATTATGAATATTGGAATCTAGCAATAATTTAACATTCCGGATCCAACAAAAGCTGTTTCGTCGAAAACGGAGGTCGTTCGCAAAATGGCTATTTTAAGGGCCCAAAATTCCATAGCGACTATTCTGAATTTTCAACTGGGTATAACTTTTTATTTTCGCTGTGAAATTTCAATTATTCAGATTCATTGGAAAGATATTGTTAAACAAATTCCAATATTTCTGGTTTCACTAAAATCTGGTTTATTTTGAATTCTGTACATTCATTTGAAGTTTGAAATCAGATTTTCAAACTACCGCACCATTTTCAATTCATTTTATAATTAAAATAAATATTTATATTCTGAGTTCGATTCAAATACATATATATTTTCTAATTCTATTCAAAATAAATTTCTCGTCGTAATTATTTAAAATAATTCATTTCAAATATTCAAAATTCATCAAAATTGCCAAAATAAAATTTTTAAATTGGTTCGGATTTTCCGGGTTGTTACAATTAGGATGTGCCGTAAATTTAGAAAACGACACATGCAGATTTTCTAAAGGAATTGCACAAGATTTGACATAGATATTGAGACAGTATTCCAAGATTTGGTACGAGCTTTAAATGTTGTCGTTCATTTGTTTTAGAATCAGGCAAGTCTAAAGACAGCGACAAAATATTTGACTGAAGCAAAAATCTTATTTATCGAGATATTGCTAAGATTTGATAATGGAAGGATAAGATTCCGTATAAACTTTCAAAGTCAAACTATGATCGCTGAACAAAGTACTTTGCTCAATCGTTCGGATTTTCAAAGATTTAGCTACGGTAAAGATTTTGGTAAAACTGTTATAGCGATAGGAAAGTATATGTTGTCATGTATCCAATATAGTGATTAGACCAAATTCAATGATTTATTTATTTCACGTATATCGTCATCAACGAACGCTGGGTCACAGCTGTAACAACCCGGAAAATCTGAACCAATTGAAAAAATTTATTTTGGCAATTTTGATGAATTTTGAATATTTAAAATGGTTTATTTTAAATAATTACGACGAGAAATTTATTTTGAATAGAATTAGAATGTATATATTTATTTGAATCGACGTTAGAATATAAATATTTTATTTTAATTATAAAAGGAATTGAAAATGGCGCGGTAGTTTGAAAATTCGATTTCAAATATCAAATGAATGTACAGGATTCAAAATAAACCAAATTTTAGCAAAACCAAAAGTATTAGAATCTATTTGGAAGTATCTTTCCAAAGAATCCGAAAAATTGAAATTTCATAGCAGGAATAAAAAGTTATGCCCAGTTGAAAATTCAAAACAGTCATTATGGAATTTTGGCCCTTAAAACTGGAAATTTTGCAAACGACCTCGATTTTCGACGAAACCACTTTTGACTGATTCAAGATGTCAAATTATTGCTAGATTTCAAAATCCATAATTTTTGAAATCAATATGTGAGCGTGGCGAAAGAAAACGTGTTTTAACAGTTTCAGTCAATTTGGATCGACCAGAAAATGGTCATTTTTCAAATGGTCTTCAAATTTGACGAAATTAGTTTTGTTAGGACTGTATCATCAATACAAAGTTCGAAATAATTTTTCAGGAATTTTTAGAGTCCATATGTGACCCTGGTAAATTGAAATGTACTTTTGAATTGAATACATATAGATTTATATTTTAATTTAAACGGAAACTGATCGAAACGTTAGAATTGGTTTACGAAACATATCCCATTGTGTTCGGGATGGGGGTAATACGCTAGGGGCGACAGTCGTTGGGTTCAATTTAGAGTCCAAACGAAAAAAATTAACTTTTGGATTATAAAATTAATAAATAAATAAAAAGCCCCTTTGCCCCATTATCTCATCACATCGGTCAACCCCCTCCCCGTTTCAATACAGATCGAGGATTTAAAATAAAAAAAAGAAAAAAAAGAAAAGGGGGTGCACGATCGCGCTACCCTCTGGCCATCGCCACCAGGCGCCGCCGTGGGTCGGCCACCCCACGACACCTCCGCTCCTCCCCCCTCTTGTAGACCCCGTCGCAACCCCCATAACCTCCCCCAACATGAGGAACCGTCGAAGCAAACCCTAGCTGCCAACGCCCAGTGCACCACCGCGAGCTCGAGCGATCCCCTGGCTCCAGCGACGCCTCCGCGACTCCCTTTCCTCCTCCTCCGGCTGATGTAAACCACAAAACCCTGCTGTAAGTGTTTATTCCCATTTATTTTAAAATAATAATATGATTTTTTTTGATATGAAACCATTTTCAGTTAAATAGAAATGTGGTATTTATTGTATAGATAAAAATAATATTTTTAGAAATTTAAAAATATGATTTTTAAGTAAGTAAAAATACAATTTTTATTATATAAGTAGCATAATGAAGATTTGGTTTTTTTAACTAAAACGACAAGATTTTTAAAACTAGAACGACAAGATTTTTAAAACTAGAAAGATTAGATTTTTACAGTGCTAAAGGTTAGATTTTTATGATGTAAAGAAAAAGATTTGATTTTTATTAGAAAAGATTATATTTTTATATAGAGTAAAGATTATATTTTTATATAATAGAAAGGATTATATTTTTAGTAGAGAAATAAAAATTTGAACTTTATATATGTAGCGATAGGATAAAAATACGATTTTTATATATGAAGTGGTTTTCATTACATGAATCATTATAGAAAAATTCGATTTTTATGCATGTTGTTTTGAAATAAAAATATGATTTTTTTTCTAAAAAGGGCGTTATAAAAATATAATTTTTAATGAAGATTACGTTGGAAGTAATATGTATCGTTAGAAATATAATTTTTAATGAAAATCAAGATTATATTTTTATATAATAGAAAGGATTATATTTTTAGTAGAGAAATAAATTTTTTATCTTTATATATGTAGCGATCAGATAAAAATACAATTTTTATATGTGAAGTGGTTTTCATTACATAAATCATTATAGAAAAATTCGATTTTTTTATATGTTTTTTTGAAATAAAATTATGATTTTTATTCTAAAAAGGGCGTTATAGAAATATAATTTTTATGTGAGTAGCGGTATAAAAATAGCGATTTTTAAATATATGAACATCATATTAAAAATGTGATTTTTAATATGAACAGCGTGGAGAAGATTACGTTGGAAGTACGAGCAGATTCAGACTATTCTGAATTTTAGGAATAGAATGGAGAGGTGAAACCCTCGGTGAGAACTCCTAACTTTTATTTTATTTTCTAGTTAAAATATATACTAGGATGCAGACGGTGTTTAGTAGCACCCGACACCCGTCGTCCACGGACCATGGACGACTTGTTTGTTTGATTGTATGTTGTTGTGAAAATTGTTTGCGATGTGAAATGGATAAATAAAATATTCATAAATGGAAATAAAATATTTTATCGTTAAAAGTATAATTTTTGATGAGTATATGAATAAAATAAATATTTATAAACAAATCGGACGATTTGTATATGTACACACATTTGACTGACATTGATTGGGACGATAAATTTTACACATCGCCCAACTGCACAAATAAAATACGATATTTGTGGATTGAAACCCCACACGGGTATTGGGATGATATATGACATACACTAATCCCAATAATTAGCTGTATGTCGATCGATTGATTGACAGGCTGTGTAAGCGTTGAATATTTATATTTAATGCTTATGTAGTGTAGAATGCACTCTGGATGATGGATGATTATTTATCACTGTTGTTGTATACATGTATTATATGAAATCCATATAATCAAATTATATGGTAATTGACTGTGTCTGATTCCAGTTTAGAAAGAATGAATATTTTAAAATAATATTCAGTAATGGATCAAAAATGTGATATTAATGCCCGATTTGGGATGGACAAGAATATATTTAAATATATAAAGCCGTGTTGATTAGATTGACGCCATTTTGATGTGAACGATATTTATATCGATTTTATTCATTTTTATAATGAATACCGAAAAGGAATTGATTTCAAAATATAATGGTTTGAAAATAATGTCATTTATATATCGATAATACGAAATATTAAATTTTGATTAGAAATTGAATATGAAGTTGAAATCGCTTTGAAAACGAATTTAAAACGATTTATAAAATACGTTTTAAATGGAAATCGATGAAATGTATATTATATATATATAATATAATGGCCTCGAATGCGCCGCGCTGCAGCAGTTCACGAATTTCGACCATTGATTTTGAACGGACATTACAGGTGATCCGACCGTCGGATTCTCCTAGAACCGGAACCATTGGGTTCGTATCGAAAAGAGCTTTCTAATGAAAGTTAGAAATTAGAAATCTAACGGTTAGATTTGGAATTATGTCCAAATCAAATTTGGAAAAGGTCGCTGTAAGTGCAGTTCGATGGCCGTTTATGGAAATCGACTGTACGGGCCTTGATAAAATTATTAAAAATATCAATAATTAGTGTAAAATCATAAGAAATGATTTGGAAAGAATTGGGATGAAAAATTCCATATTTGAAAAGATAAAAATAGATTTTTATCGAAATGAACTAGTTTTGAACTAGGATTATAATTCAATTATTTTTAAAATAAATAAATTGGTTTTGAAATGGTTTTAAAAATAACCTGAATTTCCAATATATAAATTGGAAATGGATTTGAATCGAAATTGTCTTCGAAATATTTTGATGTTGGGTTTCGTGATTATACAGATATTGTTATGGAAATTTGAGATATATATATATATATATCCTTATTTCCAATACGATATTTGTTGATTTCAGAATTTGATATTGAATACAAGCCGATATATTTGCTATTCATAGCCTTGTATTTAATATCAAATTGGATTTTGGGTTTTTCATGAATGGTATCTTTAATAATATTGTTTGGAGTTAAGAAAATTAGAAACTAACTGGAGATTAGTTAAGTTGAATTGTTCCTGGGTATTGATCTGATGTTGGTTTCGGCCTTCGGGGTTAACACTTAGGGAATTGTTCTCTTACTAATTTACGGTTAGAGGCCAATGTGAATTGGGTTTGTTGTGAACTATGTTTTAGCAACATTCGTTCTTTAACCCGATTTACAGTGAAATAGGATTTGGCATTTATAAATCTTTTGTTAAGATTCAAAACAGATTTTCCAAAGTAAAGTTTTCCAATTTAACATATCAAATTGGAATTGAATGGAATTCGATTTGGAAATAATCGAAGTAAGCTTCAGTAGAGGAAGACGGTTAATATATATGGAATTTAAAAGGTCTTGTCGTTATTCCATTTATATTACCAGTTGGATATCGAAGTTTATATCGATTACATATATCGATTTGTTTTCCATAAAGATTCCATTTTTCATGGAATATGATTTTGGGTTGTCGTGAATGGTATCTTTAATAATACTGTTCTTAGACCCAATGGAGTTAAGAAAATCAGGAACTAACTGGTAATTAGTTAAGTTGAATGGTTTCCTGGGAATGGATCTAATGTTGGTTTCGGCCTTCGGGGTTAATCCTTAGGGAATTGTTCACTTGCTAATTTACGGTTAAAGGCTGATGGAATGGAATGTGATTTTGGGTTTATCGTGAACCATGTTTTAAATGACATTGGTTCTTTAACCCGGTCTTCAACCACCGTCATCATCTTCGACACCACGTCAAATTAGTTATTCAGAATGGGATAAACACGGTCTTTCTGAATAACTCGCGTATATAATAAACAAGTGTTACACAAACACAACATACGCCTCATTCCAATTCAGAATATTCTTTTATTCAAATATTCTTATACTTTGGGAAAGGTTCCCATTAATTTTATCAAAGATAAATTCTTTAAATTTATTCTTTAATCTTCTTTGAATATCAATTCAAACTAGTCGGGGTTAGGGAACCACACCGGAGTAATCATTTATTCCCCAATCCTAATCTATTCATCCCATGAAGTAAAATTGGTAATACTTCATCTCTAACACCACGGTGTTATCGGTAAATTCAATTACCATTTCACGTTCAAATCTAATTAAAGATTTAACTATCGCCTGGAGCAAAACTGGTGATACTCCATTCTCGATCTTTTCAATCTAATTAAAGATTCATTAAAACTCCACTTAGTTTTAATCTTTGGCTGGGTCAAAGAATCAGTGTCATTTAAAACACGGTTCACGATAAACCCCAAAATCACATCACATTTCAATCAGTCCCTAACCGTAAATTAATCAAGTGAGCAATTCCCTAAGTATTAACCCCGAAGGCCGAAACCAACATCAGATCAATACCCCAGAAACCATTCATCTTAACTAATCTCCAGTTAGTTTCTGATTTTCTTAACTTCTTTGGGTCTAAGAACAGTATTATTGAAGATACCGTTCACGACAACCCAAAATCACATTCCATTAATTATCGGGTTAAAGAACAAGTGTTATTTAAAACACTGTTCACAACAAACCCCAAAATCAATACCAATTCAATTCCAATTAAATATCATTTAATTGGTACACTTCATTAAATCTAAATAAAAAGATTTAATCTTTTTCTCAACTGGGCTTAAGAACAGTGTTAATGAAGACACCATTCATGACAAACCCAAATCACATAGTCACCGATATATCCGAGGCGCCTCGCAACAGCAACAACCACATAAGTCAAACTCGTCAGGGCGTGTAAAACCACTGACGCCACTTTTTAGCTAGAAGGAAACGCATGCCCTCCCTGAGGTCCGTCTCCCGTTTTCGGTTCATACCGGGTGTGAAACTCGCGAAGTAAACGTTACACAACGCTACTCCACAAAGGCCGTGCTTCGATCATCAACCACAAGACTTTGCTTTTCAACAGAAGCCTTGATCATTCGCCACTCAGGCATGCCACACAGGCAATTCACTCTGTGCGTTTGATATCCATCAGTATATAACCCTTGAGCTCGTACGTCTCAGAGAAGGGCGTTAAGCAAGAGAATAAATTCTCCGCCGCCAAACAGATATATATTTAATAGAAATCAATCACACAGACTAAAATCCAATGTCAGACACACAGTCCATTTACAAGTCCGTCCTGGGTCTGAACGAAACCGGAGGCACCTAGTACCCCGCATATTCATCGATCTCCAAGTACGTATGGAAG
The DNA here is from genome assembly GCA_030737875.1 of Allium sativum. Taxonomy (NCBI): domain Eukaryota; kingdom Viridiplantae; phylum Streptophyta; class Magnoliopsida; order Asparagales; family Amaryllidaceae; genus Allium; species Allium sativum. The sequence continues at coordinate 180,583,142 of CM060913.1, read as the reverse complement.
ATCACCAACTGTTTCCATCTTCTTGGGTGTACATCCCAATCAAGATCATCAGTAATCACCCAAACGACGTGAAGACCTCCGGTCTTCGACCACCGTCTTCATCTTCGACTTATCGTCGTATCAGTTATTCAGAATGGGATAAACCCGATCTTCCCAAATAACTCGCGTATACTTTAAATATGTGTTACACAAACACAACATACGCCTCATTCCAATTCAGAATATTCTTTTATTCAAATATTCTTATATTTTGGGAAAGGTTCCCATTAATTTTATCAAAGGTAAATTCTTTAAATTTATCCTTTAATCTCCTTTGAATATCAATTCAAACTAGTCAGGATTAGCGAACCACACCGAAGTAATCATTTATTTTAATTTCCCAATCCCAACCTATTCATCCCATGAAGTAAAACTGGTAATACTTCATATCTAACACCACGGTGTTATCGGTAAATTCAATTACCATTTCACGTTCAAATCTAATTAAAGATTTAACTATCGCCTGGAGTAAAACTGGTGATACTCCATTCTAACACCTTTTCAATCTAATTAAAGATTGATTAAAACTCCACTTAGTTTTAATCTTTAACTGGGTTAAAGAATCAGTGTCGTTTAAAAACACGGTTCACGATAAACCCAAAATCACATTTCATTAATTATCGGGTTAAAGAACAAGTGTTAGTTAAAACACTGTCCACGATAAACCCAAAAATCAATACCAATTCAACTCCAGTTAAATATTATTTAATTGGTACACTTCATTAAATCTTAAATAAAAGATTTAATCTTTTTCTCAACTGGGTTCGAGAACAGTGTTAATAAAGACACCATTCACGACGAACCCAAATCACATTTGATATTAAATACCAGGCTCTGACGTACAGATATCGGCTTATATTCAATATCAAATTCTACGACCAACAAATATCGTATTGGAAACAACGATATAAATATATCTTTCAAATTCCCATAACAATATCTGTATCATCACGAAATCCAACATCGAAATATTCCGTAGACAATTTCGATTCAAATCTATTCCAATCCCAATCATTGGAAATTCTGGTTATTTTCAAAACCCTTTTCAAATTCAATTTATTTATTTAAAAATAAATATAATTTTTAATTCTAGTTCAAAACTAGTTCATTTCGATAAAAATCTATTTTTATCTTTTCAAATATGGGGTTTTTCATCCCAATTTTTCCCAAATCATTTCTTATGATTTTATAAAAATTATTACTATTTTTAATAATTTTATCAAGGCCCGTACTGTCGATTTCCATCAATGGCCATCGAACTGCACTTACAACGACCTTTTCCAAATTTGATTTGGACATAATTCCAAATCCAACCGTTAGATTTCTAATTTCTAATATTCATTAGAAAGCTCTTATCGATACGAACCCAACGGTTCCGGTTTTAGGAGAATCCGACGGTCGGATCTCCCGTAATATCCGTTCGAAGCCAATGGTCGAAATTCCTGAACTGCCGCGGCACGGCTCGTTCTATTCAGGCCATTATATTATATATATATATAATATATAATATATACTTCGTTGATTACCATTCAATCCGTGATTTATAAATCGTTTTAAATTCATTTTCAAAACGGTTTCAACTTCATATTCAATTTCAAATCAAAATTGAATTTTCCAATATAAATTCGTTTTAAATTCATTCTAAATTGATTTCAATTCAATTTCAATTCGAATTCATTTATATTCAATTTCAATTCGAATTCATTTATATTCGATTTTAATTCGAATTCACTTATATTCAATTTCAATTCGAATTCATTTCTATTCAATTTCAATTCGGATTCATTTATATTCAATTCCAATTCGAATTCATTTATATTCAATTTCAATTCGAATTTCAATTCTTTTCGAAAAATCAGATTTTGAAATCACTTTCGATATTCATTATAAAATGAATAAAATCGATATAAATATCGTTCACGTCAAAATGGCGTCAATCTAATCAATACGGCTTCATATATTCCTATTTTCAAATATTCTATTTCAAATATTTCTATTTCAAATATTTCTATTTCAAATATTTCTTTTTCAAATATTTCTTTTTCAAATATGGAATGAGGCCCAATCAATTACCATATAATGTTAATTATATGGATTTTCTACAACACTTGTATACAATAACAACGATGAATAATCAACCATCATCCAAAGTGCATTCTACACTGTATAAGCATCGAATATAAATATTTAACGCTCATAACAGTCTCTCAATCAATCGATCGACATACAACTAACTATTGGGATTAGTGTATGTCATATATCATCCCAATACCCGTGTGGGGTTTCAAACAATCAAACGCAGATTTTATTTGTGCAGTTGGGCGATGGGTAAAATTTATCGTCCCAATCAATATCAGTCAAATGTGTGTATACAAACAAATCATCCGATTTGTTTATTTTTGTTTCACCTCATATACACGTTAAAAATTCTATTTTTAACTATAAAATATTTTTAACTGTATAAATATTTTATTTTATTTCACATCACATCACACAATCAACTACACATCAAAATCAAACAACCAAGCATACAAGCCGTCCATGGTCTGTGGACGACGGGTGTCGGGTGCTACTAAACACAGTCTGCATCCTAGTATATATTTTAAACTAGAAATAAAATTAAAGGTGAGAAATTCTCACCGAATAGCTAATCCAACGCCACGACTCTTCTTAGGTAGAAATCTTCGTCGTTCTCGCCCTTTTGTCAATTTTCACTGCCCGTATTCTCTACATATATAAAAATCATATTTTTAGTTCGCTATTCAATATATAAAAATTGAATTTTTTACTTTGCTATTCAATATATAAAAATCGAATTTTTACTTTGCTATTTAATATATAAAAATCGAATTTTTACTTTGCTATTCAATATATAAAAATTGAATTTTTTACTTTGCTATTCAATATATAAAAATCAAATTTTTACTTTTCTATTCAATATATAAAAATCGAATTTTTACTTTGAATAATATAAAAATCGAATTTTTACTTTGCTATTCAATATATAAAAATCGAATTTTTTACTTTGCTATTCAATATATAAAAATTGAATTTTTACTTTTCTATTCAATATATAAAAATCGAATTTTTACTCGATTAAAAATTCTATCTTCATTTTGATAAAAATCACATCTTCATTCGATTTAAAAATCAAAGCTTTGTTCGATAAAAATCACAACTTTGCATAGGCAAAAATGATAACTTTCTATACGTAAACATCTGATTTTCCTTTGCAATAAAAATCAAATTTTTATAAATGGATAAATAAAAGAAAACTGACATTCATTTGAAGAAGGAAGGAGATTGGAGCGGTGCTGGAGCAGAAAGGGGTTTCTGGTCGGAAAGGGGGGGGGCTGGCTCAGACGGCGGTGGCTTCCGGAATGCAGCGGTGGCGTTTTCAAGGGTTTGGGGGGGCGCTGTCGCGTTTCAGAAGGAAAGGAGAGGAGAGAGAAGGAGAGAGTGGAGGGGATGGTCGGGGAGAAGGGCGCGATGGCCACGCCGTCGGTGGCAGCGGCGGCGATGGGTTCTCCCCCCCGTCGTTCTCCCTCTTTTTTTTTATTTCTGTATTTCGATTTTAAAAGAAAAGGGGGGGCCTGAGTGTATAGAGGGAGAGGGGTATTTTTTATTTTATTTTTAATTTATTTAATTTCAAAAGTTGACTTTTTCATTTGACCTCTAAACGAGGCCCACCGCCTGTTGTCCATAGCTAATTACCCCCATTCCGAACACAATGGGATATGTATCGTAAGCTGATTTGACTGTTTCGATCAGTTTCCGTCAAAATCAAAATATAACTCTATATATTGAATTTGAACGCACATTTCAATTTACTGGGGTCACATACTAATTAGATAAATTCCCGAAAAATATTTTCTAGCTGCGTATTGACGATACGGTCCTAACAAAACTGGTTTCATCGAGTTCTGAGACCGTTTGAAAAATGGCCATTTTCCAGTCAATTAAATTCAACTAATATGGTCAAAACACGTTTTCCTTTGCCACGCTCACATATTAATTCGAAAAATTATGAAATTTGGAATCTAGCAATAATTTGACATTACGGATCCAACAAAAGTGGTTTCGTCAAAATCCGAGGTCGTTTGCAAAATTTCCATTTTTAAGGGCCTGAATTCCATAGCGACTATTCAGAAATTTCAACTGGACATTTCTTTTGATTCCCGCTATGAAATTTTGATTTTTCGGATTCGTTGGAAAGATATTATCAATTAGATTCAAATATTTTTGGTTTCACTAAAATCCGGTTTATTTTGCACCCGGTATGTTCAATTGAAGTTTGAAATCGAATTATCGAACTACCGCGCCATTTTCAATTCCTTTTATAAATATAAATAAATATTTATATTCTAATGACGATTCAAATGAAAATATACGTTCGAATTCTATTCAAGATAAATTTCTCGTCGATATTATTTAAAATAATTCATTTTAAATTATCAAAATTCGCTAAACTTGCCAAAATAAAAATTTTAAATTGGCCCAGATTTCCGGGTTATTACATTAGAATGAAAAAGACATTTTAGAATAAAATAACATTTTAGAATGAAAAAGGCATTTTAGATAAAATAACATTTTAGATAAAATGACATGTTAGAATATAAAAGACATGTTAGAATATAAAAGACCTTTTAGAATATACAAGACATGTCAGAATGTAAAAAAAAAACACTTTAATGTCAAAAGACATTTTTAATATAAAGGTCATTTTAATATAAAAGAACATTTCAAAATAAAAGAAACATTTTTATGAACCATTTTTATATGAAAGAACATTTCAAAATAAAAGAAATATTTTTAAGTATAAGATCCATTTATATATAAAAAGAACATTGCAATGTAAAAGAAACATTTCAATGTAAAGAAACATTTCAATGTAAAGAAACATTTTCATGTAAAGAAACATTTTCATGTAAAAGAAACATTTTAATTAAAAGAATATTTTAAATAAAAGGACATTTTAATGAAAGGAACCATTTTTAATGTAAATAATGTAAAACCATCATTTTAATATAATCGAACATATTTAATAAAAATAATGTAAAAGAATCATTATAATGTAAAAGAGCCGTTTTAATCTAGCAGAACATTTTTAATGTAAGTAATGTAAAAGGACATTTTAATGTCAAGAATATTTTAAAATAAAGAATCAATTAAAATTTAAGAATATTTCAAAATAACTAATACTTGAAAATAATATTCAATAAAGAATAAGATGATGATTTTGATGTCTGATCTTAGATGGACACAAAAATATAAAAATATGAAGTCGGGTTAAGTATAGAAACGCCATTTTAAACCCAAACGGGTTTATCGATCGATTTTATTCATTTTATAATGAATATCGAAGAGAAGTGATTTCAAAATATAATATTTTGAAAATATTATCATTTTATTATTATAATGATATAGAATATTCAATTTTGATTTAAAATTGAAAAAAAGAAGAAGTTAAAATTGTTTTAAAACGAATTTATAAATGGTTTAAACGAAATCGACGAAATATTTATATAATATATATTATATATATTTAATGGCTTGAATAGAACGCGCCGCGCAGCAACCGTTCGCGAATTTCGACCATTAACTTCAAATTAGCATAACGAGAGATCCGACCGTCGGATTCTCCTAAACCCGGAATCGTTGGATTCGTATCGAAAAGAGATTTCCATTGAATATAAGAGATATAAAATCTAATGGTTGGATTTGAAATTATGTCCAAATCAAATTTGGAAAAGTTCGCTATAAGTGCAGTTCAGTGGCTGTTATTGGAAACCAACTGTACGGACCTTGATAAAATTATTATAAATATGGAAAAATTATGTAAAATCATAATAAGTGATTTGGAAAGTTTTTGGATGATAAATCCTATATTTGAAAAGATAAAAATATATTTTTTATCAAAATGAGCTATTTATTAACTAGAATAAAAATCCAATTAATTAATATTTAATTGGAAATTAAAGAGAATAAATTGGATTTTGGATTGTCGTGAACGGTGTCTTTAATAACGGTGTCTTTAAATAAGATTTAATGAAGTTTTCCAATTAATATTTAATTGGAATTAAATAGAATATAATTTTGGAATTTATAAACCTTTTAATTAAGATTATTAGAGTTCCAAATATATTTGGTAATTAGAATAAAGCGAAATGTGAATTGGGTTTATTGTGAACTGTGTTTTTAACGACATTTGTTCTTTAACCCAATTAACAGTGAAAATATAAATTAGAATGTATAAATCATTTATTAAGATTTAAATGGAAATTTTCCAGTAAAGTTTTCCAATTTAATATATTAAATTAGAATTAAATGGAATTAAATGGAATTTGATTTAATAATAATCGAAATGAGCTTCTGTGAATGAAGACCGTTACTATATATGGAAATTTAAAAGGCTTTGCCATTATTCCATTTATATTATCAGTCAGATACGCGAATTCATATCGATTATTTATTGATCTGATTTCTGTGAAGATTCCATATTTAATGGAAGATGATTTTGGGTTTATCGTGAACTGTGTTTTAAAAGACATTGGTTCTTTAATCCAGTTAAAGATAAGATTAATTTCTTAAATTTGAATAATCATAAAGTAATGATTTTTGATATTAAAACAAAATTGGAGTTTTACTAAATTAGATTGAAATGGAACGAGATAATTAGATTTATCAAATTCTTGAAATGATCGAGAATGGAGTACCACCAGTTTTACTCCAGGCGATAGTTAAATCTTTAATTAGATTTGAATGTGAAATGGTAATTAAACTTACCGATAACACCGTGGGTGTTAGATATGGAGTACTGCCAATTTTGCTCCATGGGATGGATAGGTTGGGATTGGGATTAATAACAAATGATTACTTCGGTAAGGTCACTAATCATGACTAGTTAAATGAATCTTTTGAAAAAGATATTCAAAAGAAGATTTAAGGATGAATTTAAGAGGATTTATCTTTGATAAATTTAATGGGAACCTTTCCCTAATAATATGAATATTTTATTGAAAGAATATTCTGAATTGGAATGAGGCGTTTGATGTGTTTTCATAGCACTTGATTATAAAATACGCCAATTATTCCGAAAGACCGGGTTTAACCCATTCTGAATAATTTCTACGACAATTAAGAGTCGAAGATGAAGACGGTGGTTGAAGACCGGAGATTTTCACATCGTTTGGATGATTATTGATGTCTTGATTGGGCCGTAAACCCAAGACAAGGTAATAAGCGGTGATCGTCCAAGCGTACTTGGAGATAGATGGATATGCGAGGGCCTCTCTCCTGTATTAGACATATGGGACAAGGAATAAGGTGCCTTCGGTTTCGTTCAGACCCAAAATGGACTTGTAAATGGATAGTATGTCTGACGTTGTATTCCTTTATGTTGTATTCATTGATCTCTGCTAAATATATATCTGTTTGGTGGTGGATAATTTATTCTCTTGCTTAACACCCTTCTTTGAGACGTATGAGCTTAGAGATTATATATAGGCAGAAATCAATGGTATGGTATGGATTGACAACGTGGCATGCCAAGATGTAAATGATCAAGGCTTTTTTTGAAAAGCAGAGTCTTGTGGATGATGATCAAAGCACAGCTTTAATTAGTATAGCTTTGTGTATAGCGTTACTTCGCGAGCTTCACACCCCGGTATGAACCACAAACGGGAGAGGATAGCAGGGAGGGTGTAAATATCCGTAACTTCCCCGGTGAGGAAAGCGCGGATAGTTCGAGAACAAGCCACAACAGAACGCAGGCGGAAGAACATTTCATTGTATATTACGACAATTCCATCAGAATACAAGAATATACAGAGTATAAATGAATATTACACAGAAATATCAGAGATTTAAATTACATTTAAATAAATAGCAGCGAAAAATAATACAATACACAACTGAAGGAGATATACGGATACAAAGCTTTCCGGATATCGTTCCAGCTGTAAGTCAGGATCCAGTGAATATAAATCTGCAAAACCAAAACTACTAGCTGTCCGTGTCAAAATAAGGGCACCAAGACTTTAGGTTAAAACAATAAACTCCAGGTCAGTCATGGGACTGGTGTGAGAACTAAAACAGTTATTTAAAACTTTACTTTAAATCAGATATATCAAGGGACCACGCCGTATAACACGGAACGGGTTTCCTCCCAAGAATACCAGTGCATATAACAAAATAGCGCAATGCTTTTTGGAAAAATGAAGCTATTATAAGACCCAGGTCCTATCACACAATGCAACGCAAGCCGGGGGAAAGGGTTTTCCCTTATAATAGCCAAACATGCATAGTACGTTTAAAACAAATCATTTGATACTACTATAAGTGCATAGCGTGTAAAACAACTTCAAATCATAAGTATCAATCATAGACGGCATGGGTACCATATATCATGTCGCCATACTAGTTCTATAATTAAAACCGCAAAATCACGTATTTGGAAGTTGGGTTATCATTTATGGTATGAACCGAGGCAAAAGATAGTCCTCTACCGATTCGAGACTCTCTAGCCCGAGCCTCAGGATCAGAGCTCAAGTGATCCTTGGATCGTCAGGGCCGGTCGACACGGAGTGGATTAAAATGCCTGAACATGCGTTTCCTCGCCCTTTGGGGCGTAGGTGAGCCAACTAAATGACTCCATCGGTTCGAGAACGACCGATATATCCGAGGCGCCTCGCAACAGCAACAACCACATAAGTCAAACTCGTCAGGGCGTGTAAAACCACTGACGCCACTTCTAACTAGAAAGAAACACATGCCCTCCCTGAGGTCCTTCTCCCGTTTCTGGTTCATACCGGGTGTGAAACTCGCGAACCAAATGTTACACAAAGCTATGCCACAAATGCCGTGCTTTGATCATCAACCACAAGACTTTGCTTTTCAACATAAGCCTTGATCATTTCCACTTAGGCATGCCACACAGGAAATTCATTCCATGCGATGGATATCCACCAATATATAACCCCTGAGCTCGTACGTCTCAGAGAAGGGCGTTAAGCAATAGAATAAATTCTCCTCCGCCAAAAAGATATATATTTAATAGAAATCAATCACACAGACTGAAATACAATGTCAGACACACAATCCATTTACAAGTCCGTTCTGGGTCTGAATGAAACCGGAGGCACCTAGTACCCGCATATCCATCGATCTCCAAGTACGTCTGGACGATCACCAACTGCTTCCATCTTCTTGGGTGTACATCCCAATCAAGATCATCAGTAATTATCCAAACGACGTGAAGACATCCGGTCTTCTACCATCGTCTTCATCTTCGACTTATCGTCGTATCAGTTATTCAGAATGGGATAAACCCGGTCTTTCTGAATAACTCGCGTATATAATAAATACGTGTTACACAAACACAACATATGCCTCATTCCAATTCATCAGTCACTAACCGTAAATTAGAAAGAGAATAATTCCCGAAATATTAACCCCGAAGGCCGAAACCAACATCAGATCAATACCCAGGAAATCACTCTGCTTTGCGAACCTACAGCTAATTTCTAAATTTCTCATTCTTAGGGAAAGGTTTCCATTAATTTTATCAAAGATAAATCCTTTAAATTTATTCTTTAATCTACTTTTGAATATCAATTCAAACTAGTCGGGATTAGCGAACCTTACCGAAGTAATCATTTATTTTATTTCCCAATCCCAACCTATTCATCCCATGAAGTAAAACTGGTAATACTTCATATCTAACACCACAGTGTTATCGGTAAATTCAATTACCTTTTCACGTTCAAATCTAATTAAAGATTTAACTATCGCCTGGAGCAAAACTGGTGATACTCCATTCTCGATCTTTTCAATCTAATTAAAGATTCATTAAAACTCCACCTGGGTTAATCATTAACTGGGTTAAATAATCAATGTCATTTAAAACGCGATTCACGATAAACCCAAAATCAAATCACGTTTCAATCAGTCCCTAACTGTAAATTAGCAAGTGAGCAATTCCTTAAGTATTAACCCCGTAGGCCGAAACCAACATCAAATCAATACCCAGGAAATCACTCAACTTAACTAATCTCCAGTTAGTTTCTGATTTTCTTAACTCCTTTAGGTCTAAGAACAATATTATTGAAGATACCGTTCACGACAACCCAAAATCACATTTCCATTAATTATCGGGTTAAAGAACAAGTGTTATTAAAAACACTGTTCACGATAAACCCAAAAATTAATACAAATTCAATTCCAATTAAATATTATTTAATTGTTACACTTCATTAAATCTAAAAAAAAAGATTTAATCTTTTCTCAACTAGGTTCAAGAACAGTGTTAATGAAGACACCATTCACGACAAACCCAAATCACATTTGATATTAAATACAAGGCTCTGAATAGAAAATATATCGGCTTATATTCAATATCAAATTCTACGACTAAAAAATGTCATATTGGAAATAACGATATAAATATATATCTTTCAAATTTCCATAACAACATCTGTATAGTCACGAAATCCAACATCGAAATAATCAAAAGACAATTTCGATTCAAATCCATTCCAATTCAATTATTGGAAATTCTGGTTACTTTTAAAACCCTTTTCAAATTCAATTTGTTTATTTAAAAATAAATAGAATTATAATTCTAGTTCAAAACTAGTTCATTTCGATAAAAATCTATTTTTATCTTTTCAAATATGGAGATTTTCAGCCCAATTCTTCCTAAATCATTTCTTATGATTCTACACAAATTATTACTATTTTTAATATTTTTATCAAGGCCCGTACAGTCAATTTCCATCAACAACCATCGAAATGCACTTACAGCGACCTTCTTCAATTTTGATTTGGACATATATCCAAAACCAACTGTTAGATTTCAAATTTCTAATATTCGTTCGAAAGCTATTTTCGATACGAGCCCAACGGTTCCGGTTTTAGGAGAATCCGACGGTCGGATCTCCCGTAATATCCGTTCGAAGTCAATGGTCGAAATTCGCGAACTGCCGCGGCGCGGCGCGTTCTATTCAGGCCATTCTGTATATAATATATATATTATATATATTTCATCGATTTCCTTTCAAAACGTATTTTATAAATCGTTTTAAATTCATTTTCAAAACAGTTTCAACTTCATATTCAATTTTAAATCAAAATTGAATTTTGCCTTATAAATTCCTTTTAAATTCATTTCAAATTGATTTCAATTCAAATTGATTTCTAATTCAGTTTCAGTTCGTTTTCAATTCAATTCAATTCAATTTCAATTCGAATTCATTTATATTCAATTTCAATTTGAATTCATTTCTATTCAGTTTAATTCGAATTTCAATTCTTTTCAAAATATCAGATTTTGAAATCACTTTCGATATTCATTATAAAATTAATAAAATCGATATAAATATCGTTCACGTCAAAATGGCGTCACTCTAATCAACACGGCTTCATATATTTCTAGTTTCAAATATTCTATTCATATATTTCTATTTCAAATATTTCTTTTTCAAAACTGGAATGAGGCCCAATTAATTACCATATAATGTTAATTATATGGATTTTCTACAACGCATGTATACAATAACAACGATGAATAATCAACCATCATCCAAAGTGCATTCTACACTGTATAAGCATCAAATAAAAATATTTAACGCTCATAACAGAATGTCCAACAATCGATGGACATACAGCTAATTATTGGAACTAGTGTATGTCATATATCATCCCAATACCAGTGTGGGGTTTTCAAACAATCAAACACAGATTTTATTTGTGCAGTTGGGCAATGTGTAAAATTTATCGTCCCAATCAATATCAGTCAAATGTGTGTATATAAACAAATCGTCCGATTTGTTTATTTTTATTTCATTTCATATACACGTTAATAATTCTATTTTTAAATATAAAATATTTTCAACTATATAAATATTTTATTTCCTTTCACATCACATCACACAATCAACTACACATCAAAATCAAACAATCAAGCATACAAGCCGTCCATGGTCTGTGGACGACGGGTGTTCGGTGCTACTAAACACCGTCTGCATCCTAGTATATATTTCAACTAAAAAAATTAAATTAAAGGTGAGAAGTTCTCACCCAAGCTAATCCAAACGTCCCGACTCTTCATAGGTAGGAAATCTTGTCGTTCTTCCAACGCAGTCTGTTTCACGAAGTATATGTTAAAAATTATATTTTTAACAACGCTACTTCTTATATAAAGGTCGAATTTTTATTTCCACTTCATGTATATAAAAATCGAATTTTTATCCCACTATCCTAATAAAAATTATACTTTTATTCGCTATAAAAATCTATACGTTTTCTTATGTAAAAGTTTTATTTCTAATTCGCTACCCCATTATAAAATTTATATTTTTATAGCGCTTTATATAATAAAAATTATGTTTTTACATCGCCTTTCAAACAATAAAGATCATATTTTTACTCTCTCCACAATATAAAAAATCATATTTTTACCTTCTCTATAGTATAAAAATACAATCTTTATCTATAATAAAAATATAATCTTTCTCTAAATAAAAACATTAACTTTAACTAAATAAAAATATAACTTTAACTAATAAAAATATAACTTTAACTAATAAAAATATAACTTTAACTAATAAAAATATAACTTTATATGGTTTAAAAACCATCTCTTTTATACTGTTAAAAATCTGACCTTGTCTATATTAAAAATCTGTTCTTGTCTTTGACTCATTCAAAAAAAAATATGTTTTTAAAACAATATTATATATGTAAAAAATCATATTTTTAAAAAGGAAAAACTGACTGTAATTTTTCTGGACGTTTTTCAAAGGAGCCGCCACCTAGGGCACCCAAAATTCCCGTCGCCTCCGTCGATGTTGACCAGATCGGAGCCCTTCACCTTGGAGCCGCCAACGACGCCAACCCTTGCCGAGACCCCAGGCCAACCTGATGGTCACCTAATGCTGGAATTCGAGCACCAACGGCAGTCGTTCGAGCTTCAATTCCATGCGCCTCAGGTGGCGAAACACCATCACCTCCGTTGACCTTGACGAGCGCTCCGAGTTCTTCGATTTTGGTGTTTATGATTTTCGAATTAATCGACGGGTTGGGAGGATAATCGATTTCAAAACCTGAAGCTTTTGTTCGTTCTAATTTGTAGAGGAGCGGCGGCTTTTCTAAAGGTTGACCACGCAGAAGAGAATAAGGGGTTTGACTGGAGGATGGGCTATATAATTTATATTTTAATATTATTTTAATTCTAATTATCTTCCTTTATAAAATTTTAGCATCCGAACTCCAAATCAAACTTGACGACTGTCGCCCCTAGCTAATTACCCACATTCCGAACACAATGGATATGTATCGTAACCTGATTCGGCTATTACGATCAGTTTCCGTTGAATTTAAGATCTAAATCTTTATATATTCAATTTAAACGCACATTTCGATTTACAGGGGTCACATACTGACACCGAAAATTCCATAAAAATTGTTTCTAGCTTCGTATTGACGATACGGTCTTAACAAAACCAATTTCATCAAATTCGGGGATCGTTTGAAAAATGGCCATTTTCCAGTCGATTAAAATCAACTAAAACAGGTCAAACGCGTTTTCTTTTGCCACGCTCACATATTAATTCAAAAAATTATGAAATTTGAAACCTAGTAATAACCTGACATCACAGATCCAACAAAAGTGGTTTCATCGAAAACCGAGGTCGTTTGCAAAATTTCCATTTTTAAGGGCCTAAATTCCATAGCGACTATTCAGAATTTTCAACTGGACATATCTTTTGATTCCCGCTATGAAATTTCAATTTTTCGGATTCGTTGGAAAGATATTCTCAATTAGATTCAAATATTTTTGGTTTCACTAAAATCCGGTTTATTGTGCACCTGGTACATTCATTTGAAGTTTGAAATCGAATTATCGAACTACCGCACCATTTTCAATTCCTTTTTTATATATAAATAAATATTTATATTCTAACGGCGATCTATATAAATATATTCGTTCGAATTCTATTCAGTATAAATTTCTCGTTGATATTATTTAAAATAATTCATTTTAAATAATCAAAATTCGCTAAAATTGCCAAAATAAAAAATTTAAATTGGCTCGGATTTCTGGGTTATTACAATCTCCCCCACTTAAAACTTTTCGTCCCCGAAAAGGAACGAAGCCGAAAGTTGTTTAACAAATCAACTCAACTTCCATTATTTTCATTACGGCTTATGTTCTTCAACTTTTCAGTTTCTAAGAACTTTTCAAATTTTTCAAAAAATTTGGCTAACACCCTAAAATTCCGAAAAATTTCGCCATAACCTCCCCTGCACCGGGAAAATCCCGAAATTGCCATACAGGCCCTCTGATCTCAAAAAGAAAAAGAAAAAGCCAATCGGCTCATAAAATCAACATCACCCAAACAAAACAGTAAATTATGATAAACATGTACCTATTTGTCGGGCAAACAAATTTTATTCTCTGCTCTAGCCTCCTTGCTATGACCTGTTCAATGTAAGTACATGTATATACAAGCAAACGCGACCAAATTTCAATACAATTCACCTTTTGGTTCAAATTGGCTATATGGTTAAAATTTTAATTACTCAACCAATAATCAAACAACACAACCATCGATCAATTAGTTGATTATCGTTTCCAATTCGTAACTTTGATATATAGTCAAAAATCACGTTTTTGGTGCCAAATCACAACAATAGGCCCTATCTAATTTTGGTTCTCACACCAGTCAATAGGAAATATATAGACATCACACTTTCGAAACTTGAATATAAACACTGATGATGCACGTGCTATCATCAGTACCATCTCCGGGCGACTAGAGTGTGATTCTATATCTATCCAGTATATTAAAACTTCGAATACACGCGGATCAGACATATACGCAAAATCTATATATACTGGATTGTCCAAATTCAAACATAATAACTAATCAAATACGAATAGTTGATTTAAATTTTCAAAACAAAATTTGTTTTCATTTTCAAAAGTATACTCTTCCCACTCGTTCTAGGATACTACTGATCCCATCTCTAACGAGTCATTCCATTGGATATTACTAATCCAATATCTGATGAATTCTTTCGTATGGTTCTAATGTGTCTTGTTCTCTGAGCTTTGTAAACCAAAGCTCTGATACCAACTGTAAATACCCGTAACTTCCCCAGTGAGGAAAGCGCGGATAGTTCGAGAACAAGCCACAACAGAACGCAGGCGTAAGAACATTTCATTGTATATTACAACAATTCCATCAGAATACAAGAATATACAGAGTATAAATGAATATTACATAGAAATATCAGAGATTTAAATTACATTTAAATACATAGCAGCGGAAAATAATACAATACACAACTGAAGGAGATATACGGATACAAAGCTTTCCGGATATCGTTCCAGCTGTAAGTCAGGATCCTATGAATATAAATATGCAAAACCAAAACTACTAGCTGCCCATGTCAAAATAAGGGCATCTAAAGTTTAGGTTAAAACAATAAACTCCAGGTCAGTCATGGGATTGGTGTGAGAAGTAAAACAATTATTTAAAACTTTACTTTAAATCAGATATATCAAGGGACCACGACGTATAACACGGAACTGGTTTCCTCCCAAGAATACCAGTTCATATAACAAAACTGCGCAATGCTTTTTGGAAAAATGAAGCTATTATAAGACCCAGGTCCTATCACACAATGCAACGCAAGCTGGGGGATAGGGTTTTCCCTTATAATAGCCAAACATGCTTAGTACGTTTAAAACAAATCATTTGATACTACTATAAGTGCATAGCGTGTAAAACAACTTCAAATCATAAGTATTAATCATAGACGGCATGGGTACCATATATCATGTCGCCATACTAGTTCTACAATTAAAACCGCAAAATCACGTATTTGGAAGTTGGGTTATCATTTATGGTATGAACCAAGGAAAAAGATAGTCCTCTACCGATTCGAGACTCTCTAGCCCGAGCCTTAGGATCAAAGCTCGAGTGACCCTTGGATCGTCAGGGCCGGTCCACACGGAGTGGATTAAAATGCCTGAACATGCGTATCCCCGCCCTTTGGGGCGTAGGTGAGCCAAATAAATGACTCCATCGGTTCGAGAACGACCGATATATCCGAGGTGCCTCGCAACAGCAACAACCACATAATTCAAACTCGTCAGGGCGTGTAAAACCACTGACGCCACTTCTAACTAGAAAGAAACGCATGCCCTCCCTGAGGTCCTTCTCCCGTTTCTGGTTCGTACCGGGTGTGAAACTCGCGAATCAAACGTTGCACAAAGCTATGCCACAAAGGCCATCATCAACCACAAGACTTTGCTTTTCAACATAAGCCTTGATCATTTGCCACTTAGGCATGCCACACAGGCAATTCATTCCATGCGATGGATATCCACCAATATATAACCCCTGAGCTCGTACGTCTCAGAGAAGGGCGTTAAGCAAGAGAATAATTTCACCGCCGCCAAACAAATATATATTTAATAGAAATCAATCACATAGACTTAAATCCAATGTCAGACACACAGTCCATTTACAAGTCCGTTCTGGGTCTTAACGAAACCGGAGGCACCTAGTACCCCGCATATCCATCGATCTCCAAGTACGTCCGGACGATCACCAACTGTTTCCATCTTCTTGGGTGTACATCCCAATCGAGATCATCAGTAATTATACAAACGACGTGAAGACCTCTAGTCTTCTACCATCGTCTTCATCTTCGACTTATCATCGTATCAGTTATTCAGAATGGGATAAACCCGGTCTTTCTGAATAACTCACGTATATAATAAATACGTGTTACACAAACACAACGTACGCCTCATTCCAATTCATCAGTCACTAACCGTAAATTAGAAAGAGAATAATTCCCCAAATATTAACCCCGAAGGCCGAAACCAACATCAGATCAATACCCAGGAAATCACTCTGCTTTGCCAACCTACAGCTAGTTTCTAAATTTCACATTGTTAGGGAAAGGTTCCCATTAATTTTATCAAAGATAAATCCTTTAAATTTATTCTTTAATCTACTTTTGAATATCAATTCAAACTAGTCGGGATTAGCGAACCTTACCGAAGTAATCATTTATTTTATTTCCCAATCCCAACCTATTCATCCCATGAAGTAAAACTGGTAATTCTTCATATCTAACACCACAGTGTTATCGGTAAATTCAATTACCTTTTCACGTTCAAATCTAATTAAAGATTTAACTATCGCCTGGAGCAAAACTGGTGATACTCCATTCTCGATCTTTTCAATCTAATTAAAGATTCATTAAAACTCCACTTAGTTTTAATCTTTAACTGGGTTAAAGAATCAATGTCATTTAAAACACGGTTCACGATAAACCCAAAATCACATCACGTTTCAATCAGTCCCTAACTGTAAATTAGCAAGTGAGCAATTCCCTAAGTATTAACCCCGAAGGCCGAAACCAACATCAGATCAATACCCAGGAAATCGCTCAACTTAACTAATCTCCAGTCAGTTTCTGATTTTCTTAACTCCTTTAGGTCTAAGAACAGTATTATTGAAGATACCATTCACGACAACCCAAAATCACATTTCCATTAATTATCGGGTTAAAGAACAAGTGTTATTTAAAACATTGTTCACGATAAACTCAAAAATCAATACAAATTCAATTCCAATTAAATATTATTTAATTGGTACACTTCAATAAATCTAAATAAAAAGATTTAATCTTTTCTCAACTAGGTTCAAGAACAGTATTAATGAAGACACCATTCACGACAAACCCAAATCACATTTGATATTAAATACAAGGCTCTGAATAGAAAATATATCGGCTTATATTCAATATCAAATTCTACGACTAACAAATGTCGTATTGGAAATAAAGATATAAATATATATCTTTCAAATTTCCGTAACAACATCTGTATAGTCACGAAATCCAACATCGAAATAATCCAAAGACAATTTCGATTCAAATCCATTCCAATTCAATTATTGGAAATTCTGGTTACTTTTAAAACCCTTTTCAAATTCAATTTATTTATTTAAAAATAAATAGAATTATAATTCTAGTTCAAAACTAGTTCATTTCGATAAAAATCTATTTATATCTTTTCAAACATGGAGATTTTCAGCCCAATTCTTCCTAAATCATTTCTTATGATTTTACACAAATTTTTACTATTTTTAATAATTTTATCAACGCTCGTACAGTCGATTTCCATCAACGGCCATCGAACTGCACTTGCAGCGACCTTCTTCAATTTTGATTTAGACATAATTCCAAATCCAACCGTTAGATTTCAAATTTCTAATATTCGTTTGAAAGCCCTTTTCGATACGAGCCCAACGGTTCCTGTTTTAGAAGAATCCGACGGTCGGATCTCCCGTAATATCCGTTCGAAGTCAATGGTTGAAATTCGCGAAATGCCGTAGTGCGGCGCGTTCTATTCAGGCCATTCTATATATATAATATATATATTATATATATTTTGTCGATTTCTTTTCAAAACGTATTTTATAAATCGTTTTAAATTCGTTTTTAAAACAGTTTCAACTTCATATTCAATTTTAAATCAAAATTGAATTTTGCCTTATAAATTCCTTTTAAATTCATTTCAAATTGATTTCAATTCAAATTGATTTCTAATTCAATTTCAGTTCGTTTTCAATTCAATTCAATTCAATTTCAATTCGAATTCATTTATATTCAATTTCAATTCGAATTCATTTCTATTCAGTTTAATTCGAATTTCAATTCTTTTCAAAATTTCAGATTTTGAAATCACTTTCGATATTCGTTATAAAATGAATAAAATCGATATAAATATCGTTCACGTCAAAATGGCGTCACTCTAATCAACATGGCTTCATATATTTCTATTTTCAAATATTCTATTCAAATATTTCTATTTCAAATATTCTATTTCAAATATTTCTTTTTCAAAACTGGAATGAGGCCCAATCAATTACCATATAATGTTAATTATATGGATTTTCTACAACGCATGTATACAATAACAACGATGAATAATCAGCCATCATCCAAAGTGCATTCTACACTGTATAAGCATCAAATATAAATATTTAACGCTCATAACAGTCTGTCCATCAATCGATCGACATACAGCTAATTATTGGAACTAGTGTATGTCATATATATCATCCCAATACCCGTGTGGGGTTTTCAAACAATCAAACACAGATTTTATTTGTGCAGTTGGGCGATGTGTAAATTTATCGTCCCAATCAATATCAGTCAAATGTGTGTATATAAACCAATCGTTCGATTTGTTTATTTTTATTTCATTTCATATACACGTTAAAAATTCTATTTTTAACTATAAAATATTTATAACTATATAAATATTTTATTTCCTTTCACATCACATCACACAATCAACTACACATCAAAATCAAACAATCAAGCATACAAGCCGTACATGGTCTGTGGACGACAGGTGTCGGGTGCTACTAAACATCCTCTGCATCCTAGTATATATTTCAACTAGAAAAATTAAATTAAAGGTGAGAAGTTCTCACCCAAGCTAATCCAAACGTCACGACTCTTCATAGGTAGGAAATCTTGTCGTTCTTCCAACGCAGTCTGTTTCACGAAGTATATGTTAAAAATTATATTTTTAACAACGCTACTTCTTATATAAAGGTCGAATTTTTATTTCCACTTCATGTATATAAAAATCGAATTTTTATCCCACTATCCTAATAATAATTATAGTTTTATTCGCTATAAAAATCTATACGTTCTCTTATGTAAAAGTTTTATTTCTACTTCGCTACCCCATTATAAAATTTATATTTTTATAGCGCTTTATATAATAAAAATTATGTTTTTACATCGCCTTTCAAACAATAAAGATCATATTTTTACTATCTCCACAATATAAAAAATCATATTTTTACCTTCTCTATAGTATAAAAATCCAATCTTTATCTATAATAAAAATATAATCTTTCTCTAAATAAAAACATTAACTTTAACTAAATAAAAATATAACTTTAACTAATAAAAATATAACTTTAACTAATAAAAATATAACTTTAAGTAATAAAAATATAACTTTATATGGTTTAAAAACCGTCTCTTTTATACTGTTAAAAATCTGACCTTGTCTATATTAAAAATCTGTTCTTGTCTTTGACTCATTCAAAAAAAAAAAATTATGTTTTTAAAACAATATTATATATGTAAAAATTCAGATTTTTAAAAAGGAAAAACTCACTGTAATTATTCTGGACGTTTTTCAAAGGAGCCGCCACCTAGGGCACCCAAAATTCCCGTCGCCTCCGTCGATGTTGACCAGATCGGAGCCCTTCACCTTGGAGCCGCCAGCGACGACAACCCTTGCCGAGACCCCAGGCCAACCCGATGGTCACCTCGTGCTGGAATTCGAGCACCAACTGCAGTCGTTCGAGCTTCAATTCAATGCGCCTCAGGTGGCGAAACACCATCACCTCCGTCGACCTTGATGAGCGCTCCGAGTTCTTTGATTTTGGTGTTTATGATTTGCGAATTAATCAACGGGTTGGGAGGATAATCGATTTCAAAACCTGAAGCTTTTGTTCGTTCTAATTAGTAGAGGAGCGGCGGCTTTTCTAAAGGTTGACCACGTAGAAGAGAATAAGGGGTTTAACTGGAGGATGGGCTATATAATTTATATTTTAATATTATTTTAATTCTAATTATCTTCCTTTATGAAATTTTAGCATCCGAACTCCAAATCAAACTTGACGACTGTTGCCCCTAGCTAGTTACCCACATTCCGAACACAATGGGATATGTATCGTAACCCGATTCGGCTATTACGATCAGTTTCCGTTGAATTTAAGATATAAATCTTTATACATTCAATTTAAATGCACATTTCGATTTACCGGGGTCACATACTAACACCGAAAATTCCAGAAAAATTGTTTCTAGCTTCGTATTGACGATACGGTCTTAACAAAACCAATTTCATCAAATTCTGAGATCGTTTGAAAAATGGCCAATTTCCAGTCGATTAAAATCAACTAAAACTGGTCAAACGCGTTTTCTTTTGCCACACTCACATATTAATTCAAAAAATTATGAAATTTGAAACCTAGTAATAACCTGACATCACGGATCCAACAAAAGTGGTTTCGTCGAAAACCGAGGTCGTTTGCAAAATTTCCATTTTTAAGGGCCTGAATTCCATAGCGACTATTCAGAATTTTCAACTGGACATATCTTTTGATTCCCGCTATGAAATTTCAATTTTTCGGATTCGTTGGAAAGATATTCTCAATTAGATTCAAATATTTTTGGTTTCACTAAAATCTGGTTTATTTTGCACCCGGTACATTCATTTGAAGTTTGAAATCGAATTATCGAACTACCGCGCCATTTTCAATTCCTTTTATATATATAAATAAATATTTATATTCTAACGGCGATCTATATAAATATATTCGTTCAAATTCTATTCAAAATAAATTTCTCGTCGATATTATTTAAAATAATTCATTTTAAATAATCAAAATTCGCTAAATTTGCCAAAATAAAATTTTTAAATTGCCTCGGATTTCCGGGTTATTACAGAGGGCATTGTGTTTCTTTCTAGCTAGGAGGGGTGTCAGCGTTTTGCAAGCCCTGGCATTTTACTCATGTGGATGTTGCTTATTATTACTTGATGAAGGAGCCTCGGATATTTTTATGGTCGACATTACTGACCAGATTTTACGCCCCATAGGACGGGGAAACACATGCTTAGGAATTATGAATCCACCATCGCACTTAGTGTTGACCGACCCTGCATGTTACCTAGGTACAATTAAGGCTGAAGCCTAATGCTCCGGCTAGAGAGTCTCGAAATCGGTAAGGACTGCGCCTTGCCTTGGTTCATAGATGGAAATCCAACTTTCTATATGACATCATGCGGTTTTGATGGTAGAACTAGTATGGTGACATAGTGGGATGGGGCACTCTTGCCGTCTATGATTGGTACATTTACTTTCGAAATTGATTTCTAAACTATGCACTTATAGTAATAATGAAAGAGAAATTTCACGTACCAAGCATTTTTTGGCTATTATAAGATAAAACTCTATCCTCCGGCTTGCGTTGCATTGTGTGATGGGACTTGAGTCTTATAATGGCTTCATTTTTCCAAAAAGCATTGCATTGTTTTATTTTTTAAACTAAGATTCATGTGGAGTAAACCCGTTCCGTGTTATATAGTGTGGTCCCTTGATTTACCTAACTTTAAAATTAAATTAACAATTGTTTTGAGTTCTCACACCAGTTCCATGACTGACCTGTAGTTTATTGTTTTAACTTAAACTCTAGGTGCTCATATTTTCCACACGAGCAACTAGTAGTTTTGGTTTTGCAGATCTTGTATTCACGGGATCCTAGTTTACAGCTGAAGCGATATTCGGAAAGCTCTGTATCCGTGTATTACTTTTAGTTGTATTTTGTATTATTTTTCCACTGCTATTTAAGTGTAATTTTAAGTCTCTAATATTGTATTTCCAATGTGTAATATTCATCCATACTCTGGAATATTCTTGTACTCTGATGTAATAGATGTAATAAGCAATAAAATGTTCTTCTGTTTGTGTTCTTATGAGTGTTGTTCTCAAAAGAAATCCATACTTTCCTTTACGGGGAATTTTGGGTCGTTTCATTTTCCTAAACCCTTTCAGCTCTCCCATAACCCTAATCCCAAAATGGGTTATGGGCCTAACACTTAATCACCTAATTAAGCCCAATTAAGCTGTTTTTCACCTTCCAAACATTATTTCAGCCATATCTCCCAAACGGTAAGTCCGCTTGATTAATGTGACCACTCTACGGAAAGGTAAATCGTCATACAGATCTAATGGAAGTGGCTTCAAGTCAAAATTCCTTACCAATCAAAAGTTATAGCGAAACAATATTCGCTAGGGGTAAAACAGTCATTTAAAATTCGGCAAAAATCGTGAATATGGGAAATGACCCTAATAGTCATTCCCTAAAGTTACACGACCATACGACTTCGTATGAAATTAAAATAAATATTCTACGATCCTTCGATGCGTAGAATGCGGGTCGTTACACTCTCCCCCCTTAAGAAATTTCTCCCCTGAAATTCTTTAGCCAAAACATACAATGGTGTCCCGCATGCCTATCATCCATTTACAAACAATCAAACATACATAACAACACAACAAATCTTTCCTAGCATGCGCTTTACTAACAAGGGGAAACTAAATGGTCATTAAATTATTAGCAGGCAAAGAGTTTTGGATATGACTTCCTTATGTTCTCCTGTTTTTCCCAAGTGCAGTCATTCTCATTATCACCCCACTGGACCTTAACTAGCTTCACCATCTTCCTCCGAAGTTGCTTCACATCGTGTCGAACAATACGAATCGGTCTACGGTTTCCAACTGCCTTGGGTTTTACCTTGATATCGTCCAACTGATCTGGTGAAATAGTCATATTAGAATCGTTCACGAACTTCCTTAACTAGTAAACATGAAATACGTTTTGAACTCCCGCCATCTTGTCAGGTAATCCGACTTTATACGCTAAATTCCCCACTTGCTCTAGAACTAGAAACAGACCAACAAACCTTGGTGCCAACTTACTCTCCTACCAAATCGAGTCACACTCTTTAACAGAGAAATTTTGACGAATACCAAGTTGCCAACAGAGAATTTCAATTCTCTTCGTCTTCTATCAACATAACTCTTCTGCCTATTTTGGGCAGCCTTCATTCGCTATTGAATAACCTTGATCTTACTTGAAGTTTCTCTAATTACATCCGACCCAAGCACAAATTTCTCATCGGTTTCCAATCAACATGATGGTGAGTTGCATGGTCTTCCGTACAAAGCTCCAAATGGAGCCATACCAATACTGGACAGATAACTATTATTATACGCGAATTCAACCAGATGCAAATGGTCATCCCATGATCCTCCAAAGCCCAATATACAAGCCCTTAAGAGATCCTCTAATACACGATTCACTCTTTCTGTTTGACCGTCGGTTTGAGGATGGTACGTGGTACTGAGATGTAATTCTGATCCTAAAGTCTCTTGTAAGATCTTCAAAAACCCGCTAGTAAATAATGGATCTCGGTCACTCACAATACCTTTAGGTACTCCACGAAATCTCACTACCCACTTCATATATAGCTCCGCTAACTTAATTGCCATCCTATTTGACTTGACCAGTATAAACCTTGCACTTTTGGTCAGTCGATCCACAATCACCCAAATATTATCATGACCCGATCTAGTCCTTGGTAAACCATCAATGAAATCCATTGAGACTTGTTCCCATTTCCATTCGTGAATTTACGCCGATTGTAACAAACCACTAGGCTTCTTTTGCTCGGCTTTAATTACCTGGCAGTTCATGCACTTGGATATAAACTTCCCAACGTCTCTCTTCATCCCTTCCAAGTAGTAGGTCTGCTTCATGTCTCGATACATTTTGTTACCACCGGGATGTATAGTCAGTTTTGATTGATGACATTCTCTAAGCACTTCATCTCTCAATCCATTAACGTTGGGTACGACTAGTTTTCATTTTCTCAAACCCATCCTTCTCGATCAAGACCATTGTTATAACCCGCATTCTACGTATCGGAGGATCGTATAATATTTATTTCCTTATCATATGAAGACGTATAGTCGTGTAACTTTGGGGAACGACTATTAGGGTCATTTCCCATGTCTATTATTATTTTATGCCCCTTCCCTCTCTCTTCCCATATTTCCTTTTTCTTTTATGAACCTGGGTTACCTTTGAACCTGGGCTGAAATCGCAAAATACAAACGATGGGAATACGGGGAATATTTTGGGTAAATATTGGGCATAATGTATTCGGTGAAAAAATTGGGCATAACATATTCGGTGAAATTGTTGGACATAATTTGTAACTTGTGATTTGGGGTATAAATGTTATTGTTGCAAACTTGGGGTAAATTGAAATATTAAATCTAGATTGAGCAGAAACTGTAAATTGGAATATTAAATCTAGATTGTGTAACAACCCGGAAAATACGAGCCAATTTAAAAATTTTAAATTGGTTTTTTTAAAGAAATTTGAGCTATTGAAATAGAATGTTTCAATAAAATAAAGAGTTAGAAATGGTGCGGCAGTTTGAAAATCTGAATTCAAACTTTGACTGAATGTACAGGGTGCAAAATAAAATAGATTTTGGTGAAACCAAAAATATTTAAATCTGTTTATGAATATCTTTCTAACGAATCTGAAAAATCGAAGTTTCATAGTGGGAATCAAAAGTTATGGCCAAATGAATTTTCAGAAAGCTCGCTATAGAGAATATATAACCCTTGAAAATAGATATTTTTCAAATGACCTCAGAATTCAACGAAACCACTTTTGTTGGATCCGGGATGCCAAATTGTTGCTAAGTTTCAAATTTCATAATTTTTCGAGCTAGTATGTGAGCGTGGCAAAAGAAATTGTGATTGGTTGATTTTTGTTAAATTGGATCGACCAGAAAATGACCATTTTTCAAATGGTCTCAGAATTCGACGAAACGAGTTTTTTGGAACCGTAGTGACAAAACATAGCTAGATTTATTTTTCTGGAATTTTTCGAATCAGTTTGTGGCCCTGGCAAATTGAAATGCATGTTCAAATAGAGTATTGAATGTTTTATATTTTAATTTGAAGAATAACTGACTGTAGCAGTCGAATTGGCCTACGAAACATATCCCATTGTGTTTGGGATGGGGGTATTTAGCTAGGGGCGATAGTCGTTGGGTTTGAATTGGTGTTTGTTTGGAGAAACACTATTTTAAAAATTAAATAAAGCATTGACCAATAGAAATTTTCCATTCGTAAATTTAAAAATAAAAAAATTCAGAAACCCCCCTTACCCCTCGCTCTCGACGGATTGGGTTCACCGTCGTACCCAGGCCGATTCCAGCGATTCCCTCGCAAATTACCCCCTACCCCTTCACAACTTTTTGTAGCTCTCCTCCTCCTTTTCAAATCAATACCCACTAGACCCCCTATCGTGTTGTGTGGGGGGAGAACCACCTCCCCGAAGTTTCGAACTTCATCGCACCACGCCGCCTAACTCCGACCACCGAGTTCGCCAGCGCCGCCACCCTTAGACGCGCCCCTCTTCCCTCTTTCACATGGTGTACTCTGATCGGCTTCAGGTTGCACGGATTGGAAGATAAATCGAAACCTAGTTTGGAACGATTTGCTGAGAGGTATGGTTGAATTATTTTAAACTGTTTAATAGAACTTTAAAGCGCTACGGTTTATGATTTTACAATAAAAATCATATCTTTATCGTGTGTTAACGAAATTCGTTGAAACAGGAGACATCGAGACCGTGTCGACGCTCTCTACATTCTAGAAGTGTCCGTGGATTTTTCTGGGCATGCTACGATTTTTAGCAAAGCAACAAACTAATGTGAGATTTCTAAACTGAAATGTGAATGGAAATGTGTTGTATAAGTTATATAAGCGAAATATAAATTATATACGTGTTGTATACCTTATGTACATGCGTTGTATAAGTTATATGAGCGATGTATGAATTATACATGCATTGTATAAATCATATGTGTGTTGGAATGGAAATAAAATATATCTATATATGAGTGTGTGTGTGTATATATATACACACACACACTCTCCTCGTCCACAAACCATGGACTATATTTATTGATTGTGAATTGGCATAAAAAAATTGGTGAATAATGCGAATGGTTGATAGGATTGTTTGTGGTTGATATTGTTTGGATTGTGGTTGTAAAATACCATTGTGGTTGAAAAATAGCCGATTGTGATTGAAACAAAAATTAGAATAAATTGTGGAAAAGAAAAACATACTCGCCTGCGTGCGAATTAGATGTATGAAATTCTCATTGTCAAAAACCACGAGGTTTTAAGGTAGAGCGAGGAGCCGTACTCGGGACGGTGCCGGTTTTAAATACCCTGCCGTTATGCTACCGGAATTTTCAATAATTTTCATGTGTTAGAATTATTTTCATGTGTTGAAACTTTATTCATGTGTTGAAACCATATTCATGTGTTGAATAGAAATTCATGTGTTGAATAGAAATTCATGTGATGAATAAAATTCTTTGAAAAATAAAAATAACATTTTATCACATATATAAACTATATAAACTATTCGTGTTTTAAATAAATTGTTTTAACATTAAAAATCACATTTTTATTATGTATATAAACTATAGAAATTATTCATGTGTTGAATAAAGGATGAGAACAATAAAAATCATATTTTTATCGTATGTGTGAAGTGGATAGTATTCATGTGTTGAATATATAGATAGAACAATAAAATTTACATTTTATTGTGAATATGAAGTGCTAAAAATGTTCATGTGTTGAATAAATATTTTTGATGATAATAATATCATTTTTATTATGTAGACGACTCGCGAAAAATATACAAGTGTTGAAACAAATATTTGTTTGCTATGAATATTATTTTTAACATGTAGGTGAACTAAATAAAATTGTCATGTGTTGAAATATATTTTTGTTCGCTAAAAATATCATTTTTATGCGAAATGTGAAGTGTTAAAAATAACCACTTGTTCAAATAAATATGTGTGGGTTGAAAATATTATTTTAAACATGTATAGGAAGTGTTAAAAATAACCATATGTGGAAATAAACCTTTGTTCGCTTGAAATATTATTTCTAGCTTAGTTTTATACATATATATATATATATATATATATATATACATGTGTTAAACAGGAAAGTGGATTAGCTGTTGAGTAAAGAATTTATTTGCGTGCCCGACAAATAGGTAAACCTTAATGAGTTGGATGCGCAATTTTATTATTATATCAACTCCTGTGAATGCCATTGGATGCGGAGTGCTGGTTGTTCTGTGTGTAATAATAAATGTCGCCATAGGATAGTAACAATTAATTTTGAACTACACTACATGGCATACTTCTTGACGATAGGCATACTTCATCATATACCACATAAGCATTTGGAGCTTGTGTGACGAGGTTGAAGATTTACCATACGAGCGAGAGGCTTGTGTGGCGATGACTATATATTACAGGTTGAACTGATGACTGATCTGGACTATATAAATTGTAACGGTAAATTGCAAGATTTAATAAAAACCCCACACAGGTCTGGAGATGACAATAAACACGTCTCTCTGGTCAATAAGGCACAAAAACCATTTATAGGGTGACGAGAATTTATTATCTGCAGTTATGATCTATACACACTCCCCTGTGGACACCGGAATATATCACTATATATATATGTACATGTTTATTAGTATTTATTGGGTACCTAATACGGCCCAATAAATTTCCAAACCCCTTCCCATACAAAGGAGGTTATGGCGAAATTTTTCGAAATTAAAAGGATTTAGTGAAATATTTGAAGTGAAAACGATATTGAAATCGTCGAATGAATTATATTTAAATATATATAAATATAAATTAAATAAAATGAATCGAGCCCCTATAGTTCGCGTTTTGAAATCGTAACTTCAACCGACTATACCGAAAGATCCGACCATCGGATTTTCACGAAACTGGAACCTTAGGTTCTCTTTTGGAATATCTTCCCAACGATATAAACTTTGTTGAGATTCGACGGTTAGATTTTCAGATATGTGTAAAACAAATTTCGGCATGACCTGAAACGTCGTTTAATTAAATAGGGCCATTTTTAAATAAATAAAAATGGCGATATATCGTTATAAAATATTATAGACGATATAGAATGGAAATAAACTGATTCTGCTTGGTTTGCTTGATATTTGATGGTTGAATGTGTTTGCCATGAAAATTATACTAATGAACTGAAATGTGAATGTCGAATAATTTAACCATGGAAAGAAGTGATTTGAAAAACTAAATATACGTGAATTATTTGAAAAGGCCGAGTTAATTCTCATTTCAAATAATTGATCAACGGTTAGAAGTCGAAGAGTTGAAGACGGTTCAAGACCGATGATATTCACATTGGATGGATGGGCGCTATTGATGCTCATGATTGGAGTAGCTACCTTGAAGGAGCTGAAGTGGTAGCTGTTCGGATGTATTTGTTGATGGTACAGATATGCGAGGAATATGGTGCCTCCGGCTTCGTTCAAACCTAGAAAGAACTTGTAAATGGACTGTGTGTCTAACATTGGATTTTGTTTTGTGTTGATTGATCTCTATTAATTATATATCTGCTTGGCGGCAGAGAATTTATTCTCTTGCTTAACACCCTTCTCTGAGACGTATGAGCTCAAAGGTTATATATCGATAGAAATCAGTCGCATGGAGTGAATTGCCTGTGTGGCACGCCTAAGTGGCAGAAGATCAAGGGTTCTATTGAAAAGCAAAGTCTTGTGGTTGATGATCAAAGTGTGGCCTAAGTGGCGTAGCTTTGTGTATAGCGTTGATTCGCGAGCCTCACAACTCGGTATGAGTCAAAAACGGGATAGAGACTGCAGGGAGAGCACGACGTTTCCTTCTAGCTATGGGTGATGTCAGTGACCTACCAACCCCTGACATTTATATATTATTTTACCTGTGTGGTTGTTGGAATGCGAGGCGCCTCGATTATAGGTCCTATAGGACCGGGAAACGTGTGTTCAGGAATAACTAATCCTCAAAAGTAAGAGAGGACAGGCCCTGAAGATCCAGGGATCGATGTATGTGGTCCTGAGACATTTGCTATAGTGTCTCGAAAGGAGAGGAGCTTGCCCCTTGCCTCGACTTATGATGGAATCCAATTTCCAATACGAAATTGCGGATTTGATTGTATTACTAGTATGGCAACATAGTAGATGGTAGCTATGCCGTCTAGGATTGATATTTATGATTGTAATTGTTTTTGAAACATATATGCACTAGTAATAATATCAAACACTTTTTTTTTATACGTGTAACACCCCACGTCCATTAATGTCACTCACGAAGGGAATGCATTAACTTTCATGGAGGTTATAAGTGAATATAGAACAGAAAAATCACAATAAGACAGATAGTAAATAGTACTTGGAAATCTAAAACTTCATTTTATTGCAGCGGAAATTAAACATGTTTGTTACATCATAAAACCATAGATCATAACCAAATACAATATCCATCTTCATAAAAACAAATTACATAATCCCATTACATAAATAGCCATTAAAAAGATAACAAGCTGGACTTTACTTCAACGGTCCAAGCTTTCCAAAGAGAGATGAAGCAATTCAATCAAACTCCACTAGAGCTGGGCCCAACCTGAGGACCTGGAGGGGGAAAAGGATAGAAATAGAGGGGGTCATACATAAAGTCTGGCGAGTATGATAATTCTAACAATACTATTATCAAAATAACTAGACTAAGGCATAAGCTGGAAGACAAGTAAATGTCTATGAACTCTTAGGAAGATAAAGATAGCGTTTAAGATAACGTTAAAGATAACGGTAAAGGCACACCTAATTACTAACGAATGATTACTACACTGCACCGCACATTACTACACTGCACCGCACCAGTCACCCTATTGTTTGATCCCACTTGCTTCACACAGAAACTTTATATATAGCCTTACGTACCCCTAGCTGACTACATAGGTGTCGTCTGCCCCTATCTCCACTAGGTGTACCCCACTACCCACTTTCGATCGGCTCCCTACTCGTAGATACCCGTGCTGGCCCCACAGTGGGGTGTATCACTCCCCTAAAGTGGCAACCTGATACAACTTGAGAATGCACGACTTATACCTACACGATGCAACAACGTCTTACCTACCAGCCCGGGTCCACACACGCATATGAAACCTGTTGGACTTGCTTTGCCACCGCTCCCCGTTTTGGCCTCTTACCGTCAAACCCAGCATGCGTGTCCTGACCTCGACTTGGGTCGAGCCCACAAAGATACGTTTGGGATACTGGTCGAAATGGGCCCCCACAAGCTACCCACCTAAGCTTGTCACTAGTATATCCCACTTAACCCTCTTAGTCATGTTGATTTACATGTGTGTTTGGTTAAGTCTTACTAATCGTATTTCACATGCCACTAAGGGCACCCCCTAGATTCCTCATGCCACCCAAGGCACCTACTTAACCCCCATGTCCCACCTTACATGTTTATCTGGTTAAGTATTTCTTAATTTATTCAGGCCATAACCTCATAAAGACCTCTCACATTAGACTAGCATTTATGGCAGCTGGATTTGCCGGGCGGGTCCGGGCAGTCTTACACCATAAAAGAGTCTAACCTCGTGTCTTTACAACCGTTATGCTTTAGCTTAGGCCTAGGACCTCTCACATTGGGCTGACATTTGTGACCACTGGATTTGCCGGGCGGGTCCGGGCAGGTTTACGTCACAAACGAGTCCAACCTCATGTCCTAAGCATTGATTAACACTTAAAATCTTTTACCCCAATTTTAATAATTCCCTATTCAAATTATTAATTAAGTCAACTTTTAATGATATCCATAATTGACTCAATTATGGCCATCCACTTATGGCATGCAAAATCATATCAATTGCACCCCAACTTTTTAATATTAAATCCTTAATATTACCCCTACCCCACGTTTATATGTTCGCTTATTCAACGCATAATATAGGCTAGACTTGTATAGTCTAACACCTAGCACAAAGATAAATTATCACAACATATAGACAATTAAAATAAATCTAATCATAATAGGGGTGAAACTTGCATAAACTACACATGTTAAGGATCAAAAGTTGTCAACTTGTTAAATGTCTCAATTTACATGATATGATCATAGCCCAAATCTATACATAAACTTGCATATGGGGTTTTTAGGCAACATAATGATGGTGTGAACTAGCATAGGATGTCACATATGTCATAGCATAATTCTAGATGTCATAATAGATGTCTTGGCATATGTTCATAACTTTTCTAATCAATCTAACTTGCAAATGTGTCTTTTCATATAGATTAACATAACCCAAATATGATGATTTAATTAATATGAACTAACTAGCATAGATGGTAACATCATGACCTTTTTAACATGTATGATTCATCACAACTTAGCATAGAAACTTTCAACATACATAACATCATCATAGCATGATTTACAACATATAAGATATCATCATCACATAACATTGGATTTATAATATACATGATAGCAAAAGGGGTTTATAACAACATATATGATAATTCACATCATCTACTCATAATCCATTCATAACTCCACCTAATTAAAATGATAATAATCTTGTTAAGATCATCATACTCACAATTTAGAGAAGAAAAGAGAGAGTTTGCTTTGCTTTAAGGTTGAGAGAATTAGAATTGAATTTGCTTTTCTTCTTCCTTAGTTGGCGACGGCTCCATTGATTTCCATGGCGATGGTATGACGATAACTATTCTATTTTAATTAGGTTTAGGGTTAGCATTAGGATGTATTTATAAGTGTAGGAAGTTATTTAGGACCATTAGATTAACCCTGAACCATGAGAACCAATCAAATGCAAAATCTGCATTTGAGAAAATCAGCCCACGGGTTGACAGCCAAACACCCTGGATTAACCCCTAGTCGACCCAGCGAGGCTTGGGTCGACCTCAAAAATGGGCCGGTTCGGTTATTTCCCCCTCCCAATTCGCTGTTTTGAACTTTTTCACATATTTATTTATTTAATTTATATATATATATCAATATATATATATATTTCTCTGCGCAACTCATTTCACTTAATTCTTTTCTAAAAATTAAGTATACTTTAATTTGTGAATTTTAATGTTATAAAATTACGGGGTGTTACATTCTCCCCTCCTTAAAGGATTTCGTCCCCGAAATCTCCAAGTCAAGAAGAATGTATATCCTACCATCTAATCGTCCATCTACTCAACCATCAAACACCAGCATCCATTGTCCTTAAAAGACTTCTAATGCTTTAATGTTTATATGCACAGTGTGTGTATATGTTCAGATCTAATGCAAAATTAGGCGGTCTACTGATTCAGTCGACCTCCTTAGTGCAATTCATGATAGTGCCATGCGTCCAATATGTATGCAAAAGATTCCTAGTGATACATATTAATTATATATGCGTGCACAACCATCCACCAAAATGCGGTATCCATATGATAGCACAACCATTATACATCCATTTTACTAAATACAACCATTTATATGCAATATGCAGTATGAAGTGACTGAGCTGATCTAGTGCCTAATAGTGTGTGTATATGCGTCCACGAGCAACCACTAGCAAACACTTGCATGCACTTTGCATCCACCATACATAACATGTCTCAAACACATGTTTCAACCATAGGATTATCCTAACTAAAGGTCAAAGATACTAGCGAGAGGATATACTAAAGATAAGTACGAGCTAAGCGATAAAGGAGAAATTAAAGGACATACCTTCAAAAAGAAAAGGGTATCGTGAACGCATCTTCTCTTCCGTCTCCCAAGTAGCGTTGCTCTCATAATCTCCCCATTGCACTTTGACTAGTCTGACCTCTCGATTCCTCAACCTCTTGATCTCCGACCCAAGAATGCGCGTAGGAGCCCGTCGAATTGTCGCATCACGCTCTATCTCCACCTCTCTAAGCAAGCTCGGCTCTACCACTTCCGCGGTCTCATGCAAGCACTTCCTCAAATGTGACACATGGAATACGTCATGTACACCACTAAGTCTCTTGGGCAACTCCACTCTATACGCCATCCGTCCAATCCTCTCCTTAATAGGAAACGACCCTACAAACCTTGGTGCTAATTTCCCAACGGACCCAAAGCGAACAACGTTTCGTAATGGAGACACTTTGACAAAGACCATGTCCCCAACTTCAAACTCGAGATCTGTCCTCCTCTTATCAGCATAAGATTTCTGCCTATCTTACGCTGCTTTCATCCTCCTTCGAATCAAGTCGATCTTCTCTGAAGTCTCCCTAATCATATCGGGCCCAAGTAAGATCTTATCCGTAGATTCCCACCAACATGTAGGTGAACGACAAGGTCGTCCATATAGAGCTTCGAATGGTGCCATACCAATACTGGACTGAAAGCTATTATTATATGCGAACTCAACCAATGGAAGATGCTATTCCCATGTACCCCCAAAGTCTAGGATACATAGCCTCAACAGATCCTCTAGAATGCGATTCACCCTCTCAGTCTGGCCGTCCGTCTGAGGATGATATGCGGTGCTCAAACATAACCGAGTCCCTACCGCCTCTTGTAAGCTTCTCCAAAATTCGCTAGTGAAAATAGGATCGCAGTCGCTCACTATGCTAGAAGGAACACCGTGCAAACGAACTATTTCTCGGACATATACAGAAGCTAACCATGGAGTAGTCCTCTTACTCTTCACGAGAATGAAATGGGCGCTCTTAGTAATTCTATCTACTATAACCCAAATCTCCATATTACCCCTCCTCGATCGCGGTAATCCATCCACAAAATCCATCGAGACACTCTCCCACTTCCATAGTGGAACCTCCAATGGGTGAAGCAACCCACCCGGTTTCTTTTGCTCCGCTTTTACTTGTTGGCATACCAAGCATCTAGCGACATACTCGGCCACGTCTTTCTTTATGCCGGCCCAAATGTAAACTCTCTTCATGTCTTTGTACATCTTGTCCCCGCCGGGATGAATGGTCATCTTCGAATGATGTGCTTCGTCAAGAATAGTCTTCCTTAGGTCATCGTCTTTTGGTACACAAAGTCTACCGTCCCTACGTAACCAACCCTTATTGTCTAGGGTATACCTACGGAGATGGCTTGATGACTCCCCTCCTTTGAGTTTTTCTACTAACTCAACCAACTGCGGGTCGTCTCGCTGTGCCTCGCCAATCCGTCCCAAAAGCGTAGGTCTGACCTCCAAGGATGCTAGCAAACCGGGTACGAAGTCAATGGAAGGTCTAATGTCAAACATCGAAATGAATTCTAAACTTTGCCGCTCAACAAACAAAGGACTTAAGGATAATCTTTTTCTACTTAAGGCATCGGCCACCACGTTACCCTTGCCAGGGGTATATGCTATCTCAAAGTCGTAGGACGCTAAGAACTCCATCCACCTTTGCTGCCTTAAGTTCAAGTCCTTTTGAGAGAATAGGTATTTTAAAGATTTGTGGTCAGTGAATAGTTCGAATTTCTCGCCAAGAAGATAATGACGCCAAGACTTAAGCGCGAAAACAATAGCGACCAACTCTAGGTCATGTGTGGGGTAATTCTTCTCATGCGCTCTCAACTGCCTTCCACCATAGGCTATTACCCTGCCCTCTTGCATTAAGACTGTGCCTAGTTCTGTCCCACAAGCGTCAGTATAAACGGTAAACGGCATACTCCCGTCTGGCAATACTAAGACCGGGGCTGAAGTCAAAGCTCTCTTCAAACGTTGGAACGCATCATCACAATCTACGTCCCATGTGAAAACAAGGTTCTTCTTCGTCAAGCGTGTCAGTGGAGCTGATATCTTTGCGAAGTCTTTGATAAACTTCCTATAGTAGCCAGCCAACCCCAAGAAACTTCTCACTTCGGTAGCATTTTTAGGAAACTTCCAGTCTTGGATGGCCACCACCTTCGCGAGATCTACAGCTATTCCTTCTTTTGAAACCACGTGTCCTAAGAACCGTACTTCCTTCCTCCAAAAGTGACACTTAGAAAATTTAGCTTTAAGCTTATGCGCTCGAAGAGTCTCCAACACTTCCCTAAGATGTAGGGCATGCTCTTCTTCATCCTTAGAAAAGATCAAGATGTCATCTACAAAGACTACCACAAATTTGTTAAGGTACTCCCTAAACACACTACTCATCAAATCAACAAAGTATGCGGGGGCGTTTGTCAAACCGAAGGGCATCACTAGCCATTCATAGAAACCGTCCGGAGTCCTAAAGGCAGTTTTGTCATTGCTATCCTCAGCCACTCTCTACTGATGGAAACCAGTGGCTAAGTCCAACTATGAAAACACTGAGGCGCCAACTAACTGATCGAAGAGATCGTCAATCCTCGGTAGTGGGTGTCTGTTCTTCTTAGTAAGCTTATTAAGTTCTCTATAGTCCACACAAAATCTAAGGGACCCATCCGCCTTCGGGGAAAATACTACTGGAGCACCCCACTCCGATATACTTCGTCTTATGAACCCCTTCTCAAGCAACTCCTTCACTTGCTTACCGAGTTCCCTCCTTTCACGTGGAGCCATGTGGCGTACTGGCAAAGATACCGGTTTCGCATTATCCACAAGATATATTCGAAAATCTATCTCCCGCTTCGGAGGCAAGCCCTTCACCTCCTCAAACACATTCGAGTATTCTCGGACCACTCTAACAGATCGTAGATTTTCCTCAGATGCGTCAAGCGATTCTAGATAACTTAGCATAACCGAATTTATGGAATTACAAAAGATTTCGAGAGTGTTGCCAAGGCGAGTCACGAGCCTAACTACTCTCCTTTCACAATCAAGAACGGCCCCATTTCTGGATAACCAATCCATTTCTAAAATTAGCCCATAGCCCGTGAAGCCCAACACATAAGCATCACATCTAAATTCAACGCTAAGTATGGAAATTTTCAAATCCAAACACATCATAGACAAATAGGCTAAGCCCCCAATTGGATTCGAAACAACTAAGGGATCCTCTAGTAAACTAGTGTTTAAGTGCAGTGATTCAACTAATGATGTAGAGATAAACGAATGTGATGCGCCCGAATCGAATAAGGTACGGACAGGATGATCAAACAGAAAAACTAAGCTTTCAACAGAAATGGTTCTACCTCGTTCTTGCAGCGGTGGGACCGCGAGAGCCTGAACTTGTCCCCTTGCCTGCCCTGGTTCCATAAGAGCCTGCATGTGTCCTCCCGAGGTAGCTCCTGCCCTCTGCCCCTTCTTTGGGCAGTCCTTCACTAAATGTCCCGCATCGCCACAGTGAAAATAGTCTGTCTTCTTTTTCTTTCGGCAGTCCTTGCTGAGATGGCCTGGTGTCCCACAGTTAAAAAATTTCTTCTTTCCCTTGTCGTTATTGTCTTTACCACCCTTCTTGTTTTGCTGTTGTGGTTTCTTCTGATCCCCCTTCTTCTCGGGTGCCTTATCAGCTTTAGCGCTTTTCTCCTCATGCATAAGCGCCATTTCTACTAACTTCTCAAAGGTGGCCCCCATAGGGATGTGGGTCATAGCCAACCCTTGCAATGGTTCATTCAAGCCATTCACGAACCTCAGCGCCTTCTTCTCCGGCGTATTCACTAATTCCAAGCCAAACCTTGCTAACTGATTAAATTTATTGACATATTCTTTCACTGATGAGCTTCCTTGCTTCAATGTCAAGAACCTTTCCATATATAGATTTTCTTCCGCCCTTGAGAGAAACTTCGCCTCGAACCTACGTCTGAAATCCGCCCAAGAGTCAACAGGACGCTCCCCATTAGTGACCTCCCACCAAAACGAGGCCACTCCCTTCATCAACCAAGCTGCTAATCGAACTCTCCTCCCTTCTTCTACTTCAAAGATTTCTAGCAATTCTTCCACCTCCTTAAGCCAATCTCTAGCTTCCACGAACGTTTCTGACCCTTGAAATGGTTTTCCACCCATAGCCTTGAATTCCTTGCACGTCTTTGTAAAAGTATCTACGCGAGGAGGAGGAGGAGGAACGGGTGCAACTGGTGGTGGAGGAACATTGGCTGGACCTGCAGCGACCCTAGCCTCTAATAACCTCCTATACCATCCTGGTATCGTTACACCGCCGGGTAGATTAAGATCTTCAGCCATGCTGAAACGAAAAAGGAAAGATTTAAAATGGAGAATTCGAAAGATAAAGATATGGGCTATTGGGAATTCAAAAAAAAACTTTTCTCTTTAAATTTCTCATTAAAACATGTTTTTGAAAACACTTCTTCCAAAAATAACTAATTTTCTAAAGTATTTTTATCTGTTCTGGTAACCTTAAGCTCTGATACCACGTGTAACACCCCACGTCCAGTAATGTCACTCACGAAGGGAATGCATTAACTTCCATGGAGGTTATAAGTGAATATAGAATAGAAAAATTACAACAAGACAGATAGTAAATAGTACTTGGAAATCTAAAACTTCATTTTATTGCAGCGGAAATTAAACATGTTTGTTACATCATAAAACCATAGATCATAACCAAGTACAATATCCATCTTCATAAAAACAAAATACATAATCCCATTACATAAATAGCCATAAAAAAGATAACAAGCTGGACTTTACTTCAACGGTCCAAGCTTTCCAAAGAGAGATGAAGCAATTCAATCAAACTCCACTAGAGCTGGGCCCAACCTGAGGACCTGGAGGGGGAAAAAGGATAGAAATAGAGGGGGTCAGACATAAAGTCTAGCGAGTATGATAATTCTAACAATACAGTTATCAAAATAACTAGACTAAGGCATAAGCTGGAAGACAAGTAAATGTCTATGAACTCTTAGGAAGATAAAGATAGCGTTTAAGATAACATTAAAGATAACGGTAAAGGCACACCTAATTACTAACGAATGATTACTACACTGCACCGCACATTACTACACTGCACCACACCAGTCACCCTATTGTCTGATCCCACTTGCTTCACACAGAAACTTTATAAATAGCCTTACGTACCCCTAGCTAACTACATAGGTGTCGTCTGCCCCTATCTCCACTAGGTGTACCCCACTACCCACTTTCGATCGGCTCCCTACTCGTAGATACCCGTGCTGGCCCCATAGTGGGGTGTATCACTCCCCTAAAGTGGCAACCCGATACAACTTGAGAATGCACGGCTTATACCTACACGATGCAACAACGTCTTACCAACCAGCCCGAGTCCACACATGCATATGAAACCCGTTGGACTTGCATTGCCATCGCTCCCCGTTTTGGCCTCTTACAGTCAAACCCAGCATGCGTGTCCCATCCTCGACTTGGGTCGAGCCCACAAAGATACGTTTGGGATACTGGTCGAAATGGGACCCCACAAGCTACCCACCTAAGCTTGTCACTAGTATATCCCACTTAACCCTCTTAGTCATGTTCATTTACATGTGTGTTTGGTTAAGTCTTACTAATCGTATTTCACATGCCACTAAGGGCACCCCCTAGATTCCTCATGCCACCCAAGGAACCTACTTAACACCCATGTCCCACCTTACATGTTTATCTGGTTAACTATTTCTTAATTCATTCAGGCCATAACCTCATAAAGACCTCTCACATTAGACTGGCATTTATGGCAGCTGGATTTGCCGGGCGGGTCCGGGCAGTCTTACACCATAAAAGAGTCAAACCTCGTGTCTTTACAACCGTTATGCTTTAGTTTAGGCCTAGGACCTCTCACATTGGGATGACATTTGTGACCACTGGATTTGCCGGGCGGGTCCGGGCAGGTTTACGTCACAAACGAGTCCAACCTCGTGTCCTAAGCATTGATTAACACTTAAAATCTTTTACCCCAGTTTTAATAATTCCCTATTCAAATTATTAATTAAGTCAACTTTTAATGATGTCCATAATTGACTCAATTATGGCCATCCACTTATGGCATGCAAAATCATATCAATTGCACCCCAACTTTTTAATATTAAATCCTTAATATCACCCTACCCCACGTTTATACGTTCGCTTATTCAATGCATAATATAGGCTAGACTTGTATAGTCTAACACCTAGCACAAAGATAAATTATCACAAAATATAGACAATTAAAATAAGTCTAATCATAATAGGGGTGAAACTTGCATAAACTACACATGTTAAGGATCAAAAGGTGTCAACTTGTTAAATGTCTCAATTTACATGATATGATCATAGCCCAAATCTATACATAAACTTGCATATGGGGTTTTTAGGCAACATAATGATGGTGTGAACTAGCATAGGATATCACATATGTCATAGCATAATTCTAGATGTCATAATAGATGTCTTGGCATATGTTCATAACTTTTCTAATCAATCTAACTTGCATATGTGACTTTTCATATAGATCAACATAACCCAAACATGATGATTTAATTAATATGAACTAACTAGCATAGATGGTAACATCAAGGCCTTTTTAACATGTATGATTCATCACAACTTAGCATAGAAACTTTCAACATACATAACGTCATCATAGCATGATTTACAACATATAAGATATCATCATCACATAACATTGGATTTACAATATACATGATAGCAAAAGGGGTTTACAACAACATATATGATAATTCACATCATCTACTCATAATCCATTCATAACTCAACCTAAATAAAATGATAATAATCTTGTTAAGATCATCATACTCACAATTTAGAGAAGAAAAGAGAGAGTTTTGCTTTGCTTTAGGGTTGAGAGAATTAGAATTGAATTTGCTTTTCTTCTTTCTTAGTTGGCGGCGGCTCCATTGATTTCCATGGCGATGGTATGACGGTAACTATTCTATTTTAATTAGGTTTAGGGTTAGCATTAGGATGTATTTATAGGTGTAGGAAGTTATTTATGACCATTAGATTAACCCTGAACCATGAGAACCAATCAAATGCAAAATCTGCATTCGAGCGAATCGACCCACGGGTTGACAGCCATACACCCTGAATTAACCCCTAGTCGACCCAGCGGGGCTTGGGTCGACCTCAAAAATGGGCCGGTTCGGTTATTTCCCCCTCCCAATTCGCTGTTTTGAAATTTTTCGCATATTTTTTTAATTTATATATATATCAATATATTTATATATTTCTCTGCGCAACCCATTTCACTTAATTCTTTTCTAAAAATTAAGTATACTTTAATTCGTGAATTTTAATGTTATAAAATTACGGGGTGTTACAATACGTATCAAGCATTTCTTGGACATTATAAGGTAAAACTCTATCCTCCGGCTTGCGTTGCATTGTGTGATGGACCGGAGTCTTAAAATGGCTTCATTTTTTAAAAAAGTATTGCGATGATTTAATAATTTACTTTATTTCATGCACTAGCAATCATTGGAGTAAACCCTTTCCGCGAAAGTGGCGTGGTCCTTTGATTTGCCTTATTATTGTTGTTTAATTAGTTGAGTAGATTTTCATACCAGTCCCATGACTAACTCGTAGTTTGTTTCACCTTGCAAACTCGGGAGCCCTTATTTTCACACGAGCAGGCTAGTATCAGGTAGCTGGACATATTTTGGTTTTGCACTGCAGCAGGTGTGCACCTTTTGGCTCATGGCAAGGCTTGACTTCACAGTGTTGACTGTTTATTTTCCGCCATTGTTGTATATGTATATGATTCCGCCTTTGGCGATGTGGACTGATATTCCTTTTATGTACTCTCTATGTATATGTACCGCTTATGGCGATGTAGACTAATCATGTACTTTTATGCACTAAGTTGTATCCTACACTGTGCTCTCTGATGTTGTGATATGTATGATTCCGCTGTCATATTTATGTAAATTATTCTATTTCCTTCTTATGCTATTATCTGTATTTTGCTAATGATGATTAATGTGTTATATTCCAATGATTATCCTTAACACCATCGTACGGGGTTTTGGGATCGTCACAGGTGGTATTAGAGCTTTGGTTAACCTTAGTTCTGGAATTTAGCACATTAAACACCTTGTCAGAATAGAATCAGTAGTATTCTATGACGAGTAGCTCATTAGAGATAGGACCAGTAATGTCCTAGAATGAGCTAAACAGAATAGCAAAAATAATCTGATCAGTACATCGTTGTCTTTCCTTAAGTTCTTCTGCAGTACTATATAATAAAATTATCGTTTCTGAGGCTGACTCTTTTCTTGCTTATACAAAACTTGATAAATGGCTACCAGGGCAGCAGCAGCTAGAGGAGGCCGTGGAGGCCAAGGAGGCCGAGGCAGAGGACGAGGAGATGTCCCTGCTGCAGAAGGACCATTGATACAACCACCAGCCGCTCAACCATTCGAGCTTGACCGAGTGGCCAAAAGATATAAGAATCTTGGGGACAAAACCTTCTCAGGAACATGCATGGTGATAGAGGCCTTAGCATGGTTGAAAACGTGCGAAAAGATCTTGGGAGGCCTGAGGCTTGGAGATCAGGACACGGTATTTATGGGCGCCTGGCTTTTGCAAGATGAAGC
Organism: Allium sativum; assembly: GCA_030737875.1. NCBI lineage: Eukaryota > Viridiplantae > Streptophyta > Magnoliopsida > Asparagales > Amaryllidaceae > Allium > Allium sativum. Next base: position 180,541,077 of record CM060913.1, on the reverse strand, counting down.
AGAATTATGGTGGGAAGCCATCACCGCTGAGAACAGAAATGCAGGGAGAACATGGGATGAGTTCAAGGATATGTTCAAGGAGAAGTTCATCCCAGAACAAGCAATTGAGTGCATGCATGATGAATTTGCAAACCTCCAACAAGGAGAACTCTCCGTGCAGGACTACCTCAATAAGTTTACGCAATTATCTCGCTATGCCCCAGAGCTTATCGCGACTGCCAAGTCCAAGATCAAAAGGTTCATACATGGGCTAAAGCGTAAGTATCAAGATAGGGCCACGAGCCACATCAAACTAGCATTTTCAGGCTTAGTGGAAATGGCCTATAATTATGAAGACCTGGACCAAAGGAACCTTGATCTGGACCGCGCCAAGAGTCAAGCGGGGAACAAACGCAAGCCTTCTGTGAACCAGGCTGAGTCCAGCAATGCGGCATCCACAAATCAGCAAACTAGTAAGCCGCCAAAGGGAAGCTGCTTTAATTTTGGTAAGATGGGACACTACTCAAATGTGTGCACAGCCCCAAAACGGCATAGGATCAACTCACAAGGCTCAAGCCAGAACTCTCAGAATTCTCGTTCATGCTTTAACTACCGCAAAACAGGACATCTCGTCAAAGATTGTACATTGCTTAAGAAGGCAGAAGTTGCTCATGTGTATGACGGGGTGAACCCGCCGGCTGCTTCTGATGGAGCAGGTAAACCCGATGTTTTGGGAGGTACCCTTACAATTAAAAATATTCCTGTTTCTGTACTCGACACGGGTGCATCACATAGTTTTATTGCTAGTATTCACAGGTTAAAGTTAAAGATAAGAGTCCTTAAAGAACCGATTAGAGTTCATAATCCGATAGGAGGGTCTCTTGCTCTTAGTTCATATTGTAGAGTGCCAGTCTCTTATTCTTCCTACAAATTTTCTTTTAATTTGATCACCATGAATTTTCCCGAATTCGATATCATTCTCGGCTAGATTGGTTAACAAAATACGAGGCCGAAGTAAATTGTGCGGAAAGAATAGTAAAAATTAAAACGAAGCTTGGATATATTATTGTACCATTCCATAGTTCAAATCCAGATAGAAAGGAATTTTGGTCTGTGCTAAAAGTAGTTCCCACTTCATTAGAAAAGATTCCTGTTGTTAAAAACTATGCGGATGTGTTTGACGAAGTTGAAAACTTACCTCCTCAAAGAGAAATTGAATTCAGAATCGATCTAATTCCAAATGCAAGACCAGTGGTACATCCAATTCGAAGAATGACTCCAAAAGAAAAAGAAGAATTAGGCGATCAAACTCGTCAACTACTGTGGAAAGGTCTGATCAGACCTAGCTTTTCTAGTTGGGGTGCAGCTGTAGTGTTTGTTATTATGTCAGACGGTACTCTCCGATTGTGTGTTGATTACCGAGACCTCAACAAGCAGACGCTCAAAAACAAATACCCGTTACCCCGTATCGATGATTTGTTAGACCAATTAAATGGGGCGAGAGTATTTTCCAGAATGGACCTAGCTATAGGTTTCCATCAACTGAGAATTGTCGAAGAGTGTGTTCCTTTGACAGCTTTCAGAGGTCCAGACATATTTTATGAATGGTTAGTAATGCCGTTCGGCTTATGCAACGCTCCAGCATACTTCGTCGATCTAATGAATAGAATGTTCAGGGAAGTTCTAAATAAATTTGTCCTGGTATTCATCGATGATATTTTAATCTACTCCAAATCAAAACCCGAGCATGAAAAACATTTAGAACAAGTATTGGGGATTCTGAGAAAGAACGTCTTCAAAGCCAAATTCTTTAAATGTATCTTCTGGCAGGAAGAGGTGAAGTTCCTTGGCCATGTCGTGTCAAAGGAAGGAATTTCTGTAGATCCGAGCAAAATTACAGCAATTCAAGACTGGAAACAACCTACTACACCCACAGAGGTCCGATGTTTCATGGGGTTGGCTAGTTATTATCGAAAATTCATTAAGGATTTTTCGAAGATATCCGGTCCATTAACGAAGCTTACAAAGAAGCACGAGAAATTTAAGTGGACTTCCGACTATGAGGAAGCTTTCCAAGAATTGAAATCAAAATTGACAACCGCTCCAGTATTAACCGTTATCGATGGCAATTAGGATTTGACGGTTTGGACGGATGCTTCTATTAGAGGTCTGGGTGCAGTATTAATCCAAAGAGGCCAAGTAGTCGCTTATGCAAACCGCCAGCTGAAACCGCATGAGAAGAATTATGTAACTCATGATCTTGAGTTGCTAGCCATCGTGTTTGCCTTGAAAATCTGGAGGCATTACTTATTGGGTGAGAAATTCGAATTGTTTACAGATCATCAATCATTGAAGTATTTGTTCACCTAGAATGATCTGAACTTGAGACAGTAGCGTTGGCTAGAATTTCTTGCAGCGTATGATCTAGATGTCCTGTATACACCGAGAAAGGCTAATGTAGTAGCTGATGCGCTCAGCAGAAAGAATGAAATCATCATCAGTCTAATTGTTACATCTTCATTGATTGACAAGATTTCAGTCCTCTAGAAAGACGATGAATTTATTCAAAGGATCAGTCAGAGGATCAAGGAAGGTGAAACCACAAGCTTCCGGATTGATGACAAGGGAGTACTTAGATTAAAAGGAAGGATTTCCGTCCCGAATATTCCAGAGCTTCGAGGAGAAGTCATGGATGAATGCCATAAGTCCAAACTTAGTATCCATCCCGGTGTGAGAAAAATGTATAATGATATCAAGCGCACATTCTGGTGGAGGGCAACGAAGAGGGACATTTCTTTATATGTTAGCAGGTTCCCTACTTGCCAACTAGTCAAAAGTGACCAACAAAAGCTGGCCGGATTGTTGCAATCGTTGGAAGTTCCATGTTGGAAGTGGGAACAGATTTCCATAGATTTCATAGATGGTTTTCCCTGAACCAAGAAGGGTAATGACAGTATTTGGGTGATCGTAGATCGCTTCACGAAGACCCCCATTTCATACATGTCAGATCCAATAGAACCGCCAAAGTCTAGCACAGATTTATTTCAAAGAAATTGTTAAGCTGCATGGAGTTCCCATCAGCATAGTCAGTGATAGAGATCCAATATTTGCTAGCAAATTCTGGGAGGCGTTCCATACAGAATTGGGGACAAAACTGAATCTGAGCACCGCTTATCACCCTCAGACAGATGGCCAAACTGAGAGGGTGAATAGAATTCTAGAAGATTTACTGCGGGCTTGTATTATTGATTTTGGCGGGTCGTGGGAAGATCACTTGCATTTGGTAGAATTCTCATATAAGAACATCTATCAAGCAAGTTTGAAAATGTCGCCATTTGAAGCATTATACGGTAGACCGTGCAGATCTCCCGCATGTTGGGTAGAACCTGGCAACAGACTTGTGTTGGGACCCGATATGATTAGAGAAGCATCTGACAAAGTCGATTTCATCAAGAAACGATTGAAAACTGCGCAAAGCCGATAGAAAAGTTATGCGGATTCTGGAAGAAGAGATTTGGCATTCGCTGTTGGTGATTATGTTTATTTGAAAGTTTCTCCGATGAAAGGAGTAATCCGATTTGGTAAAACTGGGAAGTTGGCACCCAGATTTATTTGTCCCTTTCCTATACTTGAACGAATTGGAACTCTTGCTTATAGGGTTCAATTACCTGAATGGTTGCCTGGAGTGCATAATGTGTTTCACGTATCTCAACTTAGAAGACATGTGCATGATTCAGGTCTTGTTGTAGAAGAAGCAGCGCAACAGGACTTGGAAATTACTCTAGAATTAGCACTCAGAAGAGAGCCATTAAAAATTGTTGGCAAAGAAGCTAAAGAGCTAAGGAGAAAGAAGGTTCATTTAGTTAAAGTGCAGTGGAGTAGTGATCCTAGAGACTGTACTTGGGAGACCGAGGAAAGCATTAAGCAAGCTTACACCAAGTGCAGAGTGGACATCTCTGACTAACTCCGGTGCAAGGTACCTTTACAATACTTTGCATTTCCATTTTTGTTTCGTACTGTACTGTTGTTTCCTTTTCGGGGACGAAAAGTTTTAAATAGGGGAGATTGTAACAACCCGGAAAATACGAGCCAATTTAAAATTTTTAAATTGATTATTTTACAGAAATTTGAGCAATTAAAATAGAATATTTCAATAAATTAAAGAGTTAGAAATGTTGCAGCAGTTTGAAAATTTGAATTCAAACTTTGACTGACTGTACTGGGTGCAAAATAAAACGGATTTTGGTGAAACCAAAAATATTTAAATCTGTTTATGAATATCTTTCTAACAAATCTGAAAAATTGAAGTTTCATAGCGGGAATCAAAAGTTATGGCCAAATGAATTTTCAGAAAGGTCGCTATAGAGAATATATAGCCCTTGAAAATATACATTTTGCAAACGACCTCGGAATTCGATGAAACCACTTTTGTTGGATCCGGGATGTCAAATTATTGTTATGTTTCAAATTTCATAATTTCTGGAGCTAGTATGTGAGCGTGGCAAAAGAAAACGTGATTGGTTGATTTCTGTTAAATTGGATCGACCAGAAAATGGCCATTTGAGTTTTGTTGGGACGGTAGCGACAAAACATAGCTAGATTTATTTTTCTGGAATTTTTCGTATCAGTTTATGGCCCTAGCAAATTGAAATATACGTTCAAATCGAGTATTGAATGTTTTATATTTTAATTTGAAGAATAACTGACTGTAGCAGTCGAATTGGCCTACGAAACATATCCCATTGTGTTCGAGATGGGGGTATTTAGCTAGAGGCGACAGTCGTTGGGTTTGAATTGGTGTTCATTTGGAGAAACACTATTTTAAAAATTAAATAAAGCATCGACCAATAGAAATTTTCCACTCATAAATTTAAAAATAAAAAAAATTCAGAAACCCCCCTCCCCCCCCCGCTTACCCCTCGCTCTCGACGGAAAGGGTTCACCGTCGTTCCCAGGCCGATTCCGGCGAATCCCTCGCGAATTACCCCCGCCCCTTCACAACTTTTTGTAGCTCTCCTCCTCCTCTTCAAATCAATACCCACTAGACCCCCTATCGTGTTGTGTTTGTGTGGAGGGAGAACCACCTCCTCGAAGTTCCGAACTTCATCGCACCGCGTCGCCTAACTCCGACCACTGAGTTCGCCAGCGCCGCCACCCTTAGACGCGCCCCTCTTCCCTCTTTCACGTGGTGTACTCTGATCGGCTTCAGGTTGCACGGATTGGAAGATAAATCCAAACCTAGTTTGGAACGATTTGCTGAGAGGTATGGTTGAATTATTTTAAACTGTTTAATAGAACTTTAAAGCGCTAAGGTTTATGATTTTACAATAAAAATCGTATCTTTATCGTGTGTTAATGAAATTCGATGAAACAAGAAACATCGAGACCGTGTCGACGCTCTCTACATTCTAGAAGTGTCCATGGATTTTTCTGAGCACGCTACGATTTTTAGCAAAGCAACAAACCAATGTGAGATTTCTAAACTGAAATGTGAATGGAAATGTGTTGTATAAGTTATATAAGTGAAATATAAATTATATACGTGTTGTATACCTCATGTACATGCGTTGTATAAGTTATATGAGCGATGTATGAATTATACATGCATTGTATAAATCATATGTGTGTTGGAATGGAAATAAAATATATTTATATACATATATATATATATACACACACACACACTCCCATCATCCATAAACCATGGACGATATTTATTGATTGTGAATTGGCGTGAAAAATTTGGTGAATAATGCGAATGGTTGATAGGATTGTTTGTGCTTGATATTGTTTGGATTGTGGTTGAAAAATACCATTGTGGTTGAAAAATACCGATTGTGATTGAAACAAAAATTAGAATAAATTGTGGAAAAGAAAAACATACTCGCCTGCGTGCGAATTAGATGTATGAAATCGCCATTGTCAAAAACCGCGAGGTTTTAAGGTAGAGCGAGGAGCCGTACTCGGGACGGTGCCGGTTTTAAATACCCTGCCATTATGCTGCCGAAATTTTCAATAATTTTCATGTGTTAGAATTATTTTCATGTGTTGAAACTTTATTCATGTGTGGAAACTTTATTCATGTGTTGAAACTATATTCATGTGTTGAAATCATATTCATGTGTTGAATAGAAATTCATGTGTTGAGTAGAAATTCATGTGATGAATAAAATTCTTTGAAAAATAAAAATAACATATTATCACATATATAAACTATTCGTGTTTTAAATAAATTGTTTTAACATTAAAAATCACATTTTTATTATATATATAAACTATAGAAATTATTCATGTGTTCAATAAAGGATGAGAACGATAAAAATCATATTTTTATCGTATGTGTGAAGTGGATAATATTCATGTGTTGAATATATAGATAGAACAATAAAATTTACATTTTATTGTGAGTATGAAGTGTTAAAAATGTTCATGTGTTGAATAAATATTTTTGATGATAAAAATATCATTTTTATCATGTAGACGACTCGCTAAAAATATAAAAGTGTTGAAACAAATATTTGTTTGCTATGAATATTATTTTTAACATGTAGGTGAACTGAATAAAATAGTCATGTGTTGAAATATATTTTTGTTCGCTAAAAATATCATTTTTATGCGAAACGTGAAGTATTAAAAATAACCACTTGTTCAAATAAATATGTATGGGTTGAAAATATTATTTTTAACATGTATAGGAAGTGTTAAAAATAACCATATGTGGAAATAAACCTTTGTTCACTAGAAATATTATTTTTAGCTTAGCTTTGCACATATACACACACACACATGTGTTGAATAGGAAAGTGGATTAGCTGTTGAGTAAAGAATTTATTTGCGTGTCTGACAAATAGGTAAACCTTAATGAGTTGGATGCACAATTTTATTATTATATCAACTCCTGTGAATGCCATTGGATGCGGAGTGCTGGTTGTTCTGTGTGTAATAATAAACATTGCCATAGGATAGTAACAATTAATTTTAAACTACACTACATGGCATACTTCTTGACGATAGGCATACTTCATCATATACCACATAAGCATTTGGAGCTTGTGTGACGAGGTTGAAGATTTACCGTACGAGCGAGAGGCTTGTGTGGCGATGACTATATATTACAGGTTGAACTGATGACTGATCTGGACTATATAAATTGTAAAGTTAAATTGCAAGGTTAATTAAAAAAAGCCACATGGGTCTGGAGATGACAATAAACACGACTCTCTGGTCATTAAGGCACAAAAACCATTTATACGGTGACAAGAATTTATTCTCTGCAGTTATGATCTATACACACTCCCCTGTGGACACCGGAATATATCACTATAAATATGTGCATGCCTATTAGGATTTATTGGGTACCTAATACGACCCAATGAATTTCCAAACCCCTTCCCGTACAAAGGAGGTTATGGCCAAATTTTTCGAAATTTAAAGCCATTAGTGAATTATTTGAAGTGAAAATGATATTGAAATCGTCGAATGAATTATATATATATATATATATATATATATATATATATATATATATATATAAATTAAATAAAATGAATCGAGCCCCTGCATTTCACGTTTTGAAATCGTAACTTCAAACGATTATACTGAAAGATTCGACCATTGGATTTTCACAAAACTGGAACCGTTGGGTTCGCTTTGGGAATATCTTCCCAACGATATAAACTTTGTTGAGATCCGACAGTTAGATTTTCAGATATGTGTAAAACAAATTTAGGGAAAAACGGCGCCAGTGCCTCGGCACGACCTGAAACGTCGTTTAATTAAATAGGGCCATTTTTAAATAAATAAAAATGGCGATATATCGTTATAAAATATTATAGACGATATAGAATGGAAATAAACCGATTCTGCTTGGTTTGCTTGATATTTGATGGTTGAATGTGTTTGACATGAAAATTATACTAATGAGCTGAAATGTGAATGTCGAATAATTAAACCATGGAAAGAAGTGATTTGAAAATCTAAATATACGTGAATTATTTGAAAAGGCCGAGTTAATTCTCATTTCAAATAATTGATCGACGGTTAGAAGTCGAAGAGTTGAAGATGGTTCAAGACCGACGATCTTCACATTGGATGGGTGGGCACTACTGATGCTCATGATTGGAGTAGCTAGGTTGAAGGAGCTAAAGTGGTAGCCGTCCGGACGTATTTGTTGATGGTACGGATATGCGAGGAATATGGTGCCTCCGGCTTCGTTCAAACCCAGAACGAACTTGTAAATGGACTCTGTGTCTGACATTGGATTTTGTTTTGGGCTGATTGATCTCTATTAAATATATATCAATTTGGCGGCGGAGAATTTATTCTCTTGCTTAACGCCCTTCTCTGAGACATACGAGCTCAGAGGTTATATATCGATAGAAATCAGTCGCATGGAGTGAATTGCCTGTGTGGCACGCCTAAGTGGCAGATGATCAAGGCTTTTGTTGAATAGCAAAGTCTTGTGGTTGATGATCAAAGTGTGGCCTAAGTGGCGTAGCTTTGTGTATAGCGTTGATTCGCGAGCCTCACACCTCGGTATGTGTCAAAAACGGGATAGTGGCTGCAGGGAGAACACGACGTTTCCTTCTAGCTATGGGTGATGTCAGTGACCTGCCATCCCTGACATTTATATATTATTTTACCTGTGTGGTTGTTGGAATGCGAGGCGCCTCGGTTATAGGTCCTATAGGACCGGGAAACGTGTGTTCAGGAATAACTAATCCTCAAAAGTAAGAGAGGACCAGCCCTGAAGACCCAGGGATCGCTGTGTGTGGTTCTGAGACATTTGCTAGAGTGTCTCAAATGGAGAGGAGCTTGCCCCTTGCCTCGATCATGATGGAATCCAATTTCCAATACGAAATTGTGGATTTGATTGTATTACTAGTATGGCGACATAGTAGATGGTAGCTACGCCGTCTAGGATTGATATTTATGATTGTAATTGTTTTTGAAACATATATGCACTAGTAATAATATCAAACACTTTTGTTTTATACATATCAAGCATTTCTTGGCCATTATAAGGTAAAGCTCTATCCTCCGGCTTGCGTTGCATTGTGTGATGGGACCTGAGTCTTATAATGGCTTCATTTTTATTAAAAGCATTGCGATGATTTAATAATTTACTTTATTTCATGCACTAGCAATCATTGGAGTAAACCCGTTCCGCGAAAGTGGCGTGGTCCTTTGATTTGCCTTATTATTGTTGTTTAATTAGTTGAGTAGATTTCTCATACCAGTCCCATGACTGACTCGTAGTTTGTTTCACCTTGCAAACTCGGGTGCCCTTATTTTCACATGGGCAGCCTAGTATCAGGTAGCTGGACATATTTTGGCTTTGCACTGTAGTAGGATTGCACCTTTTGGCTCATGGCGAGGCTTGACTTCACAGTGTTGACTATTGATTTTCCGCCATTGTTATATATGTATATGATTCCGCCTCTGGTGATATAGAATGATATTCCTTTTATGTTCTTTCTATGTATATGTACCGCTTATGCCGATGTAGACTGATCATGTACTTTTATGCACTAAGTTGTATCCTACACTGTGCTCTCTGATGTTGTGATATGTATGATTCCGCTGTCATATTTATGTAAATTATTTTATTTCCTGCTTATGCTATTATTTGTATTCTGCTAATGATGATTAATGGGTTATATTCCAATGATTATCCTTAACACCGTCGTACGGGGTTTTGGGATCGTCACAGATTGGGCATAACTATTGGTTGGGACACCAAGCATAATGTATATTGCGATTTTGGGGCATGACTATTATTGCAAATTTGGGAAGATTAGGTGTAACCTATTTTGAGTAATAACTTGTAATTGAATTTGTTGGGCATACCTTGGGAATTGGAACATGACTAGTTTGTTGAATTTGAGATAATTAACATATAAAATCTAGACTTGGACATTTATAGTAAATACGTAAATTGGCTAATGATAAACGTGCCTAACCCGAGGTTAGATTGATTTGCGGTGTAAGACTGCTCGGAACCGCCCGACACATCCAGCGACTGCAACAACATAGATCTAATGTGAGAGGTTAGCGCATTAAGCCCAAGACCCGGGGTTAGAATGAGTTTGTGGTAGAAGTCTGCCCGGAACTACCCGGCACATCTAGCAACCGCAAACAACAGTTCTAATGTGAAAGGTTGAGGCATTAATTAATGAATTAATGCTAATGTATGGACATTCTAAGAATGGTAGAGTTAAGTAACACAAGAGGGCAACACTTAACCAATGTAACATGACAAGTGGTAGGGTTAAGTTAACACAAGAGGGCAACAGTTAACCAATATATCATGATGAACGAATGGGGTTAAGCTAAGGGGAAACACTTAACCAATATAATATGATGAATGAACAGGGTTAATTTAATAGAAAACACTTAACCAATTACAACATGATGAATGAAAATAGTTAAGTTAATAAGAAAACTTAACCATCATGACATGACGTGTGGATGGGTTAAGTTAACTTGAATGTATGGACAACACTTATCCAATTGGGGGGGGGGGGGAGGGTATACAAATAGACCCTTAGACCCTAGGAAACCCTAGTAACGGGGACCCATTTCAGCAGCAACCCACATAGATGTATCCCGGTATGCTGAACTAGGCAGGGTGGGGCACAATTACTGGTCTGATTATAAGCGGTCAAAATAGCGGCAAGCGGTACGTCAGTGTAGGTTCCGACGGATTACGGCCGTGCACGTACTCCAGAGTGGAAAAAGAAGGCACTGGGTACCAGCAGTTATACACTATGCATCTTGAATCGTGTCGAGTTGCTATCATAGGGATTGATACATCTTATGGTGGGACCAGCACAGGGTATCTACACGCAAGAGAGGGCCGATTGACACAAACACAAGGAAAATTAATACAAGTAGGGAGCCGATCAATAGGTTAGTCAGGGTACATCTAACATGTTCATGGCAATTAGGCTGATTGAGGTAAGATCCTCATACTAGATGTACACCTGAAGGCTACCACAATTGCGGGGTTTGGATCACCTTATTATATAACATAAGATACTAGTTGGGACACTAGTAGGGGATACAAATCCTTTTTCACAGGATACTAGTTGGGACACTAGTAGGGAATACAAATCGTTCTATAAAAGACACTAGTTAGGATGCTAGTTGGGTGGTGCAAAGAAAATAGGAAATCAGAGAAAGAACCGAAGCGCATTCAGTGTATCTTACCTTGTCATATCAAACGATCATCATTTGTTGTCTTGCTATGCTTATTATCATGGTTATGGTCTGGTATCTAGTTTATTCATGTCATGATGCTTTTACCTATTTACATGCTGAAAGTCACTGGACTTACCAAGATTTATGTCTAACTCTGTTTTGTTTCGCTTTCTTTTCTTCTGTTCCCCCGTCCCTAGGTTCACAGGGAGGGAATATTACCACTTATCTCAATTTTCTTTCCAAGCTCGAAGAAAGTCGATGTTTTGCTTTGAACTTTCTTTTCCACTGCTATGGTTGGCTCATGCTTTATTGGGGAATATCATTGTCATTTTATGCTTCTTTATTTTGTTAAACAAGACAGATGCTTTGTTGTAATGGATATTGGAAAACAATCTTTGTACAAGCTTTTTAAAAAAGCTGTTGTTTCATCAATGAATTAAAGTTTTATTTATTTTTCGCTGTTTAAATTTTATCTGTTTTGTAATTTATCTATCTATACACTTATGACGCTCCACCAAAGTTAATGCATTCCCTTTTTGAGTGACCTTAACGGAGGTAGGGTGTAACACGTGGTATCAGAGCCAAAGGTTACCAGAACAGATAAAAGATTTTTCAAAAGCATATTTTAAAAGGGGTGTTTTCTAGAACATGTTTTAAAGAAGCGTTTTTCAAGAGAAAAGTATTGTTTTTAAAAGGCACGTTCCCCAAAGCCATATGCACTATCTTTCGATTCTCTATTTGAATCTCTTCTTCCTTTCTTTTCACTATAGTTTCGTAGGCATACGACACATGTCGAGGGAGAAGTTGTGCCCAGCCTCCATCTGTAGTCGCATTAGTTTCACCTGCGGCTAATCTTCTTTTCGAGCATTGTAGGTTGCCGTGCGATGGAGGTAGTTTCAAGAAACTTGTCAACAAGCTACACAAGCGTAGTAAGGATAAGAATAAGGGTGTTTGTGCTAAGGAGCACTAGCCCAAGTATAAGAAGCTTGTTGATATGGCTTAATCCATGCAGAAGGAGAAAGGTGAAAAGAAAGAGACCAAAGTGGAAGAATCACAAACAGGGGATTGGAATATAAGAAGGGTGGAAGAAATAATAGATCCCACGACAAGAGGAATTGTATTTTCTGTGGTATATCGGGTCATTTAATTGTAGGAAGAAGAAGACAGGTGGTTGTTTTTCGTATGGTGAAGCAGGGCATCTTATCAAGGATTGCCCGAAGCAGAAGGACAAGAGCAAATGACATAATCTTCTTGAGGGCAATTGCATGCTCTCGCTGCTAGTGTACCTGAAAGAGGTAGGAACGTTTTCATTGAAAGTTTAGTTTTTCTTTTCAATCATCCTGTTAGAACTTTATTTGATTCTGGCGCTTCACATTCTTTTCTACCTGCTTCCATAGTTGAGTCTCTGCACCTTAGTACTAGTAGGGTAGAGGATCCCATTGTTGTCTCAAGTCCTATTGGGGGTTCGGCTCATTCATCTATGATTTGTTTGGATTTGGGAATATCTATACTAAGCGTTGAGTTTAGATATAATGTTTACATTTTTGGTTTCATGGGTTATGGGTTGATTCTAGGGATGGATTGGTTATCCAGTAATGGTGCCATTCTCAATTATGAAAGGAGGGTGGTTAGACTTTTGACTCGCCTTGATAATACCCTCGAAATCTCATGTAACCCTAAGAGTTCTGTCATGCTTAGTTACCGAGAATCTCTTGATGCATCTGTTGATAATTTTCAATTCATTCAAGTAGCCCGTGAGTATCCCAATGTCTTTGATGAGGGTTTACCCCTAAAGTGTGAAATAGATTTTCGCATATACTTAGGTGATAACGCCAAACCAGTTGCACTACCCGTATGACACATGGTTCCTAGGGAGAGGAAGGAGCTCAGTGAGCAAATAAAAGAGTTTCTTGAAAATGGGTTCATAAGGCGGAGTATTTCTGAAATGGGGTGCTCCCATAGTGTTCGCAACCAAAGCGGGTAGTTCACTTCGCCTATGCATGGATTATAGAGAATCAAACAAACTAACTAAAGAAAAATAGGCACCCACTTCCAAGAATAGATGATTTGTTTGACCAGATTGGTGCGTCTATTTTCTCCCAACTAGATTTAGCTACAGGGTTTCATCAGCTTAGAGTGGTTGAAGACGGTATAGACAATACTGCTTTTAGCACCCTTGACGGTTTCTTTGAGTGGCTCTCATGTCTTTCGGTTTGACGAATGCACCCACTTATTTTTTTGACTTGATGAGTAGTGTGTTTAGGGTGTTCCTTAATGAGTTTGTAGTAGTCTTCGTGGACGATATCTTGATTTTCTCAAAGAACGAGGAAGAACATGCTTTGCATTTAAGAGAAGTCATGGATACACTTTAAGCACATCAACTTAAGGCGAAGTTCTCCAAAATGTCATTTTTGGAGAGGAGATGTAAGGTTTCTAGGACATGTGGTGTCCAAAGAAGGGATAACAATAGATCCCGCAAAAGTAGTTGTAGTGCAAGACTGGAAGGTCCCAAGGAATGCAACAAAAGTAAGAAGTTTTCTTGGACTAGCGAGCTAATATAGGAAGTTCATTAAGAACTTTGCAAAGGTATTAGCCCCACTTACTCGATTAACAAAGTAGAATCTAACCATTGCTCGGGATATTGATTGTGATGTCGCTTTCCAACGATCGAAGAGGGCTCTTACAACGGCCCCAGTTTTGACCTTTACCTTACGGTAGTAAAAGGTTTACGGTATACACGGATGCATGCAGCACGGGACTAGGCGCCATTTTGATGTAAGAAGGAAGGGTAAGGTCGTAGCGGATGCCTTAAGAAGAAAAAGGTTGACTTCAAGTCCTCTTTATGCGAAAAGGAAAAATTCAGAATACATATCAACCTTTGATTTTAAAACCTTCGGTTAAGTTAGTAGTTGGCATCGCTAGGAGTAAAACCCACGCTTTTGGATCAAATAGGGACTTCACAAAGAAAAGACTCTCAGATATTTGATGCAATGGATAAGTTAAGACAGTTAGAGTACAATGGAGTAAAGCTCAAGAAGATGCGACTTAGAAGACTGAAGACTAGATATGCGCATCATACCCTTTTTGTGGGTATATCCTTGATCTCTCTTTTTCTGTAAAGTTTATTTGCATGCTAGTCTTTATCTTTTAAGTATATCCTCTCGGTCCTATCCTCGATCCTTAGGTAGAAGCCAATGGATGTAAACATGTGTTTGAGACATGTCATGTTTGGGGGATGCAAGTGGATGTAAGTGTTTGCTAGTGGTTGCTCGTGGATGCATATACACACACATTAGTACTAGATCGGCTCCGTCACTTCGATATTGCATATGCATGAGTGGATTTTTATATATATGGATTGAAACTTGATGTGATATCATATGGATGATGCATTTGAATGGATGATTGTGCACTCGTATAGAAGTTATGAAGTACCATAGGAATAACTTCATACATGTTGGACTCATGGCACTAACATAATTCACATTAAGGAGGTCAGCTGAATCAGTGGACCGCCTGATCTTTTGCATTAGTATTGGGACATGTACACACACCCTTGCATACGTTCATATAGCATTAGAATTCTTTTAAGGACATTGGGTTCTTATGGATGATGGATGAGTAGATGGATGATGGATGGTAGGACACATTCTTCTTAACTTGGAGATTTCGGGGATGAAATCCTTTAAGGAGGGGAGAATGTAACACCCTGAATTTTCTGTGTATATTAAAATAACAAATTAAAGAACACTTAATTTTTAAAAGAAGAATTAGGGGAAACGGGCTGCGCCATTGCGTTCATCTCGGAATTCCGCTTGGGGAAGAGTCCGAGTTTGCATAAATCGAACACCGGATGAGGAAGTTATGAGCCTCGGAAGATTACAAGAATTTAGAGAATTAAATAATTAACTAGCCCAGAAAATAATTCAAAAACATCCAAAATCAAAAGAGCAGGCTGGGCGGGAAATTTCCCGCCCAGGGGTTTCGACCCCCCTATGGGGGAGTCGACCCAGGTGTCGACCCCCCTATAGGGGAGCTGACACAGGTGCCGACCCCCTAGGGAGGGGTCGACCCCTTTTCGGGTCCGAGCCCAAGCGGGCTGAGCGGCTTTGTGTGACGTGTTTTGATGCGCTGGACGAACTTATGGCTTCTAGGGTGATCTTAAATCCCTAAAATACTCTCTACACCTATAAATTAGTGCCTAGACCTAACCCTAATTCATAACAATTCCTTATGACGCCTCTATGCTGCTGAACTCTCAATTCTCTTAGCCGCTACCTTTAAAATCGTAATCATATTAGAAGTTCTTCATTGACAATCAACTTTGAAGATTAATCAATGTCTAATTAGAGTTTCTACAACAACAACGGTTCAACTATCTTTTCTTAATCCTAGCAAAGTAAGTTCACATTATTTTCAGATTTGAATACCTGATTGTAATCTTGACACATAATAAAATGAATCGAAGTCTATGCCTGATTGTAAGATAATCTTTTCAGATTTATCCCTATCCTTCTAGGAATCTGTAATAACCCGAAAAATATGGGCCAATTTAAAAATTTTAAATTGGTGATTTCAAAGGAATTTGAATAATTGAAATAGAATATTTCAATAAAATAGTGAATTAGAAATAGTGAGTCAGTTTGAAAATTTGAATTCAAACTTTGACTGACTGTGCAGGGTAGAGAATATAACGGATTTTAGCGAAACCAAAAATATTTAAATCTGTTAGTCAATACCTTTCTAACGAATCTGAAAAATCGAAGTTTCATAACGGGAATCAAAAGTTATGGCCGAATGAATTTTCAGAATGGTCGCTATATAGAATGTATAGCCCTGGAAAATTTATATTTTGCATACGACCTCGGAATTCGACGAAACCACTTTTGTTGGGTCCGGGATGTCAAACTATTGCTAGGTTTCAAATTTCATAATTTTT
This sequence comes from Allium sativum, assembly GCA_030737875.1. Taxonomy (NCBI): domain Eukaryota; kingdom Viridiplantae; phylum Streptophyta; class Magnoliopsida; order Asparagales; family Amaryllidaceae; genus Allium; species Allium sativum. Next base: position 180,524,957 of record CM060913.1, on the reverse strand, counting down.
GAAACTAGTATGTGAGCGTGGCAAAAGAAAATGTGTTTGGTCAGTTTCTGTTAAATTGGATCGACCAGAAAATGGCCATTTTTCAAACGATCTCAGAATTAGACGAAATCAGTTTTGTTGGGACCGTAGAGTCAAAACATAGCTAGATTTATTTTTCTGGAATTTTTCGAATCAGTTTGTGGCCCTGGGAAACTGAAATGTACGTTCAAAGTTAAAATTAAATGTTTTATACTTTAATTTAAAGAATAACTGAATGTAACGGTCGAATTGGCCAACGAAACATATCCCATTGTGTCCAGGATGGGGGTATTTAGCTAGGGGCGACAGTCGTTGGGTTTGAAAAGGAGTTCGTTGGAGAAAACACTACTTAAAAATTTAATAAAACCATCGACCAATCATATTTCTCCGTTCATAAATAAAAAAAATTCAGAAAACCCGTGACCCCCCCCCCCCCCCCCCCCCGACATCGACGACGGAACGCTTCCTCCCCTTCCCTGGCGATTTCCGATCGCCACAGCCCGAATCAGCCCCTCCCCCAGTTCAACTTTTTGTAGTTCTCCTTCCCCTCTTCAAATCCATATAAGGAGCTCCCCCTATCGTTGCTCCTACGTCGAGATATCTCCCTCCAAAGTCCCGACCTTCCAGCCACTGCCACGAGTTCTGGGCCCCACCGAGTCGCCTCCAACCACCGCGCGCCTGTAGCCCTCTCCTCCCTCTTCCACGTCCAACCCGCTGATCATCCCCTCGTGCCTCGGTTCTCGCGAACACCGCAAACCTAGTTTTGAACCATCGTGAAAGGTGAGTTCTTTTTGATGTTTGCACTTTGAAAAATCATATCTTTTTGGTGTGTTGACGAAATTTGATGAAACAGGAAACATCGGGACCACAAGGAAGCTCTCTACCACATAGAAGAAGCCGCGGATTTTTCTAAGTCATCTACAATTTTTAGCACTCCGAAAACCAATGTGAGTAATCTAAATTAAATAAATTTGAATGGAAAATGTCGTGTATAAATTAAATGAGCAAAATATAAATTACACACGTGTTGTATACCTCATGTACATGCGTAGTGTAAGCTATATAAGCGAAGTATGAATTTTACATGCATAGAATAATTGATATATGTGTTGAAATGCAAGTGAAATATAGCAATAATATATATATATATATATATATATATATATATATATATACTCCCCTCGTCCACAAACCATGGACAATATTTATTGTTGTGAATTGGTGTGAAATATTGGATGAAAAATACGAATGGTTGAATAATTGTTTGTGGTTGATATTGTTTGGTTGTGGTTGAAAAATACCCATTGGTGATTGGAATGAATTGGAAATATTTGTGGAAATAAAAATAAAACATGCTGCCTGCGTGCGAATTAGACGCATGAATCCCCATTGTCAAAAACCGCGAGGTTTTAAGGTAGACAGAGGAGCTGTACTAGGGACGGTGCCGGTTTTAAGTACCCTGCCGTTATGCTGCCGAAATTTTGAATAATCTTTATGTGTTAGAATAATTTTCTTATGTTGAAATTATTCTCATGCGTTGAAATTAAAGTCATATGATGAAACTATATCCATATGTGGAAATGTTCATGTGTTGAAAAGTGATGTGTGAAAATTAAATTCATTTGTGAATGAATGAAGTGTATAAACAATAAAAATCACCTTTTTATAATATATATGAAGTATGAAAAATATTCGCCTTATATAAATAGTTTCAACAATAAAAATTCTTTCTTTCTTATATGAACAACATAAATAAAATATCCATGTGTGGAAATGCTCATGTGTTGAGAAGTGTGTGTAGTGGAAAAGTTCATGTGTTGAATAAAAAGATCGAACAATAAAAATTACATTTTTATTGAAACTATGAAGTGTTGAAAACATCCATTTGTCAAATGAATATTTTAAATGATAAAAACATCATTTTTATCATATATGTGATATGCTAGAGATATGCGGATGTTGAAATAAATATTTGTGAAGAAATATTATTTTTAACATGCATAGGAACTAAATAAAATAGTCATGTGTTGAAATATATTTTAGTTCGTCAAAATTATCATCTTTGAAATGTGAAGTGTTAAAAATAGCCACATTTCAAATAAATGTGCATGAGTTGAAATATACCTTAATTAGCTAATGATGTGATTTTAGCCTATGCATGCAACATTAGAATGAATGGTGCTTTTAAACCAAAGTAAATCAAATATGAAGTTGAATGGAAAATGATAAGTGATAAAAATTGTATATATGTACATGCATATTTATTGAACAGGTTATAGCAAAGGGGCTAGAGAAGAGGAATAAAATTTTGTGCCCGACAAAATAGGTACACATTTACTGTTTTGTTTGGGTGATGATTTTATGAGCCTGTTGGCTAGCCGCTTGGCTTTTTCTTTTTCTTCTTGACATGAGACGCGCGTGTGGCTATTTGGGGATTTTCCCAGCCCCTCCCGTACAAAGGAGGTTATGGCGAAATTTTCCAAAATTAAAAGGCGTTAGTGAAATAATTGAAGTGAAAACGATATAGGAATTTTTGAATGAACTATATTTATATAAATATATAAATATAAATAAAATTAAAACGAAACGTGGCCGTGCAGTTCATGTTTTGAAACCGTGATTTCAAACGACTAGTGCGGGAAATCCGACCATTGGATTTTCCCGGAACCGCAACCGTTGGGTTCGCCTTGGAAATATCTTTCCAACGGCACCAACTTTGTGAAGATCCAACGGTTGGATTGTCTGGAATATTTAATTCAAATCTAAAAAAAAACAACGCTGGAAACGATTATATTTATATACATATAAATATAATTAAATTAAATCGAATAACGACGCTGCAGTTCGTAAATTGAAGTCGTAACTTCAAATGGCTAGTGTGGAAGATCCGACCATCGGATTTTCCCGAAACTGAAACCGTTGGATTCGTTTTGAAATGACCTTCCTAATGAAACCAAATTTGTGAAGATCCAACGGTTAGATTTTCATATATGTGTAAAACAAAATTAGTGAAAAACAGCGCCAGTGCATCGACACGACCTGAAACGTCGTTTAATTAAATATGGCCGTTTTAAATTAATTAAAAATTGCGATATATCGTTATAAAATACTATAGACGATATAGAGTGGAAATAAACCAATTTCGTTGTGTTTGCTTGATATGTGATGGTTGAATGTATTTGACATGAAAATTATAACTAAAGAACTGAAATGTGAATGTTGAATAGTCCAACCATGCGATAAATTGATTTAAAAATCTAAATATACGTGGATTATTTGAAAAGGCCGAGTTCATCTCATTTCAAATAATCGATCGATGTTGAGAAGTCGAAGAGTCGAAGACGGTTGAAGACCGACGATCTTCACATTGGATGGATGGGCGCTACTGATGCTCGTGATTGGAGTAGCTACCATGAAGGAACTGAAGTAGTAGCCGTCCAAACATGCTGTCGATTGTACGGATATGTGAGGAATTGTTTCCTCCGGTTTCGTTCAGACCCAGAACGGACTTGTAAATGGACTGTGTGTCTGACATTGGATTTTGTTCTGTGCTGATTGATCTCTGTTAAATATATATCTGTTTGGCGGCGGAGAATTTATTCTCTTGCTTAACGCCCTTCTCTGAGACGTACGAGCTTAGAGGTTATGTATTGATAGAAATCAGTCGCATGGAGTGGATTGCCTGTGTGGCACGCCTAAGTGGCTTATGATCAAGGCTTCTGTTGCAAAGCAAAGTCTTGTGGTTGATGATCAAATCATGGTCTGTGTGACGTAGCTTTGTGTATAATGTGAATTCGCGAGCCTCACACCCTGGTATGAGTCAAAAACGGGAGACGGACCGCTAGGAGAGCACGACGTTTCTTTCTAGCTAAGGTGGTGTCAGTGACCTACCAGCCCTGACATTATATATACTTTTCACCTGTGTAGTTGTTGGAATGCGAGGCGCCTCGATTATAGGTCTGTAAGGACCGGGAAACGTGTGTTTAGGAATTGCCAATCCTCAAAAGTAAGAGAGGACCGGCCCAGCCGATTCCAAGGATCATAGTGGGGTCCTGGGACATTTGGTAGAGTGTCTCGAACGGAGAGGAGCTTTCCCCTTGCGTCGACTCATGAAGGAATCCAATTCCCAATACGAAATATGCGGACGTGATTGTATTACTAGTATGGCGACATAGTAGATGGCAGCTATGCCGCCTAGGATTGATATTTATGATTGAATTTGCTTTTGAAACATATATACACTAGTAGTAATACCAAACACTTTTGTTTTATTCGTATGAAGCATTTTTGGCTATTATAAGGAATAACTCTATCCTCCGGCTTGCGTTGCATTGTGTGATGGGATCTGAGTCTTATAATGGCTTCATTTTATAAAAAGCATTGCGATGATATAATCATTTACTTTATTTCATGCACTAGCACTCATTAGAGTAAACCCGTTCCACGAAAGTGGCGTGGTCCTTTGATTTGCCTTATTATTGTTGTTAATAAGTTAAGTAGATTTCTCATACCAGTCCCATGACTGACTCGTAGTTTGTTTCACCCTGCAAACTCGGGTGCCCTCATTTTCACACGGGCAGCCTAGTTACAGGTTTCTGACGTACTTTTGGCTCATGGCGAGGCTTGACTACACCGTGCTGACTTGGATTTTCTCCTCCATTATTGTATCTATATTATGATTCCGCCATCGGCGATGTAGACTGATATTTATTTTGTGTACTCTTTATGTATGATTCCGCCTCAGGCGATGGTGACTGATTATGTATCATTATGCACTAAGTTGTATCCTGTACTGTGCTTCTCTGATGTGATGATATCTATATGATTCCGCTGTCATATGTGTGTAAATTATTCTAATTTCTGTTTATGCTATTATCTGTGATCTGCTAATGATGATTAATGTGTTATATTCCGATGATTATCCTTAACACCGTGTCACGGGGTTTTGGGATCGTCACAGAATCTATGACTTAACATGCCTTAGAGGTTATTTTTATTGATTAAATCAGGCCTTGTTGTACATCGGGTTTATAATCCTCTTTGGTTCGTGATGTTATTCTTATGCCTGCGATAATGATTGTATTAGTTTATTCAAGAATCTCTCTTTGTTGGATCTAAATCTCTTGTATTAGGTCTATTATTACATGCCTATTTTTATGCCTATTCTTATTTTATGCTCCTTCCCTCTCTCTTCCCCTATTTCCTTTTTCTTTTATGAACCTGGGTTACCTTCGAACCTAGGCTGAAATCCGAAATACGAACGATTGGAATACGGGGAAGATTGGGTGTAACCTATTTTAAGTAATAACTTGTAATTGAATTTGTTGGGCATAACTTGGGAATTGGAACATGACTAGTTTGATAAATTTTGGATAATTAGCGTATAAAATCTAGACCTTGACATGTATAGTAAATATATAAATTGGCTAAAGATGAACGTGGCTAACCCGAGGTTAGATTGAGTTGTGGTGTAAGACTGCCCGAAACCGCCCGGCACATCCAGCGACCGCAACAATATAGATCTAATGTGAGAGGTTAGCGCAATAAGTCCAAAACCCGAGGTTAGAATGATTTTGCGGTAGAAGTCTGCCCGGAACCGCCCGAAACATCCAGCAACCACAAACAAAAGTTCTAATGTGAGAGGTTGAGGCATTAATGAATGAATTAATGCTAATGAACAGACATGCTAAGAGTGGTTGGGTTAAGTACACAAGAGGGCAACACTTAACCAATGTAACATGACAAGTGGTAGGGTTAAGTTAACACAAGAGGGCAACACTTAACCAATATAACATGATGAACGAATGGGGTTAAGCTAAGGGGAAACACTTAACCAATATAATATGATGAATGAACTGGGTTAAGCTAATAGAAAACACATAACCAATTACAACATGATGAATGAGAAGGGTTAAGTTAATAAGAAACACTTAACCAACATGATATGACGTGTGGATGGGTTAAGTTAACTTGAATGGATGGATAACACTTAGCCAATTTAGGAGGGGTGGGTTTCGGGGGTGGTATACGAATAGACCCTAGGAAACCCTAGTAATGGGGACCCATTTCAGTAGTAACCCACATAGATATATCACGGTACCCTGAACTAGGCAGGGTGGGGCACGATTACTGGGCTGATTATAAGCGGTCAAAATAGCGGCAGGGGGTACGTCAGTGTAGGTTCCGACGGATTACGGGCGTGCACGTACTCCAGAGTGGAAAAAACAGGCACTGGGTAATAGTAGTTATACAATGTGCATCTTGAATCGTGTCGGGTAGGTATCATAGGGATTGATACACCTTATGGTGGGGCTAGCACAGGGTATTTACACGCAAGAGAGGGACGATTGACACAGACACAAGGAAAATCAATACAAGTAGGGAGCCGATCGATAGGATAGTAAGGGTACATCTAACATCTTCATGGCAATTGGGCTGATTGAGGTAATCATACTAGATGTACACCTAAAGGCTACCACAATTGCGGGGTTGGGATCACCTTATTATATAACATAGGATACTAGTTAGGACACTAGTAGGGGATACAGATCCTTTTTCATAGGATATTAGTTGGGACACTAGTAGGGAATGCGAATCGTTCTATAAAAGACACTAGTTAGGATGCTAGTTGGGTGGTGCAGAGAAAATAGGAAATCCGAGAAAGAACCGAAGCACATTCAATATATCTTACCTTGTCATATCTAACAATCATCATTTGTTGTCTTGCTATGCTTATTATCATGGTTATGGTCTGGTATCCAGTTTATTCATGTCATGATGCTTTTATCTATTTACATGCTGAAAGTCACTGGACTTACCAGGCTTTATGTCTGACTCTGTTTTGTTTCGTTTTCTTTTCTTCCGTTCCCCCTTAGGTTCACAAGGTGGGAATATTACCACTTAGCTCAGTTTTCTTTCCAAGATCGAAGATAGTTGATGTATTTCTTTGAACTCTCTTTTCCACTTCTATGGCTGGCTCATGCTTTATTGGGGAATATCATTGTCATTTTATGCTTTTTATTTTGTTAAACAAGACATATGCTTTGTTGTAATGGGTATTGGAAAACAAACTTTGTACAAGCTTTTTTACCAAGCTGCTGTTTCATTAATGAAGTAAAGTTTTATTTATTTTCCGCTGTTTAAATTTTGTCTGTTTTGTAATTTATCTGGTCTATACACTTATGACGCTTCACCGAAGTTAATGCATTCCCTTTTTGAGTGACCCAAACGAAGGTCGGGTTTTACAGTTCAGGTATGGTTTAGTGTACCTGCTATTGTTCTGTTTTGCTGCTTATCGCTCATTCCAGACTTTTTTCTGAACCAGAGTTTTATGTCTCTTCTTATTACTCTAGGTGCTCTTAAACGGGCAGACTAGAGACAGGTCAGGTGATTATGCACGAGTAGCTGTACCGGAGACGAGCAGAAGGCTCCCACGTATGACATATATAGATATTCTCCCTGTGTCGCTGCTGTTCACCACTTTGGGCATTAGTAGTGTACCTTTATCTTTGCTTTAGAGACAGTATGTTGGAGTTGTAATAAGCTGTATTTTGAATTTCCGCTGCTATGATGATTATGGTTTAGTTTTCAGCTTATGCACTGTCTCGGCTGTTTTATGTCAAGTATGTTATTATTATATTTTATTCCATGCGTTGTGAGACATTCAACAGGTTCCTTGTTAGTTCAAATTCCCTCCTTTCCTTTCTTTGACGACCGTCCCGTGCTGGTTGGACATTGGCACAGCGCATTTTCATTGGAAATGTCGGCCGGTACGGGGCGGGCCGTCACATTTGGTATCAGAGCTCTAGGTTGCTGCTTATCGCTCATACCAGACTTTTGTATGACCCATAGTTTTATGTATCTTCTTATTACTCTGTGTGCTCTTAAACGAGCAGATTAGAGACAGGTCAGGTGATTATGCACGAGTAGGTGTACCGAAGACGAGCAAGAGGCTCCCACGTATGACATATATAGATATTCTCCCTATGTCGCTGCTGGTCACTACTTTGGGCATTAGTAGTGTACCTTTATCTTTGCTTTAGAGACTGTAAGTTGGAGTTGTAATAAGAAGTGTTTTGAATTTCCGTTGCTATGATGATTATGGTTTATTTTTCAGCTTATGCACTGTCTCGCCTGTTTTATGTCAAATATGTTATTATTATATTTTATTCCATGCGCTGTGAGACATTCTACAGGTTCCTTGTTAGTTCAAATTCCCTCCTTTCCTTTCTTTGACGACCTTCCCATTCTTGTTGGACATTGGCACAACGCACTTTCATTGGAAATGTCGGCTGGTGCGGGTCGGGCCGTCACATTTGGTACGAGAGCTCTAGGTTGCGTAGTTAACCTAGGGAAAGACACCAGGGAGAGATAGTAAGTATATGAGAGCACATATTTGTTATATTTTGGTTTTCAAAAGTTATATATATACTATTAGTATATTTAATGATGAAGTCACATTGCACTGGCACCACTGAAGAGATGATTAATTATTTTCTCCTTACAGATTGAACGATGGGCCGATGTACTAGGGGTACTGGTAGAGGAGCTAATAATGGGAATGCTTCTGATATGAGGACGATGTTCACCGATCTCATAAGAGAGATGCTTTGGGATGTTTAGAGGGAAGCTCCTAATGCTGCAAATGGTGGTGGTGCAGCGGTGCTGTAACGACCTCGTGTTTCGCCCGACCCGATCGATCGCTAGATCGACCAAGACCGGTCAAAAACCCGAGTATGTTAACTTTGGGAATACAACAACATCAGAACAATAACAGCAGACTTTTATAAACATTACAATAATGTTACATCAGAGTACAGAATATCAGAGTACATCGAATAAAATTACAGCAGAAGATAAATTACAACAGATACAATACAATGCAGCGGAAATAGAATAACTAAGGCAGCGGAAGTCAACTATGCTCTAGACACAGCTTTAGGCTTCAATCCAGAAACCTACTCGAGATAAGAACCTGTAGACAAACTACTCGACTGCCCGTGTGGAAAGAGGGCACCCGAGTTTGTAAAGGTGGAAACAAACAATGGGTCAGTCATGGGACTGGTGTGATAATTCTTAACTAATTTAACTAATAGTAATAAGGCAAATCCAAGGACCATGCCGCTAACGCGGAACGAGTTTTATTCCAGTGGATTACCGTGCATAACAATAAAGTAAATCGCAAAACAACGCAATGCTTTTTGAAAAAATGAAACCATTATAAGACCCAAGTCCCATCACACAATGCAACGCAAACCGGAGGAAAGGGTTTTACCTTATAATGGTCAAAAGATGCTTGATACGATAGAAACAGATTTGATATTACTGTGTATATGTTTTAATAAAAAAACAATTCAATCATAGTGTATCAATCATAGACGGCATAGTACCCCGTCCTACTATGTCGCCATACTAATTCTACAATCAAAACCGCATGAGGTCGTATTGGAAATTGGGTTTCCATCATGAGTCAAGGCTAGGGAGGAGCTCCTTACTGATTCAAGACACTCCAGCTAATGTCTCAGGACCCCCCGCAGTGAACCCTTGGAAAGCTGAAGGGCCGGTCCACACATACAGCTTCGTGGATTGGCAATTCCTGAACACACGTTTCCCGGTCCTATAGGACCTATCATCCGAGGCGCGCCACATTCCACCATCCATATAAGTAAATATCAGCCAGTTTAAGCGCCGACACCACTTCTAGCTAGAAAGAAACATGCTGCTCTCCCTGCGTTCCCTTCTCCTGTTTTAGACTCAACCGGGTTGTGAGGCTCGCGAAGTAACGTTATAACCACAAGGCCTGCTTTTCAACAAAGCCTTGATCATCTTCATCTTAGCATGCCACGTTGACAATTCATGCCATGCGATTGATAATTATTAATACACAACCTCTAAGGGTGTTAAGCAAGAGAATAAATTCTCCGCCACCAACGGTCGTATATTAATAGAAATCAATTTACATAGAAAAAATTCAACGTCAGACACACATCCATTTATAAGCTTACGCTCTGGGTCTGAGCGAAAGCCAAATCCGTACAAATCAACACTACGTCCGGATAATTTCCACTTCAACTCCTTCCTGGGAGCAAGTCCGTCCAGGGCCTCAGTAGTCGTCGCCCGTCCGATGTGAAGATCGCCGGTCTTCAACACCGTCTTCATTTAAAACGTCGTATGATTATTTGAAATGAGTATAACTCGGTCTTTTCAAATAATCTTCGCATAATTATCATTTAAATTATTTCATAACGTTAATTTTTTTATCACTATATTTAGTTTTGATAAAAATAGATATAAATCGTTCTATGCAATCATTAACATATACGGGCAACGAATCAACCAAACAAATAGTGCACAATCATGTTAATGGGTCATATCAAGGTATCATGTTTAATGAACATTTCAATTCCATTCCCACATTTATTTATTAATAAATAACAACTAAAATGTAACTTTCAATTTATTCCTTTACTGCGTAGGAAATGTCATTAAAACATCTCTTTTTCTTATTTATTTACACTACATGTGAATAAATGTTTTCCTTTTGTTTTACCCAAATGTAAATAAGTGTTTCCCTTTCTTCTACATATCCTATTTACATGAAAATGTAAATGAAAGTGTCATCTAAAATAGCTCTTTTTATTTACATAAGAAAATGTAAATTAAATTTTCACTAATAATATGTTCATTTTATTTACATAGAAAATGTAAATAAAGTTTTCCTCATATATTGTTCTTTTTAATATATTAACGTTTAGACTAAAAATATGTTCATTTTTACTAAAATGACATAATGCCAACTTTGTGTTCATTTTCTCTAAAATAACATAACGCTAAAAATGCGTTCATTTTCTGAGTTAATCGAATTTCATATAAAAATGATATTTTATATGTAAACAATTTCTATGAATTCTAATATCATATAAAAATGATATTTTATATTTAAATAATTTCTATGAATTACAACATTACATAAAATGTTATCCTTTTATATAATCATGTTTTAATATTCATTGAAAATGCCAATAAAAGTAGTATGCTGAATTTTATTCTTTTATTTACATGAAAAATGTAAATATAAGTACCACTTTAAGTTTCATTCTTTCTCTAATGTTAAAAATGCACATAAAAAAACTACACTAAATTTCACCCTCTTATTAATGTTAAAAATGCACGTAAAAATACTACACTAAATTTCACCCTCTTATTAATGTTAAAAATGCACATAAAAATACTACACTAAATTTCACCCTTTTATGAATGTTAAAGATGCACATAAAAATACTACACTAAATTTCACCCTTTTATTAATGTTAAAAACGCACATAAACTTTCATTCCTTTATTTACATGAACAATGTAAATTATAATTCAATGATGAATTCTTCCCTTGTTTTTATTCCTTTTATTTACATTAAAGTGAAAATATAACTCAACGTTGAATTTCATTCTTTTATTCTTTTCTTAGAAATGTAACGTCTGTTCAAATTTTGAATTCTATTTTTTTTTCTTTTAATTTCACTGTAAAATCTCCTTTTTTTATTACATTGTAAATGTAATTAACATTACAGTGGAAAAAAAAATCTATCTTGTTAAATTACATAAAGAAAATGTATTTTTGATTACAATGTCAAATTCTTCTTCTTAATTACACTAAAAACGTAATTTACCTAACGGTGCAAATCTCTATCTTTTTGAATTACATTAAAAATGTAAATTTTATTTACAATGTCACATTCTATCTTTTAATTACATTAAAAATGTAATTAACATTACATGCCAAATCTTGCTTTTTAATTACATAATAAAAATGTCCTTTTACTATGCAATGTAAATTCTACTCTTTAATTACCTAATAAAAATGTAATTTTCATTACATGACGAAATCATATCTTAATTAATTACAATAAAAAAAAATGTAATTTTCATTAACAATGCAATTTCCTTTTTTTTTTACATGACAATATTCCAACAAAATGACATATATATTTGTCATGACAATATTCTAACCAAATAACATTTTAATTCTAATATTTCTAATTCGACCAAATGACATGTTAATTCTAATATTTCTAATTCAACCAAATGACATGTTTACGATTCTAGCGACAAAATAAAAAGAGATTTTATCTGCATACAAACTTCTGTATTTCCAATGACAAATAAAAAGAAGTATTTATTTGTCTACATGTTTTCAGCCTTGTATATGGCAAATAAAAAGAAGTGTTCATTTGCATAACCTGTTTTTCATAAATGACATTTTCTAACATGGCATTTTTAATACAAACATAAATGACCTTTCCTAACATGGCATCTTATATTAACATGACAAATTTCCTCTAACATGACATTAGTATAAATGCATGACAATTTCACATTAGTGTAAATAAATGAGCATTTCTCTAATATGGCATTATTATATTAACATGACATTTCTATTTAAAAGACATTTTTACCTAACACAACATTTTATAACAAACATGATATTTTTGTTCTAAAGCAACATTTTATAACAAGATGTTATTTTCTTTCTAATGCAATTTTTTTTTTTTATAACAAATGTTATTATTCTCCAATGTCACATTTGTAACAAAAATGATATTTTTTACTAATGTTACATTTTATACCAAAAATGATGATATTTTTCTAATGTCACATTTCTATTTAAGATGTTATCTTTGTCTAACGCCACATTTTTAACAAAAATTAACTTTTATATAACTTATGCAACATTTTTAACAAAAATGGTGTTTTTACTCTAACTTACATTTTTAGCTAAAATGGTGTTTTTATTCTAGTGACTAAATAAAGGCTAATTTTGTTTCATACCATCTATTTCAACAAAAATGATGTGTTTGTTTTCATTCAATCTATTTTGTTTATGAAATATGCATACCACTAAATGACCTATTTTGTTTACAAAATAAGTATCTATTTTTACATAACAATTTCCATATTAACAAGAATACATATAAAAGTGAATATTTTTATTTGACAACCATTTTAATTTCAAGACGACAAATAAAGAAACATTTTCATTTGTTTACTATTTCTAATTTTAAATATGGCAAATAAAAAGAAATGTTTTTTTTTCTTTCTAATGTGACCTTTTAACATTAATGACAAATTTCATTTCTAATGTAATTTTTTAACATATAAATGCAACATAAAAATTTAATTTTTTTCGTTGATTTCCAATGCAACATAAAAATTCAATTTTTTTTCTTTCGCTTACAACCGCAACGTAAAATCCAATATTTTTAATTGGTTACAACACAAAATAAAAATTCAAGCGCACATGCAAATCTTAAGGAATAGATCTGAGGTAATAACATAGAAATTAAATTCCAGCATGTACATAGATCCTAGCCGACAGATCTGGAATAATAACAACAAAATAATAGCAACGCAAATCTCAGATCTTAAACAGATCTAAAAATAAATAACAACAGCGTAAACGCGAATCTGAATAAACAGCAAAATTGATCGCAAACACAGATCTAAATTATTGCACACCTACAGGTATACAGATTTTATTCAAGAGAATAATAATAAAAAAAAATTAAATTTAAATTTAATTCAAGAATAGATTCAGAATTCTCACCTTCTTTAAGCAGATTTAAAAATTCAAACGAGTTCAGAAATTATTCCAATTGGTTTCAGCAAGTTCTATTCGACGTTAAGGTCCAACCGGATCTGAAATTTTCAAATTCGGATCTCGTATAAATAAAATATCCAATTTACAAATTAATTTCAGATCTGTAACGTTTATAAGTGTGGCAAACCTTTTGTTTAATTATCGCAGATTTGTTCAAATCTTTGAATCAACATAACTCGAGCTACGATGCACGGAATTGGGAGACGTTTGTTGGAGGATGAAGGGCTTGGAGAGGCGCATACACGCCGGGAAGATGGGGAGGTGCGGTGGCAAGGTGGTAGGGCGGCGGGCTGCTGAAGGCGGCGGGTTTCGGAGGTTGATTCGGGAGCTACAAGCCACGGTTCGATGTGAAACTTGTTGGAGGTGGAAGAGGAGATCAAGAGCTTCAAAAAGTTCCAAAGGAGCATATGTTAATTCTTTCTCGATTTGGAGCTAAGGAGGAGAGAAGGTAGATGGGTTTAGGCGGCTATGGGTTTGAGGAATCGGGGAAGAAGGTCTCGACTTCCGTACCTTTAAATAATAAAATATTATTTTATTCCTTAATTTTCCAATAAAGGCCCGTTTAGCAACTTTATCTGATTTCAGCCCAACGACTGTCGTTCTCACCCATTTACCCCCGCTCCGGACTTATCTGGCTGTGTCCCGCAGGCCCAAATGATCATCTTGACCCCCGTTTCCCAGTTTTAATATGTAATTCATTTATTTAAAATTCAAACGTATATAAAAATTCACCGGGGCCACAAATTAATTCTAAAAATTATGACAAATTAATCTTAGCAATAATTTGACATTCCGAATCCAACAAAAGTGGTTTCGTCGAAAACAGAGGTCGTTTGAAAAATGGCTATTTTTAAGGGCTATATATTTAATATTAAAAATACATTTTAAAAAAAAATAATTTCTGAAATTTGAAATATATAAGTGTTTATACTTTTTAAATGCAGAAACGTCATTCTGAACTCAATGGAAGTGGTTTTGTGTCCAAATTCCTTCATATGCAAAAAGTAGCATTTTTGACCTTTATAAATTTCATAGCGACCTTTCTAAATTTTAACTTGGGCATAACTTTTGATTCCTGCTATGAAATTTCAATTTTTTCGATTCGTTAGAAAGATATTTTTAAATAGATTCTAATATTTTTGGTTTCACTAAAATCCGTTAAATTTTGCATCTTGTACGGTCAGTCAAAGTTCAAGTTTGACTTTTCAAACTACCGCGCTATTTCTAACTCCTATTATAATTAAAATTAAATTATTCATCCTGACTTCGATTTAAATCAATTTTTAATCATTATTATTTTAAATAAATTATTTTAAATATCCAAACCCATTAAAATTACTTAAAATAAATTTTAAATTTACCCCAAAATTCAGGGTTGTTACAATCTCCCCCACTTAAAAACTTTTCGTCCTCGAAAAGGAACGAAGCTAAAAAGTTGTTTAATTAACTAACTCATCTTTCTCTATTTTATTGATTTCAATAATTTTATTAGTTGATTAACTTTCAAATATATAACTTTTATATATTCAAAAATCATATTTTCTAAAATAGATTATAATTACAAATACGTATATTATAAGCTTGTTACTCTCAACTCATTCTAGGGCATTACTAACCCTATCTCTAATGAGTTTTCTCATTCTAGGATACTACTGATCCTATCTCTAATGAGTATTCTTATTGGACATTATTAATCCAATCTCTGATGAGTCTTTTGTTCAGTTCTAGCGAGTTGTACCGCAAGGATTTCGCCCGACCTTAATCGATCGGTAGATCGACTAAAACCGTTCAAAACCCGAGTACGTTAACTCTGGGAATACAACAACATTAGAACAACAACAGCAGACTTTTATCACATCATGGTAACGTAACATCAGAGTACAGAATATCAGAGTACATCGAATAAAATTACAGCGAAAGAAAATTACAATATTTTAATACATTGCACCGGAAACAATATAATAGATACAGCGGAAGACTTTCTATGCTCTGGAAACAGCTTTAAGCTTCGATCCAGAATCCTGCTCAAGATTAGGACCTGTAGACAAACTACTCGACTGCCCGTATGGAAAAGAGGGCACCCGAGTTTTTAAAGGTGGAAACAAACAACGGGTCAGTCATGGGACTGGTGTGAGAATTCTTAACTAATATAACTAATGGCAATAAGGCAAATCCAAGGACCACGCCGCTAACGCAGAACGGGTTTACTCCAATGGATTGCCGTGCATAATTAAAAGTAAATCGTAAAACAACGCAATGCTTTTTGGAAAAATGAAACCATTATAAGACTCAAGTCCCATCACACAATGCAACGCAAACCGGAGGATAGAGTTTTACATTATAATGGTCAAAAATGCTTGATACGTTAAAAACGGATTTGATATTATTATTAGTGTGTATATGTTTCAAAAACATTTCAAAGTAAATGTATCAATCCTAGGAAGCATAGCTACCATATACTATGCCTTCATACTAGTAATACATTCAAAACCGCAGGAGGTCGTATTGGAAATTGGGTTTCCATCATGAGTCAAGGCTAGGGTGGAGCTCCTTACTGATTCGAGACACTCTAGCTAATGCCTCAGGATCCCCCGCAGTGAACCCTTGGAAAGCTGTAGGGCCGGTCCACACATACAGCTTCGTAGATTGGAAATTCCTGAACACGTTTCCCGATCCTATAGGACCTATCATCCGAGGCGCCCCACATTCCATCATCCACATAAGTAAATATCAGCCAGTTTAAGCACCGACACCACTTCTAGCTAGAAAGAAACGTGCTGCTCTCCCTGCGTTCCCTTCTCCCGTTTTAGACTCAACCGGGTTGTGAGGCTCGCGAAGTAACGTTATAACCACAAGGCCTGCTTTTCAACAAAGCCTTGATCATCTTCATCTTAGCGTGCCACGTTGACAATTCACGCCATGCGATTGAGAACTATTAGTACACAACCTCTAAGGGTGTTAAGCAAGAGAATAAATTCTCCGACACCAACGGTCGTATATTAATAGAAATCAATTTACATAGAACAAAATTCAACGTCAGACACACATCCATTTATAAGCTTATGCTCTGGGCCTGAGCGAAAGCCAAATCCGTACAAATCAACACTACGTCCGGATAACTACCATCTTAGCCCCGTCTTGGTAGCAAATCAATCAAGGGTCTCAACACTAGTTACATATTCGATGTGAAGATCGTCGGTCTTCAATCGCTGTCTTCAATTCTTCCATTTAAAACGTCGTATGATTATTTGGAATGAGAGTAAACTCGGACTTTCCAAATAACTCTCGTATATATAAATTTGAAAACCATTTCATATCGTTGTTAATAATTTATAATGATCTATCGCTATTTTTATAAAAAAAACGACGTTATAGGTCATATATGGTTATAGCGCTGTTTTTATGAAATTTTGAATTTCACATACCTCAAAATCTAACCGTTGGATCTTAACATAGTTTATATCGTTGGAAAGATCTTACCAAGACGGTCCTAATGTTTTCAGTTTTGGGAAAATCCGACGGTCGGATCTTTTTGTATAGTCGTTTAAAGGTACGATCCCAAAATGCGAACTACCACGCTCGATTCGTTTGATTTTAATTATATTTATATATAAATATATAAAACGTTCAACCATAATAACGTCATTTGATTTAACAACGATCTAAACAGCTACCGATCTCCACTCAATTTCTAATTCATTTAAAAATGAGGACAAGATCCCAAAATTTAAAAATATTCTTCTATTCCTTTTATCCGTTTATTTACAATAAATTATAATTCAACGATGAATCCTTCCTTTTCTTTCTTTCCTTTACATAAAAATGTAAATTCTAATACAACGTTACATTTCATTTTTATATTGTTCATGTAAATAAAGGAATGAAAGTTTATTTGCGTTTTTAACATTAATAAAAGGGTGAAATTTAGTGCAGTATTTTTATGTGCATCTTTAAAATTAATAAAAGGGTGAAATATAGTGTAGTATTTTTATGTGCATTTTTAACATTAATAAGAGGGTGAAATTTAGTGTAGTGTTTTTATGTGCATTTTTAACATTAATAAGAGGTTGAAATTTAGTGTAGTTTAACATTAGAGAAATAATGAAACTTAAAGAGGTACTTATATTTACATTTTTCATGTAAATAAAAGAATAAAATTCAGCATAGTACTTTTATTTGCATTTTCAATGAAAATTAAAACATGATTATATAAAAGGATAACATTTTATGTAATGTTGTAATTCATAGAAATTATTTAAATATAAAATATCATTTTTATATGATATTAGAATTCATAGAAATTGTTTACATATAAAATATCATTTTTATATGTAATTAGATTAACTCAGAAAATGAACGCATTTTTAGCGTTATGTCATTTTAGAGAAAATGAACACATAGTTGACGTTCTGTCATTTTAGTAAAAATGAACATATTTTTAGTGTAAACGTTAATGTATTAAAAAGAACAATATATGAGGAAAACTTTATTTACATTTTCTATGTAAATAAAATGAACATATTATTAGTGAAAATTTAATTTACATTTTCTTATGTAAATAAAAAGAGCTATTTTAGATGACATTTCATTTACATTTTCATGTAAATAGGATATGTAGAAGAAAGGGAAACACTTATTTACATTTGGGTAAAAGAAAAGGAAAACATTTATTCACATGTAGTGTAAATAAATAAGAAAAAGAGATGTTTTAATGACATTTCCTACGCAGTAAAGGAATAAATTGAAAGTTACATTTTAGTTGTTATTTATTAATAAATAAATGTGGGAATGGAATTGAAATGTTCATTAAACAAGATACCTTGATATGACCCGTGAACATGATTGTGCACTGTTTGTTTGGTTGATTCGTTGCCCGTATATGTTAATGATTGCATAGAATGATTTATATCTATTTTTATCAAAAATAAATACAGTGATTAAAAAAAATAACATTATGAAATAATTTAAATGATAATTATGCGAAGATTATTTGAAAAGACCGAGTTATACTCATTTCAAATAATCATGCGACGATTTAAATGAAGACGGTGTTAAAGACCGGCGATCTTCACATCGGACGGGCGACGACTACTGAGGCCCTGGACTGACTTGCTCCCAGGAAGGGGTTGAAGTGGAAATTATCCGGACGTAGTGTTGATTTGTACGGATTTGGCTTTCGCTCAGACCCAGAGCATAAGCTTATGAATGGATGTGTGTCTGACGTTGAATTTTGTTCTATGTAAATTGATTTCTATTAATATACGACCGTTGGTGGCGGAGAATTTATTCTCTTGCTTAACACACTTAGAGGTTGTGTATTAATAGTTATCAACCGCATGGTGTGAATTGTCAATGTGGCACGCTAAGATGAAGATGATCAAGGCTTTGTTGAAAAGCAGGCCTTGTGGTTATAACGTTACTTCGCGAGCCTCACAACCCAGTTGAGTCTAAAACGGGAGAAGAGAACGCAGGGAGAGCAGCATGTTTCTTTCTAGCTAGAAGTGGTGTCGGTGCTTAAACTGGCTAATATTTACTTATGTGGATGATGGAATGTGGCGCTCCTCGGATGATAGGTCCTATAGGACTGGGAAACGTGTGTTCAGGAATTGCCAATCCACGAAGTTGTATGTGTGGACCGGCCCTGCAGCTTTCCAAGGGTTCACTGTGGGGGATCCTGAGACATTAGCTAGAGTGTCTCGAATCGGTAAGGAGCTCCTCCCTAGCCTTGATTCATGATGGAAACCCAATTTCCAATACGACCTCATGCGGTTTTGAATGTAGAACTAGTATGGCGACATAGTAAGATGGGGTACTATGCCGTCTATGATTGATACATTATGATTGAATTGTTTTTTTACGAAAACATATACACACTAATATCAAATCCGTTTCTATCGTATCAATCATCTTTTGACCATTATAAGGTAAAACCCTATCCTCCGGTTTGCGTTGCATTGTGTGATGGGACTTGGGTCTTATAATGGTTTCATTTTTCCAAAAAGCATTGCGTTGTTTTATGATTTACTTTATTGTTATGCACAGTAATCCATTGGAATAAAACCCGTTCCGCATTAGCGGCGTGGTCCTTGGGTTTTCCTTATTACTATTAGTTAAATTAGTTAAGAATTCTCACACCAGTCCCATGACTGACCCGTTGTTTGTTTCCACCTTTACAAACTCGGGTGCTCTCTTTCCACACGGGCAGTCGAGTAGTTTGTCTACTAGTTCTTATCTCGAGCAGGTTTCTGGATTGAAGCCTAAAGCTGTGTCTAGAGCATAGTTGTCTTCCGCTGCCTTAGTTATTCTATTTCCGCTGCATTGTATTGTATCTGTTGTAATTTATCTTTCGTTGTAATTTTATTCGATGTACTCTGATATTCTGTACTCTGATGTAACATTATTGTAATAATGTTTATAAAAGTCTAATATAATTGTTCTGATGTTGTTGTATTCCCAGAGTTAACATACTCGGGTTTTTGACCGGTCTTGGTCGGTCTAGCGATCGATCGGGTCGGGCGAAACACGGGGCCGTTACAGGTGCAGCCGCCTAGGGCCGATTTCGCCAAGTTATGCAAGGATTACACTAGTCTTGGTGGGAAGCCGTTCCACGGAACGTAATCGGCTATAGAAGTTCAGGATTGGCTTGATAGCTGTGAGTGCATCTTCGAAGAATTGGGTATCGAGGATGCGACGAAGAGAAAGCTGGCATCCCGTCAGCTGCAAGGACGGGTGATGAATTGGTGGAATGCTATTAAGGCAGCTACTCCAGAGGATGAAGTTACATGGAATCAGTTTAAGACCCGATTCAGTGAAAGTTTATCCCAGCTGCTCAGAAGTCAGAGTTTTTTAGGAAGTTCTTGGAGCTTAAGCAGAATGGTAGGGTAGTCTCGGAGTATATTGCTGAGTTCGATACTTTATCGAAGTATGGATTATCTCTTATCGACACTCCCGAGAAGAAGAATGAGAAGTTTATAACTGGTTTAGATCAGTACTTGGGAGAATGTCTAATAAATCATATTGATAAGACTTTCGAATCGATTGTAGGGAAAGCATTGAGGTCGGAGAGCCTTTATCCTAAGCCCAAGACTGAAGTCGCTGTTGCATCTGCAGAGGGGCCAAAGCCGCAACCAAGCGGTGGAGGCAAGAATAATTCTCGGAAAAAAAGGAAGAAGAACCAAGCTAAGGATGGTCAGAAAAAGAGTAAGAAAGATGTTGAATGCTTTAGTTGTGGCAAGAAGGGCCATTATGCTAAAGAATGTCGAGCAAAGCCAGCGAACAGGAAGTGCTTCAACTGTGGCCAAGTGGGACATCACAAAGATAAGTGTCTACGATCCTCTAAGGAGAAGCAGATTGTGAAATCATATGCTCTTAATGATGTTCCTTCTTCGTCCAATGCCCCAACCGCGGCGGAGAAAGGAAAGAATGTCGTCTTTCAAGGTATGTTTTCTTTTATGATGTTCCTATTCGAGTACCGTTTGATACCGGAGCTTCCTATTCCTTCATATCTAGTGACCTAGTAGATAGGTTGGGATTGGAACCCGAGATAGTCGATAGACCTTTAGTGGTGACGAACCCGATTGGTGGTTCGACTAGCCTTAGTACGATTTGTCGTAATGTGGTCCTATCGAGTCATGGATGCATGTTTTTTTGTGATTGCTTTGTTTTGGGCTTTACTGGGTTTGGCATTATTTTGGGGGTCGATTGGCTCCAAAGATACGGGGTGGTGGTAGACTGTGAGGGCTTTTTGGTGACAATTAGAGTGGATGATTGGCGGAGGTTAGTGTTTGGTGGTCTACCTAGTGATGGGTAGTGGCTAGTTTTCTAAATTCCCTCGACATCCCACATGATGAGTTGTCAGATGTGCCCGTGGCTACCCAGTATTCAGACGTCTTCGAGGAAGTGACTGGAATTCCACCACACCAAGAGATAGAGTTCCGTATTGATTTAATGAAAGATGCCAGACCTATAGTGACGTCACTTCGTTGTATGGCACCAGGGGAGCAGGGAGAGCTCGGGGTGCAAGTGAGTGATCTTTTGAAGAAGGGATTTATCAGAGGAAGTGTTTCCGAGTGGGGAGCACTAGTTATGTTTGCTACCAATGCAGATGATTCCCTTCGATTATGTGGGGACTACGACGAGTTGAATATGGTGACGAGGAAGAATAAGTATCCTCAACCGTGGATAGATGATTTGTTTGATCAGTTGGGTAGCGCGAGAGTGTTCTCCCATTTGGATCTCACGACAGGTTTTCAATAGCTTAGGGTGGAAGCTAAGAGTATAGCTAAAACGGCCTTTCGGACCCTGTTTGGATTCTATGAGTGGTTGGTCATGCCATTCGGGTTAACCAATATACCAGCATATTTTGTGGATCTTATGAATAGGATATTCAGAGATCAATTGAATAAGTTTGTTCTTGTGTTCGTAGACGATATCTTGGTTTATTCGAGAACAGAGGAAGAACACAAGGAACATTTGAGAGTAGTGATGGAGGTATTGAGAAAACACCAATTGAAAGCAAAGTTTTCTAAGTGTCACTTCTGAAGGAGGGAAGTGAGATTCTTGGGCCATGTTGTTTTAGAGAATGGTATTACCGTGGACGCTGCGAAGGTGGCTACGGTACAACATTGGTCTATGCACAAGAATGCAACATACATAAGATGGTTCTTGGGGTTAGCTGGGTATTATCATAAGTTTATCCAAGACTTCTCGAAGATAGAAACACCGTTGACTCAGTTGAAAAAAAAGAATCAAGCTTTTTTTTGGGACGAGAAGTGCAAGAATGCATTTAAGAGTCTAAAGGAAAAGTTGACGTGTGCGCCAGTGTTAGTCATTCCTAAAGGGAATGAAGAGATGACAATATATACAGATGCATGTGGTACCAGACTAGGTGCTGTATTGATGCAAGGATGTAAGGTTTTAGCTTATGCAAGTCGGCAACTGAAACTGCATAAGAAAAGATATCCAACCCATGATTTGGAATTGGCAGCGATCGTGTTCGCGTGGAAGATATGGAGACATTATCTCTTGGAAGAAAGATTCGAGTTGTTTACTGATCATAAATCGTTAAAGTACCTTTTCTCCCAGAAGGGTCTAAACCTCCGACAACAAAGATGGTTAGAATTCTTGGCTTCCTATGATTTCGATATCGCATATACACCAGGAAAGGGCAACGCAGTAGCTGATGCATTAAGTAGGAAACATGCCAATTTCTGGACTATGTTTCTTGAATGGAAGCAACTGGAGTACATCGCTGGGTATGATTTCAGACCAAAGTGCGAATTGGGTCCAGAAGTATTTGCAATTTTGATGATTAGACCTACTTTGATTGAGCAGGTTGGTTCCAGTCAGAAGGACGATTCTAGCTTATTGGAAATCATCTCCAAGTTAGAGATGGGTATCGATGAGGAGATGAACATGCATGGGCTTGATCGAGATGGATGGTTTAGAAAGAATGGGAAACTAGTTGTGCCCAATGTTATTGGATTGAGAGATGAAGTGCTTTGGGAATGTCATCACTTAAAACTGACTATACATCCCGGTGGTAACAAAATGTATCGAGACATGAAGCAGACCTACTACTGGGAAGGGATGAAAAGAAACGTTGGGAAGTTTATATCCAAGTGCATGAATTGCCAGTTTGTTAAAGCCGAGCAAAAGAATCCTAGTGGTTTATTGCAACCATTAGAAATTCCAGAATGGAAGTGGGAACAAGTCTCAATAGATTTCATTGATGGGTTACCAAGGACTAGATCGGGCCACGATAACATTTGGGTGATTGTGGACCGATTGACCAAGAGTGCAAGGTTTATACCCGTCAAGTCGAATAGAACAACAACTAAGTTAGCAGAATTGTATATGAAGTGGGTAGTGAGATTTCATGGAGAACCCAAAGGCATTGTAAGTGACCGAGATCCGTTGTTCACTTGTGGATTTTCGAAGAGCTTACAAGAGGCTTTAGGATCAGAATTACATCTCAGTACCATGTGTCATCCTCAAACCGACGGTCAGACAGAGAGGGTGAATCGAGTATTAGAAGATCTCTTGAGAGCTTGCATATTAGATTTTGGTGGATCATGGGATCACCATTTGCATCTGGTAGAGTTCGCATATAACAATAGTTATCAGTCCAGTATTAGTATGGCTCCATATGATGCTTTGTACGGAAGACCGTGCAACTCACCGTCACGTTGGTTAGAAACCGTTGAGAAATTTGTGCTTGGGCCAGATGTGATAAGAGAAACCTCAGATATGATCAAGGTTATCCGACAACGAATGAAGGATGCCCAAGATAGGCAGAAGAGTTATGCTGATAAGAGGAGAAGAGATTTAAAATTCTCCATTGGCGACTTGGTGTTTGTCAAGATTTCTATGTTAAAGAGCGTGATACGATTTGGTAGGAGAGGCAAGTTAACACCAAGATTTGTTGGTTCATTTCCAGTTCTCGAGCAAGTTGGGAATTTGGCATATAAAGTTGAGTTGCCGGATAAGATGGCGGGAGTTCATAACGTATTTCATGTTTCCCAATTAAGGAAATTCGTGCACGACCCCGATGTGACTATTTCACCTGATTAGTTGGATGATGTTGAAGTAGAACCCGAGGCGGTTGGGAACCGCAAGCCGATTCGTATTGTCGAGCACGATACGTAGAAACTTCGAAGGAAAGTGGTGAATCTAGTCAAGGTTCAGTGGGGCGAGGATGAGAATGACTATACTTGGGAGACAGAGGGGAGCATTAGGAAGACGTATCAAGAACTCTTTGCCTGGTAAGATTTTAAATTTCGATTTAGTCTTTCCTCATGCTAGGATAGTTTGTTTTGTTTGTTTTGTGTGTTTGATTGTTTGTGAATGACTGATAGGCATGCGAAACACCTTTGTATGTTTTTGGTTGAGAAATTTCGGGGGAGAAATTTCTTCAGGGGGGAAGAGTGTAACGACCCGCATTCTACACATCGTAGGATCATATAATATTTATTTCATTATCATATGAAGTCGTATAGTCGTGTAACTTCGGGGAATGACTATTGGATAAATTCCTTCTTCAAAAGATCGCTTACTTGCACCCCGAGCTCTCGCTGCTCCCTTGGCGCCATACAACGAAGTGGCATCACTATAGGTATGGCATCTTTCACTAAATCAATATGAAACTCAATCTCTCGGTGTGGTGGAAGTCCGGTCACTTCCCCGAAGATGTCCGGATACTCGCTAGCAATAGGCACATCTAACAATTCATCATGCAGGATGTCGAGAGAATTTAGAAAACTAGCCATCTCCCCATCACTAGGTAGGCTACCAAACACCACTCTCGCTTATCACCTGCTCTAATGGTCACCGAAGACCCCTCACCACCCCATACCTTTGGAGCCAATTAACTCCCAAAACAATGCCAAACCCAGTAAAGTCCAAAACAAAGCAATCACAAACATACATCCATGACTCGATAAGACCAAATTACGACAAATAATGCAAAGGTTAGTCGAACCACCGATCGGGTTCATCACAACTAAAGGTCTATCGACAATCTCGGGTTCCAATTCCAACCTATCTATCAGGTCACTAGATACGAAGGAATGGGAAGCCCCGGTATCAAACAACACTCGAACAGGAACATCATGAATGGAAAGCATACCTTGAATAACGGCGCCCTTTCCCTTCTACGCCGCAGTTGGGGCATTCGACGAAGAAGGAACAACATTGATGGCATATGCTTTCACGATCTGCTTCTCTTTAGGGGGTTGCAGAAATTTATCCGTGAGATGTTCCACTTGGCCATAGTTGAAGCACTTCCTGTCCGCTGGCTTTGCTCGAAAATCTTCAGAATAATGGCCCTTCCTGTCTGTTGGCTTTGTTCCCTTTAGGTACAATTATTTATACCAAGACTAGTATAATCCTTGCTGAGCTTGGCGAAATAGGTGCCTTCACTACTGCACCACCACCGTTTGCTGCATTAGGAGCTGCTTCCCGAACATCCCTAAGCATCTCTCTCATGAAGGTAGTAAACATCATCATCATATCAGGGGCATTCCTATTATTGGCCCCTGAACCCGTACTCCTCATATTTCAGCTCATCGTCCAATATGTAAAGAGAAAACGATTAACCAACTCCTTAGTGGTGCCAGTGCAGTGTGACTTCTTCCTTAGATATACTAATAGTATAAATAGTTTTTGAAAACCAAAATTCACAAATACACGCTCTCATCTATGTATACCACCTCTCCCTAGTGTCTTCCCCTAGGTTAACTACGCAACCTAGGCTTTGGCCCCGTACCATCTGTCATTTCCCTCGAAATGCGCTGTACCTAAACCAGCCTAGCACAGGACGGTCGTCAAAGGAAAAGGGTTTGAAACTATGAATCATCAAGAACCTGTAGTATATCTCACAGCGTATGGAATAAAATTTAATAATAACATAGCTTGACATTAAATAGGAGAGACAAGACGTAAGCTGAAAACTAAACCATTATAGCAGCGGAATCCAGTGTACAACTTATGATCCAAACCATCGTTATTACAACTTCAAAATACACTTTCTAAAGCAAAATAGAAAAGGTACACTACTATGCCCAAAGCAACAACTAACAACAACACAGGGAGAATATAGGTAAATAGTATGTGGAAGCCTCCTGCTCGTCTCCGGACAGCTATTCGTGCATAACCATCTAACCTGTCTCTAGTCTGCTCGTTTAGGAGCACCCAGAGTAATAAGAAGAAACATAAAACTATGGGTCAGACAAAAGTCTAGTATGAGCGATAGCAGCAAAAAAAAAAAAAATAACATGTACAAATAATCATACCTGAACCTGGACCTACAACCAAAGAGTTAGCACAACAAGATGTACAGATCTCTAAGGTAACACTAACATAAAGTGTAAAGTGGGAGTGTGCATGTCATGGCGATAGCAAACATCAAACATAGCAATCATCCTCACACTCTCACTCAGTGCGTAAAGCATACGATATCCACCACTTTTGTCACCTAATCCTTTGCTATTATTACGACCACCTTGCCCTTTGGGGCCATGACGACCCCACTGCACTGGTCCATAGTCAACAACCCTTTGCTACGATCACTCTGCCCTTTGGAATCATGACGACTCCACTGCACTGATCCATAACAATGTTACGATCACTTTTCCCTTTGGAGTCTTAACCACTTCACTACACTGATCCATAGCTAATAACCCGTCTCTCAGTGGTGAACCAAAGTTATAGATATTAATAACCCCTTTGCACACGTCCCGCAGCAAAGCCCAACTCATGAAGTTAACTCGTTGGCTCCCATCTAGATCCTGAGTTCTAACTTCTTATTTGGACTACCTTTGCATCTCGGGTTTTAGTCTTCTCCAGTTCAGTTCGATCTCCATTCAGTTCGTCGTTTATGGCTCATGCAAGCAGGCGGTTCGTGGCTCCTTCCTCGGTTCATGAGGGCTCCGGTTCGTGATGACTGCAGTCAGGGTCGTGGAGATCGGTTCGGTTCATTGATGATACCCCGGGTCGGTTCGTTGATGATACCCCGGGTCGGTTCGTGAAGGTCATTTTATGACCGAGACAACGGGTCGGTTCGTGTTTCTTAGGCGCCTTCGGTTCGGATCAAGCCCCACGGTTCAGGTCGGGGTTCTCTCTTTGGGTCATGATGCTTGTTCACGAGCCGGGTCGGGGTCACAAGCGGGTCGAGAGCTAGAGGCAGATCGGTTCGTGATGTCCATGTCACGATTCCCAAATCACGAGCCGCACTCCCCTAAGGTGTTCCAGCAAGCTATTTATGCCACACTATGACGTTTTTGACCATTCTAACTTTCCTATGCAAACATGAAACATCCCAAATAGTAGTAATAACACATAGAATCAATCATAACCACCAAAACAATAATTTATCATGTTAATATGGATCAAATATACCCAAAGCCATGATTTTCCCCTTAATCCCGTTAATCATGTTTTAACTATATGATTAGCAAACTTAACCCGAATTACTACCAGAGGCATAAAATAATATTTCAGAATTTCTACATATTTTTCCATATTTTTTGAGTCATAATTTCGCTAATTATCACTAATCAACCCTAATTAGCCGTAATTAGTGAATAACTGTACAAATCACTCACCTTAGCCAATATAAATTTCATATCTAAAACTCTAACCGATTTGGCATGGATCCCAATGTATTCCAGCAACTCTATCTCGATTTCTATGCTAATCCGCCTTAATTTGATGTAGATTTGGCTTATATGTGATTAAAAAGTGATTAAAGATGAATTTAGAAAGTGCAGGCCATTACTAGGGTTCAAGGAATGTAAGTGACGTCTAGAAAACTGAAATGAAATGTTTTCCCAAACCTTTCACCTTCCAAACCTTATTTTAGCGATATCTCCCAAACAGTAAGTCCATTTGATTAATGTGACCACTCCACGGAAAGGTAAACCATCATCCAAATCCAATGGAGGTGGTTTCAAGTCAAAACTCCTTACAAATCAAAAGTTATAGGCGAAACAAGATTCTCCTGGGGTATAACGGTCATTTAAAATTCGACAAAAATCGTTAACATGGGAAATGACCCTAATAGTCGTTCCCTAAAGTTACACGACCATATGAGTTCATATGAAAATAAAATAAATATTCTACTATCCTCCGATGCGTAGAATGCGGGTCGCTACAATCATGGTTTTGATTTAAAATATCATGCCTTTTATGAAAGTGGATTTGAATATAACTGCTAGAATGGTGCAGGTGTTAACGGAAGAATTTTTTCATTTATGTTGGTTATATAAAAGTGTGGAGAGGCATTGAGTGATAAACAGAGAAAATATACAATGGTTGGGCAGAATCCTGTACCAACTTATGATAATTTGTTGAAATGGCTATAACCAATCCATATAAAATTGCACATGTAATAATCGGCATGTACAAAGTTTTTGATCTTTAAGTTTAGGCTTTAGACCTTGTGTTGAAGGTTTTGTACATTGTCGGCTTTTGCTTTGCATGATGGAACACATTTGTATGATATATACGATGGTGCATTACTTTTTGTAACCGTAATAGATGCGAATTATCAGCTTTACCCTTTTTCATACTTATTTTTTGAGTTGGAATTAGGTGGTGGTTGGGATTGGTTTTTTATGTGCCTGCGAGGGTTTGTTCATAGTATTAATAATCGACGTATTACTCTCATTTTCAACAAAATGAATGGGTAACATTGGAGTGCTACTGGGGATTACCTTAAAAGGAAAGTCTTTTCCTAAACATTTCAAAGCAAATTTTAAAGCGATAGGCTTTGGAGACAATACGCATGGTCGAAAGTGCATTATCACCAGCGATGTGTATTTTTTGCAAGGACCTAGAACTTAGTGAGAAATATTTAATGAATATTAGATATTTGAAACAATTAAAATGATTTATTTCAAGAATTAATGACTTGAAATTTATTTAATCTAACGTTTGAACGTAAAATTAATAATATAATTAAAAACGAGCTCTCTACGGCATGATAGTTCGTAATATTATGTTTTGAACTTTAAATGAATATACATAATTCAATGTAAGTGAGAATTCGTTGAAACAAGAAACATTAGAATCTGTTTAACTATATCTTTCTAACGAAGGTGAAAAATGGATATTTCGTCGTATAGATTATAAGTTATGTCTAAATTATTTTTCAAAAAAAGCACCATAGAATCGTTTATAAACCATAATGTTTTATTTAATAAAATAAAAGGATTTCAGTATATATTGAATATCGATTTAGCTAGAAAATTGAAATATCGAGTTTTAAACCCAATTATGTTTATCCTGAAGCTATATTATGTTCTATTTGGATATATATGATAATAATAATTAGTTTATTATTAAATTGAATAGTTTGGAATTAGATAATATTATAATAATATTACATAGGCCTTAAAAATAGTCATTTTGCAAACTACCTCTATTTTCGAAGAAACACATTTTGTTGGATCCAGAATTGTAAATTATTATAAGATTCCAAATTTCGGGCCAATCAGAGTTAGTATGTGGCCATGCGACATGTAAACATTCAATGTAGATAATTGATCAATAATTAAAGCTCGAACGAGCACTCTTTGAGAAAACAAACTCAGAATTCTACGAAAAAAGTTTCATTAGGACTGTGATGACAAACGATAGATGCATATAAATTTTCACCCCGAAGGGAGTTCGTATGTGCCCGTGCGAATTTTTAAACGACGATTACATGTAACGTTACAATAAAAATTAATAAACTAATGAACGAAACTTCACGGATAAGCTAATCTCTTCCCTATAAGTGCATCCCAAACGAGCAACCCTCACCTTCAAATCCTCCTCCTCCACACTTTTCAAATAAGTCCTCCTCCATATAATAATTTATATCTTCCAAAACATTAGGAATTAGCAAAAGGTCCTAACATGAAAGTTGTAGTTTATACTGAGTGCTACTTGTTATAAAAATTTGGTGGCGAATAGATGAAGGAGTTCGCTTGAATCTTAGATCGATGTTGATGGGTTAACTTTCAGATTTCATGAAATTGTGAGCAAACCGTCGAGAGTTAGACGAAGTCACCAACTAGGAAGTTGGAGAGGAGAGACAAGGATGCAAGTTTGTAATTGGGGGTTTTGGCAAAAAGTGGCTATGACGAATGCAACGTCAAGATGATTGGAGATTGACAAATTTTGGGGGTAGCGAACAAAGGATGACTTATTCCGCTCGACGTGGCCACTTTTAGGTAATGACCCCAACTAGAATGTAAAGTCCCGTATTTTCTAACGATTTAATAACTAATTCATTTAATTATTTTGTAAATGGTTTGGTAATTTAAATGGTTTGAATTTAAATAATATTGATTATTTAATTATTTTAAATAGTGGGATAATAATTTTATTTCCGAAATAGTCAGAATTAGTTGAATTGACAATATTGTGTAAATTGGACAATATAAGGAATTTAATCGATTTTATATTCGAATTATAATAATGAATATATTATTTAAATGATATTTGAACGTATTAATTATAATATAATTTTAAATGAGCTCATAACATCACGGTAGTACATAATATAGAGTTTTGAACTTGCAACTGAATACACAAGATTCGTTATAAGTTGGATTTCTTTGAAACAAGAAACGTGGAGGTGAAAAATTGAGATTTCGCCTTGTAGATTGTAAGTTATGTCCAAATCAAATATTCAAATAGTCGCTATGGAATCGTTTATAAACCATGACGATTTATTTAATATAATAAAATATTGGTTTCAAATTTGGATAAGATTTTTGAGACTTATTTTTAATTTAATTTACAGAAAATTTCCATAATTTTTAATTTGGAAAATAAGCAACTTTTCATTCAACATATTTTGCACCCTAAATCAGCATTTTTGGACTTCACAGAACAAGTTAACTTGTCTATATTATTATATTTTTGGGATTGTGGTATATTATTCTTTACAATGATTTTTTTATTTCTGTTTATAACAACGCGTGCACGAACGGAATTTGGTACGTCAAGGTACATAACTTTTCAATAAAAACCAGACACTTACACCCTAAGCTAATAATTGGTATGTGCACAGCTATATTCTGAAACCACCAACCTATGATTTTACAAAGCATCCTACTAGATAATTGAATGCAGACGTATTTTCACATCTGAAGCTTATACCTAACTGCGTGTATCATCTATATCATCACACATGCTCTATTTTAAAAAACTGAAGCTGATAAAAGCTACAAACCTATTTGTTAAAATGATAGGTCCTATTACTTTGCAGTGAAGGAATTTAATACTATAAATACGATGCCTTTGTCTTCGTTCTTCTATTATTCTTTCAACAAAGCTTCGAATTGAAGCTTTTAATGGCAATAGATAAAAAATAAAGAAAAATAAAATAAAAAGAAAAGTAATAATAATAATATGCCATCACCACCACTGTTGTGCGAGCTTGCATTTGTGTGTGGCATAAGAAGTGTACATGCATAGGAATAAGGCGGTTAACTTGTTCGTACATTTCCAATGTACGGGGAAAAGCTTGCTGAAAACCGGCGTTTGAGAGGAGTGTTTTAGCTTAGCAGTAGGGTGGAGTTCTGTAACTTTGTGGGGGAAGAGTGAACGTCGTTTGTGAAGTAATATGAGTGGGGTTGAAAATCGATGAGTGTAAATGAGACGACCCAAACTTCCCCGTAAAGGAAAGCACGGATTGAGTTGAGAACACGACAAATCAGTACACAAACAGAAGAACATTTCATTGCTTATTACAACAATAACATCAAAGTACAAGAATATAACAGAGCATGTGTAAATAATATATGTCAGAAAATATCAGAGTTTTAAATTACATCTAAATACATACCAGCGTAAAAAAAGAATACATAAGACAACTGAAAGAAATACACTGATATAGAGCTTTACAAATGTGACGGCCCACCTCGCACCAGCCTGCATATCCTCCGAAGGTGCGCTGTACACATGCCCGACTAGCACAGAACGGTCGCCAAAGAAAGGAAAGAAGAGAATGAACTAATCAAAAACCTGTAGAATGTCTCACAGCGCATGGAACAAAATATAGTAATAATGTACTTGACATAAAACAGACGAGACAGTGCATAAGCTGGTAAATAAAACCAACATCAAC
This sequence comes from Allium sativum, assembly GCA_030737875.1. NCBI lineage: Eukaryota > Viridiplantae > Streptophyta > Magnoliopsida > Asparagales > Amaryllidaceae > Allium > Allium sativum. Next base: position 180,492,667 of record CM060913.1, on the reverse strand, counting down.
ATCAGAGTAGCGGAAGTCTAAATATAGCTTATTACAACTTTCCAAATTACTGTCTCTAAAACAAAAGAAAGTTGAAGTAGAAGATGCACTACTAATGCCCAAGCAGTGATCTTCAACAACACAGGGAGAATACTATATGTATCATACGTGGAAGCCTCCTGCTCATCTCCGGATCAGCTACTCGTGCATACCCAGCTAACCTGTCTCTAGTCTGCTCGTGAGAGCACCCAGAGTAATAAGAAGAGACATAAAACTCTAGGTCAGACAAAAAGTCTGATATGAGCGATAAGCAGTTAAACAGAATAATAACCGGTATAATAAACCATACCTGAACCTGGACCTCCAACTAAAGAGTTAGCACTATGTACCGTACAATACTCTAAGGTGCCATAGCAAATGGTGTAAAAAATACGGGGGTGGGGGTGTGCATGTCATAATGATGGCAAACAAATCAAGCATAGCAACCATCCTCACGTCTCTCACTCAGTGCGTAAAGCATACAATGCACACCACTGTCAATCACTAGACCCATCGAAGTAGTGACGGAGTTCGACTTGTACAACTACCGTTACTACCAAGCTACCACATGGAGTCATGACCAAATCTTTACAAATGACCCCACTTCATTGGTCTATAGCCCTTTAGTCGTACCTAGGCCACTGTGGCCCTGAATCCGTCCACGTACCTCCCATACATAGTGATCCAAAGTCATAGACATCGACAGCCCCTTGGCACACGTCCCGCAGCAAAGCCCAATCATGAAGTCCACTCATTGGTTCCCAACTGGATCCTGAGTCAAAGCTCCTCATTTGGACTTCCTTTGCATCTTGGGTTTTGATCGAATTGGAGTTGGTCTTCAAAAGAGTCGTCGCGTAGAAGAGATGGAAGTTCAATTCGGTTTGGTCCAATCTGCTTCAGTCGGTTCGGTTCAGATAAATCATCTCTAGGGTTCCCATTCGGTTCGGTTCGCGTGCCACGCTCCATTCGGTTCGGTTTGGATGCCATGCTCCATTCGGTCGGTTCGTCCCTCCTTCTCCAGCTTGCCTGCTCCGATCCGATCCCACTTGCTTGCCTACTCCGATCCGATCCCGCTCCCTAGCTCCGATCCGATCCTCTGTCCAACTCCAACTCTAAGCAATGGCCTTCCTTCTTGCTAAACTTCCTTTGTGCCAGACTTCAGTTCGGTTCAGATTCCTTGCCCAACTCTCCTATCCGATCCGAGCCCCTAACCCGATCCGATCCGAAACCCTGCACAATTTTCTGCAACTTTTTCCAGCGACTTGTTTACGCCATTCAACGACGTTTTCGACCAATCTAACTTTTCTAAACAACCACAAATCATTCCAAACAGTCATAGTAACAAATAGAAGTGACCTTAAACACCAAAACAACAATCTTAACATGTGAAATGGATCAAACATACCCAAAATCCCGTATTTTCCCTTAAGCATGTTTAGGCAAAACTAATGATATGATTAGCAAAACTTAATCAAATTAAACCAAATTTCTAACAGAGGTCTAAAATATTATTTTAGAATTTATAAATATTTTTCTAGAATTTTATCATGTTTAAATTCGCTAATCTTCACTAACTACCCTTAATTAACCGTAATTAGTGCAAAACTATGCAAATCACTCACCTTAGCCACAAATAAAACCTTAAAACTGAAATGGGTGTTGTTCCCAATGCAACACAGCAGCTCTAACCTTGCTTTGGTGCTATTCCCCCTTAATTTGATGTTGACTTGGCTTAATTAGCGATTAGAAGGTGATTTGGGGTGTTTTAGAAAGTGGAGGTCATGGCTAATCTTGAAGGAACAAAGAGTGGCGGCTAGAAAATGATAGAACTGAATTCCCTAACCCTATCAGCCTCCCCATAACTCTAATCCCGAAATGGGTTATGGGCCCACTCACTAATCACCCAAATTAGGCCCGGTTAAGCTGTTTTTCACCATCTGAAAAACAACAACCGGAGCCAATGGAAGTGGTTTCAGGTCAAAACTCCTTTCCAGTCATTTATGGCCAAAACAAGATTAGCTAGGGGCAAAATGGTCATTTAAAAATCGGCAAAAATCATGAAGATGGGAAATGACTCCAATAATCGTCTCCCAAAGTTACATGACCATACGACTTCATATGTGAAAGAAACAAATATTCTACGATCCTATGATGCGTAGAATGCAGGTCGTTACACTCTCCCCCCCTTAAGAAATTTCGTCCCCGAAATTCCTTAACCCAAAACATACAAAGGATCCCGCATGCCTACCAGTCATATGCAACAATCAAACATGCAAAACAAGTCTATCCTAGCATGCGGAAAACTAAATCGAAACTGAAATCTTACCAGGCAAAGAGTTCTGGATATGTCTTCCTAATGCTCTCCTCTGTCTCCCAAGTACAGTCATTCTCATTCTCGCCCCACTGAACTTTGACTAGATTCACCGCTTTCCTTCGAAGTTGCTTCGTATCATTCCCAACAATACGCATAGGCTTGCGGTTCCCAATCGCCTCGGGTTCAACTTCGACATCATCCAACTGATCAAGTGAAATAGTCACATCTGGGTCGTGCACGAATTTCCTTAACTGGGAAACATGAAATACATTGTGAACTCCTGCCATCTTGTCTGGTAATTCAACTTTATATGCCAAATTCCCAATTTTCTCGAGAACTGGGAATGGACCAACGAATCTTGGTGCTAACTTGCCTCTCCTGCCAAATCGTATTACGCTCTTTAACGGAGAAATCTTGACAAACACCAAGTCGCCAATGGATAACATTAAATCTCTTCTCCTCTTATCGGCATAACTCTTCTGCCTATCCTGGGCAGCCTTCATTCGCTGTTGGATAACCTTAATCTTGTCCCGTGTTTCTCTTATCACATCCAGTCCAAGCACAAACTTCTCACCAGTTTCTAACCAACATGACGGTGAGTTGCACGGTCTTCCGTACAAAGCTTCAAATGGAGCCATACCAATACTGGATTGATAACTATTATTATATGCGAACTCCAATAGATGTAGATGGTCATCCCATGATCCACCAAAATCCAATACACAAGCTCTTAAGAGATCTTCTAATACACGATTCACCCTCTCTGTTTGACAGTCAATTTGAGGATGATACGCGGTACTGAGATGTAATTCTGATCCTAACGCCTCTTGTAAGCTCTTCCAAAATCCACTAGTGAACAACGGATCTCGGTCACTCACAATGCCTTTGGGTATTCCATGAAATCTCACTACCCACTTTATATATAGTTCCGCTAACTTAGCTGCCGTCCTGTTTGACTTGAGGGGTATAAACCTTGCACTCTTAGTTAATCGGTCCGCAATCACCAAAATGCTATCATGGCCCGATCTGGTCCTTGGTAACCCATCAATGAAATCCATTGATACTTGTTCCCATTTCCATTCTGGAATTTCTAATGGTTGTAACAAACCACTAGGCTTCTTTTGCTCGGCTTTAACTAGCTGGCAATTCATGCATTTGGATATAAACTTCCCAATGCCTCTTTTCATCCCTTCCCAGTAGTAGGACTGCTTCATGTCTCGATACATTTTGTTACCACCGGGGTGTATAGTCTGTTTTGAGTGATGACATTCTCTAAGCACTTCATCACTCAATCCATTGGCATTGGGCACAACTAGTCTTCCATTCTTCCTAAGCCATCCATCTCGATCAAGCCCATACTTGTTCATCTCCTCATCGATACCCATCTCTAACTTGGAGACGATTTCCAATAGATTAGGATCGTCCCTCTGACTAGAGCCGATCCGCTCAATCAAAGTGGGTCTGATCGTCAAACTTGCTAATATTTCTGGATCCAATTCGCACTTTGGTCTGAAATCATACCCAGCGATGTACTCCAGTTGCTTCCATTCAAGAAACATAGACCCTATACTGGCATGTCTTCGACTCAATGCATCGGCTACAGCATTTCCCTTTCCTGGTGTATATGCGATGTCGAAATCATAGGAAGCTAAGAATTCTAACCATCTTTGCTATCGGAGATTTAGATCCTTCTGAGAGAAGAGATACTTTAACGATTTATGATCGGTAAACAACTCGAATCTTTCTCCCAAGAGATAATGTCTCCACATCTTTAATGCAAACACGATTGCTGCCAATTCCAAATCATGGGTAGGGTATCTTTTCTCGTGCGGTTTCAATTGCCGACTTGCATAATCTACAACCCTGCCTCCTTGCATCAATACAACACCTAGTCCGGTACCACATGCATCTGTATATACCGTCATCTCTTCATTCCCCTTAGGAATGACTAACACTGGTGCACATGTCAACTTTTCCTTTAGACTCTTGAATGCATTCTCGCACTTTTCGTCCTAGACGAAAGCTTGATTCTTCTTGGTCAACTGAGTAAACGGTGCTGCTATTTTGAAAAAGTATCGGATAAACTTATGATAATACCCGGCTAATCCCAAGAAAGTTCTTATGTCCGTTGCATTCTTGGGCATAGGCCAATCTTGTACCGTAGCCACCTTCGCAGGAACCACGGCAATACCATTTTCCGAAACAACATGGCCCAAGAATCTCACTTCCCTTCTCCTGAAGTGACACTTAGAAAACTTTGCTTTCAATTGGTGTTTTCTCAACACCTCCAACACTATCCTTAAATGTTCCTTATGTTCTTCCTCTGTCCTCGAGTAGACCAAAATATCATCCATGAACACAAGGACAAACTTATTCAACTGATCTCTGAATACCCAATTCATAAGATCCACAAAATATGTTGGGGCATTGGTCAGCCCGAATGGCATGACCAACCACTCATAAAATCCATACGGTGTCCGAAATGCCGTTTTAGCTATAATCTCAGCTTCCACTCTAAGCTGATGAAAACCTGTCGCGAGATCTAACTGAGAAAATACTCTCGCGCCACTCAACTGATCAAACAAATCATCTATCCGCGGTAGAGGATACTTATTCTTCCTCGTCACTTTATTCAACTCGCGGTAGTCTACACACAAACGAAGGGAACCATCCGCCTTGGTAGCAAACACAACTAGTGCTCCCCATTCAGAAACACTCCTTCTGATAAATCCCTTCTTCAAAAGATCGCTGACTTGCACCCCGAGCTCTCGCTGCTCCCTTGGTGTCATACGACGAAGTGACATCACTATAGGTCTGTCATCTTTCACCAAATCAATACGGAACTCAATCTCTCGATGTGGTGGAAGTACGGTCACTTCCTCGAAGACGTCCGGATACTGGCCAACCACGGGAAAACCTGACAACTCACCTTGCGGGATGTCGAGGGAATTTAGAAAACTAGCCATTACCCCATCACTAGGTAGACCACCAAACACTACCCTCTGCCCATCATCCGCTCTAGCTGTCACCAAAAAGCCCTCACAGTCTACCACCACCCCGTATCTTTGGAGCCAATCGACTCCCAAAATAATGCCAAACCCAGTAAAGCCCAAAACAAAGCAATCACAAAGAAAATGCATCCATGACTCGATAAGACCACATTACGACAAATCATGTTAAGGTTAGTCGAACCACCAATCGGGTTCGTCACTACTAAAGGTCTATCGACAATCTTGGGCTCCAATCCCAACCTATCTACTAGGTCACTAGATATGAAAGAACTGGAAGCTCCGGTATCAAACAAAACTCTAAAAGGAACATCATAAATAGAAAGCATACCTTTGATAACGACATTCTTTCCTTTCTCCGCCGCAGTTGGGGCATTCGACGAAGAAGGAATAGCATTAAGGGCATATGCTTTCACCATCTGCTTTTCTTTAGGGGGTTGCGGACACTTGTCCTTGTGATGTCCCACTTGGCCACAGTTGAAGCACTTCCTTTCCGCTGGCTTGGCCCGACAATTAATAGCATAATGGACCTTCTTCCCACAGCTGAAGCACTCAACATCCTTCTTATCCTTTTTCTTCTGGCCATCCTTAGTCTGATTCTGCTTTCTCTTATTCTGAGAACCATTCTTGCCTCCACCGCTTGCTTGCGGCTTTGGCTCCTCTGCAGATGCAACCTCAGTCTTCGACTTAGGGTAAGGACTCTCTGACCTCAATGCTTTCCCCACAATCGACTCAAACGTCTCATCGATGTGGTTAATAAGCCTTTCCCCCAAGTATCCATCCAAACCAGTTATGAACTTCTCGTTCTTCTTCTCGGCAGTATCTATTAAGGATAACCCATATTTCGACAAAGTGTCGAATTCGGCAATATACTCCGAGACAGCTCTTCCATTCTGCTTGAGTTCCAAGAATTTCTTAAACAACATTGACTTCTGAGTAGCTGGAATGAACTTATCGCTAAAGCAAACCTTAAACTGATCCCAAGTAATCTGGTCCTCTGGGGTAGCTGCCTTTATAGCATTCCACCAATTCATTGCCCGTCCTTGCAACTGACGGGATGCTAGCCTTCTCTTCATCGCATCCTCGATACCCAAGTCTTCGAAGATATGCTCGCAGCTATCCAGCCAATCCTGAACATCCGTGGCCGACTCCATTCCGTGGAACGGCTTCCCACCAAGACTAGTATAATCCTTATTCAGCTTGGCGAAATCGGCCCTAGACGCCTGCACTATTGGACCACCACCATTACCATTATTGGGAGCTGCCCTCTGCACATCCCAAAGCATCTCTCTCATGAGGTCAGTAAACATCGTCCGCATGTCAGCAGCATTCCCATTATTGGCTCCTCTACCGGTTAACCATTTCCATAGTGGTGCTAGTGCAGTGCGGCTTCATCCTTAGCTATACTAATAGTATATATATAGCTTTTGAAAACCAAAATAATCACAAATACGCACTCTCATATACGTATTATCTCTCCTTGGTGTCTTTCCCTAGGTTAACTAGGCAACCTGGAGCTCTGATACCAAGTGTGACGGCCGACCCCGCACCAGCCTGCATTTCCTCCGAAGGTGCGCTGTACACATGCCCGACTAGCACGGAACGGTCGCCAAAGAAAGGAAAGAAGAGAATGAACTAATCAAAAACCTGTAGAATGTCTCACAGCGCATGGAACAAAATATAATAATAATGTACTTGACATAAAACAGGCGAGACAGTGCATAAGCTGATAAATAAAACCAACATCAACATCAGAGTAGCGGAAGTCTAAATACAGCTTATTACAACTTTCCAAATTACTGTCTCTAAAAAAAAGAAAGTTGAAGTAGAAGATGCACTACTAATGCCTAAGCAGTGATCTTCAACAACACAGGGAGAATACTATATGTATCATACGTGGAAGCCTCCTGCTCATCTACGGATCAGCTACTCGTGCATACCCAGCTAACCTGTTTCTAGTCTGCTCATGAGAGCACCTAGAGTAATAAGAAGAGACATAAAACTCGGGGTCAGACAAAAAGTCTGGTATGAGCGATAAGCAGCAAAACAGAACAATAACAGGTATAATAAACCATACCTGAACCTGGACCTGCAACCAAAGAGTTAGCACTACATACCGTACAATACTCTAAGGTGCCATAGCAAATGGTGTAAAGAATACGGGGGTGGGGGTGTGCATGTCATAATGATGGAAAACAAATCAAGCATAGCAACCATCCTCACGTCTCTCACTCAGTGCGTAAAGCATACGATGCCCACAACTGTCAATCACTAAACCCATTGAAGTAGTGACGTAGTTCTACTTGTACAACTACTGTTACTACCAAGCTTACCATATGGAGTCATGACCAAATCTTTACAAATGACCCCACTTCATTGGTCTATAGCCCTTTAGTCGTACCTAGGCCACTGTGGCCCTGAATCCGTCCACGTACCTCCCATACATAGTGATCCAAAGTCATAGACATCGACAGCCCCTTGGCACACGTCCCGTAGCAAAGCCCAATCATGAAGCCCACTCATTGGTTCCCAACTGGATCCTGAGTCAAAGCTCCTCATTTGGACTTCCTTTGCATCTCGGGTTTTGATCGAATTGGAGTTTGTCTTCAAAAGAGTCGTCGCGTAGAGGAGATGGAAGTTCTATTCGGTTTGGTCCAATCTGCTTCAGCCAGTTCGGTTCGGATAAATCATCTCCAGGCTTCCCATTCAGTTCGGTTCGGGTGCCACGCTCCATTCGGTTCGGTTCGGATGCCATGCTCCATTCGGTTCGGTTCGTCCCTCCTGCTCCAGCTTGCCTGCTCCGATCCGATCCCACTCGCTTGCCTACTCCGATCTGATCCCGCTCCCTAGCTCCGATCCGATCCTCTGTCCAACTCCAACTCTAAGCAATGGCCTTCCTTCTTGCCAAACTTCATTTGTGCTAGACTTCAATTCGGTTCGAATTCCTTTCCCAACTCTCCTATCAGATCCGAACCCCTAACCCGATCCGATCCGAAACCCTACACAATTTTCTGCAACTTTTTCCAGTGACTTGTTTACGCCATTCGACAACGTTTTCGACCAATCTGACTTTTCTAAACAACCACAAATCATTCCAAACAGTCATAGTAACAAATAGAAGTGAACATAAACACCAAAACAACAATCTTAACATGTGAAATGGATCAAACATACCCAAAATCCCGTATTTTCCTTTAAGCATGTTTAGGAAAAACTAATGATATGATTAGCAAAACTTAATCAAATTAAACCAAATTTTTAACAGAGGTCCAAAACATTATTTTAGAATTTATAAATATTTTTCCAGAATTTTATCATGTTTAAATTCGCTAATCTTCACTAATTACCCTTAATTAACCGTAATTAGTGCAAAACTATGCAAATCACTCACCTTAGCCACAAATAAAACCTTAAAACTGAAATGATTCTCTGTTTGGCGCTGTTCCCAACTTAACACAGCAGCTCTAACCTTGCTTTGGTGCTATTCCGCCTTAATTTGATGTTGATTTGGCTTAATTAGCGATTAGAAGGTGATTTGGGGTGTTTTAGAAAGTGGAGGCCATGGCTAAACTTGAAGGAACAAAGAGTGGCGGCTAGAAAATGATAGAAACTGAATTCCCTAACCCTATCAGCCTCCCCATAACCCTAACCCCGAAATGGGTTATGGGCCCACTCACTAATCACCCAAATTAGGCCCGGTTAAGCTGTTTTTCACCATCTGAAACTTTTTTCACCCATATCTTCCAAACGGTGAGTCCGTTTGGCTAATGTGACCACTCTTCGGAATTGTTAACCAACATCTGGAGTCAATGGAAGTGGTTTCAGATCAAAACTCCTTTCCAGTCAAAAGTTATGGCCAAAACAAGATTAGCTAGGGGTAAAATGGTCATTTAAAAATCGGTAAAAATCATGAACATGGGAAATGACTCCAATAATCGTCTCCCAAAGTTACATGACCATACGACTTCGTATGTGAAAGAAACAAATATTTTATGATCCTATGATGCGTAGAATGCGGGTCGTTACACCAAATATAGTCTCAGATGTAAACTAGGATCCTGTGAATATTATATCTGCAAAACCAAAACTACTAGCTGCCCGTGTGGAAAATAGGGGCACCCAGAGTTTAGGTTAAAACAATGAACTCCAAGTCAGTCATGTGACTGGTGTGAGAACTAAAACAGTTATTAGCTTGATTTTAAAATCAGGTAAATCATGGGATCATGCCGTATAACATGGAACGAGTTTATCCCCCATGAATACCAGTGCATAAATATAATAGTGCAATGCTAAAGAGAAAAATGAAGCTCTTGTAAGACTCAGGTCCCATCACACAATGAACGCGGTCGAGGATAGAGTTTTCCCTTATAATAGCCAAATATGCTTGATACGCGAAATTTAATCTTTTATTATTTCTATAAGTGAAGAAATCACTTCAAATATAAATGTATCAATCATAGGCGGCGTAGGTACCATTATATTACGTCACTATATATATATATACACAACTAAAACTGAATATCACATATTGGAAATTGGGTTTCCATCTATGAACCGAGGCAAGGGATTACCCTCACCGATTTTGAGACACACTAGCAAGTGCCTCAGGATCCCCCGTAGTGAACCCCTCGGATCTTCATGGCCGGTCATCCGTCGATGATTAGTTATACCATAAACTATATTGTTGATATGCTTTTCTGTCAAAGCTATCACACGCCAAGTATTCGGCGAACAACGCACTCAAGCATCAAAAAGCACAAAACAGTTGGGTCGAAGTCGCGTCGCAAACACATGGAAACCCGAAGCCTCTATCAGTTGGCCCCTGTCGGGCCCAATGGATTCTTAGTCAAGTCATTATCCGAGCCGTCCAGCGGGTCCGGGCACAGTGCTGGTGGGGGTCCAGGGCCCTACAGTCCCGGCGGCGATCGACCTAGCCGGTTAGGTCGAAACTATGGGCACCTCCCGATTCATTCGATTTTCTCCATGCCGGAAGCTTAGATTCCTTCACTACGGACCAGCAGAACTGCTTATTCCTTAACTTCACATTCAGAGACTTCGACTCCCTCGACAACAGGATTTTCGCATCATCCACTATCAATTTCGCACCTCACCAGTGGGATCGAGATTTCGCACCCCACCAGTGGGGTCGAAATTTCGAACCTACCCGTGGGGTCGAAATTTCGGACCCCACCTCTGGGGTCGAAATTTTGAACCCCACCAGTGGGTTCGAAATTTCGAACCCAACCAGTGGGTTCGAAATTTCGAACCCCCTTGTGGGGTCGAAATTTCGACCCCCGGGCAAGGGTGTGAAATTTCGAACCCGCACCAGGAGGTGCAAATTTCCTATACATGGCTCGTTCTGGGTGCGAAAATTACCTTTTATGGGCTTTGCTGCTTACCTACTCCCACCTAACCTCATTCCTATAAATACTCCAAGCCTTGGCCTTCAAATGGATCTTTCTCCCTTGGAATTTTTGGATCTTAAGAGCTCCAAAAACTCATTAATATCTTCCAACACCTCCACCATGGACATGGGAGATGAGATAAATAATTAAAACATGGCATGCATGTTTTCCTTCAACACTTGAAGACTAGCAAGCCTTGCTACACCACCTCTAGACCTCTTGGACATTAAAGCCTACCTTGCCTATAGTTGACCGAGTCAACTCACTCCAAGGAAGAAGGACAACTTAGTCAAAGTTCACCATACATACAACTTTATACACAAATATTGTAACATCTTTTGTAATCGATCAAAGATATGATGAATGAGAATTATAAAGTGGACGTAGGCGTTAGTGCCGAACCACTATAAAAGCTGTGTCTCCTTGCATTTACATTATTTACTGCTTATTCTGATAATTGTTCACACTCACACATTGTATGTTGGCATGCGACAATTTTTCCCATCAACATTTTGGCGCGCCAGTTAGGGGATGCACAACTTCGACCTCTGCATCGGATTAAGTACTCTAATTCGCCTTCGAACCTCATCTTCGACTTCAGCTTTACTCGCTCTATATCATGGTTAAGCGTAAGAAGCTCCCAGCTATCACTGAAGCTCATGCTGAAGATGAAGTAAGTCATGAACTTTCTTCGAATGAAGTTCCATCGAACTATGTCACTCGAGAAGACGTCGATGGAATGATTAAGAACCTCGCTACTGATTTGGACGCTCGACTCGAGCAACAGGAAGACGCCTTCAATAGCTTCCTCGCTCGCATTGAAGATAGAATAAGGAGCGCTTCAAGGCCGACTGCCCAGGCTGATATTATTGGAACTAGCATCAATGTTTCTCCACCCGCGACTCGAGACGCGGGGGCAACCCCGCCTACTAACAAACAGGCCGACGCCGCCCCTCAGAACGGCACTGGTCCCGCCACACGCGGGGGCACCCCAAACCTCGACGTCGCTCCTTCCAATGGTGCCGGTCCCGCCACATGCGAGGGCACCCCAAACCTCGACGTTGCTCCTTCCAATGGTGCCGGTCCCACCATAAGCGGGGGCACCCCTAATCCCGACGTCGCTCCAGCCCATGATGCTATTTTACTTGGACAAGTTGCGGGTTCCGCAGTAGGAAATGTTGCTCAAGCACCAACGTGCGCAACTTTGGATGGTAGCGCACAGTTTCGAGAGCCAGGATTGCACCTAATGTGGCCCCCCAAGTTGGAATCCAAACAAACTTCCTTTTCAACCAACCAATTCCCAACTTGAACTTGAACACGGGGGGCACCAGTGCCGCCTTGGATAATTTAAACCAGTTGCTCGCTCTTGGAAACGGGTCCGAGATTGCGGATGTCCTCCGTCGGTTCACTCGAGGCGACACTTCTTCTATGGACATGGACTGTGTGACTCGCAGCCCGCTCTCTTTGGATATCAGGAACTCTCGGAACCCACCTGACTTTAAGCTACCAGGCTTGGATGCTTATGACGGTCGCAAGGACCCCACCACTCACCTCATGAGATACAATCGGCACATGGAAGTTCTCTCAGCTTCAGAAAATATCATGGCTAAGTGTTTCTCGCTATTCTTAATCGACATTGCTGTGATGTGGTATAGGCAGTTGGAGCCGGACTCCATCACTTCTTGGAACGCTTTGGTTACCTGATTTGTGGAACAATTTAGAGTCAACATAACTCGACCAAAAAGTGTCATGTCTCTCAATAGCATTAAGCAGAAGCCCGGCGAGGCCCTGCGGAAGTTTCTGAAACGATTCAATGCTGCGGTCGCTTCGATCGAGAGACATGACCCCTCCATGATTCTAATGGCTGCAGTATCTGGTGTTCTAGACAAGTTTAAATTCAGGACTTCACTACATCGGGACCCGCCGAGGGACCTTGGCGAGTTCTATTTCGAGGCCGAAATATTTCTATGGGAAGATGATGGGATGGCTGGCAACAAAAAAGCCCTCGACGCTAAGACGACCATCGAGGTAAACCTTGCTACGAACAAAAAACCATCCGACCCCAAGAAGGGAAAAGCTCCCGCTACCGTTAAGGGACTCACCTTGGGAAGTAAGCCCAATAGAGCTTGGGGGCAACCCAAGTTCTCGTCTTACTCAAAGCTTACTCATACCCTCAAGGAGATCTTTCGAGAGGTTCAACCCCTTCATCCATTTAGACAGCCTTCCCCCAGGGAACCAGCGCCAAGCGAAAGGGATTCTGATGAGGTTTGCGAGTTTCACGGTTTCCGCGGCCATCACACGAATGATTGTCGGCACCTCAGGGACATGATAGTAGAGCGTATCAGGAATGGATTTCTGGGTCGGTTTGTTCGGAAGGGGGCTGTTGAACAAGGACAAACACCACCCTCTCAAGGGTTGAGACAAGTTGTGCGCGGGACTTACGATCTTCCCGCGCGCATGACTATCAACTAACAACTGGCTAGCTCTAATGTCTTGGATGCAAGTCTCCTTGACATCAATATCTTGTGACTTGCGGCTTTGGATCTCCTAGTGTTGTGGATTTGGTTCTCTCGACCTCGGGACTCAAGTCTTGGTTCTTTGGCCTTCAGTACTTAGGCTGTAATTATGTTTTTTCTTCGGTCTTCATGGCTTTAGGATGTTATGATCTTCAAATAAGGCGCTCCTCGCTTATGGCTTTCTCAATCTGGCTCTCTAGGCTCGCTTATTTGGGCTTTAGCCCATGGTTTTGGCTTTAAGAGCTTTAGCTCTTCAAATGTATCCTCCCTTTTTGTTATTTGGGTTATTATGGTTGTAAGATGGTTGAATTGGTATACCCTTGTACGAGAGCTGTTATAATCCCTAGGCATGCTCTTTGCCAATGATACAACATCACCCCCTTGGTTATTAATGAAAAATTTACTATTCTGGCTTTAATGGTGAATGGTTATGTTTGTTTACCTATGTAACAGGAACCGTCGAGATCCTAGGCATGCTCTTCATGAACAATAAACTATTCACTCTCCTTAATTAATGAACGTGGAATTAAAAAACGGCCAAGTCCGCTTACCCATGCACGGGGACAGGCCAGATCCCTAGGCATGCTCTTTGTGGATGACGAACCGTTGGGTTTTCCTCTGGCTTTACTAAAAATCCTTAACATTTATAACTTTAATAAAATTACTTAGCAAAGTGAGGACGCTTACTTGTGAAGTATGAAATCAATAACGGGATTGCAAACCCTAATAAGCATATGTCTATCTTAGCTTCTCGTCCTACGTCGACGAGATCGCCTTAACCCGTGGCAAGCATCGGATCATGCATAATCCTGCTTGTTTGGATTAGTGGGTCGCCTTATCAACGACCTTGGATTATGTCGGGTGGATTTTTCTGTGACACGACAACAAAATCCACTCACGGATTGGTGGCGAGTGTCGGATTGTGCATGATCCTACTCGTTTGGATTAGTCGGTCGCCTTATCCACGATCTTGGATTACATAGGGGGGACTTGTCAAGTGGCATGGCAAGGTTATCCACTCGCGGATTTGTGGCAAGTTTTGGATCTCGTACGATCCTTTTCGTTTGGATTAGTGGGTCGCTTTGTCAATGACCTTGTCTTAGTACGGGTGGACTTGTCCATGACACGACAAGAATATCCACTCGCGGGATATGTGGCGAGTTTCAGATCTCATACGATCCTTCTCATTTGGATTAGTGGGTCGCCTTGTCAGCGACCTTGGATTACATCGGCTGGACTTGTCGGTGACACGACAAGAATATCCACTCGTGACCACCTCGGCCTCTTGCTCTACTTCGATAAGGTTGCTGCAACTCGTGGTGAGTGCTAAGTCCTAGAATTTAGGCCGACAGATTCAGCTCGTTTGGTTATTGGATCGCCTTCACCAGACAAATTATATGGTTACCTGGCTATGTGATTATCTCCCGAACACGATCCCAAGCGGTCGTCGGATTTCTATCCTTAATACGATCCTAAGCAATTATCAAATTTCTCTCCCTAATACGATCCGACGTGGTCATTGGTCTCCCATCTTATGGACGTAGAAGCTCGCTCCAGACTTCTCCTAGCTTTGTTTTCTTGATTTCTCTTCTCCTCGCAAAACACATCTTCCTTAAAAACCAAGCAAGATATGTTTTGGGGGCAAGTGTTGACATGCTTTTTTGTCAAAGCTGCCACACGCCAAGTATTTGGCGAACGACGCGCTCAAGCATCAAAAAGCGCAAAGCAGTTTGGTCGAAGTCGCGTCACAAACACATGGAAACCCGAAGCCTCTATCAGATGGCCCTGTCGGGCCCAATGGATTCTAGTCAAGTCATCATCTGAGCCGTCCAGTGTGTCCGGGCACAGCGCCGGTGGGGGTCCGGGGCCCCACAGTCCCGGCCGCGATCAACCTTACCGGTTAGGTCGAAACTATGGGCACCACCCGATTCATCTGATTTTCTCCATGCCGGAAGCTCAAATTCCTTCACTTCGGACTAGCAAAACCGCGGATTCCTTCACTTCACATTCAGAGACTTCGACTCCCTCGACAACAGGATTTTCTCCTCATCCACTATCAATTTCGGACCTCACCAGTGGGGTCGAGATTTCGCACCCTACCAGTGGGGTCGAAATTTCAAACCTACCTGTGGGGTCGAAATTTCGGACCCCACAGCTGAGGTCGAAATTTCGAACCCTACCAGTGGGTTCGAAATTTCGAATCCAACCAGTGGCTTCAAAATTTCAAACCCCCTGGTGGGTTCGAAATTTCGACCCCCGAGCAGGGGTGCGAAATTTCGAACCCAGACCAGGAGGTGCGAATTTCCTGCACATGGCTCGTTCTGGGTGCGAAAATTACTGTTGTGGGCCCCGCTGCTCACCTACTCCCACCTAACCTCCATCCTATAAATACCCCAAGCCTTGGCCTTCAAATGGATCTTTCTCCCTTGAAATTTTTGGACCTTAAGAGCTCCAAAAACTCATTAATGGCTTCCAACACCTCCACCATGGCCATGGGAGATGAGATAAATAACTAAAACATGGCATGCATGTTTTCCTTCAACACTTGAAGACTAGCATGCCTTGCTACACCGCCTCTAGACCTCTTAGACACTAAAGCCTACCTTGCCTACAGTTGACCAAGTCAACTCACTCCAAGGAAGAAGAAGGACAACTTAGTCAAAGTTCAACATACATACAACTTTGTACACAAATATTGTAACATCTTTTGTAATCGATTAAAGATATAATGAATGAGAATTATAAAGTGGACGTAGACGTTAGTGCCGAACCACTATAAAAGCCGTGTCTCCTTGCATTTACATTATTTACTGCTTATTCTGATAATTGTTCACACTCACACATTGGTTGTTGGCGTGCGACAATTTTGCCCGTCAATATATATGTTAGCCGGTTCTATCGAACCTATAAAATGGTCAATATATCGACCATATCCACCAGCCCCGTAGTGACCGATATAATATCCATCAGCCCCGCAGTGACCGATATATCCGAGGTACCTCATTTCCCATCAAGTAATAATAGTATGCAACATCCACATGAGTAAATAGTCTGGGCTTCATACCATGACGTTACTCGTAGGTAGAACAAATATATGTCCATTTCCATGTAGTGACTATCCCGTTTTTGGTTCACACCTGGGTGCGAGGCTCACGAATTAATGTTACACAAAGTTATGCTATTTAAAGCCATGCTTTGATCATCAACCACAAGGCTCTCCTTTTCAACAAAAGCCTTGATCCTTTGCATCTCAGCATGCCACACTGAAAATTCATGCCATGCAACTGATATCTATCGATATATAACCTCAAAGCTCGTACGTCTTAGAGAAGGGTGTTAAGCAAGAGAATAAATTCTCTGCCACCAAACATATATATATTTAATAGAAATCAATCAACATAGAATAAAATCCAGTGTCAGACACACATCCGTTTACAAGACCGTTCTGAGTCTGAACGAAGCCGGAGGCACCTTATTCCTCGTCCCATATATCCAATACAGCAGAGAGGTCCTCGCATATTCGGTCGATCTCCAAATACGTCTGGAAGATCACCACTTATTACCTTGTCTTGGGTGTACGGCCCAATCAAGACATCAGTAATCATCCAAACAATGTGAAGATCTCCGGTCTTCAACCACCGTCTTCATCGTCGACTTACCGCCGAATCAGTTATTTCAGAATTGGTTAAACTCGACCATTTCGAATAACTCACGTATGTTATAAACAAGTGCTATAAAAACACAACATACGCCTTATTCCAATCCAGAATATTCTTTTATTCAAATATTCACATCATTAGGGAAAGGTTCCCATTAATTGTATCAAAGATAAATTCTTTAAATTTATTCTTTAATCTTCCTTTGGATATCAATTCAAACCAAATTAAGGTTTATCCAAACTAGTCAGGATTAGCGCACCTTATAGAAGTAATCATTTGTTATATTTCCCAATCCCAACCTATTCATCCCATGGAGCAAAACTAGTAATACTCCATATCTAACACCATGGTGTTATCGGTAAATTTAATTACCATTTCACGTTCAAATCTAATTAAACATTTAACTATCGCTTGAAGTAAAACTGGTGGTACTCCATTCTCAGTCATTTCTCGAATTTGATAATTTAAATATCACATTCTCATTTCAATCTAATTAAAGATTCATTAAAACTCCACTTAGTTTATTCTTCCTAAAAATCAATATTAATGATTATTTAACTTTGGGAAATCAAACATGTCGCATCGACAATCTACACCGTACCATTGATTTCTGCCGATATAAAACCTCTAAACAGATATATATTTAGCAACGTCTTAGAGAAGGGTGTTAAGCAAGAGAATAAATTCTCTGCCACCAAACAGATATATATTTAGCAGATATTAACAATACAGTTCGAAATACAATGTTAGACATGTAATCCTATCCTTAACTGGGTTAAAGAACCAATGTCATTTAAAACACAGTTCACGATAAAACCAAAATCACATTCCATTAATTATGAAATCTTCACAGAAAATAGATCAATATATATAATCGATATCAGTTTCCGTGTCCGACTAATAATATAAATGGAATAACGACAAAGCATTTTAAATTCCATATATATTAACAATCTTCCTCCACAGAAGTTCACTTCGATTATTACCAAATCGAATTCCATTCCATTCCAATTTATTTTATTGAATTAGAAAACTTTACTTTGGAAAATTTCCTTTAAATATTAATAACAAGATTTATAAATTCCAAATCACATTTCGCTATTAATCGGGTTAAAGAATAAATGTCATTAAAAACACGGTTAACAATAAACCCAATTCACATTCCATTTTATTCCAATTACGAAATATAATTGGAAACTCTAATAATCTTATTTGAAAGAATTATTCTTTTCACACAGGGTTTAAGAACAGTGTTATTTAAGACACCATTCACGACAAACCCGAAATCCAATACGATATCAATTACAAGGCTCTGAATAGAAATTATATCGGCCTATATTCAATATCAAATTCTGAAACCAACAAATATCGTTTTGGGAATCACGATATATATATATATATATATATATATATATATATATATATATATATATACATATATATATATCTTCCAAATTCCTCAACAATATCCTTATAAACTCGGAATTCGACATCGAAATATTTCGAAGATGGTTTCCATTCTAATCCATTCCAATTCATATATTGGAAATTCTGGTTATATTAAAACCATTCAGAAATCCAATTTATTTTATTTAAAAATTATTGGATTTCAAATCTAGTAAACAACTAGTTCATTTTGATAATAATATATTTTTATTTGTACAAATATAGAATTTTTCATCCCAATTCTTTCCAAATCATTTATAATGATTTTACACAAATTATTAATATTTTTAATAATTTTATTAAGGCCCTTTCAGTCGATTTCCATAAACGGTCAACGAACTGCACTTACAGCGACCTTTTTCAAATTTGATTTGGACATAATTCCAAATCCAACCATTAGATTTCAAATCTCTTATATACATTGGAAAACTCTTTCCGATACGAACCCAACGGTTCTAGTTTTAGGAGAATCCGATGGTCGAATCTCCCGTAATATCAATTCGAAGTGAATGGTCGAAATTTGCAAACAACCGCGGTGCGGCGCGTTCTATTCAGGCCATTATATCATATATATATATATATAATATAATATATATTTCATCAATTTCCATTTAAAACATATTTTAAAAATCGTTTATATATATTTGTTTTAAAATGATTCCAACTTCATTTCCAATTTTAAATCAAAATTGAGTACTTCTTATCATTATATTATTTAAATGATAATATTTTCAAAATATCAGATTTTGAAATCATTTCCTTTTCGATATTCATTATAAAAATAAATAAAATCGATATAAATATCATTCGCGTAAAATGGCGCATATCTAATCAATACGGCTTCACATATTTTAATATTTTCGTGTCCATCCAAAATCGGACATTAAAATCAGATTTTAATCCTTTATAGAATGTTATTTTAACATATTCCTTATTTTAAAATATTCCTTATTTTAAAATATTCCTTATTTTAAAATATTTGTTATTTTAAAATATTCATTTTTTCCGAATTGGAATCAGACATAGTCAATTACTATATAATGTTATTTATATGGATTTCAAACATCATATTATACAACAACAATGATAAACAATCAACCATCATCCAGAGTGCATTACACAACTGCATAAGCATTAAATATAAATAATTAACGCTTACAACAGCCTGTCAACCAATCGATTGATATACAACTAAACAATTGGGATTAGTGTATGTCAAATATCATCCCAATACCTGTGTGGGGTTTCAATCAACACACGTAGATTTTATTTGTGCAGTTGGGCGATGTGTAAAATATATCGTCCCAATCGATATCAGTTAAATGAGTGTACATAAACAAATCGTTTGATTTGTAAATGAATATTTTTTTCATTGATATACATGTTAAAAATTATATTTTTAACGATAAAATATTTATTTCAACACATGAATATTTTATACAGTTCATTTATAAAATAAAAATGATATTTTTATTGTTCTAACACATTTTAGAAAATTTTGGCAGCATAACAGCGCAATACTAGAACCGGAATAAGGTCTAGCTGTATCCCTTGCCTAATACTGGCTCGCGCCATACTAGAACCGGAATAAGGTCTAGAAAATTTTGGTAGCATAACGGCGCGACACATTTTAGAAGTTCTCACCTTTGGTTTCCACTCCTCTAGTTTTATTTTTGAAATTCTGAACAGTTTGGATTTGCCCGAAATTCCAACACAATCTTTTTCACGCTATTCATAGTAAAAAGTCATATTTTTAATAGGATGTTTATATATTTAAAAATCACATTTTTATCTAAGCTATACTTGATTAAAAATCACATTTTTATACCACTACAATATATATAAAAATCACATTTTTATAACGATGTTTACATTATAAAGATCGCATTTTTTATACAATAAGTATATAAAAATCACGTTTTTAATCATCGCTGTATATACAAATCAAATTTTTTTATTTCAAAACTATATATAAAAATCATATTTTTATCATCGATATATATATAATAATCATATTTTTGTAACGCTATCTTATATATAAAAATCCAATTTTTATCATATTTTCATATAAATAAAAATCCAAATTTTTATGTGCCATACTTTGAAATAAAAATCCAATTTTTATATGCCATTCATATAAATAAAAATCCAATTTTTATATGCCATTCATATAAATAATAATTTTATTTTTATTCGCTATTCATATAAATAAAAATCCAATTTTTATCATGCTTTCATATTTATAAAAATCAAATTTTTATATGCCATTCGTATAAATAAAAATCCAATCGCTATTCATATAAATAAAAATCCAACTTTTATCATGCTTTTCATATAAAGAAAAATCCAATTTTTGTACGCTTTCATATATATAAAAATCAAATTTTTATTTACTAAAAGTTATATTTTTACATATCTAAAAAATCATATCTTTACACATATAAAAAAAATTATAGTTTTATATAATAAAAATTATAGCTTTATATACTAAATAAAATCTTAACTTTTTATACTAAATAAAATAAAAATAAAAAATCAGAATTTTCATATAATAAAAATCAGAAAACTCATTGTTTTTCGATCGGTGGAGGGGGGGCTTGGCGGTGCTGCGTGGGTATGGGGAAGTGGGAGGGTAGCGCGCGCTGGCGGTGGTAGTGGCTCGGGCACGACGGTTTTCCGTCGAACTAGGGTTTGGGGGAGGTTTAAGAAGCAGGATGAGCTAAGGGGTGGGGGGTTGCGGTTTCTCTAACGGAGAAGAGAAGATGGAGGAGGGAGCAGATCGGAGAGGCGGCGCGGTCTCCAGCGCGGCGGAACCAAGGCGACGGAGGCGACAATCAAAACAAGGAAGGAGGATGTCGAGTTTTTTTCTGAAAGGGGAAAAGGGTTTGATCCAGGAAAATAAATTGGGAGGGGCGGGGGGGGGGGGGGGGGTGGGGGGGGGGGGGTGTAAGTTAAAAAGGGTTTTATATTTTATTTTATTTTTTCTCCTTTAATTTCCAAAAATGAAAATTTTCATTCGACCTCCGAATCGAACCCAACGACTGTCACCCCTAGCTAATTACCCCCGTTCCAAACACAATGGGATATGTTCCTCAAGCCAATTCGATTGTTATGATCAGTTTTTATTTAAATTAAAATATAAATCAATGTATATTCAATTTAAACGCACATTTTAATTTACCGGGGCCACATACTGACTCCAAAAATTCCAGAAAAATAAATCTTGCTATGTTTTGCCGATACGGTCCTAACAAAACTAATTTCATTGAATTTGGAGACCTTTTAAAAAACGGTCATTTTCCAGCCGATTAAATTCAAACTGAAATTACCAAACGCGTTAAAATTCACCACGCTCACATATTAATTCCAAAAATTATGAAAATTGGAATCTAGCAATAATTTGAAATTTTGGATCCAACCAAAGTGGTTTCATCGAAAACGGAGGTCATTTGCAAAATGGCTATTTTTAAGGGCTATATATTATATAAAATATATATAAATTCCATAGCGACTATTTCAAATTTTAAACTAGACATAACTTTTTATTCCCATCATGAAATCTGGATTTTTCACATTCGTTAGAAAGATATAACTAAACAGATTCAAATATTTGTTGTTTTACTGAAATTCGATTTATTTTGAATCCTGTACATTCAAATATTTCTTAGAGAAGGGTGTTAAGCAAGAGCTTAAATTCTCCGCTACCAAACAGATATATATTTAACAGAAACCGATCAACACAAAATAAAATCGAATGTCAGACACACATCCATTTACAAGTCCGTTCTAGGTCTAAACAAAACCGTAGGCACCTTATTCCTTGTCCTATATATCCAATACAGGAGAGAGGTCCTCACATATCCGGTCGATTTACTAGTATGTCTGGACGGTCACCACTTATTACCTTGTCTTGGGTGTACGACACAATCAAGACATCAGTAATCATCCAAACGATGTGAAGACCTCGAGTCTTCAACCATCGTCTTCATCGTCGACTTATCGTCGACTCAGTTATCCAAAATGGGTATAAACCCGGCCTTTCCAAATAACTCGCGTATTTTATAAACAAGTGCTATAAAAACACAACATACGCCTTATTTCAATTCTGAATATTCTTTTATTTAGATGTTCATATCCTTTGGGAAAGGTTCCCATTAATTTTAACAAAGATAAATTCTTTAAATTTATTCTTTAATCTTCCTTTAGATATCATTTCAAACCAAATTAAGGTTTATCCAAACTAATCGGGATTAACGAGCTATATCGATATAATCATATGTTTAATTTCCCAATCCCAACCTATTCATCCCATGGAGCAAAATTGGTACTACTTCATATCTAATACCACGGTGTTATCGGTATAATTTAGTTACATTTCACGTTCAAATCTAATTAAAGATTTGACTATTGCCTAGAATAAAACTGTTGATACTCCATTCTCGATCATTTCCCAAATTTGATAATTTCTTTATCACATTTATATCTAATTTAGATTCATTAAAACTACACTTAGTTTTAATCTTCCCAAAAATCATTATATAATAATTATTCAAATTCAGGAAATAAATCCTTTCTTTAACTGGGTTAAAGAACCAATGTCATTTAAAACACAGTTCAAGATAAACCCAAAATCACATTCCATTAATTATGGAATCTTCACGGAAAATAAATCAATATATATAATCGACATAACCTTCCATATCTAACTAATACTATAAATGGAATAACGACAAAGCCTTTTAAATTCCATATATAGTAACAGTCTTCCTCCACAGAAGTTCACTCCGATTATTATCAAATCGAATTCCATTCAATTCCAAATTATTTTATTAAATTGGAAACCTTTACTTTGGAAAATTTCCATTAAATCTTAACAAAAAGATTTATAAATTCCAAATTACATTTCACGGTTAATCGGGTTAAAGAACAAATGTTGTTTAAAACATCGTTCATTATAAACCCAAAAATCCAATTCTTTTATTCAATTCCAATTAAATATTAATTAATTGGAAAACTTCACTAATTCTTAATTAAAAGATTATTCTTTTCTCAACTGGGTTTAAGAACAGTGTTATTTAAAACATCATTCACAACAAACCCAAAATCCAATTTGATATCAAATACAAGGCTCTGAATAGAAATTATATCGCTTATATTCAATATCAAATTCTGGAATCAACAAATATTGTTTTGGGAATAATAATATATATATCTTCCAAAATCCTGAACAATATCCGTATAATCATGGAAATCCAACATCGAAATATTCCGAAGATGATTTCCATTCAAATCCAATCCAATTCATATGTTGGAAATTCTGGTTATATTAAAACCCATTCTCGATCCAATTTATTTATTTAAAAATAAATGGGATTATAATTCTAGTTAATAACTAGTTCATTTCGATAAAAATATATTTTTATCTTTTCAAATATGGAATTTTTCATGCCAGTTCTTTTATAATCATTTATTATGATTTTACACAAATTATTGATATTTTTAGTAATTTTATTAAGGCCCTTCCAGTCGATTTCCATAAACGGTCATCGAACTGCACTTACAACGACCTTTTCCAAATTTGATTTGAATATAATTCCAAATCCAACCATTATATTTCAAATCTCTTATATTCGTTGGAAAGCTCTTTTCGATACAAACTCAACGGTTCTAGGTTTAGAAGAATCCGGCGGTCGGATCTCCCGTAATGACAATTCGAAGTCAATGGTCGAAATTCGCGAACGGTCGCTGCGCATTCTATTCAGGCCATATAATATATATATATATTTCATCGATTTTCGTTTAAAACGTATTTTGTAGATCGTTTTAAATTCATTTTAAAAATGATTTCAACATTATTTTCAATTTTAAATCAAAATTGAATACTCCTTATCAATATAATATATAAATGATAATATTTTCAAAATATCCGATTTTGAAATCATTTCCTTTTCTATATCCATTATAAAAATGAATAAAATCGATATAAATATCGTTCGCGTCAAAATTGCGCAAATCTAATCAACACGACTTCATATATTTCAATATTTTCGTGTCCATCCAAAATCAGACATCAAAATCGTATTTTGATCATTTATAGAATATTATTTTAAAATATTCGTTATTTTAAAATATTCTTTATTTCTAAATTGGAATCAGACACAATCAATTACCATGTAATGTTATTAAATATGGATTTCATATTTGTACATAACAATAATGATACACCATCAACCATCATCCAGAGTGAAATTTACAATTGTATAAGCGTTAAAAATAAATAATTAACGCTCATCACGGCCTGTCAACTCATCTATTGACATACAACTAAATATTGGGATTAGTGTATGTCCAATATCATCCCAATACCCATGTGAGGTTTTCAAACAACAAATACCAATTTTTATTTGTGCAGTTGGGCGATGTGTAAAATTTATCTTCCCAATCAATATCAGTCAAATGGGTGTACATAAACAAATCGTCCGATTTGTAAATGAATATATATTTTCATTCCCAGAGCATTTTATGCCATTCATATATACGTTAAAAATTATATTTTTAATGATAAAATATTTTATTCATCACATGAATATTTTAAATAATTTATACATTCAATAAAAATGATATTTTTATTATTCAAACATTTTATTCAACATATGAATATTTTATATAATTTATACATTCAATAAAAATGATTTTTTTATTATTCAAACATTTTATTCAACGTATGAATATTTTATATATTTTATTCATTCAATAAAAATGATATTTTTATTGTTTAAATATTTTATTCCATACATGTATATTTATATATTTTATTCATTCAATAAAAATGATATTTTTATTGTTCAAATATTTTATTCAACATATGAATATTTTATATAATTTATACATTCAATAAACACAACATAGTCAATACAATCCAACCAAACAATCATGGTTTGTACAATCAATGGTGTTGGGTGCTACTAAGCACCGTCTGCATCCTAGTATATATTTAACTGTAAATAATGAGAGTGAGTTCTCCCAGTGGTCAGTTTTGAAATCGTTAAAAATGATTATTTTAATTAAATTAAACCCGGTGTTTAATTTAATCAAAATTTGCTTCTGCTTCTATCTCCGTCCCGGTCTGTTCCATGATGTAGTTCGCGTCGAGACGACTCCAACGCCCCCGGGTTTACTAAATTCTGAGGTCATGTGAAGGAGTTACCCATGTTTAAAGTTTAAATAATTTAATTATCTTCATAGTTATAAAATTAACTAAGTTAATTACATTTAAGAAAACGCTGCCAATTTTCTTTATCTTCTTCATCGTGACTTTCAAGACCAAACAACCCAATATCGAACCATAATCCTCCCCGTCGCACCCCAGTCAAGGCTGCCTTACCACCATCGGATGTTGCCACTACCACTGCCACCTCACCATGAACCTACGCCCTCCTCCTCGACCACTTCGCACCTCTAAGCGCGCTTTAAATCAACCTCAAAACCGGCATCTTTGCACCCAAAAACCGATTAAACCGCTTCACAAATCTCGATAAAACTTGTATGATTTTAAAGCTCTCATTCCCCTCTTGAATTCTCATGTGGAAGTCTGAATATAATTCGAGATTGATTAGGAGTTATTCAGGTTTCATTTTCTAAGTTTGTGGCCGTTGATTTCAAAAGGGGGGGGGGCGGCGGTTTTCTGATGGTGTTAGGGTTTAGAGATAAGGGTATATTTATATAAAATATTTATTTTATTTTAATTCCAAAAATTGCAGTTTTCCAATCTGAACTCCAAATCAAACCCAAAGACTATCGCCCCTAACTAAATACCCTGATTCCGCACACAATGGGATATGTTTCTTATGCCAATTTTATTGTTTCAATCAGTTTTTATTTAAATTAAAATATAAATCAATAAATTGAATTTTAAACGTATATTTTAATTTACTAGGTCCACATACCGACTCCAAAAATTTCAGAAAAATAAATCTAGCTATGTTTTAACGATACGGTCCTAGCCAAACTAATTTCGTCGAATTTGGGGACCATTTGTAAAATGGTCATTTTCTGGTCGATCCGATTCAAATTTAAAGTACCAAAAACATTTAAATTTACTACGCTCACACATTAATTCCAAAAATTATGAAAATTGGAATTTAGCAATAATTTGACATTCCGGATCCAACCAAAGTGGTTTCGTCGAAAACGGAGGTCGTTTGCAAAATGGCTATTTTATTTATATTAATATATAAATAAATTCCATAACGACTATTCTGAATTTTAAATTGGACATAACTTTTTATTCCCGTTATGAAATTTGGATTTTTCACATTCGTTGGAATCATATTTTTAAATAGATTCAAATATTTCTTGTTTTATTGAAATCCGATTTATTTTGAATCCTGTGCATTCATTTGAAATTTGAAATAGAATTTTCAAACTGTCGCGCCTTTTCAGGATCGTTATATAATTAAAATAAAATTTTTCATTCTAACTTCGATTTAAATAAATTTTTAGTTGTCATTATTTAAAATAAATCATTTTACATCTTCAAAATCCATAAAAATAGCTAAAATAAAAATTTTAAATCGGTTCTGATATTCCGGGTTGTTACAGTAAAGTTGAAGCTATCATGTACATCATGAGTGCAGGCGTGTAACACGCAAGAAGGAGTCTGCTTCGAGTTTGGCTTGAGGGGGTCTAAGGCGTAGAGTCTTTGAAGAGAGGATAGATGGCATTCCTTGTTTGAACGTTCACAGTTTATGGTGGTGGTAAAGTGAAGAGGAATCGCTGTGAAGATATTGAAATGATGGGGAAGAAAGAGTGGGAAATCAGGTTTTAAGTGTTCTGGTTTTAAGTTAGGATACTGGAGTGGGGTTGGAATATATCTCACGGGAAGAAACGTTTGATGATGGGCGGAATATTTGTTAAGGAATAGTTACATAATAAAATAAGTATGAATGTGGGAAAACGATAGATGAGGGTCATGAAACACAAGAGCTGCGTGCGAATTCGACAGTAGGGAAGAAAGGGTATCATGGGTTTTAAGTATGGGGATGGGCTGGTCTAAACGAGGTGAGGTTGTGATGACCCCAAAACCCCGTACTGCGGTGTTAAGGGTAATCTTTGGAATATAACACATAAACAGATAATAGCAAAACAGAAATGAATAAATACACCAGATAATGAACAAATAATACACTGGATAAACATAATCATCAGAGTTACACAGTATACAGGATCATACTTAGTACAAATACAGTTTAGCTATACATAAATGTCTACAGCGGAAAAAACATAATATGTACAACAGGAGCTGAACAGCATAAAAAGAGATAAATGATAGAATCCATCTTCAGCTCTAGCTATCCAGAAAGAGCCAGCTAAAACCTAAAGACAAGGTTGCCCGTGTAGAAAAAGGGGTACCCGAGTTTGCAAGTGAAACAAACTACGAGTCAGTCATGGGACTGGTATGATAAATCTACTTAACACATTTTATAATTTGGCTAATCACAGGACCACGCCACTTTCGCGGAACGGGTTTACTCCATTGGATTGCCCGTGCTTTAAAACAAGTAAATCTTTTAAACATCGCAATGCTTTTTATAAAAATGAAGCCATTATAAGACTCAGTTCCCATCACACAATGCAACGCAAACCGGAGGATAGAGTTTTACCTTATAATGGCCAAAATATGCTTGATACGAACAAAACAAAAGCATTTGATAATCAGACTCCAACTGAAAAATAGTAAGAGAACGATTCCATAGGTATTAACCCCGATGGCCGAAACCAACATGTGACCAATACCCAGGAAACCACCCATCTTAGCTCGTTTCCAGTTAGTTTCTAATTTTATAAAAAAATCATAAATATCAATCATAGACGGCATTAATGCCCCATACCACTATGTCGCATATATAAGTATACAATCAAAACCGCACGATGTCGTATTTGGAAATTGGATTTCCGTCATGAACCAAGGCAAAAGATAGTCCTTACCGACTTCGAGACGCTCTAGCCCGTGTCTCAGGCAAGTACTCAGTCAAGCCTTTGGATCATCAGGGCCGGTCCACCGATGTGGATTAAAATGCCTGAACAATGCATTTCCCCGCCCTATGAGGCGTCAATTTGCCAACGAATGACTCCATCGGTCCCGGATCGACCGATATAACCATGGCGCCTCGCAACAGCAACAACCACATAGGTGAAAATAATATAAATGTCATCCAGTTTAAGCACCGACACCACCTCTAGCTAGAAGGAAACGCATGCCCTCCTTGAGGTCCTTCTCCCGTTTCTGGTTCATACCGGGGTGTGAGGCTCGCGAATTCACGTTATACACAAAGCTACGCCACACAGGCGGTGCGTTGATCATCAACCACAAGACTTTGCTTTTTCAACAGAAGCCCTGATCACTGCATCTTAGCATGCCACACAGGCAATTCACACCGTGCAACTGATGGCTATCAATTACACATAATGAATTCCAATGTCGGACACACCGTCCTTTTACAAGTCCGTTCTTGGTCTGAACGAAACCGGAGGCACTATATACCTCGCATACTCATCGATCTCCACGTACGTCTGGACGATCACCACTCGTTATCCATATTTTGGGATGCCTCCCAATCAGGACACCAGTTACCATCCAAACGAGGTGAAGATCTCCGGTCTTCGACCACCGTCTTCATCTTCGATTTCTTATCGTTGATTCAGTTGTTAAGAATGAGATAGACCCGGTCTTTCTGAGCAACTCGCGTATATAATAAACAAGTGCTACACAAACACACATACGCCTTATTCCTATTCATTAGTCACAAACTGTAAATCAGTAAGAGAACGATTTCCCAAATATTAACCCCGAAGGCCGAAACCAACATCAGATCAAAACCCAGGAAACCATTCGACTTAGCTAACCTTCAGTTAGTTTAAAAATTTCACATTCCATATCGTTTATAATATTTTATAACGATTTATCGCTGTTTTTATTTATTTTGAAATAGTCAATTTATTCAAACGACGCTTCGGGCCATAACGCGACCGTGGCGCTGTTTTTCTTCAGATTTGATTTACACATATATGAAAATCTAACCGTTGGATCTTCACAAAATTTATATCATTAGAAAGATCTTTTCAAAACGAATCCAACGGTTCCAGTTTTGGGAAAATCCGACGGTCGGATCTCCCGGTACAATAGTTTGAAGTTTCGATTTCAAATTATGAACTGCAACGTCATTATTCGATTTAATTTAATTATATTTTTATATATATATGTATATAAACATAATTGATTCTGGCGCTGTTTTTCTTCAGATTCGAATTAAACATTCCAGATAATCCAACAGTTGGATCTTTACAAAATTGGTGTCGTTGGAAAGATATTTCCAAAACGAACCCAATGGTTTCGGTTTCGGGAAGATCCGATGGTCGGATTTCCCGCACTAATCGTTTGAAATCACGATTTCAAAACACGAACTGCAGCTTCGTTATTCGATTTATTATATATATATATATATAATCGATTCTTCGATTTCAAAACCATATTCATTTCATACCTTTGATAAAAATGATATTTTATCAAACTAACTTCTATTTCAACACTTCGCTATTTTTAACAATTCATGTATATAATAAAAATATGATTTTTATTGTTAAACAATTTATTTCAAAACACGAATATTTTATATAGTTCATATAGATGGCAAAAATATGATTTTTATTATAAAACAATTTCTTTCAAAACACGACTATGTTATATAGTTCATATAGATGATAAAAATATGATTTTTATTATAAAACAATTTATTTCGAACCACGAATACCACTCAACACATGAATATCTATTCAACGAATGAATTTCTATTCAACACATGAAGGTTTTCTATAGTTTATATATATAAATAAATATGTGATTTTTTATATTTAAAACACGAATGCCATTCAACACATGAATTTATATTCAACGAATGAATTTCAATTCAACACATGAAGGTTTTCAATAGATGAATTTATATATATATATATAAATAAATATGTGATTTTTATTGCAAAACAATTTATTTCAAAACATGAATGTTGTTCAATAGATGAATTTCTATTCAACACACGAATAGAGTTTCACCACATGAAAAAAATTCTAACACATGAATATTATTCAAAATTTCGGCAGCATAACGGCAGGGTAGTTAAAACCAGGGCCGTCCCTAGTACGGCTCCTCGCTCTACCTTAAAGCCTCGCAGCTTTAGACAATGGGGATTTTAAGCATCTAGTTCGCACGCAGGAGGCATGTATATTTTTTTCATTTCCACAAACTAATCCTATGTGGTTTCAACCAAATAATTCTCAACCACAAACGGGTATTTTTCAACCACTATCAATCAATTTCAACCACAAACAATTCTAATCAACCATTCGCTATCAACCAATTTTCACATCAATCACAACCAATAAATATCCTCCATGGTTTGTGGACGAGGGGCGTATATATATATATATATTTATATAAGAATTTCACTTCTATTTCAACACATATATAATTTTTACAACGCATATATAACTTATATATCGAACGTACAACTTATACAACGCTTATACATGAGGTATACAACGCTTATATAACTCATACATCGACTATATAATTTATACATCATCGTTTTCCATATCGTTTATAATTTAGAAATATGACATTGGGTTCCACTCCACCAAAAATAGCAGAAGGCTCAGAAAAATATGCGGTCTTTTCTAGAATGTAGCAGACGTCCACACGAGTCTACTGTCTCTTGTTTCGCTGAATTTCATCAACAAACGAAAAAGATATGATTTTTATAGTGAAATCAAAAACCGTAGCGATTTAAACTGCTATAATATAGTTTAAAATTAAATCAGCCGTTTACCTTTCTATTTTGTTCAAAACTAGGTTTTGAAATTCCGCGAAATCCATGCAACGATAGAAGGATCGGCTTGTACCACTTGGAAGAGCTTGGAGAGGGCTTCAGGCGAGTGGGGGTGTTGGCCAGATCGACGGTCGGAATCGGGTGGGGCGGCGAAGGAAAGGTCTGAACTTTGAGGGGCTCGTTCGCATGAAACACAAGACGAGGAGGAGCGAGGCCGGTCTTGATTTGAAGAGGGAGGAGAGGGCTTTAAAGATTGGGTGGTGGCGCGGTCTATCGTGGAGCGAGGCGGCGGGAAAATGGCAGGGAAGTTTTGAGGGGTTTTCCGCCGTATATATTGACTGCGAGGGAGAGGGAAAAGAGAGAGAGGGAGATGAGGTGGCCCAATGGTTTTTTATTTATTTATAAAGTTTTAAAAATCCAAAAATACCCCTTGCCTCCTATGAACTCCAATCCAAACCCAACGACTATCGTCCCTAGCGTTTTACCCCCATTCCGAACACAATGGGATATGATTCGTAGGCCCATTCGACTGTTTCAATCAGTTTTCCTTCAAATTTATATATAAAACATTCAATATTCGATTTGAATGTACATTTCAATTTTCCGGGGCCACAAACTGATTCTAAAAATTCCCGAAAAATAAATCTAGCTATGTTTTGACGATACGGTCCCAACAAAACCAGTTTCGTCGAATTCTGAGACGGTTTGAAAAATGGCCCATTTCTAGTCGATCCAATTTAACTGTAATTGACCAAAACACGTTTTCCTTTGCCACGCTCACATATTAACTTCAAAAATTATGAAATTTGAACCCTAGCAATAATTTGACATCCCGGATCCATCAACAGTGGTTTCGTCGAATTCTGAGGTCGTTTGCAAAATGGCCATTTTCACGGGCTATATATATTCTATAGCGACCTTTTTGAAAATTCATTTGGCCATAACTTTTGCTTCCCGCTATGAAACTTCGATTTTTCAGATTCGTTAGAAAGATATTCACTAACAAATTTAAATATTTTTGGTTTCACTCAAATCCGTTTTGTTTTGCACCCGGTACAGTCAGTCAAAGTTTGAATTCAAATTTTGAAACTACCGCGCCATTTCAGGCCTTGTTTATAATTAGAACTAATTATATTCATTTTCAAATGTCGATTCAAACTTACTTTTCATTGTTATTATTTAAAATATTTATTTTAAATATTTAAAATCCACTAAAATAGCCAATTTAAAATTTTTAAATTGGTTCAGTTTTCCGGGTCGTTACAATCTCCCCCACTTAAAACTTTTCGTCCCCGAAAAGGAACAAAGTCGAAAGTGGTTTGATTAATTAACCCTACTTTCAATCTGGCTTCCATTCTCCAACTTTTCAGTTTTTGAGAATTTTCAAATTCTTCAAAATTTGGCTATCACCCGGAATTTTCCAAAAATTTCGCCATAACCTCCTTTGTACGGGGAGGGGTTTGGAAATTTATTGGCCTGTATTAGGTACCCAATAAATCCTATAAAGCATACACATATTTATATTGATATATTCTGGTGTTTACAGGGGAGCGTGTATAGATAATAACTCCAGAGAATAAATTCTCGTCACCCTGTCAAAGCCTGAGGGAGTGTATATTTTTAATTGCTCCAGAGAATAAATTCTCGTCACCCTGTCAAAGCCTGAGGGAGTGTATATTTTTAATTGCTCCAGAGAATAAATTCTCGTCACCTCGTCCCGTATGAGAAATAAATAATCCATGTGCCGTATCTAATAACTAGAGAGACGTGATATTGTCAACTCCAGACCCGTGTGGGTTTTTTTATTAATCAGGCAATTCTTCGTTACATTTTATATGGTCCATATCAGTCATCAGTTCAACCTGTAATATATAGTCATCGCCATACAAGCCTCTCGCTCGTATGGTAAATCTTCAACCTCGTCACATAAGCTCCAAATGCTTATGTGGTATATGATGAAGTATGCCTATCTTCAGGAAGTATGCCATGTAGTGTAGTTCAAAATTAATTGTTACTATCCTATGGCGACATTTATTATTGCACACAGAATAACCAGCACTCCGCATCCAGTGGCATTCACAGGAGTTGATATAGTAATATTTCGCATTCAACTCATTAAGGTTTACCTATTTGTCGGGCACGCAAATAATTTCTTTACTCAACAGCTAATCCATTTACCTGTTCAAACATATATAATGCACATGTATATATTTCTATCTATTTTTAAATCAGTTCAATGTGTGATTTAATCGAATAAATTCTACCATTCATTCTCTTATTAATTAAATTAACTATCGTTTTAATAAATTAATCAAATCAACTATCACACAACACAAACAACAACCAATTTGTTTTTAACTTTTCAAATATATATCTTTTATATATGTTCAAAAATCATATTTCTAAAACAAGACTACAAATATAATCACAAATACGTTATTTATAAACATATAACTCTCGACTCGTTCTGGGGCACTTCTGACCCCATCTCAAACGAGTTATTCTGATTCTGCTATACTCATACTAGGATATTGCTGATCCTATCTACAATGAGTTATTCATCCTAGAACACTATTGGTCCTATCTCTGACGAGTTCGTTAATATGTTATATTCCAGCACTAAGCTTAACAAAAGCTCTGATAGCACGATGTGACGACCCCAAAACCCCGTACTGCGGTGTTAAGGGTAATCTTTGGAATATAACACATAAACAGATAATAGCAGAACAGAAATAAATAAATACACCAGGTAATGAACAAATAACACACTGGATAAACATAATCATCAGAGTTACACAGTATACAGGATCATACTTAGTACAAATATAGTTCAGCTATACATAAATGTCTACAACGGAAAACAAACATAATATGTACAATAGGAGCTGAACAGCATAAAAAGAGATAAATGATAGAATCCATCTTCAGCTCCAGCTATCCAGAAAGAGCCAGCTAAAACCTGAAGACAAGGCTGCCCGTGTAGAAAAAGGGGCACCCGAGTTTGCAAGTGAAACAAACTACGAGTCGGTCATGGGACTGGTATGAGAAATCTACTTTAACACATTTTATAATTTGGCTAATCACAGGACCACGCCACTTTCGTGGAATGGGATTACTCCATTGGATTACCAGTGCTTTAAAACAAGTAAATCTTTTAAACATCGCAATGCTTTTTATAAAAATGAAACCATTATAAGACTCAGTTCCCATCACATAATGCAACGCAAACCGGAGGATAGAGTTTTACCTTATAATGGCCAAAATATGCTTGATACAAACAAAACAAAAGCATTTGATAATCAAACTCCAACTGTAAAATAGTAAGAGAACGATTCCATAGGTATTAACCCCGATGGCCGAAACCAACATCAGACCAATACCCAGGAAACCACCCATCTTAGTTCGTTTCCAGTTAGTTTCTAATTTTATAAAACAATCATAAATATCAATCATAGACGGCATTAATGCCCC
The DNA here is from genome assembly GCA_030737875.1 of Allium sativum. Lineage (NCBI taxonomy): Eukaryota > Viridiplantae > Streptophyta > Magnoliopsida > Asparagales > Amaryllidaceae > Allium > Allium sativum. Next base: position 180,457,948 of record CM060913.1, on the reverse strand, counting down.
ATACCACTATGTCGCCATATATAAGTATACAATCAAAACCGTACGATGTCGTATTTGGAAATTTGATTTCCGTCATGAACCAAGGCAAAAGATAGTCCTTACCGACTTCGAGACGCTCTAGCCCGTGTCTCAGGCAAGTACTCAGTCAAGCCTTTGGATCGTCAGGGCCGGTCCACCGATGTGGATTAAAATGCCTGAACAATGTGTTTCCTCACCCTATGGGGCGTCAATGAGTCAACGAATGACTCCATCGGTCCCGGATCGACTGAGGCGCCTCGCAACAGCAACAACCACACAGGTGAAAATAATATAAATGTCATCCAGTTTAAGCACCGACACCACCTCTAGCTAGAAGGAAACGCATACCCTCCCTGAGGTCCTTCTCCCGTTTCTGGTTCAAACCAGGGTGTGAGGCTCGCGAATTCACGTTATACACAAAGCTACGCCACACAGGCGGTGCTTTGATCATCAACCACAAGACTTTCCTTTTCAACAGAAGCCCTGATCACTGCATCTTAGCATGCCACACAGGCAATTCACACCGTGCAACTGATGGCTATCAATTACACAGAATGAATTCCAATGTCGGACACACCGTCCTTTTACAAATCCGTTCTGGGTCTGAACGAAACCGGAGGCACTATATACCTCGCATACCCATCGATCTCCACGTACGTCTGAACGATCACCGCTCATTATCCATATTTCGGGATGCCTCCCAATCAGGATATCAGTTACCATCCAAACGAGGTGAAGATCTCCGGTCTTCGACCACCGTCTTCATTTTCGATTTCTTATCGTCGATTCAGTTGTTCAGAATGGGATAGACCCAGTCTTTCTGAGCAACTCGCGTATATAATAAACAAGTGCTACACAAACACACATACGCCTTATTCCTATTCATTAGTCACTAACCGTAAATCAGTAAGAGAACGATTTCCCAAATATTAATCCGAAGGCCGAAACCAACATCAGATCAAAACCCAGGAAACCATTCGACTTAGCTAACCTTCAGTTAGTTTCTAAATTTCGCATTCCATATCATTTATAATATTTTATAACGATTTATCGCTATTTTTATTTATTTTAAAATAGCCAATTTATTCAAACGACGCTTCGTAACCCGATCGTGGCGCTGTTTTTCTTCAGATTTGAATGACACATATCTGAAAATCTAACCGTTGGATCTTCACAAAATTTAAATCATTAGAAAGATCTTTTCAAAACGAATCCAACGGTTCCAGTTTTGGGAATATCCGACGGTCGGATCTCCCAGTACAATCGTTTGAAGTTTCGATTTCAAATTACGAATTGCAGTGCCGTTATTCGATTTAATTAAATTATACTTATATATATAAATATAATCGATTCTGGCGTTGTTTTTCTTTAGATTTGAATTAAACATTCCAGATAATGCATATAATCGATTCTTCGATTTCAAAACCATATTCATTTCATACCTTTGATAAAAATGATATTTTATCAAACTAACTTCTATTTTAACACTTCACTATTTTTAACAATTCATGTATATAATAAAAATATGATTTTTATTGTTAAATAATTTATTTCAAAACACGACTATTTTATATAGTTCATATAGATGGTAAAAATATGATTTTTATTATAAAACAATTTCTTTCAAAACACGGCTATTTTATATAGTTCATATAGATGATAAAAATATGATTTTTATTATAAAACAATTTATTACAAAACACGAATACCATTCAACACATGAATTTCTATTCAATGAATGAATTTCTATTCAACACATGAAGGTTTTCTATAGTTTATATATATAAATAAAAATGTGATTTTTTATATTTAAAACAGTTTATTTAAAACACGAATGCCATTCAACACATGAATTTCTATTCAACGAATGAATTTCTATTCAACACATGAAGGTTTTCTATAGTTTATATATATAAATAAAAATGTGATTTTTATTGCAAAACAATTTATTTGAAAACATGAATGTCGTTCAATAGATGAATTTCTACTCAACACACGAATAGAGTTTCAACACATGAAAATAATTCTAACACATGAATATTATTCAAAATTTCGGCAGCATAATAGCAGGGTAGTTAAAACCGGGGCCATCCCTAGTACGGCTCCTTGCTCTACCTTAAAGCCTCGGAGCTTTTGACAATCGGGATTTCATGCATCTAGTTCGCACGCAGGCGACATGTATATTTTTTTTCATTTCCACAAACTAATCCTATGTGGTTTCAACCAAATAATTCTCAACCACAAACGGGTATTTTTCAACCACTATCAATCAATTTCAAGCACAAACAATTCTAATCAACCATTCGATATCAACCAGTTTTCACATCAATCACAACCAATAAATATCCTCCATGGTTTGTGGACGAGGGGCGTATATATATATATATATATATATATATATATATATATATATATATATAAGCATTTCACTTCTATTTCAACACATATATAATTTTTACAACGCATATATAACTTATATATCGAACGTACAACTTATACAACGCTTATACATGAGGTGTACAACGCTTATATAACTCATACATCGACTATATAATTTATACATCATCTTTTTCCATATCGTTTATAATTTAGAAATCTCACATTGGGTTCCACTCCACCAAAAATAGCAGAAGGCTTAGAAAAATATGCAGTCTCTTCTAGAATGTAGAATACGTCCACACGAGTCCACTATCTCTTGTTTCACTGAATTTCGTCAACAAACGAAAAAGATATGGTTTTTACAGTGAAATCAAAAACCGTAGCGCTTTAAACTACTATAATATAGTTTAAAATTAAATCAGCCATTTACCTTTCTATTTTGTTCAAAACTAGGTTTTGAAATTTCGCGAAATCCGTGCAACGATAGAAGGATCGGCTTGAACCACTTGGAAGAGCTTGGAGAGGGCATCAGGCGCGTGGGGGTGTTGGCCAGATCGACGGTCGGAATCGGGTAGGGCGGCGGCGGAAAGGTCTGAACTTTGAGGGGCTCGTTCGCATGAAACACGAGACGAGGAGGAGCGAAGCTGGTCTTGATTCGAAGAGGGAGGAGAGGGCTTTAAAGATTGGGTGGTGGCGCGGTCTATCGTGGAGCGAGGCGGCGGGAAAATGGCAGGGAAGTTTTGAGGGGTTTTCCACCGTATATCTTGACTGCGAGGGAGAGAGAAAAGAGAGAGGGAGATGAGGTGGCCCAATGGTTTTTTTTTTTGTTTATAAAGTTTTAAAAATCCAAAAAAACCCCTTGCCTCCTACGAACTCCAATCCAAACCAAACGACTGTCGTCCCTAGCGTTTTACCCCCATTCCGAACACAATGGGATACGTTTCGTAGGCCCATTCGATTGTTTCAGTCAGTTTTCCTTCAAATTAAAATATAAAACATTCAATATTCGATTTGAACTTACATTTCAATTTGTCGGGGCCACAAACTGGTTCTAAAAATTCCCAAAAAATAAATCTAGCTATGTTTTGACGATACGGTCCCAACAAAACTAGTTTCGTCGAATTCTGAGACCGTTTGAAAAATGGCCCATTTCTGGTCGATCCAATTTAACTGTAATTGACCAAAACACGTTTTCCTTTGCCACGCTCACATATAAAATTCAAAAATTATGAAATTTGAAACCTAGCAATAATTTGATATCCCGGATCCAACAAAAGTGGTTTCTTGGAATTCTGAGGTCGTTTGCAAAATGGCCATTTTCACGGGCTATATATATTCTATAGCAACCTTTCTGAAAATTCATTTGGCCATAACTTTTGCTTCCCACTATGAAACTTCGATTTTTCAGATTCGTTAGAAAGATATTCACTAACAGATTTAAATATTTTTGGTTTCACTCAAATCCGTTTTGTTTTGCACCCGGTACAGTCAGTCAAATTTTGAAACTACCGCGCCATTCCAGGCCTTGTTTATAATTAGAATTAATTATATTCATTTTCAAATGTAGATTCAAACTTACTTTTCATCGTTATTATTTAAAATATTTATTTTAAATATTTAAAATCCACTAAAATAGCCAATTTAAAAATTTTAAATTGGTTCAGATTTTCCGGGTCGTTACAGAGGCCTAACAATTTATATATAAATTTAGGTTAAGTTAAGCTTTATAATATATAACATGTTAACTTATAATCTTATATATTGTCCATTTCTTCCTGTGCAGTTCGAAACGATATAGTGAAGGGGGACAAGCTACTATTTCATGTGGGGTTAAATACGGTATTGGGCCATTTCAAAGAAGTATTTAACATATATAGTTTAATTTAAATTTAAATAGTATAATAACTTGTAAATGTAATATCTGGTACAAACTGAATTAGAATTGTGAAAATTTGGATCCGTCAGAATCGTATGATCGTAGGCTAAGCAATGGAACCAATCTTGAGCGATATGGATATCGTTTCAATTTTAGGTGAAATAAAATGCCATATTTAAATCATCGACCATTAACCGTTATTCAATGATTAACGACCAAGGTGAGTAAACTCACTAACTCTGTCTAGTTTTATAATTTTATAAACATTATTTAATATTGATAAAAATGATTGAATGTTGTGTGTGATGGTTATTTGGATGATTTGCTAATTAATTGGTTAAAATAATATATATAGTTATATATATAAATTGTTAATTGAATAATGATTCCATTTATTAAAATATTTCATATTGATATGAAATAAAATGTTATTTCTGTTGATTAACATCTGTGGATGCAGGGAAATAGGTTGGAGGGATCCAACTGGATTTCTCAAAAATTTTATTGTTGATTTTCATATATTGCTTTATATGATGTGATAAATAATCTGATGTTTATTATTTTGTGTTTTGGGATGTTTGAACAACATTGACCAGAAATAATTGGTATTTAAATAACGTATAATATATTCAAATATATTGGAAAAGGAAATGGGATTTTAAAAAGAATAATCGATTTTTAAATAGAAATTGAACTTCAAATGGACTAGAATGTAATAAGTTGTTTAATTATATTAAAAGTAGTTTGATGTTAGAAATAAAATAGATTTATTATTTTTAAATAATTTTAAAATATAAGAATGAATATTCGAAAGGGAAACGGGAATTGTTTTCAAAATAAAACGATGAAAATTATTTCGTTGTTCGAAATGTAAATAGAACTAAATAAAACCATCAGGATTAGTAATTATATTTCGACGGTGTCGAATGTTATCAAAATAATTTATTTTTAGAAATTATATATTATATAATTTGGGATGTGACTAGAAAATGAAAAGTTGGTTTAAGACGAATAATTTATAATAAAATAGGTAATCAAGATTTAGTTATAAACTTGATATTTATTTAACAAGAAGTTGGCTTATGAACAGAGTTTATGAAGTGGAATGGAAATATGAGTTTATTATAAACATGATTTGAACCTGTAATATTATTATAAATAAAATCAAGGTTGATTGAATAAAACAAGTCCAGATTTCTGTAAGGAAATAATATTCACGTTTTGAAGTGAATAATGATTTAAAAGCAAATGTTTTGCAGATTTAAATAGAGTAAGGAAATTAGAAACCGACTGAAGATTAGTTAAGTCAAATGGTTGCCTGCATGTTGGTCAAACGTTTTGCAGATTTAAATGGAGTAAGGAAATTAGAAACTGACTGAAGATTAGTTAAGTCAAATGGCTGCCTGAGTGTTGGTCTGATGTTGGTTTTAGTCTTCGGGGTTGATATTTAGGGAGTTGTTCTCTTACTAGTTTACAGTTAGGGACTGATTAGTTGGAAAAATATTTAGGCAAAGACATTTAAGGGAAATTGGGAAATGAAACGATTATTGATAAATCTATTTAAGGGGGCTCGTTGTTGATTGATTAGTAAGATTTCTATTTGGAAATACAATCGTTGTTTGTATGTATGTTTTCTTTGGACAGTAAAATAACTGACTATCAAAGTTTTTGACCATTTCTGTTGTCAATACGAAGAGACCAGAAACAAATTTATTATCTGAAAACTACTCCGTATGGGCATTAGCGTTGCGAATCAAATATACTGAAGATAATTTGAGGTGAAATGAATAGCCGGTCATGTGTGGTCGTGTAACACCCCAACTCCGCCAGTGCCACTCTTGCAAGGGCACTGACTTTGGAGGGGCGTTTAAACAAGGTAAACATGCATGCAGATATCACAAGACAGAACATATAAGTAAAAAAAAACAAAGTAAATATAGCAGCGGATAAAAAATAGCATATCAAAACCATAAGTTAAGTTACAACACAGTACTTGATCATTATTTTCCATAAACAAAGTCTAGAAACATAAAACTGGAAACTAGAAAGGAAAACATAAAGTAGCTATCCCCAAGGTAGAAAACCATAGCGAGCTCAAGTCCAAAGCATACATGAGCTATCCATGAAAAGCAGCTAAGATCCAAGCTAAGTACTGGTATTCCCGCCCTGTAAACCTGGGGGGGGGGGGGGGGGGGACGAAAGAAAAGAGGCGAAAGAAAATGGGTCAGTCAAAAGACTGGTAAGTCCTACCTACTATTGTACAACAACTAATAAAGTTAACTGTATATGTAAACAAGGATGAGTCATAGGATGATAACTGGCATGGAAAAAGTCAACAAGATAGATCAAGTGTGGCACCGCATATACAAGGTTGAAGTTTGCACCAAGTGTACTAGTATCACAAGTCATGTCAAGTGTAAACAAGAAGTGATCCCCAGGCCCAAGTTTGGCCCAACATCATGAATGACCTAAACCAAGGTCCAACTAGCACGGTCTAGTCGATCGGCTCTTCTAAAGCCTAACTCGTCAAGTGTCGGTGTCATACGGCCCAACTATGAAGTGTAGCTAAACTGTGCTAGGTCCACCCTAGGGTGTATCAAGTCCTAGGGTGTCAAACACTGACACAAACCAAGCACACACAGTTTAAACCTACTGGTGCCCGTGCTTGCTTTTTCAACTCCGGACCATGTGCACGACCATGGCCCGCCTGAACCTACACCGGCGCACCTACACAGCCGTCGTCTTGGTCGCTTACATGTCATCCCAGTAATCGTGCCCCACCCTAGCCTAGTCCCTAGGGTATCATGATACAACTAAGAGGGTTACTGGTGCAAAGGACCACGTAACTAGGGTTTCCTTAATGGGTTAAACGTGGTTAACCCAACTCATCCAAGTACCAAGTTGGTTAAGTGTACCCAAGGTTCATGACTTAACCCTATCAACCCATCGTGTTTAATTGGTTAAGTATTCAAGCGGTCCATGACTTAACCCTACCATGTGGCATTAATTAATTTAATGCACCCAACCTCTCACATTAGACCTTGTTGTGGTTACTAGTTAGGCCGTGCGGGTCCGGGTAGGTTTACACCACAACTTAGTCTAACCTCGGGTTTCACGTGCAACATGACCAACTACTCACATTGGGTCCTATTGCTTGTAGCCACTAGTTAAGCTGGTCGGTTCCGGGTAGGTTTATGCTACAAGCTCAACCCAACCTCGAGTTGGCCATCCTCATGTTTTCTAAGTGTCATGTCCATCATGTTTCCAAAACACATTACAAATTTTCAAGCAATTGGGTAGACCTAACTTAATAGGTAAATTCCCAATGGGTAGACCTAACTTAATAGGTAAATTCCCAAGCTTACGTTTTTATGTCTTTTAAGTTTACCCAACCCCAAACGCAATCCCCTCGCTTACATATCGCAATAGTGCATAAAGGATAGAAAGAGGGAACTTGGCAAACTCATGACATAAAGGTGTTGGAGCCACAAGTTAAACATGGTGGCATATGAGACAAAGATGTGATCACAAACTTGCATATCATGTTATCAACTTGCAAAATATTCCTAAAGCATGCATAACATCATTTTAATTTGCATAGTGTTCATATGCATGCATAACATGGTTTCAACTTGCATAAGGTTCATATGCATGCATAACATCAAACTTGGCAAATAGGTGGAACATGGCCATAGATAGCATGAGATAAGGACTAGTAACATGCATATAACATTATATGCATGTTAATACAAGGTTTATGAGAGTTTCAAAGTTGCATCATGCAACATTTCCAACCAAAGATCACATCTTTCTATGCATAAAGCCAAGGTAATGGCTTTACTAACATGCATAGAGTAAGCTTATGCATAAAATCATAAGATCAAAGCACATATCATGATTAACCCCAAACTCAACTTGCAACATAACATATTAACTTCATAGTTAAAATACAAGAGTAGAAATAGGCTTACAATGCTTATGTGGACTCAAATGAGTATAGCAAATGTAAGAAACCCCTTATGCAAAAAATTATAACCCCAAAATGCAAGCAAACTTGATCAAGACTCCTCCTTTATGATGCCAATAGAGAAACAAGACTTTAATGCAAGCTAAAGAGGATCATACAAGCCTAAATACACTTGTATGCATGGAAATCTCTTAGAAATTTGATTTAGGAATTTTATGAAGAGAGTGGAGGCCATGAGAGGATTGATTTTGCCATAGTTTAGTTGTATGAATGAATAATGATGATTTAGGGTAGGTTAGGGGTCTTATTTATAGAGTAGGCAAGTGTTTTAGGCCATAGGATTAAACCTAGATTCAATCCAAGCCATCAAAGCATGTCTTGGGGAAGAAGTCAAGTGTAGGAACCATCTAGGGCCTTTAGATTAAAGATGAACCATGAGAACCATCCAAATGCAAAATCTGCATTTGAGCGAATCGGCCCACGGGTTGACAGCCAAACACCCTGGATTAACCCCTAGTCGACCCAACGGGCTTGGGTCGACCTCAAAAATCAGCCGGTTCGGTTATTCCCCTCTCCCAATTCGCTGTTTTGAACATTTTTGCATATTTATTTATTTAATTTTCAATTATATATATATATATATCAATATATATATATATTTCTCTGCGCAACCCATTTCACTTAATTAAGTATACTTTAATTTGGGAATTTTTCGTGAAACTTCGCGAGGCCATATCTTGGTCATACGGACTCCGATTTTCGAAAACTCGGACTCTATTTCGCGTATTTTTCCGAGACGAACGCAATGGCATAGCCCGTTTCCCTTGATTCAGATTTTACAGTTTAATTCTGCCTCCATTTATGTTATAACATGTTATTCAAAAATATGGGTTGTTACAGGTCGAGTTGCAAGATCTTCTTGTTGAAGTCCAAGTGTCTCCCCTCTAGAGTACATTGATCGGAAGGTGGTTCCATACCTTGTCATAGTTGTAAATCCATTCCCTAATAAGAGCGCTGTTTTGATTGTATATTATATATGTGGAACATGAGATGCAAGCGTTACGCTAGATTATTATTTACTTGTATTAAACATTATTATAATATCAACAAAGTATCAATTCTGAAAAATGTTTTGGTTATCATAAGGTAAAAACCATCTGTGTTTTTGTGTGGATCGGTCTTACGATTATCTATTCTTTTGAAAATGATTTTTAAAAGTTGAACCAAATGGTTGGAGTTTACTTACACCAGTCCCATGACTGACCTAGAGTTTATTTTTTTTGTTTTATCCTAAACTCTTGGGTGCCCAAATTTGTATGGGCAGTCAAGTAGTCGGGATTTTTCAGATATACTTGAGGGAGCTCGGAGCAGGAGGCTTCAGAGTTAGATATATATAGTTTATTTCCGTTGTGATATACATGTGATGTACTCTGATTCTGTTGTGTTGTGATCTTCTTCTTCTTCTTCTTCTATTCTGACTTCCTTTCTTTCTATTTCTCACCTTCTAACTTCTTTCTTTTGATGATCTGGTATTTCCAATTCTTGAATAGTCAACATGGTGTTTTGTGTTGATTTTGAGAGTCAAAAATCCTTGGGTCGTTACAGTGGTATCAGAGCCGAAGGTTGAGTAATTACCTTAGCTCTGTGACGTAACTCAATAGAGATGGGGCTAGTAATACCCTAGATTGATTTTGAATGTATATATATGAGAGAACGTATTTGTAGATTGTATACAAATGGTTTTATATTGTGGAGATTTATTGGTTGAGTGGCTTATGAATTCTGGTCAATGGTGGGGCACCACAATATGGATTAAACGCTCGAATAGGACGAACCGACACGGTATGTTTTGAAAATTGTGTAATGAAATAATTTACCCAAAGTATATTTTGATATAAATATGTCTTGGGATTATTATAGTAGATTGGATGTGCTGGTTGTTATTATAATCGAATGAGATCATAAATGACATGGTTATAAATAACCAAATAGAATTCGTATAATATAATATACAAAATCAGATGGATTTAATTTGAATTTAAAATAGATTTGGAATTAAAACTCCAGAATTTGGAAAAGTATTTGTAAATGAATATGGATTAAATATATGGTAATTTTAAAATCCTGGGTGGATTTGGAAATGTTTTCTAAGCATTGTGAAGGATATTTTGAAATAATTTCAAAACTGAAGTGTTTGAAAAAGAGTTTTGCAAGTGATATAGGATTGAACTCACTTCGGTAGCTGGAAAATAATTCTGATAATGGCTACATCATCATTAGTGTTCATTTTCGAGTCTCTAAGTGATAGTACCAAAGATTTTGATTCTGAATTATTTTGAGGAAATAAGTTGTTCAGAGATTGAAGTGTTTTAAATTGTTGTTATTATTATATATGATTTCAAATAGATTTGAAATAAAAGCTAGGGACTAGAATTCTGAAATTAAAATTTAACTTAAGAAGTTAAATAGCTTGTAATGTTAAAAATAAATAAATAAATTAGATTTTAACTTAAACTCAGTTAAATAAAATTGGATTGGATTAGAGATGATTTGGAATGAAATTTAATTGATAAGTTAAGTGTTTGGAATTGAGTTTGGAACTAGAGTTTGAATTTGATTTGGGTATAAGTGAATGATTGAATTTGAGAATAAGTTGAGCGGAGACTAATTGGAAATGCTTTTGTGTATGCTGAAGTGGTAAGAAATTGAAGAAATAGAGTTGGATGCTCGATAAAAAGGTACAAGTTCATATTATATTGAATATGAGATTTATCAGCTAGTTTGTCAAGCCACTTGGCTGTTTGATTTTCTTTTGGATTGAAGAACGCATAGAGAGGCGAATTGTAGTTGTACTGATTGAGCCATGCAAAGGAGAAGCTGGCGAATTTTTTTCGAAAATTTAAGGTGTTAGAAAATTTTCATAATTTTCGAAAATTTCCATCAGTAAGAATGAATTAATATTTTAATTAATTGTTCAGTTAAAACCGAAGTTAAGAAATAAAATAAAAATATTTTTAACATAGTTTGTAGGGTTTGTAACATTTTTCCTATTATAGTAATTTTGGAGACGAAATTCTTTTAAGGGAAAAGGAATGTAACGTCCTGTATTTTCTGGAGATTTAATAATTAATTAATTTAATTATTTAATAATTGGTTTGGTAATTTAAATGGTTTGAATTTAAATAATTTTGATTATTTAATTATTTTAAATAGTGGGATAATAAATTTTATTTCCAAAATAGTCAGAATTAGTTAATTGACAATATTGTGTAAATTGGACAATATATGGAATTTAATCAATTTTAGACTCGAGTTATAATAACGAATATATTATTTAAATGATATTTGAACGTATTAATTATAATATAATTTTAAATGAGCTCATAACGTTGCGGTAGTTCGTAATATAGAGTATTGAACTTTAACCGAGTATACATGATTCGTTATAAGTTGGATTTCTTTGAAACAAGAAACATTCGAATCTATTGAGCTATATTTTTCTAATGGAGGTGAAAAATCGAGATTTCGCCTTATAGATTGTAAGTTATGTCTGAATAAAATAATCAAATAGTCGCTATGGAATCGTTAATAAACCATAACGATTTATTTAATATAATAAAAGGGAGAGGCTACTGGGACACAAAATTAAACATAGAAGTAGTGACACAAAATCTTGACCATAGGATTTATTTGTCTTTATGTGGGAGGTGGAATTAAGGGGGAGATCTTGTGGTTGAGATTGCTTGCATCTAAATTTTGTTCAACGTTTTGTGTCTAAATAGACTTTCCCATAATAAAATATGGGTTTCGAATTTGGATAAGATTTTAAGACATATTTTTAAATTAATTTATAGAAATTTTCAATAATTTTTAATTTGGAGAATAAGCAACTTTTCATTTAACGTATTTTGCACCCTAAGTCAACAATTTTGGACTTCACAAAATAAGTTAACTTGTCTATATTATTATATTTTTAGGATCGTAGTACACTGTTCTTTACGACGATCTTTTTTTGTCTATAACAACGGGTGCATGGATGTAATTCGGTACGTCGGGGTACATAACTTTTCAATGAAAACCAGACACTTACAACCTAAGCTTATAAATTGGTCTGTGCATAGCTATATTCCAAAACCACCAACCTGTGATTTTAAAAAACATTCTACTAAACAATTCAATGTAGACGTATTTTCACATTTGAAGCCAATACCTAACTGCTTGTATCATCTGTCTGTCACCTTCATATACCATCATGCAATATTTTTAAAAATTGAAGCTGATAAAAGACTGCAAACCTATTTGCTAAAATGATAGATCCTATTACTTCTCAGTGAAGGAATTTAACACTATAAATATGATGCCTTTGTCTTTGTTCTTCTCTTGTTCTTCCAACAAAGCTTCAAACTTAAGCTTTTAATGGCAATTGTGACACCCCACATCCGTTAATGTCATTCTTTATCAGAATGCATTAAGTTTCGTTAAGCGTTATAGGTAAACAGAAACATTACAAGACAGATATAAAATAACAGCGGAATTTAAAACTTTATTAAATTGAAAACATTATGGTCCAAAACATAGTTACATAACAAGTCTGGAGTACAAAAAACCCATTACATCAACTTAAATTTTTTGTCTTGTACTAAAATCATCATTATAGTAAAAAAGAAGAAGCATAATTCCCCATAAATACAGCCATATCAGAGAAGACAGGAAATCAAAGCGGTACATCTAAGCAGCTCCAAGCAGAATGAAAGAGAGAATCCAAATCATTCCCGAGTATTCCCACCCTGAGAACCTGGGGGAGGGGGAGAAACGAAAGAGAGAGGAGAGAAAACAAAATGGATTAGACATAAAATCTAGCGAGTCATGTTACTTTTAGTAAATAAATAAGTAAAAAGCATCATGTCAGGCATATAAACCGGATGAGAGATATAACAGTATCATAAGACAGGTATAACAAACCGAGCAGGATAAACTGAATAAGCATGATGGAATATATTGCACTTCTCAATTACTTTTCTCTGCACCAATACTGGCATAATGAGTACAAGATAATCCAAACTAGAACAAGATGGTAGAATTAGGTGTACTTCTAGTGACAGGTTTTACCCTAATAAGAATAACAGGTAGCCCAACAGGAATGACATGTGTTACCCCCAACAATAATAACAGGCTCCCAACAAGCAAGACTAGAAGTACCCTAATTACTACCCCCAATTGATCGGCTCCCTACCCCGTAGATACCCTGTGCTGGCCCCACAGTAGGATGTATCACTTCCTAAAGTGGCAACCCCGTTATTTTCAAGATGCACAACCATATCTACTAATGTCATAACATCTTATCTTCTCTAGCAAGCAGACCCATGCACGCACATGACTTCGATTGAACGCGCCGTCAACACCCTCACTCAAGTGAACTCTTATAATCAGCTCAGTAAGCGTGCCCCGTCCCCGACCTAGTTCGGAGTACTCGTTCGATACCAAGATGGGTTACTAACTGAAACGAGTCCCACAGAACAGATGATACAAGCTTCCCTTCTGGGCTTGCATCAACCCTACTAGGATTTTAACAGGTTATGCTTAGCAATTTAACAAGGTTACACAACCCCCACATGTAAAACAGGTTAAGTTTGTCGGGTGTGTGTGTGTGTGTATATATATATATACATAAACCGCCCCTATATATTTAACAAGATTAACTTAACGCCCATTTATTCAAGCAAGCTTACTTAACCCCTAGTCAATTTAACAGGTTCATGTAACCACTCACAGATTTAAACAGGTTATGGATTACAGGTTAACAAGTTATCAATTTATGGTTGTTAATGGACTAGACCTCTCACATTAAGTCTACTGCTTGTGGATGTTGGATATGCCTTGTGGTTCCGAGTAGACTTCTTCCATAAGTTGGACTTAACCTCGTGTCTTAACACCGTTAGGTGAACATTTATGCACTAGACCCCTCACATTAGATTAACCACTTGTGGACGCTAGATTTTCTAGGCAGTTCCGGGCAGGTTTCTACCACAAGGGTAATCTAACCTCTGTCCAAGTGCAGTTACAGTTTCTAATCACCGTAAATTTAGGCATGCTCATTTTTAACCAATTTTCATGTTTATCTAAGATTATTCCCTAAATCCTAGTTTGATTCACAATACAAGTTATGCCCCAATTTAGATCAAGGTATAAATTATGCCCAAATCCCAATCATGTTTTAATATAAGTTATGCCCCAAATTTACATTCCCCGCTGGTCCGAATTTCATACGTTCACATATTTCAGCAGTAGGCCTAGGCTCGAAGGTAGCCTGGCAATAAAATTAAAAAGGGAAGGAGGGAGAGAAGAGAACAAGAATAAACATAATAACAAAACAAGCATAATATGTCAGATATAGGCATACTAACCAAATAGGAATATGGTGATAGAAATAGGCATAATGGGCATTCCCACATCTTCCAACTACTTTATCACCCGCTTTGATTTCATGTTACTGTAAAATATATACACGAATCTTTTCTGGATTATAGCTGGTACCCGTCTTTTTCTAGATCCATCTCACATCAATAACTCTACCTCTTCCGCCTTTAGGTAGTTTTAGATAAGTTTCTTTTGAAGTGGAACAGAACATGCATATCAGGAATAGGCATATGAGAACTAATCAGCAGATTAGGTGAACTAGTAATAGCAGATCTGATTAGTTATGATTCAAGTTATTATCAAGCACTGATTTAGATACAACTTATGAACATGTCAGGATTACTTTTTACATTTTTACATCTAAAAATAACATAGACTCATTGTGACTAGATCTAAAGAACAGAGAAGTGATTGTTGTTGTTGTTGTAGTAGAGATCCTAGAATCCATATAACTTGTTGTTGAAGAAGAATAAGCTATTTTAATCTGAGTTGGGGCCGCACCTTGTTGTCTCAATTATTTTTTGGTGAATAAAACAATAGAAATGGGGTCCTATTTATAGCTTAAAGTCAATGAACCTAGTCAAGAAACGAGTCCACATACACAGAAAAGGATCTGCCCAGATCTGGCTGGGTCTACCCCAGGGTCAACGTAGGGGTCGACACCCCTGTGGGTCGACACCCATAAGGGACGGGGTTGAACCTTAATGGGTCGATTTCCCCCTTTTTCCGCTATGTTATTTCGAATTCTAGATTTGTTAGATTCATATTTAAATGGCTTATATGTATATAAACTTCAAACCTTAATATTTTCTTCATACGATGTCCATTTTATGTAAACTCGGAGTCTATCTTAAGAAAAATTCCGAGACGAGTGCAACGGTCCAGTCCGTTTTACTTAATTCCCAATATTTAATTAAATATACTTTTGTTTATCATTATAGTGTTCTTTAAAATTACGGGGTGTTACATTCTCCCCTACTTAAAGGATTTCATCCCCAAAATCTCCAAGTTAAGAAGAATGTATATCCTAACATCCATCATCCATTTACTCATCTACCAGTCACAGATAGCCATTATCCTTAAAATATTTCTAATACTTATATGAACATATGCAAAGTTGTGTGTATGTGTCCCTATACTAATGCGAAAGATCAGGCGGTCTACTAATTGAGTCGACCTCCTTAATGCAATGTATGTTAGTGCCATGAATCCAACATGTATGCAAATAATCCTACTATAACATGTAAGTTCTATATGTGTGCACAATCATTCATCCAAATGCAACATCCATATGATGATACACCCACTTTCGTCCATTAAAAGAAGAAAAAAAATATGCACACGCATCCATATGCAGTATGAGAGTGATTGAGCCGATTTAGTGCCTAACGTATGTGTATATGCATCCACAAGCAACCACTAGAAAATACTTGCATCCATCAAACATAACATGCTTCAAACACATGTTTACATCCATAGGTTCCCTACCTAAAGGTCGAAGATTCGATTGATAGGATATATGTAACGATCTGAAATCCCCCGATCTCCAAAGACACGGAAAACAGCGGATTGCTTTGAGAACACGATGCATCAGACACAAACAATAGAAAATTTCATTGCTATTACAACAATTACATCGGAGTACAAGAATATATCAGAGCTTAAATAAATAATATACAGCAGGAAAATATCAGAGATTTAAAATACAAAGCAGCGGAAATTTAAATGTATAAATACAATGTATAGCGAAAAATACATCAACACCACAACTGAAAGAAATACACAGATATAAAGCTTTCCGAATATAGCTCCAGCTCTAATCCAGGCTCCTAGAAAAAGAAATATCTACGAAAACCAAAACTACTAGCTGCCCATGTTGTGAAAACCCGTAACTTCCCCGGTGAGGAAAGCGCGGATAGTTCGAGAACAAGCCACAACAGAACGTAGACGGGAGAACATTTCATTGTTATTACAACAATTCCATCAGAATACAAGAATATACAGAGTATAAATGAATATTACACAGAAATATCAGAGATTTAAATTACATTTAAATACATCGCAGCAGAAAATAATACAATACACAACTAGAAGTAATACACGGATACAAAGCTTTCCGAGTATTGTTCCAGCTGTAAACCAGGATCCTGTGAATATAAATCTGCAAAACCAAAACTACTAGCTGCCCGTGTCGAAAATAAGGGCACCCAGAGTTTAGGTTAAAAAAATAAACTCTAGGTCAGTCATGGGACTGGTATGAGAACTAAAACAGTTGTAAATCTTTATTTTAAAGTTAGGTAAATCAAGGGACCACGCCGTATAACACGGAACGGGTTTCCTCCCAAGAATACCAGTGCATAAAACAACAGTGCAATGCTAAATAAAGAAAAATGAAGCTATTATAAGACCCAGGTCCCATCACACAATGCAACGCAAGCCGGAGGATAGGGTTTTTACCTTATAATAGCCAAGAATGCTTGATATGTTTAAAACAAATCATTTGATACTATTATAAGTGCATATTGTATAAAATATCTTCAAATCATAAGTATCAATCATATACGGCATAAACGCCCCATCCCACTATGTCGCCATACTAGGCTCTACAAATAAAACTGGAATACACGTATTGGAAATTGGATTTCCATCATGGTGGCTCCTGGTTCGAAAGATCGATCGCGTAATGCAATTCCCCACGGCTTACGTCCCAACAAGAGAAAACACCATCTGCACATCCACACTTTTGGGACCAGAGTATCACCGCGACTTACGTCCCAGCGAGAGAAAACACCGCTTACTCTATATATCCCTGAGCACTAAGCTCATCTCGGTCGACCGAATCCACGACACCACTAAGGTGCCCATCCACTAAAAAGCATACTGATCAAACCAATAGTTTACCACCATACCGGGGTGTGAGGCTCGCGAATCAACGCCATACACAAAGCCATGCTATATTAAAGCTGCGCTTTGATCATCATCCACCAAACTTTGCTTTTCAACAAAAGTCTGGATCACTACATCTCAGTATGCCATACTATCAGTCCATATCGTACCACTGATTTCTGCCAATATATAACCTCTGAGCTCGTATGTCTCAGAGAAGGGCGTTAAGCAAGAGAATAAATTCCCCGCCGCCAAACAGATATATATTTAGCAGAGATCAACAAATACAATATAAAGGAATACAATGTCAGACACACCATCCATTTACAAGTCCGTTCTAGGTCTGAACGAAACCGGAGGCACTTTCCTCGCATATCCGTCGAACTCCAAGTACGTCTGGACGACCACCAACTGATTCCCTCATCTTGGGTGTACAGCCCAATCAAGATCATCAGTAATCACCCAAACGATGTGAAGACTTCTGGATTTCGACCACCGTCATCATCTTCGACTTATCGTCGAATCGGTCATTTAGAATGGGTATGCACCCGGCCTTTTCGAACAACCCACGTATATAGTAAACAAATGTTACACAATCACAACATACGCCTCATTCCAATTCATCAATCACTAACCGTAAATTAGCAAGAGAACAATTCCCCAAATATTAACCCCGAAGGCCGAAACCAACATCAGATCAATACCCAGGAAACCATCCTTCTTAGCTAACCTACAGTTAGTTTCTAAATTTCACGTTCTTATGGAAAGGTTCCCATTAATTTTATCAAAGATAAATTCTTTAAAATTTATTCTTTAATCTTCCTTTGGATATCATTTCTAACCAAATTATGGTTTTCCAAACTAGTCGGGATTAGCGAACCACACCGAAGTAATTATTTATTTTATTTCCCAATCCCAACCTATTCATCCCATAAAGCAAAACTGGTAATACTCCATATCTAATACCACGGTGTTATCGGTAAAATTAATTACCATTCCACGTCCAAATCTAATTAAAGATTTAACTATCGCTTTGGAGCAAAACTGGTGATACTCCATTCTCGATCTTTTCAATCTAATTAAACATTCATTAAAACTCCACTTGGTTTTAATCTTTAACTAGGTTAAAGAATCAGTGTCATTTAAAACACGGTTCACTATAAACCGAAAATCACATTACATTTCAATCAGACCCTAACCATAAATTAGCAAGTGAGCTCCCAAAAATTCCCTAAGTATTAACCCCGAAGGCCGAAACCAACATCAGATCAATACCCCAGAAACCATTCAACTTAACTAATCTCCAGTTAGTTTCTGATTTCTTAACTCCTTTGGATCTAAGAACAGTATTATTGAAGATACCATTCACGACAACCCAAAATCACATTCTATTAATTATCGGGTTAAAGAACAAGTGTTATTTAAAACACTATTCACGATAAACACAAAAATCAATTCCAATTAAATATTATTTAATTGGTGCACTTCCTTAAAACTAAATAAAAAAGATTTAATCTTTTCCTCAACTGGGTTTAAAAACAGCTTTAATGAAGACGCCATTCACGACAAACCCAAAATCCCATTTGATATTAAATACAAGGCTCTAAATAGAAAATATATCGGCTTATATATAATATCAAATTCTACGACCAACAAATATCGTATTGGAAATAACGATATAAATATATCTTTCAAATTTCCCCATAACAATACCTGTATAATCACAAAATCCCACATCGAAATATTCCGAAGACGATTTCGATTCAAATCCATTTCCAATCTATATATGGGAAATCCTGGTTATTTTCAAAACCATTTCAAATCTACTTTATTTATTTTAAAAATAAATAAATTATTATTCTAGTTCAAAACTAGTTCATTTCGATAAAAATCTATTTTTATCCTTTCAAATATGGAGTTTTTCATCCCAATTCTTCACAAATCATTTCTTATGATTTTACACAAATTATTATTATTATTAATAATTTTATCAAGGCCTGTACAGTCGATTTCAATCAACGGCCATCGAACTGCACTTACAGCGATCTTTTCCAAATTTGATTTGGACATAATTCCAAATCCAACCGTTAGATTTCAAATTTCTAATATTTGTTAGAAAGCTCTTTTCGATACGAACCCAACGGTCCCGGTTTTAGGAGAATCCGACGATCGGATCTCCCGCAATGTCCGTTCGAAGTCAATGGTCGAAATTCATGAACTGCCGCGGCGCGACGCGTTCTATTCAGGCCATTATATATATATAATATATATATTTCGTCAATTTCCTTTTTAAAACGAATTTTATAAATCATTTCAAATTTGTTTCAAAAACAATTTCAACCTTTATTTCAAATTCAAATCAAAATTGAATTTACCCTTATAAATTCTTTTTACATTCACTTCTATTTGATTTCAATTCAAATCGATTTCAATTCGTTTTCAATTGAATTCAATTCAATTCAGATTTGTTTTCAATTCGATTCAATTCGAATTCGTTTTCTATTCAATTCAATTCGAATTTGTTTTCTATTCAATTCAATTCGAATTCGTTTTCTATTCAATTCAATTCGAATTCGTTTTCTATTCAATTCAATTCGAATTCGTTTTCTATTAAATTCAGTTCAAATTTGTTTTCTATTAAATTCAATTCAAATTCGTTTTCTATTCAAAATATCAGATTTTGAAATCACTTTTGATGCTCATTATAAATTGGATAAAATCGATATAAATATCGTTCACGTCAAAATGGCGTCATTCTAATCAACACGACTTCATATATTTCTATTTTCAAATATTCTATTTCAAATATTCTATTTCAAATATTTCTATCTCAAATATTTCTTTTTTTCAAATATTTCTATTTCGAATATTTCTATTTCCAATATTTAATGAGGTCCAATCAATTACCATATAATGTTAATTATATGGATTTTCTACAACACATGTATACAATAACAACGATGAATAATCAACCATCATCCAAAGTGCATTCTACACTATATAAGCATCGAATATAAATATTTAACGCTCATAACAGTCTGTCAATCGATCGATCGACATAGAACTAAACAATCGGGATTAGTGTGCGTCAAATATCATCCCAATACCCGTGTGGGGTTTCAACCAATCAAACACAGATTTTATTTGTGTAGTTGGGCGATGTGTAAAATTTATCGTCCCAATCAATATCAGTCAAATGTGTGTATATAAACAAATCGTCCGATTTGTTTATTTTTATTTCATTTCTTATACACGTTAATTTTTTTTTTAACTATAAAATATTTTATTTCATTTCACATCACATCACACAATCAACTAGACATCAAAATAAAACAAACAAGCATACAAGTCGTCCATGGTCTGTGGACGACGGGTGTCGGGTGCTACTAAACACCGTCTGTATCGTAGTATATATTTTTAACTAGAAAACAAAATTAAAAGGTGAGAAGTTCTCACCAAAAGCTAATCCCAACGCCTCGACTCTTCATTTGTATGAAATTTTCGCCGTGTTTTTTCTTTCATCACTTTCGTCATCCGTATTCACTACATGTATAAATATCGATTTTTTACTTCGTATTCAATATATAAAAATCGAATTTTTACTTCGCTATTCAATATATAAAAATCGAATTTTTGCTTCGCTATTCAAATATATAAAAATCGAATTTTTACTTCGCAATGCAATATATAAAAAATCAAATTTTTACTCTGCTATTCAATATATAAAAATCGAATTTTTACTCTGCTATTCAATATATAAAAATTGAATTTTTACTCTGCTATTCAATATATAAAAATCGAATTTTTACTCTGCTATTCAATATATAAAAATCAAATTTTTACTCTGCTGTTCATTATATAAAAATCGAATTTTTACTCTGCTATTCAATATATAAAAATCGAATTTTTACTCTGCTATTCAATATATAAAAATAGAATTTTTAATCTGCTATTCAATATATAAAAATCTCTTCTTTATATTTTCCAATCAAAGTATATTCATATTTTTAAACTAAGAAAAATCATTTTGTTGTATATTAAAAAAAAATCTATGCTTTTATAACTAGATAAAATCAGTTTTAACTTAACTAAATTCAGTTTTTAAAAATACAGTAAGAAAAAAACTCATCTTTACTGGTGAAAATCAATTCTTGCGTCGGAGGGGTCCACGTCGGAGGGGGTTTCATGCGAGCGCCGGTGTCGGTGGGTAGGAGATCTCCTGGCGGCTAGGGTTTGCGGATTGGGGTCCAGGGGTGATGGTTTTTGAATCGATGAAGGAGGAGAGAGAGGAGAGAGAGGGGGTGCCGGAGTTGGGGGTTTGTGGTGGAGGTGACCGCGACGGCGGGGGTGGCATCTCGGGGGAGTGCGACTTCGATTTGGGTCTTTTTTTTTTAGAACTGACAAGGTATCAGAGAATAAGGGGGGAGGGCCTATATATATTAATTAATTTTATTTTATTTTAATCCAAAAAGTAACTTTTATTTTTGAACTCGAAATCAAGCCCACCGCATGTCGTCCATAGCTAATTACTCCCATTCCGAACACAATGGGATATGTATCGTAAGCTGATTCGATCGTTTCGATCAGTTTTCGTCAAAATCAACATACAACTTTATATATTGAATTTGAGCGCGCATTTCAATTTACCGGGGTCACATACTGACTCGAAAATTTCCAAAAAAATATTTTCTAGCTTCGTATTGACGATACGGTCCTAACAAAACTAATTTCGTCGAATTCTGAGACCATTTGAAAAATAACCGTTTTCCAGTCGATTAAAACCAACTGAAACTGGTCAAACGCGTTTTCCTTTGCCACACTCACATATTGATTCGAAAAATTATGAAAATTGTAACCAAGCAACAACCTGACATCACGGATCCAACAAAAGTGGTTTCGTCGAAATCCGAGGTCGTTTGCAAAATGGCTATTTTTAAGGGCCTGAATTCCATAACGACTATTCAGAATTTTCAACTGGACATATCTTTTTATCCCCGCTATGAAAATTTGATTTTTCGGATTCGTTGGAAAGATATTATCAAATAGATCCTATTATTTTTTGTTTCACTAAAATCCGGTTTGGTTTGCACCTGGTATGCTCAATTGAAGTTTGAAATCGAATTATCGAACTACCGCGCCATTTTCAATTCCTTTTATAATTTAAAATAAATATTTATATTCTAACGACGATCTATATAAATATATTCGTTCGAATTCTATTCAAAATAAATTTCTCGTCGATATTATTTAAAATAATTCATTTTAAATAAAGAAATTCGCTAAAATTGCTAAAATAAAAATTTTAAACTGGCCCAGATTTCCGGGTTATTACACATGTGGAAAATGTGGGCACCCAGAGTTTAGGTAGAAACAATATACTGAGTTAGTCATGGGACTGGTGTGAGGACTAAAACAATTATTAAATCTTTACTTTAAAAGTTGGGAAATCATGGAACCACGCCGTATAACACAGAACGGGTTTACTCTGCTTAAATCTCAGTTTAAAGTAAATCAACGCAGTGCTTTTTGGAAAAAATGAAGCTATTATAAGACTCAGGTCCCATCACACACAGCAACGCAAGCCGGAGGATAGAGTTTTACCTTATAATAGCCAAACATGCTTGGTACGTTTTAAAACAAATCATTTTTATATTACTATAAGTGCATAGAATAAAAATCAAATTCAAATATAAATGTATCAATCATAGATGACATGAGCGTCCCATGCCACTATGCCGCTATATATGTTTACAACTAAAACCGAAAAGTCACGTATTGGAAATTGGATTACATTATGAGTCAAGGCGAGGGATGGCTCCTTTTGATTCGAGACACTCTAGCAAATGTCTCAGGGCTCGGACGTTGGCGAGCCCTAGATCCTACAGGGCCGTTCCACACTTACTTAAGTGGATTAGTTATTCCTGAACACATGTTTCCCGGTCCTATCAGACCAATCACTTGGCCAGTAGCGACCAATATCCGAGGCGCCTCGCAATCCATCATCCACATATGTAATAATGTCTGGGCTCCACACCATGACACCACTTATATCTAGAAAGAAATGCCGTGCCCTCCCTGCGTTCCTTATCCCGTTTTTGACTCATACCGGGGTGTGAGGCTCGCGAATTAACGCTATACACAAAGCTATGCTATTCAAAGCCGTGCTTTGATCATCAACCACAAGACTCTGCTTTTCAAATTATCCTTGGTTATTTGCATCTTTGCATGCCACATTGACAATTCACACCATACAACTGATGTCTATCAGTATATAACCTCTAAGCTCGAATGTCTCAGAAAAGGGCGTTAAGCAAGAGAATAAATTCTCCTCCACCAAACAGATATATATTTAATAGAAATCAATCAATACAGAATGAAATCCAATGTTAGACACTCATCCATTTGCATGTCCGTTCAAGGTCTGAACGAAACCGGAGGCACCTTATTCCTCTTCCCATATGTCCAATACAGGAGAGAGGTCCTCACATATCCGGTCGATCTCCAAGTACGTCTAGACGATCACCACTTATTACCTTGTCTTGGGTGTACGACCCAATCAAGACATCAGTAATCATCCAAACGATGTGAAGAACTCCAGTCTTCAACCACCGTCTTCATCGTTGACTGTTAGTCATCCTACCAGTTATTCAAAATGGGATAAACCTGGTCTTTCCAAATAACTCGTGTTTTTATAATCAATAATCAAGTGCTATAAAAATACATCATATGCCTCATTCCAATTCAGAATATTCATTTATTGAAATATTCACATTTTTAGGGAAAGGTTCCCATTACTTTTATCAAAGTTTAGTTTGTTTAAACTATTCTTTAATCTTCCTTTGTATATCAGTTTCAAAAGATATTATTATATCTTTTCACAATCTAAACCAAAACAAGGTTTATCAACTAGTAGGGATTAACGAGCCTTACTAAAGTAATCATTTATTTATTAATCCCATTCCTAACCTATTCATCCCATGGAGCAAAACTGGTAGTACTCCATGTCTAACATCCACAGTGTTATTGGTAAAATTAATTACAATTTCCCATTTCAAATCTAATTAAAGATTTAACTATCACATGAAGTAAAACTGGTGGTACTCCATTCTCGATCATTTCTTGAATTCCATAAATTTAATTACCATATTCTCATTTTAATCTAATTACAGATTCATTAAAACTCCAACTTGGTTTAAATATCAAAAATCGTTACTTTATGATTATTCAACTTTAAGAAATTTCTCTTGTCTTTAACCGGGTCAAAGAATTAATGTCGTTTAAAACACAATTCACGATAAAACCTAAAATCATCTACCATCAATTATGGAACCTTCACAGAAAACAGACCAATATATAATTGAAATAAATTTCTGTATTAGACTAATAATATAAATGGAATAACGGCAAAGCCTTTTGTTAAATATATAGTAACAGTCTTCCTTTACAAAAGCTCATCTTGATTATTACCAAATCGAGTTCCATTCAATTACAATTTAATGTATTAAATTTGAAAACTTATAAAATTTCCATTAAATCTTAATGAAAAGATTTATAAATTCCAAATCATATATTTACTGCTAATTTGGGTTAAAGAACAAATGTCATTTAAAACATCGTTCACAATAAACCCCAAAATCAACTTTCATTTCAATTCCAATTAAATAAATTAATTGGTAAAACTTCTCTGAGTATTAATTAAAAGATTTATTCTTCTCTCAACTGGTTTTAAGAATAGTGTTATTGAAGACAACATTCACAAAAAACCCAAAATCCAATTTGATATTAAATATAAGGCTCTGAATAGAAATTATGTCGACTAATATTCAATATCAAATTCTTAAATTAACGGATATCGTATTGGGAATAACGATATCTATATCTTCCAAATTTCTCAGCAATATCCATATTATCACGGAATCCAATATCGAAATATTCCGAGGATTATTTCCATTCAAATACATTCCAATTCATAATTTGGAAAATTTATGGTTATTTTAAACCCTTTTTCAAATCCAATTTATTTATTCGAAAACATTGGATTATTATTATAGTTAATAACTAGTTCATTTCGATAAAAATGTATTTTTATCATTCCAAAATTGGATTTTTTCATCCAAAATCTTTCCAAATCATTAATTATGATTTTACGTAATTTTTCCATATTTTTAATAATTTTATTAAGGCCCTTACAGTCGGTTTCCAATAACGGCCACCGAACTGCATCCATAGCGACCTTTTCTGAAATTGATTTGGATAAATTTTAAAATCTATCCGTTAGATTTCAAATCTCATGTATTCATTGGAAATCTCTTCCCAATATGAACCCAATGGTTCCGGTTTAAGGAGAATTCGACGATTGGATCTCCCGTTACATCAATTTGAAGTAAATGGTCGAAATTCGCAAACGGTCGTTGCGCGACGTGTTCTATTCAAGCCATATAAATATATATAATATATGTTTCATCGATTTCCATTTAAAACGTATTTTAAAAATCGTTTATAAATTCATTTTAAAAATAAACGATTCCAACATCCATTTCAATTTTAAATCAAAATTGAATATTCCATTACATGAGAATTTTATACAGTGCATATATATGTTAAAAATTAAACTTTTAACAGTCCAATAATTATTCCAATACAAGAAAATTTTATATATCTCATATATATGTTAAAAATAATAATTTAAACTAACCAATATTTATTTCAATACGCGACCATTTTATATATCTCATATATACTTTATACAACACACACACACACACACACACACACACACACACACACACATATATATATATATATATATATATATATAATACAATGCATATGTATATGTATATTTTATACAATGCATATATATTTTTTATACAACGTGAAACGACCCGAAATCCCCCTTACAGGAAATCGCGGATTGAGTTGAGAACAAGCCACATCAGAACGTATACAAAAGAACATTTCATTGTGTATTACAACAATTCCATCAGAATACAAGAATATACAGAGTATAAATGAATAATATACAACAGAAAAATATCAGAGATTACAGTACATTACATAGCAGTGGAAAATAATAAAAAATACAACTGAAGAAGATACACGAATACAAAGCTTTCCGGATATCGTTCCAGCTATAAACCAGGCTCCTGTGAATATAAATCTGTAAAACCCAAAACTACTAGCTGCCCGTGTCGAAAATAAGGGCACCCAGAGTTTAGGTTAAAACAATAAACTCCAGGTCAGTCATGGGACTGGTGTGAGAACTAAAACAGTTATTAATCTTTATTTTTAAAGTTTGTTAAATCAAGGGACCACGCCGTATAACACGGAACGGGTTTCCTCTCAAGAATACCAGTGCATATAACAAACAGCGCATTGCTTTTTGGAAAAATGAAGCTATTATAAGACCCAGGTCCTATCACACAATGCAACACAAGCCGGGGGATAGGGTTTTCCCTTATAATAGCCAAACATGCTTAGTACGTTTAAAACAAATCTTTTGATACTATAATAAGTGTATAGTGTATAAAACAACTTCAAATCATAAGTATCAATCATAGACGGCATGGGTACCATATATCATGTCGCCATACTAGTTCTACAATTAAAACCGCAAAATCACGTATTTGGAAATTGGATTTCCATCTATGAACCGAGGCCAGGGATCGTCCTCTACCGATTCGAGACTGTCTAGTCAGAGTCTCAGGAACAGCCGCAACTGCACCATGGATCGTCAGGGCCGATCCACATGGAGTGGATTATAGTGCCTGAACAATACGTCTCCCCGCCCTATGGGGCGTAAATGAGCCAACGAATGACTCCATCGGCTTCACATAGTCATCGATAAATCCGAGGCGCCTCGCAAACCAACAACCACATAAGTCAAACTCGTCAGGGCGTGTAAAACCACTGACGCCACTTCTAACTAGAAAGAGACGCATGTCCTCCCTGATGTCCTCTCCCGTTTCTGGTTCACAACCGGGGTGTGAGGCTCGCGAATCAACACTACACAAAGCTATGCCACACAGGCCGTGCTTTGATCATCAACCACAAGACTTTGCTTTTCAACAGAAGCCTTGATCATTTGCCACTTAGGCATGCCACACAGGCAATTCACTCCATGCGTTTGATATCAATCAATATATAACCCCTGAGCTCAACGTCTCAGAGAAGGGCGTTAAGTAAGAGAATAAGTTCTCCGCCGCCAAACAGATATATATTTAACAGAAATCAATCACACAGACTAAAATCCAATGTCAGACACACAGTCCACTTACAAGTTCGTTCTGGGTCTGAACGAAACCGGAGGCACCTAGTACCCCGCATATCAATCGATCTCCAAGTACGCCTGGACGACCACCAACTGATTCCCTCCTCTTGGGTGTACGGCCCAATCAAGATCATCAGTAATTGTCCAAACGACGTGAAGGCCTCCGGTTTTCAACCACCGTCTTCATCTTCGACTAATCGTCGAATCATTTATTCATAATGGGATAAACCCGGTCTTTCTGAACAACTCGCGTATATAATGAACAAGTGTTACACGAACACAACATACACCTCATTTCAATTCATCAGTCACTAACCGTAAATTAATCAAGGGAATAATTCCCCAAATATTAACCCCGAAGGCCGAAACCAACATCAGATCAATACCCAGGAAACCATTCTGCTTAGCTAACCTACAGTTAGTTTCTAAATTTCACATTCTTAGGGAGAGGTTCCCATTAATTTTATTAAAGATAAATTCCTTTAAATTTATTCTTTAATCTTCCTTTGAATATCAATTCAAACTAGTCGGGATTAGCGAACCATACCGAAGTGATCATTTATTTTAATTCCCAATCCCAACCTATTCATCCCAGGAAGTAGAACTGGTAATACTTCATATCTAACACCACGGTGTTATCGGTAAATTCAATTACCATTTCACGTTCAAATCTAATTAAAGATTTAACTATCGCTTGGAGCAAAACTGGTGATACCCCATTCTCGATCTTTTCAATCTAATAAAAGATTCATTAAAACTCCACTTAGTTTTAATCTTTAACTGGGTTAAAGAATCAGTGTCTTTTAAAACACGGTTCACGATAAACCCAAAATCACATTCCATTAATTATCGGGTTAAAGAACAAGTGTCATTTAAAATACTTTTCACGATAAACCCAAAAATCAATACCAATTCAATTCCAATCAAATATAACTTAATTGGTACACTTCATTAAATCTAAATAAAAATATTTAATCTTTTTTCTCAACTGGGCTTAAGAACAGTGTTAATGAAGACACCATTCACGACAAACCCAAATCACATTTGATATTAAATACAAGGCTCTGAATAGAAAATATATCGGCTTATATTCAATATCAAATTCTACGACCAACAAATATCGTATGGGAAATAACGATATAAATATATCTTTCAAATTTCCATAACAATATCTGTATAATCACGAAATCCAACATCGAAATATTCCAAAGACAATTTCGATTCAAATCCATTCCAATTCAATCATTGGAAATTCTGGTCACTTTTGAAACCAATTTCAAATTCCATTTATTTATTTAAAAATAAATAAATTATTATTCTAGTTCAAAACTAGTTCATTTCGATAAAAATCTATTTTTATCTTTTCAAATATGGAGTTTTTCATCCCAATTCTTCACAAATCACTTCTTATGATTTTACACAAATTATTACTATTTTTAATAATTTTATCAAGGCCCGTACAGTCGATTTCCATCAACGGCCATCGAACTGTTACAGCGACCTTTTCCAAATTTGATTTGGACATAATTCCAAATCCAACCATTAGATTTCTAATTTCTAATATTCGTTAGAAAGCTCTTTTCGATACGAACCCAACGATTCTGGTTTTAGGAGAATCCGACGGTCGGATCTCCCGCAATATCCATTTGAAGTGAATGGTCGAAATTCGCGAACTGCCGCGGCGCGGCGCGTTCTATTCAGGCCATTATATTATATATATAATATATATAACATATACTTCGTCGATTTCCTTTCAAAACGTATTTTAAAATCTGTTTTAAATTCGTTTTCGAAACGATTTCAACTTCATTTCAAATTCAAATCAAAATTGAATTTTTCAATATAATCTGTTTTAATTTCATTTCAAATCGATTTCAATTCAATTTCAATTTAATTCGAACTTCAATTCATTTCAATTTAATTCGAATTTCAAATCTATTCAATTTAATTCGAATTCATTTTCTATTCAATTCAATTTCAATTCGATTTGAATTCTATTCAATTCAATTTCTAATTCGATTTGAATTCTATTCAATTCAATTTTAATTCAATTTGAATTCTATTCAATTCAATTTCTAATTCGATTTGAATTCTATTCAATTCAATTTCTAAAATATTCGATTATTCAAATCACTTTTCAATATTCATTTAAAAATGAATAAAATCGATATAAATATCGTTCACGTCAAAATGGCGTCAATCTAATCAACACGGCTTCATATATTCTATTTTCAAATATTCTATTTCAAATATTTCTATTTCAAATATTTCTTTTCAAATATTTCTTTTCAAATATTTCTTTTCAAAACTGGAATGAGGCCCAATCAATTACCATATAATGTTGATTATATGGGTTTTCTACAACACATGTATATATCAACAATGACAAATAATCAACCATCATCCATAGTGCATTCTACACTGTATAAGCATCAAATATAAATATTTAACGCTTATAACAGTCTGTCAATCAATCGATCGACATACAACTAATTATTGGGATTAGTGTATGTCATATATCATCCCAATACCCGTGTGGGGTTTCAAACAATCAAACACAAATTTTATTTGTGCAGTTGGGCGATGTGTAAAATTTATAGTCCCAATCAATATCAGTCAAATATGTGTATATACACAAATCATCCGATTTGTTTATATTAATTTCATTTATGTACACGTTAAAAATTTATTTTCAACTATAAAATATTTTTAACTATCTAAATATTTTATTTCATTTCACATCACATCACACAATCAACTACACATCAAAATCAAACAAACAAGCATACAAGCCGTCCATGGTCTTTGGACGACGGGTGTCGGGTGCTACAAAACACCGTATGCATCCTAGTATATATTTTAACTAGAAAATTAAATTAAAAGTGAGAAGTTCTCACCAACTGCTAAACCAAACGCCACGTCTCTTCATATGTAGGAAATCTTCATCGTTTTTCCAACGCAGTCTGTTTCACGAAGTATATGTTAAAAATTATATTTTTTACAACGCTACTTCTTATATAAAGATTATATTTTTATAACGTCACGTTCTATATAAAGGTCAAATTTTTGTTTCTACTTCATGTATGTAAAAATCGAATTTTTTACTTCACTACATATATGAAAATTAAATTTTTAACCTTTCTATATTATAAAAATTATATTTTTAACCTTTCTATATTATAAAAAATGTATTTTTAACCTTTCAATATTATAGACTATTAAAAAAAACGACCTTTATCATCTTAAAAATCTAATTTTTATTCTACATTAAAAACCCAATTTTCATCTATGATAAAAATCAAATCTTTTATGTATTAGAAATCATCACTTCAATGTATAAAACTCTGACGTTCTCATCTCTAAAAATCCGACCTTTCCATGTACAAAAATGCGATCTTTTCATGAACAAAAACCCTATCTTTTTATTTCTATAAATCATATCTTTTCCTTAATAAAAATCTAATCTTTTTATAAATAAAAATCAAACCTTTTTATAAACAAAAATCCTATCTTTTCTATGATAAAAAATATAGTCTTCATCATAATCCCTCATTCATAAAAATCGTATATTTTCATTCGTATAAATCAAAGAATTAAATTTACCAAGAATAAATACTCACAATTTTTTTTTTTGGAAAGGGGCATTCATTGGTGAACGCGCCGAAGTCTGGTGGAGGTGTTGGCGGCCTCCAGTTGTGATGATCCCAAAACCCCGTGACACGGTGTTAAGGATAATCATTGGAATATAACACATTAATCATCATTAGCAGATCACAGATAATAGCGTAAACATAAAATAGAATAATTTACACACATATGACAGTGGTATCATATAGATATCACCACATCAGAGAGCATAGTGCAGGATACAACTTAGTGCATAATAATACATAATCAGTCACCATCGCTAGAGGCGGAATCATACATAAAGAGTATACAAAATAAATATCAGTCTACATCGCCAATGGCAGAATCATAATACATATACTATAATGGCGGAAAGAGTCAAAGTCAGCACGGTGTAGTCAAGCCTCGCCATGAGCCAAAAGTGCATCAAATACCTGTAACTAGGTTGCCCGTGATAAAATGAGGGCACCCGAGTTTGCAAGGTGAAACAAACTACGAGTCAGTCGTGGGACTGGTATGAGAAATCTACTTAACTTATTAACAACAATAATAAGGCAAATCAAAGGACCACGCCACTTTCGCGAAACGGGTTTACTCCAATGAGTGCTAGTGCATAAAATAAAGTAAATGATTAAATCGTCGCAATGCTTTTTATAAAATGAAGCCATTATAAGACTCAGGTCCCATCACACAATGCAACGCAAGCCGGAGGATAGAGTTTTACCTTATAATGGCCAAAAATGCTTCATACGTATAAAACAAAAGTGTTTGATATTATTACTAGTGCATATATGTTTTCGAAAGCAAATTCAATCATAAATATCAATCCTAGGCGGCATAGCTACCATCTACTTTGTCGCCATACTAGTAATACAATCACATTCGCATATTTCGTATTGGAAATTGGATTCCTTCATGAGTCGAGGCAAGGGGCAAGCTCCTCTCCGATTCGAAACACTCTACCAAATGTCTCAGGACCCCACTATGCTCCTTGGATCTTCAGGGCTGGTCCTCTCTTACTTTTGAGGATTGGCAATTCCTGAGCAGACGTTTCCTAGTCCTTACAGAACTATAATCGAGGTGCCTCGTATTCCAACAACCACACAGGTGAAAAGTATATATAATGTCAGGGCTGGTAGGTCACTGATACCACCTTAGCTAGAAAGAAACGTCGTGCTCTCCTTGCAGTCACTATCCCGTTTTTGACTCATACCGAGGTGCGAGGCTCGCGAATCCACGTTATACAAAAAGCTACGTAACACGGACCATGCTTTGATCATCAACCACAAGACTTTGCTTTGCAACAGAAGCCTTGATCATATGCCACTTAGGCGTTCCACACAGGCAATCCACTCCATGCGACTGATTTCTATCAATACATAACCTATGAGCTCGTACGTCTCAGAGAAGGGCGTTAAGCAAGAGAATAAATTCTCCGCCGCCAAACAGATATATATTTAACAGAGATCAATTAGCACAGAACAAAATCCAATGTCAGACACACAGTCCATTTACAAGTTTGTTCTGGGTTTGAACGAAACCGGAGGCACCAATTCCTCGCATATCCGTACAATCAACAATATGTCTGGACGGCTACTACTTCAGCTCCTTCAAGGTAGCTACTCCAATCACGAGCATCAGTAGCGCCCATCCATCCAATGTGAAGATCGTCGATGTTCAACCGTATACGACTCTTCGACTTCTCAACGTCGATCGATTATTTGAAATGAGAATGAACTCGGCCATTTCAAATAACCCACGTATATTTAGATTTTCAAATCAATTTATCACATGGTTAGACTATTCAACATTCACATTTCAGTTCTTTAGTTATAATTTTCATGTTAAATACATTCAACCATCGCATTTCAAGCAAACATAACAAAATTGTTTTATTTCCATTCTATATCGTCTATAGTATTTTATAACGATGTATCGCCATTTTTATTTATTTAAAACGATCATATTTAATTAAACGACGTTTCAGGTTGTGCCGATGCACTGGCGCTGTTTTTCACTAAATTTGTTTTATACATATCTGAAAATCTAACCGTTGGATCTTCACAAATTTTATATCATTAGAAAGATCATTTCAAAACGAATCGAATGGTTTCAGTTTCGGGAAAATCCGACGGTCGGATCTTCCACACTAGTTGTTTGAAGTTACGATTTCAAATTACGAACTGCAGCGTCGTTATTCGATTTAATTTAATTATATTTATATATATATATATAAATATAATCGTTTCTGGCGCTGTTTTTCTTTAGATTTGAATTAAACATTCCAGACAATCCAACCGTCGGATCTTTACAAAGTTGGTGCCGTTGAAAAGATATTTCCAAGGCGAACCCAACGGTTGCGGTTTCGGGAAAATCCAAAGGTCGGATTTCCCACACTAGTCGTTTGAAATCACGGTTTCAAAACATGAACTGCACGACCACGTTTCGTTTTAATTTTATTTATATTTATATATTTATATAAATATAGTTCATTCAAAAATTCCTATAACTTTTTCACTTCAAATATTTCACTAACGCCTTTAAATTTTGGAAAATTTCGCCATAACCTCCTTTGTACGGGAGGGGCTGGGAAAATTCCCAAATAGCCACACGGGCGTCTCATCTCAAAAAGAAAAAGAAAACGCCAAGCGGCTAGCCAACAGGCTCATAAAATCATCACCCAAACAAAACAGTAAACATGTATCTATTTGTTGGGCACAAAATTTTATTCCTCTTCTCTAGCCTCTTTGCTATAACCTGTTCAATAAATATGCATGTAGATATATGCAATTCTTATCACTTATCAATTTCCATTCAACTTCATATTTAATTCACTTTGGTTTAAAAACACCATTCGTTCTAATGTTGCATGCATAGTCAAAAATCATATCATTAGCTAAGTAATGAATATTTCAACTCATGCATATTTATTTGAACAAGTGGTCATTTTTAACACTTCACATTTCAAAGATGATAATTTTGGCGAATTAAAATATATTTCAATACATGACTATTTTATTTAGTTCCTATGCATGTTAAAAATAATATTTCTTTCATAAATATTTATTTCAACACTCGCATATCTTTAGCACATCACATATATGATAAAAATGATATTTTTATCATCTAAAATATTTGTTTAACAAATGAACGTTTTGAACACTTTATAATTTCAATAAAAATGTAATTTTTATTGTTCGATCTTTTTATTCAACACATGAACTTTTCCAATACACACACTTCTCAACACATGAGCACCTCCACACATGGATATTTTATATATGTTGTTCATATAAGAAAGATGAAATTTTTATTGTTGAAACTATTTATATATAAGGCGAATATTTTACATACTTCATATATATTATAAAAATGTGATTTTTATTGTTTAAACACTTCATTCATTCACACATGAATTTAATTTTCACACATCACTTCTCAACACATGAGCATTTCCACACATGGATATAGTTTCAACACATGACTTTAATTTCAACGCATGAAGATAATTTCAACATATGAAAATAATTCTAACATATGAATATTATTCAAAATTTCGGCAGCATAACGGCAGGGTAGTTAAAACCGACACCGTCCCTAGTACAGCTCCTCGCTCTACCTTAAAATCTCGCGGTTTTTGACAATGGGGATTCATGCATCTAATTCGCACGCAGGCGGCATGTTTTATTTTTATTTCCACAATTATTTCGAATTCAATTCAATCACCAATGGGTATTTTTCAACCACAACCAATCAATATCAACCACAAACAATTATTCAACCATTCGCATTTTTCATCCAATATTTCACACCAATACATAACAATAAATATTGTCCATGGTTTGTGGACGAGGGGAGTATATATATATATAATTATAATTTCTTTATTTCACTTGCATTTCAACACATATATCAATTATACTATGAATATATAATTCATACTTCGCTTATATAGCTTACACCACGCATGTATATGAAGTATACAACACGTGTATAATTTATATTTCGCTTATATAATTTATACACGACATTTTCCATTCAAATTCATTAAATTTAGATTTCTCACATTGGTTTTGGAGTGCTAAAAATCGTAGATGACTCAGAAAAATCCGCGGTCTCTTCTATGTGGTAGAGAGCCTCCTTGTAGTCCCGATGTTTCCTGTTTCATCGAATTTCGTCAACACACCATAAAGTTATGATTTTTTCAAGTTCAAACATCAAAAAGGACTCACCTTTCACGATGGTTCAAAACTAGGGTTGTAGTTTTCGCGAGAACCGAGGCACGATACTACGATCGGAAGGTACAGCGTGGAAGAGGGAGGAAAGGTGAGTCGATCGGTGGTGGTCGGAGGTGGTTCGGTGGTCTTTGGCGATCGGGGCGGCGCTGGGAAGTCGTCGGCTTTGGGTCGACGATTCAGGCAATAGGGGCGACGAGGGGGGTCAAGGCAGGGTCGGATTTGAAGAGGGGAGGGAGGCGCGTCGACGGAGGTAGGTGGAGGAGGCTGGAAATGGCCGAGGCGGCGGCGATTTGCTTGGGAAGGATCGAAAACGGGGCGCCGTTAGTCGAGAGAGAGAGCGAGGGTTTTCTGGAATTTTTTTATTTTTAAAATAATGAAAGAAAAATTTTCATTGGCCAAAGGTTTTATTAAATTTTTAAATAGTGTTTCTCCACACGGACACCAATTCAAACCCAATGACTGTCGTCCCTAGCTAAATACCCCCATCCCGGACACAATGGGACATGTTTCGTCGGCCAGTTCGATTGTTACAGTCGGTTATTTTTCAAATTAAAATATAAAACATTTAATTTTAACTTTGAACGTACATTTCAATTTGCCAGGGCCACAAACTGATTCGAAAAATCCCAGAAAAATAAATCTAGCTATGTTTTGACGCTACGGTCCCAACAAAACTAGTTTCATCGAATTTTGAGATCGTTTGAAAAATGGCCATTTTCTGGTCGATCCAATTTAACAGAAATTGACCAAACACATTTTCTTTTGCCATGCTCACATACTAGCTTCAAAAATTATGAAATTTGAAACCTAGCAATAGTTTGACATCCCGGACCCAACAAAAGTGGTTTCGTCGAATTCCGAAGTCGTTTGCAAAATATCTATTATCCAGGGCTATATATTCTATATAGCGACCTTTCAGATAATTCATTCGGCCATAACTTTTGATTCCCGCTATGAAACTTCGATTTTTCAGATTCGTTAGAAAGGTATTGATAAACAGAGTTAAATATTTTTGGTTTCACTAAAATCCGTTATATTTTCCACCCGGCAAAGTCAGTCAAAGTTTGAATTCAAATTTTCAAACTGACTCACTATTTCTAATTCACTATTTTATTGAAATATTCTATTTCATTTGTTCAAATTCCTTTAAAATAACCAATTTAAAAATTTTTAATTGGCCCGTATTTTCTGGGTTGTTACACCAGTCGACGGGGCGGAGCTTGGAGGGGCAGCGCGACGATGTCAGGAGGTGGGGCTCGCAAACTGGAATTCGCGACAAGGGGGGATTCGGTTTGAACGGAGAAGGGCTGGAGGAGGAGAGGAGAACGGGGAGGGAGAGGGTGGAGGCGCGGCAAGTGAGGGCGGTGGTGGCGATTGACGATGGGGTGGTGCGGCGTGCTACAACGTCGAATGATTTAGGGTTTTAATTTTAAAAAAGGGGGATGCGGTTTTTCTTGAATTAGGTTTCAGAGATGGGGGGGTATGAAGGTGATATATTATATATAATATTATTTTAATTTCCCTTTAAAGTTGACTTTCCATTCAAACACGAAATCAAACCCAACGACTGTTGTCCCTAACTAATTACCCCTATTCTGAACACAATGGGATATGTATCGTGAGCTGATTCGGCTATTACGATCTGATTCCGTTCAAATTAAAATATAAATCTATATATATTCAATTTAAACGCACATTTCAAATTACCGGGGCCACATATTAACTCTAAAAATTCCCAAAAAATATTTTCTAGCTTCTTATTGACGATAGGGTCCTAACAAAACTAGTTTCATCAAATTCCGAGACCGTTTGAAAAATGGTCATTTTCCAGTCGATTAAAATCAACTAAAACTGGTCAAACGCGTTTTCCTTTGCCACGCTCGCATATTGATTCGAAAAATTATGAAATTTGAAACCAAGCAATAATTTGACATCGCGGATCCAATAAAAGTGGTTTCGTCGGATCCGAGGTTGTTTGCAAAATGGCCATTTTTAAGGGGCCAGAATTCCATAGCGACTACTCAGAATTTTTAACTGGACATATCTTTTGATTCCCGCTATGAAATTTCGATTTCTCGGATTCGTTGGAAAGGTATTCTCAAATAGATTCTATTATTTTTGGTTTCACTAAAATTCGGTTTATTTTGAATCCTGTACATTCATTTGAACTTTGAAATCAAATTATCGAACTACCGCGCCATTTTCAATTCCTTATATATATAAATAATTATTTATATTCTAACGACGATCTATATAAAATATACGTTCGAATTCCATTCAAACTAAATTTTTCGTCGTTATTATTTAAAATAATCTATTTTAAATATTCAAAATTCACTAAAATTGCCAAAATAAAATTTTTAAATTGGCTCGGATTTCCGGGTTATTACACAACGCATATATTTATTTTATACAATGCATATATATTTTATACAACGTATATATATATATTATACAACGTATATATATTTTATACAACGCATCTATATTTTATTTACTTCATTTCACATCACAATCAAAAAACACAAATCACCAAACCATCCACATAATTTATTTACTCAACAACCAAATACCATTTATGTCGCCACAAGGGTTCATTCGTGGAGTATGAAATGTAAGTGTCGCTAATATCAATACATCGCTTTCAATTCAAATGATTTGTGTGAATTTTGGTGTTGAACTCCAAAAATAACTACATGGTAAAATATTAAGTGAGAAGGAGTTCCCACATTTGGTTTCACTCCGTCAGTCTTTATTTGGCGATGGTTTAATATTGTATGAGCTCAAATTTGCTTCTATTTCTAATTTTCCCCATTTCTATTTTGGTTAGTTCCATGTTGTAGAGTTTGTTATTGCGAATCCAACGTAACTGAAATCACTGAATTCCGCTCTCATATGAAAAAGTTATACAATTTTATAGATTAATTATATTAACGAATAATTAATTAATAATTAGCAAATTAATTACATTTCCTAATCGAAATTTAAGGCCACTATCTTCCCCTTTCTTCTGTAAAGCAACGGACCATTGAACCCATCCCTTAACTTTCTCTCTGCACCAACCCCAAAGCCCTGACTCCCATCAAGTTATGCCACGACGTAGCCCTTGACGCCAACTTCATTCGCCTGACCATGTGGCCAATTCGAACTCCATCTTGACCTCGAAGTTCTGATCGAATGCTGCGGGTATATGGCATAAAATCTCATGCTTTACGAAGTAAAACTTCATCACATCCGTTCAATTTAGAGATCTTAGGGTGATCTTCAATTTCTGTTTTGTACACTTCTTGAAATAATTCTTGGATTGTGAAAAGATTGAGAGAGAATGATGGAAGATTTCGGCCACTCGTTTAAAGTCGGCGATTGCTGTGTAGATGAGCAAGGGTTCCGAAATTCCAAGCTATTTATACCCTTTATTAAATAATATTTAATTCTATTATTTGGGAAAATTGAAGTTTAACATTCCAATCTCCAAATAAATCCCAACGACTATCGCCTTTAGCTAAATTCCCCGATTTCGGACACAATGGAATATGTTTCGTAAGCTAATTCAACTGTTTCGATCAGTTTTCGTCAAAATAAAAATATAAATTAATATAACGGTCAATAATGAATTTCAACGTACATTTTAGTTTACCGGGGCCACATATTGACTCCGAAAATTACGAATATTGAAACCTAGCTATGTTTTGATGATATGGTCCTAACAAAATTAATTTTGCCGAATTTGGAGACCTTTGAAAAATGGCCTTTTTACTGGTTTATTAAATTTAAACTAAAAATGAAAACACGTTTAAATTTACTGTGCTAACATATTAATTCCAAAAATTAAGAAATTATAAACCTGATAATAATTTAACATTCCAGATCCAACAAAAGCGGTTTCGTTGAAAACGGAGGTCGTTTGCAAAATGGTTATTTTTAAGGGCTATATATATTAATAAAATATATATAAATTCTACAGTGACTATTTTGAATTTTAAACTAAACATAACTTTTAATTTATAAAGAGCAATCTCAGTTTTTCACATTCATCAGAAAATTACAGTTCAAAATATTCCATTGTTTCTTGTTTCATCAAATTCCGACTTATAATGAATTCTTTTCATTCATTTGAAATTAAAAATCGAATTTCCAAACTACCGCGCCATTTCGAGTTCGTTTTAATTAAATTTTAAATTCAAACATTCTAGCTTCAATTTAAATAAATTTTAAATCGTTAATTCTCAAAATAAATTATTTTAAATATTAAAAACCCATTAATATAGCTAAAATTAAAATTTTAAATTGGTTCTGAAATTTGGGTTGTTACAATATATTTAAATGATAGAAAAAAGTACGAATAAAAGCTTTGGAAAAAGAAGTTAAGAACATACCCCTGAAAAGAAAAGGGTACGAAGCGCGAATCTTCTCTTTAGTCCCCCAAGTCGCATTTGCAGGGTATTCTCCCCATTGAACTTTCATCATCTTGACCTCTCGGTTGCGTAGCTTCTTAACCTATGATCCAAGAATACGGGTAGGGACTCGTCTAACTGTCACCTCCCATTCCCCCTCTACTTCCTCAAGCATACTCTTCTCAACTACTTGTGCGATACCATGCAAGCACTTCTGCAAATGAGAAACGTGGAAAACATCATGAATACCGGACAGTCTCTCTGGTAGCTTTACTCTATAGGCCATTTGGCCAATCCTTCCTATTATGGGAAATGGCCCAACAAATCTTGGTGCCAATTTACCTATAGATCCAAAACAAACCACATTCCTCAAATGTGATACCTTGATGAAAACCATGTCTCCTACTTCAAACTTAATATTGGTCCTTCTCTTATCTGCGTAGGCCTTCTGACTGTCCTAAGCTGTCTTCATGCGCCTTCGGATAAGATCAGTCTTTTCTGAAGTCTCTCTAGTCATCCCATGTCCAAGTAGAAGCTTTTCTGTAGAATCACACCAACAAGTCGGTAATCTACAGGGTCGTCCGTACAATGCCTCGAAGGGTGCCATACCAATACTAGCCTGATAACTGTTGTTGTAGGCGAACTCTACCAAAGGTAGATGCTCCTCCCAAGTCCCTCGGAAGTCTAGGATACACAGTCTTAAAAGATCCTCAAGAGCTCTATTCACCCTCTCCGTCTGTCCATTAGTCTGAGGGAGATAAGCGGTGCTCAAACAAAACTGTGTATCTAATGCCTCTTGAAAGCTTCTCCAAAACTCACTAGTGAAAAGGGGGTCACAATCACTCACGATACTGGAAGGTACATGGATTATCTCATGATGATATGCTGCTGCAAACCATGTTGTCGTCCACTTACTCTTAACAAGAATGAAATGTGCGCTCTTAGTAAGCATGTCAACTATAACCCAAATACTGGTGTTTCCTTTCCTCGATCTTGGCAAACCATCAATGAAATTCATAAAGACGCTCTCCCACTTCCACTGTGGGACTTCCAAAGGATGAAGTAAACCTCTGGCCTTCCTTTGCTCAGCCTTGACTTGCTGGCATATCAATCATCGAGAAACAAACTCCGCTACAATTTTCTTCATCCCGACCCAAAAGAAAACCCTCTTCATATCTCTATACATCTTATCACCGCCTAAATGGATAGTCATCCTAAAATGATGGGCTTCCTCAAGATTGTCTTCAACAAACTCCTAACCCGAGGAACACAAAGCCTTCCATCTCTTCGCA
Source organism: Allium sativum (assembly GCA_030737875.1). Lineage (NCBI taxonomy): Eukaryota > Viridiplantae > Streptophyta > Magnoliopsida > Asparagales > Amaryllidaceae > Allium > Allium sativum. Next base: position 180,416,584 of record CM060913.1, on the reverse strand, counting down.
ACCATCCCCTAAATATCAACTTAGGCGACTGGAAGTCTTCCCCCTACTGAGCCTATCAAAGATATCTGCTATTTGTGGGTACTCTCACTACGAGGTTCCTATATGATCCAACAGAGTCGGTCACACCTATAATGATGCCAATAAACCAGGTGTGAACTGGGTGGAGGGTCTAAAATCAAAAGTCGATATAAACTCCAAGCTCTTCCTCTCTACAAACAGAGGATTCAAGGTCATCCTCTGCCTACTCAATGCATCCGCCACCACATTACGCTTATCGGGGTATAAGCTATCTCAAAGTTATAGGACGCTAGGAAATCCATCCATCTTTTTTGGCTCAAATTGAGATCCTTCTGCGAGAACAAGTACTTAAGAGATTTATGATCGGTGTACAACTTGAATTTCTCTCCAAGTAGATAATGGCGCCATGTCTTAAGCGCGAATACTATGGTAGCTAACTCTAAGTCATGGGTAGGGTAGTTCTTCTCATGAAGTCCTAACTGTCTACCTCCATAACATAATACCCATCCCTTTTGCATCAGAACCGCACAAAGCCCTGTACCACATGCCATCAGTGTATACTGTGAACACCTTGTTCCCATCAGGCAAAGTCAAGACTGGAGCTGTTAGCAGAGCTCTCTTCAATTGCTGAAAATATCCTTATAGTCTATACCCCAAGAAAATGTTAGATTCTTCTTCGTCAGTCTGGTGAGTGGCGGTGATATCTTTGCGAAGTCCTTAATGAACTTCCTATAATTGCCCGCTAAACCAAGAAGAATCTTCACCTCCGTTGCATTCTTTGGAATCTGCCAATCTTGAACCGCAACTACTTTCGTGGGATCTACTGCTATGCCATCCTTAGAGACCATATGCCCTAGAAATCTTACTTCTTTTCCCCAAAAAATGACATTTGGAGAACTTCGCCTTAAGCTGGTGCGCACAGAGAGTTTTCAAAACCTCCCTTAAATGTCGGGCATGCTCTTCCTCGCTCTTCGAGAAAATCAAGATGTCATCAACAAAGACCACAACAAACTTATTTAGGAACTCCCGAAACACCCTACTCATCAGATCCACAAAATAGGCGGGTGCATTCCTCAACCCAAAAGGCATGATAAGCCACTCGAAGAAACCATCTGAAATTCTAAAAGTGGTCTTGTCTATACTGTCCTCGGCCACCCTCAACTGATCAAACCCCATGGCCAGGTCAAACTAGGATAAAACAGATGTGCCAACAAGCTGGTAAAGTGAAAATAAGGCTCCCGTCCCTAAAACTTATTGAAATACATGCCATATCCCTCTAATGTTAGCTTTTCAATCCCGCCCCCTATTTTTGCCTGCCGCATGAAACTTCCGCCTGCCACTTCAATAAGTTCTACCTTCTACGTATTTCAGCAAAAAGAAAATGCGCTTCCAACTAAAAAAATAAAAATCTAAAATCTGGAAATAATCCCAGAAGTCCATGCAAAGAAAAAAAAATAGTTGCATATATGTATGCAAGTATTGCAAATAGTTTCATACATATATGCAACTATTTGAATACACATGCACATATTTACGCACGCCTCTTGAATAACTTCAGGCATATATGGAGTTTTTCTATATAACTGCATTAATGTGTGCATATATGTCAAAAACTATGCAAAATTGAACAAATTGCACGTATGTATGTAGTTGTTAAATAAATGCATGAAAAGTTGTATGTATTTACAATATGTGCATACATGTACGCGTTTATACTGCAGTTTGGACGCATAATTGAAATAGATGCATACATGTATGCAACTAATTAAATTATATGCATATTTTGATGCATTTTACTGCATTTCGTTGTTTTTGTGTAAATTTTGATTTTACGTTTTTTTTGATGTTTTTTGATCTGAATTTTTCATGATTAATTGTTTTATTTAATTATGAATTTACATGATTTTTTTATATTATATTTTTATTTTTTTGTTGATTTTTGAAAAATAGGGACAAAATTTACAATAAGTTTATGACCAGATGTAAGCCTAATTTAAAAAGTTAATAGGGACCTATAAAAAATGCACCCTACATAGATCATCTATCCATGGAAATGGGTGCCTATTTTCTCAGTGAGTTTATTCAACTCCTTGTAATCCACGTATAAGCGGAGTGAACCATCCGCCTTAGTGGCGAATACTGCCGGAGCACCTCATTCAGATATGCTTCACCTAATAAATCCTTTCTCAAGTAGCTCCCCTACTTGCTTGCTGAGCTCCCTCCTTTCTCTCAGAGCCATATGGGACACAGGTAATGCAACTGGTTTTGCATTGTACACCAAGTATATACGGAAATCAATCTCTCGCCTCGCGATAAGCCCTGAACCTCTTCAAAAGCATCAGGATACTCACAGACTACTGGTACAGATCGTAAATCATTGATAGATGCATCAAGCTACTCCAGTAAACTAAGCATGACAGACCCTTTAGGGTCACAAGAAATCTCGAGGGTCCTCCCATGGCAAGTCAAAAGTCTAACGACCCTCTCTCACAATCGAAAATGACACCATAAATGGCTAGCCAATCCATCCCTAGAATCAAACCAAGCACATATGTGTCGCATTCAAACTCGACGCCCAACACAGATATTCTCAAACCCCGACAAAATATTGACAAATGAGTCATACCCTCAACGGGGTTTGAGGCAACAACGGGATCCAAAACCATACAAGTACTAAGGTGCAGAGACTCAACCACAGAATCAGATATAAAAGAATGCGAAGCGCTAGAATCAAAAAGAGTTCTAATAGGATGATTGGAAAGAGAAATCAAACCTTCAACAGAAACTTTCCTACCTCTATCTGGTACACCGGCCACGGGAGCATGCGCCTGCTCTCCAGAAGATCCTTCCCTTTGGCCTTGTCCTTGCTTCTTCAGGCACCCTTGAGAATAGTGTCCGACCTCTCCATAATGGGAACAAGCATTCTTCTTTCTTTTGCAGTCTTTGACCAAATGACCCTCGCATCCGCAATTATGACATTTCCTCCTATCTCGAGCTTTTTCATTCTTTCTTCCCTTCTTTTGCTGCTATTGTTGTTCCTTCTTGGGCCACACTTTCTTGTTTTGTGTTTCATCAGTCTTAGCCTCTTTCTTTCCACCTTTATCTTCTTCGTGCATCAATGCCATATCAACGAGTTTCTCAAAAATTGCTCCAACCGGAATATGAGACATTGCCAACCCATGAAGGGGTTCATTCAATCCTCTAGCAAACCTTAATGCTTTCTTGTTCAGGGTATTCACTAACTCCAAACCAAAACTCGCCAATTGATCGAATTTATTAACATATTCCTTAGCAGATATGGCCCCTTGCTCAAGTGCCAAAAACCTTTCCATTTGCATACTTTGCTCATCTTGAGAAGGAAACTTCATTTCGAATCTCTATCAAAAGTCAACCCAAATCTCAACTTGACGCTCTGCTTGCGTCACTTCCCACCAGAATGAAGCCTCATCTTTTAGCTGCCAAACGACCAATTGAATCTTTTTATGGTCGTTAACCTCGAAAATCCCAAATAAATCCTCTGTCTCTTTGAGTCAATTCCTTGCTTCTACAAAAGTCTCAGTTCCTCGGAATGGCTTCCCTTCCATAGCACAGAAGTCCTTACATATCTTGGAGAAATTATCTGCTGGCGGATGGGGAGGAGGTGGACAACGACTGTAACTGTCTGCTTGGCCTCCGACAAGCGCCGTAGCCTTAAGATACCTATGGAACCAAGCCGGTATCGTAACACCCTGGGGAAGAATCGGTTCCCCGGACATGCTGAAAAGAAAAGAAAAAGGAATTCAAACAGAGAATCGAAAGATATTCCATATGGCTTTGGGGAATATGTTTGTCAAAATAGAGTTTTTTTTGAAAATGCTTTCTTTTAAAACCTTTTTGAAAATAATTCTCAAAATCTTTTATTTGATCTAGCAACCTTCAGCTCTGATACCAAATGTGACACACCATGTCCGTTAATGTCACTCTTTATTAGAATGCATTAAGTTTTATGAAGCGTTACAGGTAAACAGAAACAGAAACATTACAAGACAAATATAAAATAACAGAAGAATTTGAAACTTTATTAAACAGAAAACATTGTGGTCTAAAGCATAGTTACATCATAAGTCTGGAATACAGAAAACCCATTACATCAACTTAAAACTTCTGTCTTGTACTAAAATCATCAGAGTATAGTAATTAAAGAAGCATAGTTCCCCATAAATATTGCCATACCAGAGAAGATAGGAAATCAAAGCGGTACGTCTAAACAGCTCCAAGCAGAATGAAAGAGAGAATCCAAATCAAGCCTGAGTATTCCTACCCAGAGAACCTGGAGGGGGGATGAAACGGAAGAGAGAGAAGAGGAAACAAAATGGGCCAGACATAAAGTCTACCGAGTCCAGTTACTTTTAGCATATAAATAAGTAAAAGCATCATGTCAGGCATATAAACTGGATGAGAGAGATAACAGTATCATAAGACAGGTATAACAGATCGAGCAGGATAATCAGAATAAACCTGACGGAATATATTGCACTTCTCAAGTACTTTTCTCTACACCAATACTAGCATAACGAGAACAGGATGATCCCAACTATAACAAGATGGTAGACTTAGGTGTACTTTTAGTAACAGGTTTTACCCCAACAAGAATAACAGGTAGCCCAACAGGAATGACAAGTGTTACCCCCAACAATAATAATAGGCACCCAACAAGCAAGACTAGATGTACACTAATTACTACCATCAATTGATCGGCTCCCTACCCCTTAGATGCCCTATGTTGGCCCCACGATAGGATGTATCACCTCCTAAAGTGGCAACCCCATTATTTTCCAAATGCACAACCATATCTACTGATGCCACAACGTCTTATCTTCCCTAGCAAGCGGACCCATGTACGCACATGAATCCGATCGAACGCGACGTTAGCACCCTCACTCAAGTGACCTCTTATAATCAGCTAATTAAGCATGTCCCGACCTAGTTCGGAGTACTCGTTCGATACCAAGATGGGTTACTGACTAAACGGATCCCACACAATAGATGATACAAGCTTCCCTACTAGGCTTGCATCACCACTACTAGGATTTTAACAGGTTATGCTTAATAGTTTAACAAGGTTGCATAACCCCCATATGTAAAACAGGTTAAGTTTGTCGTGTGTGTGTGTGTGTGTGTGTGTGTGTGTATATATATATATATATATATATATATATATATATATATATAACCCACGCATATAGATTTAAAAAAATTAACTTAACCCCCAATAATCCAAGCAAGTTTACTTAACCCTTAATCAATTTAACAGGTTCATGTAACCCTTCACATATTTAAATAGGTTAAGCATTACAAGTTAACAAGCTATTCATTTATGGTTGTTAATGGAATAGACCTCTCACATTAAGTCTAATACTTATAGATGCTGGATATGTCGGGCGGTTCCTGGCAGACTTCTTCCACCAGTCGGACTTAACCTCGTGTCTTAGCACCGTTACGTGTACATTTTATGCACTAAACTCCTCACATTAGATTAACCACTTGTGGACGTTGGATTTGCTGGGCGGTTCTAGGCTGACTTCTACCATAAGTGTAATCTAACGTCGTGTCTAAGTGCGGTTACTGTTTCTAATTACTGTAAATCTAAGCATGTTCAAGTTTATCCAAGATTATGTCCCAAATCCTAGTTTGATTCACAATACAAGTTATGCCAAAATTAAAGTTTTAGATCAAGGTATAAATTATGCCCAAATCCCAATCATGTTTTAATATAAGTTATCCCCCAAATTTACATTATCCACCGTTCCCAATTTCATACGTTCACATATTTCAGCAGCAGGCCTAGGCTCAAAGGTAGCCTGGCTATAAAAATAAAAAGGGAAGGAGGGAGAGAAGAGAACAAGAATAAGCATAATAAAAAAACAGGCTTAATATGTCAGAAATAGGCATACTAACCGAATAGGCATATAGTGACAGAAATAGGCACAATGGCAGAATGGGCATATGATTACAAAATTAGGCATGATAACATAACAGACATATCAGGAATATGCATATAAGAACTAATCAGCAAATTAGGTAAACAAGAATTAGCAGATCTGATTAGTTATGATTCAAGTTATTAACTGGCACTGATTTAGATCCAACTTATGAACATGTCAGGATTACTTTTTACATGTTTGCATCTAAAGATAACATTGACTTACTGTGACTGGATCTAAAGAACAGAGAAGTGATTGTTGATGTTGTAGCAGAGATTCTTTAATTAGTGTAACTTGTTTGTGAAGAAGAATAAGCTATTTTAATCTGAGTTGGGGTAGCACCTCGTTGGTACATTGTTTTTTGGTGAATAAAACAATAGAAATGAGGTCCTGTTTATAGCCTAAAGTCAACGAACCTGGTCAAGAAACGAGTCCACGTACACAGAAAAGGATCTGCCCAGATCTGGCTGGGGTCGACATAGGGGTCGACTCCCCTGTGTAGGGGTAGACCCACGGGTTGACACCCATAAGGGACCGGGTCAACCCCTAATGGGCCGACCTCCTCCCTTTTCCGCTTTGTGATTTCGAATTCTGGATTTGTTTTATTTATATTTAAATGGTGTAACAACCCTGAATTTTGGGGTAAATTTAAAAATTTATTTTAAGTGATTTTAATGAGTTTTCGATATTTAAAATAATTTATTTAAAATAAAAATGATTGCAAATTGATTTAAATCGAAGTTTGAATGAATAGTTTAAATTTAATTAAAAAAAGGTAGAAATAGCGCGGTAGTTTGAAAAGTCAAACTTAAACTTTGACTGATCGTACAGGACGTAAAATTTAACGGATTTTAGTGAAACAAAAAATATTAGAATCTATTTAAAAATATCTTTCCAACGAATTCGAAAAATTGAAATTTCATAGCGGAAATCAAAAGTTATGGCCAATTCAATTTTTAGAAAGGTCGCTGTAGTATTTATATATATTATACATGGCCCGAAAGGCTACTTTTCACATACGAAGGAATTTCGACTTGAAACCACTTCCATTGAGTTCGGAATGACATTTTTGCATTGAAAACAGTAAACACTTATATATTTCGAGTTTCGGAAATTATTTGCTTAAAAAAAGTATTTTTTATATTAAATATATAGCCCTTGAAAATAGTTATTTTTCAAAAAGTGTCCGTTTTCGACGAAACCACTTTTGTTGGAACCGGAATATCAAATTATTGCTAGGTTTCAATTTTTAGAATTTTTCGACTTAATTTGTGAGCGTGGTAAAAGAGAATGTGTTTTGACTGTTTCTGTTAAATTTTAATCGACTGAAAAATAGCCATTTTTCAAAAAGTCTCAGAATTCGACGAAATAAATTTTGTTAGGACCGTATTGACATAAGAAAGCCAAAAATAAATTTTCTGGATTTTTCGGAGTTAGTGTGTAGTCCCGGTAAAATTATTTGTACGGAAAAATTAGAAATAAAGGACTCAAATTTTAAAACTGAAAAACGGAGGCCAAGATGACAGTTTGGGCTAACGGGACAGGTCCAGATGAGTCCGGAATGGGGGCTAAATGGTAGGAACGACAGTCGTTGGGCCTGAATCGGAGTTCGGACCAAAACGGGCTTAAACGGGCTAATTTAATAATAATTAAATAACCCTAATATAATAATATAAAATGGCCATAGGGTTTCTTCCTCTCCCATCGTTATTTCAGCCGCACAAACAACCCATCATGGCTGAAATTTGATGCCCCAAATTCTCCCAATCCACAAAGAATTAGATCATGTCGTAGTACAACGTTTTGAAGCTCTTCTCTTCCTCTTTCTTCTTCGACAAGTCTCACATCAAACCGTGCCCCGAATCTCCGCCACCACCTCCCCAAACCCGCGCTGAACGGACCCCCGCCACCCTCACCACATTGAGCCGCACCTTCCCATCTTCCCGGTGAAGATAGCCCTCTCATAGCTCTCCAATCTCCCGCAAACCGTTCGTAAAACCGTCGACTACAGCTCCCGAAATCCGAATTTGAAGTTTTGAACAAAATGAGGTAAATTATTTCAGATTTTGCGACGCTTTTAGGTGTTACTGCGGTAGTTGTTAAAAGCCAGAATTCTAATTTTTACATAAATTTCAAATTGAAATCTTTCAGATCCGTAACTGCCGTGACTTTGAACACTAGATCTGATTGAATCCGAACCTTCCTTTCAAATCCGAGCTAGGTGAGAATTTATTTTTAATTTAATTTAATTTAATTTATTTAATTATTAATTCTTAGTTATTAAAAATATTTATTGATCGATCTGCTATGTCGTGATATATTAAATATGGATCAGAATTGTTTATACCGTATGATGTTAGATCTGCAAATTTAAATATTAGATCTGAATTTATTGATTAATTAGAATTAATTATTTGTTAATTTCATTGAATCATGCCTCGTTGATTTGTCATATGCCAATATAAACATCACCCTGTATATTACCTTGATGTGAATTGTTAGATTTAGTCACGTTGGTTTATTTGAATGTTGTTGTTGTTTGGATGTGACATGAAATACGATGTGGTAAATGGTAAAGGCTTAATCTTTACTTTGTAAATAGAAAGTCTAACTTTTATATATTGAATTTTTGATTGAAATTATTAAAGGCTGAATTTTTAATTGAAATATTAAAGATGTAAATTTTCATGAAAATATTAAAAGTTGAAAATTTTCATGTAAATATTAATTGATGAATTATTACATTGTAATTAAAGGATGGAAAATTTAACATTGTAATTTAAGAATAAAATTTACATTGTAATTTAAGAATAAAATTTACATTGTAATTACAGAATAAAATTTACATTGTAATTTAAGAATAAATTTTACATTGTAAATGAAAGATGAAATTTTTATATTAAAAATTAAAAGATATGTTTCATTGTAAATAATAAAAGATATGATTTTTCATTGTCTATGAAAAGAATGAATTTTTACAATGAATTATTAAAGAATGAATGTTTCAATGAATGAATAGATTTTTCATTAAATTATTAAGTAGGATTTACTTTGAATATAAAAGTAGGACTTATAATGTAAATATAAAGTAAAGGTCTCATAAAATTAAGATTGTCATTTTTTATATGGTTATTTTAATGTACAATTGAACGATGAATAAAGATGACATTTTTATATGATTATTTTAATGTAAAGATGAACAATGAAATAAAGTTTACATTTTTATTAATGTAAATATATAGGAATTTCACCATTTGTAAAGTGAATGATATTGTATGCTGAAAATTACATTTTTCTTTGTAATTAACAGGTGAATTTCATCGTATGATAAAATTTACATTTCTAAATGTAAATTATATAGGAATATACACCGTATTGTAAAAATTACATTTTTCTCTGTAATTAACATGTAAATTCCACTGTATGTCAAAATTTACATTTTTATATGTAAATTATAAAGTGAATTTATACCGTATGTCAAAAATTACATTTTTCTTTGTAATTAAAAGGTGAATTTCATCGTATGTCAAAATTTACATTTTTGTATGTAAATTATAAAGTGAATTAACGTTGTATGTTAAAAATTACATTTTTCTTTGTAATTAACAAGTGAATTTCACCGTATGTCAAAATTTACATTTATATATGTAAATCATAAAGTGAATTAATGCCGTATGTTAAAAATTACATTTTTCTTTGTAATTAACATGAAAATTTCATCATATGTTAAAATCTACATTTTTATATGTACATTATATAGGGAATTACACCATAGGATAAAATTTACATTTTTATATGTAATTTAAACATGAATTTACATAGTGTGTTAAATATTACATCTTTAAATGTAATGTCTATAGGAAAGTATACGGTATGACAAAATTACATTTTTCTATGCAATTAAAGGATGCAATTTCATTGTATGATAGAATTTGCATTTTTCTTATATATATATATATGTAACATAAAATGAGAATGAGCGTTAGAAATAAAATTTATTTATTTTATATGTAATTTAGATGTAGAAAAGTGACATTGTAATTAAAAATTATATTTTTACAATGAAAATTAGATGTAGTGTTTGCATTGTAATTAAAAATTATATTTTTACAATGTAAATTAGAAGTAATGTTTGCATTGTAATTAAAAAATCATATTTTTACAATGTAAATTAGAAGTAATGTTTGCATTGTTATTAAAAATCATATTTTTACAATGTGAATTAGATGTAGTGTTTGCATTGTAATTAAAAATTATATTTTTACAATGTAAATTAGATGTAGTGTTTGCATAATTGCATTGTAATTAAAAATCATATTTTTACAATGTAAATTAGAGGTAGTGTTTGCATTGTAATTAAAATCATATTTTTACAATGTGAATTAGATGTAGTGTTTGCATTGTAATTAAAAATTATATTTTTACAATGTAAATTAGAAGTAATGTCTGCATTGTAATTAAAAATCATATTTTTACAATGTAAGTTAGATGTAGTGTTTGCATTGTAATTAAAAATTATATTTTTACAATGTAAATTAGAAGTAGTGTTTGCATTGTAATTAAAAATTATATTTTTACAATGTGAATTAGATGTAGTGTTTCCATTGTAATTAAAAATTATATTTTACAATGTGAATTAGATGTAGTGTTTGCATTGTAATTAAAAATTATATTTTTACAATGTGAATTAGATGTAGTGTTTGCATTGTATTTAAAAATTATATTTTTACAATGTGAATTAGATGTAGTGTTTGCATTGTAATTACAAATCATGTTTTCACAATGTGAATTAAGAGTAGAGTTTGCATTGTCATTAGAAATTATATTTTTATATGTAATTTAAGGATTTTGAGTGTATCAAAATTTACATTTTCCATGTAAGTAAAAGAATGTATTTAGGATGCGGTAATATTATCTTCATTTTCAATGGATTAAAGTTTAGTAAGTAACGGTAATTGTGTAGAGCGTTGTTTTAATCAAACGACGTTATTACGATTCAATGATTATATATTTTATATATATATATATATAATTAAAATTAAACGAATACGGCATGGTAGTTCACGTTTTAAAATCATACTTTTAAACGACTATACAAGAAGATCCGACCGTCGGATTTTCTTGAAATTGAAACCGATAGAACCGTCTTGGAAAAATCTTTCCAACGATATATACTACGTTAAGACCCAACGGTTAGATTCTGAGAAATGTAAAAATCAAAATTGGTTGAATACAGCGCCATAGTCGCCCATGGACTTAAGGCATCGTTATATAAGAAAATTAATTATTTTAAATAATTAAAATGGGAATGAATCGTTAATAAAAATAATTATTAATGTGTAAGAAGGATTTTCAATATATATATATATATATATATATATATATATATACGAGGATTATTTGGAAAGTCTGAGTTTATCTCATTCCAAATAATTAAACGACGTTTAAAAATCCAAGATTGAAAGACGACGATTGAAGACCGTCAAATCTCCACATCGAATGGACGATGATGACTGTTGCCTTAGAATGGCTCGCTACCATGATAAGGTAATAGTAGGAGTTGCCGGGACGTAGTGTTGATTTGTACGGATTTGGCTTTCGCTTAGACCCAGAGCATAAGCTTATAAATGGATCGTGTGTCTGACATCGTACTCTATTATATATCATGTTATTGATCTTCTGTCGAATGTATGGATGTTTGGTGGCAGAGAATTTATTCTCTTGCTTAACACCCGTTCATAAATTTCGGCAAAGGATTGGTAGTGTGATATGGAGTGATGATGTGGCATGCTAAGATGCATATGATCAAGGCTTTGTTGAAAAGCATGCCTTGTGGGACGACCATAGCATAGCCTGTTTAGGCATAGCTTTGTGTATAGCGTGACTTCGCAAGTGTAACGACACGGATTTCGCCCGGACCTAATCGATCGCTAAATCGACCAAGACCGTTCGATTCCCGCATACGCTTACTCTGGGTATACAACACATGAGAACAAATAACAGAAGACTTCTATAAACATCATAATAATGTTACATCAGAGTACAGAATATCAGAGTATATCGAAATATAATACACAGCGGAAGATAAATTTACATAAATGTAAAACAGTGCACAACGGAAATATAAACTACACAGCGAAAGACTGTAAATGCCTGGACACAGCTTAAAGCTTCAATCCAGAATCCTGCTCAATACATCTGCAAAATAAAACTACTCGGCTGCCCGTGTGGAAAATAGGGGCACCCGAGTTTGCAAGGGAAAAGCAAACTACAGGTCAGTCATGGGACTGGTGTGAGAAACTCTAACAGTTATAATTAACTTATTTGATAATATGGTATATCACGGGACCACGCCGCTAACGCGGAACGGGTTTACCCCCATGAATACCAGTGTATAAACAACAATCAATATAGATATATGGATCTACTATGCATCAATCAACAAGCAATATCCCAATCTACCCACTTAGATTAATCACTACACTTAGATTTTCTAAATCCAATTCAATTTACAGAAATTATTCCTTAGGATTTTATTCCCGATTTCTTTTTTCAAATCATTTGAAATACATATCTAACTTTCTATATCAAAGTAGATTTCACTTCGGGATCTCAAATCAAATCGTTTGGAAATGTGAATTCCAAAACATAACAATTCATACAAACAAGTATGCAACCAAATATCGTGTTCCCCATCGACAAGGCAAAGGGTACGCACCTCGCAAATCGATATATGAATGTACACCTACCCCACATAGGAGTAGGCTACACCGACGATGCACCTCCCACACATGGAGAGCATACACCGCCCTCTCACCCATACTTTTAGTCTCAGGGTTACCCGAATCTTTAGCCACATACTAAATCATTTCATATCCCGAAGTAGGGAAAATTATTTCACAACATAATAATCACAAGTACTTTCAAAATATAGTACTTCACATCAGTAATTCACACATATGATCAGTCACTATTAATCACATAACCTTTGAGCTCGTACATCTCAAAGAAGGGTGTTAAGCAAGAGAATAAATTCTCCGCCACCAAACAGATACATCATCAATAGAAACTAATCGAATATGCGATGAACCACAATGTAACATATAATACATTTCTAAATCACTTTAGAAATCATCGGGTTTTGGGCCTTGAAATCCTTTCTGTTTTATAAAAACATTTTTATAAAACATTCCCCGTCCAAAATCGGGAATACATTTGTTTTCACTTAAGAAAAATATCATTTCACAATCATTCATTAAATTTGAAATGAATTTAACATCGCTAAACACCTTATCGTCAAATCGTGAAGTGTTTCACAAGGCGTTAGCACACAGATATTTTCAACCCAACCCAATGCTAAATGTAAAAGCATATTTTTGCTCATAAACTGGTCGAGCACAATCCAAACAATCAATCAATCAAATTTGACATTAAATATAAGGTTTTGAATAGAGATAGTATCGACTTATATTCAACATCAAATCCTGAAACCAACAGATATCATATGGGGAATAACGATATCGATATCTTCCAAATTCCCATCACAATATCTGTATAATCACGGAATCCAATATCGAAAATATCCAAAGATAATTTCAATTTAAATCTAATCCAATTTATTTATTTATAACCACTGGATTATTTTTCTAGTTAATAACTAATTCATTTCGATAAAAATATATTTTTATCTTTTCAAATATGGAGTTTTTCATCCCAATTCTTCCCAAATCATTTCTTATGATTTTACACAAATTATTACTATTTTTAATAATTTTATCAAGGCCCGTACAGTCGATTTCCATCAATGGCCATCGAACTGCATTTACAGCGACCTTTTTCAAATTTGATTTGGGCATAATTCCAAATCCAACCGTTAGATTTCAAATTTCTAATATTCATTAGAAAGCTCTTTTCGATACGAACCCAACGGTTCCGGTTTTAGGAGAATCCGACGGTCGAATCTCCCGTAATATCCGTTCGAAGTCAATGGTCGAAATTCGCGAACTGCCGCGGCGTGGCGCTTTCTATTCAGGCCATTATATTATATATATAATATATATAATATATACTTCGTCAATTTCCTTTCGAAATGAATTTTATAAATCGTTTTAAATTCATTTTAAAAACGGTTTCAATTACATTTTTGGTTCGAATTCATTTATATTCAATTTCATTTCGAAATCATTTATATTCAATTTCAATTCGAATTCATTTCTATTCAATTTCCATTCGAATTCATTAATATTCAATTTCAATTCGAATTCATTAATATTCAAATTCAATTCGATTTTTCTATTCAATTCAATTCGAATTCATTTTCTATTCAGTTCAATTCGAATTCATTTTCTATTCAGTTCAATTCGAATTCATTTTCTATTTAATTCGATTCGAATATTTCATATACATCGTTTTCATTTCATGTATACATATACGATATTTTCACTTTCAATATATACGATATTTTCACTTTCAATATATACGATATTTTCACTTTCAATATATACGATATTTTCACTTTCAATATATACGATATTTCATTTTCAGTATATGCGATATTTTCAATTTCAATATATACGATATTTTCACTTTCAATATATACGATATTTCATTTTCAGTATATGCGATATTATCAATTTCAATATATATATTTTCACTTTCAATATATATATTTCATTTTCAATATATATATAATTCATTTCACATCACGATCAATTTTCACACAGAATACAATCAAACAAGTCGTCCATGGTCTGTGGACGACGGGGAACAATTCATATATGCAGTTATGAAATAAATAACTGAACAGAAAAATTAAAGTGAGAGAATTCTCACAGTGGTCGGTTTCATTTCTGTTTTGATTTGAATTTCTGGTTCGTTTCAGGTTTGAATTTGCCTGAAATTCCAACGTGCTCCTTTTAAGTCCTAGTCAGTTCCATGCTGTAGAGCTTGTCCACGCGATCCCAACGCAATTGACGGTTCGTGAATCCGATCTAGTATGACAAAGTTACGGTATTAATTACATTTGATAACGAAAATAAAATAATTAATTAAACCCTTATTTACATTATTGCCCCTACCCCCTTTCTCCTACATCCCGTCAAAACGCTGAACCCATCTTCGATCGAGATTCCCACCTGCGCGTCGCCACACAAGCCCTCCGCCGTCGATCCCTGGCCACCCCATGAACCGCCTTGCTCCGCTCGACACTCACCCCAAAAATCATGTGATTCGGTGGCCCTTACTTCCTCAAATTCCGACGTGAGCAGTGGAGCTTTGAGCTCGAATTCCGATGACGATGATGCATAGTAATTGATCATAGGCATATGATTTTGAAGAGCCAGAAAAGCTCTTCGATTTCCATATTTTAATTTCTGAAATTATGAAAGGGATTGGGAGAATTTTTGGCTGGAAATCGGGAGCGATTTTAGCCCTTAATTGAAGTGGCGGCTGAATGTAATCGATCTAGGGTTTTGACCAGATATATACAATTTATTTTATTATTTAATTCCTTTTAATTCGGAAAATAACACTTTCCACATACGAACTCCAATCCAAACCCAACGACTGTCGCCCCTAGCTAAATACCCCCATTCCGGACACAATGGGATATGTTTCGAAGGCCCATTCGAATGTTTCAGTCAGTTTTCGTCCAATTTACATTTAAATCATTATATTGAATTTTAAACGTACATTTCAATTTACTGGGGGCACATGCTAACTTGAAAAATTCCATAAAAAATATTTTCTAGCTTTGTATTGACGATACGGTCCTAACAAAACTAATTTCGTCGAATTCTGAGACCGTTGGAAAAATGGCCATTTTCCAGTCGATTAAAATCAATTGAAATTGGTCAAACGCGTTTTCCTTTGCCACGCTCACATATTGATTCGAAAAATTATGAAATTTGGAATCTAGCAATAACTTTACACCACGGACCCAACAAAAGTGGTTTCGTCGAAATCCGAGGTCGTTTGCAAAATTCCCATTTTTAAGGGCCTGAATTCCATAGCGACTATTCAGAATTTTCAACTGGACATATCTTTTAATTCCCGCTATGAAATTTCGATTTTTCGGATTCGTTGGAAAGATAGTCACAATTAGATTCCATTATTTTTGGTTTCACTAAAATCCGGTTTATTTTGCACCCGGTACATTCATTTGAAGTTTGAAATCGAATTATCGAACAACGCGCCATTTTCAATTCTATTTATAAATATAAATAAATATTTATATTCTAACGACGACGCGTATAAATATATACGTTCTGTTATATTCAAAATAAATTTTCGTCGATATTATTTAAAATAATTTATTTTAAATATGCAAAATTCACTAAAATTTCCAAAATAAAAATTTTAAACTGGCTCAGAATTTCCGGGTTATTACAATCTCCCCCACTTAAAACTTTTCGTCCCCGAAAAGGAACAAAGTCGAAAGTGGTTTGATTAGTCAACTCTACGTTCGATCTGGCTTCCATTCTCCAACTTTTCAGTTTCTGAGAATTTTCAAATTCTTCAAAAATTTGGCTAACACCCTAAATTTTCGAAAAATTTCGCCATAACCTCCCCTGCACCGGGAGCCACGGGAAAATCCCGAAATTGCCATATAGGCCTTCTGATCTCAAAAAGAAAAAGAAAAAGCCAAGCGGCTAGCCAATAGGCTCATAAAATCATCATCACCCAAACAAAACAGTAAATTATATAGTAAACATGTACCTATTTGTCGGGCAAACAAATTTTATTCTTCTGCTCTAGCCTCCTTGCTATGACCTGCTCAATGTAAGTACATGTATATGCATGCATTTGCAACCAAATTTCAATACAGTTTACTATTTGGTTCA
The DNA here is from genome assembly GCA_030737875.1 of Allium sativum. Taxonomy (NCBI): domain Eukaryota; kingdom Viridiplantae; phylum Streptophyta; class Magnoliopsida; order Asparagales; family Amaryllidaceae; genus Allium; species Allium sativum. The sequence continues at coordinate 180,399,762 of CM060913.1, read as the reverse complement.
ATTTGTATACAATTTGGCCCAATTGGTTCCTTCAATTCAAATGTTGATTTTATTAGTTAACTAATAATCAAACAACACAACCAACAATCAATTAATTGATTAAAATTTTCAAATATATAACTTTATATATTTAAAATCATATTTTCTAAAACCAGATTATATATATAATCACAAATACGTTATTTATAAACAAATAACTCTCGACTCATTCTAGGGCATTTCTAACCCCATCTCTAACGAGTCACTCATTCTAGAATGCTACTGATTCTATCTCTAATAAGGATTCTTCTATAGGATATTACTAATCCTACCTCTGATGAGTCTTTTGTTCAGTTCTAACGAGTTGTACCCCAAAGATTTGAGTTTAACCAAAGCTTCGATACCATATGTAACGACACGGATTTCGCCCGGACCTAATTGATCGCTAAATCGACCAAGACCGTTCGATTCCCGCATACGCTAACTCTGGGTATACAACACATGAGAACAAATAACAGAAGACTTCTATAAACATCATAATAATGTTACATCAGAGTACAGAATATCAGAGTATATCGAAATATAATACACAGCGGAAGATAAATTTACATAAATGTAAAACAGTGCACAACGGAAATATAAACTACACAGCGGAAGACTGTAAATGCCTGGACACAGCTTAAAGCATCAATCCAGAATCCTGCTCAATACATCTGCAAAATAAAACTACTCGGCTGCCCGTGTGGAAAATAGGGGCACCTGAGTTCGCAAGGGAAAAGCAAACTACAGGTCAGTCATGGGACTGGTGTGAGAAACTCTAACAGTTATAATTAACTTATTTGATAATATGGTATATCACGGGACCACGCCGCTAACGCGGAACGGGTTTACCCCCATGAATACCAGTGTATAAACAACAATCAATATAGATATATGGATCTACTATGCATCAATCAACAAGCAATATCCCAATCTACCAACTTAGATTAATCACTACACTTAGATTTTCTAAATCCAATTCAATTTACAGAAATTATTCCTTTGGATTTTATTCCCGATTTCTTTTTTCAAATCATTGGAAATACATATCTAACTTTCTATATCAAAGTAGATTTCACTTCGGGATCTCAAATCAAATCGTTTGGAAATGTGAATTCCAAAACATAACAATTCATACAAACAAGTATGCAACCAAATATCGTGCTCCCCATCGACAAGGCAAAGGGTACGCACCTCGCAACTCGATATATGAATGTGCACCTACCCCACATAGGAGTAGGCTACATCGACGATGCACCTCCCACACATGGAGAGCATACACCGCCCTCTCACCCATACTTTTAGTCTCAGGGTTACCCGAATCTTTAGCCACATACTAAATCATTTCATATCCCGAAGTAGGGAAAATCATTTCACAACATAATAATCACAAGTACTTTCAAAATATAGTACTTCACATCAGTAATTCACACATATGATCAGTCACTATTAATCACATAACCTTTGAGCTCGTACGTCTCAAAGAAGGGTGTTAAGCAAGAGAATAAATTCTCCGCCACCAAACAGATACATCATCAATAGAAACTAATCGAATATGCGATGAACCACAATGTAACATAGAATACATTTCTAAATCACTTTAGAAATCATCGGGTTTTGGGCCTTGAAATCCTTTCTGTTTTATAAAAACATTTTTATAAAACATTCCCTGTCCAAAATCGGGAATACATTTGTTTTCACTTAAGAAAAATATCATTTCACAATCATTCATTAAATTTGAAATGAATTTAACATCGCTAAACACCTTATCGTCAAATCGTGAAGTGTTTCACAAGGCGTTAGCACACAGATATTTTCAACCCAACCCAATGCTAAATGTAAAAGCATATTTTGCTCATAAACTGGTCGAGCACAATCCAAACAATCAATCAATCAAATTTGACATTAAATATAAGGTTTTGAATAGAGGTAGTATCGACTTATATTCAACATCAAATCCTGAACCCAACAGATAATCATATGGGGAATAACGATATCGATATCTTCCAAATTCCCATCACAATATCTGTATAATCACGGAATCCAATATCGAAAATATCCAAAGATAATTTCAATTTAAATCTAATCCAATTTATTTATTTATAACCATTGGATTATTTTTCTAGTTAATAACTAATTCATTTCGATAAAAATATATTTTTATCTTTTCAAATATGAAGTTTTTCATCCCAATTCTTCCCAAATCATTTCTTATGATTTTACACAAATTATTACTATTTTTAATAATTTTATCAAGGCCCGTACATTCGATTTCCATCAATGGCCATCGAACTGCATTTACAGCGACCTTTTTCAAATTTGATTTGGGCATAATTCCAAATTCACCGTTAGATTTCAAATTTCTAATATTCATTAGAAAGCTCTTTTCGATACGAACCCAACGGTTCCGGTTTTAGGAGAATCCGACGGTCGGATCTCCCGTAATATCCGTTCGAAGTCAATGGTCGAAATTCGCGAACTGCCGCGGCGTGGCGCGTTCTATTCAGGCCATTATATTATATATATAATATATATAATATATACTTCGTCGATTTCCTTTCGAAACGAATTTTATAAATCGTTTTAAATTCATTTTCAAAACGGTTTCAATTTCATTTTCGGTTCGAATTCATTTATATTCAATTTCAATTCGAAATCATTTATATTCAGTTTCAATTCGAATTCATTTCTATTCAATTTCAATTCGAATTTATTAATATTCAATTTCAATTCGAATTCATTAATATTCAAATTCAATTCGATTTTTCTATTCAATTCAATTCGAATTCATTTTCTATTCAGTTCAATTCGAATTCATTTTCTATTCAGTTCAATTCGAATTCATTTTCTATTCAGTTCAATTCGAATTCATTTTCTATTTAATTCAATTCGAATATTTCATATACATCGTTTTCATTTCATGTATACATATACGATATTTTCACTTTCAATATATACGATATTTTCACTTTCAATATATATGATATTTTCACTTTCAATATATACGATATTTTCACTTTCAATATATACGATATTTTCACTTTCAATATATACGATATTTCATTTTCAGTATATGCGATATTTTCAATTTCAATATATATGATATTTTCACTTTCAATATATACGATATTTTCACTTTCAATATATACGATATTTCATTTTCAGTATATGCGATATTATCAATTTCAATATATATATATTTTCACTTTCAATATATATATTTCATTTTCAATATATATATAATTCATTTCACATCACGATCAATTTTCACACAGAATACAATCAAACAAGTCGTCCATGGTCTGTGGACGACGGGGAATAGTTCATATATGCAGTTATGAAATAAATAACTGAACATAAAAATTAAAGTGAGAGAATTCTCACAGTGGTCGGTTTCATTTCTGTTTTGATTTGAATTTCTGGTTCGTTTCAGGTTTGAATTTGCTTGAAATTCCAACGTGCTCCTTTTCAGTCCTAGTCAGTTCCATGCTGTAGAGCTTGTCCACACGATCCCAACGCAATTGAAGGTTCATGAATCCGATCTCGTATGACAAAGTTACGGTATTAATTACATTTGATAACGAAAATAAAATAATTAATTAAACCCTTATTTACATTATTGCCCCTACCCCCTTTCTCCTACATCCCGTCAAAACGCTGAACCCATCTTCGATCGAGATTCCCACCTGCGCGTAGCCACACAAGCCCTCCGCCGTCGATCCCTGGCCACCCCATGAACCGCCTTGCTCCGCTCGACACTCACCCCAAAAATCATGTGATTCGGTGGCCCCTACTTCCTCAAATTCCGACGTGAGCAGTGGAGCTTTGAGCTCGAATTCCGATGACGACGATGCATAGTAATTGATCATAGGCATATGATTTTGAAGAGCCAGAAAAGCTCTTCGATTTCCATATTTTAATTTCTGAAATTATGAAAGGGATTGGGAGAATTTTTGGCTGGAAATCGGGAGCGATTTTAGCCCTTAATTGAAGTGGCGGCTGAATGTAATCGGTCTAGGGTTTTGACCAGATATATACAATTTATTTTATTATTTAATTCCTTTTAATTCGGAAAATAACACTTTCCACATAAGAACTCCAATCCAAACCCAATGACTGTCGCCCCTAGCTAAATACCCCCATTCCGGACACAATGGGATATGTTTCAAAGGCCCATTCGAATGTTTCAGTCAGTTTTCGTCCAATTTACATTTAAATCATTATATTGAATTTTAAACGTACATTTCAATTTACTGGGGGCAAGTACTAACTCGAAAAATTCCAGAAAAATATTTTCTAGCTTCGTATTGACGATACGGTCCTAACAAAACTAATTTCGTCGAATTCTAGGACCGTTGGAAAAATGGCCATTTTCCAGTCGATTAAAATCAATTGAAACTGGTCAAACGCGTTTTCCTTTTCCACGCTCACATATTGATTCGAAAAACTATGAAATTTGGAATCTAGCAATAACTTTACACCACGGACCCAACAAAAGTGGTTTCGTCGAAATCCGAGGTCGTTTGCAAAATTCCCATTTTTAAGGGCCTGAATTCCATAGCGACTATTCAGAATTTTCAACTGGACATATCTTTTAATTCCCGCTATGAAATTTCGATTTTTCGGATTCGTTGGAAAGATAGTCACAATTAGATTCCATTATTTTTCGGTTTCACTAAAATCTGGTTTATTTTGCACTCGGTACATTCATTTGAAGTTTGAAATCGAATTATCGAACAACCGCGCCATTTTCAATTCTATTTATAAATATAAATAAATATTTATATTCTAACGACGACGCGTATAAATATATACGTTCTATTATATTCAAAATAAATTTTCGTCGATATTATTTAAAATAATTCATTTTAAATATGCAAAATTCACTAAAATTGCCAAAATAAAAATTTTAAACTGGCTCAGAATTTCCGGATTATTACAGCAAGCCTCACACACTGGCGGAGTCTAAAACGGGAGAAGGGAACGCAGAGAGAGCAGCACGTTTCTTTCTAGCTAGAAGTGGAGTTTGGGTTTTAACACGGCCCAACATTTTACTTATGTGGATGATGGAATGAGGCGCCTCGGATGATAGGTCCTATAGGACCGGGAAACGTGTCTTCAGGAATTGCCAATCCACGAAGCTGTATGTGTGGACCGGCCCTGCAGGATCCAGGGGTTAACTGCGGGGAATCCTGAGACATTAGCTAGAGTGTCTCGAATCGGTAAGGAGCTCCTCCCTAGCCTTGACTCATGATGGAAACTCAATTTCCAATACGCCCCATTCGGTTTTGATTGTATTACTAGTATGGAGGCATAGTAGTATGGGATACTATTCTTCCTAGTATTGATACATTGTGATTGAAAATGTTTTTAAAACATATACACACTAATAATAATATCAAATTCGTTTTTATCGTATCTAGCATGTTTAATCACCATAAGGTAAAACTCTATCCTCTAGTGTGCGTTGCATTGTGTGATGGGACTTGAGTCTTATGGTGATTTCATTTTTCCAAAAAGCATTGCGTTGTTTTACGATTTACTTTAAGTTATGCACGGCAATCCATTGGAATAAACTCGTTCCGCATTAGCGGCGTGGTCCTTGGATTTGCCTTATTACTATTAGTTAAATTAGTTAAGAATTCTCACACCAGTCCTTGTTTGGCATGCCTGGTAATAGGATGCAGCATGATGGGGGGTTCTCGCTTCGCGGTTTGGTGGCGAACGGGAGACTCTTACCCCCACATGTCCCTGATTAGGGTTGGTAGGCTGCGGCCGGGGGATCCCGAAAGGGTCGCCGTAAAACAAGGTGTCTGGGGTACAACTGTAAGCCACGGTGGGTTTTACCTGCTGCTTTGGGGGATGAAGGGATGGTTGCAAAGCCTACCGGATTTCGTTGGGTCATTACGTATGGTATCAGAGCTTTGGTTAGCTCAAATCTTTGGGGTACAACTCATTAGAACTGAACAAAAGGCTCATCAGAGATTGGATTAGTAATATCCAATAAGAATACTCATTAGAGATAGGATCAGCAATATCCTAGAATGAGAAAACTCATTAGAGATAGAGTCAGTAATGCCCTAGAATGAGTTGAGAGTAGCAAGCCTATAATATACGTATTTGTGATTAATTATACTCTATTTTGGAAAATATGATTTTGAATATATAAAAAGTTATATATTTGAAAGTTAATCAACTAATGAAATTATTTAAACCAATGGAGAATATATATATATATATATATATATATAATTAGTTAGTTAATTAATCAACTTTTAGCTTCGTTCCTTTTCGAGGACGAAAAGTTTTTAAGTGGGGGAGACTGTAACAACCCTGAATTTAGGGGTAGATTTAAAAATTTATTTCAAGTGATTTTAATGAGTTTTCGATATTTAAAATAATTTATTTAAAATAAAAATGATTGCAAATTGATTTAAATCGAAGTTTGAATGAATAATTTAAATTTAATTATAAAAAGAGTTAGAAATAGCACGGTAGTTTGAAAAGTCAAACTTAAACTTTGACTGATCGTACAAAACGCAAAACTTAACGGATTTTAGTGAAACCAAAAATATTAGAATCTATTTAAAAATATCTTTCCAACGAATCCAAAAAATTGAAATTTCATAGCGGAAATCAAAAGTTATGGCCAATTCAATTTTTAGAAAGGTCGTTGTAGTATATATATATATATATATATATATATATTATATATGGCCCGAAAGGCTACTTTTTACATACGAAGGAATTTCGACTCGAAACCACTTCCATTGAGTTCGGAATGACATTTCTGCATTGAAGAACAGTAAACACTTATATATTTCGAGTTTCGGAAATTATTTGTTTAAAAAAAGTATTTTTAATATTAAATATATAGCCCTTGAAAATAGTTATTTTTCAAAAAATGTCCGTTTTCGACGAAACCACTTTTGTTGGAACCGGAATATCAAATTATTGCTAGGTTTCAATTTTTAGAATTTTTCGACTTAATTTGTGAGCGTGGTAAAAGAGAATGTGTTTTGACTGTTTCTGTTAAATTTTAATCGACTGAAAAATAGCCATTTTTCAAAAAGTCTCAGAATTCGACGAAATAAATTTTGTTAGGACCGTATTGACATAACAAAGCCAAAAATAAATTTTCTGGATTTTTCGGAGTTAGTGTGTAGTCCCGGTAAAATTATTTGTACGGAAAAAAAAGAAATAAAGGACTCAAATTTTAAAACTAAAAAACGGAGGCCAAGATGACAGTTTGGGCTAACGGGACAGGTCCAGATGAGTCCGGAATGGGGGCTAAATGGTAGGAACGACAGTCGTTGGGCCTGAATCGGAGTTCGGACCAAAACGGGCTTAAACGGGCTAATTTAATAATAATTAAATAACCCTAATATAATAATATAAAATGGCCATCGGGTTTCTTCCTCTCCCATCGTTATTTCAGCCACACAAACAACCCATCATGGCCGAAATTTGATGCCCCAAATTCTCCCAATCCACAAAGAATTAGATCATGCCGTAGTACAACTTTTTGAAGCTCTTCTCTTCCTCTTTCTTCTCCGACAAGTCTCACATCAAACCGTGCCCCGAATCTCCGCCACCACCTCCCCAAACCCGCGCTGAACGGACCCCCGCCACCCTCACCACGTTGAGCCGTACCTTCCCATCTTCCCGGTGAAGATAGCCCTCTCGTAGCTCTCCAATCTCCCGCAAACCGTTCGTAAAACCGTCGACTACAGCTCCCGAAATCCGAATTTGAAGTTTTGAACAAACTAAGGTAAATTATTTCAGATTTTGCGACGCTTTTAGGCGTTACTGCGGCAGTTGTTAAAAGCCAGAACTCTAATTTTTACATAAATTTCAAATTGAAATCTTTCAGATCCCTAACTGCCGTGACTTTGAACACGAGATCTGATTGAATCCGAACCTTCCTTTCAAATCCGAGCTAGGTGAGAATTTTTTTTAATCTAATTTAATTTATTTAATTATTAATTCTTAGTTATTAAAAATATTTATTGATAGATCTGTTATGTCGTGATATTTTAAATATGGATCTGAATTGTTTATACCGTATGATGTTAGATCTGCAATTCTAAATATTAGATTTGAGTTTATTGATTAATTAGAATTAATTATTTGTTAATTTCATTGAATCATGCCTCGTGGATTTGTCATATGCCAATATAAACATCACCCTGTATATTACCTTGATGTGAATTATTAGATTTAGTCATGTTCGTTTATTTGAATGTTGTTGTTGTTTGGATGTGACATGAAATACGATGTGGTAAATGGTAAAGGCTTAATCTTTACTTTGTAAATAAAAGACTAACTTTTATATATTTAATTTTTGATTGAAATTATTAAAGGCTGAATTTTTAATTGAAATATTAAAGATGTAAATTTTCATAAAAATATTAAAAGATGAAAATTTTCATGTAAATATTAAATGATGAATTATTACATTGTAATTAAAGGATAGAAAATTTTACATTGTAATTTAAGAATAAAATTTACATTGTAATTTAAGAATAAAATTTACATTGTAATTTAAGAATAAATTTTACATTATAAATGAAAGATGAAATTTTTATGTTAAAAATTAAAAGATATGTTTCATTGTAAATAATAAAAGATATGATTTTTCATTGTCTATGAAAAGAATGAATTTTTACAATGAATTATTAAAGAATGAATGTTTCAATGAATCATTAAAGAATAGATTTTTCATTAAATTATTAAGAAGGATTTACTTTGAATATAAGAGTAGGACTTATAATGTAAATATAAAGTAAAGGTCCCATGAAATTAAGATTGTCATTTTTTATTTGGTTATTTTAATGTAAAATTGAACGATGAATAAAGATGACATTTTTATATGATTATTTTAATGTAAAGATGAACGATGAAATAAAGTTTACATTTTTATTAATGTAAATATATAGGAATTTCACCATTTGTAAAGTGAATGATATTGTATGCTGAAATTTACATTTTTCTTTGTAATTAAAAGGTGAATTTCATCGTATGATAAAATTTACATTTTTATATGTAAATTATATAGGAATATACACCATATTGTAAAAATTACATTTTTCTCTGTAATTAACATGTAAATTCCTCTGTATATCAAAATTTACATTTTTATATGTAAATTATAAAGTGAATTTATACCATATGTCAAAAATTACATTTTTCTTTGTAATTAAAAGGTGAATTTCATCGTATGTCAAAATTTACATTTTTATATGTACATTATAAAGTGAATTAACGTTGTATGTTAAAAATTACATTTTTCTTTGTAATTAACAAGTGAATTTCACCGTATGTCAAAATTTACATTTCCATATGTAAATCATAAAGTGAATTAATGTCGTATGTTAAAAATTACATTTTTCTTTGTAATTAACATGGAAATTTCATCATATGTTAAAATCTACATTTTTATATGTACATTATATAGGGAATTACACCGTAGGATAAAATTTACATTTTTATATGTAATTAAAACATGAATTTACATTGTGTGTTAAATATTACATCTTTATATGTAATGTCTATAGGAAAGTATACCGTATGACAAAATTACATATTTCTATGCAATTAAAGGATGCAATTTCATTGTATGATAGAATTTGCATTTTTCTTATATATATATGCAACATAAAATGAGAATGAGCATAAGAAATAAAATTTATTTATTTTATATGTAATTTAGATGTAGAAAAGTGACATTGTAATTAAAAATTATATTTTTACAATGTAAATTAGATGTAGTGTTTGCATTGTAATTAAAAATTATATTTTTACAATGTAAATTAGAAGTAATGTTTGCATTGTAATTAAAAAATCATATTTTTACAATGTAAATTAGAAGTAATGTTTGCATTGTAATTAAAAATCATATTTTTACAATGTGAATTAGATGTAGTGTTTGCATTGTAATTAAAAATTATATTTTTACAATGTAAATTAGAAGTAATGTTTGCATTGTAATTAAAAATCATATTTTTACAATATAAATTAGAGGTAGTGTTTGCATTGTAATTAAAAATCATATTTTTACAATGTGAATTAGAGGTAGTGTTTGCATTGTAATTAAAAATCATATTTTTACAATGTAAATTAGAAGTAATGTTTGCATTGTAATTAAAAATCATATTTTTACAATGTAAATTAGATGTAGTGTTTGCATTGTAATTAAAAATTATATTTTTACAATGTAAATTAGAAGTAGTGTTTGCATTGTAATTAAAGATTATATTTTTAAAATGTGAATTAGATGTAGTGTTTGCATTGTAATTAAAAATTATATTTTACAATGTGAATTAGATGTAGTGTTTTCATTGTAATTAAAAATTATATTTTTACAATGTGAATTAGATGTAGTGTTTGCATTGTGTTTAAAAATTATATTTTTACAATGTGAATTAGATGCAGTGTTTGCATTGTAATTACAAATCATGTTTTCACAATGTGAATCAAGAGTAGAGTTTGCATTGTCATTAGAAATTATATTTTTATATGTAATTTAAGGATTTTGAGTGTATCAAAATTTACATTTTCCATGTAAGTAAAAGAATGAATTTAGGATGCGGTAATATTATCTTCATTTTCAAATGGATTAAAATTTAGTAAGTATCGGTAATTGTGTAGAGCGTTGTTTTAATCAAACGGCGTTATTACGATTCAATTATTATATTATATATATATATATATATAATTAAAATTAAACGAATAGGGCATGGTAGTTCGCGTTTTGAAATCGTACTTTTAAACGACTATACAAGAAGATCCGACCGTCGGATTTTCTTGAAATTGAAACCGATAGAACCGTCTTGGAAAAATCTTTCCAACGATATATACTACGTTAAGACCCAACGGTTAGATTCTGAGAAATGTAAAAATCAAAATTGGTTGAATTCAGCGCCATAGTCGCCCATGGACTTAAGGCATCGTTATATAAAAAAATTACTTATTTTAAATAATTAAAATAGGAATGAATCGTTAATAAAAATAATTATTAATGTGTAAGAAGGATTTTCAATATATATATATATATACAAGGATTATTTGGAAAGTCCGAGTTTATCTCATTCCAAATAATTAAACGACGTTTAAAAATCCAAGATTGAAAGACGGCGATTGAAGACCGTCAAATCTCCACATCGAATGGACGATGATGACTGTTGCCTTAGAATGGCTCGCTACAATGATAAGGTAATAGTAGGAGTTGCCCGGACGTAGTGTTGATTTGTACGGATTTGGCTTTCGCTCAGACCCAGAGCATAAGCTTATAAATGGATTGTGTGTCTGACATCGTACTCCATTATATTTCATGTTATTAATTTTCTGTCGAATGTATGGATGTTTGGTGGCAGAGAATTTATTATCTTGCTTAACACCCGTTCATATATTTCGGCAAAGGATTGGTAGTGTGATATGGAGTGATGATGTGGCATGCTAAGATGCATATGATCAAGGCTTTGTTGAAAAGCAGGCCTTGTGGGATGATCAAAGCATAGCCTATTTAGGCATAGCTTTGTGTATAGCGTGACTTCGCGAGCCTCACACACCGGCGGAGTCTAAAACCGGAGAAGGGAACGCAGAGAGAGCAGCACGTTTCTTTCTAGCTAGAAGTGGTGTTTGAGATTTAACACGGCCCAACATTTTACTTATGTGGATGATGGAATGAGGCGCCTCGGATGATAGGTCCTATAGGACTGGGAAACATGTGTTTAGGAATTAACAATCCACGAAGCTGTATGTGTGGACCGGCCCTGTAGGATCCAAGGGTTAACTGCGGGGAATCCTGAGACATTAGCTAGAGTGTCTCGAATCGGTAAGGAGCTCCTCCCTAGCCTTGACTCATGATGGAAACTCAATTTCCAATACGCCCCATTCGGTTTTGATTGTATTACTAGTATGGAGGCATAGTAGTATGGGATACTATTCTTCCTAGGATTGATACATTATGATTGAAATTGTTTTTAAAACATATACACACTAATAATAATATCAAATTCGTTTTTATCGTATCAAGCATGTTTAATCACCATAAGGTAAAACTTTGTCCTCTGGTGTGCGTTGCATTGTATGATGGGACCTGAGTCTTATGGTGATTTCATTTTTCCAAAAAGCATTGCGTTGTTTTACGATTTACTTTAAGTTATGCACAGCAATCCATTGGAATAAACCCGTTCCGCATTAGCGGCGTGGTCCTTGGATTTGCCTTATTACTATTAGTTAAATTAGTTAAGAATTCTCACACCAATCCCACGACTGACCCATTGTTTGTTTCCACCTTTGCAAACTCGGGCGCCCTCTTTCCACACGGGCAGTCGAGCAGTTTGTCTACAGGTTTATCTCTTTAGCAGGATCCTGGATTGAAGCTTAAAGCTTGTCCAGAACATTGGAAGTCTTCCGCTGCCTTAGTTATTTTATTTCCGCTGCAATGTATTATAATATTGTAATTTACCTTCCGCTGTATTATTAGTCAATATACTCTGATATTCTGTACTCTGATGTAACATTTATTATTGATGTTATAAAAGTCTGTTGTTTATTGTTCTGATGTGTTGTATGCCCAGAGTTAATGCATTCGAGAATTTCTAACTTTTGGGTCAGACCTATGTGATTTATGGTCGGTCCAATGGGCGGGGATTTTCAGGTCATTACAAATGGCTTATATGTATGTAAATTTCAAACCTTAATATTTTTTTCGTACTATGTCCGTTTTATGCAAACTCGGAGTCTATTTTAAGTAGAATTCCAAGACGAACACAATGGTGTGGTCTGTTTTTCTTAATTACCATTATTTAATTAATTATTCTTTAGTTTATCATTATAGTGTTCTTTAAAATTACGGGGTGTTACAGTAATGATAGAAAATAGAGAAAAATAAAATAAAAAGAATAATAATAATAATATGATGTCATCGCCATTGCTGTGCGAGCTTGCATTTGTGTGTGGTGTAAGAAGTGTACGTGCATGGGTATAAGGCGGTTAACTGGTTTGCATGTTTCCACTGTGTGTGGAAAAGCTTACTGAAAGCCGACATTTAAGAGGAGGATTTTAGCTTTGCAGTGGCATGGAGTTCTGTTGCTTTATGGGGAAGAGTGAAAGTCGTTTGTGAAGTAATAGGAGTGGGGTTGAAAATCGATGAGTGTAAAGTTGAAGCTGTCCTGTACGTCACGAGTGCAGGCATGTAACCCGCAAGAAGGAGTCTGCTTCAAGTTTGGCGTGAGGGGTTCTAAGGCGTAGAGTCTTTAAAGAGAGAATGGATGGCATTACTTGTTTGAACGTTCACAGGTTACGGTGGTAGTAAAGTGAAGTAGAAGCGCTGTGAATATTTGGAAATGATGGGGAAGAAAGAGTGGGCAATCGGGTTTAAGTGTTCAGGTTTTAAGTTAGGATACTGGAGTGGGGTTGGAATATATCTCATGGGGAAGAAATGTTTGATGATGGGCTGAATATTTGTTGAGGCCCGGTTACATAATAAAATAAGTATGAAAGCGGTAAAATGATTGATGAGGGTTATGAAACACCGGAGCATCATGCGAATTCGTTAGTAGGGAAGATAGGGTATCATGGGTTTTAAGTATGGGATGGGCTGATCTAAACAAGGTGAGGCCCAATAACTTATGTATAAATTTAGGTTGTGTTAAGCTTTAAAGCATATAATATGTTAACTTATAATATTATATCTTGTCCAGTTTTTCCTGTGCAGTTTGAAACGATATGGGGAAAGGAGACAAGTTACTGTTTCGTGCGGGGTTAAGTTTGTATTGGGTCGTTTCAAAGAAGTAAGGCCAAAAAATTTATAACGTATATAGTTTAATTTTAATTTAAATAGTATAATAATTTGTAAATTTATTATTTGGTACATACGGAATCATAATTGTGCAAATTTGGGTCCGTCGGAATCGTATGATCATGGGCTATGCAATGGAACCAGTCTGGAGTGATTTGGAGACCATTTCAATTTTAAGCGAAATAAAACGCCATATTCAAATCATCGACCGTTAACCGTTATTCAACGATTAACGATGAAGGTGAGTAAACTCACTAACTCTGTCCAGTTTTATAATTTTATAAACGTTATGTAACAACCCGTATTTTCAATAACCTATTATAACATAAATCGAGGCAGAATTTAATTCAAAAATCTGAATCAAGGGAAACGGGCTATGCCATTGCGTTCGACTCGGAAAAATACGCGAAATAGAGTCCGAGTTTTCGAAAATCGGAGTCCGTATGACCCGATTAAGGCCCAACGAAGTTTTCAGAAAATTTCTAAGTAAAAACAGATTTCAAATTCGAATCTTAAATTGGAAATTTGGGCCATTTTGGGCCAGGCGGGAAAGTTCCCGCCAGGGCACCCAAGTCGACAGCCTTGTCGACTTGGGAGTCGACTTGGTTGGACCCAAGTCGACAGCCCTGTCGACTTGGCTGTCGACTTGGTCCAGCCGGGCTGTTTAGCCTGGTGCACCATTTTGAGAATGTGTTGAGCTTGGGGGCCAGATTCGGTTTTAAGGGCTAAGATTGCAACTAGGGTTTAATCCTATGGCCTAAAACACTTGCCTATTCTATAAATAAGACCCTAACCTACCCTAAATCATCATTAATCTATCCTACAACTAAACTATGGCAAAATCAATCCTCTCATGGCCTCCACTCTCTTCATAAAATTCCTAAACCAATTTCTAAGTGATTTTCCATGCATACAAGTGTTTTCAAACTTGTATGAGCATTATTAGCTTGCATTCAAGTCAAGTTCTTATATTAGCATCATAAAGGAAGAGTTTTTGATCATTTTGGCTTGCATTTTTGGGTTTAATTGATTTCATAAGGGCTTTGTCATATTTTTGTGACTTCTTAAGCATTGTAAGCCCTATTCTACTTTCATACTTAAACTCTAAAGTTAAATGTATGATATGCAAGTTTTCTATGATGTAATATGCAAGTTTATCATGTTATGCAAGTTTTCTATAATGTAATATGCAAGTTTATCATGTTATGCAAGTATGCTATGATGTGATATGCAAGTTCATCATGTTATGTTATGCAAGTTTGATATGCAAGTTGTCATATGATATGCAAGTTGTGTCATGCAAGTTTGGGTTGAACATTTTGTTCATGCTATCATGTTATGCAAGCTTATCTTGGGTTTACGAACATAAAGCTTCAAGCTTTATGCCAAAGGTTTCATTTTAGCAACATGTAAGTTATCATATCTCTTATGATAACTTGCATGTGAGGCTAAATGCGAACTTATGGCCATTTCTACATGTCATTTATCACCATGTATCACCAATATGCTAAGTTTGGTTGTATGCATGCTTTTGAGGCCAAAATATGTAATATGCAAGTATATGAACACATGAACATTTTATATGCCACCATGTTAACTTGTGGCTTCAACACTTTTATGTCATGATTATGCCAAGTTCCCTCTTTCTATCCTTTATGCGCTATTGCGATATGTAAGCGATGGGATTGCGTTTGGGGTTGGGTAAAAGTAAAAGACATAAAAACATAAGCTTGGGAATTTACCTATTAAGTTAGGTCTACCCATTGGGAATTTACCTATTAAGTTAGGTCTACCCAATTGCTTGAAAAACTTGTAACATGTTTTGGAAACATGATGGACATGACACTTAGAAAAGATAAGTGTGGCCAACTCGAGGTTGGGTTGAGTTTGTAGCGTAAACCTACCCGGAACCGACCGGCTTAACTAGTTGCTACAAACAATAGGACCCAATGTGAGAAGTTGGTCATATTGTACCTTGAACCCGAGGTTAGACCAAGTTGTGGTGTAAAGCTACCCGGACCCGCCCGGCTTAACTAGTAACCACAACAAGGTCTAATGTGAGAGGTTAAGACGCATTACATTAATTAATGCCTCGTGATTAGGGTTAAGTCATGGTCCACTTAATTACTTAACCAATTTGGGCTTGGTAGATTAATCGGGGTTAAGTCGTGAACTCATCGTTACACTTAACCAAGTTAATCCATGATTAGCAAGAGGGTTAAACCGTAATTAACCCACTAGAAAAATCCTAGCAATGGGGGCCCACTCCAGCAGTAATCCCAAGTTAGTATCATCATGACCCTAGGGACTAGGCTAGGGTGGGGGCACGATTACTGGACTGGAGGTAAGTGACCAAAAGCGACGGCAGAGGGTACGGCGGTGTAGTTCCGGGCGGACTCTGGTTGTGCACATAGTCCGTAGCCGGAGAAAACATGCACCGGTACCAGTAGATCGGGACTGTGCACTCATGTTCATGGTGTCCAGGGGTTGACACCCTAGGGCTTGATACACCCGAAGGGTGGACCCGGCATAGTTCGACTACAATCATGTTATTGGGCCGTATTGACACCAACACGTGACGAGTTAGGCTTTGGGAGCCGATCGACTAGACCGTTTGGTTGGACCTCGTATTACGGTCATTTCATGTTATTGGGCCAAAGCTTGGGCCAAGGGATCAATACTTGTTTATTCAAGTCATGTTAGTTTGCTAGTACACCTGTGGTGCAAAACCTTAATCCTGATTATGCGATGACACCTTTATCTACCTTGTTAGTTAATCATCATGCCAGTATGTAGTTATCCTTATGATCATACCTGCTGCTCATGCCAGTTAACTTTATCAGTTTACATTGATTGTAGTAGGGCTTACTCAGTCTTTTTGACTGACCTGTTTTCTTTCGCCTCTTTTCTTCCGTTCCCCCCCCCCCCCCCAGGTTCTCAGGGAGGGAATACTGGAGCTTAGCTGGATTTCTGACTGCTTGCTTGTGGGATTTAGCTCATGAACGGTTTGACATGAAGCTAGCTGTGGCTATCACTTCTTTTGGGGATTAGTATTTATGTATTTCAGTTTTCAGTTGATGTTGTTTTATCCAGACTTGTTTATTTGGGAAGTTGACATTATGATGTAACAGACTTGTTTTGAAATGGTTTAAAATCTTCCGCTGTTTTATCTATGTTATTTACTCTGTTTACGCATATACATATGTTCTTGTTCTGCCTTGATATACCATTATGCATGTTTACCTGATTCAAACGCCCCTCCAAAGTCAGAGTGCTTGCAAGAGTCACCCGGGCGGAGGTGGGGTGTTACACGTTACTTAATATTGATAAAAATGATTAAATGTTGTCTGTGATTGTTGTTTGGATGATTTGCTAATTAATTGGTTGAATTAATATATATAGTTATATATATATATTGTTAATTGAATACTGATTCCATTTATTAAAATATTTCATATTTATATGAAATGAAATGTTACTTTTGTTGATTAACATCCGTGGATGCAAGGAAACAGGTTGGAGGGATCCAATTGGATTCCTCAACAATTTTATTGTTGATTTTCATATATTGCTTTATATGATGTGATAAATAATCTGATGTTGATTATTGTGTGTTTTGGGAAGTTTGAACAACATTGACCTAAAATAATTGTCATTTAAACACCGTAAAATATATCCGAATATATTAGAAAAGAAAAAGGAGTTTAAAGGAATAATCTATTTTTAAATAGAAATTGAACTTCGAATGGACTAGAGTATATTTAATAAGTTGTTTTAATTATATTAAAAGTAGTTTGATGTTATAAATAAAATAGATTAATTATTTTTAAATAATTTGAAAATATAAGAACGAATATTAGAAAGGGAAATGAAAATTGTTTTCGACGATGTCGAATGTTATCATAATAATTTATTTTTAGAAACTATATATTATATAATTTGGAATGTGACTAGAAAATGAATATTCAGTTAAAGAACAATAATTTATAATAAAATAGGTAATCAAGATTTAGTTATAAACTTGATATTTATTTAACAAGAAGTTGACTTATAAACAGAGTTTATGAAGTGGAATGGAAATATGAATTTATAAAATAACTCGATAAACATTATTTGAATAACGAGTCCAGATTTCCGTAAAGAAATAATATTCACGTTTTAAATTGAATAACGATTTAAAATCAAACGTTTTGCAGATTTAAATAAAGTAAGGAAATTAGAAACTGAAAGAAGATTAGTTAAGTTAAATGGCTGCCTAAGTGTCAATCTGATGTTGGTCTCGGCCTTCGGTGTTAATACTTAGTGAGTTGTTCTCTTACTAGTTTACAGCTAGGGACCGATGAGTTGGAAAAATATTTGGATAAAGATATTTGCCTTTCGCCTTCCCCATCACCACTTGAAATTCTTGTAATCTCGGTAGGGATAGTGAAGTGTAATGACTTGGGGGCAGCACCTGCGGCAACGGCTATCACAACGTCACCCTTCTGAGGAATTTCAGTAGTCTCCTGCTCTAAATTCTTCTTGACCTCCTTGGCTGCCTTTCTCTCAACCAATATTTGGGACTTTAGCTTCGAGGCGTCATCAGCTTTGAGCTTCTTAATGGTTTCAGTGGCCCTCTGCTGGACTTCGTCGTCCTCCTTCTTCTTTTTGGCCTCATCCGCAGCTCTCTTCTTTTCCGCCTCGTTGTCCACCTTCCTCTGTTCATCCATAGCAGCGGCTCTCCCCTCAGCATCCTGCCTAGCCTTAATTAGGGCCTCCTATCTAGCAGCCTCATCCCGCCTCCTCTTCTCCTCTATATTTTTGCACTTAGCTATCATCCGCATCTTCATGGAATCGACCATGGCCTGCATCGAAGGCACATCACCATCCATTAGGCCCATTGCACGAGCAATCTAGCCATCTACCACCTCTACCACCTCTACCATGAAATCATGAACGCTGGACCCTGGCCTGATGTCTAAAAAAGTATCCAACTGACCGCCGCCTTGTCAAGCTGCATTTGAAATGACCCGAACTCGCCCCTATGGGAAAGCCTGGATTGAGTTGAGAACACGACAAATTAGAACACAAACCGAAAAACATTTCAATGCAATTACGACAATTACATCAGAGTACAAGAGTACAAAAACATTTCATGGCTCTACGCCGCTACGAAGTCCGATTGTCCTGAAACATCGCGGATTTTGTGCAAATCTAAGACCTAGTTTCGAAACAACATTGAAGGTATACGGTTTATAATATTTAAACTTTTTTTTTACACTTTTAAGCATTGCGAATGGTGATTTTAGAATAAAAATCGTATCTTTATCATACGATAATGAAATTCGATGAAACATGAGACATTGGACTTGTGTGGACATCCTTTACATTCTACTGGAGAATTTTTAAAGATCGCTACAATTTTAGGCGAAGCTGAAAGCAACGTGAGATTTCTAATTTCAATTAAATTTAGAAATAAAATATATTAGGTTGTAGATGGAGTTTAGAAACTCCCGACACCCGTCGTCCACAAACCATGGATGACTTGTTTGAGTTGTGATGTGAAATTTGGTTGATATTGAGAACGGTTGATTATGGTTGAAACCAAATTGGATTTGTTTGTGGAAAAATTCATTATGATATAAAAATGGTCGAAATGTGTAGATCATTTAGTAAGCCCCCTTGTAAACACCGTGAGGCCTAAGGTAGTGCGAGAAGCCGTACATCGGGACGGTGCCAGTTTGAATTACCCTACCGTAATAATGCCGAAATTTTCTAAAATATTCATGTGTTGATAAAATATTCATATGTTGATCAAAATATTAGAATGATAAAAATCACATTTCTATCCCGTGTATGAAGTATAGAAAATATTCATAAGTTGAATAAAAAGTTAGAACGATAAAAATCACATTTTTATCGCATGTACTTACTATAGAAAATATTCATATGTTGAATAAAACATTAGAACGATTAAAATCACATTTTTTTTCACATGTATGAAGTTGTAAAAATATTCATGTATTGAATAAATTGTAGGAACAATAAAATTAACATTTTATTGTGGATATGAATCACTAAGAATATTCATGTGTTGAATAGATTGTTTGAACAATAAAATTAACATTTTTATTGTGGAGGTGAATCGCTAAAAATATTCATGTGTTGGAATAAATATGTGTGAGTCAAAAATATTATTTTTAACATGTATATGAATTGAAAATGGTTTGGAAATCGAAGAACCAATCATATATATATATATAAATAAATAAATTAAAATAAAACGAATAACAACGCTGCAGTTCGCGTTTTGGAATCGTAATTTTAAACGATTATACCGAGAAATCCGACCATCGGATTTTCCCAAAACTGGAACCGTGGGGTCCACTTTGAAAAGATCTTTCCAACGATATAAAATTTGTAAAGATCCAACAGTTAGATTGTGTGAAATGTTTAATTCAAATCTGAATAAAAACAACGCCAGAATGAATATTATATATATATATATAAATTAAAATAAAACGAATAACGATGACATAGTTCGCATTTTGGAATCAAAATTTTAAACGATTATACTGAGAGATCCGACCGTCGGATATTCCCAAAACTGGAACCTTTGGGTCCGCTTTGAAAAGATCTTTCCAATGATACAAAATTTGTAAATATCCAATGGTTAGATTTTCATATATATGTAAATCAAATCGGAAGAAAAACAACGCCAGGGTCGCGTTATGGCCTGAAACGTCGTTTAATTAAAATGTGCTGTTTTTAAATAAATAAAATAGGGATATATCGTTATAAAATATTATAAATGATATGGAATGGAAATAAACATATTTTACTTGGTTTGGTTGATATTTTGATGGTTGGATGTGTTTGACATGAAAATTATATTAATTAACTGAAACATGGATGTCAAATAATTTAACCATGGAAAGAATCGATTTTAATTCTAAATACACGTGAATTATTTGGAAAGGCTGAGTTAATTCTCATTTCAAATAATTGATCGATGATAAGAAGTCGAAGATATGAAGACGGTGCAAGACGGATGATCTTCACATCGAATGGATGGCTACTGATGCCTTTGATGGGAGTTGCTTCCCTGAAGGGGTTGCAGTGGTGGTTGTCCGGACGTACTTATTGATTGTTCGGATGTACGAGGGCCTCTCTCCCGTATTAGACGTATAGAACGAGGAATAAGGTGCCTCCGGTTTCATTCAAACCCAGAACGGACTTGTAAATGGACTGTGTGTCTGACATTGGATTTTATTCTGTGTTGATTGATCTCTATTAAATATACTTCTTTTTGGTGGTGGAGAATTTTTTCTCTTGCTTAACACCCTTCTCTGAGAAGTATGAGCTCATAGGTTGTATATCGATAAACATCAGTCGCATCGAGTGAATTGCCTGTGTGGCATGCTGAGATGCAGAGATCAAGGCTTTTGTTGAAAAGCAGGGCCTTGTGGTTGATGATCAAAGCATAGCTTTAATATAGCGCTAATTCACGAGCCTCACACCCTGGTGTGAACCAGAAACGGGAGAAGGATCCACAGAAATGGACATATGCTAGTTTCTAGTTAGGAGTGGTGTCATGGTATGGAGCCCAGACATTTTACTCATGTGATTGTTGCTTATTATTACTAGATGGATAGAGAGGTGCCTCGGATATATCGGTCACTGCGGCGTCGATGGATGTTGAGTCATCTGGCTCATTTATGCCCCTATGGGGCAGGCTAGCATATAGTTTATGGTATTATTAATCCGCTTAATGTGGACCGGCTCTATGGCTCCTAAGGGTCACTAGAGCTCTGATCTTGAGGCTCGGGATAGAGAGTCTCGAATTCGGTAAGGACGATCCCTTACCTTGGTTCATGATGGAAATCCAACTTCCAATATGACATTGTGCGATTTTGTTTGTAAACCTTTATATGGCGAGATGATAGATGGTACCCATGCCGTCCAGGATTGATATATTATGATTAAAATTGTTTTTGAAACATATGTGCACTAGTAATAATATCAAATGATTTTGCTTTATACGTAGCAAACATATTTTAGCCAATATAAGGTAAAACTCTATCCTTCAGTTTGCATTGCATTGTGTGATGGGACTTTAGTTTTATATTGGCTTCATTTTCCTAAAAGGCATTGCATTGTTTAATGATTTACTTTATTTCATGCACTGGCAATCTAATGGAATAAACCTGTTTCGTGTTATCGGCGTGGTCCTGTGATTAGCCTTGTTGTTAAATAGGTTTAGTAAGATTTCTCATACCAGTCCCATGGCTGACTCGTAGTTTGTTTCACTTTGCAAACTCGGGTGCACCTATTTTCTACACAGGCAGCCTTGTATTCAGGTTTTAGTTGCCTCATTCTGGATAGCTATGGAGCAGGAGATGGACTTTATCATTTCTATTGTACCGTTTTAGTCACTGTTATGTATATTATGTTTGATTCGGCTGCAGACATTTTATATTAAGCTGAAACTGTATTCTGTACTAAGTATGATGCTATTATGCTGTGTAACTCTGATGTTGTTATTATTTCCAGTGTAATTTGATGTACATTATCTTTTGTAATTCTATATTTCTGTTCTACTGTTATTTGTTTATGTGTTATATTCCACTGATTGTCCTAGCCACCGTGTCACGGGGGTTTGGGTCGTCGTAGTTGGTATCAGAGCTTTAGTTAATCTTAGCTCAGGGATATAACATATTAACGAACTCGTCGGAAAATAGAATCAGAAGTATTCTAGGGCGAGTAACTCATTACAGATAGGACCAGTAAGGTCCTAGAATGAGTATAGCAGAATAAAATACACCCAATAGACACATTTTCATTCAAGTATATGTATCTATGCTTTACAATATCTTTTCTGTTGGCCTGAAACTTTGTCTGCTATTTGCAGACATAGTAGAAAATGAGTGGAAGAAACAGAAGAAGTAATTCTATGGTTCAACAATCTAATGAGCCAATCGTGCTCCCATAGTCAGAATAAGATCTGGACGCTCTAGTAAAGATGTATCGAAATCTGGGTGGAGTACAATTCTCGGGCAAAGAATCTGTTATTCAAACACAAGTGTGGATGCATTCTTCAAAGAGAATTTTTCGAGGCTTAAAGTTGAGAGATGATCAGAAAGTATTACTAGCATCTTGGGCACTCAAAGAAGAAGCTTTAATCTGGTGGGATTTGATTGAGATGGAAAATCTAGAAGGTTTACCTGGGATAGATTTAAAGAACTTTTCAAAGAAAGATTTATTCCTCTTGAAGAAACTAAGAAGCTATATAATGAGTTCTACCACCTGAAACAAGGAGATATGACCATTCGGGAGTATCAGAATAAATTCAATGAACTTTCTCATTTTGGCCTGCACCTAATTAAAGACCCTTTGAGGAAAAATAAGAGATTTATTAATGGACTTCAAAGAAAATATGAAAGTAGTGTAACTGCACATATGAAACTTCCTATTTTTGAGATGATAGAAATGGCTTGTCGCTATGAAAATCTCGATAAGCAAGGTCTTTTGGAATATGAAGAGGAAGGCAGTTCTAGCAATAGAGGAAGTTTGAAACTGATAGCCAGAGACAAGTACGAAGCCTGAGGCCAGTGAGTGCCTTGAAGCCGATCAAAAAAGGCAAAGACAGTCGTATGTCTCAACTGCAATCAGAAAGGACATTTGTCAAAAAATTGCAAATCTTTAAAGAAACAAAGAAATGATGGATCTAAATCCGATAAGAAGTTTCAAGAGAAGTGAGAATGCAATAAATGCCATCAGACTGGTCATCTTGCAAAGCTATCAAAGAAATCTAATAGTAGCGGGGATTGCTATAACTGCCATCAGGTTGGTCATCTTGCAAAACTAAAGAAGGCTCAAGTAGTTCATGTATATGAAGTAGCAGAAACTCCAGCACCCTCAGCTAGTCAGGAAAGGCCAGATATTTTAGAAGGCACTCTTACTGTCACCAATATTCGAGTTAAGGTGTTGTTCGATATGGGGGCATCACAAAGTTTCATTTCGAGTAACACAGTCAAGAAGCTAAATCTAAAACTGAGGAATATTAAAGAATCGATTAGAGTTCATAATCTGATAGGAGGTTCTCTAGTCCTTAGTTCGTGTTGTAAAGTGCCCGTCTCTTTTTCCCATTATCGATTTCCTTGTATCTTGATCGTCATGAATTTTCAGAGTTCGATATTATTCTTGGTCTGGATTGGTTAACTAAATACGAGGCCGAAGTTAAATGTGCAGAAAGAGTAGTTAAAGTTAAAACCAAGCTTGCTAATATTGCTATACCATGCGTAGGCTCAGATTCAAACAAAAAAGAATTTTGGGCTGCTCTAGAGGTCTCTCCCACTTCATGTCATCAAGAATTATGTGGACGTGTTTGAAGAAGTTGATAGCTTACCTCCGCGAACAGAAATTGACTTCAGAATCGAGTTAATTCCGAATGCCAGACCAGTAGTGCATCAAATTCGGACAATGACCCTGAAGGAAAAGGAAGAATTGGGCGATCAAACACGATAATTACTATGGAAAGGTCTGATCGGGCCTAGTTTCTCTAATTAGGGAGCTGTTGTGGTATTTGTTCCACAGTTAAACGATACTCTTAGATTATGTGTTGATTACCGCAACCTCAACAAGCAGACGCTCAAGAATAAATATCCATTACCCCGCATAGATGATTTGTTGGATCAGTTGAATTGAACAAAAGTATTTTCAAGAATGGACCGAGCTACAGGTTTCCATCAGCTGAGAATTACCGAAGAATGTGATCCTTTGACATCATTTAGAGGTCCAGACTTATTCTATTGGTCGTTAGTTATGTCTTTCGGCTTATGTAACGCTCCAACCTATTTTCTCGATCTAATGAACAGAGTATTCAGAGACGTCTTGAATAAATTCATACTGGTATTCATTGATGATATATTGATCTTCTCTAAGTCAACTGCCGAGCATGAGAAACATTTAGAACCAGTTCTAGAAATTTTGAGAAAGAATGTGCTGAAAGCCAAGTTTTCCAAATGTATATTCGGGCAAGATGAAATGAAGTTCCTTGGTCACGTTGTATCAAAGGAAAGAATTTCTGTGGATCCAAGTAAAATCA
Organism: Allium sativum; assembly: GCA_030737875.1. NCBI lineage: Eukaryota > Viridiplantae > Streptophyta > Magnoliopsida > Asparagales > Amaryllidaceae > Allium > Allium sativum. Next base: position 180,374,851 of record CM060913.1, on the reverse strand, counting down.
CAGTTATTAGGGATTGGAAACAGCCTACTACACCCACAGAAGTCCGAAGTTTTCTTGGATTGGCTAGTTATTATCGGAAATTCATTAAGGATTTCTCGAAGATATCCAGTTAATTAACAAAGCTTACAAAGAAGCATGCAAGATTTAATTGGACTCCAGAATGTGAGGAAGCTTTCGAAGAGATGAAATTTAGATTGACGACTGCTCCCGTATTAACAATTATCGATGGAAATCAAGATTTGAAGGTCTATACAGATGCTTCTATTGAAGGTCTTGTTGCGGTACTAATGCAAAGAGACCAAGTAATTGCTTATGCTAGCCGTTAGTTGAAACCTCATGAGAAAAGATATGCAACTCGTGATCTTGAGTTGTTAGCCGTCGTGTTTGCTCTGAAAATATAAAGACACTATCTTTTGGGTGAGAAGTTCGAATTATATATAGATCATCAATCGTTAAAGTATTTGTTCACCCAGAAAGACTTGAATTTGAGACAACAGCGTTGGCTAGAATTTCTTGCAACATACGATCTTGATATCTTGTACACTCCAGGGAAAGCCAATGTTGTGGCTGATGCATTTAGCAAAAAAACTGCAATCTTCGCCAATCTTATTATTACGCCTTCACTGATTGATAAAATCTCTTCTCTTCAGAAGGATGATCACTTCATTCAGAGGATCGGACAGAGAATTCAGAAAGGCAAACCCTCGAGTTTTCAGATTGATAACAATGGGATTCTGAGGTTAAAAGGCTGAATTTGTGTTCCAAACATTTTTGAGCTACGGAGAGAAGTACTGGATGAATGTCACAAATCCAAGCTTTGTATCCATCTAGAAGTGACAAAAATATATAATGATATCAATTGCACCTTCTGGTGGAGATCTATGAAATAGGACATTTCTTTATATGTTAGTAGGTGCTCTACATGCCAACAAGTCAAAAGCGATCAACAGAAACATGCCGGATTATTACAACCATTGGAGGTTCCAAATTGGAAGTGGGAACAAATTTCTATGGATTTCATCGATGGTTTGCCCCGAACAAATAAGGGAAATGATAGTATATGGGTAATCATAGATCGTTTCATGAAGACCACCCATTTCAAACCTGTTAAATCATCTAGAACAGCTCATAGTCTGGCGCAAATTTATTTCAAAGAAATCGTTAAACTGCATGGAGTGCCCATCAGCATAGTCAGTGATAGAGACCCGATTTTTGCTAGTAAATTCTGCGAAGCATTCCAAATAGAATTGGGAACAAAACTGAACCTGAGCATCACATATCATCCTCAAACAGATGGCCAAACTGAGAGGGTGAACTGTATACTAAAGGATTTATTGTGGTCTTGTATTATTGATTTTGGTGGATCATGGGAAGACCACTTGCATTTGGCTGAGTTCTCATACAACAACAGCTATCAAGCAAGCATGAAAATGTCACCATTCGAAGCATTGTACGGCAGACCTTGTAGATCTCCCGCATGTTGGGTAGAACCTGGAAATAGACTTGTATTGGGTCCCGATATGGTTCGTGAAGCTTCAGACAAAATCGATTTCATTAAGAAACAATTACAAATAGCTCAAAGCTGACAGAAGAGCTATGTAGACTCGAGAAATAGAGATTTGGCCTTTTCTTTTGGTGACTATGTGTATATGAGGGTTTCTCCGATGAGAGGAGTAGTCCGGTTTGGCAAAACAGGGAAGTTGGCGCCCAGATTTATTGGTCCATTTCCTATACTTGAACTAATTGGAACTCTCGCTTATAGAGTTCAATTACCTGACTGGTTGCCTGGTGTACATGATGTATTTCACGTGTCTCAACTTAGAAAGCATGTGCATGATCTGGACTTAATTGTGGAAGAAGCCACACAACAAGACTTGGAAATTACTCCAGAATTAGTTGTGAGAAGCGAGCCAATAAAGATTATTGTCAAAGAAACTAAGGAGCTAAGGAACAAGAAGGTTCACTTAGTCAAAGTGCATTGGAGATCCTAGAGACTGTACTCGGGAGACTGAAGAGAGCATTAAGCAAGTGTATCCCAATTACAGAGTGGATATCTCTAATTAGCTCTGGTGCAAGGTACATTTACAATAATTTGCATTTTCGTTTTGTTTTCTACTTTACTATTGTTTACTTTTGGTGGACGAAAACTTTTAATTATATACTCCGATCTAAGCAAATATGATAAGTACATAAAAGAATTTATTATTATATATTTGAAACGTTAATCAACGATTGATTGTTGGTTGTGTTGTGTGATTATTATTTGATTAATCAAAATATTAGAATGATAATTAATATAACCAATAAGTGAATAAAAGGGTAAAATTATGCAAGTTGAATCAAATATTGTACTGAGTTGGAAATTGTTTAGAAATGCATACATGTATATATACACATTGTTGAACAGGTTATGGATAAACTGTTAAGAAGAGAAATAAAATTTTATGCCTGATAAATAGGTACGTGTTTACTAGTTTTCTTTTTTCTCTTAAAGATTTTATGAGCCTAAGGTTGGCTGCTTGGCATTTTCTTTTTCTTTTAAAGATTTTATGAGCCTAAGGCTGGCGGCTTGGCATTTTCTTTTTCTTTTAAAGATTTTATGAGCCTAAGGCTGGCCTCTTAGCATTCTCCTTTTATTTTGGATTGATGAGGGGCCTGCGAGGCTAGTTGCAGTTTTAAAGATCTCTTCGTACAAAGGTGTTTATGGTGAATTTTTTCGAAAATTTAGGATGTTAGTTAAATTTTTGAAAAATTGGAAAATTCTTAGAAACTGAAAAGTTGAAAAATGAAAGCCAGAATGAAAGTTGAGTTGGTTGGTTAAACAACTTTCAGCTCTGTTCCTTTTCGAGGACGAAAAGATTTTAAGTGAGGGAGATTGTAATAACCTGGAAAATCAGAGCCAATTTAAATTTTTTATTTTTTCTATTTTAATGAATTTAGAATATTTAAAATAATTTATTTTAAATAATAACGACTAAAACTTTATTTTCAATAAAGTTAGAATGAATATATTTATTTTAATTTTAAAAGGAGTCAGAAATAGCATAGGAGTATGAAAATTCAACTCTGAACTTTGACTGAATGTACATGATTCAAAATAAATTGGATTTCAGTAAAACAAAAATTATTTAATTTTGTTTAAAAATATCTTTCTAACGAATCTGAAAAATTGAAATTTCATAGTGGAAATCAAAAGTTATGGCCAGTTGAATATTCAGAATAGTCGCTATGAAATTTGATATAAATATAGCCCTTAAAAATAGACATTTTGCAAATGATCTCTGTTTTCGATGAAACAACTTTGGTTGGATCAGGAATGTCAATTTATAGCTAGGGTTGAAATTCCATAATTTTTGGAATTAATTTGTGAGCGTGGCAAAAGAAAACGTGTTTGGTTAATTTCAGTCAAATTGGATCGACCAGAAAATGACCATTTTTCAAACGATCTCCAAATTCGACAAAATCAGTTTTGTTGGGATCGTATCGTCCAGACATTGCTAGATTTATTTTTCTAGAATTTTAGAAATTAGTATGTGGCCTCGACAAATTAAAATGTACGTTCAAATCTAAAATTGAATGTTTTATATTTTAATTTGAAGAATAACTGACTGAAACAGTCGAATAGGCTTACGATACATATCCCGTTGGGTTGGATTTGGAGTTCGTATGAAGTAAAGGGTATTTTTGGATTTAAAGAAATAAAAATAAAATAAATAAATATGAGCCAATGGAAAAGGGCGTTGACCATCGTTCACTTTCCTCCCAACCCGATTCCTCCAGTTCAAACTACAGAATAAGTAATATCCTTCTCTCCCCTGTATCTCTAAATACACACAACAAAATCGAGGGTTCCAGTTGGGAATTTTGTAGAGAATCCCTTCCTCTTTAAATCTGTACTTGTCTCGCCTGAAACCACGGTGTATTGGCATCGAACCGCGCCTCCAAAGTCCGAACCTTTCAAATGCCATCGTGTCAACATCAGATCGCACGTGACCCCACCACCCGACACAGGTGCTCCCTCCCTGGCTCTACGCCGCTGCGAAGTCCGATCGTCCTGAAACGTCGCGGATTTTGTGCAAATCAAAGACCTAGTTTCGAACTGACACTGAAGGTATACGGTTTATAATATTTAAACAGTAACGACCCAGGTTTTCCAGTTATTTGAATTCGAATATTTAAATTGGTTTAAATATTTATTTGGAAATATTAACGGATTTAATATCGAATTCATTTATAAAACGACGATTTAATATTTATATTTATATTTATATTTAACTATAAACGAAGACTTAACTGCGCGGTAGTTGTAATATTGAGTTTTTAACTTCAATTGAATATACAAAATCCGTTTTAAATCAGAATTCTATGAAACAAGAAACGTTATGATCAGATTGATTATAATTTTCTAATGAAAGAGAAAAATCGAGATTTTAGCTTATATATTGTGAGATATGTCCAGTTCAAATTTTAATATAGTCGTTATGGAATTCGATAACGTTATTTAATGATTTAATAAGGAATTTCTATATATTTGAATACCGTTCAAATTGAAAATGTCAATACTGAGTTAAACTTTCATACTGGTTTATATTTGAGGTAATATATTATTTTTGGATATATATATGGTAATAATTTATTACTATTTAATTTAATTGTTTTGTTATTTATTTATGTTTTAACGATAATTATGTAAACCTTATAAATAATTATTTTTCAAACAACATTCGTTTTCGACTAAACCGATTTTTATGAAATACGTATAATTAATTGTTGTTAAAATTTCAGTTTGGAGCCTAACAGAGTTATTTTATCGGTAGACGAAATTTAAAAGTGAACCGATAAATTAAAATAGCGTCTTTTTGCAAACGGTGTCCAATTGCAATGAAATTTATTTCATTGGAACCGCAATGACAAGATATTGTAGCACGTCCACTTTCGTTATGTTTGGAGTTTGTGGTGTATCACTAAAAAATTTACGATCAATGTTAATAGCGGAAGAAGTAATTAAACCATATATAAACAAATGATATTAAACTAAATAAATAAAATAAATATATGGGGAAGCATGTTTAAAAAGCAGCGTGGGTATTTGAAAATTCGTGAGCAGCAGGTGGGGAAGACACTGCTTTAAACGAAAAGAAAATATATATACTAAACTATTCTTTCCTTGACTTGCCTTGGAAACCAAATTATCAGTGCCTTGCCTATCAAACAATCGATGCCTTGAGCCCTACGAAATGCACAGGCACCCTGTAGCTGCCTACAAAACTATACCTAGACAACTTGGCAACTACAAAAAGTAACCCTTATAAATATATCGTTGCTTACCCAATCTTTATGAAATCCATCCATTCCTTTTCTCTCTTTATTTTCTTTCCAACCAGAGAGCAAGACTCTAATGATAAGCTTCAAAATACAATAACAAAACGAAACCTTAACGAAATCTCTCCATTTTCGGTCCATTAAACTCGCAAAGGGGTGCTCTACTCTCTAATATGCATTGGTTTAAGCTCGGTTAAATTATTTTCGCTGGAAAATGGGAGAGACAGGGATGGTGCGAGGAGGACCTTATGGTGCAGGGGTAATGGATGTTTAGATGTAAGACCGATGGCGGTAGGTCCGTGCATGCTGCATAGTATTCTGCGCAGGTGGAGAACTGGAGTGATTGGGTTTGTGTAACACAGCAGCGTGGGGTGGTTTTCCTTTTGAAACGGAAGGAGGGAGCGGTGGAATTGGAGATGCGTGGGGCGTGAAGATGGGAACAGTGCGGAACATTTACCGTGGCAGAACGGAGTGAGGGACTTTTGAGAAGTGGGTATGGGAAGATTACGTGGGATTATGGAGGAAGGGACCGCATAATTTTCCAGTAATCTGGCGATTGTGTATGGGATGTGTGGTGTGTTGTCCAAGAAGACGGGGATGGAAATATCCACTGAAATATGAAGGGAGGCAGTGACAAAAAGTCTAAAGGAGATCACTTTTCTGGAAATGACATTGGAAGGGATGGAGTTAGTTTAGAAAATACATGCGGTAGAAGGATGTTTCATGCCAGAAGAATTTGGCGGGTTTGGTGCGAGGGAGCTTTAGGAATTAAGGTGCGTGATAGGGATATTTTACTGGAGAGAATACATGTTTGGTGAAGACAAGTTTCCATAGCTAGCGGTTTATGTAGTAGTTGGGCTCTGGGATCAGTGGGCTTGGGTCACCATAATTTAAAAGAAAACGAAAGAAAAAGAAAAAAAAAAACTGAAATGGCAGTATAAACAACAGTGGGACATTTCCATGCATAAGGAGGATGCTGACGTGTTATAGAGTTTAGGGAACAATGCAGGAAATAGGAAAAAGGCCGGCACTTTATATTACAACAAAATGTTGGGCTGAAATCATTGGGTGAAGCCCGTTTGTTTGAATAAAGGTAAACTGCATTCAAAAAATTTGCAGATGGGGAAAATAACAAGGTAGAATGGTGTGGGAAGAAAACACTGTTGGAAAATTCATACATGAAGATGGGATTGTTTGAAGACATGAGGCGGATCGTGGTTTCTTTGTGAGGATTTGGGTTGGTGGATTGAAAGGGTAAACCCAATTATAATTTAAATAGTATGTTAACTTATAATATTTATAATTCATATGTACATTATCAGAATTTAGAGCAAAGCGGTCTCGTTGGAACCGAATGGACGCGAGCTACGAAGTGGAGATTGTTTGGTCACATTAAGAGAAACAGAGATTTTTATTTAAATTAAACACCAATTTAATTTAAATAAAAGAAAGCGGTTAAACGACATATTTAAACCCAGGTGAGTTAAACTCACTCAGTTGTCCCACTTATATTTTATATAAGTTGGGCTTTAATATTTGTTTGCTATGGTTGCTATTTATTGGCTGATTGATGATTGTTTGGTTGTTTGCTGAATATTTTAATTAAACAGTTGTTTAATTAAAATGAAATGGCATCGTTATTTTTAACGGTGATTTACAAACAAGGTAAGTTACCTTATTAGTTACATTTATAACAATATGAACATATTTAAAATGAATTGGATGCTTGAATTCTTATTTTGGTGGACCACTATCAGTTGAATTGATTGCTTATTTGCATATGATCATTATATGAACTGTTTAACCGACATGATTGAATTATTGACTTGGTGGTTATTTGTTGAATCTAAATTCAACATTTGTTTGGTTATTAACCAACGGGTGATATTGGTTGAGGAATTTATAGCACATGACAAAAATACAAACTGTTTTATAAAAATTGATTTACCGTCAGGTGAATTGGTAAAAGTGAAGTTACAAAATTTATTTTATAACAGAATATAGATTTTTAAACATATTATTTTTAATAAGATTTTTAAAAGAAAATAAAATCAACCACGTATATATTGATTATTTTTACCAACAATCACCATTACGGCACCGAAATCGACCGTGTGCAAAGCACGTGCTGTATCTTTTATGCAAATTCTTGTATTAATAAGATTGTTAAGCAACTGCGAAACGATTAATAACTTTGATTAATTGTTTTATGAAGCAATTACAATAAGATTAATTTGTAATGGATTATTTAAATTAATAATATTATTTATTAATTTAAATGAAAAGACGAGTTAGGATTGATCAATGCGTAATCATGTTTTAAATGGACCAAGCCAACTATTTTAACTGAAATTGATTATTGAAATAAACTAGTTTAACAAATAGTGGTTTAATTTAATAAGATTTTAAACAGGAATTTAATATTAATCCTAGTTAGTGATGAAATGAATTATAATTTTTTTGTAATTAATAATAATTTAAGGAATTATTTCTTAAATGAAGTTCATTTAAGTAATCGAAGTAGTACCAGAATATAATTGAATTTTCAAAATGAGTTATGAACGGGTTATATTTAAACCAGGTCTGATAAATGAAGTTATAAAAGTGATTTTAAGCAAATACGATTTTAGAGATGAAATTGGGTTTGATATTAGACCAGAGTTGTATAAATGGGTTTTTAAAAGAGATGGAAAGTCAAAGCATTAAATTAAATTAACTTTATTTAATAATGGCATTAAGTGAAATGGATGGGATTTGAAATAAGATCTCCCAGAATAAATGATGGAAAGGTTTAGAAAAGGATTCTAGTAATTGAATTGGGCAAAAGATTGAGTAATGGGATTTGTAATAAATACCAGATGGTGAAACAAATAGCTTAAAGACATTAAAGTTTAAAAGTTGTTGTTTTATTAACCATTGACTAAATCAATAAATGTAGTAATAGTAATAAGGTTAAAAAGGAGATTTCGAAAGTAAGAAGGTTTTATAAATTCGTATTTTAAATAAAATAGTGAAGTTGTATTTGTTGGTATTGGAATGAATATGGGTTTTTGATTTACAATTCATATTTATCTTAAGATAAGAACGTTGTTGATCAAGGTCTGAGAGGTAATTAAAAGTACCCCAACTTGAATGACTTCAGGATTGTCAAAAGATGATATTAGTTGTAATAGTGGAGATGTTTGAAGTAATAATAACGTAACGTTATTTGAAGAATTTGGGAATATATATAATGGGATTCCATAAATTAAAAAGGGGTTTGAGAATATGAAGTGATATTTCCGTAATAAAAGAAATAATGAGGAGATTAGTGAAAATATAACGATATTTTCAAAATAAGGAGATGGGTTTTGGAATGAGTTTATTCTGAAAGGGAAAGTGATGATTATGGTGTTCAAATAACGAAAACAAAGGAGATATCATAACGATTGTTTGAATTGATAAATTGAATTGGTTTCCCAATTTTAAATAATGAGTAAAGTTGTAACAAATATTTTGAAATGGTAGTTAACGGGAAATGGAACATTGATTTTTAGATAATTTTCAGAGTATCCAAATAAAATGATTTGAGAATATTAATATATATTAATTGATATATTATTTTAATGGCCAACTGACGCTGTGTACCCAACCAATGAATCTATTTTATTTTAATGAATTGTTCATTTTGATAGTTAAATAACCGATTATCAAAATCTGGCCCAACGTTATTGGTACGGAAAGACCAGGATCGAATTTATATTCAAAAACCATTCCAACCAATAAATACGAATACGCTAAAGATGCCGATCGAGATGGAGCAATTGAAGATTGTAAATCTTCATGAGTGGAAGAGCTATTGTTAAATATCTCTGGCTGATCCCTAGAGTTAACAATGATTCTGTCGTGATTGGAATCTACGGATTTGCAAGGATCACTCGCTACTGATCTTTAGGGTGATTCCTAGGATGTGGTAGGAGGGTGCCTTCGGTTCATCATGTTCCTGGATGACTTTATGGATGAATGTCTGACAGAATATTTCCTGAAACCACGTACGTTGATTTTTACAAATATACCGAGTTGGTGGAAAAGAGGGGCACTTCTTTTATACCTAGAGTATATTTGTGGACATCAATTAGTGATTAGATGGATTTGACGATGTGACATTCAAAGTGAATGGCGGCCAGATGTTTCAAAAGTCGAGTATAACCTCAGGCCTCTTAACCGGGAAATGACAAAAATCGGGCAGGCAGCATAGCTATGTGGGTCGCACACATTAAGGTGTATAATCACCTATCTAGAGAAATTCCTTTTGCTTCTTTAATCAATCGATGCTGTCCCTTTTCGGGAAATGGTGGTTTGAGCACAACCGTTGGTGATATACATTCGATACACTCAAGCAAAATGAGTGGTCGGTCGTGTGTGGGCCGGGTTGCAAGACGTTCTTTTTGAATCCAGTGTATTCCCCTCTAGAGATACACAATCGGCAGGTGGTCCCATACCTTGTCATAGTCAGAATCCAATCTCCGGTAAGCGCCTGCGATTTTGTTTATATACTATATATGTGGAGCGTGAGATGCAAGCGTTCTGCTAGATTCTATTTATTTGTATTTAGACACTATTATAATACCAGAAGAGATATTGATTTCAAAAATGTTTTGGATTATTGTATGGAAAAACCAACCGTATTTATGTGTGGATTTGGTCTTACGATTATCCTTTTCCTTCAAAAAGATTTGAACTTTAAAATCAAGTTGGATGATTCCCCTTAAACTTAGTGTGTTTATCTCATTCTGGTTCACCAGACTGACCCGGTGTTTGTAATGCTCGGGTTAGATCAGGGCATACAGGTTCAAGTTACCGGAAGCTGTGAAGTCTAAAGATGAGCTAAAAGAGTTCTGACGTATGATTTTATGCTGTTATTATTCCGCTGTGTGTTATATATATGAGGATAGGCTATTATAACTGTAGAGATGTATTGATGTACTCTGATGTTGTAAGTATGATTTTAAGCACTCAATAAAAGTTATTTCTATATTATATTTTATTACGTTGCGATGTGAGACTCTATGATGTGTTGTGTTCATCTTCTTATTCTTCTATTCTTAACTTTCTTTCTTTCTTATCTCACCCTCTTAATTCTTTCTAATAACTATCTGTCTCTTCCATTCATGGGTTCTGACAAGTGATACAGGATCTGTATTGTTTTCGGAATTCGGGCTCGAATTTTGCAGGTCGTTACAGTGGTACCAGAGCAATGGTTTAGTAATAACCTTGGCTCTGTGGTGTAACTCGATAGAGATTGGGTTAGTAGTACCCTAGATTGATTTGAATGTATATATACGAGAGAGCGTATTTGTAAATTTCATATATACAAATGTTTTGTATTGTGTTATTGTAACGACCCGCATTCTATGCATCGAAGGATCGTAGAATATTTATTTCATTCACATACGAAGTCGTATGGTCATGTAACTTTGGGAGACGACTATTGGGGTCATTTCCTATGTTCTTGATTTTTCCCGATTTTTAAATGACCGTTTTTCCCCTAGCTGATCTTGTTTTGACCATAACTTTTGACTGGAAAGGAATTTTGACCTGAGACCACTTCCATTGGCTCCGAATTATGGTTTACCTTTCCGTAGAGTGGTCACAATAGCCAAACCGACTTACCGTTTGGGAGATATGGCTGAAACAAGTTTCAGATGATGAAAAACAGCTTAATTGGGCTTAACTGGGTGACTAACAGCTAAGCCCAAAGGGGAATTTCGGGATTAGGAGTTTAAAAGGGTAGTTAGGGTTTGGAGAATACCTTTTTCTCATTTTCAGCCGTCACTATTCATTCCTCTCAACCTAATCATGGCCTCCAACATCTAAAACATACTCTAATCACCGTTTAATCAAGTATTGGCCTAATCTACATCAAATTGAGGCGGATTTGAAAAGAGATTGAGATAGAGCTGCTGTGTTTCCTTTGGAATAGCGCCAAAATAGAGAATCATTTCAGATCTAAAGTTTATTTGTGGCAAAGGTGAGTGATTTGCATGGTTTTGCACTAGTTACAGTTAATTAAGGGTAATTAGTGAAGATTAACGAAATTACACATGATAAAATTTTAGAAAAATATTTATAAATTCAAAAATATTATCTTAGGCCTCTATTAGAAAATTTGGCTAATTTGGTTAAGTTTTGCTAATCATATCATTAGATTTGCTTAAACATGCTTAAGGGAAAATATGGGGTTTTGGGTATGTTTGATCTATTTTACATGCTATGATTGTTGTTTTGCTATTTGTGGATGATTATACATGTTGCTATGACTGTATAGTATGCTTTGTGGTTCTCTAGAAGTGTTAGATTTGTCGAAAACGCCGTCGAATGTCGTAAAAAACCGCTGGAAGAAGCTTTAGGAAATATGCAGGACCCGGATCGGATCGCCCCTGCTCTCCACGACCCAACGCGTTCGCGCCACCCAACCTTCACCACGAGCTGGAACATGGAGCACGACCCGATCCGTGGAGCTTGAACGATTTGATGCTTCGAGCCGGGCCTCCAACCACGAGCTGACCTATGCGTCACGATCCGAACCAGGGTGCCACTCTGAACCGAAGCACATCCACAATCCGAACAGGGAGGAGCATCATGATCCAAGGGGAGCATCACGAGCCATGGAGCACGACTGTGATGAGAAGGAATTTCGCTCGGTCCGAACCAGTCGCTAAACCGACCCAGATCGTTCGAAACGCCCTATCGTTTGAGAACACGACAAATCAGAATGCATACAGAAGAACATTTCATTGTATATTACAACAATGCATCAGATTACAAGAATATACAGAGTATAAATGAATATTACACAGAAATATCAGAGATTTAAATTACATTTGAATACATAGCAGCGGAAAATAATACGATATACAACTAGAAGAGATATACGGATACAAAGCTTTCCGGATATCGTTCCAGCTGAAAACCTGGATCCTGTGAATATAGATCTGCAAAACCAAAACTACTAGCTGCCCATGTCAAAATAAGGGCACCCAGAGTTTAGGTTAAAACAATAAACTCCAGGTCAGTCATGTGACTGCTGTGAGAACTAAAACAGTTATTAATCTTTATTTTAAATCATTAGGTAAATCAAGGGACCACGCCGTATAACACGGAACGGGTTTCCTCCCAAGAATACCAGTGCAAAAACAACAGCGCAATGCTAAATAAAGAAAAATGAAGCTATTATAAGACCCAGGTCCCATCACACAATGCAATCGCAAGCCGGAGGATAGGGTTTTTACCTTATAATAGCCAAGAATGCTTGATACGTTGAAAACAAATCATTTGATACTATTATAAGTGCATAGTGTATAAAACAACTTCAAATCATAAGTATCAATCATAGACGGCATGAGCGCCCCATCCCACTATGTCGCCATACTAGGCTCTACAAATAAAACCGCGAATGTCACGTATTTGGAAATTGGATTTCCGTCTATGAACCGAGGCAAAAGATAGTCCTCAACCGATTCGAGACAATCTAGCCCATGTCTCAGGAACAGCCGCAACTGCCCCATGGAGCGACAGGGCCAGTCCACCGATGTGGATTATTATGCCTGAACACTACGTTTCCCCGCCCTTTGGGGCGTAAATGAGCCAACGAATGACTCCATCGGACCCGGATCGTCCGATCAAACCGAGGCGCCTCGCAACAGCAACAACCACATAAGTCAAACTCGTCAGGGCGTGTAAAACCACTGACGCCACTTTTTAGCTAGAAGGAAACGCATGCCCTCCCTGAGGTCCGTCTCCCGTTTCTGGTTCATACCGGGTGTGAAACTCGCGAATTCACGTTACACAAAGCTATGCCACACAGGCTGTGCTTTGATCATCACCACAAGACTTTGCTTTTCAACAGAAGCCTCGATCAATTGCCACTTAGGCATTCCACACAGGCAATTCACTCCATGCGTTTGATATCCATCAATATATGACCCCTGAGCTCGTACGTCTCAGAGAAGGGCGTTAAGCAAGAGAATAAATTCTCCGCCGCCAAACAGATATATATATTTAATAGAGATCAATCACACGGACTAAAATCCAATGTCAGACACACAGTCCATTTACAAGTTCGTTCTGGGTCTGAACGAAACCGGAGGCACCTAGTACCCCGCATATCCATCGATCTCCAAGCACGTCTGGACGATCACTAACTGTTTCCATCTTCTTGGGTGTACAGCCCAATCAAGATCATCAGTAATCACCCAAACGACGTGAAGACTTCCGGTCTTCGACCACCGTCTTCATCTTCGACACCACGTCGAATCAGTTATTCAGAATGGGATAAACCCGGTCTTTCTGAATAACTCGCGTATATATTATAAAAGTGTTACACAAACACAACATACGCCTCATTCCAATTCAGAATATTCTTTTATTCAAATATTCCTATACTTTGGGAAAAGTTCCCATTAATTTTATCCAAGATAAATTCTTTAAATTTATTCTTTAATCTCCTTTGAATATCAATTCAAACTAGTCGGGATTAGCGAACCACACCGAAGTAATCATTTATTTTATTTCCCAATCCCAACCTATTCATCCCATGAAGTAAAACTGCTTATACTTCATATCTAACACCACAGTGTTATCGGTAAATTCAATTACCATTTCACGTTCAAATCTAATTAAAGATTTAACCATCGCCTGGAGCAAAACTGGTGATACTCCATTTTGGATCATTTCAATCTAATTAAAGATTCATTAAAACTCCACTTAGTTTTAATCTTTAACTGGGTTAAAGAATCAGTGTCATTTAAAACACGGTTCACGATAAACCCAAAATCACATTCCATTAATTATCGGGTTAAAGAACAAGTGTTATTTAAAACACTGTTCACGATAAACCCAAAAATCAATACCAATTCAATTCCAATTAAATATCGTTTAATTGGTACACTTCATTAAATCTAAATAAAAAGATTTAATTTTTTTTCTCAACTGGGTTCAAGAACAATGTTAGTGAAGACACCATTCACGACAAACCCAAATCACATTTGATATTCAATACAAGTGAAACACCCCACCTCCGTTAGGGTCACTCTCAAAGGGAATGCCCTAATTTTGGTGGAGGTTTATAAGTACAAGTCACAGATATACAAGACAGATATAAGAACACATATTTGTAAACAGCGGAAGAACAACAAACTTTATTTCACAAAGTCAAATACGTGTTACAACAACATCCTTTCCAAAAACATAACATAACACTTTCATAATCTGTCTTGAGTACATTATTTAAAGAAGCATAAATAAAACGTAGATAAACTGCAAAAGCCCCAAAGTGGATTGTCCAAAGCCATAGTTCAAAACAGGAAAGTCCAAGCAATACATTTCTCTACTTCAGCTGGATGTCAAGGCCGATCAAGCTGCTGTGTTCCCTCCCTGAGGACCTGGGGGGGGGGGGGAACGGAAGAAAGAAGACGAAAGAAAAATAGAGTCAGACATAAAGCCTGAGTAAGTCTAGTACTATTTTGTCTATGAATAAAGAACTGGGTATGATAAGTATAAACAAGAAGTGGGCAAGCACAGTAAACTTGGTTAAGTTGTCTAGGGTCGAATATACTATCGTACCCCATGTTAATCTCTGAACCCATATAAACTAGTTTCCAATTTGCACCCCATAATCAGGGTGATGTGATCCATTCAATGATGATCGGCTCCTACTCGCATAGTTACATGTGTCTTACGGCCCCCGATGTTGTAGTTACCTATGCTGGTCCCACCATGGGGTGTATCAAGTCCCATAGTGGCAACCCAACACAACCTTAGAGTGCACAGGTATGCTACTGGTGTCCAGTGCCTTATTTTTCTGCGCCGGAGTGTGTGCACGCCCGCACTCCGTTAGAACCTACACTGCTACACCACCGCCGTCGATTTGACCTCTTACAATCAGCCCAGTAATCGTGCCCCACCCTGCCTAGTTTCAGGGTATCCTGATACACCTTTTAGGGTTACTGCTGAAAAGGGTCCCCCGTTACTAGGTTTTCTATCTCTAGCCAACATGCTAAGTTGGTTAAGTGTTTCCTAACCTAACCCCACCAGTCCGTTTAGTTTAGCATGTTCCATTTTGATTAAGTCTTTAGTTCACTTAATCCTAAAAATCCTGACTCAGCCTTAATTGTCTTATTAAGGCCCTGACCTCTCACATTAGACAGGTATTGTTGTGGCTGCCTGTTGCCGGTTGGTTCCGGGCAGTCTTACGCCACAACTCAGTCTAACCTCGGGTCCTTATTGGGCTCCATGTTTAACCTCCCACATTGGATAGGTATTGTTGTGACTACTGGACAGCCGGGCGGTTCCGGGCAGGTTTACATCACAACTCAATCCAACCTCGGGTTAAACACATCGTATGTTCTACATTTACATATTTTGTCATTCTTCTTTATTTCTTATATGTAAATATTTGCGGCCTATTATTAAGTTAATGGTGTAAAGGTTACACCAATCATGGGCCCAACCCATACTTGAATTTGGGCCCTTCTATTTTATATTTTCATTCATTAGTTAATTTTTAACCCAACGTTATTTTCCCCCGTTTTACACGTCCGTTTATATATATATTTTGGGCTTAGCCTTTTTAAAGCCCAATTTAGCCATGCGAAAAGGCGAGGCTTATGTCGTGATTACATACACAAAGAGGGGAAGGTGAGCGCATGAACTTGCAATACGACGTTGGAAATACAAAATAGAAATTGGTGTACTTGCATAGTGGTAACATAGGTGACATGAATCAAAGCATGTGAACTTGCATAGGTTTAACTACCACATGAACCTATATTCTTATTTAGGCATAATGTCAAACATAAGCATGTCATAAATATTTCTAGCATAAGCATAGCATAATGTCAAACATAAGCATGGCATAAATACTTTTAGCATAAACATGGCATAATGTCAAACATAAGCATGGCATAAGTAAAGTTAAATTTTGTTCATGGCATAAACATAAACATGTCATGTTCATAAGGTTTCTACATGTTTACAAAGGGGATACTTTGTTACTAACACAGAAGCATAGATCAACTTAATTATGGTTTAAGTCTAATCACATAACGATAGTATAAATATACTTATGCATAAATATTCCTAATCATGGTGTTTGCTTTAAACTTGCAAAAAGGGATTTTTGAGTCTAACCTAGCCATGTCTCACATATGTCATCATATAATTCTTGTAAACAAGATAGACTTAATCATGGATTTCAATTATGCCAAATATCATTCATAGCCTAGCCATATTCATAGGTTTGCAAAAGCATGACTTAATACATGGATTATAGTGTCAAAATTCCAACATAGTTTCTTATGAACTATAACAACCAAGCTTGTTTCAATTACTTGCAAAATGATTTATGCGCAAAAATATACATCATGATGACATAATAACAAAGCCCCAAACTTGCATGAATTTCAATCAACTACATACATGTAGCTTCAACATAGATTACATAATTTGCGCAATATTCCAAACGTATACTTGCATAGAACTACCGCATGTAGTTCTTTATAATGAATAACATAATTTTGCACAAATATGAACTACTTTATTTTCCCAATTCAAGCATACAAATCAATACAGTTGTTTATTCATACCAAAGTAATACTCTACTTACAATGGTTGCGGCGAATTCTCTAATTAAGAGATATGATTCCTTTGTTGAATTGATTGGCTTTAGGTTGCTTGAATTGCTTTAGGCTTTAGAACTTTCTTCCTAATTCTATCTCTAGTTGGCGGCTACTCTTAGTCGTTCCTCAGCAACATGGCGGCTATGTTCTTAATTTTGAATGAATAGATTAGGGTTTAGTCTAGGGTTGTTTATATAGAGGTTAGGAATTGATTAGGACCCTTGATGTTGCTAGGTTAGATCGTAGCCATTCATTAGATAGAGAGACCAATTAGAACCTGCCACCTAGCCCTAATGACAAAGCAGACCACAGAAATTCGACCAAACACAGACCTGGCCAGCCAGGTTGACTGGGCTCGACCAGGTCGACACCCCTGTCGACAGGGCTGTCGACAGCCCTGTTGACATGGGTAGCCCAGGTCGACAGCCCAGTCGACCTGGGTGGCCTAGGCGGGTGTTTATCCGCCCTGGCCCATTGGGCCCGATTTTTAATTATTTTATCCTGTTTGAATTTTAAATTTAATTCAAAACTTCCGAAGGCCATATCTTCTACATACGGACTCCGTTTTTCGAAAACTCGGACTCTATTTCGCGTATTTTTCCGAGACGAACGCAATGGCGTATCCCGTTTCCCTTAGTTCTTTGATTTCAGATTAATTATACTTTAATTTGCTAATTTCATAGTTATAGAATTCTCGGGGTGTTACATTCTCCCCCACTTAAAAGGATTTCGTCCCCGAAATCTTCAAGTTAGGAGGAATGTATATCCTAACATCCAATCATCCATCTACTCATCCATCAAACACGAGCATCCATTGTCCTTAAAAGACTTCTAATGCTTCATGATCATATGCGAAGTGTGTGTATATGAACTTATCTAATGCAAAATCAGGCGGTCTACTGATTCAGTTGACCTCCTTAATGCGAATTATGTAAGTGCCATGAATCCATTATGTATGCAAACTTCCCTATTCTTGATTCTACATGAGTGCACAATCATTCAATACAAATGCAACATCCATATGACAACACATTATAGTTCAACCACATACGAAAGCAAACATATATGCATATGCAATATGAAGTGACTGAGCCGATCTAAAACCTAGATTGTGTGTGTATATGCAACCACGAGCAACCACTAGCAACCACTTGCAACCACTTGCAACCATCATCCATAACATGTTTCAACTACATGTTTCCATCCAAAAAGATTTCTACCTAAAAGATACGGTCGAGGAAATATACCTAAAAAGATAGATAAAAGCGCAACTTAAGGAAAAATGAAAGATCAAGGATGTACCCTCGAACAGAAAAGGGTAGGCTGTACGGATTCTAGCTTCAGTTTCCCAAGTCGCGTCTTCCTCGGCGTCGCTCCACTGAACTTTGACGAGCTTGACTTCACGGTTGCGTAGCTTCTTCACTTCTGTTCCTAAGATGCGGGTTGGAACTTTTCTTATGGTTGCTTCGCGCTCTACTTCGGCCTCTTCGAGGATATTTGGCTCTACCACTTCAGCGGACTCATGAAGACATTTTCGGAGATGTGAAACGTGAAAAACGTTGTGGACTCCAGCCAACTTCTCGGGTAGCTCTAATCTATAGGCCATTTTCCCAATTTTCTCGATGATAGGGAATGGTCCTACGAACCTTGGTGCTAGCTTTCCTGTGGTTCCAAAACGGACAACGTTTCTTAGTGGTGATACCTTGAGAAAAACTCTGTCTCCAACCTCAAATTCAAGGTCGGTCCTCCTCTTGTCGGCATAGGACTTTTGTCTGTCTTGGGCCGTCTTCATCCTTCTTCGTATTAAGTCTACTTTCTCTGAAGTCTCTCGGATCATATCTGGTCCAAGTATGAGCTTATCAGTAGACTCCCACCAACAAGTGGGCGATCGGCACGGTCTTCCATATAAAGCTTCGAAGGGCGCCATTTCGATGGTTGCTTGATAGCTGTTGTTGTAGGCAAATTCCACCAAAGGAAGGTGGTCTTCCCATGTCCCTCCGAAGTCAAGGACGCATAGTCTTAAAAGGTCTTCCAAAACTCTGTTCACTCTCTCTGTTTGGCCGTCGGTTTGGGGATGATAGGCTGTGCTTAAGCAAAACTGCGTTCCTACTGCTTCTTGCAGACTCCGCCAAAACTCGCTGGTGAAGATGGGGTCTCGGTCACTAACGATGCTAGACGGTATTCCATGGAGTCGGACGATTTCCTTGAGGTAAAGTGATGCCAGGGATGAGGCAGTTCTCTTACTTTTGACAGGTAAAAAGTGGGCGCTTTTAGTAAGCCTATCCACTATTACCCAAATGCTAGTGTTGCCTCTCCTAGACCTAGGCAGCCCATCGATGAAGTCCATTGAGATGCTATCCCACTTCCACTGCGGGACCTCCAGAGGATGTAGCAGTCCGCCAGGCTTTTTCTGTTCTGCCTTAACCTGTTGGCACACCATGCACTTAGAAACGAATTCTGCCACGTCCTTTTTCATGCCGTTCCAAAAGAAAGTCCTCTTTATGTCTTTGTACATTTTATCTCCCCCTGGGTGTATCGTCATCTTGGAGTGATGTGCTTCCTCGAGAACCTTCTTTACTAAATCTTTTGTCTGTGGGACGCATAGTCTTCCGTCTCGCCTTAGTAAACCTTTATCGTCAATGGAGTATCTGTTGAGGTGACTTGAAGTCTCACCCCTAATTAGCCTATCAATCATTTCCACAAGCTGAGGGTCTTCGCGTTGTGCTGTCCCTACTGAATCCACTAAAGTTGGGCGCACTTCGAGAGATGCTAGCAACCCTGGTACGAAATCGGAGGAGGGCCTAAAGTCGAAGCTGGCTATAAACTCTAGGCTTTGTCTTTCAACAAACAACGGGCTTAGGGTCAATTTCTTTCGGCTCAACGCATCTGCCACTACGTTGCCTTTGCCCGGAGTATAGGAGATTTCGAAATCGTACGAGGCAAGAAACTCCATCCATCTTTGTTGCCTCAAGTTAAGATCTTTCTGCGAGAAAAGATATTTCAACGATTTATGGTCAGTGTAAAGCTCGAACTTCTCACCTAGGAGATAGTGTCGCCAAGACTTGAGTGCAAAGACGATGGCGGCTAACTCAAGATCGTGGGTTGGGTAATTCTTTTCGTGCACCTTCAACTGCCTCCCGCCATAAGCTACTACCCTTCCTTCTTGCATTAAGACGGCGCCTAGCCCTGTCCCACATGCATCCGTATAAACAGTGAACATCTTGCTCCCATCTGGCAGCGTCAAAACTGGGGCTGTTGTGAGAGCCCTTTTTAGCCGTTGGAAAGCAAACTCGCAATCCAAATCCCATTTAAACACTAGATTCTTCTTAGTCAATTTTGTGAGCGGAGCTGAGATTTTCGCAAAATCCCTTATAAATTTTCGATAGAAACCTGCTAGTCCTAGAAAACTTCGGACCTCAGTTGCATTCCTTGGTGTCTTCCAGTCCTGTACCGCCACTACTTTAGCAGGGTCCACTGCTAACCCTTATTTGGATACTATGTGCCCAAGGAACCTCACCTCTTCCCTCCAAAAGTGGCATTTGGAGAATTTGGCTTTTAGTTGATGGACTCGCAAAGTTTCCATGATTGCCCTTAAGTGCTGAGCATGTTCCTCTTCACTCTTTGAGAAGATAAGGATATCATCTACGAAGACCACTACGAATTTGTTGAGGAAATCTCTAAATACCCTACTCATCAGGTCCACAAAATACGCAGGTGCATTTGTCAAGCCGAAAGGCATGACAAGCCATTCAAAGAAGCCGTCTGGGGTTCTGAACGCCGTTTTATCGATGCTATCTTCAGCCACCCTTAGCTGATGAAAACCGGTTGCTAAATCGAGTTGGGAGAAAACAGACGCTCCTACAAGCTGGTCAAATAAATCGTCAATTCTAGGGAGAGGGTGCCTATTCTTTTTCGTTAGCTTGTTGAGCTCCCTATAGTCAACACATAGACGGAGTGAACCATCCGCCTTCGTAGCGAACACCACTGGAGCGCCCCATTCTGAAATGCTCCTCCTAATGAACCCCTTTTCTAGAAGCTCTTTAATCTGTTTACTAAGCTCTTTCCTTTCTCGTGGAGCCATGTGTCTAACGGGCAACGCAACGGGCTTTGCATTATCTACAAGATATATGCGGAAGTCTATTTCCCGCTTCGGAGGCAAGCCCTTCACCTCTTCGAAGACATCCGGATATTCCCGGACCACTCTAACTGACTTCAAATTTTCAACAGAGGCATCTAGCGATTCAAGATAACTAAGCATAACCACATACGAGGGATTACAAGAAATTTCCAAAGTATTACCGAGTCGGGTTAGGAGCCTAACAACCCTTTTCTCACAATCAAGGATGGCCCCATTGCTGGATAGCCAATCCATACCCAAAATCAAACCATACCCCGAAAAGCCCAAAACAAAGGCACTACATTGAAATTCTACACTTAGAACAGAAATTTTCAATCCCACACAGATCATAGACAAATGAGCTGGGCCCCCAATTGGGTTTGAAACAATTAAGGGGTCCTCTACCATACTAGTTTCTAGGTGCAGAGATTCTACTAAAGCAGACGAGATAAAGGAGTGTGATGCGCCAGAATCAAACAAAGTGCGAACGGGGTGATCATAAAGATAAACTACACTTTCTACAGAAGTATTTATACCTCGCTGTTGCAGAGGTGGCGCTTCTAGCACATGGACCTGTGCCCCTGGGGTGGATCCAGCCCTCTGCCCCTGTCCTCGTTTCTTTGGGCAGTCCGTAGCCCTATGGCCCGTCTCACCGCAAGAAAAGCACCCACCATTTTCCTTGGCCTTCTTTTTCCGGCAGTCCTTTACTAAGTGCCCCACTTTGCCACAGAAATTGCACTTCCTCTTCTCTTTGTTGCCTTTCCCGCCCTTCTTAAAGTCTGTCTTCTTGGGCTGCAAACCCTCTTTCTTCTTGCCCTTATCCTCTTCATTCAGCAATGCCATTTGCACCAATCTTTCATACGTGGCTCCCATGGGTATATGGGTCATGGCCAAGCTGTGTAATGGCTCATTTAACCCTTTGACGAAACGGAGAGCCTTCTTGTGCGGGGTGTTGACTAGGTCAAGCCCAAACCTAGCCAGCTCATCGAACTGATTCACATATTCTCTGATTGTCTTGTCCCCTTCCTTAAGAAATAAGAATTTTTCCAACTGCAAACTTCTTTCCGCATCTGAGAGAAATTTAGTCTCAAACCTTGCCCTAAAGTCCTCCCATGTCTCCACTGGTCTTTCAACATTAGTGACTTCCCACCAGTAGGAAGCCTCGCCCTTCAGTAGCCACACTGCCAACTGTACTTTTTTTCTATCTTCTACCTCAAAGATGATGAATAGGTCCTCCGTTTCTTTCAGCCAATTTCTAGCTGCCACGAAGGACTCAGTTCCATGGAAATCCCTTCCTCCCATAGCTTTAAAATCTTTGCATATCTTAGCGAATGTGTTTCCCCGAGGAGGAGGTGGAGGAAAAGGTGCCGCTGCAGCTGGATGATTTCCTTCCGCTGGGGGAGGAGGAATGGTAGGACCTGGCTGAGTGGCCCTTGCTTCTAAGAACCGTCTAAACCAACCAGGTATTGGTACCCCTTCCGGCAAGTTAAGTTCTTGAGACATGCTGAAACAAAAAGGATAGATTCAAAACGAAGGATAAGAGATAGTTCCTATGGCTTTGGGGGGTGGACTTTGCCTTTTTAAAATAAAATTAATATTTTTCTTTTTAAAAATGCTCCTTTAAATTTCCTTTTTTTTTTTGAAAATAATTTTCGAAAACTTTTTATCTTATATGGTAAACCTATGCTCTGATACCAAGTGAAACACCCCACCTCCGTTAGGGTCACTCTCAAAGGGAATGCCCTAATTTTGGTGGAGGTTTATAAGTACAAGTCACAGATATACAAGACAGATATAAGAACACATATTTGTAAACAGCGGAAGAACAACAAACTTTATTTCACAAAGTCAAATACGTGTTACAACAACATCCTTTCCAAAAACATAACATAACACTTTCATAATCTGTCTTGAGTACATTATTTAAAGAAGCATAAATAAAACGTAGATAAACTGCAAAAGCCCCAAAGTGGATTGTCCAAAGCCATAGTTCAAAACAGGAAAGTCCAAGCAATACATTTCTCTACTTCAGCTGGATGTCAAGGCTGATCAAGCTGCTGTGTTCCCTCCCTGAGGACCTGGGGGGGGGGGGAACGAAAGAAAGAAGACGAAAGAAAAATAGAGTCAGACATAAAGCCTGAGTAAGTCTAGTACTATTTTGTCTATGAATAAAGAACTGGGTATGATAAGTATAAAAAAGAAGTGGGCAAGCACAGTAAACTTGGTTAAGTTGTCTAGGGTCGAATATACTATCGTACCCCATGTTAATCTCTGAACCCATATAAACTAGTTTCCAATTTGCACCCCATAATCAGGGTGATGTGATCCATTCAATGATGATCGGCTCCTACTCGCATAGTTACATGTGTCTTACGGCCCCCGATGTTGTAGTTACCTATGCTGGTCCCACCATGGGGTGTATCAAGTCCCATAGTGGCAACCCGACACAACCTTAGAGTGCACAGGTATGCTACTGGTGTCCAGTGCCTTATTTTTCTGCGCCGGAGTGTGTGCACGCCCGCACTCCGTTAGAACCTACACTGCTACACCACCGCCGTCGATTTGACCTCTTACAATCAGCCCAGTAATCGTGCCCCACCCTGCCTAGTTTCAGGGTATCCTAATACACCTTTTAGGGTTACTGCTGAAAAGGGTCCCCCGTTACTAGGTTTTCTATCTCTAGCCAACATGCTAAGTTGGTTAAGTGTTTCCTAACCTAACCCCACCAGTCCGTTTAGTTTAGCATGTTCCATTTTGATTAAGTCTTTAGTTCACTTAATCCTAAAAATCCTGACTCAGCCTTAATTGTCTTATTAAGGCCCTGACCTCTCACATTAGACAGGTATTGTTGTGGCTGCCTGTTGCCGGTTGGTTCCGGGCAGTCTTACGCCACAACTCAGTCTAACCTCGGGTCCTTATTGGGCTCCATGTTTAACCTCCCACATTGGATAGCTATTGTTGTGACTACTGGACAGCCGGGCGGTTCCGGGCAGGTTTACATCACAACTCAATCCAACCTCGGGTTAAACACATCGTATGTTCTACATTTACATATTTTGTCATTCTTCTTTATTTCTTATATGTAAATATTTGCGGCCCATTATTAAGTTAATGGTGTAAAGGTTACACCAATCATGGGCCCAACCCATACTTGAATTTGGGCCCTTCTATTTTATATTTTCATTCATTAGTTAATTTTTAACCCAACGTTATTTTCCCCCGTTTTCCACGTCCGTTTATATATATATATATATTGGGCTTAGCCTTTTTAAAGCCCAATTTAGCCATGCGAAAAGGGGAGGCTTATGTCGTGATTACATACACAAAGAGGGGAAGGTGAGCGCATGAACTTGCAATACGACGTTGGAAATACAAAATAGAAATTGGTGTACTTGCATAGTGGTAACATAGGTGACATGAATCAAAGCATGTGAATTTGCATAGGTTTAACTACCACATGAACCTATATTCTTATTTAGGCATAATGTCAAACATAAGCATGTCATAAATATTTCTAGCATAAGCATAGCATAATGTCAAACATAAGCATGGCATAAATACTTTTAGCATAAACATGGCATAATGTCAAACATAAGCATGGCATAAGTAAAGTTAAATTTTGTTCATGGCATAAACATAAACATGTCATGTTCATAAGGTTTCTACATGTTTACAAAGGGGATACTTTGTTACTAACACAGAAGCATAGATCAACTTAATTATGGTTTAAGTCTAATCACATAACGATAGTATAAATATACTTATGCATAAATATTCCAAATCATGGTGTTTGCTTTAAACTTGCAAAAAGGGATTTTTGAGTCTAACCTAGCCATGTCTCACATATGTCATCATATAATTCTTGTAAACAAGATAGACTTAATCATGGATTTCAATTATGCCAAATATCATTCATAGCCTAGCCATATTCATAGGTTTGCAAAAGCATGACTTAATACATGGATTATAGTGTCAAAATTCCAACATAGTTTCTTATGAACTATAACAACCAAACTTGTTTCAATTACTTGCAAAATGATTTATGCACAAAAATATACATCATGATGACATAATAACAAAGCCCCAAACTTGCATGAATTTCAATCAACTACATACATGTAGCTTCAACATAGATTACATAATTTGCGCAATATTCCAAACGTATACTTGCATAGAACTACCGCATATAGTTCTTTATAATGAATAACATAATTTTGCACAAATATGAACTACTTTATTTTCCCAATTCAAGCATACAAATCAATACAGTTGTTTATTCATACCAAAGTAATACTCTACTTACAATGGTTGCGGCGAATTCTCTAATTAAGAGATATGATTCCTTTGTTGAATTGATTGGCTTTAGGTTGCTTGAATTGCTTTAGGCTTTAGAACTTTCTTCCTAATTCTCTCTCTAGTTGGCGGTACTCTTAGTCATTCCTCAGCAACATGGCGGCTATGTTCTTAATTTTGAATGAATAGATTAGGGTTTAGTCTAGGGTTGTTTATATAGAGGTTAGGAATTGATTAGGACCCTTGATGTTGCTAGGTTAGATCGTAGCCATTCATTAGATAGAGAGACCAATTAGAACCCGCCACCTAGCCCTAATGACAAAGCAGACCACAGAAATTCGACCAAACACAGACCTGGCCAGCCAGGTTGACTGGGCTCGACCAGGTCGACACCCCTGTCGACAGGGCTGTCGACAGCCCTGTCGACATGGGTAGCCCAGGTCGACAGCCCAGTCGACCTGGGTGACCTAGGCGGGTGTTTATCCGCCCTGGCCCATTGGGCCCGATTTTTAATTATTTTATCCTGTTTGAATTTTAAATTTAATTCAAAACTTCCGAAGGCCATATCTTCTACATACGGACTCCGTTTTTCGAAAACTCGGACTCTATTTCGCGTATTTTTCCGAGACAAACGCAATGGCGTATCCCGTTTCCCTTAGTTCTTTGATTTCAGATTAATTATACTTTAATTTGCTAATTTCATAGTTATAGAATTCTCGGGGTGTTACAACAAGGCTCTGAATAGAAAATATATCGGCTTATATTCAGTATCAAATTCTACGACTAACAAATGTCGTATTGGAAATAACGATATAAATATATATCTTTCAAATTTCCATAACAACATCTGTATAATCACGAATTCCAACATCGAAATATTCCGAAGACAATTTCGATTCAAATCCACTCCAATGCAATCATTGGAAATTTTGGTTATTTTCAAAACCCTTTTCAAATTCAATTTATTTATTTAAAAATAAATAGAATTATAATTCTAGTGCAAAACTAGTTCATTTCGATAAAAAATCTATTTTTATCCTTTCAAATATGGAGTTTTTCATCCCAATCCTATCTAAATCATTTCTTATGATTTTACACAAATTATTACTATTTTTAATAATTTTATCAAGGCCCGTATAGTCGATTTCCATCAATGGCCATCGAACTGCACTTACAGCGACCTTTTTCAAATTTGATTTGGACGTAACTCCAAATAAAACCGTTAGATTTCAAATTTCTAATATTCGTTAGAAAGCTCTTTTCGATACGAACCCAACGGTTCCGGTTTTAGGAGGACCCGACGGTCGGATCTCCCGTAATGTCCGTTTGAAATGAATGGTCGAAATTCACGAACTGCCGCGGCGCGGCGCGTTCTATTCAGGCCATTATATTATATATATAATATATATAATATATATATCGTCGATTTCTATTTAAAACGAATTATATAAATATTTTTGAATTCGTTTCAAAAACATTTTCAACTTCCATTTCAATTCAAATCAAAATTGAATTCTTCTTTATAAATTCGTTTTAAAATTCATTTCTATTCAATTCAAATTTCAATTCAATTTGAATTCATTTCAATTCGCTTTCAATTCCATTTGAATTCGTTTTCAATTCATTTCCTTTTGAAATCGTTTTCAATTCAATTCATTTCGAAATCGTTTTCAATTCAATTCATTTCGAAATCGTTTTCAATTCAATTCATTTCGAAATCGTTTTCAATTCAATTCATTTCGAAATCGTTTTCAATTCAATTCATTTCGAAATCGTTTTCAATTCAATTCAAATTGGAAATGAGGCCCAATCAATTACCATATAAAGTTAATTATATGGATTTTCATAAAACACATGTATATAATGGCATTGAAAATAATCAACCATCAACCAAAGTGCACTACACTGTATAAGCATCAAATATAGATATTCAACGCTTATAACAGCCTGTCAATCAAGCGATCGACATATTTAATCAATCAGGATGAGTGAACTTCAAATTTCATCCCAACAGCCGTGTGGGGTTTCAAACAATCAAACACATATTTTATTTGTGCTATTGGGCGATGTGTAAAATTTATCGTCCCAATCAATGTCATTCAAATAGGTGTACATAAACAAACCGTGCGGTTTATAAATGAATATTTTATTTTATTCACTTCACGTTAAAAATTATATTTTTAACGATAAAACATTTCATTTCAACCTATGAATTTCTATTCAATTCATTTATTCAATAAAATGATATTTTTATTTTTCTAACATATTTTAGAAAATTTCGGCGGCATAACGGCACGATACTAGAAACGGGACGAGGCCTAGCCTTATCCCCGGTCTAGTGAAGGCCCACGCCATTCACACATCAATCAAATTCACCAAACAACCAAATTCAAATCAAATCATATAACTAAGCTATGCAACCAAACAAACAAGTCCATGGTCTGTGGACGATTGTGTCGGGTGCTACTAAGCACCGTCTGCATCCTAGTATATATATATATAACTAGAAAAAGAAATTGAAAGGTGAGAAATTCTCACATATAGCTATCCAAGCTCCACGGCACTTCATTGATAGAAATCTTCATCGTGCTCGCCTCTAGTTATTTTCGTCGTCCGCTTTCTCCACCTATGTAAAAATCGAATTTTTACTTCGCTATTCAATATATAAAAATCGAATTTTTACTTTGCTATTCAATATATAAAAATCGAATTTTTACTTCGCTATTCAATATACAAAAATCGAATTTTTACTTTGCTATTCAATATATAAAAATCGAATTTTTACTTTGCTATTCAATATATAAAAATCGAATTTTTACTTTGCTATTCAATATATAAAAATCGAATTTTTACTTTGCTATTCAATATATAAAAATCGAATTTTTACTTTGCTATTCAATATATAAAAATCGAATTTTTACTTTGCTA
Source organism: Allium sativum (assembly GCA_030737875.1). Classification (NCBI taxonomy): domain Eukaryota; kingdom Viridiplantae; phylum Streptophyta; class Magnoliopsida; order Asparagales; family Amaryllidaceae; genus Allium; species Allium sativum. The sequence goes on along the minus strand of CM060913.1, from coordinate 180,346,534 downwards.
TTCAATATATAAAAATCGAATTTTTACTTTGCTATTCAATATATAAAAATCGAATTTTTACTTTGCTATTCGATATATAAAAAATCGAATTTTTACTTTGTTAAAAATCTAATCTTTTCTACAAATAAAAATCCTATCTTTTCTGTAAATCAACTATATAAAAATACAATCTTTTCACCTTTCAAAATACGATCTTTTCCAAACATGAAAATCAAATCTTTTTAGAACTAAAAATCGTATCTTTATTGTGGTCAAAATCTAATATTTATCTCCGTTTTAAAGATCATATAATACCAGTTTTAGAAATCCTAACTTTTTTTTTATAACTTAAAAATCACTTCAAAGCAAACATAGAAATTCATTTCAAAGAACATACAAGCAAATCAGAATTTTATATATAAAGAAAAACAGATTTTTCTGTAGACTTATAAAACTAACTACATAGAAAGTAAACAAAAATAATTAAATAAATAAATTCAAATATTAGAATTTAAAGTTTTTTTTTTTTATTCAGAGAAGGGGTGGAGTCGAAGTGGTTGCGCGAGGCTGGAGGAGGCGGAGGGGGTCTCGGCGTTGGAGCATGCAGTGGTCAGGGGGGTGGCGACGGGTTTTCTGTTGGGGGGGGGGTTTGGGTACTTCGATCGAAGGAAGTGGAAGCGCGTGAGGAAAGAGGAGGGAGGAGCTCGGGGTGCTGAAGTGGAGGCAGCGGCGCCTGCCGCGGTGGCGGCCCTGACATCGAAGCGGCGATTTTAGGTTTTTTTTTTCTTTTTTCGCTTTCCGTTCTGAAAGAAAAGAGAGGGGGGGGGGCAGAAGTATAAAGGAGGAAATTATAATTTTTTTTTTATTTTTTTATTTAATTATTAAAAAGTTGACTTTCACATACGACCTCTAAACGAGGTCCACCGCCTGTCGTCCATAGCATTTTACTCCCATTCCAAACACAATGGGATATGTATCGCAAGCTGATTTGATCGTTTCGATTAGTTTCCGTTGAATTTACATCTAAATCAATATATTGAATTTTAAACGTACATTTCAAATTACCGGGGTCACATAACAACTCTATAAATTCCATAAAAATATTTTCTAGCTTCGTATTGACGATACGGTCCTAACAAAACTAGTTTCGTTGAATTCTGAGACCGTTAGAAAAATGGTCATTTTCCAGTCGATTGAAATCAACTGAATCTGGTCAAACGCGTTTTCCTTTGCCACGCTCACATATTGATTTGAAAAATTATGAAATTTGGAATCTAGCAATAACTTGACACCACGGACCCAACAAAACTGGTTTCGTCGAAATCCGAGGTCATTTGCAAAATGTCCATTTTTAAGGGCCTGAATTCCGTAGCGACTATTCAGAATTTTCAACTGGACATATCTTTTGATTCCCGCTATGAAATCTTGATTTTTCGGATTCGTTGGAAAGATATTACCAATTAGATCCTAATGTTTTTGGTTCCACTAAAATCCGGATTGTTTTGCACCCGGTACATTCAATTGAATTTTGAAATCGAATTATCGAACTACCACGCCATTTTCCATTCTATTTATAATTATATATAAATATTTATATTCTAACGACGACGCGTATAAATATATACGTTCGAATTATATTCAAAATAAATTTTCTCGTCGTTATTATTTAAAATAATTCATTTTAAATAATCAAAATTCGCTAGAATTGCCAAAATAAAAATTTTAAACTGGCCCAGATTTTCGGGTTGTTACAATGACCCGATCTGATAGGGTCACCACGACCCGACCCGCATGGGGTACTTCGATCCGAACCAGAAGAGTTAACATGGGTGATGACCAGGAGCTGAACAAGGAGAAGAGAACCAGTCCGAGAGGAAGTTTTCTTCTGAACTAAATGAAGACCAATCCGGAGGGGAAGACTAAAACCCGAGAAGCAAAAGGTAGACCGAATGGGAAGTTTGTACTCAGGATCCAGTTGAGAACCAAAGAGTTAATTAACTTCATGAGTTGGGCTTTGCTGCGGGACGCGTGCTAAGGGGTTGTCGATGTCTGTAACTTTGGATCACTATGTGTAGGGGGTACGTGAACGGATTCAGGGCCACAGTGGCCTAGGTACGACTAAAGAGCTATAGACCAATGAAGTGGGGTCATTTGTAAAGATTTGGTCATGACTCCATGGGGTGAGCTTGGTAGTAGCAGTAGTTGTACAAGTCGAACTTCGTCACTACTTCGATGGGTCTAGTGATTGAAAGTGGTGGATATCGTATGCTTTACACACTGAGTGAGAGATGTGAGGATGGTTGTTATGTTTCATTTGTTTGCCATCATTATGACATGCACACCCCACCCCCGTATTCTTTACACCATCTGTTTAGTGGCACCTTAGAGTATTCTACGGTATATATTGCTAACTCTTTGGTTGCAGGTCCAGGTTCAGGTATGGTTTAGTATACCTGTTATTGTTTTGTTTAGCTGCTTATCGCTCATACCAGACTTTTTGTCTGACCCAGAGTTTTATGTCTCTTCTTATTACTCTGGGTGCTCTCACGAGCAGACTAGAGACAGGTTAGGTGGTATGCACGAGTAGCTGTACCGAAAGCGAGTAGGAGGCTTCCACGTATGATACATATATATAGATATTCTCCCTGTGTTGCTGCGGTCACTACTTTGGGCATTAATGGTGTACCTTTCTTTCTTCGTTTAGAGACAGTAATTTGGAAAGTTTTAATAAGCTGTAATTGGATTTCCGCTACTCTGATGATGATGTTGATGTTGGTTTTAGTTATCAGCTTATGCACTGTCTCGCCTGTTTTATGTCAAGTATATTATTATTATATTTTGTGCCATGCACTATGAGACATTCTACAGGTTTTCGATTGGTTCATTCTCTTCTTTCCTTTCTTTGGCGACCGTTCTGTGCTAGTCGGGCATGTGTACAACGCACTTTCATAGGAAACGCCGGCTGGTGCATGGCAGGCCATCACAGTTATTTGATTAGTTCAAGTTGAAATGACAAATTTATACCGTAATGTTTTGTAAAGAGGGTAAATGAAATAATTTTGCCCAACTTATATGTTTATATATAAAGAAATAATTTTATCAAATTATAGGATTTGTAAATATAATTTTAATATGGGATTAAATGACCAGGAATTAACTAAAAGCTAAGTTAAATAAAATTAGAAGTAAAATGGAATGATTGGATTGTGTTGATTGTTGATTGTTTGATGATAGATTGATTGGATATAAAATTCATTAACAGTAAATATGAATTGAAAGCTATAAGGTAAGTCCTAATATAATAAACTTAAGGATTGAATCAAACTTGAAATGAAACTGAAATGGTTTAAACCTATATTTGTTATTGGCATTATACATTGAGCTAAGTGCAGATTGGAAGGAGGAAGAGCTGTTATTTCTTTGCTTTGAAATTGGCGCTTGAATTGCCCGACAAATAGGTAAACCTTAACTATATTGATTTGGGTGGTGATTTTATACCCTTGAGTTGGGTAGCCGCTTGGCTTTGGTTTCTTTTGATCAGCATGAGAGGCCCAGAATGGCATTTGTGGTTGTTTAGATCGAATAGTACAAAGGAGGTGCTGGGGAATTTCTCATAAAATTTTAAATTTAGAAATATTTTTGATAATATTTTGAGATAACTATTGGGTTTGGGGCAAACTACTTAACTTGGTAATTTCGGGGACGAAATTCTTTTAAGGGGGAAGAATGTAACGACCCGGGTTTCCCAGTTATTTGAATTCAAATATTTAAATTGGTTTAAATATTTTATTCGGAATTATTAACGGATTTAATATCAAATTCATTTATAAAACGACTATTTAACGTTTATATTTATATTTAATTATAAACGAAGACTTAACTGCGTGGTAGTTGTAATATTGAGTTTTTAACTTCAATTGAATAAACAGAGTCCGTTTTAAATCGGAATTCTATGAAACAAGAAACGTTATGATCAGATTGATTATAATTTTCTAATGAAAGAGAAAAATCGAGATTTCAGCTTATATATTGTGAGATATGTCCAATTCAAATTTTAATATAGTCGCTATGGAATTCGATAATGTTTATTTAATGATTTAATAAGGAATTTCTATATATTCGAATGCCGTTCAAATTGAAAATGTCAATACTGAGTTAAACTTTCATACTGGTTTATATTTGAAGTAATATATTATTTTTGGATATATAGATATGGTAATAATTTATTACTATTTAGTTTAATTGTTTTGTTATTTATTTATGTTTTAACGATAATTATGTAAACCGTATAAATAATTATTTTTCAAACAATGTCCATTTTCGACTAAACCGATTTTTATGAAATACCTATAATAATTTGTTGTTAAATTTTCAGTTTGGAGCCTAACAGAGTTATTTTATCGGTAGACGAAATTTAAAAGTGAACCGATAAATTAAAATAGCGTCTTTGTGCAAACGGAGTCCAATTGCCACGAAATTTATTTCATTGGAACCGGAATGACAAGATATAGCAGCACGTCCACTTTCGTTGTGTTTGGAGTTTGTGGTGTATCACTAAAAAAATTTACGTTCAAAGTTAATAGCGGAAGAAGTAATTTAACCATATATAAACAAATGATATTAAACTAAATAAATAAAATAAATATATGGGGAAGCATGTTTAAAAAGCAGCGTGTTGTGTGAAAATTTGTGAGCAAAAGGTGGGGAAGAAACTGATTTAACCGAAAATAAAATATATATACTAAACTATTCTTTCCTTGACTTGCCTTGGAAAAAAAATTATCAGTGCCTTGCCCATCAAGCAATTGATGCCTTGAACCCTACGAAATGCACATGTACCCTGTAGCTTCCTACAAACCTATACCTAGACAACTTGGCAACAACGAAAACTAACCCTTACAAATATCTCGTTGCTTACCCAATCTTTATACAATCCATCCATTCCTTTTCTCTCTTTATTTTCTTTCCAACAAAAGAGCAAAACTCTAATGAAAAACTTCAAAATACAATAACAAATCGAAACCTTAACGAAATTTCTCCATTTTCGGTCCATTTAACTCGTAAAGGGGTTCTCTCCTCTCTAGTATGCATTGGTTTAAGCTCGGCTAAATTATTTTTGCTGGAAAATGGGAGAGACCGGGATGGTGCGAGGAGGACCTTATGGTGCGGGGATAATGGTTGTTTGGATGGCAGACCGACGGCGGTAGGTTTGTGCATGCTGCGTAGTAGTCTGTGCTGGTGGAGAACTGGAGTGACTGGGTTTGTGTAACACAGCAGCGTGGGGTGGTTTTCCTTTTAAAACGGCAGGAGGGAGCAGTGGAATTGGAGATTTGTGGGGCATGAAGATGGGAACAGTGGCGGAACATTTAGCATGGCGGAATGTAGTGAGGGACCTTTGGGAATTGGATATTGGAGGATTACGTGGGATTATGGAGGAAGGGACCGCATAATTTTCTAGTAAACTGGCGAGTGTGTATGGGATATGTGGTGTATTGTCCATGAAGACGGGGATGGAAACAGCCATTGAAATATGAAGGGAGGCGGTGACAAAAAGTCTGAAGGAGATCGCTTTTCTGGAAATGACGTTGGAAGGGGTAGAGTTAGTTTAGAAAATACATGCGGTAATAGGATGTTTCTTGCCAGAAGAATTTGGCAGGTCTGGTGCGAGGGAGCTTCAGGAAGTAAGGTACGTGATGGGGATATTTTACTGGAGAGAATACATGTTTGGGGAAGACAAGTTTCCATAGCATGCGGTTTATGTAGTAGTTGGGCTCTGGGATCAGTGGGCTTGGGTCACCATAATTTAAAAGAAAACGAAAGAAAACGAAAAAAAATGAAATCCGAAATGGCAGTATAAACAATAGAGGGATGTTTCCATGCATAAGGAGGATGCTGACGTATTCTAGTGTTTAGGGAACAATGCAGGAAACAGAAAAAAGTCGGCACTTTATATTACAGCAAAATGTTGGACTGAAATCATTGGATGAAGCCCGTTTGTTTGAATAAAGGTAAAGTGCATTCAAAAGATTTGCATATGGGGAATGTAACACCCCGTAATTCTGTAACACTAAGATTCACAAATCAAGGCAGAATTAAATTTTAAAATCAAAAGCAAGGGAAACGAGCTACGCCATTGCGTTCGTCTCGGAATTCTGCATGAGATAAAGTCCGAGTTTCGTTAATCGGACTCCGTATGAAGGAGTTATGGTCTTTAGAAGTTTCAGAATTCGATTTAAAATTCGAACAGGTCAGAAAACGAGTTCAAAATTCGAAATCGGACCCAGATTGGGCTGGGCGGGAATTTTCCCGCCCAAGACCCAGGTCGACTTGGTAGTCGACCTGGGGCACCCTGGTCGACTGGGTAGTCGACCTGGGGGTCGACCTCCCCCGCTTTTTCCAGATCTGCAGCCTGGTTCGTTTTTCTGTATCCGGACGCCATTCTGACCAGATTCGTTGACTTCTACACTATATAAACAGCCCTAGTCTCCTTCTCTATTCACAATTCTTTTCTATCCTTATGCTACCTCTGAGAAAATGTATAAATAAATAAAATAATATATATAATAAATCAAGACGAGGAAATGCTGCTCAAGACTTTCAAGAAGAAGATTCGAATCAAGATTAAAGCTTCAAGATAAGAATCAAAGGACAACTCAAACGGTTTCGAGCAATGTCGCACGAATCATAGCAACGCCATCTTTCTATTCTAAAAACCGATCAATGTAAGTCAGTTACTTTTTAGATTTGAACGTTTCTCTCTGTTCGTGACATGAAATTAAAGGAATAAAAGAATATGCCAAATCTTTCTATCAGTGCTTATATCCTTGGACCTAATTAAGAAATGTTATGATTCGATGACCAATTAGGCCTTGCCTATGACTATGAACTTTGCCTATGACTATGAACATTGCCTATGACTGTGACTGTGACTATGAGAATTATCTCCTTGACTATGAACACAAACCTATGCCTTTGATTAGGAAGCATAAACTATTGCCTATGACATAACAAGGACAACTGTGATTAAACACCTATGATTCATGACTAGGAAAGTGTTGCTTAAGTTTTGTGACTATGAAATTGGGTCTGAACCTGATTATCTATTCTGTCTATTCTTGGTTTTCTTTGGTTTTAGACCTTGGGAATTTACCTATTAAGTTAAGTCTACCCAGGCTCTTGAACCTACGTCGTTGTTCAACCCTTTTTATATCGTATGATTTTCAGACCTATAGGCCTTCGATGTTTTAGACCAATTTCTGGAATTCGTTAGGTCTGTAAATAGTAAATTATCATTTTATGCCAGTTATTATGTCTATCTTTTTCATAGCATCTTTGGTTCATTCCCTATTTTCTACGAATCTAGATATATCTATAGTCTAGATTGAATCACGATTATACGAACGGTGGGAATATGATTTGGGCAAAATATGAAATTTACTAAAAACGTAGTTTTTAACTTGGAAATTGGCATAAATTGGGAACATGTATTATGGCATGTTCATAGAAATGCAAATTGGATAAATTTGACATGAATTATAGGATGTGTAATTTGAATCTAGTATTGACTTGTAAATCTAGCATTTACAAGAATTGTGAACTAGAATAATAGGTCTAGTTTGACATGAACTGTAATTAGAATGTTAAATCAGAATTGGATTAGCTAGTTTGGCATGATAAGTATATTGGCATAAATTTGAAATTGGACATAATTGCGAGTAATTGTCATGTTTGGCAAAAATCATGGTTAGTGACACTTAATTTGGGATAGTCTACATACCAAAAAGCCTGAATATGATATAGAGGGGAAAATGGGCCATAAGAATAAGTGTTGACAATTTACATTAAAAGAGTAATTAGGAAATAAGTAAATTAGGAATAATTTACTTATAGAATTTGTCCTAAAAGAGAAATTGTAAATTTAGACAAATTAAAGGTTTATTAACGACATCTCTTTTAATAACACACCAGAAAATTCTAGGGTGACAGAGAGGATAGTGTCTAGGCTTGGGTTTGGAAAATACAAGTTTCCTGCTCTCCCTGGCTATCCCTAACTGATCCGACGGACGGGATGGTTACTTTCAAAACCTGATTTGAAAATTAATCAAAACCCTTTGAACTTAGAAAACACGAATATGCCTAACCCGAGGTTAGACTGAGTTGCGATGTAAACCTGCCCGGAACCAACCGGCACATCGTGTAATCGCAACAATATCTGTCTAATGTGAGTTGTAGCGGCTTTAATTTATTTAGTTAAAGCTAGAACAAGAATGGTAGGGTTAAGTTAACTAAGACACTTAACCAATTCAACATGATAACCAGACCGGTGGGTGGGGTTAGGTTCATACAGACACTTAACACAGTTAAGCTAGTATGGGAGGGTTAAGTCCATAGGACCACTTAACCAACTTAACACAGTTAAGCTAGAATGGGAGGGCTAAGTCCATAGGGACACTTAACCAATTTAACAAGGTAACAAGACAAGATTTGTAGGGGTTAAGTAACTAAAAAACACTTAGCCAAATTAACATGTTAACTAGACTAGAAGGTGGGGTTAAGTAAAGTTAATACACTTAGCCAAATTAACATGTTAACTAGACTAGAGGTTGGGGTTAAGTAAAATCTAATACACTTAGCCAATTTGATATGTTAGCTGGGCTAGACCGTAGGGTTAAGTAAACTTGAACACTTAACCATCTGGTTGTGATAAATGAATAGGGTTAAGTCTAAAACATGAAGGGATAATACTTAACCATTAATAACTTGTTAGTTAAAACAGACGGGCAAGGTTAAGTTAAAAAGGAACACTTAACCAATACAGGATGAACGGGTATGGTTAAGTAATAAGAAATACTTAACCAATATAACTTGGTTTGTGGTAGGGTTAAGTCAACATGAATTACTGATAACACTTAACCAGTTTAATAGGATAAAAGAAGAGGGTTAAGTTAGCTTGAATTGACTAATGACACTTAACCAATCCAAATTAACGGGAAAGAGAACTAAGTAGTAAACCTTAGTTAAGAGGAGCAAAGTAGTAAACCTTAGTTAAGAAAACAACGATTCTGGAAACTAAGTGGTAAACCTTAGTTAGCAAAACTAAGTAGTAATTCTTAGTATAACACGGGAAGGAGCGAACGTCCGTCTGATTAAAACGAAGGCTCCAACGAATTGGGTTACGAAGCCCGAGGCTTCGAGGGGACGTGAGGGTACTCTTAGTATCCCTCTGTGAAGCTGCAGATGATTCGCCTAGGCTCACAGAGGTTAAGGTCTGCGGTAGAAGAACCAAGGGTATGCCTTGGTTGCAAAATATGGCAACCTAAAGACTAGGATGGACCAGCGTGATTCGGCGGGAAACCGGTAGCCCTGTGATAGCAACTCGTCGTCTACCATCCATCTTGAGTCAGTCGAGATACGTGAAGTGGAAAGGCGGAGAACTTCAAAAGACCATATACTTGCTATCTAGTTATGGGTGAGGATGGCCATAGGTTAGTGGGGGCATAGGGGGCCTGCATATAGTTCTCATTTTTCAAGGTGTGCCTTTCATTAGTTGAGGGAAGGGTCGAGTGGGACCATAGCCACTGGAATAAAAACAGACCTTAGCATCTGCATCGGCAGATATCTGAAAGCTCCCGACCGAGTTCTGTGTTTCTTGATTTGCCCTGTAACAGGACTCGGGCCGCACATTAAAGGACATGTGCATCTAGACAAGCGATAACGATTCGCGATACATGCATGGGGAAGTATAGGAACATATACCACTCTAGGTAGTGTGTCCTAGACCAGAGGGCATCGTTCGACATGTAGCATAATCCCTGGTTGGACTAGGTGGCATAAACCCTGAATCCGAGAAGCGTTCAGCAGATATCGTAAACTCTAGTTGAATCTAGAAAGCACTTGATAGAAAACCCTAGATTAGATCTAGGTAACAAATAATAAATGCATGCCTGAAGGCAACGGAAACTACAGGGATTGGGATCACGTTATCATTACTAGTTGGGACACTAGTTAAGTGGTGCAGAGATATAGAAACCAGTATAACAAGGAAATAGCGAAGCGGCGAAAGTATTAGATCATATCCAGTTTATCTTATCTTAGCATATCTTGTGTTAATCTTGTCTAATCTTGCTGACCCTATCATCATGGTGTTATCTTGTATTCAGTTAATTCATGTCGTTTTGTTTTTCCATGTTCACATGCTAGAAGTAACTAAACTTACTCAGGCTTTATGTCTGACTCTGCTTTTCTTTCGTCTTCTTTTCTTCCGTTCCCCCCCCTCCCCCCGCAGGTAGTAAAGGAGGGAATAGTATAGCTCAGGTTAAGTTGGACTGTCACTCTTTCCCAGCTTGAAGATTTGTCGAAGTTTTGCTTGGATTCTCTTTTCAGATGCTATGGCTGGCTCTTGTTACATTGGGGAGTATAAATGATGTTTTATGCTTCTTTATTTTGTAAGACAGATGTTACTCTGGTATTGAAAAGCAATTGTTGTACAAACTATCTTATCAATAGAGTAAAGTTTTATTTTCCGCTGTTTAATTTCTGTCTGTCTTGTAATTTATCTGCATCTTTTACCCTAAATGCTCCACAGAACTTAGTGCATTCCCTTTGTGAGTGACACTAACGGATGTGGGGTGTTATAGGGAAAATAACAAGGTAGAATGGTGTGGGAATAAAACACTGTTGGAAAATTCATACATGAAGATGGGATTGTTTGAAGACATGAGGCGAATCGTGGTTTCATTGTGAGGATTTGGGCCGGTGGATTGAAAGGGTAAGACCCAGTTATAATTTAAATAATATGTTAACTTATAATATTTATAATTCGTACATACATTATCAGAATTTAGAGCAAGGAGGTCTCGTTGGAACCGAATGGACGCGAGCTACGAAATGGAGATGGTATGGTCAGCATTAAGAGCAACAGAGATTTTTAATTAAATTAAACATCGGTTTAATTTAAATAAAAGCAAGCAGTTAAACGACATATTTAAACCCAGATGAGTTAAACTCACTCAGTTGTCACACTTATATTTTATATAAGTTGGGCTTTAATATTTGTTTACTATGGTTGCTATTTATTGACTGATAGATGATTGTTTGGTTGTTTGCTGAATATTTTAATTAAACGGTAGTTTAATTAAAATGAAATGACACCGTTATTTTTAACGATGATTTCCAAACAAGGTAAGTTACCTTATTGGTTACGTTTATAACAATATAAACATATTTAAAATGAATTGGATGCTTGAATTCTTATTTTGGTGGACCACTATCAGTTGAATTGATTGTTTATTTGCATATTGTCATTATATGAACTATTTAACCGATATGATTGAATTATTGACTTAGTGGTTGTTTGTTGAATCTAAATTCAACATTTGTTTGGTTATTAACCAACGGGTATATTGTTGAGGAATTTATAGCAGATTGCCAAAATAAAAACTTTTTTATAAAGATTGATTTACCGTCAGGTGGATTGGTAAAAGTGAAGTTATGAAATTTATTTTATAACTGAATATAGATTTTTAAATACATTATTTTTAATAAGACTTTTAAAAGAAAATAAAATCAACCACATATATATTGATTATTTTAACCGACAATCACCATTATGGCACCGAAATCGACCGTGTGCGAAGCATGTGCTGTATCTTTTATATAGAAAATTCTTGTGATAAGATTGTTAAGCAACTGTGAAACGATTAATGACTGTGGTTAATTGTTTTGAGAAACAATTACAATAAGATTAATTTGAAATGGATTATTTAAGTTAATAATATTATTTATTAATTTAAATGAAAAGACGAGTTAGGATTAATCAATGAGTAATCATGTTTTAAATGGACCAAGTCAACTATTTTAACTGAAATTGATTATTGAATAAAAATAGTTTGATAAATAGTGGTTTAATTTAATAAGATTTTGAACAGGAATTTAATATTAATCCCAAGTAGTGATGAATTGAATTATGGTTTTTTCGTAATTAGTAATAATTTAAGGAATTATTTCTTAAATGAAGTTCATTTAAGTAATCGAAGAAGTACTGGAATATAATTGAATTTTCAAAATGAGTTATGTATGGGTTATAATTAAACCAAGTCTGATAAATGAAGTTATAAAAGTGATTTTAAGCAAATACGATTTTGGAGATGAAATAGGGTTTGATATTAAACCAGAGTTGTATAAATGGGTTTTTAAAAGAGATGGAAAGTCAAAGTGTTAAATTAAATTAACGTTATTTAATAATGGCATTAAGTGAAATGGATGGGATTTGAAATAAGATCTCCCAGAATAAATGATGGAAAGGTTTAGAAAAGGATTCTAGCAATTGAATTGAGCAAAAGATCGAGTAATGGGTTTTGTAATAAATACCAGATGGTGAAAAAAATTGCTTAAAGACGTTAAAGTTTAAAAGTTGTTGTTTTATTAACTGTCGACTAAATCGATAAATGCAGTAATAGTAATAGGGTTAAAAAGGAGATTTCAAAAGTAAGAAGGTTTTATAAAACCATATTTTAAATAAAATAGTGAAGTTGTATTTGTTGGTATTGGAATGAATATGGGTTTTTGATTTACAATTCATATTTATCTTAAGATAAGAACGTTGTTGATCAAGGTCTGAGAGGTAATTAAAAATACCCCAACTTGAATGACTTCAGGATTGTCGAAAGATGATATTAGTTGTAATAGTGGAGATTTTTGAAGTAATCAGGAATAATAACGTAACGTTATTTGAAGAATTTGGGAATATATAAAATGGGATTCCAGAAATTAAAAAGGGGCTTGAGAATATGAAGTGATATTTGCATAATAAAAGAAATAAAGAGGAGCTTGTTGAAAATATAACGATATTTTCAAAATAAGGAGATGGGTTTTGGAATGAGTTTATTCTGAAAGGGAAAGTGATGATTATGGTATTCAAATAACGAAAATAAAGGAGATATCATAATGATTGTTTGAACTGATAAATTGAATTGGTTTCCCAATTTTAAATAATGAGTAAAGTTGTAACAAATATTTTGAAATGGTAGTTAATGGGAAATGGAACATTGATTTTTTGATATTTTTCAAAGTATCCAAATAAAATGATTTGAGAATATTAATATATATTAACTGATATATTATTTTAATGGCCAAGTGACACTGCGTACCTAACCAATGTATCTATTTTATATTTATGAATTGTTCAATTTGATAGTTAAAAAACCGAGTATCAAAATCTGGCCCAACGTTATTGGTACGGAAAGACCGGGATTGAATTTATATTCAAAACCCATTCCAACTAATAAACACAAATACGCTAAAGATGCTGATCGAGATGGAGCAATTGAAGACCATAAATCTTTATGAGTGGAAGAGCTATTGTAAATATCTCTGGTTGATCCGTAGAGTTAACAATGATTCTGTCGTGATTAGAATCTACAAATTTGCAAGGACTACCCGCTACTGATCTTTAGGGTGATTCCTTGGACGTGGTAGGAGGGTGCCTTCAGTTCATCCTGTTCCTAGATGACTTGTATGAACGAATGTCTGACAGAATATTTCCTGAAACCACGTACATTGATTTTTACAAATATACCGAGTTGGTGGCAAAGAGGGGCATTCTTTTATACCTAGAGTATATTTGTGGACGTCAATTAGTGATTAGACGGATTTGACGATGTGGCATTCAAAGTGAATGGCGGCCAGATGTTTCAAAAGTCGAGTATAACCTCAAGCCTCACAACCGGGAAATGACAAAAATCGGGCAGGCAACATGGCTATGTGGGTCGCACCCATTAGGGTGTATAATCACATATCTAGAGAAATTCCATTTGTTTCTTTAATCTATCGATGCTGTCCCTTTTAGGGAAACGGTGGTTTGAGCCCAACCGTTGGTGATATACATTCGATACACTCAAGCGAAATGAGTGGTCGGTCATGTATGGGCCGGGTTGCAAGACGTTCTTGTTGAATCCAGTGTATTCCCCTCTAGAGATACACTATCGGCAGGTGGTCCCATACCTTGTGATAGTCGGAATCCAGTCTCCAATAAGCGCCTGTGATTTTGTTTGTATACTATATATGTGAAGCGTGAGATGCAAGCATTCTGCTAGATTGAATTTATTTGTATTTAGACACTATTATAATATCAGAAGAGATATGGATTTCGAAAATGTTTTGGATTATCGTAAGTTAAAAACCATCCGTATTTATTTGTGGATTTGGTCTTACGATTATCAGTTTCCTTCAAAAATATTTTGAACTTTAAAATCAAGTTGGATGATTCCCCTTAAACTTAGTGTGTTTATCTCAATGTGGTCAACCAGACTGACCCGGTGTTTGTAATGCTCGGGTTAGACCGGGGTGTACAGGTTCAGGTTACCGGATGTTGTGAAGTCTAAAGACGAGCTAAAAGAGTTCAGACGTATAGTGTTATACTGTTATCATTCCGCTGTGTGTTATATATATGAGGACAGGCTATTATAACTGTTCAGATGTATTGATGTACTCTGATGTTGTAAGTATGATTTTAAGAACTCAATAAAAGTTATTTCTATATTATATTTTATTCCGCTGCGATGTGAGACTCTGTGATGTGTTGTGTTCATCTTCTTATTCTTCTATTCTTAATTTTCTTTCTTAATTCTTTCTAACAACTATCTATGTCTTCGATTCTTGGGTTCTGACAAGTGATACAGGATCTGTATAATTGTCGGAATTCGGGCTCGAATTTTGAAGGTCGTTACATAAGCTGTTTTTTACACTTCTAAGCATTGCGAATGGTGATTTTAGAATAAAAATTATATCTTTATCATACGATAACGAAATTCGATGAAATGAGAAATTGGACTCGTGTGGACGCCCTCTACATTCTAGAAGAGACCGGAGTATTTTTAGAGCTTGCTACAATTTTAGGTTAAGACAAAAGCAATGTGAGATTTCTAAATTAAATTAAATTTAGAAATAAAATATATTAGGTTGTAGACGGAGTTTAGAAACTCCCGACACCCGTCGTCCACAAACCATGGATGACTTGTTTGAGTTGTGATGTGAAATTTGGTTGATATTGAGAATGGTTGATTGTGGTTGAAACCAAATTGGATTTGTTTGTGGAAAAACTCATTATGATATAAAAATGGTCGAAATGTTTAGATCATTTAGTAAGCCCCCTTGTAGACGCTGCAAGGCCTAAGGTAGTGCGAGGAGCCGTACATCGGGATGATGCCGGTTTTGTTTACCCTGTCGTTATAATGTCGAAATTTTCTGAAATATTCATGTGTTTGATTTATATTCATGTGTTGAAATATATTCATGTGTTGATAAAATATTCATATGTTGAATAAAATATTAGAACGATAAAAATCACATTTTTATCGCGTGTATGAAGTATAGAAAATATTCACAAGTTGAACAAAAAGTTAGAACGATAAAAATCACATTTTTATCGCATGTATGAAGTATAGAAAATATTCATATGTTGAATAAAATATTAGAACGATAAAAATCACAATTTTTTCGCATGTATAAAGTGTAGAAAATATTCATAAGTTGAATAGAAAGTTAGAACGAAAAAATCACATTTTTATCGCATGTATGAAGTTATAAAAATATTCATGTGTTGAATAAAATTTAGGAACAATAAAATTAACATTTTATTGTGGATATGAATCACTAAGAATATTCATGTGTTGAATAAATTGTTTGAATAATAAAATTAACATTTTTATTGCGGATGTGAATCGCTAAAAATATTCATGTGTTGGAATAAGTATGTGTGAGTCAAAAATATTATTTTTAAAACATATATGAGTTGAAAATGTTTTGGAAATCGAAGAACAAATTTTATATATATATTAAAATAAAATGAATAACGATGCTATAGTTCGTGTTTTGGAATCGTAAGTTTAAACGATTATACCGAGAAATCCGACCATGGAATTTTCCCAAAACTAGAACCGTTGGGTCCACTTTGAAAAGATCTCTCCAACAATATGTTTAACTCAAATCAGAATATAAACAACGCCAGAATGAATTATATATATATATATATATATATATATATATATATAAATTAAAATAAAACGAATTAAAACGCCGTAGTTCGCATTTTGGAATCGTAATTTTAAACGATTATACCGAGAGATCCGACAGTCAGATTTTCCCAAAATTGGAACCGTTGGGTCCGCTTTGAAAAGATCTTTCCAATGATATAAAATTTGTAAAGAGCCAACGGTTAGATTTTCAGATATGTGTAAATCAAATCTGCAGAAAAACAGCTTCAGGGTCGTGTTATGGCCTGAAACGTTGTTTAATTAAAATGGGTTGTTTTTAAATAAATAAAAATAGCGATATATCTTATAAAATATTATAAACGGTATGGAATGGAAATAAACCGATTTTTTGTTTGTTTGATATTTTGATGGTTGGATGTGTTTGACATGAAAATTATATTAATGAACCGAAACATGGATGTCAAATAATTTAACCATGGAAAGAATTGATTTGAATTCTAAATATAACTGAATTATTTTAAAAGACCGAGTTTGTAACAACCCAGAAAATCAGAACCAGTTTAAAATTTTTAATTTGGCTATTTTAGTGGATTTTAAATATTTAAAATAAATTATTTTAAATAATAAATGACGAAGAGTATGTTTGAATCGATGTTTGAAAATAAATATAATTATTTTTATTTATAAACAAGGCCTGAAATGGCGCGTCAGTTTCAAAATTTGAATTTAAACTTTGATTGACTGTATCAGGTGCAAAATGAAACGGATTTTAATAAAGCCAAAAATATTTAAATCTGTTTATGAATATCTTTCTAACGAATCTGAAAAATCGAAGTTTCATAGCGGGAATCAAAAGTTATGGCAAAATGAATTTTCAGAAAGGTCGCTATAGAGAATATATAGCCCTTGAAAATAGACATTTTGCAAACGACCTCAGAATTCGACGAAACCACTTTTGTTGGATCCAGGATGTTGACTTATTTATAGGTTTCAAATTCCATAATTTTTGAAGTTAATATATGAGCGTGGCAAAGGAAAATGTGTTTGGTTGATTTAAGTTAAATTGGACTGACCAGAAAATGGCCGTTTTTAAAACTGTCTCAGAATTCGACGAAACTAGTTTTGTTGGGACCGTATCGTCCCAACATAGTCAGATATAATTTTTCTGTAATTTTTCGAATCAATATGTGGCCCCGGCAAATTAAAATGTACATTCAAATCAAAAATTGAATGTTTTATACTTTAATTTGAAGAATAACTGACTGTAACAGTCGAATGGGCTTACGAAACATATACCATTGTGTTCGGAATGGGGGTATTTATCTAGGGCGAAAGTCGTCAGGTTTGAATTCGAGTTCGTATGGAGGAGGGGTATTTTTGGGATTTAAAATAAATTAAAAATTAAATATAAACTTCTAGCCAATCACACTTCTCCTTCCATTCCTCGTTGACCACAGAAACCCGCTCCGTCTTCTAAACCCAATGACGGCCACCCTTCCTACCTTCTCTCCTCCTTTCTTGCGATTCCACGCATCAAACCCCTACGCCCCTTTGCAATTTCTGGAAGATCTCTCCATCCTCTTCGCCTCTCCTCGTGCCGTCGTTCTCGAGTTAGGAGCCCTCAAAGACCTCGACTTTGAACCGCCGTTGCTCATCCATGCCTGCGTCGATATAATCGCCACCAGGTGGTGCGGAAATCCCCTTCCACCCACTACATCGTCGGGTAACCTGATCGAGGCCACGTGCTTCAGATTCGAAGAGAATTCAAAACCTAGTTTTGAGTAAGAAAACAGAGGTACGGTTTGGTTTTTATAAACTGATTTAACACTCTAAAGCATTGCTAATCACGATTTTAGTATGAAAAAAATCATATCTTTAACATATGTTATCGAAATCCAGTGAAACAAGAGATACCGGGACCGTGAGGACGTCTTCTACATTCTAGAAGAGACCGGATATTTCTCTGAGCCTTCTACAATTTTTGGAGGAGTAGAACCCAATATGAGATTTCTAATTTATAAACGATATGGAAATGATGATGTATAAATTATATAGTCGATGTATGAGTTATATAAGCATTGTACACCTCATGTATAAGCGTTGTATAAGTTGTATGTTCGATGTATAAGTTATATATGCGTTGTAAAAATCATATATGCGTTGAATGATATTGAAATATATTGAAATGAAATCAAAATATAGTTATATATGTATATCTCCATATATATATATACTCCCCTTGTCCACAGACCATGGACGATATATATTGGTTGTGATATTGTTTGGATTAATTGATGTGAAATTTGGTGAATATCATGAATGGTTGATTGGAAATGATTGATTGTGGTTGAAATCCCAATAGGATTTGTATATGTGAAAATTCATCTGCGTATGAACTAGATATTGAAATCCCCATTGTCAAAAGCTTCGAGGCTTTAAGGTAGAGCGAGGAGCCGTACTAGGGCAGTGCCGGTTTTAACTACCCTGCCGTTATGCTGCCGAAATTTTCTAAAATATTTCTATGTTTGATTTATTCTCATGTATTGAAATATATTCATGTGATGAATGAAATGAAATGGTTTGAACGATACAAATGACATTTTTATCGAATGAATGGAATAAATTTTTTTTACCCATAAAAATCACAATTTTATAATATACATGAATAGCTAAAAATCGACGTTTTTGAAATAAATTGTTTTGCAAATAAAAATCACATTTTTATAGTATACATGAAGTATATAAAATAACCGTGTTTTTAAATATATTGTTCTACAATAAAAATCATATTTTTATTATATATATATGAATTGTTAAAAATAGTGATGTGTTGAAATAAATATCTGTTGGATAAAAATATCGTTTTTATCAAATATATAGAAAGAAATGGTTTTGAAATCGAAGAATCGATTATATTTATATATATATATATATAATTAAAATAAATCGAATAACGAAGCTGTAGTTCGTATTTTGAAACCGTGATTTCAAATGATTATTGTGGGAGATCCGACCATCGGATTTTCCCGAAACCGAAACCGTTGGGTTCGCTTTGGAAATATCTTTCCGACGACAACAACTTTGCAAAGATCCAACGGTTGGATTGTTTGGAATGGTTAATTCAAATCTAAAGAAAAAACAGTGCCAGAATCGATTATATATATATATAATTAAAATAAATCGAATAACGACGCTGCAGTTCATATTTTGAAATCGTAACTTCAAACGATTGTACCGGGAGATCCGACCATCGAATTTCCCAAAACTGAAACCGTTGGATTCGTTTTGAAAAGATCTTTCTAACGATATAAAATTTGTAAGGATCCAACGGTTGGATTTTCAAATTTGTGTAAATCAAATAAGAAGAAAAACAGCGCCATGGCCGCGTTATGGCCCGAAGCGTCGTTTAAACGAATTGGCTATTTTCAAATAAATAATAATAGCGATAAATCGTTATAAAATATTATAAACGATATGGAATGGAAATAAACCAAATTTACCCAGTTGATTGGGTATTTGATGGTTGAATGTGTTTGGCGTGAAAATTACATTAAAGAACAAAATTATTGATGTCGAATAATTTAACCATTGAAATGAATTGATTTGAAATTCTAAATATATGTGAATTATTTGAAAAAGCCGAGTTAATTTTCATTTCAAATTATTGATCGACGATTAAAAGTCGAAGGTATGAAGACGATGCAAGACCGATGATCTTCACGTCGAATGGAGGGGTGCTACTGATGCTCATGATAGGTGTAGCTACCTTGAAGGGGCTGAATTGGTAGCCGTCCAGACGTACTTGTTGATTGTACGGATGTGCGAGGTATAAGGTGCCTCCGGTTTCGTTCAGACCCAGAACAGACTTGTAAATGGATGTGTGTCTGATGTTGTATATTGACAACGTGGCATGCAGAGATGCTGTGATCAAAGCTTTTGTTGAAAATCAGAGCTTTGTGGTGAATGATCGAAGCAGGGCTTTAAATAGCTAGCTTTGTGTTTAGCGTTGATTCGCGAGCCTCACACCCCGGCATGGACCAGAAACGGGAGAGGACTGCACATGCGTTTCCTTCTAGCTAGGAGTGGTGTCGGTGTTTTTACATTGCCAGACATTTTACTTATGTGGATGATGGATAGCGAGGCGCCTCGGTTATATCGGTCGATCCGGGACCGATGGAGTCATTTGGCTCATTTACGCCCCATAGGGCGGGGAAACGTATTGTTCAGGCATTATAATCCACCCCGTGTGGACCGTCCCTGAAGATGCAGGGGGCAGTTGCGGTTGTTCCTGAGACATGGAGTAGATTGTCTCGAAGCGGTGAGGACGATCCCTCGCCTTGGTTCATGACGGAAATCCAATTTCCAAATATGACACCAAGCGATTTTGATTGTATACCTATATATGGCGACATAGCGGTATAGGGCATTAATGCCGTCTACGATTGATATTTATGATTGAAATTGTTTTTGAAACATATAAACACTAGCAATAATATCAAATTATTTGTTTTGCTCGTATCAAGCATATTTTGGCCATTATAAGGTAAAACTCTATCCTCCGGTTTGCGTTGCATTGTGTGATGGGAACTGAATCTTATAGTGGCTTCATTTTTATAAAAAGCATTGTGATGTTTAAAAGATTTACTTGTTTTAAAGCACATGCAATCCAATGGAGTAAACCCGTTCCGCGTTAGCAGCGTGATCCTGTGATTGGCCTGATTGTAAGGTATGTTAAGTAGATTTCTCATACCAATCCCACGACTGAATCGTAGTTTGTTTCACTTGCAAACTCGGGTGCACTATTTTCTACACGGGAAGCCTTATATTCAGGTTTTAGCAGGCTCTTTCTGGATAGCTGGAGCTGAAGATGGATTCTATCATTTATCTCTTTTTATGTTGTTCAGCTCCTATTGTACATATTATGTTTTGATTCCGCTGCAGACATTTATGTAAAGCTGAACTGTATTTTGTACTAAGTATTATCCTGTATACTATGTAACTCTGATGATTATGATTATCCAGTGTATTCTGTTGTACATTATCTAGTGTATTTATTTATTTCTGTTCTATTGTTATCTGTTTATGTGTTATATTCCGAAGATTACCCTTGCCGCTGTGGAACGGGGTTTGGGGTCGTCACAATGTGGTATCCAAGCTTTGGTTAAGCTTAGTTCTGGAATATAACATATTAACGAACTCATCAGTAATAGAACCAGTAGTGTTCTAAAACAGATCGCTCATTTCAGATAGTATTAGTAATATACTAGAATGAGTGAAGCAGAATGAGATACACCCTGATAGACACATTTACATTCAAGTATATGTCTCTAT
This sequence comes from Allium sativum, assembly GCA_030737875.1. Classification (NCBI taxonomy): domain Eukaryota; kingdom Viridiplantae; phylum Streptophyta; class Magnoliopsida; order Asparagales; family Amaryllidaceae; genus Allium; species Allium sativum. The sequence continues at coordinate 180,325,232 of CM060913.1, read as the reverse complement.
GTTTTAAAATTACCTTTTCAGTTGGCCTATCACTTTTTCTGCTATTTGCAGACATTGAAAAATGAGTGGCAGAAGTATAAGATTTAGGTTGGAACCAGATATTGAAGCTCTATTTAAGAAATATAGAAATCCGGGTGGAGTACCATTCTCGGGCGAAGAATCTATTATTAAAACACAAGCTTGGATTCGTTCTGCTGAGAAAATAATTGAAGTTCTAAAGCTGAGAGATGAGCAGAAAAGATTACTGGTATCTTGGGCACTCAAAGACGAGGCTTTGTTCTGGTGGGATTCGATTATTAAGGATAATCCAAAAGGTAATATTACCTAGGATAGATTTAAAGAGATTTTTAGTGAAAGATTTATTCCTCCAGAAGCAACTGAGCGGTTATGTGATGAATTCTTTTATCTGATACAAGGAGATATGACCATTCCGGAATATCATAAGAAATTCAGTGAACTTACTCATTTTGCCCCTCATCTAATTCAAAATCCAAATAGAAAGAATTTGAGGTTTATTAACGGGCTCCAAAGAAAGTACCAAAGTAGTGTAATGGGGCACGTGAAGCTTCCTTTTTCTGAAATGATATACATGGCTTATCAGTATGAAGATCTAGATAAGCGAGGCCTTTTTGTCGATGAAGAGGAAGTCAGTTCTAGCAACAAAAGGAAATTTGAAACTGATAGCCCAGAGACAAGTACACAGGCAGAGGCAAGTACAACGTCTGGGGCCAGAAAGAAACCTAGAGTCGATAAGAGAAACGTTAAATCTGAGGAAGTGCCAATAACGACTGCCATATGCAACAATTGCAAGAAGCGATGGCATTTTCAAGGGAATTGCAAATCCTTGAATAAAGAAAGAAATGTTGGATCAAAATCCAATAAGAAGGGTCAAGAGAATAGAAGATGCAATCTTTGCCATCGGACTGGCCATGTAAAGCAAGATTTCCGGCTATTAAAGAAATCTGAAATAGTACAAGTGAATGAGTTGGCAAAAACTCCAGCACCCTCAACTAGTCAGGAAAGGCCGAATGTTTTAGAAGGCACGCTTAATGTCAAAAATATTCCGGTTAAAGTATTGTTTGATACGGGCGCGTCATGAAGTTTTATATCGACTAAGGTGGTAAAGAAATTGGATTTGAAATTGAAGAAGCTTAAAGAACCAATGACTGTTCATAATCCGGTTGGGGGTTCCCTCGATCTTAGTTGGATTTATGGGGTGTCGGTTTCCTTTTCCTGTTATCGGTTCCCTACTATCTCTATCGTTATGAATTTCAAAGAATTTGATCTTATTCTGGGAATGGATTGGTTAACCAAATATGAAGAGGAAGTTAAATGTGCCGAAAGAGTTGTTAAGGCAAAAACAAAGCTAGGGTATATAACCATTCCATGTGAAGGTCCGGGTTTTGATAGGAAAGATTTTTGGTCAACTCTTGATGTTTCTCCTGCATAAAAAGAAAATATTCCTGTCGTTACGGAGAATATTCCGGTCGACATTGAAAATATTCCAGTTGTCAAGAACTATGTGGATGTGTTCGAAGAAGTTGTTAGCTTACCTCCGCGTAGAGAAATTGATTTCAAAATCTCCTTAGTTCCAAATGCAAGGCCAGTAGCTCACGCTATTCGAAGAATGACCTTGAAGGATAAAGAAGAGTTAGACAGTCAAACTCGACAGCTTGTATGGAAGGGTCTGATCAGACCTAGTTTCTCTGATCGGGGAGATGCAGTGGTATTTGTCCCGAAGTCAAATGGTACTCCCAAACTATGTGTGGATTATCGTGACTTGAATAAGCAGACATTTAAGAATAAGTATCCATTGCCGCGGATTGATGATTTATTAGATCGATTGAATGGTGCACAAGTGTTTTCACGAATGGACCTAGCTATAGGTTTCCATCAGTTTCGTATAGCCGAGGAGTGTGTTCCTTTGACAACATTCAGAGGTCCAGACTTATTCTACGAGTGGTTAGTAATGTCGTTCGGCTCATGTAATGCTCCAGCTTATTTTGTCGATCTAATGAACTGGGTATTCAGAGAAGTGTTGAATAAATTTGTTCTGGTGTTCATAGATGATATACTGATCTTCTCTAAGTCAGAAAGCGAACATGAAAAACATTTGGAACAAGTGTTAGAGATTCTGGGAAAGAATGTTTTGAAAGCAAAATTTTCCAAATGTGTATTCTGGCAAGAAGAGGTAAAATTCCTTGGGCATGTTGTGTCAAAGAAAGGAATTTCTATGGATCCTACTAAAATCACTGCTATTCAGGATTGGAAACAGCCTCTTACACCCATAGAAGTCCGAAGTTTTCTCGGATTGGCCAGTTATTATCGGAAGTTCGTTAAGAATTTTGCGAAGAAATCTAGTTCCTTAACGAAGCTTACTGAGAAACATTCGAGATTCAATTGGACTCCCGAATGTGAGGTAACTTTCCAAGAGCTGAAGTTAAAATTGACAACTGCTCCAGTGTTAACAATTATTGATGGCAATCAAGACTTGAAAGTCTGGATAGACGCTTCTAAAGAAGGTCTTGGTGCAGTGTTAATGCAAAGAGGCCAAGTAGTCGCTTATGCTAGTCGTCAATTGAAGCCACATGAAAAGAATTATGCAACTCACGATCTTGAATTGTTAGCCATCATGTTTGCTACGAAAATATGGAGGCATTATATATTGGGTGAGAAGTTTGAATTATACACTAATTATCAATCATTGAAATATTTATTCACCCAGAAGGATCTGTATATGAGGTAGCAGCGTTGTTTAGAATTTCTCGCGGCATATGATCTTGATATTTTATATACTCCGGGGAAAGCCAATGTTGTGGCTGATGCGCTCAGCAGGAAGAATGTGATCATCGCCAGTATTATCATTACACCATCGTGGATTGATAAAATAGCTATTCTTCAGAAAGACGATAGTTTTATTAAGGAGATGATCAAAAGAATTCAAAGGGGCGAAGTCTCCAATTTCCAAGTGGATAGCGCAGGAGTTCTGAGATTGAAAGGAAGGATTTGTGTTCCCGACAATCTTGAGCTCAAAAGTGAGGTAATGGACGGGTGTCACAAGTCCAAACTGAGTATCCACCCTGGGGTTAGTAAAATGTATAATGACTTCAAGCGAACTTTCTGGTGGAAGGCAATGAAAAGAGATATCTCTATATATGTTAGCCGGTGTGCTACTTGTCAGCAAGTCAAAAGCGATGAACAAAAACTGGTTGGACTATTGCAACCATTGGAAATTCTAGGTGGGAAATGGGAACAGATTTCTATGGATTTCATAGATGGTTTGCCCAGAACCATGAAAGGAAATGACAGTATTTGGGTGATCGTAGATCGTCTCACGAAGACTGCCCATTTCATACCTGTCAGATCGAATAGAACTTCTTAGAGTCTGGCACAGATTTATTTTAGAGAAATTGTTAAACTTCATGGGGTTCCCATGAGTATTGTTAACGATCGTGACCCGACTTTTGCTAGTAAATTCTGGGAAGCATTCCAAGAAGAATTGGGAACGAAACTGAACATGAGCACCGCTTATCATCCTCAAACAGATGGCCAAACTGAGAGGGTGAATCGAATTTTAGAAGATTTATTGCGGGCTTATGCTATTGATTTTGGCGGATCGTGGGAAGACCATTTGCATTTGGCCGAGTTCTCATACAACAACAGCTACCAAGCGAGCCTTACAATGTCACCATTCGAAGCACTGTATGGTAGGCCGTGCCGATCTCCTGCTTGTTAGGTAGAACCTGGTAATAGACTCGTATTGGGACCCGATATGATTCGCGAAGCTGTGGACAAAGTCGATTTCGTTAAGAAACGATTACTAGCCGCTCAAAGCCGACAAAAGAGCTATGCAGTTAAGAGAAGAAGAGATTTATCATTCACTGTTGGCGACCACGTGTATTTGAAGGTATCTCCGATGAGAGGAGTAATCTGGTTCGGTAAAACAGGGAAATTGGCGCCTAAATTTATTGGTCTGTTTCCTATTCTAGAATGGATTGGAACTCTTGCTTATATAGTTCAATTACCAGATTGGTTGCCTGGAGTACATGATGTGTTTCACGTATCTCAACTTCGAAAGCATGCTCATGATCCAGCTCTGATCGTGGAGGAAGTCGTGCAATGGGATATAGAAATTACTCCAGAATTGGCTGTAAGAAGAGAGCCGATCAAGATTATTGACAAAGAAACAAAAGAGTTGAGGAACAAGAAGGTTCACTTAGTCAAAGTGCAATGGAGTGGATATCCACGAGATTGTACTTGGGAAACTGATGAAAGCATTAAGAAAGCCTATCCCAAGTGCAGGGTGGATATCTCTGATTGACTCTGGTGCAAGGTACATTTACCATATTTTGCATTTCCATTTTGTTCTCTACTTTGTTGTTGTTTCTTTGCGTGGATGTAAACTATTTAATTATATAGCCTGATTATTTTAAAAGAGTATATGAATTAATTGGTATATTTTTGAAAAGTTAAAAACAAATTGATTGTTGTTTGTGTTGTGTGATTGTGAATTTGATTTATCAAATTATTGTGATGATAATTAATTTAACCAACGAATGAGTGGTAAATTTATTCGATTAAATCACACGTTGAACTGGTTTAGAAATAGATAGAAATATATACATGTACAATTATATATGTTTGAATAGGTAAATGGATTTGCTGTTGAGTAAAGAATTTATTTGTGTGCCCGACAAATAGGTAAACCTTAATGAGTTGGATGAGCAATTTTATTATTATATCAACTCCTGTGAATGCCATTGGATGCGGAGTGCTGGTTGTTCTGTGTGTAATAATAAACATCGCCATAGGATAGTAACAATTAATTTTGAACTACACTACATGGCATACTTCCTGAAGATAGGCATATTTCCTCATATACCACATAAGCATTTGGAGCTTGTGTGACGAGGTTGAAGATTTACCATACGAGCGAGAGGCTTGTATGGCGATGACTATATATTACAGGTTTAACTGATGACTGATATGGACTATATAAAATGTAACGGTAAATTGCCAGATTAATAAAAACCCCACACGGGTCTGGAGATGACAATAAACATGCCTATTTGGTCATTAAGGCACAAAAACCATTATAGGGTGACGAGAATTTATTCTCTGGAGTTATGATCTATACATACTCCCCTGTGGACACCGGAATATATCACTATAAATATGTGCATGCTAATAAGGATTTATTGGGTACCTACTACGGCCGAATAAATTTCCAAACCCCTCCCCATACAATGGAGGTTATGGCGAAATTTTTCGAAAATTTAGAGTGTTTGAAGAATTAGAAAATTCTTATAAATTGAAAAGTTGAAGAATGAAAGCCAGAATAAAAGTTGAGTTGGTTAATTAAACAACTTTCGACTTCGTTCCTTTTCGGGGACGAAAAGATTTTAAGTGGGGGAGATTGTAACAACCCGGAAAATCAGAACCAGTTTAAAAATTTTAATTTGGCTATTTTAGTGGATTTTAAATATTTAAAATAAATTATTTTAAATAATAAACGACGAAAAGTATGTTTGAATCGACGTTTGAAAATAAATGTAATTATTTTTAATTATAAACAAGGCCTGAAATGGCGTGGAAGTTTCAAAATTTGAATTTAAACTTTGACCGAGTGTACCGGGTGCAAAAGAAATCGATTTTAGTGAAACCAAAAATATTTAAATCTGTTTATGAATACCTTCTAACGAATCTGAAAAATCGAAGTTTCATAGCGGGAATCAAAAGTTATGGCAAAATGAATTTTCAGAAAGGTCGCTATATAGAATATATAGCCCTTGAAAATAGACATTTTGCAAACGACCTCAGAATTCGACGAAACCACTTTTGTTGGATCCGGGATGTTGAATTATTGCTAGGTTTCAAATTCCATAATTTTTGAAGTTAATATGTGAGCGTGACAAAGGAAAATGTGTTTGGTTGATTTTAGTTAAATTGGATCGACTAGAAAATGACCATTTTTCAAACGGTCTCAGAATTCGACGAAACTAGTTTTGTTGGGACCGTTTCGTCCCAACATAGCCAGATACAATTTTTTTGTAATTTTTCGAATCAGTATGTGGCCCCAGCAAATTAAAATGTACGTTCAAATCAAAAATCGAATGTTTTATACTTTAATTTTAAGAATAACTGACTGTAACAGTCGAATGGACTTACAAACCATATTCCATTGTGTTCGGAATGGGGGTATTTAGATAGGGGAGATAGTCGTTGGGTTTGAATTCGAGTTCGTATAGAGGAGGGGTATTTTTGGGATTTAAAATAAATTAAAAATTATATATAAAATTCTAGCCAACCACACTTTTCCTTCCATTCCATGTTGACCACAGAAACCCGCTCCATCTTCTAAACCCGGCGACGGCCACCCTTCCTACATTCTCTCCTCCTTTCTGGTGATTCCACGCATCAAACCCCTAGGCCCCTTTCCAATTTCTGGAAGATCTCTCCATCCTCTTCCAATCCATGTCAGCCTTGCCTCTCCTCGTGCCGTCGTTCTCGAGTTAGGAGCCCTCAAAAACCATGACTTTGAACCGCCGCTGCTCCTCCATGTCTGCGTCGATCTGACCGACACCAGGTGGTGTGGAAAGCCCATTCCACCCACTACGTCGTCGAGTAACCTGATCGAGGCCACGTGCTTCGGATTCGAAGAGAATTCAAAACCTAGTTTTGAATAAGAAAATTGAGGTACGGGTTGGGTTTTTATAAACTGATTTTAACACTCTAAAGCGTTGTTAATCATGATTTTAGTATGAAAAAATCGTATCTTTAACATATGTTATAAAAATCCAGTGAAACAAGAGACACCGGGACCGTGAGGGCGTCTTCTACATTCTAGAAGAGGCCGGATATTTTTCTGAGCCTTCTACAATTTTTGGAGGAGTGGAACCCAATGTGAGATTTCTGATTTATTAACGATATGGAAATGACGATGTATAAATTATATAGTCAATGTATGAGTTATATAAGCGTTGTACACCTCATGTATAAGCGTTGTATGTTCGATGTATAAGTTATATATGCGTTGTAAAAATCATATATGCGTTGAGTGATATTGAAATATATTGAAATGAAATCGAAATATAGTTATATACGTATATATATATATATACTTCCTTCATCCACATACCATGGACGATATATATTGGTTGTGATATTGTTTGGATTGATTGATGTGAAATTTGGTGAATATCATGAGTAGTTAATTGGAAATGATTGATTGTGGTTGAAACCCCAATAGGATTAGTATATGGGAAAATTCATCTACGTACGAACTAGATATTGAAATCCCCATTGTCAAATGCTGCGAGGCTTTAAGGTAGAGCTGGGAGCCGTACTAGGGCATGTGCCGGTTTTAACTACACTGCCGTTATGCTGCCGAAATTTTCTGAAATATTTCTGTGTTTGATTTATTTTCATGTATTGAAATATATTCATGTGATGAATGAAATGAAATGGTTTGAACAGTACAAATGACATTCTTATCGAATGAATGGAATAAATTGTTTTACCAATAAAAATCACATTTTTATAATATATATGAATAGCTAAAAATCTACGTTTTTGAAATAAATTGTTTTGTAAATAAAAATCACATTTTTATAGTATATGTGAAGTATATAAAATAATCGTGTTTTGAAATAAAAATTTTTACAATAAAAATCACATTCTTATTATATATATGAATTGTTAAAAATAGTGATGTGTTAAAATAAATATTTGTTAGATAAAAATATCGTTTTTATCAAATATATAGAATGAAATAGTTTTGAAATCGAAGAATGGATTATATACATATAAATATGTATATATATATATATATATATATATATATATATATATATATAATTAAAATAAATCGAGTAACGAAGCTGCAGTTCGTATTTTGAAACCGTGATTTCAAACGATTATTGCGAGAGATCCGACCATCGGATTTTCCCGAAACTGGTATCGTTGGGTTCGCTTTGGAAATATCTTTCCAACGACACCAACTTTGCAAAGATCCAACGGTTGGATTGTCTGGAATGTTTAATTCAAATCTAAAGAAAAACAGTGCCAGAATCGATTATATATATATATATATAAATATAATTAAAATAAATCGAATAACGACTCTGCAGTTCGTATTTTGAAATTGTAACTTCAAACGATTGTATCGGGAGATCCGACCATCAGATTTTCCCAAAACTGAAACCATTGGATTCGTTTTGAAAATATCTTTCTAATGATATAAAATTTGTAAGGATCCAACGGTTGGAATTTCAGATATGTGTAAATCAAATCTAAAGAAAAATAGCGCCATGGCCGCGTTATGGCCTGAAGCATCGTTTGAACGAATTGGCTATTTTTAAATAAATAAAAATAGCGATAAATCAATATAAAATATTATAAGCGATATGGAATGGAAATAAACCGAATTTACCTGGTTTATTGGATATTTGATGGTTGAATGTGTTTGGCGTGAAAATTACATTAAAGAACAGAATTATTGATGTCGAATAATTTAACCATTGAAATGAATTGATTTGAAATTCTAAATATACATGAATTGTTTGGAAAGACCGAGTTAACTCTCATTTCAAATAATTGATCAATGATTAAAAGTCGAAGATATGAAGACGATGCAAGACTGATGATCTTCACGTTGAATGGAGGGGTGCTACTGATGCTCATGATAGGAGTAGCAGCCTTGAAGGGGATGAAGTGGTAGCCGTCCGGACGTACTTGTTGATTGTACAGATGTGCGAGGTATAAGGTGCCTCCGGTTTCGTTCAGACCCAGAACAGACTTGTAAATGGATGTGTGTCTGATGTTGTATATTTACAACGTGGCATGCAGAGATGCTGTGATCAAAGCTTTTGTTGAAAAGCAGAGCTTTGTGGTTGATGATCAAAGCAGGGCTTTAAATAGCTAGCTTTGTGTTTAGCGTTGATTCGCGAGCCTCACATCCCGGTATGGACCAGAAACGGGAGAGGACTGCAGGGAGGACATGCGTCTCCTTCTAGCTAGGAGTGGTGTCGGTGTTTTTACATGGCCTAACATTTTACTTATGTGGATGATGGATAGCGAGGCGCCTTGGTTATATCGGTCGATCCGGGACCGATGGAGTCATTTGGCTCATTTATGCCCCATAGGGCGGGGAAACGTATTGTTTAGGCATTATAATCTACCCCGTGTGGACCGGCCCTGAAGATCCAGGGGGAAGTTTTGTTTGTTCCTGAGACATGGGCTAGATTGTCTCGAAGCGGTGAGGACGATCCCTTGCCTTGGTTCACGACGGAAATCCAATTTCCAAATACGACACCATGCGATTTTGATTGTATACCTATATATGGCAACATAGTGGTATGGGGCATTAATGCGTCTATGATTGATATTTATGATTGAAATTGTTTTTGAAACATATAAACACTAGCAATAATATCAGATGATTTGTTTTGCTCGTATCAAGCATATTTTGGCCATTATAAGGTAAAACTCTATCCTCCGGTTCGCATTGCATTGTGTGATGGGAACTGAGTCTTATAATGGCTTCATTTTTATAAAAAGCATTGCGATGTTTAAAAGATTTACTTGTTTTAATGCATAGGCAATCCAATGGAGTAAACCCGTTCCGCGTTAGCGGCGTGGTCTTGTGATTGGCCTTATTGTATAGTATGTTAAGTAGATTTCTCGTACCAGTCCCACGAATGACTTGTAGTTTGTTTCACTTGCAAACTCGGGTGCCCTATTTTCTACACGGGCAGCCATGTATCCAGGTTTTAGCAGGCTCTTTCTGGATAGCTGGAGCTGAAGATGGATTCTATCATTTATCTCTTTTTATATTGTTCAGCTCCTGTTGTACATATTATGTTTTGTTTTCCGTTGTAGACATTTATGTATAGCTGAACTGTATTTTGTACTAAGTATGATCCGGTATACTGTGTAACTCTGATGATTATGTTTTTCCAGTGTATTCTATTGTACATTATCTGGTGTATTTATTTATTTCTGTTCTGTTGTTATCTATTTGTGTGTTATATTCCAAAGATTACCCTTGCCGCTGTGGAATGGGGTTTGGGGTCGTCACAGAGTTAATTCTCATTTCAAATAATTGATCGACGATAAGAAGTCGAAGATATGAAGACGGTGCAAGACCAATGATCTTCACATCGAATGGATGGCTACTGATGCCTTTGATGGGAGTTGTTGCCCTGAATGGGTTATAGTGGTGGTTGTCCGGACGTACTTGTTGATTGTTCGGATGTGCGAGGGCCTCTCTCCGGTATTGGACATATAGGACGAGGAATAAGGCGCCTCCGATTTTTTTCAAACCCAGAACGGACTTGTAAATGGACCGTGTGTCTAACATTGGATTTTATTCTGTCTTGATTGATCTCTATTAAATATATTTCTGTTTGGTGGCGAAGAATATATTCTCTGGCTTAACACCCTTCTTTGAGACGTACGAGCTGAGAGGTTGTATATTGAAAGACATCAGTCGCATGGAGTGAATTGCCTGTGTGGCATGTTGAGATGCAGTGATCAAGGCTTTTGTTGAAAAGCAGGTCCTTGTGGTTGATGATCAAAGAATAGCTTTAATATAGTGCCTCTTTGTGTATAGCGTTAATTCGCGAGCCTCACACCCCGGTGTGAATCAGAAACGTGAGACAAATCCAGGGAAATGGACATATGCTAGTTTCTAGCTAGGAGTGGTGTTATGATATGGAGCCCAGACATTTTACTCATGTGGATGTTGCTTATTATTACTGGATGGATAGAGAGGCTCCTAGAATATATCGGTCACAACGGTGCCGATGGATGTTGAGTCATCTGGCTCATTTATGCCCATAGGGCAGGCTAGAATATAGTTTATGGTATTATTAATCTGCTTATTGTGGACAGGGCCTGTGGCTCCTAAGGGTCACTCGAGCTCTGATCCTGAGGCTTGGGCTAGAGATTCTCGAATTCGGTAAGGATGATCCCTTGCCTTGGTTCATGATGGAAATCAAACTTCCAATACGGCATTGTGCGGTTTTGTTTGTAAACTTATATATCGCGACATGATAGATGGTACCCAGGCTGTCTAGGATTGATATATTATGATTGAAATTGTTTTTGAAACATATATGAACTAGAAATATTATCAAATGATTTTTCTTTATACGTATCAAACATATTTTGGCTAATATAAGTTAAAACTCTATCCTTCGGTTTGCGTTGCATTGTGTGATGGGACTTGAATCTTATATTGGCTTCATTTTCCAAAAAAGCATTGCGTTGTTTAATGATTTACTTTATTTCATGCACTGGCAATCCAATGGAGTAAACCCGTTCCGCGTTAGCGGCGTGGTCCTGTGATTAGCCTTTTTGTTAAATAGGATAAGTAAGATTTGTCATACCAATCCTATGACTGACTCGTAGTTTATTTCACTTTGCAAACTCGGGTGCCCCTATTTTCTACACGGGCAACATTGTATTCAGGTTTTAGCTGGCTCATTCTGTATAGCTATGCAGCAGGAGATGGCTTTATCATTTCTATTCTACCGTTTTAGTCACTATTATGTATATTATGTTTGATTCCGCTGCAGACATTTTATATTAAGCGGAAACTTTATTCTGTACTAAGTATGATCCTATTATGCTATGTAACTCTGATGTTGTTATTATTTCCAGTGTAATTTGATGTACATTATCTGGCATAATTCTATATTTTTGTTTTGTTGTTATTTGTTTGTGTGTTATATTTCGCTGATTATCCTTGCCATCGTGTCACAGGGGTTTGGGTCGTCGCAAACAGTGTTACTGAAGAAGACACCATCCATGACAAACCCAAAATCCACTTTGTTATTAAATATAATGCTCTAAACCGAAATTATATCACCTTACATTCAATATCAAATTCTGAAACAAAGACATATCGTATGTGGAATAACGATATATATATATATATATATATATATATATATATATATATATATACATATATACATATATACATATATATATATATATCTTCCATATTCCTCCACAACATCCATATAGTCACGGAATCCAATAACAAAATCTACCAAAGATGATTTCTATTCAAATCCATTCCAATTTATATACTGGAAATTTCTGGTTTTATTAAAACCCTTTATAAATCCAATTTATTTATTTAAAAATTATTGTATTTCAAATCTAGTAAATAACTAGTTCATTTTGATAAAAATATATTTTTATCTTTACAAACATGGAATTTTTCATCCAAATTCTTTCGAAATCATTTATTATGATTTTACACAAATTATTAATATTTTAAATAATTTTATCAAGGCCCGTACAGTCGAATTCCAATAACGGCCACCAAACTGCATCCATAGCGACCTTTTCCAAATTTGATTTGGACATAATTCCAAGTCCAACTGTTAGATTTCAAATCTCTTATATTCATTGGAAAACTCTTTCCGGTATGAACCCAACGGTTCCAGTTTTAGGAGAATCCGACGGCCAGATCTCCCGTAAAGTCAATTCGAAGTCAATAGCCGAAATTTGCGAACGGACGCAACGCAGCGCGTTCTATTCAAGCCAATAATATATATAATATATATTTCGTTCAAAACTTATTTTATGAATTCGTTTTAAAAACGATTCCTACTTTCACTTCAATTTTAAATCAAAATTGAATACTCCTTTTCATTATAATATTTAAATGATAATATTTTCAAAATATCAGATTTTGAAATCATTTCTTTTTCAATATTCATTTTAAAAATGAATAAAATCGATATAAATATCATTCGGGTTAAAATGGCGCTAATCTAATCAACACGGCTTCACACATTTCAATATTTTTGTGCCCATCAAAAATCGGACATCAAATTCACATTTTAATCCTTTATTGAGGATTATTATAAAATATTCGTTATCTTAAAATAGTCGTTATTTTAAAATATTCGTTATTCCTGAATTGGAATCAGACACAGTCAATTACTATATAATGTTATTTATATGGATTTCATACAACACATGTATACAACAACAATGATAAACAAATCATCCAGAGTGCATTCTACACTGTATAAGTAATAAAATAAATAAATAACGCTTACTACAGTTTTTTAACCAATCGATTGACATACAACTAAACAATTGGGATTAGTGTACGCCAAATATCATCCTAATACCCGAGTGGGGTTTCAACTAACAAATACTGAATATTATTTTTGCAATTAGGCGATGTGTAAAATTTATCATCCCAATCAATTTCAGTTAAATAGGGGTACATAAACAAATCTTCTGATTTGTAAATGAATATTTATCTTCATTTCAGGGGAATTTTACGTCGTTCATATATACGTTAAAAATTATATTTCTAACGATAAAATATTTATTTTAACACTTGACTATTTTATATAGTTCATACATTCAATAAAAATGATAATTTTATTGTTCAAACATTTTATTCAACACATGAATATTATTAATAGTTCATATACACAATAAAACTGATATTTTTAATGAATAAATATTTATTTCTTAAAATTTCGGCATTATAATGACGCGATATTAGAACCGGAGTAATGTCTGGCATTACCCCTCTCCTGATACTGGCTCACGCCATACACAATAGTCAATCACATTCTATACACCTCACTACAATCAATTTTCAACACAACTAAATTTGCACAATACAATCCAAACAAACAATTATGGTTTGTATAATAAATGGTGTCGGGGGCTACTAAGCCACGTCTGCAACCTAGTATATATTTAACTGTAAAATAAATTGAGTTAGATGGCGTTCTCACATTGGGATCCTGTAACGACCCAGAAAATCTGAACCAATTTAAAAATTTTAAATTGGCTAAAATAATGGATTTTAAATATTTAAAATAAATATTTTAAATAAAGGCGATGAAAACTGAGTTCGAATCGACATTTGAAAACCAATATAATTAATTATAATTATATATAGAATTGAAAATGGCGCGGTAGTTCGATAAATTCGATTTCAAACTTCAATTGAATATACCGGGTGCAAAACAATCCGGATTTTAGTGAAACCAAAAATAATGGAATCTAATTGTTAATATCTTTCTAACGAATCCAACCAATCGAAATTTGATAGCGGGAATCAAAAGATATGTCCAGTTGAAAATTCTGAATAGTCGCTATGGAATTCAGGCCCTTAAAAATGGATATTTTGCAAATGACCTCGGATTTCGACGAAACCACTTTTGTTAGATCGGCAGTGTCAGATTATTGCTAGGTTTCAAATTTCATAATTTTTCGAATCAATATGTGGGCGTGGCAAAAGAAAACGCGTTTGACCAGTTTTTGTTGATTTTAATCGAATGGAAATTGGCCATTTTTCAAACGGTCTCAGAATTCGACGAAACTAGTTTTGTTAGGACCGTATCGTCAATACGAAGCTAGAAAATATTTTTCTGGAATTTTTCTAGTTAGTATGTGACCCCGGTAATTTGAAATGTGCGTTTAAAATTCAATATAGTGATTTAAATGAAAATTCAAAAGGAAACTGATTGTAAAGATCAAATCAGCTTGCGATACATATCCCATTGGGTTCGGAATGGGGGTAAAACGCTATGGACGACAGGCGGTGAGCCTCGTTTAGAGGTCGCAGGTAAAAGTCAACTTTTTGAAAAATTAAATAATAAAATAATTAAAATAAACTTTAATTTCCTCCTCCCTCCTTCCTTTATATCCTTTCTGCCCCCCCCCCCTTTTTAAAATTCAATCGTTCAGGATAAAAAAAAAAAAGAAACCCTAAACCTAATCGATCGCCGAGCCACCGCCGAACCACTCAACCACCACCGCTCCGCCCAGTCGGTCGACCTCCCGCCTCCTCGTTCGAGCCCCCCCCCCCCCAGATCGCAATCGCCCTCCTCCCTGGATCGAAGACCCAACCGCCTCGAAGCCAGAAGCCTCCATCGCGTTCAAACCCCGAGCGCCACCTCGAGAGCTCCTGCCGCCGACGAAGACGAGCCGCGCTTCCCCCCCCCCCTTTCGCAGCTACATCGGTGAGTTTTTTTTTTTTTTTTTATTTTCTCTTTTACTTATTCAGTAAAACTGTTTTGTTTTTATAAAGTATTAAAACTGAGATTTTTTTTTATAAAGTATTAAAACTGAATTGATTTTTTTTAAAAGGATTAAAAACAGTTTTTCTATGAGGTTTAAAAACTGAATTTTAAAACTGCATTTTTATAAAAGAGAAAAACTGATTTTTGTTTTAGGTTTTTAAAACAGGATTAAAAAAAAAAAAGAAATGAAAACTGTTTTGAATTTTTAAAAGTAGTTTAAAACTGAAATTTTTAAAAAAAGCATAAAACTGTTTTTTTTAAGAAAGTAAAAACAGATTTTTATAAAAGTATTTTAAACTGATTTTCTTTAAAAGATTAAAACTGTTTTGAAAGAATGGTTAAAACTGATTTTTCGAAAAAGGATTTGAACTTTAAAAAGGAAAAATCATATTTTCACATATCGAAAGTCAAAAGGAAAAATCATATTTTTATATATCGAAAGTCGAAGTAAAAATTCGATTTTTATATATTGAATAGCATCGTAAAAGTTCGATTTTTACATGTGTAGAGAATACGGGTGAAAGCGACAAATAGGCGAAGATTTCTATAAAGGAAGAATCGTGAAGTTGGATAGCTATTGGTGAGATTTCTGATTTAAAATATATTATATATGTGTGAAATGAAAGTGAATAGCTATATATAAATTGCTATATATAAATATATATATATATATATATATATATATACGCCCCCTCGTCCACAAACCATGGACGATATTTATTGGTTTAAATTGTTGTGAAAATTGAATGATTGTTTGGGATTGTTTGTGATTGATATTGGTTGATGGTGGTTGAAAAATACCCGTTTGTGGTTGTGAAATATTTGGTTGAAACCACTTAGGATTAGTTTGTGGAAATGAAATAAATATATACATGCCGCCTGCGTGCGAACTAGATGCATGATTCCCATTGTCAAAAACCGCGAGGTTTTAAGGTAGAGCGAGGAGCCGTACTAGGGACGGTGCCGGTGTAACTACCCTGCCGTTATGCTGCCGAAATTTTGAATAATATTTGTGTGTTTGAATTATTTTCATATGCTTAAACTATATTTATTCATTGTCTTGAAAACATTCATGTGTTGAATTGATATTCATTCGTTGTTTAGAAATTCATGTGTTGAATGGTATTCATATTTTGAAATAAATTGTTCGATAATAAAAATCACATTTTTATCTATATATAGAAACTATAGAAAACATTCATGTGTTGGATTGATATTCATTCGTTGTTTAGAAATTCATGTGTTGAATGATATTCATATTTTGAAATAAATTGTTCGATAATAAAAATCACATTTTTATCTATATATAAAAACTATTGAAAACATTCATGTGTTGAATTGATATTCATTCGTTGTTTAGAAATTCATGTGTTGAATGATATTCATATTTTGAAATAAATTGTTCGATAATAAAAATCACATTTTTATCTATATATAAAAACTATTGAAAACATTCATGTGTTGAATTGATATTCATTCGTTGTTTAGCAATTCATGTGTTGAATGATATTCATATTTTGAAATAAATTGTTCGATAACAAAAATCACATTTTTATCTATATATAGAAACTATAGAAAACATTCATGTGTTGAATTGATATTCATTCGTTGTTTAGAAATTCATGTGTTGAATGGTATTCATATTTTGAAATAAATTGTTTGATAATAAAAATCACCTTTTATCGACTATATGAACTATATAGAAAAATAGTGTTTTGAAATGAATTGTTTTACAATAAAAATCACATTTTCATTGTATGCATAAATCGTTGAAATGTGAAGTGTTAAAAATAGCCACTTGTTCAAAATAAACATATATGAGTTGAAATATTCATTAATTAGCTAATGAAATGATTTGCACCTATTTATGTAACATTAGAATGAATGGTGTTTTTAAACCAAATAGAAATCAAATATGAAGTTGAATAGAAAATGAAAAATGATATGGACTGTATATATATGTACATGCATATCCATTGAACAGGTTATAGCAAAGGGGCTAGAGAAGAGGAATAAAATTTGTGCCCGACAAATAGGTACACATTTACTGATTTGTTTGGGTGATGATTTTGAGCCTGTTGGCTAGCCGCTTGGCTTTTTCTTTTTCTTTTTGAGATTAGAAGGACCGGGACGCTCTTTGCGATTTCCCGATGCCCCCGGTGCAGGGGAGGTTATGGCGAAATTTTTCCAAAATTTAAGGAGTTAGAAATTTTTTTGAAGTAAAAACGATATTGAAATCGTTGAATGAACTATATTTATATAAATATATAAATATAAATAAAATTAAAACGAAACGAAGCCGTGCAGTTCGTATTTTGAAACCGTGATTTCAAACGACTAGTACGGGAAATCCGACCATTGGATTTTCCCGAAACCTCAACCGTCGGGTTCGCCTTGGAATAATCTTTCCAACGGCACCAACCTTGTAAAAATCCAACGGTTGGATTGTCTGGAATGTTTAATTCAAATCTGAAGAAAAACAGCGCCAGAAATGATTATATTTATTTATATATATAAATATAATTATATTTAATCGAATAACGACGCTGCAGTTCGTATTTTGAAATCGAAACTTCAAACGATTGTACCGGGAGATCCGAACGTCGGATTTTCCCGAAACTGGAACCGTTGGATTCGTTTTGAAAAGACCTTTCTAATGATGTAAATTTTGTGAAGATCCAACGGTTAGATTTTCAGATATGTGTAAATCAAATCTGAAGAAAAACAGCGCCACGGCCGCCTTATGGCCCGAAGCGTCGTTTTGAATAAAATGGCTATTTTAAAATAAATAAAAATAGCGATAAATCGTTATAAAATATTGGAAACGATATGGAATGGAAATAAACTGAATTTGCTTGATTTATGTGATGTTTGATGGTTGAATGTGTTTGGTGTGAAAACTATATTAAAGAACACAATTGGTGTTGTCGAATAATTTAACCATTGAAATAAATCGATTTGAAATTCTAAATATACGTGAATTATTTGAAAAGGCCAAGTTAATTCTCATTTCGAATAATCGACCGACGATTGAAATTCGAAGATGAAGACGATGGTCGAAGACCGGAGATCTTCACCTCGTTTTGATGGTAACCGAGGTCCTGATTGGGAGGCATCCCGAAATATGGATAATGAGTGGTGATCGTTCAGACGTACGTGTTGATCGAAGGGTTTGCGAGGTATTTAGTGCATCCGGTTTCGTTCAGACCCAGAACGGACTTGTAAATGGACTGTGTGTCTGACATAGGATTTATTCTGTGTGGCATGCTAAGATGCAGAGATCAGGACTTCTGTTGAAAAGCAAAGTCTTGTGGTGATGATCAAAGCACCGCCTGTGTGGCGTAGCTTTGTGTATAACGTGAATTCGCGAGCCTCACACCCCGGGTTGAACCTAAAACGAGAGAAGGACATCAGGGAGGGCCTGCGTTTCTTTCTAGCTAGGGTGGTGTCAGTGACCTACCAGCCCTGACATTTATATACTTTTCACCTATGTGGTTGTTGCTGTTGCGAGGCGCCTCGGTTTGATCGGACGATCCGGGTCCGATGGAGTCATTCGTTGGCTCGTTTACGCCCCAAAGGGCGGAGAAACGTAGTGTTCAGGCATAATAATCCACATCGGTGGACCGGCCCTGACGATCTAAAGGGTTGATGCGTTCTGATCCTGAGACATGGGCTAGATTGTCTCGAATTCGGTAAGGACTATCTTTTGCCTTGGTTCATGACGGAAATCCAATTTCCAAATACGTGACGATGCGGTTTCGATTGTATAGATATTTGGCGACATAGTGGCATGGGACGCTCATGTCGTCTATGATTGATAGTTATGATTTGAAATTGTTTTCAAAACATATAAACACTAGTAATAATATCAAATGCCTTTGTTTTATTCGTATCAAGCATATCTTGGCCGTTATAAGGTAAAAACTCTATCCTCCGGTTTGCGTTGCATTGTGTGATGGGAACTGAGTCTTATAACGGCTTCATTTTTATAAAAAGCATAGCGATGTTTAAAAGAAAGATTTGTTTTAAAGCACTGGCGATCCAATGGAGTAAACCCGTTCCACGAAAGTGGCGTGGTCCTGTGATTAGCCAAATTATATATGTGTTGAGTAGATTTCTCATACCAGTCCCATGACTGACTCGTAGTTTGTTTCACTCTCAAACTCGGGTGCCCCTTTTTCCACACGGGCAGCCTTGTATTCAGGTTTAGCTGGTTCTTTCTGGATAGCTAGAGCTGAAGATGGATTCTATCATTTATTTCTTTTTATGCTGTTCAGCTCCTATTGTACATATTTTGTTTATTTCCGCTGTAGACATTTATGTATAGCTGAACTGTATTGGTACTAAGTAAGATCCTGTATACTGTGTAACTCTGATGATTACTTTTATCCAGTATATTTTGTTGTTCATTCTGGTGTATTTATTTAATTCTGTTCTGCTATTATCTGTTTCTGTGTTATATTCCAAAAGATAACCTTGTTTCCGTGAGAACGGGAAATCGGGTCGTCTCAACGTGGTATCAGAGCTTTGGTTAAGCTTAGTTCTGGAATATAACATTTGAACGAACTCGTCAGAAATAGAACCAGTAGTGTTCTAGGACGGGTAACTCAATACAGATAGGATCAGTAATATCCTAGTATGAGTAAATCAGAATGAAATTACACCTCGATAGACACATTTACCTTCAAGTATTTGTCTCTATATTTTGAAATATCTTTTCTGTTGACCTGACACTTGATCTGCTATTTGCAGAAGAACTAGAAAATGAGTGCCAGGAACAAAAGAAGTAATACTAACCCGGATATTGAAGCTCTATTCATGAAGTATAGAAATCTGGGTGGAAAGTCATTCTCGGGCGAAGAAGCAATTATGAAAACACAAGCTTGGGTTCGTTCGGCTGAGAAAATATTCGAAGCATTAAAGCTTAGGGATGACCAGAAAAGATTGCTGGCCTCCTGGGCTCTCAAAGACGAAGCTTTGTTCTGGTGGGATTCAATTGTTAAGGATAATCCAGAAGGTGATATCACCTAGGACAGATTCAAAGTGATTTTCTTAGAAAGATTTACTCCTCCCGAAGCGACCGAACGACTATGTGATGAATTTTCTTATCTAATACAAGGTGACATGACCATTCCCGAATATCATAAGAAATTCAATGAACTTTCTCACTTTGCTCCTCATCTAATTCAAAATCCGAAGAGGAAAAATATGAGATTTATTCATGGACTTCAAAGGAAATACCAGAATAAAGTATTGGGGCATGTGAAGCTTCCTTTCTCAGAAATGATTTATATGGCTTATCAGTATGAAGATCTCCATAAGAAAGGAATGTTATGCGACGAAGTCTGAAGTCGGTAAGGGGCCCGAAGTAAATCGAAAAAGGGCCAGATCCGAAAAAGAACCTGTCACGACTGCCATATGCAATAATTGCCATAAGCCAGGGCATTTTCAGGGGAAGTGCAAACCCTCGAAAAAGCGAACAAAGAATGAATCTAAATCCAAAGAGAGATTTCAAGAGAAAAGAGGTTGCAGTAAATGCAAGCAGGTTGGTCATCTTGCAAAGGATTGCTGGCTCTTGAGGAAGCCTGATGTAGTTCAGGTGAATGAATTGGCAGAAACTTCTGATCCCTCAGCAAGTCAAGAAAGGGCTGACGTTTTAGAAGGCACGCTCAATGTCAAGAACATTCCAGTTAAAGTACTGTTTGACACGGGCGCGTCACGAAGCTTTATTGCAAAGAGTGCAGTCAAGAAATTAGATTTGAATTTGAAGAAGCTCAAAGAGCCAATGACTGTCCGAAATCCAGTTGGAGGATCCATCAATCTCAGTTGGGTTTGTGCGGTACCCGTCTCTTTTTCTTGCTATAAATTCCCTATTATCTCTGTCGTCATGAATTTTGATGAATTCGATCTTATTTTGGGATTGGATTGGTTAACCAAATATGAAGCAGAGGTTAGATGCGCCGAGAGAGTTGTTAGAGCTAAGATTAAATCAGGGAGTTATATAACCATACCATGTGAAGGCCCGACTTCAAATAGAAAAGATTTCTGGTCAGCTCTCGATGTTTCTCCAGCTCAAATAGAAAATATCCCTGAGGTCACCGAGAATATTCCTGACCTCATCAAAGATATTCCTGTCGTCAAGAATTATGCGGATGTGTTCGAGGAAGTTGTTCGCTTACCTCCGCAGAGAGAAATAGATTTCAGAATTGCTTTAATTCCAAATGCAAGGCCGGTAGTTCATGCTATTCGAAGAATGTCCTTGAAAGAGAAAGAGGAATTAGACAATCAAACAAGACAGCTAGTATGGAAAGGTCTGATCAGGCCTAGTTTCTCTGATTGGGGTGCAGCAGTGGTGTTTGTCCCAAAATCTGACGGTACTCTATGTCTATGTGTGGATTATCGTGATCTAAACAAGCAGACCATAAAGAACAAATATCCATTGCCGCGGATTGATGATTTGTTGGATCGATTAAATGGAGCACAAGTATTTTCCCGAATGGACCTAGCTACAGGCTTCCATCAACTTCGAATTGCCGAAGAGTGTGTTCCAATGACAGCGTTCAGAGGCCCCGACTTATTCTACGAGTGGTTGGTAATGCCGTTCGGCTTATGTAACGCTCCAGCCTATTTCGTCGATCTGATGAATAGAGTGTTCAGAGGGGTTTTGAATAAATTCGTTCTGGTTTTTATTGATGATATTCTAATCTTCTCTAAATCGAAAGCCGAGCATGAAAAACATTTGGAACAGGTTCTAGAAATTCTCAGAAGGAATGTATTAAAAGCCAAGTTTTCCAAATGTATATTCTGGCAAGATGAAGTGAAATTTCTGGGCCACGTCGTATCGAAAGATGGAATCGCTGTGGATCCAAGCAAAATCACAGCTATTCAGAACTGGAAACAGCCTAGTACTCCCACTGAAGTCCGCAGTTTTCTCGGATTGGCTAGCTATTATCGGAAGTTCGTTAAAGACTTTTCAAAGATATCTGGTCACTTAACGAAGCTTACAAAGAAGCATTCTAAGTTCAAATGGACTCAGGAAAGTGAGGAGGCTTTCGAAGAGCTTAAGTTGAGATTAACCACAGCTCCAGTGTTAACCATCATCGATGGCAACCAAGATCTAAAAGTCTGGACTGATGCTTCTAGAGAGGGCCTTGGCGCAGTGTTAATGCAAAGAGGCCAAGTAATTGCTTATGCTAGCCGTCAACTGAAGCCACACGAGAAAACTATGTAACTCATGATCTTGAGTTATTGGCTATCATATTCTCTTTGAAAATCTGGAGACACTATCTTCTGGGCGAGAGATTTGAACTGTTTACAGATCACCAGTCGTTAAAGTATCTGTTCACTCAGAAGGACTTGAATTTGAGGCAGCAACGTTGGCTGGAGTTTCTTGCAGCATATGACTTTGAAATTATATATACTCCAGGGAAAGCCAATGTCGTGGCCGATGCGTTAAGCCGAAAGAATGAAATGATCGCCAGTTTCATCATTGCGACTTCGTTGATTGATAAGATATCGGCTCTCCAAGAAGGCGACCAATTTATCAAAGGAATAAGTCAGCGAATTCATGAGGGCAATGCTTCGGATTTCCAGTTAGACAGCGAAGGGATTCTGAGGTTAGAAGGACGAATTTGCGTTCCAGAAATTCCTGAACTAAGAAGAGAAGTGCTTGATGAATGCCACAAATCTAAGCTCAGTATCCATCCAGGTGTGAATAAAATGTATAACGACATCAAACGCACATTCTGGTGGAAGTCGTTAAAAAGAGACATCTCAATATATGTTAGTCGATGCCCTACTTGCCAGCTAGTTAAAAGCGACCAACAGAAATTGGCTGGATTATTACAACCACTGGAAGTTCCTGGTTGGAAGTGGGAGCATATTTCTATGGATTTCATTGATGGTTTGCCCAGAACCAGAAAAGGAAATGACAGTATTTGGGTGATCGTAGATCGTTTCACGAAGACCGCCCATTTTATACCTGTCAGATCAAACAGAACTGCTCAGAGTCTGGCGCAGATATACTTCAGGGAAATAGTTAGACTGCATGGAGTGCCGCTCAGTATAGTCAGTGATAGAGATACGATATTCACTAGTAAATTCTGGGAGGCATTTCAAGTCGAACTGGGAACGAAGTTAAACATGAGCACCGCTTATCATCCTCAGACAGACGGTCAGACTGAGAGGGTGAATCGCATTTTAGAAGATCTATTGCGGGCTTGTATTCTAGATTTCGGTGGATCATGGGAAGACCATCTGCATTTGGCTGAATTCTCTTATAACAACAGTTATCAGGCGAGTCTGACAATGTCGCCATTCGAAGCATTGTATGGTAGACCGTGCCGATCTCCTGCTTGTTGGGTCGAGCCTGGAAATAGACTTGTGTTGGGTCCTGTTATGATTCGAGAAGCTGCCGACAAAGTCGATTTTATTAAGAAGAGATTACTCGCCGCTCAAAGCCGACAAAAGAGCTACGCCGATAAAAGAAGAAGAGATATATCCTTTGAAGTTGGCGACTATGTATATTTGAAAGTATCGCCGATGAGAGGAGTTATCCGGTTCGGTAAAACTGGAAAGTTGGCACCCAAATTCATTGGTCCGTTTCCTATTCTGGAACGGATTGGAACTCTTGCATATAGGGTCAAACTGCCTGACTGGTTGCCTGGAGTGCATGATGTATTTCACATATCTCAACTTCGAAAGCACGTTCATGATCCAGACTTGATCGTGGAAGAAGCAGCTCAGCAGGACATTGAAATTACTCCAGAATTAGCCGTGAGGCGTGAGCCGCTAAAGATTATCGGCAAAGAAACCAAATAGCTGAGGAACAAGAAGGTTCCCTTAGTCAAAGTGCAATGGAGTGGAGATCCGAGAGATTGTACTTGGGAAACTGAGGAGAGCATTCAGAAAGCTTATCCTAGATGCCGAGTAGATATCTCTGATTGACTCCGGTGCAAGGTACATTTACCATACTTCGCATTACCATTTAATTCTCTATTCTGTTGCTATTTTCTTCCCATGGATGTGCACTATTTATTCTATACTCTGAATATTAAAAACAAATTGGTTGTTGTATTTTGTGATCGTAGATTTATCAAACCACTTTCGACTTAATTCCTTTTCGGGGACGAAAAGTTTTAAGTGGGGGAGATTGTAACGACCCAGAAAATCTGAACCAATTTAAAAATTTTAAATTGGCTAAAATAATGGATTTTAAATATTTAAAATAAATATTTTAAATAAAGGCGATGAAAACTGAGTTCGAATCGACATTTGAAAACCAATATAATTAATTATAATTATATATAGAATTGAAAATGGCGCGGTAGTTCGATAAATTCGATTTCAAACTTCAATTGAATATACCGGGTGCAAAACAATCCGGATTTTAGTGAAACCAAAAATAATGGAATCTAATTGGTAATATCTTTCTAACGAATCCGACCAATCGAAATTTGATAGCGGGAATCAAAAGATATGTCCAGTTGAAAATTCTGAATAGTCGCTATGGAATTCAGGCCCTTAAAAATGGATATTTTGCAAATGACCTCGGATTTCGACGAAACCACTTTTGTTAGATCCGCAGTGTCAGGTTATTGCTAGGTTTCAAATTTCATAATTTTTCGAATCAATATGTGGGCGTGGCAAAAGAAAACGCGTTTGACCAGTTTCTGTTGATTTTAATCGAATGGAAATTGGCCATTTTTCAAACGGTCTCAGAATTCGACGAAACTAGTTTTGTTAGGACCGTATCGTCAATACGAAGCTAGAAAATATTTTTCTGGAATTTTTCTAGTTAGTATGTGACCCCGGTAATTTGAAATGTGTGTTTAAAATTCAATATAGTGATTTAAATGAAAATTCAAAAGGAAACTGATTGTAACGATCAAATCAGCTTGCGATACATATCCCATTGGGTTCGGAATGGGGGTAAAACGCTATGGACGACAGGCGGTGAGCCTCGTTTAGAGGTCGCAGGTAAAAGTCAACTTTTTGAAAAATTAAATAATAAAATAATTAAAATAAACTTTAATTTCCCCCTCCCTCCTTCCTTTATATCCTTTCTGCCCCCCCCCCCCTTTTTAAAATTCAATCGTTCAGGATAAAAAAAAAAAAAAAAAAAGAAACCCTAAACCTAATCGATCGCCGAGCCACCGCCGAACCACTCAACCACCACCGCTCCGCCCAGTCGGTCGACCTCCCGCCTCCTCGTTCGAGCCCTCCCCAGATCGCAATCGCCCTCCTCCCTGGATCGAACACCCAACCGCCTCGAAGCCAGAAGCCTCCATCGCGTTCAAACCCCGAGCGCCACCTCGAGAGCTCCTGCCGCCGACGAAGACGAGCCGCGCTTCCCCCCCTTCCGCAGCTACATCGGTGAGTTTTTATATATTTATTTATTTATTTATTTTCTCTTTTACTTATTCAGTAAAACTGTTTTGTTTTTATAAAGTATTAAAACTGAGATTTTTTTTATAAAGTATTAAAACTGAATTGATTTTTTTTAAAAGGATTAAAAACAGTTTTTCTAAGAGGTTTAAAAACTGAATTTTAAAACTGCATTTTTATAAAAGAGAAAAACTGATTTTTGTTTTAGGTTTTTAAAACAGGATTAAAAAAAAAAAAAAAAAAAGAAATGAAAACTGTTTTGAATTTTTAAAAGTAGTTTAAAACTGAAATTTTTAAAAAAAGCATAAAACTGTTTTTTTTAAGAAAGTAAAAACAGATTTTTATAAAAGTATTTTAAACTGATTTTCTTTAAAAGATTAAAACTGTTTTGAAAGAAAGGTTAAAACTGATTTTTCGAAAAAGGATTTGAACTTTAAAAAGGAAAAATCATATTTTCACATATCGAAAGTCAAAAGGAAAAATCAGATTTTTATATATCGAAAGTCGAAGTAAAAATTCGATTTTTATATATTGAATAGCATCGTAAAAGTTCGATTTTTACATGTGTAGAGAATACGGGTGAAAGCGACAAATAGGCGAAGATTTCTATAAAGGAAGAATCGTGAAGTTGGATAGCTATTGGTGAGATTTCTGATTTAAAATATATTATATATGTGTGAAATGAAAGTGAATAGCTATATATAAATTTCTATATATATATATATATATATATATATATATATATATATATATATACGCCCCCTCGTCCACAAACCATGGACGATATTTATTGGTTGAAATTGTTGTGAAAATTGAATGATTGTTTGGGATTGTTTGTGATTGATATTAGTTGATGGTGGTTGAAAAATACCCGTTTGTGGTTGTGAAATATTTGGTTGAAACCACTTAGGATTAGTTTGTGGAAATGAAATAAATATATACATGCCGCCTGCGTGCGAACTAGATGCATGATTCCCATTGTCAAAAACCGCGAGGTTTTAAGGTAGAGCGAGGAGCCGTACTAGGGATGGTGCCGGTGTAACTACCCTGCCGTTATGCTGCCGAAATTTTGAATAATATTTGTGTGTTTGAATATTTTCATATGCTTAAACTATATTTATTCATTGTCTTGAAAACATTCATGTGTTGAATTGATATTCATTCGTTGTTTAGAAATTCATGTGTTGAATGGTATTCATATTTTGAAATAAATTGTTCGATAATAAAAATCACATTTTTATCTATATATAGAAACTATAGAAAACATTCAAGTGTTGGATTGATATTCATTCGTTGTTTAGAAATTCATGTGTTGAATGATATTCATATTTTGAAATAAATTGTTCGATAATAAAAATCACATTTTTATCTATATATAAAAACTATTGAAAACATTCATGTGTTGAATTGATATTCATTCGTTGTTTAGAAATTCATGTGTTGAATGATATTCATATTTTGAAATAAATTGTTCGATAATAAAAATCACATTTTTATCTATATATAAAAACTATTGAAAACATTCATGTGTTGAATTGATATTCATTCGTTGTTTAGCAGTTCATGTGTTGAATGATATTCATATTTTGAAATAAATTGTTCGATAACAAAAATCACATTTTTATCTATATATAGAAACTATAGAAAACATTCATGTGTTGAATTGATATTCATTCGTTGTTTAGAAATTCATGTGTTGAATGGTATTCATATTTTGAAATAAATTGTTTGATAATAAAAATCACCTTTTATCGACTATATGAACTATATAGAAAAATAGTGTTTTGAAATGAATTGTTTTACAATAAAAATCACATTTTTATTGTATGCATAAATCGTTGAAATGTGAAGTGTTAAAAATAGCCACTTGTTCAAAATAAACATATATGAGTTGAAATATTCATTAATTAGCTAATGAAATGATTTGCACCTATTTATGTAACATTAGAATGAATGGTGTTTTTAAACCAAATAGAAATCAAATATGAAGTTGAATAGAAAATGAAAAATGATATGGACTGTATATATATGTACATGCATATCCATTGAACAGGTTATAGCAAAGGGGCTAGAGAAGAGGAATAAAATTTGTGCCCGACAAATAGGTACACATTTACTGATTTGTTTGGGTGATGATTTTGAGCCTGTTGGCTAGCCGCTTGGCTTTTTCTTTTTCTTTTTGAGATTAGAAGGACCGGGACGCTATTTGCGATTTCCCGATGCCCCCGGTGCAGGGGAGGTTATGGCGAAATTTTTCCAAAATTTAAGGAGTTAGAAATTTTTTTGAAGTAAAAACGATATTGAAATCGTTGAATGAACTATATTTATATAAATATATAAATATAAATAAAATTAAACGAAACGAAGCCGTGCAGTTCGTATTTTGAAACCGTGATTTCAAATGACTAGTACGGGAAATCCGACCATTGGATTTTCCCGAAACCTCAACCGTCGGGTTCGCCTTGGAATAATCTTTCCAACGGCACCAACCTTGTAAAAATCCAACGGTTGGATTGTCTGGAATGTTTAATTCAAATCTGAAGAAAAACAGCGCCAGAAACGATTATATTTATTTATATATATAAATATAATTATATTTAATCGAATAACGACGCTGCAGTTCGTATTTTGAAATCGAAACTTCAAACGATTGTACCGGGAGATCCGACCGTCGGATTTTCCCGAAACTGGAACCGTTGGATTCGTTTTGAAAAGACCTTTCTAATGATGTAAATTTTGTGAAGATCCAACGGTTAGATTTTCAGATATGTGTAAATCAAATCTGAAGAAAAACAGCGCCACGGCCGCCTTATGGCCCGAAGCGTCGTTTTGAATAAAATGGCTATTTTAAAATAAATGAAAATAGCGATAAATCGTTATAAAATATTGGAAATGATATGGAATGGAAATAAACTGAATTTGCTTGATTTATGTGATGTTTGATGGTTGAATGTGTTTGGTGTGAAAACTATATTAAAGAACACAATTGGTGTTGTCGAATAATTTAACCATTGAAATAAATCGATTTGAAATTTTAAATATACGTGAATTATTTGAAAAGGCCGAGTTAATTCTCATTTCGAATAATCGACCGACGATTGAAATTCGAAGATGAAGACGATGGTCGAAGACCGGAGATCTTCACCTCGTTTGGATGGTAACCGAGGTCCTGATTGGGAGGCATCCCGAAATATGGATAATGAGTGGTGATCGTTCAGACGTACGTGTTGATCGAAGGGTTTGCGAGGTATTTAGTGCCTCCGGTTTCGTTCAGACCCAGAACGGACTTGTAAATGGACTGTGTGTCTGACATAGGATTTATTCTGTGTGGCATGCTAAGATGCAGAGATCAGGACTTCTGTTGAAAAGCAAAGTCTTGTGGTGATGATCAAAGCACCGCCTGTGTGGCGTAGCTTTGTGTATAACGTGAATTCGCGAGCCTCACACCCCGGGTTGAACCTAAAACGAGAGAAGGACATCAGGGAGGGCCTGCGTTTCTTTCTAGCTAGGGTGGTGTCAGTGACCTACCAGCCCTGACATTTATATACTTTTCACCTATGTGGTTGTTGCTGTTGCGAGGCGCCTCGGTTTGATCGGACGATCCGGGTCCGATGGAGTCATTCGTTGGCTCGTTTACGCCCCAAAGGGCGGAGAAACGTAGTGTTCAGGCATAATAATCCACATCGGTGGACCGGCCCTGACGATCTAAAGGGTTGATGCGTTCTGATCCTGAGACATGGGCTAGATTGTCTCGAATTCGGTAAGGACTATCTTTTGCCTTGGTTCATGACGGAAATCCAATTTCCAAATACGTGACGATGCGGTTTCGATTGTATAGATATTTGGCGACATAGTGGCATGGGACGCTCATGTCGTCTATGATTGATAGTTATGATTTGAAATTGTTTTCAAAACATATAAACACTAGCAATAATATCAAATGCCTTTGTTTTATTCGTATCAAGCATATCTTGGCCGTTATAAGGTAAAAACTCTATCCTCCGGTTTGCGTTGCATTGTGTGATGGGAACTGAGTCTTATAACGGCTTCATTTTTATAAAAAGCATAGCGATGTTTAAAAGAAAGATTTGTTTTAAAACACTGGCGATCCAATGGAGTAAACCCGTTCCACGAAAGTGGCGTGGTCCTGTGATTAGCCAAATTATATATGTGTTGAGTAGATTTCTCATACCAGTCCCATGACTGACTCGTAGTTTGTTTCACTCTCAAACTCGGGTGCCCCTTTTTCCACACGGGCAGCCTTGTATTCAGGTTTAGCTGGTTCTTTCTGGATAGCTGGAGCTGAAGATGGATTCTATCATTTATTTCTTTTTATGCTGTTCAGCTCCTATTGTACATATTTTGTTTATTTCCGCTGTAGACATTTATGTATAGCTGAACTGTATTTGTACTAAGTAAGATCCTGTATACTGTGTAACTCTGATGATTACTTTTATCCAGTATATTTTGTTGTTCATTCTGGTGTATTTATTTAATTCTGTTCTGCTATTATCTGTTTCTGTGTTATATTCCAAAAGATAACCTTGTTTCCGTGAGAACGGGAAATCGGGTCGTCTCAGATCCACTCCGCCACGCTTTTCTGACATTCTGAATTGTTGTTCTAATCCCAGAATTTGTAAACGAGCTCCAATCTTCACATGGTCTTTTCTCCTAGCTTACGCACGCCATTCCGGACGACTTTAGCCTAGTGGCCTTTCTTCCTAAAATGCTCCATTTTGCCAGAATTTGCGAAAATACCGTATTTGGACAGCATTCTTTGGACGTGTTTTCTGAACAACTCCGCAATCCAAAATATGACTTCCATATACTCAAATTGAAGAGAAAATCGTGCTCTTCAATTTTGGTATTGTGGAGTCTTGGCTAGAAGTGCACGGTTGGAGAGATATGGGTTGTGGAAGCTCAGGGTGTTATTTGCAAAATTAAAAATATATAAAATCGAATTTTTAACAGAGGGGGGTCCACATCGGTCCAAGGAGGGGCTGCGGGGTTCGTTGATGGTAGGGGGTGGTGGCGCAAGCGCGGTGGTGGCTAGGGTTTGTTGTATATAACGGTGTTGTATACACAATTATATGATTTTTGTTTGATGATAACAAACAAGTATATATTATTTTAAATGTGTTTGTTATTGTACTGTTATATCACATTACAAACATGAATATAATATTTATATTTAAGTGAAATACTACTGTACAAAAGCTCAAATATTAACACAGTATTTTATTTAAATAGAATATTTTATTTCAATATTCAAACAGTACAAATTTTTTAACTTCACTATTTATACATCTCTGTATTACATATCAAATACAATTTCATATACAGTGTTCTCCACTACAACACTCTATCCTTCGGTTACAGTTTCACTCATTCATTCATTTTAAAAGACTCGTATACATATACACTTTTTCACACTGTCCTTATCTTCAATCTTCTGTCTTCACTGCTTCTCTGTCAAACCTGTCTTCACTGTCAGTCCAGTCACCATCCACTTACCTGTCACACATGAAACAGAAACACACAGTATACTGCAATAGAAATAATACTGAATATATGCAAATATAAATTTTAATTTTAAAATTTCATCTGCCTCAGATTTCTGGTGTGTTTCTCATCATTTTTCATGACTTGATCTGAATTGTAAAACCAACAATCTGTGTCTAGACAGCTTGTGATATTCACAGTGATACACTGTAAATACCACAAGGAAGACAACATATATATTTCAATGTAGGGACAGGGACAACTCGTCTGATGGCTGCATGTACACACGTGTATACACGTGTGCACTGCCACGCCGATCAGCGTGCAACTGAGGAGTAGCCACGTGGACCTTCTCAACTCAGTGCATATTTTAAAAGCAACAAAGTCAACACAAACAAACATGATCAAAACCTCAAAGAATGAATCAACTCAAAGCATGGAGTCGACCCAAGCAAGCTAGAGTGCAAAAGTGGTCGAGCTTGCATGAATCAACTCAAACCAGCCCAAGCAAGCAACAAAATCAGTAAAGAACTCAAATTCAATGGTGAATGAGCAATAACAGTTCAAAACAGTCGAGTGCAAGAATGATCAAGCACAACAGTCAAGAAGAATGGATGCAGCAAGAAATTTAAAGTACAAACAGCAAAGTGATTCATGTGTAAATGGTGGACATGATAGTGCAGGCAAGAAGGTTGGCAAGACAGCAAGCAAAATGATCAAAGTAACATTGTGATGCCATATACAAGTTCAACTGCATAAAGCACAAGGCAGATCAAATCAGTTCCAGAATATATGAACAGCAATACATGAATGATCATGACAAGGCAGTTTCACACCATGGTGCAACAGTATGGTCGAGACAATGTTTATATCATTGTGCATCAAATCAGTTCAAGGAAGTGGCAGTAAAACAATGCAGCTACAAAGTGGAGCAGCATAATCATTGGAGCAACAACAGTAACAAACAATGATGTATACATGAGTGGTCGAGTTCAAAGTGAACTTCAGCAAACAAACATATGGTGAAGCAGCATGTTGTTCAAATCAAGTTCAAATCAGAATGCAAGGGTATGCACAAGCACAGCAGGGTATAATTCTAGCAGCTGTACAAGTATACAATGGATCATAGCATGCACAATGAAAGGTGTACACAGTTGTGTATTCACACACAAAAATATACGCATTTCATGAAAAGGAATGGAGCAGCAGTACAAGCTAAAATGCAATGTCATGTATCGTCTTACAAAACAAGCATGGCAATGATCAATGAAGACTAGTACTATATTTGGCAAATTCAAATCAGTCCATAATTTGCAAAGAACAAATATATGCAACTAATCAAAGCATTGGAATAAATCAGGAAAATCATTTTTGGCAAGCATTCAAGAGCAGAATGTAATCAATCTGAATCTTCAAAATGAGCAAGAAAGATTTTTATTTGAGTTCCGGAAAATCAGTAAATACGGTTTGACAATCAATCAATTAACATTTCCAGATTTACTAACATCAGCAATTCGCATTTGGCAAGAAAATCATTTCTTTTTGGGACAATTTATTTCAAGAAACTCAATTTGTTTTTGGCAACAGATTAAAAGATTCAAGTCACATGGCAAGAATTTGATAAAGCAAATTTACAGCATAAATTCAAGAGGCCACAAACTTTCAATCAAGAAATTCTCATAAGGGAAAATACCATGGGGGCCACAGATAATATATTTCCAGATTTGTTCAAAATCATAAAAGCAATATTCAAAGCCGATTGATTCAATCAAGCATTTCATACGTGTTTCTCATTCGTACAAAAGGATTCAATCAACAAATTCAAAAAGGGGCAAAGTTTTTTTTTCAGATTTATCATTTCTAGATCGAGAATTACAAAAAGGGAAACCCTCAAATCAGATCAAAATCATGTGTGGAATCAGAGAAGTATAAGGGACTTCTTTTCCCTATATTTACACCCTTTACATCACAGGCAATTATCGATCGAAACCACAAACAAGAGAACATCGAAACCGAAACCAACAAACAACCCACAAGTTTTTAAAAGCAAGAATTTTCAGAAATACTCACAGTTTTTCGATCGAGCCAGAGAACAATTCCAAATCAGTGTCGAGCGTAAGAGAGAAGCCCCAAATCACAGACCAGAGAGAAACAACGTGAAGAAGAACATCAGAGAACCAGATTACATCAATCTGAAGCTATCGCGATTGGATTTGGAGCAAAAACCCTAGCCGCCATTTTTACACAGAGAAAGAGAACGGGTTGAAGAAATAAAAGTGGGCCGGCCTATAGGAGTTAGACTAAGCCAAGCAATTTGTTTCTAAAGGGGATGACCTTATAACTTAATCTCCTTAGTTAATTTTTGGGGTTCTTTTATTTATTTTTGTTGTATTTTCAGTTACGTTTGTAAACAATTCCGAACAGTTTATAGAGTCTGTAAAACTCTAGGGGAGTTTCAGTTAGGAGTTAACTGACAGTACTAGAATCTGTAAAATCTAGGAATACAGGTTACGGGTTTGTAAACTGGGGAAAATCTGATTCAGGGGTTTGAATCAGTCTAGGGTTTTGAGCGTAGAGTTAGAATAGGAGCGAGAGTCGCAGGTGTACAAGGTCTTGTATGCGGGATCTGTTCTATCATCTAGTAGAAACCTTAGGAATGCAGCAGTAGGCAAGGTTTTGCCGAAGCTGGGTATATCTATGTGTGATTTATTTTCTGCACTTTTATTTCTGCTGCATTCTGTGATCTGTTTATTATTTTAATATCCTGTCAATTTTTCAATTTAGTTTAAAAAACTGTGATAAACCCTATTCATCCCCCTCTAGGGTTAATCTAGATCCAACAGGGTTTGCTTACGGCGGCGGTTTCAGGGCTAAGGCGTGGGGGATTTTTAGTTTGGGGCATGAGGGATTTATGGTTTAAGGGCTAGGGCAGTGGTGGCTACGTTTTACGACTATTTTGAATTTTAAATTGGATATAACTTTTAATTTATAAAGGGAAATCTCAGTTTCTTACATTCGTTAGAAAGATATAGTTAAACAGATTCAAATATTTCTGGTTTCGTCCAATTCTAATCTATAATGAATTCTCTATAATCATTTGAAATTTAAAATTGATTTTTCAAACTATCACGCCATTTCAGGCTCGTTTTATAATTAAAATTAATTTATACGTTCAAACTTCTATTAAAATAAATTTTTAGTCATTATTATTTAAAATAAATTATTTTTAATTCTCAAAATCCATTAAAATAGCTAAAATAAAAATTTTAAATTGGTTCTGAAAATCCGGGTTGTTACAATCTCCCCCACTTAAAATCTTTTCATCCTCGAAAAGGAACGGAGCTGAAAGTTGTTTAACCAACCAACTCAACTTTCATTCTAGCTTTCATTCTCCAACTTTTTAATTTCTAAGAATTTTCTAATTTCTTAAAATTTTAGCTAACACCCTAAATTTAAAAAAAAAATCGCCATAACCTCCTTTGTAAGGGTTGATATTTAAAACCGCAACTTGCCTCACAAGGCCCCTCATCAATCTAAAAGAAAATGAAAAAGCCAAGCGGCTAGCCAGTCGGCTCATAAAATCATCAAAACCCAAGAAATACAGTAAATATATACCTATTTGTCGGGCATACAATTTTATTCCTCTTCTTAGCTTCCATACTATGACCTGTTCATTATATACACATGTACACATATGCAATTTCAATCAATTTTCAATTCAGTTCAGTATTTGATTCGATTTGGCTAAATTTACCTTTTATTTTCATATTGGTTTTATCGTTCCAACATTTTTATTAGTTACACTAATAATCAAACAACACAACCAGCAATCAATTAGTAGATTACATTTACAAACATACATTTTTCTATATGTATTTAAAAATCATAAATTTGGTGCCAAATCACAAACAATAAATTCCAGCTAAGTTTTTGTTCTCACACCAGTCAATTGGAAATATATAGATATCCCACTTTTGAAACTAGAGCATAAATGTTAATGATGATCGATCAATCACCAGAATTATCCCCGGGCGACTAGAGTGTGATTCTATATCTATCTAATATATTTGAGACTTCGAACATACGTTCATGACGCGTATATGCAAAATCTTCATATACTCGATTATCCAAATTTAATTTAAAATAAAATAATCAAATATGTATAATAAGGTTTAAATTTTCAAAAAAAATATTGGTTTCATTTTTATTTTAAAAATAACACTCTTTGAAACTCATTCTAGGATACTACCGATCCCATCTCTAATGAGCCATTCTCATTGAATATTACTAATCCAATCTCTGATGAATTCTTCTGTTTGGTTCTAATGTGCCTTGTTCTCGAGCTAAAGTTCTGATACCAAACTGAAACAACCCGAACTCGCCCTTACGGGAAAGCCCGGATTGAGTTGAGAACATGACAAATCAGAACACAAACAGAAGAACATTTCATTGTTATTACGA